>CM017474.2:18082109-19497109 GCA_007827005.2 Populus simonii
GGAGCTCCGCTGGTTTCTGAGGCCGAATGGGTCGACACTGTGAGGGGGAGAGGGAGATCGTGGCTGAGGGCTGTGGCGGCTCAGGAGAAGATGGGTTGCCTCTGTCGGGTTAGAGGGGACATCGCTGCTAGGAGGAGGAGCCGAAAGAAAAGATCGGGGGAAGAGAGGCAGGTGAGGGGCTGTGGGTTTGTGTGACCGGCTGAGAGGAGGAAATGCTGAGGGGAGACGGGAGCAGCTGAGGGGCTATCTTGTGGAAATGAAAATGGAGATCCGGGAAACAAAGGAGATGGGGGGCTTATGTGCAGAGGGTAGGTCTTTTTGGTCGGCTGAGGGGAAGAAGAAAGGCCAAAGGGAAAAGGCTGGAATCGGGAGAAGGGAGTGTTGGTGCCGTGGTCGGATGTCTGTGGGTCTGTGTTGATGGCAGGGAAAAAAAATAAAAATGCAGAGGAGCTCTGGTCGGCTGAAAGGAGAAGTAAGAGCTTCCTTGGGCGGCGGCTCTTTTTTTTTTTCAAAGGAGGGTGTGCAGCCGACTGGATGAAAAAAGGATGGGTTTAGGGTTCTATGCTCTCCTTTTTGTAAATTTTTTTCCCCCCTTTTGCATATAGCTGGATGTTCACTTATATAGAAATCTCTACACATTCTATTTAAGGAAATATTGCAATAATTATTACAGAGATTATCTTCTATAACCAGCACCAACAAATCCTATATATATGGTATTTTTTATTGCAGTGATTATTTTCCATAACCAGCACAAATCAAATCATATATCTATGGTATTGCAGTAATTATATGATTCAGTAATTATTTCCTTGACATATTGCTTCCTTAACCCTGATGCTCTATGGTATCGCCACATGTAAACCCTATTATTATTATTTTTTATTTTTATTTTTTTGAAAATTTATCAAAATATGGGTCAAAAAATTGGGTAGCACAACACCCTCCCTTTTTTCGGGCTAGACTACATGTCCAAACAGTTGTGGGTCTCGCATCTTGCCAGACCCAACTTCGTTGAGGTCGGCTACGCGTCAGGTCCAAGTGCATATGGGTTTGACACCTTCCCAAACTCAATTTATTTAGACTTGACTACATGCTAGGCTCAAGCATCTGTGGGTCTGGTATCTTACTAGACCCAACCTCATAGGGCTCAACTACACGCTAGACCCAGCGTCTGTGGGTTCGGTATTTTACTAGATCTAACTCATTTGAGCTTGGTTACCTGCTAGGTCCAACCACCTGTGGGTTCGACATCTTACTAGACCTAACTACCTTTTGGGCCTAGGTAATTTTTTCTTCAGATACAAGCACTAAAAGTGGAAATCTATGATCATAATCTCCATACTCACTAGCCAGCCAAAATGTCCTCTGAAGATGATCCTTACATCAAATTAATATGAGTGTTGTTTTCGACATTAATATTGTGTACAGATTAACATAGGACAATCTTCCATAAGCACGTGACACTTTCAAACATTAATGTCATGTAAGAGACACTTACAATCAATATTAATATTGATTGTAAGGGTCTTCCTCCCACTTAGATGAAGAAAGAAAATACTTACAACCTTCCAAGGAGAAAAGAAAAAAGGTTATAAATACGCTCTGAACAACTCAAGAAAATGGTTTATGATCTTTTACTCTCCTACAATTAATTCTTAACATTTATCACATACCAAGAACAAATACTCTTGTTTTTAGAATAGAATTTACATTTACTACAACTCTTCATAAAAGTCACTAATTAATCATCAGAGGGTCCTAAAAAATCCACAAAGGAACTATTTTGTCGGAAATCCAGTCTGTGCCATCAACCCCTGGAAACCTCATCTATGAAGAATAAAAAATTGACATGAATCGTGATCATCCATCATCCAAGTGCCGCAAAATATATTTCTCTAGCATTCAGGATTATGGAGAATCATCAATATTATAGGAATAGTTTTTAATCTCACAATTTGTTCGAGAAAAGAAAATATGTGAAAAAAAAAAGATGAATGTGGAAAAAGTAATTTTTGTTTATTTAGATGGTGAAAAAAAGTGCTTTAAAAGAAAGTAAGAAAAAATTTTGTTTTGAAAAATATATGGGGTGTTCAATTTTATTGTTGATTAAACGAGGATATTGGAACAACGTCATTTTTATTGTATTTTGGGTTAATTAAAATATTACCCCTCACCGATCACAAACATCAATTTTAAACTAAACTTATGTAAGAGTTTCAATCCTATCCTTTCTTACACTCTTCATCCAATTCTATTAACAAAATCCATTAATAATACATGTGGCAACTCCAAAAATTTTCATTAATCAAGTTTAATATTTAAAACTTAATGAAGAAAAGAAAGACTTTCAAATTAAATTGCATTTTTTTAGCGAAAATAAAATCTTATTTAAACTTAAAATTAAAATTAAAATAGAAGTTACGAAAACTAAAATAAAAGAAAAATTAAATTTCATATAAAGTCAAAATAAAAAAACTAAAAAATTGAAATTTTTGGGTTTCAATTTTTTTTTACTATAATTTTGTTTATATCTCCTTTTAAATTATAAATTTAATATGTCTTTAAATTCTGTAGTTAATTAGATCACATTTAAGGGATAACTGATTGATGCAATTACTAAAGGTATTTTGTTGTTAACCCTAATATTTTCCATTTCTTCTCTTTTCTTCTCATCTCCAACCAAGATAAGAAAAATTTCTCCATTTTTAGTCCCTTCATCTCTTCTGTCGCAGGTGTGCGACGTCGCGACGATCGTCCACCCTCAAATGGCTGGATATATATTTGGTAAATATAGGGAGACAAGGAATTCTTTGTCTCTTAGCAGTGAAAAAATGAAATGGGAGTCGCCACCTAGTATTTTGATCACTAGGAACCCTAACTGGTCTCAGAGATCGGGCACGGGGACTGGTTGCGTAAAGGGAAGGTATTAGCACCCCAAATACGCCTTACCTAAGGTAAGCTGCATTATTTGATTGTCTGATAAAAAAAAGCTAAGGTGTTATTGTATTTCTAGTTGTTGGTCCGTGATGGTTCAAGAAAAGTCCTCCTCAATAAGGAGGTCCTTATCTTATCGAGTAAAACCTAACTGTTCTAACGTCTATGTAAAAAAACATATTTTTAATATCAGGAATACGTTTTATGTATAAATTCGTAATCCCATATACTAAAAGAAGACAAAAAGATTTTTTTAGAATTTTTGAAATATTGGCCTAGTTCTCATGGCTTGAATAAACTGGTTATTAAAGCCAAAATGCATGCTAATACATATATTGTTTTTGAAATTTTCTTTTGTTGTGTGAAAATATGATGTTATAATATTTATATATATATATTGGAGAGACTAGACCGTATGCATGAAAACAAAACATTTTTTATAGTTTATATTATATATTTTTTTTTTGTCTTAGACAAAAACCGGGTATTTTAATACCGGATCTGTATCTTTACAGTATAAAATACAAACCGATATTGATCAAAATACAGTAATAAAATTACATAAAATCACATATTTTTTAAAATAATTTTTGAGGAAATTAATTAATTTTGTTATATATATATATATAATACAAAATATAATATATATAATATATAATATTAAATCGGGCTGGGCTGGGCCGGCCCAACCAACTGGGCCGGACTCAGCCCAAAAGTGTTGGGCCGATTTCGGCCCAAAATGGATTGGGCCGATCTCGGCCCAAAAAACCTAATATCCCTTTTTGGGCCAGGCCCGGCCCAGAAGGCAGGGCTGGCCTAGGATCCTCCTGGCCCAGCAACCAAAACGGGCGAGGGGAATTATTTCCCCCCCCACCCTGCATGCAGAACGCTATTCGTTCTGCATGCAGAGAAAGAAAAAATAAATGCAAGAATGAGGGGGAAGAAGAGTTACCTGGCGCGGAGGAGGCGGTGCGTCACTGGTCTGTCGGCTTCACTGGCGGTGCTGCGGTGGAGGCCGGTGGCGGTGTCAAGCGGCGCTGTGGTTCCAACGGCAGCTCCAAGCGGTGCTACTGTCTCCCACGGTTCAGCGATGTTCTTCCCGGTTCGTTGCGTGCTTTCGTTTTCTACGTTCCCTCGCGGTTTCTAGCTTTCCTTCCTCTCAGTGTTGGGTTTTCGGTGTCTCTCTCCTCTGTTTCGGTTGTTTTTCTCTCCTCTTCTCTCTCTTCGGTTTTTTTTTCTCTTCGGGTTCTCCTTCTCTCCCGTTTTCCTCCTCCTTTTCTTTTCTTTTTGTTCTATATTTATAGGAGCGAAAGGGCGCTGGGCCCTTCATTAGTGCGCCTGGGGAGCGGGTTTCGCGGCGGCTGGTCGGCCACCACCCGTGACAGCAAGGCGCCGCTCCCTTGCTTTCGGCAGGGCGAGCGGCCGGTCGGCCAGTGGCTTCGGTCGGTGGTCCAGAGCGTGGGGCTTCAGGTTGGTGGCCTCGAGGAGAGAGAGGCTGGTTTAAAGAAGAAAAAACCATTTTTCTTCCTTCTTCTGCATCGCGTCCAGGGAGGAAGAAGAAAGGGGAACAGTGCCATTCAAACGGTACCGTTCGGTCCTCTTTTTTTTTTTTGTATGAAACGGCGTCGTTGTGGATAAAACGCGTCGTTTCAATTAAAAATGGCGCCAGAACGCGCCAAATTTCAAATCAGCCCTCAATTATCTTTTGTTATTTCAATTGTGTCCCTGCCAATTTCGGTCTCTGCCCCTCTTGTTGGCCGCGTTTTTCACTTTAGTCCTTGGCCTCTGATTTATGCAATTGAGCCCTCAATTGATTAATAAACTTTCAATTTCTTCAATTAGGCCCCTGAACCGAATAATTGCAGCCCCTCCATTTACGCGCCTCTTCCAATTTGGTCCCTGGTTTCGGATTTTCTCAATTAAGTCCCCAATTGGCCCTTAAACTTCAATATTTATGCAATTAAGCCCCTTATTTGACCTAATAAATTCCTAAAAAATATATTTTGGCCCCAGAACTTAAATTTCTTCTAATTAAAGCCCAAATTGACTTAAAAATCAATTTTTCTGGCAATCAAATCCCCTATAAATTCATTTCAAAATCCAATTAAGTCCATAAACATTCAAATTTGGGCTTTTCTCCTCAAATTTCAAATTTTTCTTCTCAACAGGGCTCTCCTCCTTCAAGAATATACTGTCAAAAATCCAATCTTTGTATTTTTAACCTCATTGACCAATTTTCCAACCATTTTCTGAGCGCTTCTGCCTCCTGTTATTTTTCTAACCTCCTTTGACTATATATATATATATATATATATATATATATATATATATATATATTATATATATATATATATATATTTTATGGGGACCCAAAAATGGGTTACAACATCTTCCATATATATATACAAGGAAGGAAACCATCCAAGTTATTTCTACGAATAAAAGAGCCAAGATCCTATGTCTGAGGGGCCAATCTACGATTGCTACTTCTACATATGAGACAACAAGAAGTATAACTTGTAATGCCTGCCATGGAATCACATATATACATGTCAAAGGTCCAATGGCGGCTATGAGATTAATTTATTCATGTACGTATTAGGCCGTCAATGGTCCAACTTTCTCGATTCTTAGGCTGTCAATGGTTATAGAGGAAGATGGAATTAATTTCATTGCCGGTGATCGTTGATATCCCAATGGAAAGTGCACAGGGATTTTCGTGGCTCGATAATGTGGAAACATTTTTATTGCATAACATATTTGTCACGATTACGAGGTCCGATACTCCAATCCAAAAGCACAGTGCAAGTGGGAAGTCCGATAGGATGCACCCTCGATTGTATTTAACATGTGTGAATAGGCCACACAAGGTAAAGACGAGGATTGTTCTGTGTGGGGCTGCTTGCCATGCATGTGAGACAAAATACATGGTTGAAGAAGTTCATTTGTCAGCTAAGAAAAAACCCTTCAATAATTTCCTCGTAATTACTCGCCAGATTTCTTCGCAAGCCGAGTTCTTGGAAATTAATGCTTCAGCACATCTATTAGATTCACAATAGTGGTCAACAATTGAGTATAACAAGAACATATATAGCTAGGAAGGATACACGTGAATAAAAAATACAAATTATATTAGAATTAAAATTGTACCGTCTTTTTTGTCATGGACAATTTATATAGAATTAAAATTTTAAATTCATGTGAAATTCTATCTTTATAAAATTATAAATAAATCATCTAGTAGCTGGAAATGGTAGTTAGCCCCATATATAAAACTTATTCACAAGTTTTATGCAATTTACAAGCTTTTTTTTATCACTTTCTTGTATTTTATTTTTTATCATTTTTTTATTTAATTTTCTTTATTTACTTAGCATTTTTACCTATCTTTCTTTGTCTTAACCTATTAAAATTAAGTTAAAAATTTCACTCTTTGGTTGCTTTGTGAATCTGCTACTTGGCTTAACTCGGGATTAAATTTTTAATTATAGGTATTTTTTTGTTGGGAGGAAGAAATGAATGAGGGGCAACATTAATTAAAGAACCAATGTCAAGAAATGATTAATTGACATGTACTAATTTGTTAGACTAATAAGAGAGTAGTTACGATGTCAAAAAATTAAATGAGAAAAACATGGTTATAGTGATTGATGAACACAGTGGCCAATGGAGTAGTCTTCATCAGATGTGTAGAGGATGCTTTTCATCATTTAATTCTCCACTTTTGGATCTATAGATGAGTTGTACAACTCAATTCATTCTCTTCTTATGAGAAAATTGTTAGTTCATATCATATCCAATCGAATCAATTTTATAAATACCAATTAAGTGTTATTGAACAAATTACTAATATAGGAGCAATTTTTAATAATTGAGACATATGATAGATTATGCCCCAACTTTTGGGGTTTATATACATCTGAGAATGTCTTAGGTTGCAGTATAGTGTGGTTTCTAGACAGTATAGAATTGATACTCTCCAGTACAGTTTATTCCAAATGCAGCATGTTCATGTGATACACAATACCAGAATTCATAGTTTTTCCTACGGATCAAATCCGTCGGTGTGAGATTCAGACTTCGTTGGTAAATTTTTTACCGATTAAATCACCGATGGAAAGTCTTTCGTTGGTAATCCCACATGCCGTTGCTAAGTCTATCGAAAAAAAAATTATTGATGGTTTTACAGATGGAAAATGCGTGCCAAAAAAATTCTTGCTAGAAATATACCGACGGATATATTCCGTCGGTGATTGTGGTATATCCAGTAAATATTTCTCAACTCTCGGTAAAATGCCGACAGACTTTATTCCTCTGTGAAGGTGTCGGTGATTGTGGCATTTTTAGTAAATATTTCTCAACTCTCGGTAAAATGTCGACGAAGATATTCCGTCGGTAACTCCGTTGGTGGGGTTTTTTAGATTTAAAAAAATTATTTAGAATAAATAATATGAAATTATATAAATTAATAGTAAAAAAACCAATTATGCAAATAAAATTTTATTAAACATCAAAAATAAAAAAATAAAGTTAAATAATAGTCATTACAAATTTAATGTGTTTCCAAAAAACAAGAACAATGGCGAAGTTGGAGGAGAAGGAGGAGGCTGGTTGTTCCCGGGACCATATGGCCAAAAAGAGGCTGCACATGTATCATCTTTCTGTGATGTAATGTTCATGACCATTTGGTGGAGTTGTTCATAATTCGTCGAGAGTTGCTCGTATTTTTCGGTGAGATGAGTCGTGTGTTGTTCATAATTCACCGATAGTTGCTCATATTTTTCAGTGAGATGAGTCGTGTGTTGTTTCAAGGCCACGATCTCCTCAGATTGAGTGCGTGATACTGATTAGGAGCTCCCAACGGTTGAGACACTACGGGCCGCCCACAAGTTATCGCCCGTGGTGTTGGATAGCCCGTACACCCAATTTTTCGGGTCCACCAGACGATCCTACCTCCATCCACAAATATGGATCGAAATCCGGATGGGTTGAAGGATCGTCCCTATATCTGTTCCTCAACCGGCTATTATAGATCTCTTGAAAATGAAAAAAAAATCATCATATTCAATTCAATAAAAATAAAAACTTACAAAATAAAATGATTGAACGAACATACCACAAAGTGTTGAGCGCGGTTGTCAACGAACTGTTGCACCCCCTTTTGGCGATCTTCACTCCACACGTGCGTCTCTACAAACAGCTCCATTAGGCTCTGTTCACGTCCAAGAGAAGTAGCCTGTAAGAAAAAAAAATTAATTAAGTAACAAAAAATTAATTAACAATATATTTTATTTAAATTAATCTTACCATCCATTTCGCATATGCAGCAAACAGAACAGAGCCTCCGGTGTGCGTTGTCACCGAGCCATTAATTTGTCGGTTTTGGTTGCCAGCACCGGACTATAAACGTTGTGTGAACCGCTCAGACGTTACGTGCTCAATATATTATGGCCATATATCTCCCAGGATGTATAGCGGTTTGAAATCCCTCCAAACCGCCACATCGTTGCCAGCACCGGACCCGTTATCTCTCGTGTTTTTTTTTTTGTGCTTCATACCAAAAATCACGTAACCTACTTCCATAGTGACAAACTAGATTTTAAAACATAAATATTTTTTTAAAAAAATTTCTTATTGTTTTCGATGTTATCTAGTTGCCGCGTAATTTTTCCACACCCTGCTCACAACATTGTCAAGCGCGCTATCCCAATCAAATTTGTGTTGTGTATAAACAATTTATTTAAAATAAAAATAATAATTTATTTACAATTATAATAATAATTTTTAAAAATAAACTGGAAATTAGAAATTAACACCAACCTGAAATTTGCCAAACCATGCATCGATATAAGGTGTCCATTCAGGATGTCTGGAAACCTGACTCCATTGAAATAATAGAATCTCCATCGATGATTTAAATACCGATGATATTACTCGTGCGACCTCAATGTTTGTGAACCTAAAAGTAAATTAAATTAATGAAATATTGATTAGATGTTCAAAAATTATGTTATAATTAAATAAAAAAAACTAAAACTGAAACAAACTTACATTGAAAGGTCGTCCTTCCAATGTACCTCGTACTTGCGGGTGAATTGATTCCGTTGTGAAGGCACACCGCCTCTGCGCTGTGAAACCGCGCTGCAAGAGGCAGCATCACAAGTCAGTGCAGGTGCCTCTTCTTGATCGGCACCTAAGGACATGTCATCCTCACTACTAGAAGAACTAGCTCCAACCATATGTGAGCGAAGAGCTGTTGATTTCGTTCTACGCATCTACACAATTTTATACAAATAATTACATAATTAAATTCGATTCTTAAAAAAAAATTCAGCAACACCTCCCCTATACTGAAGACTACCTAAAGTTTTCAAACCTGCAAATATTGATAATAGCGACAACCAATTGATCCCATTCAAAAATCTTATATATAACCTAACATATATACAAATAACAATTAAAATTAATGGAAATAATTAAACACATATAATGCAATAATAGAGTAAAAGTGAGATAAAATAATTAAATTTATTCCTATATATTCAATTACTAATTACAAGTTAAATTCTATAATAACAATTAAAATTCAACAAAGTATTCAATTATTATGGCAATACAAACAATAAAATTTATTCAACAAATTAAAAAAAAAAATTACAGACTTTAGGAATGAAAAATGCTTACCTTAATAATGTGTTTATTTCAGGACTTTATCTACATTATAAAAATACACCAAAACAAAAAACACAACAAAAATAACAATAACTAAAACAAAGAAAATAAAAAAAAATCATTAAGCATATTAAATGGAAATACATACCTTTTAATTTGTTGAAGATAAAACTAGAGATTACAAGCAACAAACAACAGTTTTGAAGCAAATGAGAGAGAAAAAAACAAAAATGAAAGCTTTGAAACGAAGCAGATGAAAAATAAACTGAAGAGACGGTCACTGGGATTTATACCGCAATTTCACCGACGGAATCCCCAATGGTCAATTTAAATAATTTTATTTTTAATTATTTCATCGGTGAATTTTTAAAAATCCAACAACACATGATCGCGGCTACTTCTTCTAGCAACGATGATGACAACAACGTGTTATTAGGTGTCGACAAATAAGAGGCACTTAAAGCACTTGCGTCGACTCACAATGTTGCCTCTTCGAGTGTAATTCCGTAATGTTGAGGCGATGTTCCTTCACAACGGGATCCATTCACCCGCAAGTACGAGACACATTGAAAGAACGACCTCTTAATATAAGTTTGTTTTGCTTTGAGTTGGTTTATGTTTAACAATTTATGAACAAATAATATTTTATTAAATTTATCAATTTTCTAGTTCACAAATAATAAGGTTACCCGAATAATAACATCGACATTTAAATCATCGATGAAAATTTCATTGTTTCAATGGTGCCAGGTTTTCAAACATCCTGATTGGAAACCACATGTCGATGCATGATTTACAAGATTTAAGATTAATGTTAACTTAAAAATTATACTATCATTAATGTTTATTCCTTTAAGATTTAAGATTGGAAACCACATGTCGATGCATGGTTTCCAATCAAACATCCTGATTGAAATTATTGATTTATTTTTTACAAATGTTTAATGCAAGGTTAAATTTGAGTGGGATATAGCTAATGATAATGTTGTAATGAGAGTTTGGGAGAATCACGCTGCAACAAGGTAATATCGAAAATAATACGATAATTGTTTTCTTAATTTTAAATATTAAAATTTCATTTGTCATTATCCAATATAGAATACATTTGTATCATGTAAGTTGTGTGATTTTTTATATGATGCGCAAAAAAGATCTAAAAATTATGCTTGAGAAAACACTATACCAGGCTTGAATGACGTGGCAATTTAGATAGGATTTCAGGCTGCCATACATCTTGGAAAATATATGGGCGGAATATATTTAGCACGTGATGTCCGAGCATTTCTCATAACACTCACAATCCAGTGTAGGGAACCAGAGCAGGCAAATTCATGGTTTAGTTACCACGCACACTAGCAGCTCCGTTATGTTTGTTTTGCATGTGAAGTGAATGGTAAGATTAATTTTAATCACATCTATCTTTAATTATTTTGTTGTTATTTATAAATATATTTAACTCGCAACATTTTTTTCTTGCAGGCTACGACTCTTAAACGTGAGCCAAGCCCAATTGAGCTTTTTGTGGAGATGCATATGCGTAGAGAGGACTGCCAAAAAGGGGTGCAACAGTGTGTCGACAACCACACCCAATACTTTATGATATGTTCATTCAACCATTTTCTTTCATAAGTTATTATTTTCTTGAATTGAATTTGATGATTTTATTTTTTATTTCCATGAGACATATAACACCTAGTTAAAGGAGAGATACGGGGATAGATGATCGTTTGACCCATCCGGATTTCTACCCAGATTTTTGGATGGAGGCAGGATCGTCTGGTGGACCCGATAGAAATCAGGTGTACGGACTCTCCAACACTAAGACCAAGAACTTGCAAACAGCCCATAGTGTCTCTCAACCGTTGAGAGCTCGCAATCGATACCGAACACCCAATCTCTAGAGTTCACGACCTTGTTACAATAAGGAGTGCAAGAACATTATGACCTATCTAAATGAAAAATATAAACAACTCTCTGTGGAATATGAAGAACTTCGATCAATGGTCATGGATATTAGATCATAGATGAGTGGTACATGAGCACCCTTTTTTTGGCTCTATGGTCCTGGAATGACCAGCATCCTTCTCATCCTCCAGTGCCGCCTTTGTTCTAGTTTCATTGTCTTTGAAAATATAAATTTGTAATAAATTTAGCTTTTATGTTAAGATAATTTATTTTTACATGAATTTTATACAATTTTAATTTTTTTAGTTATTTTCTTTTCTGTTCAATAGATTTTTTTAATTATTATAGACGGAGTTACCGACGGACTCATATTCCAAAGAGTTGGAAAAATATTACTACATATGCCACTTCAACTGTTACATCACCGACGTAATTATTCCGTCGGTATTTTATAGAGGGTTGGAATAAAATTACTTCAAATGCCACTGTCAATCATCGATGAAATAATTCTATCGGTATATTTTAGTGAGTAATGTTTTTTTTGCACGCATTGTCTGTCTGTAAAACCATCGGGTTTTTTCACCAATGAACATGCCGACAGAAAATAAATTACTGATAGACGATTTTCATTCACGAATCAGTTGGTAAAATACTTGCCAACAGAAAGGTAGAGTAAATACCAAAAGAATATTTCATCGATATAACTGTTAAATATAGTAATGCTATTGTTGGCCTCTAAAATGATCTAATATACAGTCAACCAATATCAATTAAAAAATTATCATAAATAAATTGATAAAAGGATAGAGAAACAAATAAAAATCATCAAATCCCTTCTCAGAGTCTAGTTTGTTTTCCAAATGGCCAATTTAAAAATTGCATTGGCCAAAAAGACAGTCTATGGCCAAATTATCAGGAATTTTATGGCCAAAAAGACAAAAAAATCACCCAACATATCAATTATGTTTTCAAAATAAAAGATATTTTTTCCCTATAAAATACAACCAACACAAAACTAATTTTAATTCACAAAGTAAATAGCTTACCATGCTAAATCATATGATCTCAAATTGTTTTGATCGTCCTCTTTGACACATCTATTCTCATGAGCGTTAATAAAAGACAACACAAAACTTTCTTTATTTTTTCTTTTCTTTCTTGCTTATGCAATTGAAGCTCCTCCACACTGACAATATGATTTATTGGCATTTATATTCAAAATCTAAAAAATAATCAAACAAGTAGTAATCAAACTCATTCTCTTGTTATTTTTCTCTAACTTTTCCTTCTCATATTCTTTAAAATTTGTTTCAATCTTGATCATTTGCATAACAAACACATCATCACACCAACATTGATCAATTATCATAATTTTGTCACCAACATTAAAAAAAAAAAATTAACTTTGTTACCTCCTTTCCATATTGTTTTCTTTTAAAAATCCTATAGTTTCATGTTAGATGCAGTCTTCAAAATCTATGTAAACCTTGTGTTGTATAGCATAATTCACAATTGAAAAATAATAAATTAAAAAAAAATTATCTAATGGTAGAAATCCTTAGTTAATTAGCCTAAAACCTCAGACAAAATAAAAAATAAATTTGTATGCAAAATTACCAAAAATCAAGATTTAATAGAAATAGCATATGAAATATTAAAGGAGTGGAATTATTGTAAATAAAAGGAAAATCTTCCCTCTCTTTTTATAACTGGCAGCCAACAGTTTCAAAAGGAAAGAAAGCTTGATTTTTGTTCTTCCTCTCCATCCTCTCTGTCATTTCTCTCAAATTGGATAGAATGAAGAGTTTGAACTAGGTAATTTCTACCTAAAAAAACTAAATCAAACTAATAAACCTTAGAGATAGAGAGATGTTGGGAGTTTAAGGGATAGAGAGAGAAATGTGACAATTGAAAGAGAAATAAGGAATTTTTGGATTTTATTGCAAAAACTCGTTAATCTGGGTCAACTAGTTGTGGTAAGAGATTTTGTTTCAATTCAATGCAATTGTCTTCTTGATTATTGACGATGGGGAATTGAAAATATCTAATTTTGAATTTTTATGGTTTATGTAATTTTGAATGGAAATTTTAAATTATATAATTCATAGTTATTTAGGGTTGTGAAGACATGAATAAAGATTAAATTCAAGAAATTAAAAATCAATTATGGAAATTAAAACATGAAAGTGGCCACCATGGTTAGAAACTTTGGAGGATTTGGGAATTTGACTAAATTGAGTTAGTTTTGATGTTTTAATGATATTGGGGAATGCTTAAGATTGATTTTGAATATTATAATATTAATTGCTAGAAATTTAGTTATTGCTGTTATATTTTGGAATTATGAAAGTGTAGAAATTTGACTAAATTGGATTGATTTTTTTTATTTTAAATGATGTTGTTATGATTGATCTTTATTTGTATGATGATGGAATTGTGTTTAATTATGATTGTGATTCATGTAAAATAAAATGCATAGATATTAAGTTATTTGTTAAATGTAGAAAGATAGAAATCTGAATGGTAAGGAAATATTAGTTTGGTTGAATTTTTGTGATTTTATGAGGGCAATTTATATTTTTTTACTAACCATGGATTCTAAGCCCAGGGCAGCCAATTATGGTTAGGGAAAATTATAGGATTTCAAAGTATGAATCGGATATGATAATGTTAATTTGTATGTTTAAGTGTAATCATGATCATTATAATTAGGGAATCCACCTTTATTATAGGAGATGGAAGATGGATATTTTGTCTTTAATGATACTAAATTATGGCTCTTGATTCAACCCTGAAGGATCCTAACCATTTTGGGCTTCCAAACTTATTTTTTCACCAATTAAGCCCTTAATAAAATTAATTTGACTCATTTAAAATATAATTACGTCCTTGTACCTAATTAAATCTTTCAACTGTACCCAAATTAATTCTTAAACATAATTAAACTTTTATTTCGCTCATGATTAAATCAAGTTGGCCTATTAAAAATCTAATTATGTCCTTAAGCTTAATTTTTAAGTAGATGTGTCCAATATTCATGTAATTTGACCTTGAATTTCCATTGTCTCTCCAGTTTTGGATAAAATGGGATACAATTAGGTTTCTGATTCTATCTAAAATTATAACTTGATTTTTCTACATGTGAAATCTTCCTAGCTTGCTTTTGCTAAAATGCCAGTTTTTATTTTATTTTTTAATTTTTATTTTTGAAAAGAAAAAAGATGAATTTGTAAAATAACCTTGGCATAACCCAATTTTTTACTCTTTTATTTTATTTTATTTTGTAAAAATAATAAAAAATAAAATAAATGAAGAATAAATTGAAATTTGGGTCAAGACAACATAAATTAAAATTTGAGGACATAACTGGACTTGAAATTAGTTTAATTAATGATAAGAGGCTTAATTGAAGAAATATCAAAGGTTGGAGATGATTCGGGTTAAAATTGAAAGAAATTAAAGTTCAAGGATCATTTTGTAAATGATGCTAAAATGTAGGGTTCCAATTACAATTTATCCAGGGGATTGATTACAAAATTTCAGAACTTCAGTGACCAAATCTTAAATAGCCACTGCATAGTAGAAAACGGCGGCGTGTCATAAAACTGGTTATCGCCTTCTACCTCATCCCAGGGACTGGTTTTGCAGGGAATGTACAGCTGCCCATTACCCTCCACGACACCCTCTCTGGAGGCCATGATATCGTGGCCAACAGTCTTGACTCTTCTCAATGACAGGAGCGAACGTGCCCCATTATCTTGAGGCATGAACGCTCGAACAGAGGCCATTCTCTGGCTTTATAAAAGCCAAGGCCACGAACCAGGGGGAGGACAGACAGACTAAAAAAAAACGGACAGAGGATAGCAAGCAAGAGGAGACTGAAAGAAAACGCAAAGAAAAAGAACAGACGGAGAGAGTGTAGAGAGTCAAGAGAATAGAGAGGAGAAAAAGAAGAAGAACATAGAGAGAGAGAAAACCGGTGACCAGAACAAGTGAAGATAAGAGAAACAGAAGCAGAGGGGAACATTAACCAACCCTCCCTCATCAACATCTTCGTCTTAAAGCAGCGGCTCCTGAAGAGAAACACAGAGAAAACCAAGGGATAACACAGAGACGAAGAGAAGAAGAGTGCAGACAAGAATTGAACGAAAAGGAGAATCAGAAACGAAAACAGTAGCAAAAGGAGAGAAAGAAACGTCGCCCAACCAGAGCACCGATCGTCCTCAACTTCGTCTTCATCTTCAGGAGTAGCAGACCAGGTCAGTCTCTCTCTTCTTCTCTTCCCCCGCTTTACAGTTTAATTTATCCTTTGCATTATAATTCACGCTACTGTAGCTGTGAATTATAATTCACCAGCAATGAATAAATGTTTTGTTTCTGTAGCAAGCGTGCGTTGTCATGCACGCCTGCTTCTCAACCGGGTCACTGCCCAAGCAGTGGCCAGGCTGGACCAGCTGGGTTCAGCTCAATCTATATTGATTGGGTAGACCCAGCCTTAAAAATAAAATAAAAGAAAAAGAATGGTCGAGATTGGGCCGGGCTTGCTCAGTTTGCTTTGGATCAAGGATGTAATTGGCAAACCACATCCTTGTCCCTTGCCTCTTTATTTTCATCTTTTTTTATTTTGATATTTAGCCAAATAGGACTTTTTGAATATCAAAAAATTCCAAAAAAAAATTGTAGACCTTTTTGAATTTATTTGTAGGTCCCTCAAATTTTGTTTTAGGTATTTCACTGTATAACTGATCTGTGAATTTTTACTGTAAAATACAAATCTAGTGTACGATACATTTTTTTCCCTTTAAAAAAATTAAAAAATATGCATGCATTGATTTTAAAATCATTTTACCGATTTATTCACTGATGTCAGAGTCACGAATACCATACGTCTTTTTACTACGTAATATTTACCAACACCAGAGTTAAAAGTATCCGTAGTTGTATATAACTGACGCCAGAGTCAGAAATATTAGAAGCAAACCATCATAGCATAAACCAACAAACATTTAGCAATTTAAGACAAAATCAGCAATGCAGTCTGCCTCAGGTAGGACATTTAAGTGATAATATATATCTTTATTTTTACGTAACCAGTCCCGTACCATAGAATCTTTATAGATCAGTTAGGGTTCCTAGTGACCATAATACTAGATGGCGACTCCTTAAACAAGATATTTTCCTATCTAAGAACAAGATGTCAAAAATATGTTCTTTTCATGAATTTATTTTTAAGACCGTTGCGATGTCGAGTGCGACAAACCTAAAAATAGGTTATGACAATAATAATACTACATGTAACATATACGACCGAAAAAAGTCATGAAAGAGGTTAGTATGATATACTTTTCATTTCATGAAGACAATTTTTAGATAATGTTCTTTGGGCAAACTAGCATATGCACAATATAAAAAAACGATATAGGTAGGGGTGAGCATTTCTGGTTCGGTCCGGTTTTCATCTAAAAAAATAACCAAACCAGTTTTTTTTTTTTAAAACCAAAACCGGTTCAAACTGACCAGTTTCGGTTCGGTTAATTGAAGAGAAAAACCGGAAAACCAGTTTTTTTTTTTGGCTTTTTTATGACTTTTGATGGGGTCATTTAAAAGGCTTGAAAATTTGTAATCGATATACAAAAACCTATATTCATTGTTTAACTTTTCTTTACCAGAATTTATCTCAAATTATAGGAGAAATATCTTTTAATTTGCACCACAATTTTCTCAAACCAATCAACTCTAATCAAAATGCAAAATAAAATTATACAACAAATAACACTTAAACCAAGAAAACAATGCATCTGATAAAACTAAAGAAATACAATCTGCAGGAGTCCTTGAAATTGAAATAAAACGCATCAATAGTCTCTCTCCCAGCACTCACAAAAACAAAACAAAAGGAAAGATGCTGCTATTTTAATATTATTGTTAAGTAAACCATATGCCTTCAACATTTTATTGCTTGTATTTTCTCAGAAACCAAGTGAGAAGAAACTGCAAAGAAAAAAAACCAACTATTAAGGCGCGCAAGCATGGACATTAAAAGTTCATTTGGTTCTCTTGAATAGTTCACCTGAAAAGTTTAACAAAATAGGTTAATATAAACTGATAAAAATTAAAAAAAGAAAAAAGAAAAAGAACAAACAATATAGAAAAGAGAATAAACAGATCCAACTTAGAGAGACAAAGAACTTGAAGGAGCGACTGCTAGTTTTGATTTAGAGATAAAAAGATTGAGAGATGAAGATTTTATTGAGAGATTGAACAAGAGGGAGGGGCGGCGGCTGAGTTTGCTAGGGTTGGAAGAAGAAACTAAAAAGTAGATCTGTATATGGGAGAGATGAAGATCTGATCAAGAGATTAAATAAGAGGGAGGGGGGCGGCTAGATTTGCTAGGGTTAGAAGAAGAAAGTACAAAGCAGATCTATAGATAGGAGAGAATAGAGATGAAGATTTGATCAAGAGGGAGTGAGGGGGGGCGGCGGCTAGGTTAGAAGAAAAGACTGAAATGTAGAAGTAGAACTGTTGATGGGAGAGAATAGAGAAGAGATGAAGATTTAATCAAGAGGGAGTGAGAGGGGGGGCGGCGGCTAGGTTAGAAGAAGACTGAAATGTAGAACTGTAGATGGGTTTGGAAGGTATTTATAGTACCGGTTTTTTATTTCTATTTGAACCGGTTCGGTTCGGTCCGGGTTAACCGGTTCCTGCATTACAAAACCAAAAACCGAACCGAACCGGGATTTTTTCTAACTATTATAATCGGTTTAATCGGTTTTTTTGGTTAATTTTTTTTCGGTTTTCTCGGTTTATTCGGTTTTCCGGTTTTTTTGCACACCCCTATTTATAGGTACAAGGATTTGTGCTTAGATTTAACTTTTGCATTATAGTGATTGGGTTTGATTTTGGATGCACAATTTGATGAAATCTCAATTGTGAAAGTTTTAGTTTTTTTTTATAAAATATTATAATATTATTTTGATGATAAAGTTGTAATTTATATAAATATTTTTTAATTATTAATTAAAATATAATGGTAATTCTGTAAATAATTTAATTTTTTTACACGATGTAAAATAGAAGCAAAGTGAAATAAAAAAAGAAGAGGGAAAGTGAAAATCACATAACTAAATGATAATCACGATAATTATCCCTTTAGCTAATTTGTATTCTAATTAGCACATGTACAGTAATGTATAAATCTGCATAGCTTCATCAATTTTGTTAGATTTCTCCTCACAACAACGGCTTTCTATGGCTAAATTCAAGCCAGCGAGACTGGAGCCTCTGGAAAGCTTTTGGAGGAATTTCTACGTTGGCAACTCTTCTACTAGTGAGGTGCCTCCTCGAAGAGAGCCACCGTTTCAGTACAGCTGAGATAATTCCCCATATGTTTTTATGCCTCAACAAATTAGTGCGACAGACGTATATGACGAAGGCAATTGTTGTTGTGCCTGCGGTTATAAAGAAAAGTTCTCGAAATCCACTGGGACCAAGGCTGGAACTATCACTTGGCATCTTCGGGCATTTTTGTGGGGTAATCCATGTCTTCTCTAGTTCTTGTAGCGCTCCATTTTCTGATAAATTCAGTAGAGCCTCATTCATGCTAGCAAGTAATGGAGATCCACGCGGAAACGCCTGGTAAACAAATTAACCATGTAAAAATTTAATCACTCCTTAAGTTCATGTTTAATTCATATATATATATATATATATATATATATATATATATATATTTGGACGTGTTAGTATTTCGAAGCAACTAAGCATAAGATTAGGCATGTGTCTTTTACCATAACCTACTAATTTATTCAACTTATATTTAATGATTCATTGAACCTATCTAAGTGATCATCTCTCTCCTGCAAATTTTGTTCAAAATCGAAGACTTCATTGTTAGTTTCCTTTGGTCAAACTCAACACCTTGTAACTTGTGGTCCAGCCTACCTACAAAGTCAACAAAAGCCTCTGGCCCTAATACAAATTTTACAAGACTAATCCTACATGCATATTTTGGTTTGGCCCGTAAGAATGTAATTAGCAATAGTAATTTCGGGAAAATTATTAATGAACGGAAAAGGTGAATAATATGAGCGCGAGATCTTACAAATCCAAACCCTCCAATTTTGTACGGTGGTCCAATTTGGATGAAGCTATTGCAGTATTTTGCAAGGAATATCTTGGCAAAGGGAGTTCCAAGAAAGGCAGCAGAAATTTTCTTGTCCTCGAAGCCTTTAACATAACTTTCTGCTGACTGAAAATGCTGCATGTTTTGGTTCTTGAATTTTAAAACTTCCGCCAAATATCTTTCCATATAGGAACCTGTATAATATCCCACCATTTTATTGCTATTTAATAGTTCTTCAACGGTTGGTATAGTGGGTTCAAGCCTCTGTACAGTTAGCATGCTTGTGAGGTTGGCTGTGTACGTCTGGATGATGATTAGAGCCACAAACAGCCACACCACCCCTGACATCCTTGATAGATTGCTATGAAGCTTTGGCCCTAAATCAAATTGTTGTCAGCAAGATATTGTTAATTAATTGCTTGTTAAAGGATTAGTTATAAATTTTCAAAAGTTCAAATCAAAGAAGGAAACTGATTGGAACTAAAAACTTTAATTTACCATTCAAGGAGAAAAGAGTGTTGAAGGATAACCAAATCATGATCCCAATTTGATTTGGGATGGAGCCTTGTAGTTCATCACAATGCTTTCGCTCTATCCACCAAACAACAAAACCATTGTAGACTGTAATCACTGAGATTAAAACCCACATGGTTGCGGTGAATGGTTTAATGAACGACCATGCTTTACTGCTCGAACGGACCGGGACGATCAACACCAATCCTGTTTCAGTATATGGATAGGTGAATTCTGCATATTGGTGTCTGCTTGCAACTATTTCCACATCACCAACTACTGCGTCAAAGTTCTGATGTTGTGGGCAAAATGTCCAAGTACAACAAAGTATGATTAGTCTAAAGTATTCTTTTTCTTTTTTTTTTCAGAATATGCGTTCATGCGTGATCAATTAATGAAAATTTAACTAATCATTTTACTCTATCAAGCTGCCTCTTACCTTTAGATGAATTTGCTCTACAAGTTCATTGTAATTTCCGTTGAACTCATGGAACTCGTATAGCGGAAAGAATGGCATGCTTGCTGCAGTTGCTTTGAAGACCTCGATTGAAAAACCAGAGAAGATCGTTCCCAAGAGATCATCACTTTGCACTTTCACATATTCTTCATAGCCTGAAAAGGAAGGCACTCCGATTCGCAATCGCTTAGCACTTGTCAGTGCAGTCCATCCTCTTGGAGTATACCTAGGACCCCCTGGCCAATACACTTGCCCCAAACCAATCATCGACGTGTTATAACTAGAATTTTCATGGATGTTCTCCGAGAATCCCAATCCATTGGACCAATACCCGAGTTCATTGTAAACCGTTCCTATTACATTCACGATCTCAAATATTTCTGCTGCAGCAACATTCTGGTTTTTGAATTTAACTTTACCTGATAAACCATGAAAGTCTGCGTCCAAAATGTTTTCCAACAACTCTTTCCCTCCCCTTTTACTTCCGTTCTTATTTAATCCAAGAGCTATTGTCCTCATAGCATCATAGACTTGCACGGCGTATATCCCAGGCTCTTTCTTTTCTTCTCGGGGATTGTTTCTGCTAAAACGTGTACTAAATCTTTGATTAAAAGTCTCGAAACGCCGTCCCATTTTAGGGAAGTAACTCCGGACTCCTAGAATTCCTTGCATTGAGGATATTACAGAGGCATTGATGGAATGGACAAGGCTTGTAATGGGATCTGTTGTGATCCATACATGGTCCTTTTTCATCATTTCCATTTTCTTTGCCATTTCAAATAACCGCACAGCCAATTTGAAGGACATATGAACAACAAAGACTCTACAGGACTGCTTGCTTTTGATATTCTCAAGCTCTTCAGACATTGAATCAGAAGAAGCAAAAGGAGAGAAGGCTACAAAATGGCTTACTTCTGAATTAACTTCTCTAAGGGCATCATGTAGATGTGGTATGACTCCCCTTGCTGAAGAATCTGTATCTTCATATATCACAGTGACCTGATGCCAGTTCCATGATTGCACAATAGCAGCTACAGCTTTCATTTGAGCACGCTTATCAGGTGAAGCTTGAAGTAGAGAAGGCCATCGTTCAGTTGCCCATTCTGGAGCTGTTCAGCAAAAGAAATTGGAACCTGTGTTTCTCTGGCAATCTCAGCAACTAATGGCACCTCTTCCCATGTCCGTGGTCCTATAATGGCTTGTACTTGTCGTGTGTCGATAAGATCCTTAGCTGTATAAGCAAAGCACAGATGTGAGCTTGGATTTATCTTAATTTAAGGCAAACGATACTTATTTCAAAAGCAAAACATATAGTTACCTTCAAGAGCTGCATGGATGGTATCCTTTTGAGAGTCATTTATAAGCAAAAATGTTAGATTTCCGAAGCCATAGAAATCCTCCTTTGCAACTTCCATCGCTACTATTTCTTCTTTGCCAATACGGGAACTTGTATCCACAATAGCTCCTATTCGAGCACTTCCTTTGAAAATAGCCTGTGTCTTGGTGCTTTGATCGGCTCCTGTACCGGATGTCAAGAGCAAAATTAGAGCGAACAACGAGAAGGCGTGAGGCAAAGTACCCATTGTATTCTTAACGAAATAACAAAGTACTAGAGCTGATTCTCTTCCTCCATACTTGTTAGCCTAGAGATCTCAATTTATATTTTACTTCGTCCACTTTCAACCTTAAGATTTTTCTCCTTTATTCAGGGGTTATAATCTGGACTTTATTTCTCATCCATTTTCTGTATCATTTCATTAAATATTGTGTGCAAGTATATCCTACTATTTTTTGTGGCCGAGTTTTGACACCGTACGAAACAGCATTTAAAAATAGAACTGTTTATATATATATATTCGGTTAATTTACAATCTAATTGAGAATACCCTTATTCTAAAAAAAATAAAAAACACACGAAAATAAAAATAAAAGATTATGTATCGATAACTAATTAGTAATAAAGTTTAAAATGTATTTAAATAATAGTTTTTTATTTTTTAAAAAATTAATTTTAATATTAGCATATAAAGTGATAAAAAAATTTATAAAATTAATTTGAAGTTATTTTTTGTAATGCTAACACTACCAGAAAACCGGAGAAAAGCAACGGAATTACCGACGGAATTTTTCCGTCGGTAATTTATACCGACGGAAATAATTCCGTCTCCAAATCTGTCGGTATATACCGACGGATTTATTCCGTCGGTATTCCGTCGGTATATACCGACGGTTTCGCCGACGGGGTATACAGTTCGTCTGGAAATATGCAACGGCGTGGTGACGTCAGGATTTTACCGAGGGAAATTACCGAGGGATTCAAACTGAGGTAGCCGTACAGTGACGTGGCGCTGTTACTGACGGCATCACCGACAGAATCACCGAAGTAATCCGTCGGTGATTCCGTCGGAAAAAACCATTATATGCACCCATCTGCCGACACTCTCTTCCTCTGTTTCTCCTTCTTCTTTTCCCATCCCACCTCTCCCCTCCCAAACTGCAGCTCCCCTCCCAAACTGCAGCCAAACACCCATCCCAAACTCTCCACTATTCTCAACACGAGCACTCAAGTTTCTTATATCTTGTACGTGGTCACAATATCCGTTTCTTGTAGATTTTATCATTTTTTTGTAAGTAAATCTATCCTTTTTAGTTTTAATATTTAATTGTGAATTTTATTGTTTTAGTATATGTATTTTGTTAACGTTTGTACTTGTTTAATTGTTATTTGTCAAAGAAACTTGTAGTATGAATGTATAATTTTGTAGTTGTTATAGTTTGTTTTAGATTTTGTCAAATTATATTTGTTTGTAAATTGTTGAAATTTTGTTTGAATTACACCGAATTAAATGTGTCGTTGTGATGAAATAAATAATTAATAGCTTGTTTAAGTGTCTTGTTTAATTGTTATCAATTATATTTCGAAGTTGTGATTTCTGTAAATTTATATATGTATAAATTTGTATGTATGAACGTTGATAGTTGATAATTGATAATGAATATTTAACATAAGTGTTGTTTTAGTTTGTTGGATAATGTCGGGGAAAACCAATATTTTTGTTATGTTTTATAGAGGTTCAATAGAAGTCATGGATGATCGTTCATGGATGTATCGGGACTCACCCCAAGGATTGCGGAGGATGGATTATTGTAACGGTGTCCAGGGTTTTATTAATTTCGCAACATCTATTCCGAGGAATTTTACTGATGGCGGTATTAGGTGTCCATGCAGGAAGTGTAAAAATTTAAAGTTTCTGCATCAAGATGTTGTAACGATGCATCTTCTAACCAAAGGGTTCATGGAAGATTACCTGTGTTGGTATGCTCACGGAGAACTATTTGTTCCTGATGAGAGCATGGAAGAACAGGTGGTTGGGTCAACTTCTAGTGCTAGCAACATGCATGAAGTTGGAAATGAGAACAGTAATCCTTACAGGAATATGGTTATGGATGCAATGAGAATGAGTGAAGGTAATGTCAGGGAATGTCCAATCGTAGAAGAAGAACCTAATGCAGATGCAGCAAGGTTTTTTGATCTGTTGAGAGATTCTGACGAACCATTATGGGATGGCTGCACGAACCACAGTAAATTATCAGCCGTAGCACAGGTGTTCACCATCAAGTCAGATCACGGGTTGAGTGAGGCCGGTTATGACAAGATTATTGAATGGGCGAGAAGCATTTTACCTGAAGGGAACAGGCTGAAAGAGAACTTCTATGCTGCCAAGTCCATGATGAAACCCCTCGGTTTAGGATACCAGAAAATTGATATATGCCCTAACTTCTGCATGTTATACTACCTTGAAAATGCTGAGATGACCGAGTGCATGACATGCGGGCATTCCCGTTACAAACCCAGAACTGGTAGAGGGAAGACTCTCGTGGCATATAAAAAACTTAGATACTTCCCAATCACACCTAGACTGCAGAGGTTATTCATGTCACCAAGGACTGCTGAGCACATGACATGGCACCAATCACACCATGCGGTTGATGGAGTGATGGTTCATCCTTCTGACGGTGAAGCCTGGAAACACTTTAACAGTATGCATCCTCCTTTTCAGCTGAATCAAGGAACGTGCGTCTTGGGTTGTGTACAGACGGATTCAACCCATTCGGGTCATTTGCTGCTCCTTATTCTTGTTGGCCGGTCATACTGACGGTTTATAACTTGCCACCGGGGATGTGTATGAGGCCGGAGTTCATGTTTTTATCTATGGTCATACCAGGTCCGAGCAGTCCGGGGAATATAGATGTTTGTCTTCGTCCGTTGATTGATGAGTTTACGCAGTTGTGGTCCTCTGGAGCTTTGACTTATGACATCTCGAGGAAACAAAATTTTGTTATGAGAGCGGCTTTGATGTGGACTATCAATGATTTCCCAGCTTATGGAATGGTTTCTGGTTGGAGCACGCATGGAAAGCTAGCATGTCCATATTGTATGGAGAACAACAAGGCATTCACACTAACAAACGGGGGTAAAGCTTCTTTTTTTACTGTCACCGTCGTTTCTTGCCACATAACCACAGGTACAGAAAGAACAGAAAGGATTTCTTTGTTGGCAGAGTTGAAAATGATGTTGCACCCCCGCGTCTTTCCGGTGAAGAATTGTTTGATGTTGTGTCAGAGTACGGTGACATTGTGTTTGGTCTCCAATCAGGTAAGCAGAAGTTTCCTGGTTTTGGTTTGACCCATAATTGGGTGAAGCGAAGTATATTTTGGGAGCTTCCTTATTGGAAGACCAATCTTCTCCGCCATAACCTTGACGTCATGCACATTGAAAAGAACGTGTTTGAGAACATTTTCAACACCGTCATGGATGTGAAGGGGAAGACAAAGGACAACATCAAGGCTAGATTGGATGTAGCGCTGTTCTGTAACCGTAAAAATATGGAGTTGGTTTGTGATGGGTCACGGGTCGCAAAACCAAGAGCAAGCTTCGTGCTAGAGAAAAACGCACAACTACTAGTCTACAAATGGCTTAAGAGTCTGCGATGGACATGCCTCAAGGCTGGTTAATACGGAGGAATGCAGATTATATGGAATGAAGAGTCATGACTGCCATGTGTTTATGCAAACACTCATCCCATTAGCTTTTCGTGATTTGTTGCCAAAGGGGATATGGGATGCACTAACGGAGATTAGTCATTTCTTCAGAGACATATGCTCCAGCAAGTTGAATGTTGATCACATTGAAAGGCTTGAAAAGAATATCGTCGAGACAATATGCAAACTTGAGATGATATTCCCTCCATCATTTTTTGACTCAATGGAGCATCTACCCGTACATTTACCGTTTGAGGTAAAAGTTGGAGGACCGGTCCAGTACAGATGGATGTATCCATTCGAGAGGTTAGATATTACAGTTGCTATGACATTTATAATTAAATGTTTTTATTTTTATTTTAATGTTTTTAATTGATAATTTTTTATTATATATATATATATATATATATATGCAGGTACTTGTTCAATCTTAAAAAAAAGGTTAAGAACAAGGCGCATGTTGAGGCGTCAATATGTGAGGCGTATATTGTTGAGGAGATCTCAACATTTATCTCATACTATTTCGAACCTCATTTGAGAACGAGGATAAACCGTGTTCCACGGCATGATGATGGTGGTGAAGTGCATTCAAGTGGGAACTTGTCAATATTCTCCAATCCTGGACGACCCACACCTAAAAATGCCGTGAGGGGAAGATATTTGTCTGAAATAGAGTTCAGACAAGCACACAATTATGTCCTATTTAACTGTGATGAGCTTAGACCTTTTATTAAGTAAGTGGATGTTCGACTTAAACTTTGTCAAGAGTGTACTATTTATGTTTTGTGATACCATACACTCATATACTTTGGAACAACCTTGCAGGCAACATCGACGATACTTACTGTCCAATAACTCACAGCTGACCGAATCCCAGATCTTTCAATTACAAGATGAACAATTTGCCACATGGTTTAGAACACATGTAAGTCCTATCACAAACTCATTATCTCTTGCAATGTAATTAATTGTAGTCAATGTTACATAATATCCGTTTATTGATTATTGTTGTATTTAATTTACAAGCTAGGTTTATCAAATGGGAGGTAGTGCTGCTATTTCACTGTCTTTACTATGTCTGGGCCCTGAAAGAAAAGTCAAGTGCTATAATGGATATTTTGTCAATGGATATGTCTTTCATACTGAAGAATACGGGCATGGAAGAAAGACATACAACAGCGGTGTTTGTATTAAGGGATCGACTTCTAGTGAGTTTGAAGTTGACTACTACGGTAGATTGGAAGAGGTCATCGAACTGCAATATCATAGCGAGCAAAATAGAGTGTTTTTATTCAAATGCTATTGGTATGACACAACTGACAGAGGAATCAGAGTAGATCCTCACTATGGTCTCGTTGAAATCAATTCAAAAGCTAGACACCGCAACGTAAACGACGTCTTTGTTTTCGCAAAGCAATGCCAACAAGTTTATTACACATACACCCCTTCCTTTAGAAAGGACCGATCAAGAGTTGATTGGTTATCCGTTTTAAAAACAAAACCCAAGGGTCGTGTCGAGGTTGTTCAGGATGAGAACGAAGACACAAGTGTGATAGATGAAGTCTTTCAAGCTAGTGAGTTGGTTGAACCATACCGAGTTGCTCCGTCGATTGACTTAGAAGAAAATTCGAATTTTCGTGTTTTCAACGATAGTCTTGTTGATGTTGACGCAGAGGAGTTGAATGTTGTTCTGAGCTCTACTAGTGGAAAAAAGAATGTTGTTGAAGAAGATGATAACGAAATTGAAGAGTGCGATGAAGCTGATGATAACAATTCAATAGAGGACGAAGATGAAAATTCCGACTAACTAAACATGTTATAAAGCCTTATTTTTATAATGTAATAATTTGAAACATGAAATATTTATTCTTCTTTAAGGGTCAGCCTTTGTTATTGTGTTGTGTGTGTTGTAAGATTGCAATTCAAGATTTTTTGAGAGGGTTACATTAAAAAAATAAGAAAAATTTACCTTTTACCGACGGATATACCGACGGAATATAAACCGTCGGTATTTCACAGAGAGTTGCAAAAAAATTACGGGATTTTGCCACATTCACCGACGGATTTCCGACGGATTTCCGACGTCCAATACCGACGGAATCACCGACGGTTTGCGCACGCATGTCTGACACGTGTCCGTGCACGATTACCGACGGAATTCCGACGTCCATACCGACGGCATTACCGACGGATCACGCATGTCTGACACGTGTCCGTCTGCACCATTACCGACGGACTTTCCGACGTCAAATACCGACGGATTATGCATGTTTGACATGTGTCCGTATGCACCATTACCGACGGATTCGCTGACGGATCGAAAAGTTTGGCGGGATTTCCAAACTTTTTTGGTGCGAATTTCAATTAATTTCCAACGGAATTGCCGACGGAAATTAATTGCACCGACAGCAATTAATTTCCGTCGAAAATTCCGTCGGAAATATTGCTTTATATACCGCCCATCCCCCATCACTTTGTTTCTTTTCTCCTCTTCTCCTCTTCTCCCTTTCTCTTCTCTCATTTATATTTAGCTTTTAGAAGGATTTTTTTGTTTTGGTGGTAGTTTAAAAGGTATGTATTTTTTTTCTTTATCTTTGAATTTTTTTATTTTAATTATGATTATTTTTTTTGGTGTTCTTTGTTTTGTATATTGTTTGTAGATAAAATCTTAAATTCAACACATTATTAAGGTAAGCATTTTTTATTCCCAAATTTATTTTGAATTGATATATTTTTAGTTTTGTGTATTGTTTGTTTTGTGTTTATGTTGTGTTGTGTAGTGTTTTTTAGTTTTTTAATTTTATTTATTAATTTTAGTTTTTTAGTTTTGATATTATTGTTTGTATTGCTATAATTGTTATTGTTGAATTTATGTTAAAAAATGTTAATTTATATATATATAGAATTGCATTTAATTAGTTTATCTTAATTTAGGATATTATTGTTTGTATTGCTATAATTGTTATTGTTGAATTTATGTTAAAAATGTTAATTTTAAATATAATTGTTATTGTTGATTTATTTTAAAAATGTTAATTTATATATATAGAATTGCATTTAATTAGTTTATCTTAATTTAGGATATTATTGTTTGTATTGCTATAATTGTTATTGTTGAATTTATGTTAAAAATGTTAATTTATAAATATAATTGTTATTGTTGATTTATTTTAAAAATGTTAATTTATATATATAGAATTGCATTTAATTAGTTTATCTTAATTTAGGATATTATTGTTTGTATTGCTATAATTGTTATTGTTGAATTTATGTTAAAAATGTAATATTAATCCGTAAATTTGAATGTATGACTTAAATCTAATGTTTGTAACTCTAAATACCAATTTAACAATGAATGTTCATAGTTGTAATTCTATATGATGTTATTGAATAAAATGTTGTGTTGATGATGATGAGTTGGGTTGAGATCCAGGATGATTGGATCGGGATGTGAAATAAAATTGGAAGTGTAATATGATTTTGTCGACAACTTGGGACCCCCCAGTACAAGGGAGACTCTGTCGAATTTTTTTTAAATAATCGAAGTTAATTATGTAATTATTCGTATACATTTGTGTAGATGCGTAGAATGAAATCTACAGCACGTCGTCAGAAGACGGTTGCAGCTAGTTCTTCTAGCAGCGAGGAGGACGTATCCTTAGGTGCTGATCACGGCGAGGAATCTACGCCAACTTGTGATGCTGCCTCTTCTAGCGCGGTTTCACAGCGCAGAAGCGGTGTGCCTTCACAGCGGGGTCAATTCACCCGCAAGTACCAGGCACAATGGAAGGATGACCTCTCAATGTAAGTTTGTTTAGGTTTTAGTTTTTTTTTATATACTTATAACATAATTTATGAACAACTAATTAATATTAATTACTACTTTTATTTAATTTCAGGTTCACAAACATTGAGGCTGCAAGGACTATAACATTGGCGTTTAAATCGTCGATGGAGATTCCATTGTTTCAATGGAGCCAGGTTTCCAGACATCCTGAGTGGAAACCTAATATCGATGCATGGTTTAAGCGATTTCAGGTCGGTGTAAATTTTTAATTTCCAGCTTATTTTTACTAAATGATTTTTATAATTTTATATCTTGTACTATTTTTATTTTATATGAATTATTTATATACACAGAACAAATTTGAGTGGGATAGGGCGGACAACAATGTTGTGAGGAGGGTATGGGAGAATCACGCGGCAACTAGGTAACATCGAAAATAATATTTATTTTTGTTTTATAAGTTTATGTTTTAAATTCTAATTTGTTACTATGGAAGTAGGTTGCGTGATTTTTGGTATGACACCCAAAAAAAATCAAAAAGACATGCGAGGGATAACGGTCTTGAAGGATGGAATGAGGTGGCGGTTTGGCAGGAATTTAGACCGCCATTCATCTCGGGGGAAATATGGACGGCATATATTGAGCACGTGACCTCAGAGCGGTTCTCACGGCGCTCACAGTCTGGCATCGACAACCGGAACCGGCAAATTCATGGTTCGGTGACCACGCACACTGGCGGATCCGTCCCATTCAGCGCACATGCAAAGCGGATGGTAAGATTAATTTTAATGAAATATATCGTTAATTAATTTGTCGTTCCTTATAATATATTTAACTTTCAACCTATTTTTTTCCTTACAGGCTGCGTCTCTTGGACGTGACCGAGTCCAATGGAGCTGTTTCTAGAGACGCATGTGCGGAGTCAAGATCGCCAAAAGGGGGTGCAGCAGTTCGTGGACAACCGTGCTCAGCACTTCGTGGTATGTTCGTTCATTCATTTTATTTTGTAAGTTATTATTTTCTTGAATTGCATCTTGAATTGCATTTGATGATTTTTTTACCGATGGAATTTTCAGGAGACCTATAATAGCCGGTTGAGGGAGAGATATGGGGACAATCCGTCGACCCATCCAGATTTCGATCCAGATTTGTGGATGGAGGCGGGATCGTCTGGTGGACCCGATAAAAATCGGGTCTACGGGCTCTCGAACACTACGGCTGACAACTTGCGTTCGACTCGTAGTGTCTCAACTGTTGAAAGCTCTCCATCAGTATCGAACACTCAGTCTGAGGAGTTCATTGCGTTGAAACAACAATATCAACAACTCTCGACGAATTATGATGAGCTCCGTCAAATGGTCATGGAGATGAGATCAAAGATGGGTGACGATACTTGTGCAGCTTCTTTTTGGCCATATGGTCCAGGGAACAACCAGCCTCCTCCTCCTCCTCCGCCTCCTCCTCCAGCTCCGCCGCTATTTTAGTTTCATTTTGCTTTTTAAACACATTAAATTTGTAATGAATATTATTTAACATTACTTTTACATTATTAATGTTTAATGCATTTCTATTTGTTTATTAAGGTTTTTTACAATTAATAAATTTTTTATATATATATTTTAAATAGCTACCGACGGATATACCGATGGATAGTATCTGTCGGTATTTAACAGAGAGTTGGCGAACAATTACCATCCATGCCATAATTACCGACGGACTCACCGACGGATAATATCCGTCGGTATTACACAGAGAGTTGCACAAAAATTACCAGCCATGCCACATTTACCGATGGAAATGTCGTCGGTGATGCCGTCGGTAATTACCCTTGATATGACCGACGGAATAAATCCGTCGGTAATGTTCCCGCGGGAAAACTTTTTTTGGGCGCGCGCGTATCCGTCTGTAACCCGTCGGCGTTTCCGTCGGTGGGTGGTTTTTTTTATTTGCAACAGAATTAGCGACGGAAATGGGATTTACCGACGACTGTTTTACCGACGGACGTGTTGCGTCGGTGAGTCCGTCGGTATTATTTTCACCGACGGACTTCATTGCTGTCACCGACGGAATGAGTCCGTCGGTAACACTGGATAATGTTGTAGTGTTGTTTAGAATTTTATTTTTATTTTTTTTATGTTCCGTGTTAAGTGTATTAATTTTTTAAATTTTAGTATTGCGGTGCATGTTACTTTTTGAAAGTATTTTTTATTTGAAATATATTAAATTAATTTTTTTAATTTTAATTTTTATTATTAGTATATTAAAATTAAAAAAAATTAATATTTTTTTAAAGAAAACATAATTTTAAAACACACTAAATCCAAATACAAAAACAAATTTGAGCATTCCACGTAGAACTACAAAATGTCGGACTTTGTAGACAAGTGTGCAGTCAAAAGTTCTTCATTTTGTATAAAAAACAATTGAAGAGACGTGATAACGTTTGTCCTCACATAGAAAAGTCTTAATGGCAAGCTGTCTGTACTTCTTTTATTATTATTATTATTATTATTATTATTAACAAATAAACTAAAGGCCGTGGTTTTTTTAATGTAGATGGAGATACAATTCACCGTGGAAAGTTTTACTAGCATTTTATGGGTTAATAACACCTTTCCTTTTCCTATTGCAAGCAAAAACAAATGGCAACCTCAACCTATGAGGAAGACTATCATCTCCAGTATGCTATGCAACTTTCAAGTGCATCAGTGCTGCCTCTGGTTTTGAAAGCAGCAATAGAGCTTGGTGTGTTTGAGATAATAGAAAAGGCTGGTCCTGATGCCTTGCTCTCAGCTTCTGATATTGTCTCTCAATTTCCCACACAAAACAACCCGGAAGCCCATATTCTGCTAGACCGTAACCTATGCCTGCTCGCAAGCCATTCTATTCTTACTTGCTCGGTGTCCACCAAGAATATTAAGGATGGTCATTCCCAGAGGTTATATGGATTAGCACCTGTGGCCAAATACTTTACCAAGAACCAGGATGGAGGATCGTTGAGTCCCTTTTTAGCTATGATTCATGACAAGGTTATGATGGATATGTGGTAAGAGACTTCATAAGTATTGCTTCTTTGATATATTCTATTTTTGTTGCCGAATTGTTTGTTGCTATAGTTAGTTTGTGATTTTTCTTCTTCTTTCACAATGAAATAACAACAGGTACCACTTAAAAGACGCAGTTCTGGAAGGAGGGATTCCATTTGAAAAGGCTCATGGGATAAATTCTGCAGAATATCTAAAAAATGATGCAAGATTTTGTGAGCTATTCAGCAGTTCCATGAAAAGTTTCAACGTTACATTTATGGAGACAATTCTGGACATATATGATGGATTTGAAGGTGTAAAATGCTTGGTGGATGTGGGTGGTGGCAATGGTTCTATCCTTAACATGATCATTACCAAGTACCCTGCAATTAAGGGTATCAACTATGATTTGGCTTCAGTTGTGGAAAGCTCACCATCCTACCCAGGTATTGATCTTTTGTTTTGATCTTTTATTTTAACTTATTACATACAAATCGAAAGGATGCTTGCCTATTCTTGAAGTTGAAACGCGACTAGTAGGAAAACTGCATAGATACAGACTACAGTTGTTTGATCATTTACTTAAAGAGTACAAAATTGAGCAGCCTGAACAAGTTTTGTTCTGTAGGAATTGAGCATGTCGCGGGGGACGGATTCGTAACAATTCCGAAAGGAGGAGATGCCATTTTCATGAAGGTAATAAGATTTGATACTAGTGAAGTTTTAACAATTTGTTAGCTACATACCTCTGTTAGGGAACTGAAAATGATATTTTTGAATGAAACAGTGGATAACTCACAACTGGGATGATGAGCACTTGCTAAAACTGCTAAAGAATTGTTATGAAGCTTTACAGACAACGGAAAAGTTATAGTGGTGGATATGGTAGTTCCAGAAACCCCTGAAACCAATGTTAAAGCTAAAAGCATGCTACAGAATTATTTGTTCATAACAAGCATGAGTCCGCAAGGAAAAGAAAGGACAGAAAAAGAATTTGAAACCTTGGGAAAGGAAGCTGGATTTTCTCATATTCGAGTTGCTTGTTTTGTTTGTAATTTTTCAGTAGTGGAGTTCATAAAAAAATAAGCGCATAATTACTGTTGTAGTTACATCAGCTTACCCAATTGCTCATGTGGTTGCATTTCAGAAGCTGATGATCAATTCTCATAGAACTCAAATCTCTAGTGAGTGTAGCTCTTGGATTTTGGTGAGGAAGTAGTTCATAAATGTTGAATGTATTGGAAAATCAATGAATGTTGAATTTATCAGCAGATTAGCAAGAGTCAACCATAATTTATTTGTTTAGCTCCGGAAACTGGACTTGGCAGCACAGCAAGTTCTGGCGCGGAGAAGGAGGCCTAAACCACTTCAAGTTTTTTCTGTAGATGATTCTATACCTGATCAGCAAGTGCCCTGGCTGAAATTCGAAGTATGACAGATTTAATATTTCCTCACAGCACCATCCACCGGACTTGTCACAAGAACTGATTGCAAACTAAGATCATTAAGGTAGTCCTGTAAGCAAGACAAACATTTTAGATGGATTATAAATTGGATAATGTAGCTAACAAAATACTTCCCACACAGAACAACTGCCTCCCCACTCTCAGAACAACTTATGCGCCTTTTGTGATTGACCGTATCCTTTGCCTTCTTGCTAGCTAGCCATTCCATTCGCACATGTTCTCTAGACAGTATCTGCACGAGAGATTTCAACCCCATATTTATGGAGAGAATTCTGGATGTATGGTGGCTTCGAAGGTGTAAAAACCTTGGTGGATGTGGGTGGTGAGGATAGTTCTGTGCTTAACATGATCATTTCTAATTATCCTACCGTTAAGGGTATCTTATAGTTATGGTGTTTTTGGATTTTGAAAATTTTGAGAAGTATTTTTTTATTTTTTAAAGTTTTAACATGTAACAAATTTTATTATTCTTCGCTGTCATTCACGTCAGAAGTTGTCAAAATTATAGTGTTATGAAGGGGGTATTTGGAAGTAAATTTCAACTTATTTTTCGTTAAAATTTAAATTTGTTTTGCTTCAAATTAATTTTTTTAATGTTTTTGAATCGTTTTGATGTATTGATATCAAAAATAATTTTTTTAAAAAATATATGTTTTTGATGTTTTTCTAAAAAAAAATAATTTTAAAAAAACTATTACAACACTCTCAAACACCATCAAATCCACAATGGAAAAGTGATTGTAATGTACATGGTAGTTCCAGAAGCCCCTGAAAACAGTTGCTTGTGGTGCTTATATTTTTCAGTAGTGGAGTTGATCAAAATATGTGATTGCTTAGTGATTAACATCAGCTTAGTGAAGTAGTGGCCGATGTCCCCTAAACTCTGCAATTCTTATAAAATTCTAATCTCTAGTTGCCACAAACACATTCTACAAGATGGGTCTAGCTTTCTTGCTGTTAGATGCATTGGAAAATAAGTGAGTGATGAACGTGGAATTTGTCAGCAAGTTAGAGAAAATCATGAACCTGCCAAAATCCATAAAACCAGTTATTAATCAATGACAGAATTAAAAGTAAAAGTTCAAAACTGACGCTAAGCCACTGAAATGTAACTTGTACTTCCCCCCATCTAAATGGTTACTGTCGCTCTATCTGAATGGTCACATGACTGATATTGTGTTCTCTTTTAATGTAATCTATAACCTTGTCTAGTACCATGTCAGCATCAGCATCAGGCTTGATCATAACATGGCAAGCCAACAAACACTTCCCTACAGTTATTGCCCAAATGTGCAGTTCATGGACGGCAACCACCTCGTCCATTTCGCAGAGACCCTTCTCAAGCGTAGTTGCGTCAATCTCCCTCGGCGTGCTCTCCATGAGAACCTCCAGAATATTCCGTAGCATACTGATTGTTGTGCCCAACACAATTATGGAAAACACAAGGGTGCATATCAGATCAATGATTTTCCATCCTGGCTTATACCATATAATTGCCCCACCAAGCATCACCCCAAAACTCTGAATTGAATCTCCCAATACGTGAAGATAAGCCCCCTGAATATTGATATTTCGTTGCTTCTTTTGTTTATGCCCACCTTTCGTTTTATTTTCAACTTCTGTGTGACTACTAAGCAGAGGCTCGGCAAGATCTGCTCCATGTGTGTCATGATGCTCATCATTGTCTTCGGAGTTCCCCTCATGATGGTGGTGATTATGATGTGTGGCTCCACTTAAACTGTTGGTATGGGTATGATCATGATCCTCGTGGCTATGGTCATGATCACTGTGGCCATGATCGTGCCCACCATGCCCGTGCCCGTGACCGTGATCATGACCCAACAAGAGTGCCATGACAATATTAACCAGTAAGCCAACAGCAGAAACAGCAAACATGAGAGCACCCTGAACTTCACCTGTATCGTAGATAAGTCTGGCAATAGCTTCATACACGAGGATCCCTGCAAGAAGCCATATCATCTGGATGGAAATAAGAGCACCAAGTATCTCAATCCTAAAATAACCATAAGTTCGGCGTGGAGTCGCCTCCCATCCTGATGCCCAGATTGAAAATAAAGAGATTGCAAAAGCTGCAACATCTGATAAAAGATGAGCTGCATCAGTCAAGATCGCGAGACTGTTGGCTTTTATGCCTCCTACAATTTCAACAGCCATGAAGATAAGACAGAGCACAACTGCCCATCCAAGTTTCTTCATAGACGCCCCTCGTTCCTTTGCATCTTTAGAACTGGTTTTAGCATCTGAAAATCCACATGTTGCTCCCGCACAAATCCTACTCCCGCCCAGGCTAGTCTTCACAGCTGGAACATCTACATGTATGTCAATTATACGTCCATGTTCTGAATTTCGCACTTCCATCTGAATTTAACCAGCAGCAATAACAAAACTTAGATGAATATTAATATAGAAACATATTCAAGGACAAACACGTCTCTAGAGATTATAAGTTCCTGCAGCAATTAATTACAGCACTTTTATCTTGTTGCATATATGCAACCATAGCGTCACACAATACTTCGCAACCTTCAATTCTGATCCTTGAGCATTGGAAGAAAAAAAATCAAAGAAAAGAAAATTTATGCAATTGAACCCCTGAAATAAATCCCTGAAGCAACAGCTTGTGCCTTAGTATCATAAATCCATGGACAAAATTAGCGAGTCATAAATCATTTCAGCAGTGAATACAAAAATGTCAGTTGCTTCAGCCCATTCTAATATCTTTTGGGGGCTCAATCCCATCAAGGAGTACTTTAAGTCTTTAAGGGAAACTCATTGCTTATAAAATTCTAGAAAAACATTCAACATTGACTCGCAATCAGCATTCGGATTTGGAGCTAATCCGTAACATTAAACGCTGACATAGAGGCATCTATTGAACCAAACCTAATGACCAGCCAACAATAAGCTAAATGTTCGTTGATAAACATACCATACGGTAATTAGATCAATCATTGACAATGAGCAAGCTAACTACCATAGATATTCAAATTAACAAGTTTTAACCTTCAAGTAGAATCCATTCCTCAATCACCACAAATCTTGGAAATATAATCATTGATCACCCAAAGCTCCATAATAAGAACCAGCCACAACACAAACATGGAACAAAACCAGCCCTTGACAATCCAAGATAACAAACCAAACCCGCCATCAAACCCCTCATCTATGATCATTTAAAAAACAAACTTTTTGTTCAGAGCAAAGAAAAACCTTAAAAAACCATTATCCACTTTGGAACAACGAACACAAAAGGCCAAAAAATTGAATGAACAGGACAAATCCACGGGACCCATTCATTAAAACTCCACTAAATGACAAAAAGCAATAAACTTTAATCCAGAAGGTAAATAAATTTTCTTTTAAAGATCCAAGATAAAATAAAATAAAAAGCATTAGATTCCATATACATAACTAATACCTTTTGGTCTGCTTAAATTCTGAAGCTTTTTGGTGTTGGCAATAGTATCTTTGCTTCAGCTTCTATTATCGCTCTCTCTGTATGACAGATGGAGAGAGCATTACAGCACTAAAATACTAATGTTTCCTTTCCTTGTGTTTATGTTGCGGGTTGTGATTTTTTTTTTTTCAGTATTTACAGATGGAGGAAGAGACCACATCATTGGATATTAAAAATGTATTTTATTTGAAAAAATAAAATTATATTTTTTAAGTATTTTTTATAATTTTAATATGTTGATATTAAAAAAAATTAAAAAAATAATATATTTTTAAATAAAAAATATTTAAAAAAATTATTGTAAATGGAATGGTTTTTGTTTTGTAGTTTTTATTTTCCAATTAAGGATTATTTCCTTAAGATCTTCCCCTTTTCTTAGTCAACAGTCACTTCAAATTTTTAATCTTGTTTTGGTATAAATTCTTAATTTTGAAGTTGATACCAAAAGTGTTATGTATCGAATTTATGGATTAATTTAGGTTGATTTGTTTTTAAATGTAATTTCTATATAGGTTTGGTAAATTTTAGTAAATAAACTATTTACTTTCTTACTATGTTTAGACCATCCCTATATCTAAATCTGAAATCTTGTGAAATCTGAAATCATGCAAAAGTTTTGACTTCATGAAACCAATTAGTTTAATTATCTAGTTCAGTTCGGTTCAATTCATTCAAAATTTTGCAACAATACATCCGGTACACTAGGAATTTTGTTCCCCCGATGATCACCACTGATGATAATCCCACTTCAGTAGGGTATTCATCATAGCATTTGACTTCATGAATCATTGCATGGCGGACACGATGGAACCAAAAGTTGAATAGAATTCGATTCCCACTTGTGAGTTGTGACTAGAGATGGAACACACTACCATACTCCTGGAAAAGTTTGCTTCCCTTCTCATTCTTCATCAACGCTTGCTTGGCTTTGGTCACTCCATTGAGTTTTCCCAACAAATCTTTTAGCACAATGTTACCATCCATCAATTTGGGGTAATGGAACATGAAACAAACCTCATGCTAACTGCAAAATGTGCCTCTAAAGCCAGTTCCAGCAGAGTCTGATCATCATCCTATGAAGGATGAACTTTGGCCATGCTTAGATTCTCGAGTAAAGCTCGTGTCATTCACCAGGATCATAAAATTTATCGTCAAATGGACCGACATTGAAGTTACAGAACTATGAATATAAATCTTTCCATGAATTGCTCCTACAGATTATTCTAAATACAAACATTCCAAAATCAAGGCAAAAATAACAAAGTGAACTACAAGACAACCTTTGTTTTGGGTTCAAGAATAGGAGGATCAACATCAATCCCCATATTAGCTGCAGTGCCTGCTATGATTCTCATTGCTGATTCGATGGTTGTGCAATTCAAGTCTGGCAGCTTTTCAGTAGCTATGGCACGCAATTGGTCAATCGTGACCATACCCACTTTCTCCATCTTTGGGTCTTTAGAACCTTTCTCCACTCCTAATAAGAACCAAGATTCAACATCTATATTACAGCAATGACAATTGAATGGCAGATGATATAACTACCAGTCCACAATAACAAACTTGTCTATGGATTAAATGCCAATTTCCTATCCTCACTTTAAGCAGCACCTTTTTGAAGGAGCTAGTCAACAATTTCTCTCTTTCAAAAATGAGATTCTTGGGCATATATTGAATAACTATGTTGAAGCCATATGCATGAAACTTGTATGTTTCCTGACACAATGCTGGTAGCTCCTCTACGTATATATATGGAAACACAAGTTATTTCTAAAGCCTAATTGTCTATAGAGACATCACCAAAAAGAGGCTAGGATTAGTAGTAGGAATTCTACTCCAACAAAAAGAAAAGGAAAAAAAGGATAATTTTTTTGTTGATGCTCTTGCATCAACTGGAAAATACACACACACACACAAATGTGTTCATTTTCAGAGTCAGGTATTTGTTTCACAAGTCAAAGAAAACAGAAGTGGTTTCATAATACAAAGAACACAAGTTTTGGTGACATTTTGACAAGGATAGCTTGCATCTAGGAAGAGTTTCAGCTAAACTCTTCTCTGAGTGAACATCCTATGATAAACATTGAAGCACAACAACGCAGCTCTGGCTGGTCGAATAAAACTACACATGTTGAAGATGGAAAAGAATTGCTATGGAGCTAATGAGATACAATGTAAAGTGAAACTCCACTTGTCTAATCTAAGATTGCTACAAACATTGAGAATATTACCAAGCACTGAAAGGGGGAAACTACGGAGTCTTTGAGGTAACAATATTGGGGTTTCCCTTCCACAGCTTAACTTTCTATACTACAGAATAATTAACCAAACAAATCAAAATTAGAGCTCATAATGTGAAATGACTCTTTTCCGAAATAGCTTCCAAAACAGACTCAGGCAATTTGGTCAAATATAAGATCCCCCCTTCAAAAACCTAATACAGCATAATTGGTCAATTGGTCAAGGCTCTAGATTTGCTCTCTAAATGTTACCAGTTCGAGTCTCACAAACCTCAGAGCCACTAGAGATTTACATGGTTGTTAACTTCAGGGCCCGTAGGATTAGTCGAAGTGCGCACAAGCTAACCCGAACACTCATGTTAATAAAAAAAAATTATAACATTTTTCTTGCTCTAAATTCCCGATCCCAAATTCATTAAATCTCACAAAAATATTGTTACTGGAACTCTTTTTTGTCTAAAATAATCAAAGAAAAACACAACACATTGAATATGAATGTCTTCACTTAAGTGAAAAAAGAAAGATTCACATCACCACAAACTCTAACCTAATAACCAAGAAGCTTAAAATGAGAATATTAGCATGTGTATTTTGTGCACAAGGTTACCACCGACTCTTACAAACTCAATTATTACAGCACCTTTCACAACTGCTTATCCTGTGTGCATGCTACAACCATACATGTCTCTTAAAGAAGCCTTTAAATAGTTTGATCATTTAACTATCTGCAAACAGCTTGTCCACTCTATTATTCACGTGATATATTTTGTTTGACAGGTATCATAAATGCCTCTCCCTTATAAAACTTGTATAGACATTTTTAGATATTCAATAATTAGAGGCAATCATTCATAGAATTCGATGCACTAAAGTACAAACCCATTGAAACATTGACCTCAGGCTTTAGGAAAACATAACAACTTCGAAAGGTAGGAAATTAGAGCAGAAACGGAACATGGCTAGCGGATTAAAAAAAAACACATCAAACAGTTGGTGAAAAAAAAAACATATGCAAGCATACCTGCAGCCTTCAGCAATAAAACTGAAGCAGGAGGTGTCTTCAAAACGAAAGTAAAGCTTTTATCCTGAATAATAACAGAAGGTCAAAACAAGAAACACCATAAAACCCCCCAAAAACTCAACCCGGTCAAAATTTTGCAAAAAAATGAAATTCTTACGTCATAAACAGTAATCTCAACAGGAATGACATAACCAGCTTTATCAGCAGTTCTTGCATTATAATCCTTACAAAAAGCCATGATATTTACACCCTTTGAACCGAGTGCTGGTCCTACAGGTGGTGCAGGAGTTGCTTTCCCTGCCTCTAAAGCCAACTTTATCAATCCAATCACTGCAACCCCCAAAAAACAAAATCATCACAAAAAACCCAAAAATTGAAACTTTACAAAACAAAAACATAAAGGGAACATTTTTTTTTTTACCTTTCTTGGCCTTTCCGCCAGGTTTAGGAGGTGCCATTGCAATAACTGAGAGCCTTCTTGGAGCTGTTGAAAGAAGTGGGGAGTGTTTCTTGTCAAAGAATTGAAGAGAAATGTTGGGGTTTGAAGATAAGCTAATGGGAGAAACAAAAAGAGAAGAGGAAAGCTTGATGTTAGCATTGTTCTTTGAAGAAGGAGAAGGAGAAGTGAAGTGATAATGGGTAGAGAGAGGAGAAGAAGCCATTGTGGAAGAGAGAGTGAGAGATCATGAAAAGAGAAGGAAAGAAATGATGTTATAGATAAAACTTGTCATATCCTTTCCATCTTCAATTTGTGTTTGGGCTTGATTTTTTTTTTTTTTCTCTTCCAGCTTCAGCCTTTTGTAAATGGATTGATATTCATTGGGTTCAAGAGATGTTATCCAGTTCCAAAGGCCCAACCAATGTGATTAAGAGCATGAACTTTTGTTACAAATTAATTCATATATAATTTAAATAGATCTATATATCCTTACTATATAACTGAGTTTTCTTATTTACTGGGTGATATATTAGAGAATTTGATATTATACATACATTAACACTAACACTTTTATTTTTTAAAAAAATATTTTTTATTTAGAAATACATTAAAATAATATTTTTTTATTTTGTTAAATTTATTTTTTACATCAGTATATCAAAAAAAATCTAAAAACACTAATAATTAATTTGAAATAAATAAAAAAATTATTTTAAAAAAATATTTTTTTAAAACTCAAAACAAACAAGCTATTAAAAATATAGGGATAAATTGAGGATTTGTTCGATTGTATAAGGATAGATTAGGTAAATTAAAAAAAAAATACTTCATATGCTATTTACAATTGTCAATTTCTAACATTTAAACCTACTTGATAAAAGAATAATTGTTACATCAACAAATTTATAATAATATTTGATTGATTAAACAAGTATAAGTATACATGGATAAATAAAATCAATGTAGACACACATTAAAAAAACAAGAAATAAAAATAACTACTTTTTAGAAGCACAACCTTCATAAATTTTAATTTTTTAAAGTTGATGTGACTATAAATAATTTAATTTTAAAAATTTCAAAAGCTAAGAGATGTGATACTCTCAACCATGCAATCTTTTTCAAATTTTAAAAGGTTTTAATAGGAATAGCACAACTTGGTTGCAAGTTATGTTATTTTATTAATTTTTTTAATTATAATAGTTTATAAATTATTTTTATTAATTATAAATTAATGAGAAAAAATCTGATTATTATAGTATATTTATTTTTGTATTTAAAAATGTTTTTATGTTTTTAAATTAATATAATATATTAATATTAAAACTAAATTTAAAAAATAAAAAAATATATTTTAATATATTTAAAAAAAACTATACGGTAACAACCATGAAATATCCAATCAGCTACGAAATGTCATTTATCATAGATGTCATGTCACCGTCACTTCACCTTCCCTTCTCCAAGTGAAAAGGGCTGCCTTATCGATAATGGCAAACAAGCGTCCATTTGAAGGAGATGTTAGAAATTCTTTAAGCGGCACGCTCACGGGGTCGGCAGTTTGGTAGGTGACAGTAGCTGACAGTAGATATTTTTTAAAATATTTAAAAATATATATTTTTATTTTTAAAAAATTATCTTTCATATCAAAACAATTCAACAATATATAAAAAATAATTTTAAATATAAAAAAATTAAATTTTTACCTAACAATGTTGAGGTGATGTTCCCGAAAGCTACCTAAGTTTTGTCTCACATACTCCCAAATATTTCTAAGATCATAACAACTTTGAGTGTTTTTGTACTCTAGCATAGAAAAATAAATAAATAAATAATATAGTGTAAAAATATCTAGATAAAAAATACAGTATAGAGAATTCAAAATTTATGACTTTTTTAAATTGTAAAATTGATGAATTCAACATTTCATAACTATAGAGGATAGAGAGAGAGAGAGAGAAAAAAAAAGAAAAGAAAAAAAGAAAAATTGGGGTCAAAAATAAAAATTAGACTTAAAAAAAACCTAACAAAAAAAAACTGAAGTTAAATAAAAAAACATTGAAAAAAAAATGCAAATTGACTCGGGTTAATTTGACCAACCCACACTCAAAATAACAAAACAATAAGAGATGCAAAGAAATGACAAAGCTTAAAGTCAAATAATTTAATGCAAAATGATGAAATTAAAAAAACATTAAAAAAATTAATGAGTCCACCCAGGTTAACTCCATCAACCTGCCACTTGTGACATGAGACCAGGTTAAAAAAAAATAGACTTTCAAAAACAGCATTTAGCAAAAAATACCAAAGTTAAATAAAAAAATTACTAAGAAAATACAAGCTAACTCGGGTTAACTTGACTAACTTGCCCTCAGGATAACCAAGTATAAAGAAAAGTGAAAAAATCACATAGCTTAAGGGTCAACAATTTAATGTTGAATGATAAAATTATATAAAAAAATAAATTTGTTAAGAAATTTGAGTTATTTATGGTTAACTTGATTAACATATTACCTGAGATATAAGATTGGGATAACACAACAAAAAAATAAAGCAGAACAAACAATGGAGTTAAGGGCTTAATAATAAAATGCCAAATTATGAATTTTTTAAAAAAAATTAATTTTCAATAAAGGATTGCCCTATTGGAAGGTAAGCACGAAAAAAATAACAAAATAAAATATTCAATCGTAAAACAATTAAAATCCAAACAATGCAAACCAAATATGATATAAAAACAAAATGAAAGAAAATCCTTAAGGGCTAAATTCCAAAAAAACTGAGAAAATGATTAAGAAAAAAAATAATCGAAAGAATGAGGACCAAAACTAAATATAAAATCAAATGAAATTAAATATTTAAGGACAAAATTGAGAAAAAAGATAAATCAAGAAAAGAATAAGAATATAGTAATCAAAACAATTATGAAAAAAAATGGATTATGAAAACAAATGCAACAAAATCAAGGGAATAATTGCAAAAAAAAAAAATCAGAAAAAAGTATAAAACATAGAAATAGAATAATCATAAGTAGAAGGACCAAATCGGATTAAAAAATAAAATTGAATAAAATGTCCAGGAATGAAATAAAAAAAATTCTTACAAAAACATCAAAAGCCAAATAAATAGTAATAAAAAAAAAGGAGGGTCAAAATTGATTAAATCACAAACCGAAGGACACAATTGTTTTTTTAAGGTCAAGCTCGAATTTCTAGGGAATGAGAGAGAGAAGAGAGGAGAAAGCAAAAACTCCACCTCGGCCCAACCATACCTCCTTCATCTACATACGTCACACTACTAGAAAGAGAACGACTCGTCGCTCCCAACATCACCACAAAAGCAAGTTTTTGGTAACCAGAAAAGGGACCTCACGTGCCTCTTGAATGGCATAGAGGCCATCACTCGCTGAGGCGTACGTTGCCCGTATCAGTTTTTTTTTTAATAATATTTAATAAAACACACTCAATGGTCAATAATTTAATGGCAAATGATAAAATTAAAAAATAATAAACTAACTTGTGACCCGAGATATGAGACATGGACAACCTAATAAAAAGAAAAGCAAAACAAATCACAAAGCTCCAATAAGTCAATGTCAAATGAAAAAAAAAAATGAAAAAAAAACACCAATTTTTAAGAAGGATTTTAAAAAAAGACCGAACTTAAACCGAGTTCATCATCGAAACTGGTGGACCAAGTCATGAGACTGAGATTACCTTGTAAAAGACACACACACAAAAATTACAAAGCAAAATTCTAAATCATAAAAGAAAATTAAATTAAAACAATGAGGACTAAACCATGCACAAAAAATAATTGAAATAAACTAATGAGGGATTAAATTGAAAAATAAAATAAATAAAGAAATGATAAAAAAAAGAGCAATAATAAATAATGGGACCAAAATTGAAAAACAGACAAAATGAAATTAAATTATAAAGGAAAAAATCAAAAATATATTAATACGAAAGGTAAAAGAATGAGGACCAGATTGGATACAAAAAAAAATCTAATGAAATTAAATGATGAGGGATGAAATTAAAAAAAAACTTCAAGAAGCATTAAAATAAAAATAAAAGAATGAGAAATAAATTCAAAACAAATGCATTTTAGAGGATACAACTAAATATTTAAAGGCTCTGTACGAATACCAAGGCCCAGGAGAGAGAAAAGAAAGGGAGGAGAAAAAAACTCCATAGTCGCTGAACCGCCGCTATCCTGACCATATATGTCACTCCAACAGTTGTGCCGCTACCTAACATGTCGAGTGAGACGACGGTTGGAAGCTTTTGGCTATCAAAATACACCTCATGCACCTTCAGAATAGCGCACGGGATGTTGATGAGTGAACGCGTGAACAATATATGTCAGCCTTTTTAATTGATTTATTAACATTTTAATAATGCAAATTACTAAATAGGATTCAAGGGCATAAAAATATTTCAAAAAAACGAATTTGCAAAGAAAAAAAGGCCCTCCCAAGCCGGCCTTAATTTTTTTAAGTCAAAGGTTGTATACATCATTTTACTATGTAAAAATTGTGCAAAGACAAAAAAAAAAAAAAAAAAAAAAACCCTTATTTGCTAGGTCAATATTTTTGAGCTTTGAAAGATTCAATCATTAATTATTAATTAATTGTGCAAATAAATGCAAAAAAAATACAAAAGCTCTTGTACGAAAGGCCATCTTTTTTAGCTTTCGAGGGCAACAAAATATTTTAGAGGAGAGCATGAAATAACCTATCCCAAACATTTCAATCCAATACACAATCATCAAAAACCCAAAATCAATTCATCAATTTCTTTTAGAAGTACGTACGGCATAAGTTGTTTACGTAACAAAACCATCTCAAACATTTTATCATCATGATTCTTAACTTATTTTTTATTTACTTAATAAATTGTATTTTAACTCCCTTAGTTAATTTATTTATTTTAATTTTCTTTTATATTTCCCTTTACGAGCTGAAACCTTTTCGTTTGATTAATTTAAGGGATCTTATTTCTCCAAAATAGAAAAAAAAATACAGAGAGATATTAGCTATCACTTATTTTTTATATATATATATAATTCTTCTTTAATTTTATTACGTTCTTCTTCTTATTTTTTATTTTTTCTTAACATTTCAGTACATAACGAGTTGGATCCTTTTCGTTTGATCAAACGAGGAGATCTTTTGCTTATTCATTAGTTGCTCATATAAGCATGAGAGAGGTTCCCATCTGTGTTCCACCACAAATACTTTTTTTTTTTTTTTTTATCATTTACTCTTAGTAAAAAGGATATTTAGATTAGGGTTATTTTTTAAAATATATTTATTTAAAAAAATATTATTTTTTATTTAAAAATTTATTTTTAATATTAGTGCATCAATAATCTGAAATATCAAAAAAAATTAATTTAAAATAAAAAATTAATTTTTTTAAAATACCTTTAAAATACGAAAACAAATAAATTAAAAACCTCTCAAGTTTTGTGATGACGTGGTCAACCACAAAGCTCAGGAGGGGATAACTCCTCAATCACTAGCTAGGCACAACTTTATCAGTCGTGCACTTCACTAGCTCAGGATTATCCTTTACGTTTCTTAGTAATTTTGTTGCCTTTGATTGATGTTTGAGAGAGACGTAAAGGAAGTGGAGGATAAAGGATGTTTATCGGTGTTGGATCCTCCTCTTTTGCTTTTTAAAAGTGTAGATTAAAGAGTGTAATATGGGTTATTTTTTAAAATATTTTTTTATTTTAAAATATATTAAAATAATATTTTTTTATTTTTAAAAATTATTTTTAATATTAGCACATCAAAATAATTGAAAAACATTAAAAAAATATTAATTTAAAGAAAAAAAAATAAATAAAATTTAAAATTTTTTAAAAATGCTTTTGAAATGTACAAACGAACAGAGATATATATATTATTATAATTTTTGACATCCTTTTCTTTACAAGGTTTTAGCTAACGTTTATTATTGTTGTTATTTAAAATTCTTGTATTAAATATGTTTTAGAGGTGTGTTTCTGGTCAAAATGTGTCTAAAATGGATCTTAAAGATTATAAAAAAAAACCTTGGCCTTGATTTTTGGATTACTGATATGCTTGAGAAATTATTGTAGCAGATGATACGTTGTTGTTTGTATCAAATTAATTTTGTTTTGACAGCCATTTTTAATCATTTTTGGGATTTATTGAGCTTTGTTTATATAGTTGTAGTGCTAATTGGCCGATAACTTTAGCCCTCGACAATACTTAGTTTTATTAATTATCGTTTTTATAAAAAGAAATTTATTTTGATTTTATTGATTTTTATTTTCAAAATATTTATAATACAATAAATATTGTTCAATAAATAGTAACCTAAAAAATTGACATTATGTCAAGTGTAGGAGAATTCGTGCATGAGTGTTTACAAAAAAAAAAAACTAATAAAAAAAAACAAACTTCATAGAAGTTCTCGGATTTTGAGGACGGTTTTGATTAGGTCCCTAGCTTAAATTAGATCCTTAATGCATCCATGAATTCTTTTTTTTTTTTTGATTTACATGGGGTGTCCGGGCCAGCTTGCGCGCACCACGACTATTCCCCACGGCCCACTGGACATCCTGCAAGCCTAGGAGCAGGTAAGGTACCGCGGGGGTGACATACGTGCACATAGAGGGTCGAACCCGGGACGGGGACGGAATAAGTCACACAGTTGACCACAGCAGCTAGACCCTCAAGTGTTGCATCCATGAATTTTTAATCATATCTTTCTTTAGCTTTTAATGAAGAAAGCTATTACATAATCACATAAAGACCACACGAATCTTATTTTCTTCATTTACATGCGCACGTGCGCACACTCGATATAAGCGATATAAGCCCTAACATAATTACATTTCTTCACATAGTCTTTTCTATCATGCATACATGGAGGATTTCAGCAAATTCAAGGGCTTTTAAAGGGGCAAAGAGAAATCACATGATTTTGAAATGATTACTTAACCATTTCGTTAGCTTAAAGTAATAAAAGGATCTAATTGAAAATCTATTGATATGCCGGGGACCTAATTGAAATAAAAAAAGATTATTTGAGATCTACTGGAAATTACTCTTATAGGTTGGGTATCTTTTTGAGCTTTGTCCTAAAAAAAATAATCAGTAAAGGCCCCTCGGCCGCCTCCAGTTTGGTTGCAAAGTCCATTTCATAATCTCCACTGGATCTTATATGTAGGACAGGAGGAGGTCTTTTTCCTGTAGGATGCTTTATTAAAAGAAAAATATTTCGGCTGCTTGCAGAGAGAGACTTTTCCTTTTTCTGATTCGTAAGGGACCCAATCTGAGCAATCTACGCATCATCATAGATTTCAATTGAAGGAGAATTTAATTTATTGACATTTCTGCTGAAGATTTCAATTTGGGTGGCTAATAAGCCAATAAATAAATTCCATATGACCAAATCACCATTATTTCTATCTTCTTTCTCCAATTTAAAAAAGATTGTGTTTATCTCTAATGTTAACTCCAACATGGTCTATCATATTATTATTATATAAGAAAAATGTCAATTTTTATTTTTGCTTTTTTCATCAAACTTGGATCCCGATTGAAATTAATTGCGGTAGTTTTTATTTTTATATGCTTTTTGAAATGTACTTACTTTTAAAAAATATCAAATTAATATTTTTTTAGTGTTTCTCGATCATTTTAATGTGTTAGTGACAAAAATAAAAAAATAAAATTATTTTAATATATTTTTAAATAAAAAACATTATACAACGTAATCTAACACATACACTTAAATTTAAAAGTAACATTAAAAGTTGAAATTTATTTCAAATTACAAAAAAAAATAAAAATGAAAAAAAGGTTAGAATAAAGACTTCAATATTAATTATTTTTTGTGGAAAAAGAATCTTATTCAAAACCCAAATTACAAAATCCACTTTCTCACATTTCACATCCTACGACTAATAAAACAACTTTTATATAGATATATATAGTTTAGAGTTTGTTTGTTTTAGTATTTTAAAAATATATTTTTTAAAAAATTAAATTTTTATTTTATTTTTTCCTTTGCTTCAAATTAATTTTTAGTTTTTTTAGATTATTTTGATGTGGTGATATTAAAAATAAATTAAAATTAAAATATAAAAATATTATTTTTATATATTTTTAAATAAAAAACACTTTAAAAATATAATTACCATCATGATAGACTTTAGGGAGTGTTTGGTATTGCGTTTTTACCTGCGTTTCGTCAAAATTTGAATTTTTTTTTTGCTAAAATTGAGTACGGTTTGTACTTTTTGAATCGTTTTGATGTGCTGATGTCAAAAATGATTTTTTAAAAATAAAAAAATATCATTGACATGCATTTCGGCACGAAAAGCTATTTAAAAAGCACCCGCAACCACACTGCCAAACACACTCTTAATATATAATGGGATTTGATGTTCACATGATTCAAATATAAAAAATACAGTAAATAAAATAAATATTTTATTGTAAATGTATCTAGATAGATGAAAGTATGCGCCAACAAGCTTTTAAGACTTTTTTAAAAGTAGGACCATATATATTTTTTTGAAAGAAATCATGGTTTCCTTGGAAGGTATTGAGTAAAATAATAATAACAACAAGGATTGTAAGACGTGGAATTGTCTTCTCTCCCAACTTTTTCTGCAGGCCATAAAGATTGCCTGACCACTTGCTTAAATCGTAGTTTCCTATGATATTTCTCTACCCATTGAAGTGTTCCTCTCCATTATAAACCCTACCTAGCCAGTCGCTTCCTCTTCTTCTTCAACTTCAAGCCTCCCTTCACCCCCCTCGAAAAAAAATAAAAATAAAAATGGGGATCTCCTTTGTTGCAGTGAAGATGCCAAAATGTTTTGGTCTCCAATTTCTTCTAGAGTTCCTAACTTTCATCAAGTTGTTGTTTCTATTGACTCTCAGCAATCTACTTATGTCCAGGCCACTTCGACAACCTTATAACACTGATCAAGATCAACATCCCACAGAGGATTATGTTCTTGTAATGGGTGAACTAAGTCCATCACCGATTCCAGTCCCAGTTTCCGTTCTAACAAGGCTGATCAAGAAGAAGCTTCCAGTGATGACATTCAGCAGCTTGCTTGAAAGGTTAGTGAAGCTTGAAGATGATCAAGAGAGCATGTGTCCTGTCTGCTTGGATTGTATTCAGGAAAGAGATGAAGTCAGAGAACTATGCAACTGTTCTCATGTGTTTCATATGAAGTGCCTGGATAGTTGGGTGGATCAAGGCCAGGTTACCTGCCCAACTTGCAGGTCCATGCTGTTTCCAAAGAAAATGGAAGCTGCTGAAATGTTTATATTTGCTCATGATGATTCTGCCATGGTTGAGCAAGTTAGCTAAAGTTATCTCCATCTAGCTCTGTAAATGAACTTCCTCGATCTAATTTATGATACGCTCTTTGTTTCTGTGCCTGTCTGATTTTCAATTTTCAATTTCCTCATCCTCTACAGGGATAGATCTTATCAGACTTTCACCAATCAAATGAACTAGCATGGCCCCTCAAGGTCTGAAAGGTTTAGCAAAATTGGCGTCATCCAAGATTCCAATATAGTTGAACGTTATTGATGAAGGTAGTCTGTGAAAAGATGCCCCCCCACCTTTTTTTTTCACAAAAAGAAATTATTAGGAAATTGATCTTTGGAAATAGACATGTTTGTCACTCAACAGTCATGCGATTCTCAATTTGGTCCCCAAACAAATAAATTCTCAATTATATCCCCTGTATATCAAACATTACCCAATTAATCACATCATTAAGATTTATGACAAAACAACATCATTTTCAGACAATTAAGTCCTTCCTGTAAATGATTTCAAAGGAAAAAAAGTATTAATTTGAGGGTTAATAGGTGATGGTCAATATATAAGGGACCTGACTAGAAATGTATTTTGATTGAAGATCAATTGAGAATTGGGAGATAAATGTCCTTTTTTGTGTGTTTTATGCATAGTTTTTAGACTCGGCCCGGTTCAAGGCCCGGGTTCCGGGTTTTGACCGAGTTGCCCGGGTCAATTCTTTTTTTTTTTTAAATCAAAACGACGTCGTTTTAGTAAAAAAACAACAAAAGTCAACGGGTTGCAACCAGGTTTTTGATTAGGTCTTGTCGGGTCAACTGGGTCTGCCGGGTTTTTTCTTCCCTTGTTTTTTCTTCAACCCGGCCCGGGTTCCGGGTTTTGACCGAGTTGCCCGGGTCAATTCTTTTTTTTTTATATAAATCAAAAAGACGTCGTTTTAGTAAAAAAAACAACAAAAGTCAACGAGTTGTAACCAGGTTTTTGATTAAGTCTTGTCGGGTCAACCGGGTCTGCCGAGTTTTTTCTTCCCTTGTTTTTTCTTCAACCCGACCCGGTTCCAGCCCCAGGTCGACTCACTGGACTGGACCAAGTTTTAAAACTATAGTTTTTATAACACAAAGATATGAGTCAAAACTACAATAACCATGGGATACATACATAATATTTAATTTTTATTCATGCAAATCTACTTCTCAAAAGGTTTTTATAATATTTTATATAAAAAAACTAAAAAATCCCAATAAAACTCAATAAAATAAAATAAAATAGGATAGTTATTTTCTTTAAATAGAAAAACTAGAAAAATGTAATTATACTGAATAGAATATGAAATCCACCTCTAAACTAGTTTCCTTCTAAAATAAGAGGAATCTTAGATTCCGAGGTAATTAGGAGTGTAATTACTTTTATTTAATTGTGTCTAATTTTTTTATTTTAAGTGGACCAACATACCCTTGCTTCCACCAATAATAATACGATTGTTATAAGCTAATGACGCATTTGAACAACTAATATGTATTTTGTTATTATCTTATAAAAATTGTTAACACACACACACACACACACACCTTGTTAACTTAATTCCAATTTGTTTATCTCAGACTAAGCAATGAAGCCGAGACGACAGAGCCCTGGAAGAGCAAAGCATTGTAATTAGAAAATATAGTATAGTTTGTTTAGTAGGAGACTAAATATAGTAATAAAAACCATATTTCATTGATATTTTAAGTTTTTCTCTCCATTTTATTTTTTAAATAAAAAAATAGAAAATACATTCCTTTGTGGAAAGCTAGAAGAATTTTTTCCACTGAAAAAACTAAAAAGCATTCAAAATTATAACTATTTGTTAAAAAAAATTACAATTTATAATTGTCATCTTAAGTTTTTATTTGGGAAAACCTAGCTAACGGTAAAATACTACCCATATTCCATTCAAATTAAAAATTATCATGAGGATTTTATCTTTATCAATTCTTTTTATATTAGATTTATAATAAAACCAAAAAATTATAAAATTAATTAAAATATGAAAAAATAAAATAAATAATTTAATGTTTTCTATTGCTAAAAAAGTTCGCATGTAAAATACTAATATGGTATTAATTATTATCTTTGAACTTATAAAGAAAACCCGTGTAAATTCCAAATTTAGTGTAATTGAAAAACTCAAAGGTAGTTGTCTAGCTCTTTAAACAAGGAAAATATTGTATTTAAATAGACAATTTTAATTTTTTACTTAATTTATTTAAAAAGTTGGAGTATTATTTTATCTATGATATACATTAAAAATTTGAAGGCCCTTACAACGAGTCAATGTCCTTGCCTCATTAACAGTGAGAATGTTGAAAAAACAAACAAACAAGAAAATGGGCAACTACAATAAGATTCAAAGATTGGACTGGAATTTCTGAACTGTGAATTTTTCAATGTTTGTTAAACAAACTGATGATTAGCGGACAACGTCTTCAAAAGACGGGAATTGCACCATTATTATCAAATGGGGTTTGACTTTTCTAACAAGACTTTAGAATCAACGCAGGACTCCTTCCATATAGTCTAGAACTAGTTTAGAACTAGTTTTAATAGGCTGTTTCTACAACTTTCTAATTATTATTTTGTTCTAGTATTTTAAGATATTGTTTTATTTTATTCAATATTAAATGGATTTAAATTTAATATTAAGAATAAATGTTGTTTTTTTTATATAATAATGATGTTTTTATGGATCCGGTAATTATACGAATAGTTTTTATATATTTGAATTTAAAATGTCCAGGTTCAATATAAACTGTAATAAAATTGAAATACATATTGGAATAAATATTAAGAAACTTTGATTAGATCGAAGTAATTAATATTTGACTAAATATTTCAAGGATTATCTAAAAAAAAATGAGATTCTCTACACCTCTTAGAACATTACATTCAAATGAAATATATATCCAAGATTAAAACATTGGATATTTAATCTGAACCTTAAAAAACATAAAATCTCTATAAATTTGATAGGACATGTCATTCATCAATGAGATAAGGATCTCTCATGGAAGTTGTGAATGACATGTTGCTCATAATTGATAAGTCTATTAATTACTTGGATGTAATATATGATATTTATTCCAAGAAATGACTTAAAGCTATGGACTTCATGTACTAACCAAGTTTGGAACTTAGTTGATATACCTGAAGGGATAAAACCTAATGGATCTAAGTGGATCTTTAAGAGAAAGACTAATTTGTTACAAAGGGAATCACTAGATTAGGATTTCAAGTTAACTGAGTTGTAGATAAAGATTGTGGTTCTGGTTAAAGGGAATTGTCATATTGAAATTTCAGATTAACCGAGGTATAAATAGAGATTTTAGTTCTGGTTAATGGGAATCGCTAGATTGAGATTTCAGGTTAACCGAGCTATAGATAAAGATTTTGGTTTTGGTTAAAGAGATTGTCAAATTGAAATTTTAGGTTAACCAAGGTATAGATAGAGATTTTGATTTTGGTTAATAGGAATCGCCAGATTGAGATTTCTGGTTAATCGGGCTATAGTAGAGATTTTGGTTCTGGTTAAAGGGAACCAACAGATTAGGATTTCAGGTTAACTGAGCTATAGATATAGATTTTGGTTCTAGTTAAAATGAATTTTCAGATGAGGATTTTAGGTTAACCGAGCTATAGACACAAAAATTTAGTTATGCTTAAAGGGAATTGTTAGATTGAGATTTTAGGTTAACCAAGCTATGAACATAGATTTTAGTTATTGTTAAAGAGAATCGTCATATTGAAATTTCAGGTTAACTAAGCTATAAACATAAATTTTGATTTTGAATTGAAAGAATCATTGAGATGCAGGTTTTCAGGTCAATTGAGCCGAGAACAAAAGTTGTTAAGATGAAAGAATTCATTTCTTGACGGAAACAATTGGATCATAGTTTTGATTAAGGGGATTGTTGTGAAGACAAAGTTTCAAGTCAACCGAACTAAAAGTTTTGAGAAGATTAGGTTTGAAGAACAGTTCGTTTGTCTTTACAAACTTACTACGCAAAACGCTTGATAAGTCTTTGCTCCATAATTATTGTAAATAGGGGTTATATGTTGTTACTTATTTTTTGCTCCCTACATAAACAAAAAATAAAAAAGGAGAGAAAATACAAAAAAATGAAAAAATGTTAGAAGAAAATAAAAATATATTGGTGAGAAGAATATACTGGAATGCCTAGGAAATTATCGAAAACTGGTTGAGGAAATCAAAATATAGAAGATTGAAAAATTTGATAGTGTATTTTCTACTGATAAAGGCCCTATTGGCAAAAAAATAAAATCATCTCATGAAGAAAATTTAAAATTAGATGTTTAAAGACTCAATTGGATTTTTTTTTCAAGGTTCAAGTGAATTTATTGAGGGCTTAATTACAAGAAAAATTAATTTTTAAAGTCAATTTAGGCTTTAATTTAAATTAAAGTCTAGGGGTTAAATTATAATATTTAAGAGTTAATTTGGTCAAATTAGGGTTTACTTGTATAAATATTGAAGTTTGATGGACAATTAGGACTTGATTGAAAAAATCCAAAACCAAGGACCAAATTGCAAAATATGCGTGAATGTAGGGGATGAAATTGACCAAATCAAAGGCTAAATTAAAGAAATTGGAAGTTTGTCGGTCAATTGAAGGTCAAAATATCAAATTCAAAACCAATAATTAAAAAGAAATATCGGTCGACTTTGGGGCTGACAATTGAGTTTCAATAGTCAGTTTGCATGAAATTAACAGCTGAGAGGCGATTATGAGTGCAATTAAAAGTAATTAGAAGAACATGGACTCAATTAAATTTTCTAATCCCAAATTAAAACCTTAAATGACATGTCGTTCAAACTTAATGAAGAGAAGGTGAGTGACATGTCGTTTGTCACCTCGGCATCTTTGTTTTAGTAGTTTTGGTTGATCGAGTTGGCAACTTCAAATGAATGAATATGGAGCTACAAATCTTCAAATTGAATAAAGTTGGATTCAAATGAAAGGTGTTCATCCCCTTTACCAACTTTAAATGGTCTCAGGTGACGATGATGATAGAATTACTCTGACATGGCCTTGAAAATAGGCAACTTAGTTAGTCCTAACAATGAAACCATCGTTCTAATATCGACCTTCTTTTCATGTGTTCACACACGAAGCCTTCTTAACGGGTTTTTATCAAGGGTTTACAACACTTCCCTCAAGATCAGAAGGTCAGAAATGGATTCAAACCCTCTCAAAATACTAACAAAACCCTATAAATACCCCCTAAGATCAGTGGAACAAAAGGAGAGATAAAAAAGAAAAAGATAAGAAAAGATAAGAAAAAGAAAAGAAATATCAATAAAAAAAATCAGTGCAAAGGTTCAAAAATCTAAACAAAAATCTTCTTAAGCTTTGCAAGTTTGTGAAAGGCAAAATCTTCCAAAGAAAAGCCAAGAGAGAGTAGTTGTTCTAGGTATACATTATTGATCTAAAGGTAGGTTCTTTGTTGTCTGATTTTGTTGTTTTTTTTTGATTTGTTTTATATTTGTGTTTACACGCATAAAAAAGAGGTTTGGAATACTTAACAAGTAATGTTGCATTCACCTCTTTGTTGTAGTGTTTTTTATTTAATGATGTTTTTTTGAAGTCTTTTTATATTTTTGATATATTAAAGTTGTTGTTTAATATATATATAGTTCTTGTTTAGCTTAAGCTATACATGTTAAACAATGGTGTTTATCTGGGTTTGTAAGGCTTGTTTATACACAAAATAAGTTCAGAAAATCAATTTTGAATCCATGTTGCATGAACATGTAGGCTGTTTTAGGTTGATAGTTTTTGAATTTGGTACCTCATGCTTGATTTAAACATGTTTGTGTATGATATTGTCACTTGTTGGAATAAAAAAAAAGCATGTTTTAGAAGCAAAAAATGCTCATTTCTAGGGCTTAGCAATGGCTGGGCATGATTGGGTTTTTTTTGGGTTTATGAGCAATGCTCTTCGCATTCCTGGGAAGAACATTGTCCTAGCCTCTTGATTTGGATTAATTTTGGTCTATTTCTTTGCATAAAACCCTTCCTCATGCAGGATTAACCAATAATCTAGTGTTTTTTTTTGCATCATTAATATAATTTTAATGGTTTTTAATTCTAGGGTTTCAATTTAGAATCAAAACCCATTTTGACAAAATCATGATGTTTAAGAGATAATCGAAATGAATGGATGTTAGATTATTGATCCTTACATGATTTTTCAACATGTATGTACCTTTATTTTTACCAAATGTAGTCTATTTTGGAACCTATGTTGTTAAGTTTATATTCAGTGCTCTTGGTGTTCTTGGTGTTTTTTATTTTGTTATGTGTTTGATCTATTTTGTTCAACAATTTTTGTGTTTTTGAATTTTTTGGGTGTTTAATATGTTTTTTTGCTTTAGTTTTGTTTTCGCGGTCAAACCATGATTCTTGATTTGGTTTATGATCGAACCAAAAATTTCAGGTCAACCCAATCGGGTCAAAGGTTTAAGACCATGTTTGGATTTCTATATTTTTGTTAAAGGGTTTTTTTTTGTTTAAAAGTGTGTTTGACAAACACCGTTTAAGTCTATTTTTGGTAAAGAAAATTTTTTTTCTAAAGAAAACCTAAATAATAATAATACAATATTTTATTGGATCTTGCATGTGGCTAAAAATCCTAAAATTATTTAAGTATTTTTTTAAAAAATATCTAAAATACTTTGGCATGTTTTAGAAAAATATATTGCATAGATTTTACAATAAGTTTTAACATTCCGAAGGATTTTGCACTATTTTTTAAAAATTCTAAAAAAAATTATTTGTTTATTTTAACATACGAAATTATAAATTTATACGTAAAATATATTATTGGTATTAAATAAAAAACCAGTTTATTTTATTTTTATATTGGAATTAAAATGACTAGGTTTTAACCGGATAAAATAAAAGTTTCTTATTGAAAAAGATTTTTTAAAATTCTAAATAGATCAATAATTAGAAAATATAATATTTTTTAATTTATATCAAATAAATAAACAATATAATTTATGTCAGGTAAATTTCATCTGCTGTGGATAATCCAACTAATATATGTATGTACTCTTGGATTTTATATCTATATTTAACACTATATGACTTATACCGTGGGAGTTTCAAGGTATGGAGATTGAGATGTGAGATGACTTCAATATTAATTGTATAAGAATTTTATATTGAATAATGAAAACTTTATTGGCTTTCATATAAGAGGAATCCTTGTATGACACAACTTGAACCCTAGTCGCACTATATTTTCTGAATAAAATTGTTTTGCTAAAAAAATATGCTTATAAAATAGAATTACAATAACTTAGTAAGTTTATTTATGACCTCAACCATAAATGAAAAAAAAATTATAGATGGATAAAAAATTAAAGGCCAAAATATGAAATTAAATAAGAAAAAACTAAAATAAAAATAGTAATTTTCAAGTTTAATTTGAAAGCTTTCAGATCTTGGTTGATTATAGCTAATCGATTCACTATGGAATAAAATTTGTAAAAACACCTAATAAATTTTAAATATAATTCAACAATTAAATAAAAAATTATATTTATTTATTTTTGATAGATCATTTGACACAAATAGACTTTTTCTTTGGCTTTGATGTGTCCGTTTAATCCATAAATATCTCTAGTAAACTTTTTACTTGGTCTAATTATATTAAATTTGTATCCAACTATCATCATTGTATGGTTATGATTTCGAGTAATCCAATACCTGTTAGGATTAAGATATTTCCTTGTAAATATGTTTTTAGTTTTTTTTTTTATGTGCTAGAAGAGGGCTAGAAAGAGAAATGCATTGTATGCTACGAGGTGTGAGGATATTTAGGATACAAGTTTAAGAATTCTTCAAAATGTATTAGTTCCGTAGATACACAAATTATCCATGGTTTTAACTGGAACTTTACTTTTGTAATGATTATACTAACCCTACAAGTCAAGTTTGATTTCATATTAGTTGATAGAGCATCTAGAACACAAGGGTTGATCAAATGAATAATGGCAAATCTGTACTATATATATATATATTTTATTCATTACATCATGTGAGGATGTTTGACCATTCATGTTTTTCAAGAGCTTCTCTCTTTAAAGTTTAATCCCACAAATTTTCATGGCACATCATTATTTTTCTTTTCTCGTGGTGATCCTCGCATGCACTTGGGATATACATTTTCTTTTTTTAGTTTAACTTGGGATATACATTAATTTTCTCGGCATGGCTCCACGATCCTCACCTCTTTAAAATATTTCCACGCCATTCATGCCCACAAAAGCACTACACGATCCTCACCTCTTTATATTTTCATTTTTAAAGTGGATCAGATACACACAAACGATAGGGAAAAGTAAAAGCAAACTGCAAGAACACGTGCCTCAGCAAAAAACCAAAACATACAAGCACGAACAAGGACACTATCAAGTATCAAGCCTGTCGATTTCTAACTCTATTTAAGAGAAAAAGTTGAAATTGTACCCGCACACTATCAACAACCAATCATTTTGGATCCTTGTTTCACGTTCTAGTAGTAAACCAATACTTGAGAACGTGTTTTGCTACGGGTTAAATGTTTTTCAATAAAAATTTTATATACAGGTTTCCAACATATTTTTAGTTAAAAAATTTTTAAATGAAATAAAAAAATTATATACGTATATAATCAAATAAATTAAGAATTATATATATTAATAAATAAAAAAATCACAAATAATACCTGATAGGTCATGGTTTTCTAAAAATATCCTCCATTTAAAGACCATCACACGAAAGTCATAACCCAAAATGAAGTTATGTCTTTTTCGACGCTCAACTTTAAGTTGGTCAAGGGTGCATCCGCACCTAACTCTAGATTGGCCCTGGATCTGTGCGCGCCCATTCCCAAGTTGGGTCAGGGATGTGTCCGCGCCCATTTCTATGTTGGGTTAGGGCCACGTCCGCGCCCAACTCCACATTGAGCTATGGGGTGTCCGCGCCTAACCCCCTATTAGGTCAGGGATGTGTTTGCGCCCAACTCCACGTTGGGCTATGGTGAGTTTGTCCCTAACCATTCTTGGGTTCAACGTATGAGTTGAATCCAACTCCCTTCATGTTCAGTTAGCTAAAAAGTAACTTCACATTGAGCCTCCCATATTTCGGGTCAAGGCTAGTATTATAATACCTATCATATCCCATTAAATACGAACAAGCAGTTCATGCTTATAAATTAGATGTGATGACACAAACAATAGAATAATATTATTTTACTATTACGAGATTACATCTCTACCCCTCCAATGTTGTATGAAGCAGGTCAAGTCAGGTAATACATAGAAAACATCTTAAAGACCCAACTAAACCTATATGTTGTCTGAAAACACCCCAAAATTCGATGTTAAAATTGAAACTCAATTCGATTCTCAAAATCTTTCCTAGACAAGATCTAGTTTTTTAGGAACGACAAAACCTATATAATAATTTAATAGAACTGTTAGTATCGAAAGGAACTTGTTGATACCAAGATCTATATTTTTGTTGCTAGAATTGATTTCAATAAATGATTTTCTATCTTTAACACCATTTTTAGGAAAGTCTCTCTCATGGTAGGAATAAAAAATAAAAAATAAAATTTTGAATCAAAATAAACTTGTCTTACGAATATCATATTGCACATTTGTGTTCTTTGTGTTTTTCAATGTATAAGGACACTATTGATAAAAAATAACTTAGGAATTTTAATATTTGTTATAGTTAGCTACTGCGGATTGGACAAAAAAAATTTAATGTAAAGATAGAATATGCAAACATTGTCAATGTGTTTTCAAGTAGCAAATCTTTTTTTTTTTTATGAAATTGAAACAAAAGTTGGATGATAAGGGTAGAAAAAAATTAAAGGACAAAAGTAAAGAGAAGATAGTCCGTATTACAATCCACATCAACATAGTTTCTCATTGCCACAAGTAGAATCAAAAGTTAATTTTTAACATAAAAAAGTATTTGCAAGCACTTCTAATGTTTTAAAATTTCAATAAAAACCTTAATACCCGTTAGGTTGGGCCTTTTAACTTGGATTTTCAACTAAATTATGTTAGAGTTGATTTATATGATCTCATTAATTAAACAAGTCAAAGCATGAAAATATCAATATAGCAAAAACCTGTTTGACTTAAAATAATTCAAAACGATAATGTTTTAACATTGTTTTTTAAATATTGATAATATCTTGGAATCAACTCGGGTAAATTTACACACATATAACCTGGCTAGGTCTAGCAACTTTATTTCTTAATATTATTTTCTTACTTAATTACACGACAACAAAAATAGGCCTGCACAAGAAAGCATATGTATATTTTTTTTTTCAAAAAAAAGAAAAATAACATTATGAAGGGTTGTACTAATTAACCTAATTTTTTTTTAAAAAATTAACTCTAACCCTTTATTTTTTTATTTAATTATATTCGCAACTAATCTAAATAATCTAAATTTTTTTTTTCAAGGGAAGCACTAAATTTAAAGTGAGCCCTTTATGTTTTTATTTAATTATATTGCAATTAATTGTTTTGTAATAAATAATCTAAAATTCATAAAATTCCATCAAAGCATGCGTCATTTTAACCCTTTCTTTTCATACATTAAGTCAATGGTGTTTTGAATCGTCTTAGTTTAGTTCGGGTTAACCCACTAAACTCGTGACTTGAATCTTAAACTCAGTTGAGTTTAATAGTTTTCTTATTAGAATCTATTTTTTTTTAATTATATGAATAAAATTGATATGCATAAGAAAGCAACTAAATAAGATTTAAGAAAAGAAATTAATCATGATGTGCTATACAAAAATAAAGTTTGCTAATGATATAAATATTACCTTATTCAAAAACAAATAAAAAACATCATGAAGTGTTATACAAAAAAATGACTTGCCAATATATATTGTTTAAAAAAGCTATAATCATAACAAAAAAAAAAGGGTCAAAATATAATGATATTTAATAAAAAATTAAATTACTTTTTAATTAATTTACTTTACTGAATGTAAATTAAAAATCTAAAGGTAAAAAACGAAGAACAAAACATATTAGACTTGTACACCAGACTTTCCTCTTATTTTTTATGTTAGGGGGATGACATGTTGTCTATCCTCATGTATATTTTTTAAAAAAGCTAGATGACACGTCATTTATATATCCAGAATTTTTCCATTGGCAAGGTGGTAGAAAAATCGAGCAATAGGTTTTTCAACCAAAAAAACTTATTTTTACCATATTTTAATCTAAAAAACACCCTTAGAACCCTAAGAACAAAAATTTCTTCTGTCTTAAACTTATCTATATTTTTCCAGTAAGATGAAGGGTAAAAAGTACCTCAATGAAACTCTCCTCGTTAAATGAAATCCATTGACAATAAGAAGGGGTTTTTTGTTACTAGAATGTGAAAAACCAAACAACTTCTCTCTCTTATCATGTTTTCTTACACTCTCCCACCTAACTAAAAAATGAAGGACTTAAACACGAATAAAATAAAATTTTAGATCAATAAGTATAATTGTCAATATCAAAGGGATCAAAATAAATTTTTAAAAAATCTCAAGGCTTTTTTTTTTCCAAAAATTTGCTGGATGAACATAACTTGAACAAAAAAAAGGTGTATTTTTTACCCGCTTTCAATTTTTTTTCATCTTATTTTAAGTTTTTAAAATAATAAAATCAATTGTTTTTTTTTTTTTGTAAAATTAAGCATCAACCAATGTCGGTATATATTTTTATTGAGACTAGGGCTAAGCATTTTTTGTTCGGTCCGGTTTTGGACCAAAATAAACAACCAAACCGAATTTTTTTTAAGTTTTTGAACCGAACCGAAACGAAAACTGGTTCAAACTGATTAATTTATGTTCGGTTCGGTTCAGTTCGGTTTTTTCCCTTCCAAACCGGTTCAAACCAAAATTACGATGCTTAAGCTAATTTCAGATTCAATCCACTCCTTCTCCAGGAATGTTACAAGGCCTACCAATTGCAAACAAATAGAAAGCAATTCCTAGCATCATGCATGCACCCAAATCTCATCATATTGAGGTCACCAAAGATTAGATCGAGTCCATGATTATTGGATTCGACTAGAAGCATTTCCAAAAGCAATTACCAAACATCGCCGCAGGAAAGAATTAAACAGAAGCATGATCGAGAGATAAATGTAAAACTGTCAAGCACCACAAAGCCACAACATTTGGGCTAAGAACATCTAGATCTAAGAGATGAGAGATAGAGATAAAGAACATGAAAGAGAATAAGACAGATTTGACTCAAATCATTTGAGAGATGAGAGACAGAGATAGGGAGAGGGGGCAGCTGAAGGAGATGGAGCTTAAGTAAAGGAGCATGGAGCAGGAGCTTAACAACTAATAAGTAACAATCGTGGAGCTGAACATGAAGAAAAATGAGAGGAGAGATGAAGGGGAGGTGCAAAGAGTAAAGGGAGGGGGGGCGGCTGAATGTAGGTTTATGGTTATGAAACTTTCTATTTATACTTGTTTTATTTTTAAGTGGTGACCTGGTTGAACCGGTTCGGTTCGGTTCAATCGGTTTTAGACTTTGGAAACCGAAACTGAACCAAACCGGAACTTTTTTGTGATTTTTTAATCGGTTAATTCGGTTTTTTTTTGTTCGGTTTTTTCAGTTATTTTTTTTTTCTGATTTTCTCGATTTTCTCGATTTTTCAGTTTTTTTGCTCACCTCTAATTGAGACAACGGTAACCAAAAAAATATCGTGGAAGGATGAAATTGAAAAAAAAAATTACTAAATAAAATAAAAATTATTATTACAATTCATAATGTTTTTACTTGCAATCCATAATGATTGTAGAGTAAAAATCAAATGCTTTAGGTTTATGTTAATTCATGTCTACTATGTAGAAAAATCTTTCCTGCTATCATTGTATCAAAACATCTTCTACTTTATCTTCAATTGATGGTACCACATAAACTGAAATTTAAAATACAAAAGGAAAAATCTTAAATAAGTCTCTAAGTTAAATAAGGATTATCACTCGAGTCCCCTAACAAGTTTTTGTCTCATTTGAATTTTGCCCTATATAAAATTGGTGTCGGGAGATTTTTCCATTTTACTTCCTCGTCAAAGCCTAGTGGAGTAGCCATGCACCTGGTTAGGATCTCTAGGCAAGATGGCTTACAGTGCTCAGGCATAAAAGTCCCTCGCCCAGTTCTTGAATAGTTGGAAGGATTGCGTGGATGGCCCTCGGAGACCAGATGAGCTTCTCAGAAGATGGTTCTTTCTTGAGTCCAAAATCAGGCCGGTTAACCTAGGCCGTTCAGTCTTGGCCCATCATATATTTAATACATATAGGCTTTCGAGTTTAAAAGAGGTTGTTCTTACTACAATTAAATTTAATTATAATGTTTAATTTAAATTTAATTAATCTATAATTTAAATTTACATGTTTGAAACAGATATAATTTAGTTTTTATATTTTTTTTATATTACTATCATCATCTTCGTTTTATTCTTTTAATGTCTAAAAAAAAAAGATGGTTTGATGAATATTCTGAAAACTAATTTTAACATTATTTTCTCATCTTTAGTTTATTTTCTTATCTTTAGTGTACTGAATCAGAGGGTTGGTATTTGATTTATTTTTATATTATTTTTAGAGATTAAATTTCATTTGAAATTCAATTATTGATATTTAAAATGGTTTCAAACATGAAATTTCATAAAAAATTTATTCAGAAGATTCCAAAAATTCTATTAATGCAATGAGCAAAATATCAACAACATTATTACTTGTTAAAGCCTTCTTTAGTCTCTCGGGGTAGATTACTCATCACAATGATGAGCAGTAGATTTTGCAGCATTTCCTTGTTCCTTCACTTAGGAAAGTACAAAATGCAAGAATTAATGTTATTGTTCGATAGCATTACAATTTTCTCTACCATATTACACATCTGCATATGCCTCCATAGCACGTACAGATATTGGACTCCGAACAAAATGCTCGCCGTCAGTCCATGTAAGGCTCCCAAATCTGTATCCTCCCTGAACTTTCTGAGTTGAAAAGAAAGTAACTTCGTATGACAGGATTTTGTTGTTCATGTTGAAACTTAAAGTTGTAGGCTCAACTCTCATGTTTATGCCAAATGGAGCCTGAACTATAGCTTTGTACACTGAATTAACATTTCCCACATTTGTCACCTTTCTTGCCACTTTTGCTCTTGTTTTCAGGTTTGGAATGGTGATTGAAGGAAGATTGAGGTTAAGTCTAGTATTGGCTTTTTTCATGCAGTTGATTGTGGCATTGGTTAACCTGGTCACAGATGAACTACTGTAGCCCATGGAGCAAAGGAACTGAATATATTCCTTTGTGTTGGTGTCGTAAACAAGCCCTGGATACACTGCTTTTTCAGGATTCACATGTCCCCCACCTATGTCAAATGGGTCTGCTTCCTTTCTAGTTGAGCCCTCCTCAAATATTTTCATTCCATCTGTTCCAGTTTGGGAAGCTGCAGTTTGTGTCATTTTGTCAGAATTTCGTTAATAACTTGAGATATGGTTGGTGTCCTCAGGGAAACAAAAAAAATGATTGAATGAGGTTGAATTTGACTGACCAGTTGTGACAAGTGCTGATCTTATGGCTGCAGGAGACCAATTCGGATGTAAAGACTTAATGAGAGCTACAATTCCTGTCACATGGGGACAAGCCATTGAAGTTCCTGATAGGAATTCATACGAGTCAACTTGGTCTTTGTTGGCTGGTCGATGTGCAGCTAAGATGTCCACACCCGGTGCGGCTATGTCAGGCTACCATCATCAATCAGACATTAGATTAACAGGTAATTAATGATGACATTATACACAATTAAAGGAAATGTAACGACTAAACATTTCCTAGAATTAGTGATTGCATTATTTGGCTATCAGTAATTCTGATTTACAACTAATGCTATTTGATACGGTCGAATCTAGTCTGCTTCGTTTACCTTAAGAACTTCTGGAGAGATTGAACTTGGTCCTCTGGAGGAAAATGATGCAAGTCGCGGAGAAACTCTTTTGCCAACAACAGTCTTTGGAAAACTCAGCTTTGCAGTTGGAGACCTTCACATGAAGTTGGAGAAACGCCATTTATTTTCATAGAACCAAGCTTTACGCGATGTGCGCGCGCGCGGGCATGCACATGCTTTAACCTCTTCACCATGTCCTTACCTGGCTTTTCTGATGTAGGAAACTATCTGTGTCCCTACTTCATAGTCTACTTTGACACAGGGGATCTTGCATAACTCAATCCCATCAAGGTGAAATTGTACAAATATAAGTCCAACACCTCCTGCTTCAAACACAGAAGTTGATGCAGAAAACATATCCTGTGTATTTGATTCTGATAGACAAAGTATGATTTTTCCTGCTGCTAATGTTGCATTTAGACTCCCAGGCTGACAATCCTTTCTGAATACATTTAATATCATAGCTCACAGGATGTAGGAGAGTGAAAATAATTCATGGAAAATCAGGAAAAACAAAGGTCTTACGCCGAATCAACCATGGGGTTTAAAGGTATGCGCTCGGAGTATGTAAGGCCTGCAAATCCGTGATTATGTTGACCTGTAGTAATAGATTGGCCCTGAATACAAAACGCAAAAGCAAAACTTAGCCAGGTATCTCTTTGCCTGATTTGTTTCAAGAACTATATCCTTACCCAGAGGGTTTTGTTGTTTCCAAGTGTAATGGCTGTTGGAAAGGTCCTGTCAATTGTAGAGGCTGCAACAGTGATGAGCCAAGGTGCTGTATTCTCAACTGTCTGTGAGATAGGGCCATCATTTCCTGCAGAACAGACCACTGGGATCCCATTTAAAGTTGCATGGAAGGAGCCAATTGCAATTGAATTGCGCATATCAACATAGGAGAACAAAGGAATATTATTGCCAATTGACACAGATAGGATATCTACTCCATCATGTATGGCTTTGTCAAATGCTTTCAGAAGATCTGCGTCAGTGCATCCTCCATCTTCAATATTCCAACAAACCTTATAAATTGCCAAGTGAGCAAGAGGTGCTCCCCCTCTTGCCAAACCTGCAGCTAGTCCTTTATAGCTTACTTTTTCGACAAAATTACCAGCTGCTGTGGAAGCTGTATGACTGCCATGGCCCTCGCCATCTCGTGGCGACATGAATTCCCTGCTTTCAGTTGTGTTAAAAGGTATTTGATCCTGAAGTCCTTTTACAAACCAGCGAGCCCCAATGATCTTTCTGTTGCAATTGGATGAGTTGAAGCTCTCACCCTGCTGACATATTCCTTTCCAATGAGACGGCACTGGTCCCATGCCTTCATCATGAAAACTTTTGGATTCTGGCCACACCCCTGCAGAATTTCACACCAATCCAACAACCTTCAATGATCCTGTGAAAGCATTGGTTTCAGCTAATAAAGAGAAAAATATTACCTGAATCAATTACACCAATGATGGTTCCTTGGCCCATGTTGCTTTGCTTTAACAGATTTTGAGGAGAATGATGATTGAGACCAATGAATTCCCAGCTTCTAGTTGTGTGGAGCTTGTGAATGCCATTTGGGATTACTTGGACAACACCAGGGAACTCTGAAATTTAAAGGAAACAATCTTTTAAAAATGGAAATATTTTATCTGATCACTAGAGTTATCAACAATTATGGTGCCTGCAATATCTTCTGCCTGAGACTCTGTTAGTCTTGCAGCGAACCCAGAAAAGCCATGCCTATAGCTGTAGAGAATTGAACTTCGTGCTGCTTCTTTGCTTCAAAAGAAGTAGAAGAAAGTTTTAGGATTTTTTATGTAAGAATATAACCATATCAACTTCTGGTTACTCTCAAGAGGAATGTGGATCAAATCATACCTCCCTAGCAATGTCGACAGCATTTCATAGTGAATTTTTTTGGTTATTGCTGGATCTTCATGCTCTTTCTCTCCCATATACACAATGTGCACCTGGAAACATTTCCTGTTCAGAACCACCAAAAAAAGATTCTGTACTTATCTAGAAATATTTACACTCACTTTCTTTGTGGCCTCAGCACATTTTACAGAAACATGTAGCTGGTGTTGAATTAAAAAGATTGCTATGATCATGAAGAAGTGATTTTTGCTTGGCCTCCATTTACTTGATTTGAGGTCCATCACACAAACAGAAGTGATGGTTTGCGAGTAAGTATTTTTAAATTTAACGTGCTGGAATTTTGTCAAGGTTTACAAGTCGGTCATTATTGCATTTGCAATTATGTTAGAGCATGAAGGAATATGAGTAAAGGGGGAGGAGAGCAATCGGAAAATAGTTTAATTGATGAAGTTTTAAGTTTATTTTTTAAAATTATTAATTTAAATTTTATAAATCTTAAAATTATTATAAATTTATCGGGAATTCTTTTGGTACACTCTTTTTTTTTTTTAAATGTGGGTGTCCAGGCCAACTTGTGCGCACCTCGACTAATCCCACGGGCCTTGAAGTTAACGACCATGTAAGCCTCTAGTGACCATCATATGAGTAACCACATGGTTCAAACTTGAAACTACAGAAAAAACAAATTTCTTGATTCCAAGCTCTTATTACTTATTACTGGACCACCAAGTAGATGGTTTTGCTTGGAAACCTTTGGGTACACTTTTTGCTCTTTATGCATGCATGCCATGTGAGGCATGATTTTATAAAGAAAGATTTGATGAATTTGATATCCCTTTTTCCATCTTTCTCGCTTTATTAGTTTTAGTCAACTTGAACAGTAGAGAATAAATGCTTGTCAGGCTGCTTTTGAGTACTGTAAAGCATAATTTTAAGCTTCTCAAACAAAAGACAATGATCATGCATTCATTTAACATCTTCTTGGAATTTTGTTCGGTCTTATCACATGAACTGTTTGATATTCTAGAGGCCATTTTTATACATTGTTGAAGGTAAAAGGTTGATGCGGTTTTGTCGGTGCTTCCTGCTAGGTTGATTGATGAAGCCCTTACAGATGAGTGGCAGCAGCAAAATCATGCTTGAACTATAGGACCTTCTGCAATGGTTTCAAAAACACTTCTAATGGAATTCTACACATAGTTATCCAACCTGGCTCAGACTAGCGGGTTAATCGATCTTACTAAACTTAGATGGAACTTAATCAAGTCAACTTCAAATAAATTTTTGCATTAACTCTTTTTTTTTAAAATGTTGTTTTATTTAAAAAAAACGGATATCGTTTTAAGATTTAATCTGATGAGTTACTCGGTGACTCTATAGTTAACGTTGCAATCTGACAACTTGAGCTTTCAATTGGGTCAGATTCTGAACCAAACAAGACAATTATGATTTAACCTGACTTTGTATGTTTACACAACCAATGGCTGCAACATTATTAAAAATAATGTACCATTTAGGTGGTGGTCTAGTGGTAAGAGCTTGGGACCAAGAGGTTTGTTCCCTCTGTGGTCTCAGGTTCAAACCCTGTGGTTGCTCATATGATGGCCACTGGAGGCTTACATGGTCGTTAACTTCAGGGCCCGTGGGATTAGTCGAGGTGCGCGCAAGCTGGCCCGGACACCCGTTAAACTTAAAAAAAAAAAAAAAAACATTACTAAAAATAGGTCATGGCTCATAATTTGACCTTGTCGAAACATTTGAAAAATCTAAACTGATGTCATGAAAAAATGTTACCTACTAGTTGTTTAATGTGTTTGATATTATGGTTGTAATTTGAAAATAATTATTTTATTTAAAGTTAATTTGGTATTTATATATGTTTGGTTAAAACTATGATTGAAATTGAGATTTAATAAAAAGTATTTAATGTATTTGTTAAACATACTTTTCAAATTGAGATTATAAATTAATTAAAAACAATATATATTAATATTGATGATTTTTAATTTAAATATTGTAGATTTAACTAGCACTATTACATCATTAAAAAAATAATACTTTATATCAAATATTTTTTTATTGTTCCATTAACTTATCTACAATTTCATCACGTATGAAATTCATCTGATAAGGACTATAGTTTCCATAGTTTTTTGAGCGTGTAACAAAATAAGGTAAAATATCATCAGAAACAAAATTGGAATTGCGATCAAATTCCGCAAATGCTACGTCATCATGCGATGTCCTTCTAATTTATGTAGTGTTATTAAATAATATTAAACACTAGTTTTTCAAGTAAAACATAATTTAAAAAAAATAAATTTTTTTACCGAGTCGGACGTGGTCCAATGAACAGTGAAGATATAGTGCCAAGTAGTTAGAATTCACTTGGCACTATTTACGTGAACAGTGCCCAGGTGGATTAATTCACCTAGCATAAACGCGGCAGGGGGAGAAGCAACTCTCAGCTGCTTTGTGCAAACTGGCGGTTTCAACATAAAATATATGGGTCTCACATAAACAGTAAATTGAGTTTTAATGTTACCAAACATGATGTTTACGCGGTTTGCTTTAAAAGCTAAAGCTACCGCGTAAACAAACACCCTCTAGATTTTTATGTGGTTGTTCAAACATATTACTAAAATTGTTTAGAATTAGTTATTTAACCTGTATTTTACCGCAGATTGAATATCTTTTTATTAAAAAAAGTTGTATATGTAGACTTTTATAACTTGTTTTTGTACATTAAAAAATCTTAAGCGCAATTTAAAAAGTTTATGTATATATCTAATTAAATAAATTAAGAACTATTTATGTAAAATAAATAAATTATAAAGCCCGATCTCTACCCGGCCAACCAAGATCATGGATTTAATTGAGTTCAATAATTTTTTTATATAATTTTTGATGTAAAATAGACACCTATAAAATTAAAAACTAACAAAATATCAAAGTGATTAAAAAAAATCAAACATAAACAAATTACGCTGCCCAATTAATAATCAACCAAATATGCTCCTGGGCCTCTAGAAAAAAGCACACGTGCACGGGCCTGGAATAGCCAACGCGTCTGGACCTTATTCTGTTTTTTTTTTAGTTTTCTTAAGGGGCAGATGACGCTTTGAGAAAAATAGCATGCGATGCATTGCCTGCACTATCCAGATTTTGGCGACCTCTAGTCACCAAAAATCAAGTTTGTCTATTTTAAACTAGGAAAATATATTTCCAACCACATTTTGATTTGAAAAAAATAATATCATAAACCTCTTGTAAACACATGTTCATAGCATCTAACAACCTAAAAATTAGTTTTAAAATCCACAATCAAATCAAAATTTTATTTTAGAAAAACTATTTTTTTTTATAGTGTTTTTTTTAGTTACATATCTTTGAATCTTTCCCTTCTTTAATAAGATTTGTCTTTTTTTGCTAAACAGTAATATACAATATTTTCTTAATCAATTAAAGACATTGTTGAAAATTGTACAAGTCCCAACAGACACAATGATTGTACTGCCTTAATTAAAGATCGGACTTGAGATTCCCAACCCACAATCTCCAAGTTGCTCTTTTGCTTTTGATGTTTTCTTTCCATTGGCTTTAAGGAAAGTGTTTCTGATAAGGAATTCTATAATGCTTCGTAAAGGTCTTCAAGATGAATGATGACTTGAGGAAAAATTGGGAACACAATTAATGACATCTTGCTGCTTCATGTGGACCGACCTGGTGCCCTATGAAACTGTAAACCTAATTCATTTTCTCTTGTGTTGTAACGGACAAGTCCCTGAATCTTGAACACAAAAATGTTCTCGAAATTGATGATACATGATGATAACTGAAATGGGTGTTTCTAATTCTATGTATTTCAACTCTGACTGAGCTTTTGTTGTAATGTTTTGATTGCTGTGTTATATAACTTCGATGAAATATTATTAGTTGTTATAGAATAATATAAATAAAATTTTAGTATTTTATCTAATAATTTAAATTTTTGAGTTGAATTGATTTTTTATATGGTATTAGAACTTTGATAATCAAATAATCACGAGTTCGAATCTCACCATTCTATTTATTTGATAAAAATTAAGTATAAGGTAGTGTGAGCTTGTGCAAATTTCAAGTTTAAAGAGCTTTTATTTGAAAAGGTGTGTTAAAGAATAATATAAATCATATCTTAAAACTTCACCTAATAATTTAAGTGTTTGTGTTGTATTTGTTTTTTTGACATTAGTAAAGACAATGTTACGTTATTAAGAAATGTATTTATATATAAAAAAATTAGTTTTCATATAAGTAAAGAAAATAAAAGATGCTTAATAAAATTGCTTTGAATTTGGTTAAAATAGTAGAAGTTAGAAGCTATCTAGGGTATCAGTTAGCATTTGGTTACCGTTTAAGACAAAATAAATAAATAAATTATATAAGGTCAATTGAGACAAAGAAAATATATTTTCTTGTTTTTTCTGTTCTAAATTAATAAAAATTCATTTTAAAACCATTCTAAAAATAAATTTATTTTCTATTTTTATCTGTATTTCTACAAATAAATACTTTTTATACATTCTATATTTATCTCCATCACTCCAATCTTTTTAATCATAAATATTGTCAAGGTTATTTCTTTTATTTAGAACTCTTAATTTATTAATGGAGGATTGAGATTTTTATAGAAAAGGAGCTTGAGAGGATTAGCTAAGAAAATTGTTAGCTATATATAAACAAGGTACAAATAGGCTACTATAGTATGTTTGGAAACGCGGTTGAAACTATGTTCTCTTAAATTTTAATTTTTTTTTGCTAAAAATTATTATTCTTTATATTTTCAGATCATTTTGACGTGTTGATGTCAAAATAATTTTTTTAAAATAAAAAAATTTATTTTAATATATTTTTAAGCGAAAAACATTTTAAACCGCCACCACTACCACAATCCCAAACACATCAAACACCATAGTCTCATAGTTACATAATCCCTTTAGTACAAGGAATCACATAAAAAGATCCCTATACTTTTACATCTATTTTTATAACTTACACTACAAAATGTTTTTTTCCCTTTTAATTCAAGTTTTTCTCCAAAATAACCTGTCTTTTTTTGTCAGAATTTCTAATTTCACTTGCCAAAACTATAATTATAAAATTTAACCCAAAAATCTACCTAATCCAAGTTCCAAGCTATAAATTGAGGTTGAGGGATTAACCTAGTCAATCTAAACTTTAAATTTTATTTAAAAAAACTCTAAAATGATGTGGTTTTGATTTTAATGAACTAAGAGTAAGTAATCATATACTTTGAAATTCATCAACTTATTATTATGTGTTTCATTTCACCAAACAATATAGCAAGGAGCCAATAGCAGCCATTTCCCCCCCTTATTATATCCATCCTAAACAACTCAAAAGAAGGAACAAAGCAGAAAGAACGATCAGGCAACAGAAGACTTGAAGGTGTCCAAACGCTTGTCAGTTGCATGCTGCACTACTGCTCGCCACATTTCTTCATAAAATTCTGTATACGTAAAATTTCTGTAGATTGCTGGATGATCATTGTCTATCAATTCCATAGCAGGCCCTATTGTGGTATCGGATGATGGATAGCAATAGCTTGCAACAGATACACGCTCTCTCTCACAATTAATAAAAACTTGGTGGTGCAAACTCTTGTAACGGTAATTACTAATTACCTGATAAAGAAGAAGAAGCATATAGTTAAGTGTATATATATTGACAAAAAAAAATTATGTTTTCATTCATTCTGATTAATAAATTATTATTATTATTTTTCATTCCCGTTTTGCTTGTATATATAATTTTAACATTAATAAAAGACATTTACAAGAGTGATGGATCCAAATAAAATAGAATAAAAACCCCTTCAAAATGTGTCGTATATTTGCAGCGTCATGACGATCATCCTCCCAGATCCAGATAGTAAGAAATGATATGGGAGGAAAGGACAAGGAATTCTTATTCTTTATTAATAGAAAAAGAAATAAGAGTTGCCACCTAGTATTTTAATCACTAAGAACCCTAACTGATAGAGTATGAAAAAAGAGATTGATTGCGCAAACGGAATGGATTAGCACCCCTAATACGTCTTACCTGAGGTAAGCTGTATTGTTTATTTGTCTGATATAAACTAAGAAAAAGTTATGTTTTCTAACCGTTATTTTGTCTAAAGTTTAAGAAAAGTTTTTCTCACTAAAAAAATCCTTATCTTATTAGATTAAAAACATAATCATTTTAATGCCAACAAAAATAAGCTTTTCATAGCTATACAATGATCCTGTAACTACCGCTGCTGATATATCTTATGTATAAGTTCATAATCTCACGTATTAAAAGAAACAAAAATAAAATTTTGGTATTTTTGAAATGTAGGCTAAAATCCTTTGGAAATTTACAAACTTGTTATAAAATTCATGTAATATTTTTTAAAAAAACATGTCAAAGTATTTTAGATTTTTCTTTTTTTTAAAAAAAATTCTTAAATAACTTTAGGATTTTTAGCCATATGCAAGAAAAAAAGAAAATATGTTTTTTTTTATATTTTTTTATTAATTTTTTACTTGACCCGACCGGGTCGACTTGAAAGTTTTGGTTCAACCATAAGTTTAACAAAAAATTGTGGTTTAACCCAAAAATAAAATTAAAGCAAAAAACAGATTAAACAATTAAAAAGAACAAAGAATAAAAAAATTCTTAAACAACACGAATCAAACACAAAAAATAAAGAACATTAAGAACACCTGAAACAAAACCCAGCAATGTGAACTAAAATCTAGGCCATATTTCATGAAATCAAAAGCACAAAATTGCAAATCATTCAAGAATAAAGAATTAAGGGTTCATTCACTTTGATTTTCATTAAATCATCATGATTTGGCCAAAATGAGTTTCAGTTCAAAAATGAAACCCTATAATTAAAAATCATTATAAACATGTTATTGGTGTAAATAAACACCAGATTATTGATTAATCATGCATAAAGAAGGATTTTATGCAAAGAAATAAACCGAAATTGATCCGAATCAAAGGACTAAGGCAATGTTCTTCTCAAGAACATGAAGAACATTGTCCAGAACCCAGCCAAAACCCAGCCATAAGGCAGCTGCTGTCAAGCCTAAAAATGGGTATTTTTGGCCTCTAAAATATGTTTTTTTATTCCAACAAGTCACAATATCTTGCATAAAACATGTTTGAATATAGATTCAAAATCAATTTTCTGAACCTATTTTTGTGTATGAACAAGCTCAACAAACTAAGGATAAACACCCTTACTTTAACATGCATAATTTAAACTAAACCAAAGCAAAAACAACATTTATATATCAAAAAGAGAACTTAAATAGCAACTCGAATACATTAAAAATATAAAAAAACTTTAAAATAACTTCATTAAATATAAATCAAAGCAACAAAGAGATGAATACAACATTGCTTGTTAAGCATTCAAAACTCTCTTTTTTATGCTTGTAACTATAAACATAAAAAAAACCAACAAAAGCATGCCACGAAAGACCTACTTTTGGGTCTACAATGTATATCTAGAACAACTACTCTCTCTTGGTTTTTTTTTTTTTTTGTGTGGAAAGAATTGCCTCTCAAGCTTACAAAGCTTAACAAAACTTTTTATTTTTGCTATTGGACCTCTACCTTTCTATTTCTTATTGATATTATTATTTTTTCTTATCTTTTCTTATCTTTTTTTTCTTTTCCTCTTTTCTGTCGAGCCTCTTCTTGATCTTAAGGGGGGTATTTATAAGGTTTTGGGAGGTCTTGAGTTTATTTTTGACATCCTGATCTTGAGAGGAGTATTGTGAATCCTTGATAAATACCCATTGCAAAGCCTTTGTATGTGAACATATGAAAACCAAATTGTATTTTGCATGATACTTGCAATGTCGGGGTTGACTAAGTTGCCCACTTTCGAGGCTTCATCAAAGCAATTTTGACATCATCGTCGCCCGAGACCATCTAAATTTGGTAGAGGGACCCCTTTCATTCGGATCCATATTTGCTTAATTTGGAGGTTTGTAACTTCATATTCATTCGTTCAAAAGTGCCAACCTGATCAGCCCCGAATCTAAAAATTGAGTAATGGCATATCAGGGACAAGATATTGGAGAATTCCATGGAAAAAATAGGGTGTAAACATCTAATTTCATGAAAATAGGGTTGTAGAAGGGATGTTCCTCTTTGATTTGATTATCGTGAACTGTCAAGGAAGAAAATGAACAGAGGTGAAACGACGCGTTGTATGGGTTAAACCCCAGAAATTAGAGATTTTAATTTGGGATATGGCAAAGTTTCAATTTAGTCCATGTTCTTCCAATTGTGGCACATGCATCCTTAATTGACATAAAAACTTTTAATTGTATACAATTTAACCCTTGTCAAACTCAATTATCACCCCTTAAATTGACTGTTTTTTCATTTTGGTCCTTGGTTCTGAATTTATGCATTTGGTCAAATTTAAGCCCCTATATTCACGTGCATTTTCCAGTTTGATCATTGATTTGGATTTCTTCAATTAAGTCCCCAATTGCTTATTAAACTTCAATATTTATGCAATTAAATTTTTAATTTGATCAAATTAACTCCTTAAAATTATAATTCGACCCATAGACTTTAATTTATTCCAATTAAAACCTAAATTGTCTTTTTAACAAAATTTCTTTCAATTAACCATTTAAATAAACCTTGAAAAAATATATTTGAGGATTTAAATATCTAATTTTGAATTTTCTTCCTCAAATTGAATTTTTTTTCTAATAAGGCATTTATTAGTCGAAAATATACTGTCAAATTATTTTTAATCTTGTATATTTGATCTTTCTAAACCAGTCTTTGGTCATTTCTTGGGCGTTCTAATATAATCTTCTCACTAATATTTTTTTATTTTCTTCCAATAATTTTTGGTTTTTTTTTTGTTTTCTCTTTTCCCTTTTTTTTCTGATTTTTTTGTTTATGGAGGGCCTCAAAATTGGTAATAAAAAAATGGACTCATAAAATTCCTCCAAAATAGACCCAACAAAAACACTCATTGGGCTTAGGCTGGGTAACCCGAGCCTAAAACCCAAAGAGTTTGGGCTCGGGCATTAAGCTCAAGCCCATGCAAGGCTTACACCCTGCTGGGCATGCTATCACGTCTAGCAAGAATGTGCACCTCAACACTCCAGCAGGTTCGGGCTTCCACGTTTGAGCCCAATGTGCTTGGATTTGGGAGCGCACCTTGAGCTTTACATGCTTGGGTCGAGACAGTGTGTTTGGATCCATTTCTCACCTTTAATGGGCTCGAACCCAACACTCTCCAGGGATTTTTCTGGGACCCCATGCGAGTTCTAGGTATTTCATACTGATCCAATACATGTTATTTGAGTAGAATACAACTCAAAATATCATAATGATGAAATTACATTTTAGCCCCACCTCTCCGTAAAAGGATAAGATTTACGGGTTATAGATATATCATGAATCATTCAAGTCAAAGGTTCATAATCTATTAATTCTCTATTGTATATATATTTTCAGAGCATCTCTCTATAGAATATTATTGCATTTTCTCTCTCTATAAATTTACTGACTTTACAACTATAGAGTCCCCACATTTATCAAATAGGACATTTTGCATACACCACCTACTACTACCACAACTACTAGTCATCTGGTTACCAGCACCACCTACTACTACCACAGATACCAATCACCTAGCTTACCAGACATCACCTGTACTAGTTACTAACCCTCTAGGCTTTCCATATTATGTCCCTAAATACCCTGACTATAGAAAATGAATCAGAATGCTTGAATTAAGAGATTAACCAGTTATTCAATATATCAAACTTATTCCTAAATATCTTAAATTTTAGGACTCATCATAAAATAATGTTAAATATAAAAAAAAATTATGACTAGAAAAATCTCCAATAATATATATGATTACGGTCTCAAAAGGGGATCAATTTATAGGTGTCATCGATACGATAATTCATGTGTATCTTGAAGGTTTTTTTTTCTCCTTTATATATATATGTGTGTGTGTGTGTGTGTGTTCAGCATTACTTTATATATAAAGTGAATCACCTGTAGTAGGTCTCCAACATGAATAACTAAGGTGTTCGGGATATGACCAACGTCCACCCATTTGCCATTGTTGAGAACCTTAAATCCAGGCACATTGTCTTGCAGCAGAATAGTGATTATAGTTGGGTCTGTATGAGGTCTCACTCCACGAGTAAACTCTAGATCTTGCTCTTGACAAATTGGATAATAGTTCATTGATATTTTTTTTCCATGGTTGTATAACATCTTGTCTATATAATCCTTTTCCAATCCTAAGCTCTCAGACATGGCCTCAAGAAGTGCAAATTCCACCCTTTTAACACTTGTACAATACTCCATAACATCCTTCCTGTCAACAACCAAATTATTTCAAATTGAAATCTAATTAAAAATGAAAAAGAAAATTTATTCTCTTTGTACCATTTTATTTATTCTCATTTTCTTTTACTAATATTTTCAACTTATAAATAAAATAAAATTGAAAAATACTATATATATATATATATATATATATATATATATATATAAGCCATATTTATTTACCTCAATGAAGGAGGGTTTGCAGGCCATCCATTCACATAATCCTCAAAAGGGTAAGTGCTAAATCTTAAGGATTCCCTCGCGATAAAGACATTTTGGATCTCATCTTTAAAACCCATAAAAAGCTTGATGCTTTTGTTAGGGTCATTAGTGCAGAACTTCAACTTTTCTTGTTCTGGAAGTTTGAAGAATTCCCTTGTTGTCCCCAATATATTGTTCATATTCTTCTCTGAAATTCCATGGTTCTTCACCTGACACAGCATGACATGTTAGAACAAGATTCTTAGCCTATACAATTACCAATAAAATTTATAGTAACCCTACAACAAAAGGGACTTCAATCTAAACAAACAAAAATGAGTTTTAACCATGATTACAAAACTTAAACATTTTTGCAGCCTCGATCTAGGGCCTGGCCCAAATTGGATTTCTAATTGATAGAATAGAAATTTAATATTTTGATTAAAAGCTTAAATTGACTCGTAACTTAATTAATTTAGTTAAAAATTCATTGTATTTTTTAATTTTTTATAAATAATATTATTTTTATCTTTAAATATTTTTTAAAAAATTAATGTAACTTGAATTTTATTTCAGGTTAGATTTAATAACTATGATATGATTTTAAATCGAGAAATTTTTTTTTTTTTGTTAATAGCAATTTATTTTTTCTTTGGGGGAAGAATAATATTTAACAACACTTCCACAATGATAATTTAGCAATTGCTGGACAAATTTCTTCACGTCCTACCATTCTTGTTACATTTTTCAACCATTTTTTAATTCCAAAATTACTTACCTAAACATTATTTAACCCTTAAAAACTATGTCAAACTCAAGTTAAATTAAACTCCCAAAAACTCAAGATTTAAAATCAAAATTTGGTTTGTGTTTTAAAACGTCAAGTTGAATGATCATGATTGGAACTTAAAGTGATGTTTAAATGTTGAGGACATGATTTCATAGGTGAAAGTGGAGATTTTGGATGGCCGGAATATGCAAAATGGTCGCGAGTCAAAATTTTCCTCTTAAGAGTTTAATGGAGTGCATGATAAAATATTATAGTTCAGGGATTATTTTGACATAAACAATACTTTAAGACAATATTATTAAACCCAGTAGTCCGATCCAGCAGGTGAACCTGTTTTTAAGCTTCTAATTATTATTATTATTATTATTATTATTATTATTATATGCATGCAGCTTGCTGCTAATTATTACTACTGCAATTTTTAACAACAATCAATTTAATCATGTTTAAACATTTACAATTAATTTAATAAAGATCAAACACTAATTAACGTTAAGAAGTACAATCATTATACAATAGACATTGGAGATTACTACCAATACATGCAAAATTTATAGATCACTACCAAAAATAAAACAGTACCAGAAAGAAACTATAGTGTTGGCATGCATGGCCAATTTGTTGGACAATCTCAGAGCGGCGAGGACCTTGAAGTTCCTCCATGTCAATGAGAGGGATGAAGCCATCTGATATCTCAGCCCCCCCAGATGCAGCTAGTTCATCGTCAGCAAGTTGAGACTCCATGGCAGACATGGCAGACATGACTAGTGGCTACAACTAAATTGATGGCACACTTCTCTTAAATCTATCTCTTGTAGGTTCGATGGTGTGTTGCTCAGAACTGTTATTATATATGCTATATGTAGTTATGGTTAAAGCTCAGAATCAATTCCCAACCCACTATCTCCAATTTGCTTTTCTGCTTTTCTTGATTCCCATTGTTGCCAGAGGTAGTGCTAGTGAAATGTTGCGAACCAAAAATTGTTACCTATGGAATAAAAAGGACTAGCATTAGACTATGGTTATCATTCCTTGTAAGAAAAAGATAATAATAAAGGATTATAATGTCTGCTGGTAGCAGGGTAATTTCAGCTGTCAAGTTTGGTCCAACTTGACACCACAGTGACAATTGAGCATGAAATCTAGCATTTTTCAATTGGGAAGACTACAACTTCTCTGACTTTTATAAACAGTAGAAGATTTTTCTTATGGTGGTAGAGTTGAGACCAGTATCTTAGGTGTGGCAGCTACAGTTATGCAAAATGGAGGGTCAAACGAGACTCAGCATGCAGAGTTGAGAGGCAGCCATTCATGATTTTTCTTGTGATTATGGAAGGATTTTTCAAATTTGACATTGAGATTGAGACTCTGACTAGTATTTATTTATTTTTAAACTATTATCTTTGAGAATCGCATATATCGTATACGACTTTACATTGCATAATGTTGCTTGTTTTGCCAGTTAAGAAACAAATTGTCATATCCACAGACTCGGAGGTCACTTGAGTAGTCATCTGTCATAAAATAAAGGAAACATTTGAAATCCATCCTTTTATTTAGTCTGTTCATAGCATCCCACATTTTAATTATTAGTCCTGTTTTTGAAGCATTCTGAAGAAGCTTGTGGTATTACGCACAGATCAACAAATAAAGCTGAAGAGGACTAAAGCTGAATGTAGACTGGAAAAATCTAGCAAATTAGATGAACAAATTATATATTTGAATAAGTTTGTGTGCTTGTGGTAAAAAAGAAAAACCATATTGTTTAAAGGATAATGCCATAAAACTTGTAGAATTCTTTCCTTGGAAGGCTAGTTCTTCAGTTATCATCCGAGTAGGACTGTATAATCTGTGTTCTTACAGATATGGGACTTGTCACAGCATGTACACCATCTGTCCAGGTCAAGCTTCCAAAAAAGTATCCGGTGTTCACTCTGTGGTTGGTGGAGACAGTAACCTTGAAGGAGGTTGCCTTGATGGTTGAGTTGAAAGCCAAATATTTAGGTCTGACAGATATAGAAATACCAAAAGGAGGGTCAATCAAGGATTTGTATATGGAATTGACAGGACCAACGTTCTTGACAGTTCTTGTCAGGACCATTGGCTTGCTCAGGTTTGGAATGGTAATGGAAGGTAGATTCAGATCCAAAATAGAGGGTTTGGTAATTGGACATGTTGTTACTTTTCCTACAACAAGAGAAAAGATAGAGGGTTCAGTCCCTGACTTACCCAGCTGTTGATGGGGGGAGTCCAGGATTCTCAGGATATACCAAACCAGTAAAACCAACTTCCTCCCCAGAAAATATGGCTTGACCCTACCAGAATTTCCAAAGAGCTTATAATTTACCTCTGAAATTTTCAACACACTAATCACACATATCGAATGATCTGAAGATCATACTATCGAAGTATACTAGCTGCAACACATCATAAAACGTACTTGTATGGTTATGTTATTCCCAAGTGTTAGGGGTGTCGGAAAGGACCGATCAGTGGTGGTAGCTGCCACAGTTATAATCCAGGGTGCTGTGTTCTGTACTGTCTGAGCAGAAGGTCCAGTTACAGTATTACCAGCTGCACAAATAACAGGAATGCCTTTGGCAACGGCATGGAATGCACCTATGGCAATCCCATTGCGCTCGTCGACATCTGAAAATAAAGGAAAATCACCAGCAATAGAAAGCGACAGCAAGTCAACTCCATCATGGATTGCTTCATCAAAAGCTCTCAATATATCAGCAGACGAGACTTTTCCTGAGCCCCCCACATTCCACCCAACCTTATACATAGCTATGCGAGCCCGAGGTGCTGCACCTCCTACAACACCTTTTCCAAATCCCTTGTAGCTTGCATTACTCACAAAAGAGCCAGCAGCAATGGAAGATACATGGGTTCCATGTCCATTAACATCTCTAGGGGATAGATAATTTATGTTTTCAGCGGTGTTGAATGGCCTTATGTTTTCAGCTTGAAAACCATCAATAACCACTTTGCTCCTGTTAGTTTCTTGTTACAATCTGTTGTGCCATTAAATAGCTGTCCTGATTCACAATGACCCTTCCAGAGGGCCGGAATTGGTCCAAACCCTTCATCATCAAATAATTTTGACTCTGGCCATATTCCTGTTAGCATTTCAAGACTGTTAAAACTTCCTTGCTTGCACACATTTTTGTGTACCAGTGTAATATTTAAGAGAGATAAATACCTGTGTCCAAGATACCAATGATGATTCCCTCACCCTTGTTAGCTTTATGTAGAAGATTAGAGGGTGACTGAGTAGAGAGGCCAAGGTAGTCCCAACTTCTAGTTGTTTGCACCACATGAAGCTGACTGCGTGTAACATGAACAACTCCAGGTAGCTCTGAAGGGTCAAAAGCAGTCAATGTAATGACAATTGATAGAAAAGATTTAAGCATATAATGAACCATGCCATTTATTCTGTTAGTAATTATTAGCTATAGATGAGGAATAAATCACTTTAATACTTGGTACCCGCATTTTTTGTGCTTGAGCCTCTGTGATCTTAGCTGCAAACCCTGAGAAACCATGCCTGTAACTGTAAATCATTGAATCGACAGCAGCCTTCGTACTGCATCATATGTGTAATACATGCAATTAACAAATAGAAGCAGCAGCGTTTTTTATTCTCTTGAGAGCCAAAAAAAATATGTAAACAGAATGGCTTTACTTGTAGCAATAACTCTGTCAGGTTCTAACAAAAAAAATTTAAGAGAAAAGGAAAAACATAACAGCAAGGATGCTTCCATCTTCTGCTGTTTTACACAAAACTCTTAACAAATTAATTGTACCTAAAACTTTGATACCCCAATACCACTTCTGATAGAGAAGTCAAGGTGGGTCTTGAATTCAATAGCATAAACCATAAGGATCCCAGCACTAAACTCGTTGAGCTTAAGCCTTTGGACCGAGTGAGGTCATAGGCCAATCTATTCCATGTTGTGTCAGGCACAAACAGGATTTGTTTCATTGCCTCCAGAAGAATTTGCTTATTACTCTTTGCTTGTATCACATCTACTAGATAATAGTCAAATCCAAAACTAAAAAAAAATAAAATTTGTTGATGAGGCATACCTGCCAACACTTAACTGATGCTAGCAAGTCCAGATGAGAATCGGTGACGAGCTTGAGATCATTATGATACTTCTCACCCATATAAACTATGTGAACCTCTAAGATGATTTTAAGATATATGTCAAGAATGTTTTGCTTAAGGGGAAGAGGATATTTTCTGGTAGGACTTGCTATCTTCATGGCTTCTGCTGATGCAAGTAAGTTGTTCCAGCCATTGGGAACTAACAAAATGACAAGTAGCACTAACATTGGAGCTGTTCTACTCTTATTTCTCATGGAAAGATTGTCCATCATGTATCTAAATTAAAAGGGGCGATGGTAAATGTACTCTCTAGAATTGGCATGATTTCATGATGTCTACTGCAACTCACCTTGCAATAACAAATTCGTGCAAGAAAATCTTGTTATCTACTATGTGAAATGTGTAACAGAATATGGATTACAAAACAAATTAAAAAAGGTTGAAATATAGAGGCTTCTTGACCTTTCATTTGTTGAGTAGAGAATAAATTCATGTATCATCTAACTTTGAAAAGTAAAATGACAGAGGCTGCTAAGAATTGTTTTTTTCCTTGACTAACAAAAGTCTAAGAACAAAACTACTCTCTTGGCAAATCCACACAGTACTAATACCCTGTTCACTAGTTAGAAAACAAAATATAATATGCACATAAACTAATTACTTTTTATTAACATGAAGTAATTAACTATCTTTCATTAGTTTAGAGTTTCTAATAGCGGTCTGATAAGGTAATAAGAATCGTAGGTTTCTAAATGAACAAATATCATATGCAAGGGTTCTTGGTTCAATAACAATAATTCACAATGCAAGCATGGTCATATAAGAACAAACATAAAGCTTATATGAACCATGTTTATATCAAACAATAGATGATGAATATAAAGAAGACATAGATCAATCAAGCTTATATAATTAATAACCATAGTTTACTCATAATTTAATACCAATATATATATATATATATATATATATATATATATATATATATATATATATATATATTATTATCTCTCTCACTCGGAAAACAGAGCAAAAAGATAAACAAATGCAAAACCAGAGATTATTAAGATTCGTTAAGAGGAACATCAACAGAACCTATAACGGATATGAAAAATACATAAAAAACAACTCAAAACAACATAACATAAAAGATTAAAACCCTAAACTTAGAGACCAAATCATAATAATAAAGTTGGATTGATTCACTCAATCCATTCTGAACATAACTCAAATTGATCAAACCTAACAAACTTAATTAATTGTCATCGTAGGGTCAACCGGTCGATCGGATTAACCAACTAGTCAACCATTACAAAAACTAAACGGTCGGTCGACTGTAACATGTGAATCGGTTGATCGGTTTAGCCCAACCAGTCGACAGGTTGTTCAAGATTTCCAGAATCCCGACCTACCAGTCAAAAATCTACAAAATCCAAAAATAATATACATTTTATTCTACAACAAACTGATAATCCAGACATTAACTCAGTTCGTTTTAGTCCAACTAACATCCTTATACATAGATTAAATCCCTTAAATAATCCTATATCAAAATCATAACGAAACCTAACTTCTTCATTCATTCTTCCATAAACAACTCAAAAATAACATAGGAGGAAAACACTCATTTGTTACTTTCACCTTTCTTCAACCTAAAATTCAAGATAAAAAACTAGAATTCTTGGTTTGATAAGAGGAGAGTCAAAACAACCATAAGAATAATTAGAAGAAAAAAAAACAATTCTCTTACAACTTTTTCTTATATACCTAAGTTAACTTAGATTAGGTTTGGGTTGACTTGAACTTGAGTTCGAGTAAAAAATTTCAGTCTTACAAGGATGTTAAACGATTTTAGATTAAGTTTCAATTAGAAAAATAACTTGGATTTTCCCCTTGCACCAAGTTAAGCACAAAAAATAAATTGATACCTTCAAAATGGCTGGAGCAAAGGAACTAGGTCCTCCAGAGGAAAAGTCAGCAACCTTGGTTGCTACAGGATTCCCCATATGAGTTTTTGAAGGACTTGTTTTTACTGTAGGAGATCTGTGCACATATAACAAGCGTCTATGTTAATTGCATAAAAAAATGTCATATGTTAATAGAAATTAATAGAAATTTATGATGATGATGATAACACTAATAATGATTCAGCTAGGAAACCATCAATGAACCACTTGGCTCCTATTACTTTCCTGTTACAATTTTTTTGTGGCATTAAAGAGTTTTCTTGAATCATAGTGACCTTTTCAACATGTTGGAATTGATCCATAACCTTCGTCGTCGAATACTTTTGAGTCTGGCCATACTCCTGTCAGCATTTCGAGACCATTAAAACCTTTTTTTCTTAATGCATCCATATGTGTGCCTAGTTATGGAGATTGAGAGGGAGAAAGACCTGAGTCAAAGAAACCGGTATTAATTCCATCACCCTTGTTTGCTTTAGGTAGAAGATTAGTGGGAGGATGAGTGGAGAGGCCAAGATAGCCCCAACTTCTAGTTTTTTGCAGCGGATGAAGCTGATTGCGAATAACATGAACAACTCCAGGTAACTCTAAAGTCACAAATGTTAATCAATAGTGATAATAATTACTAGTCTTGCTTTTGAACATACAATTGATCATGACACTCTTTTAGTTGCACATTAAGGTAAAAGAAAAAAAACACAGCGAAATTAATTAATTTCTTGCAATCATTTATGCTTGATGCTCTGAAAGCATAGCTGCAAATCTAGAATGTAAAAAATTATTTTAACTTAAAAGTTTAAATTATTAGGTGAGATCTTAAAATATAATTTATCTTATTTTTTAATATATCTTTTTAAGTGAATGTTTTTTAAACTTGAAGCTTGTATAGATGCATATATTACCTTGTGCTATAAATATATTTTATTTAGAAAAGAGAATGAGATGGTGAGATTTAAACTCTTAATCATTTGGTTATCAAGACTTTGATATCATGTTAAAAAATTATATCATCTAAAAAATTAAATTATTATATGAAATTTTAAGATATAATTTATATTATTCTTCAACACAGGAAAAAAACACAGAAAAATCATGCATGTAACTATAAACCATTGACTTGACAGCAGCCTCTTTTCTGCAGTATTAGTGTAAAATATGGAGTTTAACTATAATATAGAGGTAAAACATAGTAACCATATGGATTTCTGTATTATCATACCATTTGGAATCAAACAATCGAGTTCGAGTCATTTATCTCAAGTATGAATGGCATTAGTATCTCGTGAGACATACATGCCAACAACTTATGCTAGCAGGTAGTGCGGGAGAATATGAACAATTGGATATGGATATCTTATAATTGGATCACGTGAAAAATCTAGGAAAAACATTGTTAGAGCATATAGATAAGTTTAAGTTTAAAAAAGAGGTATGATCAAACCAAAATAACTTGTGTCTTGTAAAAACAAGTGTATTTTTTTTATTTCATCGTTGAATTTAATTTAAATTTTATCAAAAAATCATATAGATTTAGTTTTATAGTGGCCAGGTAGTTATAATTAGATGAAGTTGGGAAGACCTTCAAATTATACCTAAAAGGTGTTTTTTTTCCTATTTAATTTCAGATTTTGACTTTTAATTTTCCAATCCGTTTCTTTTCCCTTTCTAGTTGAGCTAGAGATAGACATATTTAAGCTACTGTAAACCCTTTTTATATATAAGATAGACATTGGCAGAAGAATTTTTATTTAGAAAATAAGAGTGCTTGTTTGGATTTTTTTTTTTTTGTGAATTTTGTCTTCCTGTGTTCTTTGATTCTTAGTCTAGTTAGTTGAGGCTGCGTCATCAGGCTAATATGAACATCAGTTACAAGCTCGAGATTATTATGCTGCTTCTCACGCATGTAACTATGTGAATCACATGGCTTCAGGTGTTATTCAAACTGTTTGGAAGGAGAGGAAGATCCTACAGTTGAAGGTTCTTACTTTTCTTGTGTTATCCGCCGATGCATTCAAGCTATTCCAGCCATTGAGAACAAAGAGAATGATAAGTAACACAAAGTAGGTTGTGTTTCTGTTCTTTCTCATGGAAAGAGTTCCCATGATGTCTGCTACGATTAGTCACCCTCTACTAACATAAGAAAAAACAAATGCTGAATGTAGGACTGAGGATGAATCTACCATAAAAGGAGAAAAAAAATTTCTTGAGTCTACAAAGGATAGAGAAATTTCTTAAGCTCTTTACTGTAACCTATTTCAAGATTTTGGAGGCATGACATTCCATTTGCATACCATTTTTTTCAAACCTTCCACATAAGGTTTTGTTTCTTTCTGCTCTTTACTGTAACATTTCAACAGTTTCAGAAAATTCAGAAGTCAAACTATCAGGCAGCATTGTTGAATATTTGAAAAGCTTGGAGAATAGGGCACCTAAGTAATAAAATACTAAATCTTGAATTATGCATCCAGTGCTTTTCTCTTTTCTTTTTAGAGTGATAAAGTGATTTCTATCATCCAATATAAAAAAACATGAGAAGCTTACTAAAATTTTGAATGTGTCAAACAATTGTTTTTAACAAAAACAAACATAATTTTTAACCCAATTATTGAATTAGGGTCAGCCCAGATAGCATCTGCTGAGTTCAAGAGCATAAGAATATAGGTCTAGAACTAATATAAAAAAGTGTTGTTTAGCTTATTCATACTAATAGTTAATAATTATTGATATTCAAAAATTATCAAAACAGATTTTTTTTTCTATAATTTAAACCTCTAATTTCTTTCTCGCTAGTTTAGGCTCTAATTTTTAGGATTTAAGAGACCCTGACTTTTTATTTTTCACTAGGCATCAAAGAAATACATCAGATCGAAATCATGAATCCCGACATTATTTAAAAAATTTCCGGAATTCGAGTTCAAAATTAGTTGTCAAGGAGAGTTTGGAATTTTGTTCACTATTCTGTTTCAATAATCTGTTTGAAGGGAAGGCATGACAATGTGATTCATCTTGACATTTCTGTTTACCATCCATTGCTAAACCTTTTTCCTGAAATGTGGACCACCCATGCACAGAGTAAATGACAGGGATACAGGATGTGTACTAGGGCTTAGCTTCTTTGAAGCTGTGCTTGAGACCATGGGAGCATACAGACTACGGAAACATAGAATGAATAGATACATATGAAGAAATTACTATTTAAATTGAATTTGTATATGTGAAATAATGATCCTCGTGTGGAAGCAAGTGTTTCTTAGTTTTCATCAGATATAAGGCTGTAAGAATTCTGTCCTGACAGACAAGGGACTTCTCACAATATGCACTCCATCAGTCCATGTAAGGCTCCCAAAAGAGTACTCCGTGTTCACCTGGTGAGCTGTGGTGACCGTCACGGTGAAGGTGATCTTCTTAGTTTTATGGTTGAAGACTAAGACATTAGGTTTTACTGCCACACTGGTGCCAAATGGAGGCTCAATCATAACATTATAGATGGAGTTGGAGGCTCCTACATTGGTAACGGTTCTGGTGAGGGTAATGGAATTTCTAAGATTTGGTATGGTTATGGAAGGCAGGTTAATATTCAAAATGGATGGCTCTTCAATGGGGCATACTGTGAGGTTTCCTGTGAGCCTGGATATAGCAGTGTTGTTGTAGTTCATGGCACAAAGATAATTTATGTAGTCTTCCGTACCCATGTCGTAAACCAGGCCTGGGTATGCTGCACCGTTTGGATTTACTATGCCTCCTCCATAGTCAATGTATCGGCCAGCTTTGAGGAGATCCTTCGGCAAATATTGGAAAACCTGATGGATTTTTCTCCATGCTGCATCAAGATTTTGAAGGTTCAATATATAGAGTCAATTCCATAGACAGTAGTAATTGAGATCAGATTATTCAGACAACTCGGACTGCCAAAGGTAACAGATTGGATACCAGTGGTAACAATAGAAGATTTGATGGCTGCTGGCGACCAATCGGGATGCACTGCTTTAAGAAGAGCCACAATGCCTGAGACATGAGGAGTTGCCATTGATGTTCCTGATAGCATGATATATCCACCCTCCTGGGATCGACGAAGAGGCGTAGTAGCAGCTAAAATGTTCACCCCAGGTGCAGCTATATCAGGCTGTGAAACAGAAAATTTTGGATTAAGCAACATGATGCAAGAGGTTCTGAACAGTCAGATACAGAACACTCTTAGTTGGACCATGTGGATAGTCTATACATTTATGCTCTAGTAAGACAGATCCAAATCTAAAAAAAGGTCTGATCATGCCGAATGACCTGCATAAAAGCCCATAACTTTCAATTCAATCATTGAATCAGGCATGAATTTTTCAAGGAAATTCTGCTTGCCCTACTCTATAAAGGGCTAGCCTGCTTTGCCGACTTACATGGGGAGGCCTTAAAAAAAAGGCTAAGAAGATATTCTTTGATTTAGTTTTTATTATTTTTCTCTTTAATTTTATATTTTCAGCCTTAAATTTGGATTTTATTTTTTAATTCTTTTATCTATTTAGAGATTCTAATTTTTCCTTTTTTATAAGAGTCGGTTTCAGGCTATTTAAAGGGTTGTATTAGAAGCACCTTTAGGGTTCTTGTTTCAGACCCTTTTTAAAAATCTTGTCTTTCTTTGATCTTCGATTCCTAATCTAATAATTATATTCAACAGTGTCATAACTCAATGCTTTGGAATTATGCTGAAATATCTTAAACATGGTGCAAGTTGTAACCGGCAACTTGCAGATGTAATATGGGAATATGACCGAAGACATAGGTTTATCTAATTTGAACAGAAGGATGAATAAGACAAGGTGTACTCATTTTATTCTGCTGTCAGGACACTGATTCCCATAAATTTGAAGAAAAATGTTATAAATTCTTCAAATTATTAATAATGTCATGCTAAAAAATTAAAAAACATGGATTTTTATGAGATTTTTTTTCAATGCGTAGTCATTATTTTTAAGCTCAATTCAGTTGAAATGTATAGCATTATGCGGGATGGCCTTTGATTTAAGCATCTTTACCTTCAGTATTGCAGGAGCGATTGAATTAGGCCCTCTAGATGAGAAATGTGCCACCTTTGCCAGCACAGGCTTGCCTACAATTGTTTTAGAAGGGCTCAACTTTACAACAGGAGACCTGCATGTTATCAATCAAGGTCTCAGGATCAAAAGAGAACCTAGTTCTGGTAATCATGAAAGAAGGTGATTCTACCTTGTAGATCGGATGTAAAACAGAATCTGTGTTCCAATCTCATAGTCGACTTCAGTGCATGGGAATTTATCAGTGCAGGGATACAAGGCTTCACTGGGATTCTTAGCAACAATCAACCCTGCTCCACCTGCTTCCTTCACCACTTCTGCGGCACTTCTCACAGCGCCAGGAATCATTGAGGCGAAGCAAAGAACCACCTTTCCAGCTACTGTGGAAGCATCAACTAAGAGAGATTGGCAGACACTGCAAGCAAGACAGATTAGACAATGAATTTTTCTTTTTGTCAAAAAAGACATTGCATTGTGCTGTAAACCAATAAATCAAACTACCCTGCAGAGTTCGGGTCCAGTCCCTTGGCCACTGGATAAAACAAGCTTCTGAAACCAGTGTCATTTCCAGAATACAGGCCTTTTCCCTGCAAATATTTTGTGGAAAAATCAATGCTGTAGCCAGTGCTGAACTCATTGGTTCTATGGTTAAAATTCAGAGATGCAAGTTGCTGCTACAATGAAGATATACCCGGAAAGTTTTGTTGTTCCCAAGTGTTATAGGAGTAGGAAATGCTCGATCCATGCTGCTGGCTGCAACGGTTAAGATCCAAGGAGCTGTATTCTGCACTGTCTGAGCGGAAGGTCCATCATTTGAAGCTCCACATACTACAGTGATTCCCTTGGCCACAGCATGAAAGGAACCAGTAGCTATGCTATCACGTTCATCAATGTCTGAAAATAAAGGAATTGAAGACCCAATTGACAGTGATAACACGTCAACCCCATCATGTATCGCTTCATCAAAAGCCTTCAATATATCGGCAGAAGCGCATTGTCCTCCAAGAACATTCCAACAAACCTTGTATATTGCCAACTGAGCACGTGGTGCCCCACCTCTTATAGTTCCAAGTCCAAGGCCTCTGTAGCTAACATTGTCAACAAAATTACCAGCAGCAGTGCTAGCTGTGTGAGTCCCATGCCCATTTGCATCTCTAGGGGAAAAGAACTCCCGGTTTTCAGATGTATTCAATGGCTGACCATATTCAGCTAGAAATCCATCAACAAACCAACGGGCTCCAATAATTTTCCTGTTACAATGGTTTTTAGCCTCAAACCCCGTTCCAGATTCACAAACACCTTTCCAGTGGGACGGGATTGGTCCAAGTCCTTTATCACTGAAAGCTTTAGACTCGGGCCATATTCCTGGTTCACGAGGTTACTTTTCAGAATTCCTTTTATGAACACATGATAGAGAAATTAAGAAACATTAGAGAGAATCACCTGTGTCAAGGACACCTATGATAACCCCATCACCCATGTTGCTTTTATAAAGAGCATTGACAGGAGAATGAGAAGACAGGCCTAGGAAATCCCAACTCCTAGTTGTTTGTAGCCTGTGAAGGCTGTTTGGTATAACTCGAATAACGCCAGGCAATTCTGAGGAGGTTCAGTGTATCAAAACATAGGCATAACAGAACAAATGACAATTTATGGCTTGCCAGCACTTGAACATAATCGTGACAGTCTTGATTGCATCAAGATAAAGTGGGGAAACATGAATGCATGAAACAAAAAGTAATGTTTGTTTGAGCAACTACCAGAAACCTTTTGAGCCTGAGACTCTGTAAGCTTGGCTGCAAACCCTGAGAAGCCATGTTTGTAGCTGTACACCATTAATTCTGTTGCCATTTCCTTGCTGCAGATTAAAATTGACTTGTAAAAAACAAGCAGTTGACTATGATTCTGATTCTCAATTATCCTGATAAAGTTTACCGTACCTCCCCACAACACTAGCAAGCATATCATGATGTGAATTTGTTGTTAGAATATGATCATCATGCTGCTTCCCACCTAGATAAACAATATGAACCTGTTTGAATAACACAAAAGATTATGGATGAAGTTCGTTCCTCTTTCCATTTGAAAACATTTGTTGCAGATTCTTGAAGGGATTACTTACGCTGCTAGTGGCCTCCACCTTAGTCATCAACATACCTTGGCCCCAGAGAAAGAGAAGACAAACCAAAGCACATACTGGTCTAGGTTTTCCCATATTTTTCAGCTGTCTGTGTTTCTGATAGAGAAAGATGCAAGCTGCTAAAAGATATAAAACTTGGAACTAGAATCACCTTACGCTAGACCAAAAATTAAACCTTCAATGCAGTTTTGTTAGAAATGGAAACGCAGTTGGTTTTGCAAGAAATGGATTCAGAGTTGGTAGACTAGCTATATTGTATCAAGTTGAATAGTCTACGAGCAGAAGTTAACATCGCTTAACTTTTAAGCCCTGTAATAGGATAGCAACAAGCTTTATGTAAGCAAAGAGAGTGCACACCACTAACTTTTAGCTTGAAGCCAACCATTTCTTATGTTCTTAAGGAATTTGAAACAGTATTTACTTAAGCATTGGTTTACCCTTGGCAGCGAAGAAAATGTCTTCCATAACAATACAAAGAGGAAAAAAAAAACACTTGCGTAGCTGTGACCACGGAAACTTCCCCGTTTAAAATTCTTGCTCACCTCTGTTTTTTTCTATACTTTTCCCTTTTCCCCATCTCAATATATCACGGTGAGAAACGGGTTATGGCCTACAAGAGTAAACTTTAAAGTTATTAAACCTGAAAATACCATGATTTATATTAAGGTCTATCACGAGTTGGGTTGATTAATTCAAATTAATAAATCAATCCAAAATAATATTATTTTAAAATTTTTTAAAAATAAAACAACAACATTTTAAAAAAATCAAATTAAATTTTAATCATATCAATCAGATCATCAAAATTAATGGGGTCAATTCTTACACTATTTTTCTTAAACCTAGCTCGAGCTGGATCAGACCAAGTCTCAGGTGGACAATAGGCGAGAGGGGTGGCTCTTTGGTCAAAGTAGAACGTGGGTTCGCAAAACACTTTCTAGTTTGGTCACTGGATTATCTATGAATTGGGAAATGAGGACAGCCTAACAAAGTGGTGGACTTCTAGACGTTGACAATTCATATGGCTCCTGCGTTAGATTAAGTGCAATTATACCTAGAAAGCCTTCTCTCAACATGTGAATGGTTAGAAGATTGGACTAAAAAAAGCAGCACCCTTTTCGGCTCCCAAGGGTTTGTTTTGTGTGATAGATTTAGAAAAATAGTTATGAACATCCCACATGATGCTTTGAATTCATGTCATTCTTCTAATGATTACTTTGGCAAAAAGTAAATATTTATCCCCCAACTATCCCCCAATTCTCAATTAGGTCCCCAATAATTCCCAATCAACTCCTTCATTTTTTGGGCATTTCCCCGTTAACCCTCGTCTTACAAGGGGGTGTTTGAAAGTGTGATATATAACAAATGTTTTTTAAAGTACTTTTTGCTTAGAAATATATTAAAATAATATTTTTTATTTTTTTAAATTTATTTTTGATATCAGCACATCAAAATAATCTAAAAACATAAAAAAATAATTTTAAATCAAAAAAATTAAATTTTTATCAATTTTCATTCGAACCACACTCCCAAACAAGAGCTAATTCTTATCCTTTTAAGTAGTAAGACATATAAGAACGTACTTGTCTTACAATAACATCTTATTTGTCATAAATTTTAATTATGGGTGGATGAGGGGTTTAATTGAAAAACTTTTTTGTCTGGGAATCTGGTTGAGAAGTTAGAGAGAAAATGTGTCCTTTCCATTCATATCCCTTTGACTGCTTGGAAACTCTAATGTCAAGAAATCATTTTACCTATCAATTAAAAAAAAAAAAAACCATAGAATGTAATTAATTGCCCCAACATATCTCATAAGACGAGCTTAATTTAGCTTGATTGGTGGGATGAATTAACAAGTCTATTTCTCCATCCAATGGACCACATGGAATGGTCGATGTCCACATAATTCGAAATTTGATTCTTCCTTAGGTGGGTGGTGTTTTCACATCACAAAGAAAAGGATACGGCATTATGTTCTAGAGCCATACACTTATCATCATACGTGTAGACTGGTTAGGTCAGAAAAAAATGAGTTAAGGAATTAATTTGTAATTATATTGTAAAAAGACTTGACTTGATCTAGTGCATCTAGAGTAAAATTTTATTAAAATTTAGAGTTAAACTTGTTATATTTTTAAAAAAATCAATAATTATTTTAAAAATATTAATCAACTCGAGTTAATCTGATTTGAATTTTATCCATAATCACTAATTAAATCTAATCACTTTAATGAACATGCATGCACCATCCATCTCTCCAATGGTAATTTAAGGAAAACAATTTAAGCGAGTAATTATATAATAGAGCTAGTCTTGATAAGAAAATTCCTCCATGAATCATGAATCCTTCTGTTAGTGATATTTTTTAAAAATCTAATCATCTATTAAAAATATCCATAACACCCCTGATATTAGTACCCCTGATATTTACTAATGATGAAAAAAAGAGGTTTATTAAATTTGAATATAAAATTTAAAAAATCTTAAAATTAATTAACAAAAAAATAGAACTTATTCTATAAGTATTTTGAGAAAACTGAAAAAATTGATTAAAGTTTCCCCCGCATATCCCCATCAAAGCTCAAAATAAAACAAAATAAACTAAAGCCATTAAAAATAAAATTGATCGATTTTGGATGGTTCTCGACTCATGCATTAGTGTTTTATATGAATGAATTATTAATAAAGAAAAATAGAGAGAGAGAAATTAAATATATGAAGGATTTAATTCTATGCTTTTTCTCATTTATAATTTATTTTCTCTTTTTATTTGTATTTATAATTATTTTTTTCGGTGATTGATCATAGAGAATATATAATTTTTTATTCTAATTTTAAGTTTTTTTGTCATTAATAAAAATTGGAAATAAATATATTCATGATTAAAAAAAAAATAAAGAACAAGTAAGAACATGTATTTAGAGTAAAACTTAAAAGAAAAATTCAAACATTTTTTAAATATTTTTCAATCCTTATAATATAAGACAAGTAGTCTATTTATAGAAGAAGAAAATAAAAACATTAAATGACATTAAAACACTCAAGTGTCATGAAAAATCAAGAGATTAAACCCAAGAGTCATGAAGTTTAAGAGATTCTAATGGGCATTTAATATGAACATTAAAGGACACTTCCCTTGAATGATCATATACTAAAACTATATCTCATTGAAACCTTGAAAAAAAAACTCAACAGAAAAAACCTAAGTGAAGGAAAAGGAGTATAACATTCTTGTGTGATTTCTGAATACTTCAAAATTCAATAGATGGTTTTATATAGATACTTTAAGATTCATATTTGAATACTTCATGATTTATAAAAATATCAAATTGTCTTTTTAAAACCTTGCAAAATAAAACCTAATGGGAAAATCTAAGCGAAGAAAAAAGAATACAATTTATATTGACTTCACCTTAAAAGTACATGTTTTATGATAAATATTTAAGATGATGTATTCCAATATTATGGACAAGCTTCTTGAAAGTTAAAGTTGGTAAAGACTTTGTAAATAAATTTGTTAAATTTCCAAGGCTTATTATTTTGTTCAGCCACAAGAAGACATGAAATTAGTTCAAAGTACCTCTTGAAATTACATTCTTTATCTTGTTGTTGTAGGACAATATTTGAGGCATGAAAAGTAGAGAGTGTTTTCTCTAACATTTGGTCTTCTGTGATATTTTCACTATATAATTTTAGTTGTGAGGTAATTTTTTTTAAAAAGCATAATTATATTCACTAACCGATTTAAAATCCTGTGACCTCAGGTGCAACCAATCATAACAAGTTTAAGGAAGTATGGAAAAAATTGGTAGTCATATCTTTCCTTTAGATTTTATCACAAACTAAAAGGATCTGTTACTCTGAGATATTCAACTTTTAATCCTTCATAGAGATGGTGGTGAATAAAAATTATTGTTTTTGCACGATCCTGTAATGATGCATTATTTTCTTCTTTAATGGCCTTTCCAAGATTCATAGCTTCCAAGAAAAAAAAAACATATTAAATAAAATCATGAATATTCAAGAAAGAAAATCAGTATTTAAAAATTGCTATTTATTTAGTTCTTTAGAAATACTAGTTCTTCAAGAACTGTATTTAATTTATTTAAGTCTTCAGGAACTTCCAATGCTAGTTCTTTAAGAACTTTAAATCTTGATGAATAAAAAGGAAATAAATTTTGTCAAAATAAGTTATAAAACCAATATATTCCATAAAGTATGAAAAATAATGAAAAGAGAAAATATTGAAACTTATACAAGCTACGTAACATAGGAGTTCATACATGCCAAGATTTCAATTTAATTAGAGTGATCGTGCTAATAACATGTTAAAAAAATAAAAACAAGTAAAAACATACATATTTAGAATAAAACTTAAAAGATAAATTCATACTTTTTTTATATATTTTTCAATCTTTATAATACAAGACAAGTGGTCTATTTACAGGAGAAAAAATAAAAACATTAAAGGACACTAAAAAACTTAAGTATAATGGAAAATCAAGAGACTAAACCCAAAAATCATGAAATTTAAGAGATTTTAATAGATATTCAATATATATAATTATAAATTTTATAACAATTTAATATTACTAATGGATTTGAAAGGATAATTGGAGACTTAGCAAAAACACAAGTTTCACTCTTTTTATTGGGAATCTAGTGGAGCTCACCCATATTATGTCATGATAAGCTGATCAATTTTTCAATTAGTTTAACTAATTAGAAGAATAATATTAGAGGAAAGGATAAAATTAATTAGGAAAGTTTGGCTTTTATCCATAAACACTTTCTAATCACCTCAATTAACATGCATGTATCAATATCTCCACCTCTAATGTTACTTTACTCACTAATAAATCTAGTGGTTCAAACTCCTTCACGTTTCTGCTAAATCTTGCTTTGACCAATACCGTGAAGATTAAGAAGAGGTTTTTTTATTGAAGAAAAAATAATTGAAAATGACCATCTTGAACATGGATGTTTGGGGGCATTGCTGCATCCATTATTTTATGGAATTTAAATTTTTTCTTTTAAATTAATTTTTATGTTTGTATATCATTTTAATATCTAAATATCAAAATACAATTTTAAAAATATTATTTTAATATATTTTTAAATAAAAAATATTTTTAAAAATAATCTCCACCAAAATAATGAACAACTAGCCGCTAGTGGATGAGCAAGAGAGCTGAGGCCCTCCCAAATTCATCGGCTAAAGCACTATTCTAACAAACTATCTATATGAACAATAAATGTTTTCCTGGGCACCTATTTCTTGTTATTTTCTTGGAAAATCACAGGTCTGGATTTCTTGATTCCATCGTCATGAGGTGATTGAACACCCATATCCAACCTTATCTTTTGATTTTTCTAAGTTTTTTGTTATTAATGTTGTTAATTTGCATGCACCTTAACTAATTTCACGGGCCCTGAAATTAATAACCATGTAAGCTTCCAGTAGTCCTGAAGTTTGCGAAACTCAAACTAGTGACCCTTACAAAGTAAATCTAGATATTAACCAATTAAATTACATCCCTCAAAATTATATTTTAAATTTTTTTATGGATACTGCTGAGGGTTTTTTTTTCTTTGTTGGAAGTGGGTGCTCTTGAAAATAGGGTAAACTATATTAACCATGGAGTCAACCTATTAAAGAGTTGCAACGTACCCCAAAAGATTATAGATGCTAGCATAATTTTAATTCCCGAAAACCTATCCTACAAATTTTAAATTAAGGTTGAACATATAGTTGTTGGATTAGTATAACAATATTAGAAGAGTATTAAAACATAATTAGGATGGTTTTTTTTAATTAGCACCAAATTTCTCATTGCGTTTATTCTATAATGTTCTAATACTATATATCCTAAATTTACAAATAATTGATAAGGAGAAAGATATATCTGTAGTGATTCCAACTTTGGATTCAATAATAGAAAGAAAGTCACATCACACGTTGAAAGTCGGTAAACTTTTGCTTAATTTTGTAACCTGGTTAGATAATTAATTTACAAAATCTTAATTAAAACTAAACTAAAAATTTATAACAGTTGATCATCATGTGACAAAGTGCATCACGAGTAGAGGTTCCCTCTATCAAATTAAGGAAGAACTAAATTAATTTTTTGAACAAAACAAATATCGTAAAATATACAGGGAGAGTAGACTTACCACGGGAAATTAGTAATACCGTGTTTGTGATTATACTAGGTATTGTTTTTAAAGTATTTTTTATTTGAAAATATATTAAAAAAACATATTAAAATATAAATTAAAACTAAAAAAATTAAAAAATTTATAAAAACATGATTCAACTGCATAATCGTTACCTAAACTATATTTCTCTCCGAGTTAAATTGACTTGTCGGAAGGTTGAGCTCTCTAAATAGAAAACATGCAATCTTCCAAAACAATCAACTAGGTAGAGTTTTTCCTCAATGAATATCAAAGCATTATAAAAAGCCCCTGTGTCGGAAGATTGATTTATACATCCCCAAGATTTGTCTCGTATCTTGCTAAAGTCTGGTGAATATTAGGTAGAGGATCAGAGCATAACATGGTAGGGTTGTAGTAGAAGGGCTAGACGACATGACAGATTTAAGATTGTTTACGTAATTGTTTGTCTTAGGGTTGTCATAACATGGAAAAGTTGAGATTGAAGCGAGGGCTAATTCATTCGTAGTTATCGGGTTCAGTCAGTCGTGCATCAAGTTTGTCAAATATACATTATTGACACGGCATGCATAAAAAAATACAAAATAAAGAAAAAACAATTTCATATAGAATTCAAATAGTTAAAATAAAAATTTATGTATGGTTTAAATACCTTAAAATATATGATTTAAATATAAATTTATACATAATTTAAGTAATTTTTATTACTTAATAATTAATAATTAACAAATTTAAAATAAATAATCTGCTAGCATGAAAGCAATTCAAAAATCAACTCAAATCAATCATATAATCAATTCAAATATTTGAGTTATAGAAGCATGCATAAAGAACTCACAAAACTAACGCAATAAGGCTCACATTAATTCATCATTTTTTTATTCTATTAATAAATTATGTCTATTCTCCATGTAATTTTTTTTCTACTAATTAATGAAAACTTTTCTAATTCCTAGGGAAAATTTTTGTTTTGAGCTACGCATTTACTTTTAAAAAATGAGATACCATACATGCATGTATAGTTATTTCCACACCAATCAAATAGGTTCTTAGTGTTCTTGTTCTAACAACCACACCTATTCAAAGAGAAAAAATCAAAGATCTAGAAAACTCAAGACCCACCATTTACACATCAACCATTATCATCCCATTATCACATAGAAAAAAAAAACCCTCAAAAATCAAATCCATCGGCATCACCTAATCCCACATCATAAGACGTAGCATCACACACCATGTCTGCAATAAAAAGCCACCAAAAGCTCCTCCTAGCAACCCAACCCCTCAGCCATCCCAAATTTATTCTTCTCTGGTGACTGCTGCACTTGCACTGGTAGTGGGTGGGTGCCCATGAACATTGGTGTTTTGTATACTGGAGACCGGAGAGGCGGAGACAATCAGATCAAAGGCAAACGAAATAAAAAAAAAAGGGGTGTTTTAAGAGAAAGAAAAAGAGTGGAAGGCGTTGCTAGTGTTAGTCTTCTACTACTGGGGTTGAGATTTAAGAATCAGAGAATGTAAAATTTGAAGAAAAGGGAAAGGTGAATTTTTGTGAGACAAACGGGATGGAGAGGAGATGACTAATAAGAGTTAATAATTTTTGTTAATTTTGTCAAACTCGGTATGAGTTTGACCGAGTTTGCTATTTTTCAAGTTTTTTATCCGATTTCACACGTTATATCTGTATTGATTCTCGGTCTGAGTTTACCGAGTTTGACCAAGTTTGCTACTTTTTGAGTTTTTTACCCGATTTTACATATTATATCTGTGTTGACTCATAAAATCATATGATTTTACGAGTCAACTTACGAGTTTGATAACCATGTCATGCATGCATATTAAATTAAAATAAATAAATAAATAAAACTCCAAACTTTTACTGTAAGCACACTTATTTTACTATGGAATTTTGTAGGAAATTACAGTTTTATTTTTATCAAACAAAATCATTTAGCTTGGTTAGATGGGTAATTCAAACTTTTTATTAAGATGCAAACCATTATCAAATTCATAAAGGACGTAATAGTAAGTTTATATTTTTATTGTATAGTAAAATTACTAAATTGTTATTAAAAGTTATTTTCAATCTATTAGTATTAAGGGGTATTTTTTGTTTTTTACTTTATTTTAAAATTTATAATAACTAAATTGCCCCTAAAATCAAATTTTATAAGTCTTCTGCCCGGGGGGTGTTTTTTTCATTATTATTAAATTAAGTTAGGGACAATCCAGTTTTTTTCTATTTTTAAAAATTATTATAAAAAAAGATACCCACACCAGCGTGTGGAGCGACCCCGCTCTATTCTAGCAGCGTGTAAGCCGCCTTGCGGTGAAGTAACACCAAATTCCACAATGATGTTTGATGCGCCACGACGACCTCTTTCAAGTGAGATGACACTTGTGGTGGTTACGGTGATGGTTTGTGACCAGCTGCTTTTTCTTTTTCTTTCCATCTTCTCTCTCCCCTCCCCCTTGAATTTCATGCTTACACTAAAAAAAAATCAGATTCATCCTCTTATTTTATGATATTTCAGGTTTGATCCTCAATGTTTTGATTTTTTATTTTTTTTCTTAGCTCTTTTATCAAATTTTAATTTGTTTTCAATTTCATTCTTATATCTATGATTTTATTTTTATTTTTATTTTTATTTTTATTTTCAAATCTGGTCCTCATTCTTTTAATCTTTATTTTTGTTTTTGGTTCTTTTGTGAATTTGATTTTTCTTTTCAATTTTTTCCTTCAATTCAAAACTTGGTGATATTTTAGGTTTGTCCCTCAATGTTTTTATTTTTAATTTTTATTCTTAACTCTTTTATCAAATTCTAAGTTATTTTCAATTTCATCCTTAGATCTATAATCTTTATTTTTTTAAAATTTGGTCCTCGTTATCTTGATTTTTATTTTTTTATTTTGGATTCTTTTGTTAGTTTGATTTTTTTTTTTCATTTTCTCCCTTCAATTCAAAATTTTAGGTTGTCCTCTTATTTTTTATTTTTTTTTCAAATGAGATCCTTATTCTCTTGATTGTTATTTTTTTAATCCTTTTGTATAATTAATTTTTTTTATTTTATCATTCAATATTTGATTTATTAGGATCTGGTCTCCATGGTTTTTCCAATAGTTTTTAAACCCGGTCTAGGAGTCGATCCGGGACAAGTACTAGGTCACGGGTCGAGAGAGTTAACCCGAGTTAATCCAAGTCAACTAAATCTTATTATTTTATTAAAAAAATAAAAATAATATCATTTTGAAAAATAAAGGAAAATAGTCAATGGGTTTTGACATGGTTTTAACTAGATTTGCACAAGGTTAACCAAGACATGGGTCAACCGAAGTTTTTTTATCATTTTACACTTGATTAATTCTCCCCCAATTTCTTTTGACACCCGACCTGGCCTAAGTCTCGGGTCACCTAAGTCACGAGTCAATCCGAGTTTTAAAATGGTGGTTTTTCAAATGGAGTGTTTTCGATTTAATCATTAGCTAGGGTCATGAGTTTGGAAAGTTAACACAAGTTGATTTTTTTTTTTCCGATTACATCCTTTAAAGTTGTTTGTTTTGAAAAATAAACTTTGTTATTTTCTTCAGTTTCCTTTCAATTAAGTTATCTACATCTCATGATCTAGATAAAAGGTTTGATCAAGTGGCACATGATTTTTTTAGGTTGTTTTTTTTTTCAATTTTATCCTCCAAAACTCAATTCTTTCTAAAATTAAGCTTCATCTTGTTGTTCATTTTGCCTTCTTCTATTGATTATCATGTTCACTTGATCATACTCGTGAATTTTGATAGATCATTCCCGGGTTTGCTGATATTTTATATTTTAGACTTTTTTTTTGTCATTAAAACTTTTTTTTTATTTATCCTTCTATATTTAGATTATTGAAAATATGCAATCGTTATTTTTTTCAATTCTTTAAAATATGTTGATAGTGCTATTAGGTTTACTCTAATTTTAAAGTCCTGATGAGAAGGCACGCATCACTAGCCCCCCCCTGGTGTGAACCAATTGGAAGATACCTTTCCTACACTCCTTGATTCTTCTTGACGAAACCTGTAGAGATATCCAGGAGACTCATAGTGGAGTTTTGATTGTGCTTGTGTTTCTGTAATGGGAAGTATATAGTACTCTTCATCGAGATCATTGCCTCTTGAAAGCGAAATCATTGGAGTATTTGCAACAAGAACGGTATCAATCTTGTAAAGCAGCTGATCTCCATGATGAATAGTAGCTCCCAAGTCGGATGTAATCATAAATATTCAACTTGCTGACAATTATGATCAGTTCATCTCTAGGAAGTATTGACCATCGTATATTAAAAATACAATCATAGTTCATATTCTAGAGAGGGTCAAAACGAAATGGAGATAGTGGGAGCTTTCATTTCCCTCATACTTGCTTTTGTGATCAAAATGGAGCAGCATGCATGTATACCTGCTTTTGAGTCGGAGCATTCACAAAGATAGCAGTCTGCTGGCTGAATCCGGTCGCCTCCAATTGTTTCGACGAAACGAAGAGCTGCAAAGTTTGTGCTAGATTTTCCTCACTGAAGAGGTGCATCCAAGAACAAGGGAAATAACTACAACATAAATACGAAGAACGCAAGGAAGAGATCTCGAAGAGCAAGAGGAATGATCTCCACTAACAAAAAGAGCAGCCTCGTTGATGGATGACAGGTAAAATAGAAACAACACTGTCATCAGTCAATCATCACTATGAATCATTTTGCTCATCTATAAGAGATTAACCAGAGTGTAGGAGAGAGTTACTAATTTCACTTTGCATTCAATTCACTATACTCGTATTCAACCTTTAGAAACAAAGAACATAGGATAGGAAAAAAGAAAAGAAATTGAGTATTTGAAACCATAATGCAATCTCTATATATACTAAATCAGTTTCGTATCACTCTATGCTGAAGAAATTCCATCACCAAACACCGGTAGTGGCCTCCTTTGTAATGAGGTTTATGCCATGGACCCAAAGTTTCAAACTAGAAGCAGAACTTGCCTCAAAATGAATCTCCCTCTCTGTCTCAGTTAACACCCTGAAAACCATCTCATCTCCAGCCTCATTTACCTTTCTCCTATTCTTCAAAAACGTTGGACTTGGTCCTGCCACTGCTTCCTTACACACCACATTCCTTCTGTTTGACTTTCCCCACGTTAACAAGCCAGATTTGAGCATCTGAACAACCTTCATATGCGGGGAACCTCTTCCCTCACGGGTGTGCTTCCATAGCTCCTCACCGAGTAGCACGTGAGAATGAGCCAAATAATCAAATATCACTCCCTCTGCAGCCTTACATTTAGTGTTTTTCCTAGCCAGAGATATCGCTGTCTCTCCTCTCTGATTGATAATCCCGCAATCAGCACCTCTTTGCAACAATATCTTACAGGCATCAGCGTGGCCTTCCCTGGCAGCAAGCATGAGGGGTGAATGCCCACTGTCATCCACAGAATTTATAGGGAATCCCATTTCCAATAGCTGAACTATCGCAGGCAAGTTGCCAACATGTGCTGTAAAGTGCAAAGCTCTAAACTCAGAATAACTTGTCACTTTGTGACTAAGCACAGCATCAAGCAATATCTCTTCAAATCGAGTCCTCACACTGGAACAGGCATGATTCTGCAAAAGAGACACTACTGCCTGACCATCCCTGCTCCTCTCGCTGATGTCAGCTCCAGCATCAATCAGGAGCCGGAAGACCTCAGTATGGCCAGCTTTTACTGCAACCATAGCTGGTGTCAAACCAAGACCATCATGCTTACTTATGTCTTCTGTCGAATGTTGAAGGATCATCTGTAAAAGCTCTGTATTACCAATTCCAGCAACGAAGTGCAGTAAAGAAAACACCTCAAGATTGGAGGAGCAGACTTTTCTTCCAGTGGTAATAGCCTGTCGAAAAATATCTGCCAAAGAGGATGCAAACACACTTCTTTTCACCAAGTGCACTGCACTCTCACCATTATTGTTAACCAGACCCAAATCAGCTCCTGAAACAATAAGCTCAAGGAAGCAATCAGCTTGATCGGATTTGGCCGCCAACATCAGGGCTGTGTCGCCAGTTTCAGTCCTCGAATCAACTTCACAACCATAGAAGATCACCTGTTTTAGTATACGAAGGCAACCCATTCTAGCAGCCAAATGAATAGGACGAAATTCGTGACCTTTCTTGGTCCTTAAGCAGAACTCAACATCAGCACCAGCATTAAGAAGCACATCCATGGCATCTGAATTGTGGCAAAGGATGGCATGGCAAAGAAGGTTCCGGCCTTGCTGTTGACTCTCAAGGAACGAAATCTGATGCTGAAGCAAAAGGTTCAAAATTTGGCCACTTGCTTCATAATATTCAACTGCACACCAAACTTCAATATATGGCTCACCCAAGCATGCACCTACTCTCAGTTCTTCACCAGAGAAAATGTCCCATGACCAAGCTCCCAGCCTAACATAGCAATTGCTTCTTGCACCTGCCTAAATATACACTTATAAAACCCCATTCTTAATTAACAGTAATTAGATATCTAAATAGGGAAGTGGTGTTCTTATAAGTTGAAAACAGATTAGAAGGAGAAAACTGTGGCAACTCAAGGCATAAGACTGAATTAGCTTCAAAAAGAATCACAGACCACGAGTGATATGTTATGCTAATGATATTCAGTGATGCAAGTTTAAAGTCCTCTAGACCACTGCCATAATTTGAAGCCTGTAGAAATGGAACAATCAGATCACTACCTCTAACAAATATTTAACCACTGAAACTTGTCGGCTCACGATAGCAGCCACCAAAGGTGTACAATCGACATTCGCGTGCAATGCAGGCTTGACCGACTGCAACAGAACCCTCCGCGTGCAATTTATGTCTACTCCATTCTGGAAAAAATGGAGAATTGGGTTAAACGGATGCTTTCCTTTAAGAATTAGACTAGCCAAAATACTCAATCTGCACCTTGATCAAGGTGGTTACAACATCTACAAATCCGCGGCAGCTAGCTGATACAAGTGCATGTTGCGCCACATCAGGTCCTGTCATCTCTGAGCAGATCAATAATTCTGCAGCTTTAGCTTGACCACAAAGGCAAGCTTCAAGTAATGCATCTTCACAAGCTAATTGAGATGCACCTGCCTTGAGAAGCATGTCAAGAAGGACACAGTGACCTTCGCGAGCAGCAGCAGTGGTAGCGAAACCCCGAAATAATTCCTGGTTCACATCAGCTCCTGCTGACTATAATTGGAAACGTAGATTAAGATAAGATAATTAGTCTAATTGCATAAGATTACTTAAGCAGCACCAAACATTGTTTTAGCGCACTTGTAAATGCCAAAACGAATCTTTGGATGGCATAAAGGATTCGGTTCTGCCATTTTTGTCTTGCTTATACCTTTGTTTAGCCCCCAATTAAGCATGAACAAGCATTCCATAACTATACCAGCAGAAATTACACGAACTCTGAATAATAGGTAGTGGTTGACCATTGAAAAAATAAGAGAACCCCAAAAAGAATCAAAAGGAAAATTCTTAAAATCTCACTAAACAAAGGAGCTATTCACAGTTTTGAGAAGCAAACCATTCATACAATTTGTAACCCAAATCAAAGTTAAAAAGAAGAACAAAATAAAACAGAGTCCATACCAGCAATTTCCTGGCAATTTCTACATGACCTGAATGAGCAGCAGCAAAAAGTGGAGTGACATCAGTGACAAAATCCCTGTACTGAATCTCAATCTCATCAGCCTCTTCCTCTCTCAACACTGTCTCAATGCATTTCACTCTCAAGTTTACTGTCCCTATATAATTCACATCTACTGTTTTTGACTTTAAACTCTCTGTCACAAACTCTACATCTCCACTCAAAGCAGCCTCTATTAGTCCCTGAGATGGCTCTGCAAGCTCATCCCTCTCACTCCCATAGACATAACTGTACCTTGCCATTGTCACACATTCACTAGACCAGTCCTACAAAACACAACAAGAAGCCAGAAAAAAGTTTCACTTTCTACAGCCAAAATCTAGCCAAAGATTATAACGTAAGTAACCATTACTTTGGATTAATATAGTAATTAAAAGATGCTGAGACATGATAAGTATCCAATGAAGAAGTGTAGACTTGATCAAATCATGCAGTTTTAATATGCTTAATACTTCTAAAATAATCAAAACAAATTAATTATATCAATATTTTTTTCGTTGCAAGAGGCTCCTTGTGTCCCACTTAGGTGCCTTGCCCACGTTAGCATTCTAAAACCAAGGAGAGGATAGAAGGGAAAAAAACTTGTTGTAAAAGCATAAATCTTGGAAAAATGATTTATTTCAGTGCATGAAAGATTAAATTAAAAAAAAATATTGTATATATAAGCTAATATGTGATCATAATACAACTTCAAATGGATGAAAAGGGTGCTAAATAATTTTATAAAGCAATAGTATAATTATCAAATCAAACAATAATTGGACTCATAATTGAAAGCAAACAAATGTAAGATTGCCAACTAATGAAGATGGAAGGAGTGAATGCCCTCTTAGCTGATTAGGTGTTGACGTAAATGGAAAGAGTAAAACGCAGGTAAAAGAAACAAAAACTTGGGTTGAAACAATGTACCTTGAGGCATGTCCTTGTGTTGATGGTTCTTAAATATGATGGATTTGCAGCCACCTAAAGAAGGAAAGGGACAAAATGCATAGGGAAAGAGACGACCGACTGGAATGGAAAGTGTAGCGAAGCATAGAAAGAGAATCCCGAAAGTGCAGAAAACAGCGCCATGGCCAAATGGCATAACCTTAACTAGATTTGGTTGGTGTTTGTGATATGTTTATATATTAATAAACATGATTAATCAATTTAATAAGAGTTTTATAATTTATTTAAGTTTTTTGAGAAAAAAAATGGATGGATAATGGATATTTAAAATCAAATATGGAGGACAATGAATACTTTATAGTTATTTTTTTGTCCCAATGGCAAGCCACTTCTGATGATCAAAAAACGAGTTCACCAAGTCGTTTGGGCTGCATTACCAGGAGGTGGTGACCAACTTCGTTTACTTTATGAAGGAAAATCGGGTTCCAAGTCTTGATGTCACAGTTTATTATTGATGGCAACTCTACATCTATATCTCCGTTCACATAAATATTTTGAACTTCAGTCCCGACACGAGTGTAATGGAATTTCTTTTTAAATATTCTTGCATGTTATCGATGCAATCTGCCGTATTAGAAGTAAGAAAATTAGAAAAAGGAATAAAAAAATGATTAATTTTGATCTAAAATGTCAACAGGACGACGAGCAAGTCTGGACTATGTCACTCCATCAATCTAAATTTTTAATGAGGTTGATTATAAAATAAATTGTCTTAATTTTTGTAATAAAAAAAGTTTTCATTGGGAGAGAGAGATTGTTAGGCTAAGCCAAATTTTTATGTAGAAAACATTTTCCATTTCGCATTTATACAAATTTGAAAGAATTTTACCCCACTTGCATTGGAATTGAAGTACATAAAAATACATGCAGAATAAGTAGATGAGAAGTCATCATCAAAAGGTTATAGACACGACTCAAATCATATCATGTACGAGATGAACAATTAATGTTAGGATTTTTTTTAATTAGTACAGTAAATTAAAAAAAATAGTGAAGTTACATTGAATAAAAAAAAAATTGATGGAATTTTACTATATCGTATTTAAAAAATATATCTTTTATTAAATATCATTATTTCTAAGTATAATAAGATAATTGTTGTGATTCAGAATAATTACATTTAATAAATATCATGTTTTTTAAATGTGACATAGTCAAACTCCAATCTTCTATCTCAATTGGTCGACCAGTTAGATCTAGTTATATTAACCGATTGATTATTTCACACAAAATTCATAATTTTATAAAAATTTTCTTTTAATTGGTTTTATAAGTCAAAATACATATATTTGTTCAACTTGTTGACTCAAAAATAAACTCTAATTAAAATCTCAAAAGGTTATTATTCACATAATAGTTGGTGATTTTGAATAGTCATATGTGAGTCTGTCATAATAATGTAAACCGTCGAATCTTAGATATAAAAAATCTTTCTAAAACCCCTCGGTTTTGGTAATTTTAAGATTTTTCTTGTTATTTTTTAAACCAGTAGACCGATTGAACCAAAAATAGCAAATCGCACTTTTTTAATACGACAATGTCAAACTTTGTTATTTCATCAAATCTTTCAAAAATAACAAATCGTTCTTTCTTTCTGAATACGACAATATCAAACTTTGCTATTTTATCGAAACTTTTTAAACTTATATTAATTTGTCAATTTTTTTAATTTACTTCACTAGTTATCCAATTTATCCTTAATGTTATCAGTGAAGTAAGTTTTTGAAAAAAAGCCGTATCATGTGGTGTTGCAGTTAATTATTTTTTTAAAAAAATGAAGTTAATGGTCCCATCTTTATTAATTGGAATATCCAAGCAGAAAAAAAAAGATAAGCATCAATCAATTAATAGGTAATGTTGTTGGTTTTTACTGTAGCTATGGTTGTGGCTGTAAAAAAAGGTTTGGTAAAAACAAAATTTGAAGTGTTTTTGAATAATAGTTTTTTTAACAATGTGTGCTGGTAAATTCTGCCTCTAAAAGTGTTGTTTTTGTGGAAAAAAAAGATTAAAAACAAAAAAAAAATTCATCAATTACATTTGAATACAATGAATAAATTATTTTCTATAAAACATTACAATGGAGGAAAAAAATTTATAATACTATATGTGATATATTCTTTAAAGCAAAATTATTTTGATGGTTGTTATAAGATTTGGGTAAGACCAGTGAGTTGATTCAAGATACTGTCCAGACCAAGTTTCATAAAATAATAGGGGAAGGATGATCAAGTAACCTGGTTAAAAACCTAGGTTGATCTATTGCCTAGTTGATCAAATCAAAACCAGTGAATTTTTTAAAAAAAAATCATCATTTTAATTTTTTAAAATTTTTTAGATTAATCAAAATCAACCCACTCAACTTATAACTTGAACATTACACTAGTTCAATGTCTAGGTTATGTTAAATAACTCCTACTTTGAAGCCTCTATATTTAGCTCTAGAAAATATTGTAAAACGTTTGGTGCAAAAAATACTTCAAATTAATTTTTTTTATATGTTTTTAAATTGTTTTCATATATTTATATCAAAAATAAATTTTAAAAATAAAAAAATATTATATCAATAAATTTTAAAATAAATTAATTTTAAAAAATAAGTACAATCACAATATTTTTGAGCCGGATTTTATAATTTGAGGTGTCGATGACCCAGCGCAGTCCACAACACTTGTGGACAAAAAGCATGGAATTTAGAGGAACCCATGTATATAAATTATTCGAGAATAAAATTGAAGGAGCAGCTGGGGGGGGGACCGGAGTTGCGGCAGATGAGGCAGAATCAAATCAGAACTCGCGAGAGAAGGACAATAAATGCCAAGTCGCATCAAATGTGATCTTCTTGATTTCTTCACGTCTTCGTGTCTCATCTTAGGACACATTCATCGTCATCTCACTCTATTATTTCTTACATGCCCCAGGTGATGAAGAAGACGAGTCGAAGAAGATGTACACCCACCGTCCTGTTTTCTTGGCCAAATGGACACTGAAATCCTTCTTCAATTTGGGTTTATCCAAATAATATCATTTATTAAAAAAATAATAATAAATAAATGGGATTTCACTTAAATTTTGATGAACTAACTTGATCTTAGGTTGATTCTGCTGAAATTCTTGCCTGGTTTAATATAAAACTTGCTCGGGTAGATACTTTAGTAGGAAATCATCAAATTGATCTATTAAATTAAGCTGGATTTATTTTTTGTGCTACGAGCCAATTGCCTTCAGCTCAAAATTTGAAATCTGGCGAACAAAGGTACAAGGGAAAACTAGCAAGTAGCTTCACTTTTTAAACGGACCAAACAAGACTTTTCCCATCTTTTAAATCCAGCTACTTTGTCATTAATAATAAAGTTTTGTTCATTTAAATTCAGATTCGCCATCTAATGATTCATCACAGTCAACAGTTGTCATGGGAATCTTTTTCTCCTTTTGGTTGTTGCCCTTTTATCTTCCCCAGGGGGTGGTTTGTGAGTTTTATGGGTTTTCATCGCAATGAAAAAAAATATGATAGAGCAATAGTATTTTCCGATTACCAAATGCCATTTACAACTCTTATTTCATATATGTAAAACACGAGTCACATAAGATATCTATGACTTCATACAAAATTAAAATTTATATGTATACCAAGTGTTGTTTGCAGGCCTAGATTCTGATCAGGGTAGTGTTTTTTTTCAAAAAATTCAAATTTTAAGTCATTTCAATCCAAAAACATCTCATGAACACTCTTGAAACACCCATAAATTAATACATCAACTCAAAATACCTAGAAAATATCCAAAAACACAAAATCAATTCAGGTTAGATTTATCTTTCTCGGCTTAGATTTGTTTTGTCAGGCAACAATGAGATTCTAAATAACCACCATCAGGCCCCTCTTATCTCACAAAACCTGTGGACACCAAAAACATTCATTTTGATAGTCGAAAATGACTTGAACAACGACCTTCTTTCTTGCTGTTGGAATCTCGCGACTTCTTTTTTTCTTCTCTCTTAACATAAATTAGAAAATACTAAAATAAACCTTCGCACAAAAACTGATTTTTTTTTTTAAATCTAAAGGGACCTTAAATTGTCTAATTTGTGTTAATCTTAAATTTTGAGGACCTAAATGTATTTGTAAAATAATTTTGGCATGTCGTTTGGTACCTTTTTCATTTCAATCCTTCTCCTTTCAACTCTACAATTCTCTAAGAGATTAAAAGCAGCTAGTCTTTAATTAAGATTAAATCATTCAAATTAAAAATTTAAAAACCAAAATGAATTATTAATTTAATCTTTAATTAAGATTAAATTATTTTACAACGTTTTTGTGAGTATATAAACAATATCAACTCAGTAGTATTTAGCTTACGAGTTTTAGTTTTTTAGTCAATTAATTAGTATATTGTTCCTTTAACATAACAACAATGTCTCCTTTGCCATAGAATATAAATGTTTATCATTTATGGAGAATGACCCTTACTTTAAAATCATTTGCATGTAACGTAGTCTTGCTATAAAAAAAAATAGTTTACTAATGTCGAGATCGTGTTGCTTTGGTTAAAAGTAGCCTACCATTTGAAGAGTAGCTAGAAAAAAAAAAGAATAAAAAAAAAATACTCGCCAAAACCAACACAACAAAAGTCTATAATTTTTTTTTTTTTTTTTATTATCGTGGGGTGTCCGGGCCAGCTTGCGCGCACCACGACTATTCCCCACGGCCCACTGAACATCCTGCAAGCCCAGTGAGCAGGTAAGGCACCGCGGGGGTGACAGGCGTGCACATAGAGGATCGAACTCGGGACGAGGGCGGAACAAGTCACACGGTTGACCACTGAGCTAGACCTTCAAGTGCACAAAAGTCTATAATCTTGACATCGCAAGACATGTTAATTTCTAAACAACTGGCGCAAGCTGCAAGTTGCATCATACCAAGCACATGGAGCCCATAACCCTAGATTTTGAGAAAGATCAAGCTGCCTCAACATTAAATTAATGACCCTTATAATTAACACTTTGATGAAGAAATAATTTCTTATAATATGGTTTAATCATCAGATGTAATAATATTTTGGACTGTACATTAATATTACCACATAAATAGATTTCAGTTTTTTGAGGTTGCTGCCTTTTTCTGGACTTTGTTCCAAATATGACCTGACATGAAGTTGGAGACATATGCTACCATTATTTTCATCATCAAGACTCAAATCGAAAACCCAAAAACTGCTAGCATCTTTTCCCAATCATCAAAATCCCTCTTTCTAATCATCAACAACAAGAATCTACCACCAATGTTAAATGATTTCCATAATTTCTTCTTCCTTTTTTTTTTTTTTAGTTAAATAGAATACAAAGTTATTAAACTCGATCCAAGTAATAAGTTAAACGAGTTAACTCGAATAATTTTTTGGTTATTTTTTTTTTATGTTTAATATTTTTTTTTATAACAAACTCAGGCATATCCAATGAATTAGATAAAGGGTTTCAGCTGAACCACCTTTTGAACTGAAAGACTTATCCAAAATAAAACTCTAGGAGAGAGGCAGGCTCCTAGCTAGCATTAATTGGAGCTCAAACATGTCTGGACAGGGACAAACAGGATGTTGTTAGAGTAAATGCATCACATGACATCTGATAACAAGAGACATTAACAAGAAATCTACACATAATCTCTCATGAATTACATATTTCACCAATATAATATATTCTTAAACCTCTAGCTTTCATGCTATTGTAACCATTAGTTATAAGATCCTGTTTGGAGGACGACATGGCTCAAGACTTGTATTACAGGAGGTTAAACGGGTCAATCCAAATTATAATTTTTTTTTAAAAAAATAACATGTTTTTTTTTTAAAATGAAAATTATATTGTTTAGGTAATAAAAAGCAGTTAAAAGCAAAACTTTTCTATACCAAAACTTTAAATTAAGACTTGATGAGTTAATATAGGTTTTAGGGTTAGTGTGGTACGGTTGAAAATATTTTTGAGATAACCACAACTTAAAAAATTATTTGATTTTTATTATTTATGTATTTGATTTTAAATTATGATAAAAACTTTAATTTATAGATTTTTTTTAATTTATTTATTTTTAAATTATAAATATAAAAACTATCACAATACCAAATATATACATATTACTACAATTATAAACTATAATAAAAAAAAAATATAGCACTAGCTAGCTTAGTGGTCCATTACTCAAGTAAAAAAGCAATGAAAAAACAACAAAAGCTAAGAAGAAATAATGAAAGTTTGAGTAATAATTATTTTTATTTAAAAATATATTAAAAAATAAAAAATTTAAGACAAAATATTTATTTTTTATAAAAATATTTTGCTATCGCAAAAACAAACGTGACTTCAACGCAGTAAAGGAAGTAGTGACTTGGCATTGCATTATTTTTTATATAGAATATTTCTCGGTGACAAAACAGTGAAAGCAAGCCTAAATTATACAGCTTGTGTTTGTTGTTGCCCATTTTCATTGGATTTGAAAAGAAAACTAAAAGAAAGCAACATATTGATATAGTTCTTCAGTTTCCCATTATTTAAGACAACAATTAAGTTCAGGCATTGTTTTTGTTGTTCTCTTCTATCTTTCTCAGTCTTTGTGAGAAATGGGGTCACCTGTTTTGTCTTTGTAGGTTAGTGCTACCACCCCCAAAAAAGTTTTAAGGAAAGAAGGAAACTTTCTTAAAGCTGAAGCTTGATAGATTGAGATGGGAATAAGCAGACCTCACAAGTCCAGTAATGGAGTTTCTACCAGATGGGTTTTTCTCTTCTGCATTGCCAGTTTCTTCTTGGGTGTTCTTGTTGTTAACAGGTTACGTTTCTTTCTCTCCTTTTCTTGTGTGAATTTTTTGAAGATCTTGTCTTTTTGAAGTGATCGGCTGTTAGATTTGTTGCTTATCTTAGTAGGATTTGGAAAGTTTAACTTTGTTGTTAGTTCTGTTTTTGTGCTTTTGTTGCTTTATGCATAGGATGGAGAATCTTGCATGGTCTCTTATGAAATCATATGCAAAATGTACTCTTTTTGTGTAGATTTTGGCTGTAATTTAATGAATTTGAGGGCTTTTTCTTGGAATCCATGTAAAAGATTGGGACTTTTTTCTCCGGGTCTACAGAATTTCAAGTTATAGGTGAGGTGGTGGAGATTGGACGTTTGCTCTTTTAGTATGTTACCAAATAATGAATTGATAAACGTGTATCCTTGCTGGAGCAAGGCGTCTGTTTAACTAGATTCAGATGGTTTATTTGTTTTCTTCAATGGTTTACCTCATCTGCAATATTATTGAGTATTTTGAAATGCCTGAGATTTAAGGTGAAGAATGAGCATAGTTTTCCCGGGGAAATGAATTCTGAGTAAGGAGAATGTTTTAAGTATTGATTTGGATGGATAAGGTCATACATTGCTGGAAAACCCAAAAATTTACTGGTTGGCCTGCGAGGAAATGACAATCTACGAGCTGATGCGTTTCAAAAGGAAAGTCATTGGGTTGGTGAGTAGACTAATGTCAAGTAGCTGAAGAGATTTTGGTTGGATATTGGTGGTGGAACAAGTCTTGAGCAATTACCAAGTGATTATCTGCAAATTTGGAAATTGAGCCCTTTCTTAAATTTTGATGTATGGAGATATTTCCGAGTTGTTTTTTGAGAGAAATCAGCTATCATATTTGAATATTAAATTTTGGGTTTATTTATTAAGAGAAAATTCTTAGTGTGATCTGCCTGGTAATATTGACATTCGTTCTTGATAATTAGGGGTGAAATTTTTCAAGGTTTGAAGTTCGGGGTTAAGATCATGGCAGCCTTCTTTGATGTTAGCTGACTTAAAAACAAAGTTTCTTTCTTCTCTTTCTGACTCAAATGCCGAAGAAGACATGAACTAACTGCAATCAGCATGAAAAACAGAATGAAGCTCATAACATTAGTTGATATCAAAAGATAGTTTCTTTCTTCTCTTTCTGATGAAAATGCCAGTGACGACATGAGCTAATTGCAATCAGCATGGAAAACAGAATGATTCTCATAACATTTATTGATATCAAAAGATAGTTTTTTTCTTCTTTTTCTGACGCGAATGCCGATGAAGACATGAGTTAATTGCAATCAGCATGGAAAACAGAATGATTCTCATCACATTTAACTTGAATGATGTTTCAACAATAAAAGATACAGAATAGTTGCCACCCCTGACTTATTGCAATGTCACTGAGAAGTGTATCTGAAAGTTGGTTTGAGAGCTCATAAACCTTCATTTTCTGTATAATGCATCTGATCAGTTTTTCTTGTTCGGCAAACCAAATGACAATTACACGAGCAGTGCTGTGTAAAGCCAAAATGTGATGTTGTGAAAAAAAAGGCAGCAAATTAGATGAGACTTGCTAAGTGATTCTACTTCGAATGAACCAGTGAAAAGTAGTCCAATTTTTGCTGCCATTTTGCTTAACACCGTATCTCAAGCTGCTGGACTTAATGTAGCATGATAGAGTATCTTGCAGTTGTACCTGGTGCATTCTATTGATCATACATTGGATTGTTTCTAAGCTTTTACTGTTTTTCACTTATGCTTCTGCTACCTTCATCTATAAATCCTACTGCAATTTTGTTCTAGTATGATTTGCCACTTACATGTGCTTTATAGGTTTTGGGATATTCCAGATCCGGGCCAAATGGACGACGAAGCTTCATCTCTGAAGAAGGATCAGTTAACAGCAGAACATCCCCCAGTTGATTGTCAGAAGCAGGCAAGTCAAGTTACTAAACTGTTACGTAAGCTCTGTTTCCGGCAGTAACATGTGTGGATCATACTGTTTATGGTATTGCAGGAGAATGCTGTTCAGGCAGGAGACATCCTTTCTCAGGTTTCTCAAACTCATGATGTAATCATGTGAGTTTTTATAGCCAGGTGTATTATGCTTCAAAAAGAATTCTGGATGACTTATGTAATTTAGTACACATGAATTGTCCTTTCCAAATAAATAGGCTATTTGTTTTAATAGGTTCTGTAACTTTGAATTGGAAGAGGAGCATTAAAGTATCAAATCATGTAATACCCTCATAATGTTGATTACAGGGCACTGGACAAAACGATCTCCTCAATGGAGGTGCAGCTGGCTTCAGCAAGAGCTGCAAAAAGTGACAATGAGAATGTATCTCCAATGGTCATGAAATCAGGAAATGAGCATTTGAAGGAGCGACCAAAGGTTTTCTTTGTCATGGGCATAATTACTGCATTCAGCAGCCGGAAGCGAAGGGACTCGATTAGAGAAACTTGGATGCCCAAAGGTTAAATCCAATTCTTATCAATCCTTCTGATGTAAACCAGTAGTAGCTTTGACGAGTCAGTAGATGCTTATGATTTTTATTATTTTTCACTCTAGGAGAGGAGTTAAAGAAGTTGGAAATAGAAAAGGGTATTATAATACGATTCGTTATAGGACACAGGTACGTATGCAAAGGGCTTGTGGTTACTCAATAGCTCAATGTTAAAGTTTGTTGATACAGACCTTATTAATTATGCTGAAATCTTTTGTATTTGACAGTGCATCTCCAGGTGGTGTTTTGGATCGTGCTATTGAAGCAGAAGACGAGCAACACAAGGATTTCCTCAGACTGGTATGTTATGGTTAAGCTCCATATGACCTGTTTGACCCTTTATCTCCACCCAACTACCAAGTAAAGGCTATGAAACTATTTGGAAAATCAGTTCATGAATTTTGCCTTTATAGCATTCCCTCTCTTGAATCCCGTGTGGAAACATTTGCCTAGTTTTCCAGTCCTTGCCCTAATTAATGATAAAAATTATTTGAAAGCCAGAGCTACTTGTTTGGGAAAAAAATATTCTGAAATGTATTTGCCAGCACTTTTGACAGTCAAAACAAGTTTTCAGTTGTTTTTCTAAATTGCTTATGTAAAGTTACCATAATATGTTTTGCAGAATCATGTAGAAGGTTATCATGAATTATCATCGAAAACACAAATATATTTTTCAACAGCTGTTGCTATGTGGGATGCTGACTTCTATATTAAAGTTGATGATGATGTACACATAAATCTCGGTTAGTTTACTTGAATGCTTTAATTCTCTCAAGAATGGAGCACAGAGAGATGTATTTTGGTATGGTCATTTGATTTTAAAATTTGACAGGCATGGTCGGCTCTACCTTGGCACGTCATAGATCAAAGCCTCGTGTTTATATTGGTTGTATGAAGTCTGGACCTGTACTAGCACAGAAGTAAGTATTCAGATGGAAGCGAGTTTTTTAACTGTATCATGTTCAGATTATTTAACCTTTGTTACTCATGTACTTCTGCATTCTATTTGTAGAGGGGTCAAGTACCATGAGCCAGAATATTGGAAATTTGGTGAGGAGGGTAACAAGTATTTCCGGCATGCAACAGGGCAAATATATGCAATTTCCAAAGATTTAGCCACCTATATCTCAGTAAATAGGTAAGTCCCAGTGTTGTACCATCATTCTATTTGGATGCTATCCTTTTGAATGGCTGGTGCATGGCATTTCCTCTGCAGACCATACTTCATAGATATGCAAATGAAGATGTTTCACTCGGCTCTTGGTTTATTGGTCTTGACGTTGAGCACATTGATGATCGAAGTCTTGTTGTGGGACTGCACCTGGTAAGATTGATGCAAATATGTTTTTCTTTGTTCCCTTCCTGCATGGCATGCTTTTGAATATTTTGATAGCCTCTTTCCTAGCACATCAACTGTAGCAAAATATCATACTAAGCATGATTTTTTATCCTTGTACAAAAATGCTTGCATGTTACACTAAATTTTGTCTCGTCAGAGTCAAATAAAAGATTCTTCACTAATGGAGTTGCAATGCTGTGATAGACTGCGAGTGGAAAGCCCAAGCTGGGAATCCTTGTGCTGCATCATTTGATTGGAGTTGCAGTGGCATTTGTAAATCGGTGGAGAGAATGGAGGAAGTGCACCAGCGATGTGGGGAAGGTGATGAAGCAATCTGGCATACAAGTTTCTGAAACTCCCCCTCTTGTAATATGGTTTTTATGTGTGATCAAGGCTGTTGGTTTAGACAACACCACTTGCCCGATTTTTGCTGTGGATGCCTCCGACGGTTGGTGCATGATTAAAATCATTACTGCACATACAGATTGTCAAGTCAGGAAAAGAGATATGGTTAACATATTGTAGTTCCAAAGACTGACTTGTTGCTGCTAACCAAGACATCAAGAAAATTAATCACTACAAATACCGAGTCTTACAGCGCAAGGAATTGTAGGAAATCACAATAGCTAAATTCTACCAAAACATTGGATGAAGCAGATCAAATGTGGCTGGACATTCTGCAGGATGCATGGTGTTTTTCCATGAGTTCTGATTGTTAGATTGAATCCAGGATGGAAATGGACGTGTGCACAAGATCATCTTCCGAATATATATGTATCTCTCCCTTGTCTAATGGCCAGGTTTCTGGCAATACTGAATTAATTATTGGGCTTAGAACTTAGTAGAGGTGCTATGACCTGTTTATAACTTGATAATAAAGGGTTTTACTATTTTAATCAGAGATGCTTCAATAGTGTCAAATGTCGACTTTCAGTTGTCTATGCTTGCAACTTGCAAGCATGAAAAGACATCATTTTTTTTTTTTATGTTTTTCATGTGAAATGCCGAGTCTTCCTTCCAGGGGCACCGAGCAGCCAAATAGACTCTTTAGTTGCGTGCATAGTTTTAATCATTCAAGTTTTTGTCAAATTTTTTTTTCTTTACACTATCAAAAATGGAAAATGCTTTTACTTTATAAATATTGGTAAAAGTATTGCAATGAACCCAAAAAAAAAATCAAGAGTGAGTCATCTTTTTATGAATAAGGCGAATATATTATGGATAAATATAAAATATTGCAAGTTTGTTCAAAAATATTCTTTATTTTAATAAAAAATGTTGAAAATGTGCATTTTTATGAAGCTTTAAACTTATATATATATATATATATATATATATATATATATATATATATATAGATGCACACCATTCAATTCTTTGTTCTTTTTAAATTTAAATATTTTTGCTAGCATTCAAATACATTTATAGAAACACTAGATCAATATAAACGGACAGTCTTTAAAATAATTTCTAATAATAATAATTTAAAAACCTTTCTTTTATTATTTTTGTCTTTTAAAAGCATAAATTTTGATTTTGTGAAACATATAGTGCACAAAAATGAAGAAGAAGCAACTTGATGTAATGACAAGCTAATTTTATGACTTGATCAAAAGTACAAGGCATTCAATCACACGAAAAGAGTTGCCGACGAAAAACTATTTTCTTCATATTAATTGCAAGAACTCCACGAAAAGTGGTCGGTGAGGTGAGATGTCATTATCAGCATAGTCTGACCCCATATATACACCAAATTTGGCAGGATCGCCTCCTCAGTCATTTTGTGGAGTTCATTGAATATTTTCTTGGTTAACGAACAGCAAAATATAGACCCTCCGATCAGATTATTTTTTTAGATTAACTTAGATATATAGAGCTAGTTTGTGCATTTCTCTACTAATTTTATGAATTTTAAATTTTACAATCATGTAATTTTCTAATGGCCCTAAGATTATGAGACTCGAACTGATAATTTCTATGAAGCAAACTCATGACCTGACAAGTTAAATTATACCTCTTAGAATTATTTCAATCAGATTTTGTTTAATGAAGTGAAATCTCTTGCTATTCCGAGTCTTAAATAGATTGGATTTTGTAAACGAAAGGTTTTTTTTTTCTTGCTTTCCTAAGCTAGATCTTTGGTATTAGACCTGTTCTAGTTTAATACATAAACTTTGGGACTTATCGATCTAAGACTTGATTAGAATCGGATTAGTAAAAAATCCTTGTATTAAACATTTTATTTTAAAAAAGCTTGGTTTGATATTAGTCAACCAACCCACATGATTTTTTATTTAAACATTGTACCGAATCAAAATTCAATTTCTAATTTTTCTTCTGAATCGAAGAAAAATCTTATATATATTGAATATGTAGATTTAAAAAATGAAGAAGTTGAAATTTCAATAGTGAATCAATTCAATTCACACACATCCATCTCGGCCAAAATTGTATCTTTGAATTTGTACTCAGGTGACTTGATTGGATTATTGAATTGAGAATCACTAGAGCCTTTCGAGGTCAGTGTACGCAGCAGCCATTAGGAATGTTTTGCACCATAAACCAACACATCAACAAGATTTTCATATACAAACTTTCATTTCTCGATGAAAATGATGGACATGATAAATAATTTCGTAATTAAACCCATCACGATTTAAATCCTGGAATAAAAGTTGAGCGGGTTAACCCATATCATTTAAAAATATTATCATTTTAATTTTTTAAAAGTAAAAATACCATTATTTTAAAAAGTATTAGAATAAAGTTTTGATTTGGCTGTAGATTCATCTGCCGAATCAATCGAATCATACAAATTTAATTTTTGGTCGAAGATTGATTTGCTAATCAACCGAGTCGAATGAAGTAAACTTTAAATTTGAATTTTCTAAAGATTCAGTTCCGTATCAGCATGCCGAGTTATGCTGTATTTAATAAACATACCTTTCGAAGTGGTAGTCGTGATTCTTGATCATGCCCTCGGCCACCGTCATTTAGGCAACCTTCTTTTTCATATTTTATGTCCATTTTCTGAAAGTCAGAACGATTACAAGCAAGCCATGTCAATTCTCCAATGGAGGCTAAGGATCCATTCACATACAGCGTTGACATCTTTTGCTGAGAGCTTGTTAGGCATGTCTGTCACTAGAAAGAAGCCCACTCGAAAAAGCCACGCCTCCCTTTTTCCCTTTAAGAAATGCAAGAAAAGGACTCTTACTAGCATGAGGAAATCCTGACTCGCCATGTTTTTATTTCTCAATTATGTCCAACAGAAACTATGTTGCTCGCTCGAATACAAGTGTTAAAACTCCACTATGAAGGAGCACTACAACATCAGACTATTAGTGCCACAAACTCAAATCTAATTACATGATGGACACATGTAAATTATAAAATATATTTTTTAGACTTCAATGTATTAAATCCATCTAAAAATACTAAAACAAAACATCAATTTAACACTTTTTCCTGCTAAATACACTTTTAAAATGCAGAAATACAAAAAAAAAAAAAAAGAATTAACCTAGGCGACCCGATTAAAACCCAGTGAAACAAATACTAGCTTTATCATATCGACCAGAAGCATTTGCATTCTTTTTTTAATTAACATGGATATTTGAACTAGTTTGCGTGCATCTCGACTAATCCCACGGTTACGAGCCTTGAAGTTAACGACTATGTAAACCTCTAGTGATCCTGAGGTTTGTAAGACTTGAACTGATAACCTTTAGAGAGTAAACTCAGAATATAACCAGTTGAGCTATAGCTCTTATAGTTATTTTTGCGTCCTTTTCTTTTATTATCGTGTATGTTAATATTCATGAAAGGCACCTAAAGCATAAAAACATATTTAATTGTAGGGATCTAAAAATGAACGAGGATATATATTTTTTTAAATGATTTTTTTATTTTAAAAAAAGGCAAGGAACGTGTTACATTTATTCAAGCTATCTTCATGTTTTTTATAACTGACATCCTTAAATTATAAAGTAATGTTTTCAAATTAATTAATATTTAATTAATGTTAGAAGACAAAAAAAATCTCATTAATTACCCAAGTAATTACAAAAAAACCCTGAAGGAAAAGATTTAAAAACCCTTGAGCCCAAGATTTTTTTTTTTCCCAAGTCATACTTATCAGTTTACTATGCATGACTAAAAAGATAATTATATTATTTTTTGCCCAGCTTTGTAATTTTGATTCCAGAGTCAATTACCGTGCTTTAAAAATGGAAAATATAATTATATTATTGGACAATTTCTTAATGATTAATATACCATATAAAATAACCAAACACCCCTTTTACAAAAGTAATTGGTTTTTTTAAGAGAGGACAAAACTTCAATTCACTATTGCAGTGAATAATATAATATATATATATATATATATATATCCTTATCTCCTTTTAAAGAAAAAAATTAATTGTTTGGGTTTTGTTACTGTCTCTTTTAATAAGTACTTTCTGAAAATTAAACTTGTATTTCATTCTTATAAGAGATAACAGTGCTTTAACCGCTAGACCAACACTTCATTGATCCGTAAATAATATATTTAGTTTTAATATTTTCACCTTCAATTTTAATTATTTATTAATTTATTAATTATGTAATGCATCCATTAAAAATCTCTTCCAACAAACACTTTCTTTGATCTATATTAAAAAAAAATGAGAATTACAAAATGAAAGGATGAATAAAAAAAATAAATAATAACCAATCCAATTTTCTCTATTAAAAAGATATATATAGAAAGAATGAAGTCTATTTCTTTAAATTAGAGAGATTATAATATAATAAATATAAAGAATTTTTCCTTTCTTTCATTGTCTTATTATTACCCAGAAACCCTTAAATCTAACCATTTGGATCATCATTTTCTTCGTCAATTTTGCTAAAAAAAACTCAATCAAAACGACAAAATGATAATAAATAAACATACAACCTCAATCTTCAATGTTCATAGCATTATTAATCTATCAAAACTCATTAAAACCTTGCCATGTATTTTATAAACAAGAAAAGCCAACCCTAAAACGTGATAAATGAGATAGAAAAAGCCAGACGCGGTTGCTAGAAGTATGACCACTGACCACAGACCATATCTCCCCCATATATAAGAAGACACTCTCCACGCATTCAAACCCTCACACATTACAACATAGCAAGAGAGAAAGACAACTGTTGAACAGAGACAAGACACCAATTTTCTATCTCTATCTCTGTTTCTGTTTATAGGATAGAAGAATTTTATCCACTTGTTGCCATTTATCTCGCAACATTTGCTATTCATCAACCTGTCCAAAAAAAGGGCAAAATGGAAGTGACATTTTGTAACTAATGGTATTATTACAACAACACAGTTTGTGTGGTACCAGGTAGAAAAAAAAAGGAGAGTAAATATTGGGCCTACAGTAATCTAAATAACATCTCTATCAGCAGCTTATCTTTGAATCCTTATCCCTTTCAAACAACAAGAAGAGAGTTTTTAATTTGTCGTTTCAATTCTCTGACAGTTCCTCTACAAAATCCATATCTTCTTTTTTTCTTTAGGGTTGTGGAGGTTGTTTTGCATTGGTTTTTGAGGGGAGGGGTTTGTGTTTTTTTTTTTTTTTTGAAAACCCTTGAATAATCCTGTGCTTTAAACGTTTATTCTTTTGGATTAAATCGAGGGTTTTTCTTGTTTGTTCTTGATTTTCAAGGGATTAATTTATCTGGGTTGTTTTTGGTTTTATTGGTTAAAGATGGCTTTAGGGTCAGTTTTATTGGAGATTCTGCATAGACCTACAACTGGTCAAGTGTTGAGTGAGCTTTTTATTTTTGCGATTCCTTTGTGGGTTGCTGTTGCTATTGGGGTGCTTGTTGGGTGGGTATGGAAGCCTAAATGGGCTAGCAATTTGAGTAGAGAAATGTTGTTGGATGCTAAACAAGGAGGGGAATTTTCAGCAACATCATTGAGTACCATGATTCCTAGTTTGAATATTTTGAAGTTTCAGTTGCCAAGTTGTGTTTTTCGAGCTGCTGATGATGGTGGGATTCAAACGGACTCTTTCTCTGGGCGACGTACCCTCAATTCTAAATGCAGGTTAGTTGGCTGCTGTTTCAAATTTAATGTCTTTATGCAAGATGCTCTTAGCTATGGATTATGATTAGAATTTGTGGGATTTGATTGAATTGGAAAAAAAAACTAATATGGTTGAATTTAATCGGGCAGTTCATCAAAAATGGAAAAGGAAAAACCAAATCTAGTGATGGAAGATGATTTGGAGCATTTGTGCAAGCTTGTTGAAGTGAAAGATGGAGGTCCTGCTTGGATTCAAATGATGGATCGTTCTACACCGACTATGAACTATCAAGCTTGGCGTAGAGATCCTGAGGTAGGTTTCCTCTTCTCAAATTGGTGTTGATTTGTGTAATATGTGTAATTGAACTTGTTAATGCAGTCTTGGAAATGAAGTTGTAGTTACCGATGCCAGTTCTTGCTTTATAATGCTGCTCTTTGGTAGACATGTGCAACCCTTGTGATTGAAATGGATTATGTTTTAATGGATTTTCTAGACTGGCCCTCCACAATATCGTACCAGAACTTTTTTGAGGATGCAACTCCTGAAATGGTGAGGGACTTCTTTTGGGATGATGAATTTCGAGCCAAGTGGGATGACATGCTTGTGCATGCTGAAACTTGGAGGAGTGCCCTACCAGAGGAACCATGGTGGTCCAGTGGGTGCGCAAGGTGGGAAGAGTGTCCCCTTCGTCACTTGTTTCTATGAAATGTTTTGTTTGTGGTGGTTTTTTTACTGAATTTATTTTTTTTTTGGGTTCAGTTTCCCTTCTTTTGTAGTGACAGAGAATACATCATAGGCCGTCGAATTTGGGAGTCAGGTCGATTGTACTATTGTGTTACAAAGGTATGAGAAAGATTGGACGAATGAGTTGTATATTCTATTTTTCCTTTTATTGTACTTGTAGAGAGACAACTTGATTATATACATCTGCTGAGCAATGTATATCATGAAACAAGGGGATTATGAGTTCCATTTAGGGGAGATCTTATGATGTTGAATTATCAGTCTTATGTAGAATTACTCGGATGTCATATGAATATCAAACTTGATTACCTAGTCTTAGAAGTATGATATTCACGCTACTCTTGGTTTTGAATTTAAAAGACATGCCTGGAGCAGCAATAGTTGGTTATTAAATGAAGGGCAAGTTTCTAGTTTTTACCGTGTGAGTTAATTGCTGAAGGCACCAGTGAACCTCATCCCACTGTAATGGAAGACAAACCTGGTTGTGTCTGCTCAAGTCGTGAGCACAAATTAACTGTCCTCTTGTTGCTAGTCTTACTTTCTGTGTGGGGTATTCATGTTTCCATTGGGATAAAAGTGTAATTAGTATTTGATCATATTAGACAGTTACCTCTCCTAGAAACTTATTAGCATGTCTCTTATGTTCTAGGGAGTTCCTTGCTCCTCTGTGCCAAGGCGTAACAAACCAAGGCGTGTTGATCTGTACTATTCAAGCTGGTGCATTCGTGCAGGTAACTTATACTCTCATTTTTCTAAGTTATACACATTTTGTACATTTCTCTTTATAAGAGTTGCCTAGCATGTTCCTTGTGTGATTGAGATGTCTATCTGTTGGAATGAACTAGTTGAATCAAAGAGAGGGGATGGTGAGCTGACTGCCTGTGAGGTGATGCTGTTCCACCATGAGGACATGGGTATTCCTTGGGAAATTGCCAAGCTCGGAGTTCGGCAAGGTATGTGGGGAGCTGTAAAGAAGTTGGAGCCTGGTTTACGTGCATATCAGAAACATAGAGCATCTGCCGCACCACTTTCACGAAGTGCTTTCCTGGCTCAGATCAACACCAAAGTGAGTGCAGACTACCTGAGATCTTTGGAGACCAGCATTAGTGATTCATCAGAGATTGAAATTCGAGAAACATCTGAGAAACCTGCTGGGCATAATGTGCCTAAGTTTTTAGTCATTGGTGGGGCTGTCGCTCTTGCTTGTACTCTTGAGCGGGGACTCTTAACTAAGGCTCTTATATTTGGAGTGGCTAGAAAGTTTGCAATTAGAAGGAGGTCATGATACCGGTTTTTTTTTTCTTCCTTCATTCTGAAGGCACTGGACGAAGTTGACTGCTCATGCAGTGAAGTGAGAAATAGTCCATTGTTGATCTCCATGCCCCTTTTAGAAGGAATAGAGGCTTCCATTTTTTTTTCCGCAGTTGAGCTAAGCGCAGCTTCGAGGACAGAAAAGGCGAAAAGTTCTTGTAATTGTTGTATTCACAAATTTTAGCAAATTGATGTCATTAAATGATACAAGCTGCAGAAATAACAGGAGTTCAAGGTTCTTTTCTTGTTCATTTAAAATGCCTGAATTAATTTTTTTTTTGTCTTTTGCTTGATAATTTAGGGCACAAAAGACCCCACTTGGGAAATTGAGAGTGAAATTTGAGCTGAGCTGATAATCCATTCAAGTAGCCGCCTTCTGCTAATAGAACTTGGTTAAAGCAGAAGTTTTGCTAATAACCAGGCCAAAGACGACCTCCTGCATGTCTACTCGTTAACTTTCCAGAGATTATTATAGTTGTTATTGCATGATGGAAGCTGGAGAAGTCTTCTTGACGGATTGGGATATTTCTCCCCTTCTCCCAGAATTCAACAAATATGGAGGTTCTTGGCAAGTCTTACGAGTGAAACAGTCAAAGGCAGAACAGAAGGCAATTTTCTGAAAAACACTAGTCAACAAAAACCTGCCTCAGCTGCCTTGACATTTTTAGTGCTTGACCAAAATGAGTTCTCACCCATCCGTCTCATTTTTGAAGAAACAGACATTTTGAACAATACCCTTTCGTTTAAAGACAACAGAGTGAATGGCTTTCCTACTTGTTCGAGATTCTCTCATCAGAATTGATTTAAGCCTTGGAGAGAAAAGGGTGGTTGTGGATGCATATTATATAGCATATAGGCCATTTATAGTCAGATCACCTTTTGATAGTTCAAAGGATTCCTGGGTGAAAAGTAACAGGCAAGAGTTCTGTCATTCTATGGTATCATTCCTCATCAAAGAACCTGTCATGTCTGAACTAGAATTTGGGATGTCAAGCATTCAAAAGGGTCTTCTTCACTGCCATGTTGTTCTTCTTGCCCCATATGATACGATCATTTTCCACTCAGTAGGTGGAGAACTGAACCTTTTGAACATTGGGTCAACAATGCTACAATAACTCTGTTTTGATTAGTTGAGGCAAGATTTGCTCACGCATTTCCTTCCATTCCACGAGTTTGACATTTTCCTTTTGTCCCGTAAAAAAGAAAAAAAGTTGCCATTTCCCAGTTCCTCACGATGCAAACTTTGTACTAAGCATACTTTCCACACGGTGATGGATACCAAATCCAGTTGTGAGAGCCAGCAGAAGTCCTCAAATCCAGCCGTATTTGATGATTATTTTAAGCATGTTTATCGACACCCGCAACCACTGGGGCAAGATTGCCTTTTCCCGCGCCTTGGTCTCACTTCCATGCAAGGACCTCGTTCTTTACTTTTCAAACTTGACCATGGAGGGCATGTGCAAGATAATTGCATCTAGGTAGGATTAACTTTGCAAGCACGAAATTGTATTTATATAATAGTTACTAAACTCAGCTTTGCTGTACATGTTGATCTAAAAAACTTGAGATTTAGAATCTGATTTGAGATAAAGACATTAATGGTTAATTTAATGATTAACTCTTGACTTGGTTGAGATGGCCAAATTCAACCAAGTTAAATTTTTTCAAAAAGAATAAAAAGATATTATTTTATAGAAAATCATTGACCCAACAATTCATGGATTGTAAATACCTACATCTTCTTTCCAAGTTAGAACTCTGACACAACTATAATTCAAATAATGTTAATTTTACCCAGAGATTTTTTGAAAAACACTTTCTTAGAATTTGAACCTCTGGTTTTATGGGATCCATTAATACTTGATGCATGTAAAAAGTAATTTCGAGAAGAGTATTCAGCAAGATTAGTGTTATTTATTACTGTTGTAGTTGAGGTGGATTGGCATTAAAACCCATCTTTATTTCAGATTGAAAACATTGTTCAGAACTCGGAACATGAGATTGTCAAAACAGAAGATCGAGAAGGAGTGGGGCACAGTTCTGTAATTCTCAGGCAACAGCTGGGATGAGCGGTTCCTTGGGTAGAAAGCATCCAAAAGCAGCCAAGAGGTGAAGCTAGGCATGAGCTCATTCCTTAATTTTGGATCCCCTCATGTAGTACCTTCCATGGGGGCCAATTCCAAAGCCCATAGGATCTAGAAAAGGCTACTTATAGATTGAAGTGGCCCTCCATTGGCAAATTCTACTAATTGCATTTACAAGCAACAAGTAAAAAGCAAAATTTACTCAATGGAGTGATGGAAGAGGCACGCATGAGGAAGAATTTGCGTACAAAACAAGTTTAATGGACTAAAACAGTTTTAATTGAATGGAGCATTGAATCCTCCTCCTCTTCTCTACTTTGTATATAGTTGTTGCGCTCAATCAAGATAGAGAGATTTATGAGGTCTCATGGACATAATCCATGTAGTAAACTCTCCTGTGAAGGAGGAGGAAACAAATTGTGTCGGTGGTGAAGGCAAAGCTAGAGCTAGCGTTGTTTAAAGCTAATGCAAAAAACACTTATATGGGCTAACTATTCACCAGACATCTAAAGACTAGAGGCTAACCATGATGGTCTTGATTCTTGTTTATAGCATCATAACTAACATGGAAGACATGCCAATTTGGCATTTTTTATGCCATGGAGGAATGACTCATTGGGTATAGATATAAGAATAAAGTATGCAGACTGAAATTTATCCTGGTGATTATCTGTGTAAGATAATTGCTAGCAAATTATAGCCTTTTGTTGTTTCAAGTTGCTGGCCAGAATCGAACCTTAAGCCTAGGATTAAGTTGTTAATCTGAATTTAGAATAACCATCTTGCTAATTGAACTTCATAGACGGGCAGATTAGAGCAGCAGCTATATACAGAGGGGAGGGGATCTTGGCTCTGATAAGAGGAACCAAAGTAACATGATTGCCATGATTTGCGAGCATCCAAAAAATCATAGGTCACAGTATGCTTAGAGAAGTTAATCCACGATTCATAAATTAAGAAAAAATCAAAATTATTTCAGGAAATTGAGATAAGAACATCAAGAAGAACAAAGAGTATATATAGTCATGAAAAAATAGACTGGAAATAGATTTTCTCATTACTATCACAGCCTCAGATAGATCAATCAAAGAATAATTCCTATCCTTTTCTTCTCTGTAAATTTCCTACAAATGATCTCAATAGTTAACAATGGTCTCAAAACAGTTGAGCCCATCGAGCTCTAGCGCAAACCTTGTCATCTTCTTCTCTTGTTTCCTAGTTAATGATCTCGAGGAGCTTCCTTGTTGATTCCTGATCAGCTTATCTTCAGCCACCTTACTACTCAAAACCCTCTTGGTATTGCCATCCATGGTTGTAAAAGCAAAAGAAGACTTCACTTTTTGGCTCAAGAATTCATTACACAAAGCATCAAAAGAACTGAACATAGAATTCATATCTCTTCAACAAAATCTTGATCACCCCAAATTAATCTCAAGAAGTAGTAGAGGATCTTTTGAGAGCTAGAGAGCAAGATTTTGCTGGCAATTTGAGGAGGAGCAATGTCAAGAAAAGCTTATATATAGCGGTAAAGAAAGGAAGGAATCTTGATTGCCGTCAAAAACAAGGAAGGTTGTGCGATTCCTTTTATCTTCCAAGATGGTTGTTGTTCCTTGTAGGCTTCAAAGGCGTGGAATAGTTAATGGCGGCTTCTTGTGGAGCCTAGTGGAGATGACCATGAGATGAGACCATGTTCAACGATCAAAAGCCAGCCGCCTGCATGCGTCTTGTCAAACCATGTTTACTTGCTTGGGAATTGGAGATTGCTTAGCTAGCTAGTGCTTGGTCTCAATTCACAAATTTTCTTCTGACCTTACTTGAAAAATATCTCAACATGCCTTGCCACTTTAAACGGTCGAGGATTAGTTTGTTTATTATATGATTATTTCTGTGTTTACATTCCCTAACGTCTTGTGTACGTGACATTTTTTTATTTTCCATGATAACTTGAAATTTTTTTATCTCAAGCTTAAACCCTTCATTCAATTAAAAAAAAACTTTTAGGATCACGGGCACAGGGTATAAAGCACCTTGTATTTATAGACAGTAAGGATTTACAGTATCTTTGGAAACACCATACAAATTGTTTTTTTTTTTAAAAAAAAAAATTTATTTTTTTATTTTTGTTTAAAATAAAAAAAAATTATGTTTTTGGATCGTTTTGATGTGCTGATGTCAAACAATTTTAAAAAAAATTAAAAAAACTTTATTTTAATATATTTTTTAAAAAATGAATCATCACTACTATTACAATACCAAACATCTTTTTAGAATGTTACTCGAAAACCAGCCTACGATATGCAGTGTGTGTTTTTTTAAAAAAAAAAAATAATTGGTGCATTTTTTCTTTAAATTGATGATCGTAAGATGATTGTTGTGTGATTGTCGGTCCAGATATTCTTTGCTTGGTTTTTGGAAAGGTTAAATGAACCAAGACAAATGGTGGCATAAATCAGCTAAGTCGGTGGGAGGCAAGAGTTCTTCAGAGAATTAATCAAGAATATTGACTTCAATTCTGTCTCTGGCTCTCTGCTGTTCCAAGACAACAGAGAATATTAAATTAAACATGTAACCATTTATGTAAATGAAATCAATTTGACTAATTGGTGTAATGAATCTCATGACCATATAATATCATATATCAAGAAAATATAATTTATATGGTCCAATAGAGTGATCATAAAACTGTTTTTAGGGGGTGAAATATTCAATTATGATGAGCAATAAGAATTAATTACAGAATGATTATATATTTAGTTTTCGTGAAAAATAGTTTCTGAAATCACTTTCTAAATTTTCATGTGTTTATTTATCATTAAAAAGGTTAGTCAATAAAAAACACTTTCCGGTCAATAAAAAGCACTTTTCTGTCAACGAAAAATTTAGCTTGATTTTCAGAAAAGTGTTTTCTTTTTATTTTGGGTGGAAAATACTTTTCAGAAGTTGTGAAAAATTTAAAAATATCATATTATTTGCTGATTATGTCAAATTTAATCCTCAAACTTTTGATTGCTATATATTTTGTTTGAATCTTTTTTTTTTCAAATCCATCCCTTAAAATTTGATTTAATTTGATTTTTATATTAACTTTAGTCTTTATTTTTATCATTGTTATTTACTTTTCTCTTATCATATTTTAAATTGAAAGTTTTTATCTATCAAATTCTACCTTATTTTTATTATTATTACTTATTTTATTTAAAATAATTTATGAAATTATTATTATTATTATTATTTTAATTTCATCATCTTTCAATTTTTTTATCTGTTAAATTTGATCTCTATTATTTTGATTATTATTTATTTTATTTGAGATAATTTATGAAATTAGATTTTTTTCAATTCCATTCTTATTCAAATTTTTAATTTGTAAGATTTGTTCCTTATTATTTTAATAAACTTGAAAAATAAAAACATTAATAAGCTATCTTGCAACTCATTTTTCATAACATAACCAAACACTGAAAAGTGTTTTCCAACTTACTTTCCATAACATTACCAAATATCAAAAAATAATTTATTTTTTCGGAATTCACTTTCCAAGAAAATCACTTTCTAAAAAAAAACTACTTTTCTGCAAACAAACAGGGTTTTAATATTATTCTGAAAAAAAGAAAAAAAAAACTAATATTTTATCCAATCTCTATTTCTCTAGTTGTCATCTCTTAAGCATCTTTGGTAAGAATTATTATTTATATCGTTAAGGATTTATACCAACTAAATTTACCAATCACTTTAACAAGAATCCATTGATTTTAGAACTTCAAAGGATAAGTGAATGACGCAATTTCACTTGTATGTGTGTGTGTGTGTCTATATATATATATATATATATATATATATATATATATATATATATATATATATATATATATATATATCAATTGTTTAATTTTAACTTTCAACCTTTATAATTTACTATTTCTTTCCTGCCACTTGCTTCGAGACCTCGTTGTGTTGGCAGATTTACTATAAAAAATGCTTGGGTTAATGGGTTTTTTTTTTTAAAAAAAAAAACAATTTTTTATGATGATTCGAACGAGTTTAGATTATATTTGACCAGTTATCCATGTCATTGGTTAAGTGTTAATATTTATTTATTTATTTATTTTAGAATTTGATTAGAGTTATGTTATGAGTTTCTTGAATCAACCCTAATATTATTCAGTTATGACGAGAATATCTAGTAATTTTCCAGATAAATAGACGTGCTTCTATTTTCTTGTTTTTTTTTTTTTGAAAAAAAAAGAGATTGTATTTTGTTATGCACTCAGATCTTTTATTTTCAACCATGCATGGTTTTCTTTCTAAAAATCCAGATTTTGTTCTCAGAACCTGGTCAATCCATTACATGCTTCGTCCTTTTCTTGCACTTATTCATATTTCTATCGACAATCTCTTTTATATATATATATATATAGCATTTAATTATTACTTTAAAATAGAAAGTTATCTCAGCTTTTGAGCTTTTCCACAATAATGGAGTCTCTCAAATATCATATGGGAAAAAAATAATCTGTTGAGATATTTTTTTATTTTTTTATGAAAGCCATCTTTGCTTTTGAACTTCCGGTGGCAGCTTCACATCTGTTGCCAATCCAATAGCTTGAAGAAACCTTACAACTTCCCAAGTCATGTCAATCTGCCACCATTCCAGGCCATGCTTGGCTGAGTATCAAAAGTATGTCAAAAATTGACCATCCACGACGGCGTTAGAATCTTCATGATGTCCCTTTCTCGATGAAGAATTGTGTGCGGTGGTCAATGCGGTGATATGGCTTTGCTCAACTTTTTTTTTAATTCTTTTTTACCTCCTTGAAAAACACGTTGCTTAATAATTGTTTTTAATATTATCCTCTTATTTTGTTTAAGTTTCTAATTTATTCTTCTTGATTTTGATTATTTAATTTTTATCTTATTTCTTTTAAATTTGTTTTTGGTTTCACTATTTATTAAAATGTTATTTTTCCTCCTTTTTTTTTCAAATTTGATTTTTTTTTCTGATTCCTTCTGTAAAATATAAAAGTTTTTTTTTCACCCTTAAATCAAACAAAGTTTTTTTTTTCCTCTTATTCTGTTTTTGTTTATTATTTAGTTCTTATTTTTTTATATTGCTCCTTTTGTTTTGGGGTTGTTTGTTAAATTATTTTTTTCAATTTCATTCTTCAACTTTAAGTTGATTAGGAATTGAGAGTGATCATGATTTTTTCTAGTTGGGTTACATTGGGTTCATGATTCGGATCACGTGTTTGAAAGGTTAACCTAAATGTTGTCAACCTTTATTTTCCTTTTTTAAAAAAAACTTTTTTGGATTTTTTATTTTTAAAATTGATTTTTTCTACTTTTTGTTGTTCATCATTTTTTATTTTTTTACATTTAGCTTTATAACTTTTCATGGCATGCCTTTTATTGTGTTGTCCAATGCGCACGATGTGAGTCACGTTAGTAAGCTAATCCAAGTTTTTTGGCTTTTTTTTTTCTATTTTGTTAATTATTTATTTATTCAATCAAGTCTTACTACATTAAGTTTGTTAGTAATTTGAGCTTACATGTCTTTTTGGTTTGCTTTCTGATTTGTCATCACAACCTTTTTAACAAGTTGCGGGTTTGGTAGGCACATTTGGATTAACTTTGGTCATATTGTTTTTTATTTTCTTCCTACCATACTTGATTAGATTGAAATTTATCATCATTTAATAAATGCTTTTTCTTTATCCTCATCATTTTTTTTTTCCTTAATTCAATCCATGTTACTTTTTTTTGACATCTTATTAGTTAAGATAACTTGTTTAATCTAGCCAAGTTCATGATCTAAATCACAATTTTTTTTTTTCAAAACATACTTATTGTCTCTTAACATTCTTTTTTAATGCTATTTTTTTACTCGAACCACGAGATTAGTCATGTCTAAAACATATTGAATCATGAGATATGTTTATACACACACATATACAAACTACCAGAAAATTGATAAATACAAACGGAAATACCGAGGGAATATTTCCTCGGTAAATTTCCGAGGGATTTTACCGACGAAAATATTCCCTCGGTATATACCGAGGGAATTACCGTGGGAAAAAAAATTAAAACAAAGCAAAAAAAAAAGATGACGTGTCATTTTTACCAACGGAATTACCAACGGAATGACCGATGGAATAAATTCCGTCGGTGATTCCGTCGGTAAATTTGTTGGTAAATTGTGAACACTGTTCATCATGTTAATTACAAAGGGAATCACCGACGGAAAATTCCGTCAGTATTTTTCAGAGAGTAAATCACCGACGGATTGAAAAGTCGTCGGTGTTATTTGGCGGTTTTCTGAAAAAATTCAATTAATTTAAAATTTTCATTTAAATATTACAGACGGAATCACCGACGGATTGAAAAATCATCAGTAATTTTTTGACGGTTTCTGAAAAAAATTTACGAAATTGAAATTTTAAATTAAATATTACCGATGGAATTACCGACGGAATAATTAAAAAATATTAATATTTAATTATCCGTCGGTAAATCCGTCGGTAAAGCGTCCCAATAAAAAGCCTGAATGCCCTTATTTCACAAGAGACAGACGGGTTTCTTATTATTATTCTTCTTATTGTTGTTCTTTCACTTCTTCTTCTTCTTCTTCTTCTTCTTCACTATATGTAAAAAACATCATTAAGGTATGTCTTCTTCTTCTTCTTCACTTTATGTAAAAAACATCATTTCTTATCTATTTCTTTCTCTTCTTTTCTCTCCTCATCTCATCTCCTTCTCTTTTCCTCCATGCTTGGGTATGAAATTTTTTTTCTCTCCTTAGCTTCACTTGCAACTACATTAAGGTAAGATTTTTCTTTTTTCTTCTTTTTTCATGATTGTTTTCACTATATTTGTTTTTTATTTTATTTTTAATTGTTTTTGTTCTTAATAATTGTATAAATGTTGTTGTGAGATTTTTTTTCATATGAGATCAATTTTTAGTAGATTTATTTATAGGATTTTTAAATTTTTAGCAATTGCAACTTCATTTTTTTCATATGAATTTTTTTAGTTGAATTTATTTTTTTATTTTATTTATTTGTTGCAAATTTGTTTGAATTGATTTTCTTATTCTTTTTTCCAAGCATTTTGAGTATATATTATACAGTGTTAATTTATGTTAATTTAATTATTTTATAATTTTATAAAATGAATTTTTTTTTAATGTTTTTCAATAATTACCGACGGAATTACCGACGGTAATTCCGTCGGTAAATCCCTCGGTAATTCCGTTGGTAATAAAAACATTATTACCGACGCATCTGTTCCGTCAGTAAATCCGTCGGTAATTATATTACCAACGGATTTACCGACAGACAAAACATTACCGACAAACGATTCACCAACGGATCATTTCCGTCTTTGATTCCGTCGGTAATATAATTACCGATGGAATATGTGTCTTACACCGACGGAAAAATTCCGTTGGTAAAACTGTTAAATCTTGTAATGACATCTGACAAAACTTTATTCAATAATATTTATAATAAATAATTTTAAATATCAGAAAAAATAATAAAAAATCTAAAAATAAAAATTTTGAAGGCCTCGATGGGGTTCAAATTAAGAATGTTGAATTGGTCAATTTTGTGTATAAAATAATTAATCATAGGCTTTTAAGCGTATTTGTAAGATATCATTCGGCCTAGTGAATCAACATTCGGTTTGCAAGCATAGATTAAATTTTGAAAAAATAAAAATAAAAAGAACATGTCCTAACTTTCCTTGGTGAGTAACCTATAATTAATATATGTTGCCATTTGTCTAGTAGATTAATTACAACCCATTAATCTTAATGTGTAATATGTTGAAATTAATGATGTGATAATGACTTCCAATTGAACTCATGCAAATATTTTATAGCGATTATGAACTATTAATTTCGTGTTTAATATTATATTGAGAATTGATGCACTTCATGGATTTTAGTAAAAATCCCATGCGTGTGTGTTATTATACACACGCACGATCAATATCTTGGAGATAATGACAGCAATTTTTTTTTATTTAAATGAGATGGAAAAAAAAAGGCTATTATATCATGAATCTGGGAATAAATTTTAATAGATATCTCAAAAGAGACTCACATTTCCTCCAAATTATGATTTAATTTTTTTCAAAATTTTCGAAGTCCAAATATTCTGAAAAAAAAAAAAAAAAACAGTACACCATGCACGTATAAATAATAGTAGAATTATATTATATTCTTAAAAAGAAAAGCTTCTCATAACTCCACATAATTTCATTAATGATATCACACACACACACACAAACTTCAATTTTTGAAAGCCATCCTTTGCTTTTGAACTTCCGATGGCAGCTTCACATCTGTTGCCAATCCAATAGCTTGAAGAAACCTTACAACATACCAAGTCATGTCAATCTGCCACCATTCCAGGCCATGCCTGGCTGAGTATTCAAAAGCATGGTGATTATTATGCCAACCTTCTCCAAATGTAAGCAACGCAAGCCACCTTAAACAAGTTTGCAGAACAAAATTATTAGAAATAACCAAATCAGAATGATAAAAGCTAAGAGCAAAAGGTATTACCAATTGTTCCTAGACAAGTCGCCGGTGTTCCACGCTCGCTTTCCCCATAAATGAGAAACTGAGTTTATTAGCCAAGTGATGTGCAAAGCCAGTGCGGTTCTCACACCCTGAAATGGTCAGCAGTAAATTAGTTTTGTTGCATAAGCTATACAATAATTAACCTAATTGACTACTGAGGCCTGAGGAGGGTGATAAGTGTTTAAATTTTCATGTCCATTTCAATGTCTGGTCACCGATCAAATATGAATGAGTAAATCCTGAGTTTATTAGCAGACAATATTGCCCTTTCATTTTACACCATGATTTTCGTGCCATTTGCCATTTACTTCCAATCAACTTGAGAAATTCATGTTCCAAGAGGTTGCGTTTGATGAAATTAAGTTCCAGTATAAAAAAGACAAATACTAATTTTGGCTATCTCTGTATATTTTCATGAAAAAAAGAGAGAGGAGGACATGAGAAGTATTCCATACCATTCCCCATACAAGGAAGGGAAATCCTCCCACTGCATATAGCAGAACTCCAAGCGCAATTGGATGTAGAAAGTACGTGTTTTGCATGAACTTGTAAAAGGGTTGCTTCTCTAAATCCCCAACATTGTTTTGCCCTCCACACTACCAAATCAGATATTTTTAACAGAAAAAGCAGCAATAACACAATTTAATTTACACTAGGAAATTTGTTCATTTGTGTGCGTGTGAGGAGGATGAACATACAGACCTTTTCAGTAATATAATTATTGTCAAAGAGCCAAGTGATGTGACTAAACCAAAACCCTTCAGTAGGGCTATGCGGGTCTCTCTCAGAATCACAAAACTGGTGGTGGTGTCTATGAGTGCTAACCCAAAAAATAGGATCCCTCTGAAACCAACATGAAGCCATTAAAAACTGATAACACAAAAAATCAAGGAAAGAAAAGGTTAGGGTACACCTACTTGAAGAGCTTGAACCCCACAGTATGCAAAAAAATACTCGAGCCATTTTGGAAGCTTGAAACTCCTATGAGAAAGATTCCTATGGAAAGAAAGAGTGATACCTAGAAGTCCAGTGACAATACCGATGCCAAGGGCAACCCAAAATGCAGGCCAAGTGAAATAAAAAGGTGCAAACAAAGATAGAAAATGCACTGACGAAACTATAACTGCATTGGCTATATCTGATGAATTCCATTTCCTGCCCCAAAATACCTGCCTTGTTCTTCTCCTCACCACCACATCTGACAGAAAGATTTTCCCGGGGTTCCTAGGCTCGGCCTCTGATAGAGGGGCATTATTAGCATCAGCCACTACTTGTAGTGCTTTTTCTGTACTGCTATAATTCTTAGTTGAAGCATCCAAAAGACTTGATAATTTTTCTTTTTTGCATTTGTTGGTTGTTAGTGGTAGGAACTTGGGGTTATAGTGACCATAATTTAGGAGTATAGCAGGTGGAGAACCCAGTTTCTTAGCATGGGTAAAAGGCAGAAAAAGACAAGGTTTGGATTTGGTCAATGGAGATGTCATCAAAGCCATTGAGACTTAAAAGAGGATGTATTTTTGATAGAATTGATTATTTTGAGGGGGTTTATATAGAGCTAATTTGTTTTTGTGTTTTAAAATTTTTTTAAAAAATTATTTCTTTTTATTTTTTATTTTAAATTGTTTTTTCTATATTTTTATATCTTTATGATATATTAATATCAAAAATAAATCTTAAAAAATAAAAAAAAATATTATTTTAATATATATTTTAAAAAAAATATTTTAATAAACAATCAGTATAAATTCCACACATGCTAAAAAGTGAATCACATTCAAATGGCATGCAGCGCACTATAATAGGGGCGTCAATTTAACACTTTAAATCTCAACTAGGTTCCACCAAAAAAAAGTATAATTATAAGGGTGGGGTGGGGCTCATTAATTGAGAGCTAGGGGGAAAACTTACGAGATCGGGATGCTCAAAAGGTGAAATTCCAAGGATAAATCGCCTTAGGGTAAGATAATGGAATTTCAAGAACAATAATGAATGATGGGTAATCTCAATGTTTTCGGCAAAAAATAATTGTAAAGATTGAAATTTAAGACTTTAGAGAAGAAAACTAGTATTAATAAAGAAACGATGCATGGGGGCGAGGATGATGAATGAGAAATGCATTTGGTCGTGATGGTGGGGATATGGAGCAAATATAAATTTAATAACATGATGATTTTAAAATGTTATGCTATATATATACTTAGATCATATTTGTTTTTGTGTTTAAAAAATGTTTTTGAAAAAAATATGAAATTTTTTTATTTTTTTTGCTTCAAATTAATATTTTTTGGTGTTTTTAAATCATTTTGATGCGCTGATTTTAAAAATAATTCTTTAAAAATATTATTTTGATATATTTTTAAGTAAAAAACACTTTAAAAAACAATCGCAACTACACCTCCAAACAATCTCTTAAAAAATAGCGCGATGACTTGTTGTAATAGAACTTTTCACTAAGTATTAATTGTTATAGATCGTGTAATGCTTATTCCATGGGATTATTGTTGTATTTCACAAGTTCTTCACTAGCACCTCTTCAGCCTGACCATCATTTTTCATTACTTATTATAGTTAGTTAGGTAATGAAGTATCTTTTGTATCTAATTATTAGTAATGTTAATTGTAATTAAGTTAATCTTTGTTTCTAGAAAGAATGGTTGGTGAAGTAATTTCTGAATTCCCTAATTTCTGAATTCCTTAGTATATGTGATTGTGAGCCTGAGGTCATTATGAATGAATGATTGTTGAATGTTAAGCAATATCTGACAGGACGATATTATAGTTGTATTGAAGAATTTAGTACACGTTAATTTTTGGATAGTGCCTCGAAAAAAGAAAATGCTGTTGAAATTTTATTAAATAACTAAATTAACCATTGAAATGGTAGAGTCCTTAGATGATGATAAAACAATGGGTAATTAACGAGGACATGAGTATATCAATTTATACATAAGCAATGGAGGGTGGAACAAGTAAAAAAAATATTGCTTGTTTCAGGATTTTTAATTAATGAAATGTTTTGAAAATAAATGAAAATTAGAGCGTCGTTGCATACGATCTTTCGTGTCTTCTTTCACTTGCACCTTGCTTGAATTATATCAGGTCAATTTTTTTTCTAATTTTATTTAAATTCTACCTTATTTAGGTCTTAGATCAATCGAGTCATCCTGAAATTACACCAGCATTGACTATATCTGATGAATTCCATTTCCTGCCCCAAAATACCTGCCTTCTTCTCCTCACCACCACATCTGACAGAAAGATTTTCCCGGGGTTCCTAGGCTCGGCCTCTGATAGAGGGGCATTATCAGCATCAGCCACTACTTGTAGTGCTTTTTTTGTACTGCTATAATTCTTATTTGAAGCATCCAAAAGACCTGATAATTTTATTTTATTTTTTTTAGTTTAACGTGGGTGTCCGGGTCAGCTTGCGCGCACCTCGACTAATCCCACGGGCCCTGAAGTTAACGACCATGTAAGCCTCCAGTGGCCATCATATGAGCAACCATAGGGCTCGAACCTGAGACCACAGAGGGAGCAAACCTCTTGATCCCAAGCTCTTACCACTGGGCCACCACCTATATGGTTAATTTTTTTTTTTGCATTTGTTGGTTGTTAGTGGTAGGAACTTGGGGTTATAGTGACCATAATTTAGGAGTATAGCAGGTGGAGAACCCAGTTTCTTAGCATGGGTAAAAGGCAGAAAAAGGCAAGGTTTGGATTTGGTTAATGGAGATGTCATCAAAGCCATTGACACTTAAAAGAGGATGTATTTTGATAGAACTGATTATTTTGAGCCTTCAGAGAAGAAAACTAGTATTCAAATGGCAGCGCAATATAACAGGGGTAGTCAATCTTTAAATATAACTTGGCTCCACCAAATTAAATAAAGTATAATTAATTATAAGGGTGGTGCTTATTAATTAATTGAGAGGTAGGGGACAAGCTTACGAGATCATGATTGAAGTTTCATCTCACATGACTATGCAAGAATCTCCTTCTTTCATCTTCGTGCGCCAGCAACTGGGCATATGCAAGATGGATCTTTGTTTCAACTAGCAACCGCACCGAGCTAGCTATATGTCATTGGGCGTTCATCTGATCTGCACTTGAAAATTGGAAGCCGTGAATCTTAATTATTCTTCATTAAAAAAGAAGAAGATTATTATTACTAGTAATAATGCTATTCCATCCACCTCGAACACTCTTGGTACGTGAGTGTCTTTCAATTTCAAATGTTTGTTTAGAAATGCAGATCAACTTAGTTTATAAATAAAGTGTTTTTTAAATTATTTTTTATTTAAAAAAATATTAAATTGATGAATTTTTTCTTGTTATTTATAATTTTGATGTGCTAATATTAAAAATATATATATATAGTTATGATGTATTTTATATTAAAAAGCATCATGCACTATATTACTAAAAACACAATATTTTATATGTTATGGAGGGCTGTTTTCAAGTGGGAAAAAAGGAGATGATGTGCTTCATTTTTCATATTTTGTTGCTTCTTTCAAACTAATGAGACCGAGAAGGGTGTAAAAGAGGTGTAGCAAGTGATTTAGCAACTAAGTGAGTTATGAAGTGAGAGAGAAAGGGCTTAGTATGAGAATGAGTGATTTTAAAGAGAAATGAGTAATTTTGGAGAAATTAGTTCAAGAGACAAGGCAAGCTTGGCAAATTGGTTGTGGTAAAGTATTTTTCTTGATTTAATTTCATTACTTTTGTGAAATCTTGCCAAGAGTTGAAAATCCATAATTTTGGGAAAGTTTGGGTGATTTTGTAATAGTACTGGGAGTGAAGATTTTTTTTTAATTGATGGGTTGTATTGTGGAATGTGTTGTAGAATAAAAAATATTATATTATTGATATACTGACTTATCGTCTGTACATTGAAACACCTCAACCCATCTCTCCATTTTTGTTGTTGCATCGTCTCGTTCAACCTTGCATAAGCCACCACTTTCCTTGTAGATTTGATGTAGATCTGAATTAAATATTGGTTAATGAGGACACCAACTTGCCTTTTAGTTTCCTAAGCTTTTAGTAAAAAGTTGTGGTTAATGCCATTTTTTTTGTTGCGCTTTCACTAAAGATGTGGTGGCAAGTTCTAGCTCCTACCAAGATGAATAGATAGGTGAGGGGTAGAAGTTGTTGGTGTAGTTTGTAAATGAATAAAGAAAAGATATTTATCCCACTTTAGAAAGAAACACTCCCTCCTAATGTTTCTAAGTGTTGGTATCTATTGTGTAGTAAATTAAGCCATGGTGGACAAACTCTCCTATTTGGTTTCCTAATGTTATTATATGGATATTTATAATATCAAAAGATAGCATTTGAAACTTGGAACTTAATATGAACAATCATATTCTTTCATCAACAATCATATTGTTTGATGAACAACCATAGTGTTTCATCAATAGTTATATTGTTTGATGAACATTCATATTGTTTCATCGTTATGTTTCAAGTTTATAAAAGCATATTACTATATAGAAAAGATATACAATAAAAAACAAACATTCTTTTCTTGGTCTTATCTATACAATAAAAAACAAACATTCTTTTCTTGGTCTTATCTTCTCATTCTTTTAGAGGTTTAGAGGGCTTAGTTGTATCCTGGAGGTGTTGTCTTTGTGTGGGACAAATAAACACCTTAAAGATAGTGTTTTCACGCCTCTAAATCAACTCCATATTTGTTTCCATCCTAAACATTTCTAACAATTTTAAGGTGTTTATTTTGATGGAAACAAATATGAATTCTAGCGTCAAAGTTGTTAAGGATGTCAAAATTCAACTATATTGGTTTGATGGTACGAATTACATAAGATGGATGGACAAGATGATATTCAACTATATTTGCTATAATCTTAATCTGAATTTATTTGCACTACCTGAACCACAAGAAGATGAATCTGTCACTATTAAAACTGCAAGAGTAAAACGTGAAGCTGCTGATGGTTAACTTGATTGAATCCTGACGGTTGGGTTTTTTTTTTTGGTTTGAAGGGTTCATCAAGATCGTTATCAATGGAGAAAAATGGTGGGTTTAAGAAGGAGGAATTTGAGCCAAGATTTGATGGGTTAAGGTTTATTGAGAACCTTGTCACGGCTCACAGATGATTATGGAGTTAATCATTGATTATCGTGGTTAATTTTGTTACTTGAGGGATTAAGACGTGATTAGAGAGAGAGAGAGGAGCTTTTTAAAAAAAAAAATGGTAAAATTGAGTTATTTGTCATTTGATGATTGGTTGTAAGTTGTAGCCAAAACTTCAAGGTCACCCGTTTTCTTTTTTAATGTTTGTGTTGGATTTTCTTTCTTAATTTGGTTTCTTTCTTAAATTTTATTTTTGTTAATGTGGTATTATAAAGAACTATTGATTTGCTGTGCATGTGCATTGATCCTAGTGGGTTGGACTGTGGTGTCTATTTGGAAAGGAAGATAGATTTTGTTTTGCTCATGAGTTGTCAAACTATATTTGGAAAGTAATAATGTGAGAAGTATAATGTTCGTGGAGTAATGATGTGGTGATAGCTCTGTCGTTGGTTGTTGTTTGGTGGTCGTTGCAATGATGATGATAGTTGCAGGGGTGGTGTAAGTAGTTGTCGTCGTTAGGTGTTTGCAGCAGTGATGGTGGTGGTTACGGTAGTGATGATGATAGGGATGGTGGTGACGAAGGATGATTGGCTAAAGAAAAGAAAAATGGTAATGGGGTTCTGCAATCAAAGGGCTCGTGTGTGAAGGCCTAAAGTTTTGTTTTATCTCTACAACCGCGCAAATGGAATCAATTCCTTCAACTGTCTTGTTCAGGGCGCAAATGGAAAGTGTATATATATAGATGTTGCCCTCTTTCTTTCCTTGTCTTGGTAGTTATATACCTCTTTCTTTCTTTTTTTTGGTAGTTAAAAGCAGAATCACATTCAAATGGCAGCAATATAATAGGTGCGTCTATCTTTAAAACTCAACTAGGCTCCACGAAAACAAAGTATAATTATAAGGGTTGGGCTCATTAATTGAGAGGTAGGGCAAAAACTTATGAGATCATGATTCAAGTTTCACCTTACATGACTATGCAAGAATCTCCTTCTTTCTTCTTCGTGCGCCAACAACTGGGCATATGCATATGGATCTTTGTTTCAACTAGCAACCGCACCGAGCTAGCTATATGTCATTTGGCAGTTCATCTGACCTGCACTTGAAAATTGGAAGCCGTCAATCTGAATTATTCGTCATTAAAAAAAATGATTATTATTACTAGTAATAATGCTATTCTATCCACCTCGAACACTCTTGGTGGGTCTCTTTCAACTTCAAAGATGTGTTTAGAAAAGCTGATCAACTTAGTTTTGTAAAATGTTTTTCAAACTATCTTTTACTTAAAAAAAGTATTAAATCGATAAAATTTTCATTGTTATTTATGGTTTTGATATGTTAATATTAAAAAATAATATAATTTTTGTCATAATTCAATTCTGGGTTATTCCCCAAAATAATTTTTTTTTTCAAAATAAAGACAAAAAAATAATAATAAAGGCTGGCAACATGGAGAAAGTAGGCCGGAAAATCAAGTTGTAATTTTTGAAGGAAATTCAAGACCTAATTGTGCCCCATTATGCCCAAAAATGGAGAAAAAATGCAAATTCAAGGTTAAATTAAATGATTATTGGATGAATTTGCATAAACATTAAGTCCAATGACATAATTAAATTTTTAATAGGCCAATTTGATTTAATCATGGGCCAAATTAAATTTTAATTATGTTTAAGAATTAATTTGGGTCCAATTGAAGGATTTAATTAAGTGCAAGGACTTAATTATACTTTAATGGGTCAAATTAATTTTATTTAGGGCTTAATTGGTGAAAAATTAAGTTTGGTAGCCTAATTTGGGCTTAATTGAGAAGATTGAAATTTTAAGATACCACATTTAATTTTTACCAAGTTAATTGATTGAAATTAGAGGCCAAATTGCAAGAAAATTGAAGTTTTGGGGTCAATTAGGGGTTAAATTGACAAAATTCAAAGCCAAGGACCAATCTGCAAAAGGCACCAAATTATAGGGGTTTAATTGACAAAATTCGGGGGTCAAATTGAAGAAATTAAAAGTTTAATGGTCAATTAGGGATGAAATTGTATAAATCCGAGACCAAGGACCATATTGCAAAAGGCACGTAAATCCGGGGTTGAAGATTATGTCGAGACCAAATTGCATTAAATCAAAAGTTTAGGGTCCATTAGGGATTCTATTGAAAGAAATTGAAAGGTAGAGGACTAAATTGAAAATCAGCAAAAATCCCTAATTTTAATCCAAAACGGCGCCGTTTTTGCATTAAAAAAAAAAAAGAAGAAGAGACCAGGCAACGCGTCGCCTGGTCATTGTTTATCATCTTCCCCGTGAAGCTGTCAGGGTAGCAGTTTTGCAAGTGCATTTAATGCCTTGTTTGTCCCCCAAAATTGACAACTCATGCACCAAAATGACCACCTGAAATCCCTCTATCACCGTGTATGGTCCGTTCATGCCTATAAACGTCAAAAGTGCTCCGGTGACTGGCCTAAAATGGCCACCTCGAGCAGCCTTGGACTGTCAAATTTGGCAGTTCAAGGTGCACACTTTGAACCGACGGTTTGGATGCTTCCAGTCAAATCAAGAGCTGAAAATTTTTCCCTCGTGAAGACAAGATTGCTCTCTTCCACCGCCTATAAATAGAGGTGGATTTCATAGTCTGAGGGAGAAGAACATTGAGTGCAAAGTTGACAAAAAAATCCGCCTTTCTCCCTCGTTTTTCATCATTTTCTTCTTCCTCCTTCTCAGCCGCACCTTCGGCCGCTACTAATCTCGCCACCGTCCCTCCCACCACAACCTTCATCACAACCTGACACTCCAATAACCTTACATGGTGTTTGCACCACCTCTCCCTCCCTCTCTCTCTTCTCTGTGAAAATCTTTTTCCTTTCCACCACCGTGATTCCAACAATAGCAGCTTCCACCCTTTCCAGCAGCTTCCACCCTTACCAGCAGCAATAGAGGCGGTGACTCTCTCCCCATCCGCTCCAACCACCAGCGAACGCAGCACCGACCATGACAGCAGCAGCACCTGCAACTCGAGCAGCAGTAACCCCGGCGGCTCAACTCTCCATCGTTGCCACCGCTTGCACCACATCGTCCTCCTCGGTCAGACCACCCTCACGCCAGGTAATTCTCCTCTTTCTCTTCCTTCCCCCTCTTCTTGTTCCTCCTCCCTACTGTTCACTGTTCACTGTGTGAACAGTAGGCGTGAATTATAATTCACGTCCTACTATTCACATGAACAGTGGGCGTGAATTATAATTCACCCCACTGCTCATGCAGTGGACGTTGGGTCGGGCCGTATCTGGCCCCGCCCAAAGTTCTGGGCTAGGTCCGGCCCGGCCCTAAAGAAATAAATAAAAAGTGTTAGGCTGAGATCGGCCCAACCGTTTCGGGCCGAGTTCGGCCTGACCTCTTCTATGACTGAGCCTGGCCCAGTCAGTTGGGCCGGCCCAGCCTATGTAGATTTTTATTTTATTTTTATTTATTTATTTATAATAATATATTATAATATAAAAAAACAAAAAAAATTCCAAAAAAATTTCAAAAGTCCTTTTGAAAAATTTGTGATTTTCTCAAACATTTTTCTACCAATTTTGCATAATATTGAGTTGTATATTTACATTATAAAATACAAATCCGGTATTAAAATACTTGATTTTCTCTGGAAAAAAAATTCCATGCATACGGCCAAAACCTAAAAACTTTTCCAAGCATATTTTTATTAAATAAAAAAAACTTGCATCTTTCTCATGTTTTGAAAATAAAAATGGATATCATGACTGGTTTATGATCATCCATTAGGGTTTGGCCAAAATATCATAAACTTTTTTTTAAAATTTTTTTAAGATCCAGATGTAAACTTTAATATTTATGGGTGTAAAATTACACGATAAAGTACACTCTCAGGTATTAAAGATACAAGGTGTAAATAAATGTCATTCAAACTTTAGAACGGTTAGGATTAAACCCAATAAGGTAGAGACTTTCTCATGAAGAGAGATCTACCTTGAACCTTAGAAAAGACCAACGAATAGAAACCCAACTTAGAAAAAAAAAACAATTAAACAACAATGCAGCTTACCTTAAGTAGGGTGCACTAGGGGTGATGTGTCTTCCCCTTGCACAACCAGTCCCTTACTCAGACTCTCGCAGACCATAGGTTCCTAGTAACCATAATACTAGGTGGCGACTCCTAAACATTAATCATAATTTTATGATTAAATTCAAAAACCCTTCTCAACACATAACACCTCATACAGGAGGCACGATAAAGAGCCTCCGCCGTCGCCAGACGATGTCGCGGCGCTTGCGCCCCACGATAATTTCAATATATTTTATATTGAAAAGCATCACGCACCACATTACCAAACATATAATATTTTATATGTTATGGATGACTATTTTTAATTGGAAAAAAAAAAAGAGGAAATGTGCTTCATTTTTCATATTTTGTTGCTTCTTTCAAACTAATGAGACTAAGATGGGTGTAGGAGAGGTGTAACAAGTGATTTAGCAACTAAGTGAGTTCTAAAGTGAGGAAGGGGTTAGTGTGAATAGGAGTGATTTTAAAAGAGAAAGGAGTAATTTTGGAGAAATTTGTTCAAGAGATAAGGCAAGCTTGGAAAATTGGTTTTGGTAATGTATTTTTCTTGATTTAATTTCATTACTTTTGTGAAATCTTGCCAAGAGTTGAAAATCCCTAATTTTGGTAAAGTTTGGGTGATGTTGGAATAGTATTGGGAGTGATTATTTTTTCTTATTGATGGATTGATTTTGGGTTAAATGATGTGGTCAAGGAGGAAATGGAAGAAAATTTCAAATTAAAATGTGGTTTTCTTTGTGTGTCAAGGCCGGCCATGGATTAGGAAAATAGGAGGATTGAAAATTAACTAACTTATGATTGTATTGTTGTTTTAATGATGTTAGTAAGAAAGATTGGTATGGGTGATGGTGTTATACAAATTATTAAGAATTGTGTTATAATGGCTAAATTATAATGATGAAAACTTACTATGTTGATTTATATTATGGGATGTGTTATAAAATAGGAAATATTATATTTCCTCTTGTATAGTTTTATCATGTGTAATAGGTTACACCATAACATATATATAATGCCCTATCTATGTAAATAGTAGAGGAGTTGCTCTTACTAAAGCACTCACCAAATTATTACAAATCTCTGCTTTAACTTTGTATCAAAGCCTTTCTACCTTAAATAAGTTCTTCTATTTTTTGCAGCAGATTCTTCCCTACCGCCATCCCTGCTCCTCTACTTTCTGCTGCAGAATCTATTTTGCTGCATACGCCATCCTTTTTTCTGTTGCATCCTTGCTCTTTTTTTTTATGTTGCAGATTCGTCTCTCAGCTGTTTACTCTTCCCTTTCTACTCCATATAATTTTGTTTGCTGAATTGTTGTGTCGATCTCTCTTATCTATCAAAGGCGATATCAATCAAGGCTTCATAGGTCCTTTGTCAATCAGTTGTTTTCTCTGTTACACATAATTACCTCTCTTCTCTGTCATAATCATTACTATGGATCACATAGTTAGGATTGTTGCTGGCATTAATGTCAGCTTGTCTTCTCCACATTCTTCCTTCTCAGTTCCTGGACTCACAACAACAACTAACACATCCATGGCTCTATTTGTTACAACAATTTCCCTTTCCAACACCCAACAGGTTATTAATCTCAAACTTATCAACTATAATTATTTTTATTGGTGTATACAGATGAAGTCGTATCTGATTGGTCAAGGAGTTTTCTCATTTGTTGACGGCTCCACTTCATGCCCGTCTTCGCATGATTTGTCCAGGTAGGCTTCTGTTGTCTCTGCTACCTTCAATTCTGGACCCTGCCAAACGTTTTTTACTTGGAAACAGCAAGACCAGCTTATCCTTAACGCTTTGTTGTCCTCTCTTTCGGTTGAAGTTCTACATCTCATGATTGATTGTCCAACTTTTGCTAGTGTTTAGAGCACCCTTGAACTTGCTCTTGCCTCCCCATCCAACTATCGGATCATGCAATTATATGGCTCTCTTCAAGATTTTTGACAAGGTGATGATACTGACACTCTCTACTTGCAACGCGCAAAGGGTTTGTTTGATGAATTAGTTATAGCTAGCAGACCTATCTCTCTCATCGATTTCAATTTATATGTGTTTTAGGGACTTCACGGTGAATTTCGTGATTTGGTTATGAGTCTATCAATCAAAGCTGACCCTCTTTCATCCTCTGATCTCCATAGTCACCTATCTACTCATGAATTCATACATCGTAGCTCACTCCCCTCCAGTCTGCCTACTGCACCCCTATGTAGCCTCCTTCAGTGTTTGCTGTCTAGCATGGTTTTTCTAGGTCTACTAGCAGTGGTTTCACGGCTTATTGGGGCAGAGGACGGAGTGGTCGGCGGCATCCTCGCAACAACTTTCATCAGCCCAGCGGTCAGGTCTTTCGTGGTGTTGGTGGTGGTTCTCCTTGGCAGCAATCCTGCAATCATGGTGGACAGTGGCAGCAACATCCACACCGTGGTGCAGTAACAAATCAGTGGTCACGAAAGCAAATAAAATGTTAGCTCTGCCACATCTATGGCCATTCCGCATAATAGTGTTCCCCGCATGTTCACCATGAAAATCATGCCTCGGTTATTTTCTCCTTTAGTATTGTATCAGCAGAGAATTATGCCGTTTGGTTTCCTAACACAGGTGCAAATCACCACGTTACTCTAGACATTACTAGTTTGACACGCGCAGAACCCTATCTAGGTAATGATCAATTGGATGTTGGTGATAGTAAGGGACTTGTTATATCTAATACCGCACATAATCTCCTGCATACACCAAAACGAGTCTTCACCTTATCCAACATATTATATGTTTCTCACAATAAAAAAAATTACTATTTGTTCAACGGTTTTGTCGTGAAAATTATGTCTTTTTTTAATTTCACCCTTCTATTTTCTATGCCAAGGATCTCATCACCAAGGAAGTTCTTTCTAGTCAGAGTAAAGACGGCCTCTACTTCCTTTCATAGTCTTCTGCCACATCTTTGCCGCAAGCCTTTTTGTCCACTAGCATGGCCACTTTTACCGATATTTGGCATCGTCGACTTGGTCATCCCAGTTCCCGTAATTTTTTCTAAGTCTCTTAGCGTCCAATAAAAACGTTGTTTGTACCTCTCGTCATCTTAATTTTCAATGTCAAGCTTGTCCGTTAGGAAAATCCTCTCATTTATCATTAGGACCTACAAGCCATAAAGCATCTACTCCTCTTGAACTTATCTTTAATGATGTTTGAGGCCCTGCTCCTTTGCTATCATCTGATGGTTTTTGTTATTTTGTCATATTTGTGGATGCGCATACAAAATTTATTTGGTTTTATCCTATTACCGTCAAATCAGATGTATTCAATGTGTTTTAACAATTTCAAGTACTTGTTGAACGTCAGTTATCTCATAAAATTAAAACTATTCAAACTGACTGGGGTGGTGAATATCATAAATTAAATTCCTTTTTAAAACCATTGGTATTCACCATCATCTCATATGTCCACATACTCATGAACATAATGGTATTGTTGAGTGTTGTCATCGCCATATTATTGAAATTGGTCTTACTCTTCTAGGCCAATGTAAGACACCTCTAAAATTCTGGAATTATGCATTTGAAACCTCGATTTTTCTTATTAATCGTATGCCAACCTCGGTTTCAAGCAACAAATCACCCTTTGAATGTTTGTTTCATCAGACACCTGATTATGCTTTCTTACATACTTTTGGATGTCTTTGCGTTCCTTTCCTTCATCTTTACAATGCTCATAAGCTAGACTATCGCTCCACTCCATGTGTGTTCTTAGGCTATAGTTCATCTCATCAAAGTTATCGTTGTCTTGATTTGTCGTTTGACTGCATTTACATTTCTCATCACGTTCAATTTCATGAACAAGTTTTCCCATTCATTGAGTCTGTCCTCTCGTCTCCATCCTCCTTTCCATCTGTCCCTGTCTCCAGCCTACCCTTCCTCACCATTTTTCCATCTCAACCAGTCTCAGCCCCAACTCCCCCTTCCCACTAACTTGTCGGTCCCCTTACCATCATCTCTATCTATGTCCCTTGATCATTTTGCAGGTTCAAGTTCTGTGATGCTAGCTTTATCTTTATCGGATTTGCCCTCTGCTACAACCTCTTCAGCCTCGTCATTAGCATTTTCTTCTCCATCTGAGCACTCTACTCAGTCCATGCCCGGTCTGGATTTATGTGTGGATCTCTCTAGATATTCTCTTCTACAACAGACCTTCACTAATCAGCCTTCTCCTCCGCCACCCATTCAGCAGCATCTTATGGTGCTACGTCCTCGACAACAGAAGACTGCCAACATCAACTTTGTTTCTGCTTCCTCTCCTCCAGTTTCAACTCCACGGGTGATGTCCCCATCTACTCTTGAGCCTATGAATTTTAAGGAAGTTGACCAGTACTTATGTTGGCATACTATCATGAAGGATGAAATTGCAGCCTTACATGCCAATGCCACTTGGTCATTGGTGCAGTTTGATCCATCTATGAACATTGTTGGCTGCCAATGGGTGTATAAAATCAAGCGTCGAGCCGATAGGGACATTGACCGGTACAAGGCTCGCTTGGTTGCGCGAGGGTTCACCTAACAGGAATGTATAGATTATTCAGAAACCTTTAGTCCTGTTGTTAAACCGACTACTGTTCGGTTAGTTCTCACGATTGCAGTTGCAAAAGGATGGCAGATTCAGCAATTTGATGTTCATAATGCATTTCTTAATGGCTCACTTTGCAAGGTTGTTTACATGCAACAACCCCCAGGCTTTGTCAACTCTGCTTTACCTACTCATGTATGTCACCTTCACAAATCTCTCTATGGCTTAAAACAAGCACTGCGGGCCTAGTACATGCGACTTAATGATTTCCTCCTGACTATTGGTTTTCGAGCATCAAAGATTGATCCTCCTTATTTATTCTGAATGTGAATCATGATATTTGTTACTTACTTGTCTATATGGATGACATCTTAATTACCGGTAATAACTCTACATTGATTCATTGCCTCATTATCTTACTGAGTTCGAAGTTTAAAACTTCATGATTTGGGTCATGCACATTATTCTTTGGGGATTGAAGTTGCTCCCACCAGTATGGGTCTTGAGCTTAGTCAACACAAGTATGTTCTTGATATTCTGAGTCGTGCGAGTATGTCATCGTGTAAACTTGTTGATACATCAGCGTCTGTTTCCAAACTTAATCTGCAGTCTACTGAATTGTTTTTGGATCCTACTCGCTTCTGCTAAATTGTTGGTTCTCTTTAGTATCTCACATTTACTCGACCAGACATCTATTATGTTGTAAACAAGGTATGTCAGTTTATGCATGCTCCTACCGAAGGTCATTAGGCCGCTGGTAAGCGTATCCTGCGATACTTAGAAGGTACATCCTCTTTTGGTCTCCACCTTACTCGTGACTCTGCTTTGTCTCTCCATGGTTTTATTGATGTTGATTAGGCAGGTAGTATTGATGATCGAAAATCCACGGTTGGATACATTGTATTTGTTGGCACCATTCCCATTTCATGGAAATCTGACAAGCAACGCACTGTTGCTTGATTCTCCACTGAAGCAGAGTATAAGGCCTTAGCTGATGGTACTGCTGAGGTTCTTTGACTTCGCTATCTTTTGTCAGATTTATGTTTCTCTCCTAGTTCTTCTACCACTATTTGGTGTGATAATTTGGGTGCTACTTATTTGTATGTTAATCTGATCTTTCATGCTCATACGAAGCATATTGAGGTTGTTTATCACTTTGTTCGTGATCGAGTGGCTAAGAAGAAGATTCAGATTCGCTTCATCTCCTCCAAAGATCAATTAGCCGATGTTCTTACAAAGCCACTTGCTTTTGCTTCTCTACATTACAAGTTTCACTGGATAACCCACCCTCAGCTTGAGGGGTGTATTATGGGATGTGTTGTAAAATAGGAAATATTATGTTTCATCTTGTATAGTTTTATCATGTATAATAGGTTACACCATAACATATGTATAATGCCCCACTTATATAAATAGTAAAAGAGCTGCTCTTACTAAGGCACTCACAAATTATTACAAATCTCTGCTTTAACTAGTTAAATTAGTGTTAATGTCATAGTTGTGTTGAAAGAGGAAATGGTGTAGACAAATACTTTGGGGTAAATATGAACATAAAAAAAATGCTAATAATAAGTATGAAGTGTGTGTGTGTGTGTGTGTGTTAATGACATGATTGTTGTTGATTTGTTGATGTTAGGGTTTGTAAGGGGTTTATCTAGAGTAAAGTTGGTTCTCTCAAGAGTACGTGTTACAGAAGCTCCAAGTAAGGATTCGACTTACCCTTTTGAAATTTTAGTAATTCTTTATATAATAAAAATGTTACTCTTTTATATATGAAATTGCTGGTATCAAGTATAGAAAGTTGATATTAAAGAAAAAAAATTACCTTCAGGGCAGCAGGAAAATAGAATTCCAAAAATAAATTGTTTTTAGGTTGGGATAATGAAATTCCAAGGATAAATCACCTCCAGGGCAAGATAATGGAATTTCAAGAAAAATAGTTGCCTTCAATGCGGGATAATGGAATTTCAAGAAACAAATTGCCTTTAGGGCGGATAATAGAAATTCCAAGAATAGATTGCCCTTGATGGTGAATATTGAAATTTCTAGTAAGGTTAGACTCTTATGTTTCTAGAATGAGGGAATAATTACAATAACTGAATGCAATGTCTTTAGAATGGTGGGTAATCTCAATGTTTTTGGCAAAAAATAATTATAAAGATTGAAATTTAAGCCTTCAGAGCAAAAACTAGTATTAATAAAGAAATGATGCATTGGGGTGAGGATAATGAATGAGAAGTGAATTTGGTTGTGATGTTGGGGATTTGGAGCAAATATAAATCTAATGACATTTTGATTTAAAATGTTATGCTATATACTAGAAAATAGTGATCAATTATTGCAAAAGAATTTTTCACTAAGTGTTAATTGTTATAGATCATGTAATGCTTATTCCATGGGATTATTGTTGTATTTCACAAGTTCTTCACACGCACCTTCTCAGTTGTAACCTAACCACCTTTTCTCCATTACTTATTATAGATAGTTAGGTAATGAAGTATCTTTTGTATTTAACTATTAGTAATGCTGTAATTAAGTTAATTTTAGTTTCTAGGAAGAATGGTGGGTCAAGTAATTTCTGAATTTTTTAATATATGGGATTATGTTGTAATGGAAAACTCGATGGATGGTATGGAACACTATTTTGTGGAAAAGAATGGGACATTGAATATGCATTGATGGGTTGTGAGCCTAAGATCATTATGAATGATTGTTGAATGTTAAACAATATGTATATGATGATAACACAATGGGTAATTAACGAGGACAAATGTATATTAATTTATACATAAGGAATGAAGGGGGGAACAAGTACAAAAAATATTGCTTATTTCAGGATTTTTAATCAATGACATGTTTTGAAAACAAATGAAAATTAGAGTGTTGTTACATATGATCTTTTATGTCTTCTTTTACTTGCACCTTGCTTGGATCATATTTAAATTACCTTATTTTATTTGATGAAAGATAAATTATAAAAGAAAACAGATCTAAGGAAAAAAAAAAGGAGCAAAAATAGTAGAATTATAAAAGAACCTCATCAAATTATTAACAAACATTTCAAAACAAAAAAAATAGATTTTAAATTTAAATTATCTTATTTTGTTTGATGAAAGATAAATTAATTGGTGACTCTGCTTCAATCTTTTTGTAGAAAAATTTTGCTCGTGATTTGTGTTTTTATTTCTCTGTTTGATCGGCTGCAACTTGCAGGATTTATATTAGAGAAAATTGGTGGTTCTATTTTTTATTTCACAAAATAATGCCTTTATATTTTTTTTCTTTTCATGCAGGTCAAGAGTAAATTAGAAAATTAAAAGTAAAGTCACAATTAATTACTGTAATAAAACCCACCTCTTTAAAATAAAAAATATCCCCCCATTTCCGCCTCTGCTTGTCACGATTAAAAAACATGACAATTTAACATGTCACTAATAGAAAACATGTCATATTCCAAGAAATTAAAAAGGGTTGGCACAAATTATGATATGAAAAGTGGTAGGAGAGGGGAAAAAAAAAACTCGGAGGCATATAAAGCTCTAATTACAATACTATCAATATCATTAAAAAAATATTAACAAGATAAATCTAACAACACAAAAAAAACTATCATCGGTGATTAGAGTGGGCCAAACATGCCATGGGGTAACAGGTGTGACCCACCTTGATCACTATTGATGACTTTTTACATTAAAAATAAGAATTTAAAGTAGAATTTAGAGTGTTTTTTGTGTTATAATAGTAATTGTTTTTAAAAGTTTTTTTATTTAGAAATTTATTGAAATAATATTTTATATATTTTTATAATTTATTTTTAATATTAACATAATAAAACAATTTAAAATTAAAAATAAAAATAATTTTCAAAAAATTTAATTTAATTATTTTCAAAAACATTTTAAAAATACAAAAACAGCTTTAAATCTCATTAGTTGCGGAAACCTCCACCTTAATATAAAATGCCTAAAGCAGTGAAAACGAAGGTGACATAATGTCCAAAATTTCCACCGCCGGTAGTGGTCGAGATCTGGTGAGAACACCTCATCGGATCTCGCCCGTCAAAAGCTTAAAAATCTCTTCTTAAATCAAATCCCGTAAATTAATAGAAAAACCCATAAAGAAAACATGAAGGGTTCGCGCGCTCTCGTTGCTTCTGTTCTTACTGCCTCCACTGTAGCTTTATCATCAGCCTCATCTTCTTCCCCTATGATTTCTGAGGTATTTTTGTTTTTTTGGTCGTAAGATTTGATGGTTAACTTGATTGAATCCTGACGGTTGGGTTTTTTTTTTTTGGTTTGAAGGGTTCATCAAGATCGTTATCAATGGAGAAAAATGGTGGGTTTAAGAAGGAGGAATTTGAGCCAAGATTTGATGGGTTAAGGTTTATTGAGAACCTTGTCACGGCTCACAGATGATTATGGAGTTAATCATTGATTATCGTGGTTAATTTTGTTACTTGAGGGATTAAGACGTGATTAGAGAGAGAGAGAGGAGCTTTTTAAAAAAAAAATGGTAAAATTGAGTTATTTGTCATTTGATGATTGGTTGCAAGTTGTAGCCAAAACTTCAAGGTCACCCGTTTTCTTTTTTAATGTTTGTGTTGGATTTTCTTTCTTAATTTGGTTTCTTTCTTAAATTTTATTTTTGTTATGTGGTATTATAAAGAACTATTGATTTGCTGTGCATGTGCATTGATCCTAGTGGGTTGGACTGTGGTGTCTATTTGGAAAGGAAGATAGATTTTGTTTTGCTCATGAGTTGTCAAACTATATTTGGAAAGTAATAATGTGAGAAGTATAATGTTCGTGGAGTAATGATGTGGTGATAGCTCTGTCGTTGGTTGTTGTTTGGTGGTCGTTGCAATGATGATGATAGTTGCAGGGGTGGTGTAAGTAGTTGTCGTCGTTAGGTGTTTGCAGCAGTGATGGTGGTGGTTACGGTAGTGATGATGATAGGGATGGTGGTGACGAAGGATGATTGGCTAAAGAAAAGAAAAATGGTAATGGGGTTCTGCAATCAAAGGGCTCGTGTGTGAAGGCCTAAAGTTTTGTTTTATCTCTACAACCGCGCAAATGGAATCAATTCCTTCAACTGTCTTGTTCAGGGCGCAAATCTTGATTCGAGATTTGGTTTGTGGATTGGTTAGCTTGATGAATGCATTTGGTTTTGGGTGGTAGCTGAAAATTGTGGTAGTTGATTTGGGTGTTACAAGTAGCTTTTGGCGATTATTGGAGCGAGTGTGACTGACGCATCCAAAATAGGCAATCTACCAACCCAATTTGTGATTTTCATTTCATGCTTCCTGCAAAGCTTCATGAAAATTTTGTGTATTTCAAGGAATGGTGAGTATGATGGTTTTTTATTTTAAAATATATTAAAATAATTATTTTTAATTTTTTAAAATTTATTTTTAATATCATTATATTAAACCAATTCAAAAAAAAAATTAACTTTTTTTAAACATTATATCACCGAAAAATAACACAAATATAGAATATGTTTATTTTACTTCGATCAAATACAGTAGTGTTAATTTTTTTCTTGTTTATAAATATTTTTTATTTAAAAATATTTTTTTAATTTATTTTTACAATTAGCATAAATTATTTTTCTTATGTGGTGGTGGTGGTGTTGGTCTTAGGGAGCGTTTGGAAACGTGAATCTACCTATGTTTTTAAAAAAAATCATTTTTTTGCTAAAAATTCATTGTTTGTTTTATGTTTTGAATCGTTATAATGCGTTGATCTCAAAAATAATTTTGAAAAAATAAAAAAATATCATTTTGATGTATTTCAATACGAAAAGTATTTTGAAAAGTAATCATAACCACACTTCTAAACAGATCATTAATCATGATGAGGATATGCATAAAAAAGAGATGAATATTCCAACTGGAGCTCAAATTCAAATAACATGATTGATTTTGTTTTCTAAAAATGTTTTTAAAAGAATTTAAATTTTTATTATTTTTTTATTTTAAATTAATATTTTTTTTATTTTTAAATTATTTTAATGTTTTAATGTTAAAAATATTTTTAAAAATAAAAAATATTTTAATATATTTTCAAATAAAAATATTTTAAAAAATAACGAAATATATATATATAAAAAAAAACTCATTCAATGTCATAAGTTTGTCCATTACTGTTTTTTTTTTTTTAACAAAAACCTTAACAATTATTCTTGAAGTTTGTCGCGAATGGCAGATGAAAGAATCTCTAATTGTTTGGTCACCTCGTTCAGAAAACATTGACGTTGGGAACAATATGCTGTCTGTCCTTTTAAGGAGTGCACAGCTATATGTTTATAAAAAAATTTCCAACTTTTTTTTTTTCAAATGATGGGTGATTTTAAACGGGTAAGAAAAACTTGAGATTAAATCGAGTGATTAGTCTAGAAAAATAAGCTTGTTTATATTATAAAAGGTATCTTTTAAATATTATTAAAATATTTTAATGATATTAGTTAATAATAAAACAAAAATTATATCAGATTCAGATAATTTCATAAATAAAAAAGTGAATAAAAAATTTTAATTACCAGCAAATCAAATATTGAAGAATAAAATAAAAGTTAATTTTAATAAAAGACTAAAAAAACTTGTTTTAATAGAAATTGAATAAAAATAGAGTCAACTCTTAAGGAAACTAAATGATTAAAGGTGAAATTAAAAAAAAAAATTAACTTGAGTTAACTTGATTAACTAACTAACTATCTAGGATATAAGATTAGGATAATCTCATTAAAAAAAAAAAGGCAAAAATCACAAAGGCGAAAGCCCAATAATCTAATGTCAAATAATGAAATTGAAGGAAAAATCATTTTCTTTTAAAAAAGAACCTAAAAAAATCGAGGTTAAATTAAACTAATTTTCAAACCCTTTAACCCGGGTAATGAGATCGGGACTAGCTTATAGAAGGCAAACACGAAAAAATCATGAAGCAAAATTCTTAATCATTTAAAATTAAACAACAAAATAAATAGCAATCAAAATAATAATGACCAAGTATGGTATAAAAACTAAATGAATGAAAGTAACGAGGGACTAAATTGAAAATAAAATAAATCAAGAAAATAATAAAAACAAAAAATAACAATCAAAAGAATAAGGACTAAATTGGATACAAAAATTAAAAAAAAAATGGTGAGGGATAAATTTAAAAAAAAATCAACTTCAAAAAAATTAAAAGCAAAACAAATAACAAACAAAATAATGATAATAAAAATTGATACAAATACAAATTGACATGACACATTTAACTTTTGGAAGGGCTAGCGTGAAATCTAAGGTGAGGAGAGAGAAAAAAGTCACTTAACGTTAGTTTTAAATTTTTTACTTTAAAGGAAAATATAGTTATTTCACTGTGCATCGAAGCATTAAGAGTATTTAAGTTATTTGATTGTGTATATAAAATGTTAAAATACTGATTTGTTTCAAATTAATTTGATAATGATGAACCAACTCTATAATAAAAAAAAAAAAACTGGTTTGCCATCAAGTGATTTTTGTGGTTCAAATTAGGTTTGCAGTTCACTTGGTCAAATTTAATTTTGGTTTGAATTTTTTATCAAGCGATGGATTGGGCTAGGTTTCGTAGAAATGAAAGAAAGTCTATCAATTGTGTTATGGCAAGGGCATAAATTACGTATGATCCAACATAGAAACACATGCAAGACAGAGATCCATATACGTGGGAACAAAGGCTGGGCTAAGGGAGCTTGAACTCATATGATTTTCATTATTTCAGGCTCACTCTGCGGTCCTGCAATAATAACTATGCCATGATATCGAAAGGTAAACAATTCCAAGCTGATATTTTCTTTTTAAAATCACCATAACGTTTAGAATTAAATGGTAATTTATTTAAGAAAGGAAATGAGAAATGAGAAAGGAAATTCTTAATAATTTCGTTCTTAATTTGTGTATTCTAAAATGGATTGAACTCTATAAGATTGTTTAATATTGTGATATGATATTTTCTGTTTTTTTATCTAATAATAGTGAAAAATTATTTAGTTAGTCAAATAATTATTTTTTTTTTTGGGCCTCGTATATAATTGTATTTTAAATTTTAATTTTATAAAAACTAAAATAACTTACTTTTTATTTATTCAGAAATGTTTTTTATTTATTAAGACATAGTTTTTATTTATTTTATATACAAAAATTCATCTCACAATATTTTTAACTAAAAACTTATATTTTTTAAACTACAACTAATAATATTTTTTTTTAAATCACAATCATAATGTGAAACATACATAATAAAGATGAAGCAATATAAATATAATCCCTTTAAAGTGAGATAAGAGATCAAAATGTAAAAGCCAGAGAAATGTGTGGCTAATTTAAAAGAAAACATTTAATTGCATAGAAAAAACAATTGATTTTGTATGGCTAATTATCTATGTATGGTGCCTAACAAAAATTAATTATTAAATATTTTAATTATGAAAATTTATAACAAATTAAGTACACAACAAACTAAGAAATACGTAGAACTTCACATTTTTGTTGTAACTTAAATTTAAAAGTTCAAAACCAAGTAACGAGTTAAGAAAATCAAACCAAGAAGAAAAGTATTATATTAATGATATAACACAAAAAAAATTTAATGGAATATTTTAATTCTCCTAGAATGTGGTAAAATAAGGCAGTGTTTATTTTTGTAGTGGCACTGTATTTTTTAAAAAAAATATTTAAGAAAAAATCAAATATTTTTTGATATTTTTAGATTGTTTTGATATATAATTTAAAAAATTTAATTTAAAAAATATTATTTTTATTGTGACATGCACGACGTCGGATGACAGGTTGAATCAGAAGGGTTTTGGATGTGTTGGGATAAATCATAAAAATATGCTTTGAAGAGTTTAGGAGTCTCTACTTAATATTATGGTCACTAAAAAACCTAATGTTCTGCGACAATTTGGGTGGAGGGACTAGTTGTCCATGAGAAAAACACATCACCTCCAATGCACCCTACCTTTAATAAGTCGCGTTGTTTATTGATTGTTTTTTTTAAGATCATGTTTTTATGTTTTTATTCATTGATCTATCTAAAATTCAAGAAAAGTCTTTCAAAGTAAAGAAATTCTTATCTTATTAGGCTAAAACCTAACATTTCTATAGTCCAAAAGAAATGGGTAAAATACATATCCCAAACTTAAACAAAATGATTTTTGGCTTTATTTTTTTGAAATTCTGGTCAAATCTTAATAGATAATCACAAACTTGATTTTTCAAGTATGATAGAATACAATTTTTATTTTTTATAAAATATGGATGAAAATTATAGAATTTGATACTTTGATTTTATTTAATTTAGTCCTTGGAAAAGTCTGGTACAACTCCTAATGTTACGTGTCTTTTGCAGAAAGATCCTTGGTTTTGAGTTCTTTCAATTTGGTTCTTAATTGACCTCTATACTTTGATTTTCTTCCAATTTCACCCTTGATTTCATCCAATGAACTTTATAAAAATTAAATATAGTCCTCTAAAATTTCAATTTTCTCAATTAAGTTAACCTTGAATTTGCATTGTCCAATTAAGTCCTTGCAAACTAAGCTTCCAGACTTAATTTCTCACCAATTAAGTTTTTAATAAAATTAATTTGATCAATTAAAAGTCTAATTAAGTACTTAATTAATTCTTTTAATTTCGGCCTAAGTTAATTTCCAAACTTAATTAAATCTTTAATTAAGCTCATGATTAAATCAAATAAGTTTATTAAATATCTAATTAAATTCTCAGACTTAATTTTAATGCAAATTCGTTCAATATTCACATTAAATTAACTTTGAATTTGCATTTAGATCCTTCAAATGTGCAATTGAGTTTTCAATATTGTTAAAGATTCAGTTTGGCATGTCTATCCCTTATTTATGCGTGTAGATCCCTCTCCAACTTGTTCTTGTCATCCAAGTCGTTTGTCTTCTTGTATATTTTTTATTTTTCAACCTTTTATTTATAAAAGAAAACGATAATTTTGAAGAAACACAAAATTAAGTTATGATAATTTTATGTATTTTCAAGTGAAAAATACTTTAAATTAAAAACAACTACTATCACAATATTAAACTCAACCTAAGACTTGGATTATCAATTTAGTATATTGTATCCTTAAACTATTGTTTATTAAACAAATTAAGGCATGCCATCAAATTTGACCGCAAACTTTGATTAATAGTTCAAAATGCTATAGATAATATTGTTTTGAAGTAATTCAATTTTTCTAACAAAATAATTAGAAAAGGCAAACACAAAGATATAGTGGTAAATACACTATCAAAGAACACAATAATCAAGGGTAAATCAACCACAAATTAAAAATACAATTTCCTCTTTCTTTTTTTAATCAGAAAATCAATGTTGTCTACTGTAGGAGTGACAAGTGTCAGCTAGAAGAGCTCTTATGTTCTAAAACTATTCACATGAATCTTGCAAGTTGCCCAGTGGATTATTAGTAAAAGAATAAATTTAAAAAAACACTACACCATCCATATTCATGAATGGCAATGGCACTTTGGCAATTCAAAGACCAAGTAATAGTAAAGATTTTTCTCTCAATTTCTTTCTCCGCCGTACATTTCATAATCTTTTCATACAATTTAATTCTTTGAGGGACGTCGGCACTTGATCACACCCTTCATAATCGTTTCTGCCACTTGATTTGAAGCCTCCAAAAAACATTCCGGCACACTTAACCTCAAGTATAGTGTTCGGAAATGTAGCTTATATTGTTTTATAAAGTATTTTTAATTTAGAAATATGTTAAAATAATATATTTTTATTTTTTAAAGATATTTTTGATATGAATATATTGAAATAATTTTAAAAAATTAATTTAAAATAAAAAAATCTAAAATCTAAAATTTTAAAACACAAAAACAAAAGCAAAAAAATCATACTCCCATGGTGGGTCCAAAATTCCGTGCGAGTTACGGACCACGAACCCAATCTTGAGGAACCTAGTGACTCCCATAAGCAGTACCATAATGCCACGTGTCATGGCATGTGTTGCCATGCAACTACTACAAAACCCCATATCTTTGCTCACAAAATATTCAGAGTCATTTCCAAACTTGGCATATACCTTAGACGGACTTCACTTGCTGATCTTGTAAGTGGTTGATTTTTTAAAAAAATTTACATGTTTGTTTGTTTGAGATATTGCTAGCAATTGTTTTTGAGATTTTTAACGAATTGGTTTTCCTAGGATTACAAAACAAAATATCAAAGTCTAGAGATTTTCTTGCTGGTTTGTTTGTTTTTTTTGGTTCACTAAGGTTGTATTGTAAGGTGGCTAGTGCCATGTATTTTGATCATTTCTTGGCCGTATTGTCACCGTTTCTTACTTCTTTGTTATTCATTCGGGTTAAATTTCTGAGCTTGGTCAATTCGAGCATTTTTTAGAGGCGCCCCAGAAATTTTTTTCCGTTTTTTTGGTTTCATGGCATGATCAACTTGGAAAGTTTAAAGAAATTAGAAGGGATTTTCTTTTTTAACTTTTTGGGGTTTGAATTTGCAGAGCAAGGGACGAGAACCATGGCAACCGTGACAGCTTCACATGTTGTGTCAAATAGCTCAAATGTGAGCAGCCATGGATCAGAAACAAAGGCAAGTTTGGGTCAAATTGGCTTAAGGAGCCAAAGCATGACCCACAGTGGTTTAAGGTCACTGAACATGGCGGACAAGCTGCAAATGAGGACTCAAGCATTCGCTAGGAAGTCTGTGAAAAAAGCCTATGCCACTTGGAATGACACTTCAGGAAAAATTGTTTGTCTTCAAGGAGGAATGACTGTGGTCTTTGTTGGCATAGAGGTTGCTCCTTGGAGCAAAACTGGTGGTCTTGGTGATGTCATTGGTGGACTTCCTCCAGAAATGGCTGTGAGTATATAGGGTTTCTGATACTTAGTTTCCTCTTTGACAAAATGCCAGGCACGGCTTGGGTTTGAACAATTTTATTGTGGTATTGTTGTTCAGGCAAGAGGCCACCGGGTTATGACAATCTCTCCCCGATTTGACCAGTACAGAGATGCATGGGACACTTGTCTATCGGCTCAGGTAATTTGTCATAGTTTCGCTATGTTTAAGAGGCTTCATCTTTACTTTGTGTCTGTGCCTGTTTCCTTGCCTGTGAAGATGGTAATGTTTGATGTTGTTTACTCAAATGATGAACTTCTCATGAACAGATAAAGGTTGGAGACAGAATTGAAACTGTTCGTTACTTCCACTGCTACAAGCGTGGAGTTGATCGTGTGTTCGTGGATCATCCAATGTTCCTAGAGAAGGTTCAAATTTTTGCTGATTACTGATTCTGATGTCTAAGAATGTAGTTCTTGCAAATTCAGTTCAGATTACAAGAATAGGCTGTCTTTTTTGTTGTATGCGCTGTTTCTGATTCTGAAGTAACTGGACGTTTAAGGTATGGGGCAAAACTGGATCCAAAATCTATGGTCCTACAGCTGGAGAGGATTACCAGGATAATCAACTGCGGTTTAGCTTGTTCTGCCTGGTAAATATAATTTCCATCCCTTCTAATTTCCTGTGCATTTTCCAATTGTTCTTCATGCAAAAAGAATGGATAAAAGGGCAGGCATTCAGTTATCTAACTCAAAATCATTGCACCGGGAGAAAATATCACGACTTCAAAACTGGTGAATAAATAAATTGTTTTTCATGTGCATCCTGTAGTTCGTATGCAGCTCAGTTAAAATGTTTAGTGACTTGCATTACAAATATAAACCAGCCCCAAATCTTGCATGGCCTCACATGTTAAGCTGTGTGGTAAGCTAGAAGCTGCATCATGGGTAGACATAATCAAAGCATGTGTCTTTTAGTATAAACTTTCACCCAAGTAGACCTGACTGCTTGCAAGTTCACTTATTCTACAAAATGATTAACAATGAGTTGAGAGAAATTTCAGAACATATTCATGTTATTTTCCATCCGCTAATGGTAGTTGATCAGCATCGGTGTTCCGATAATTGCTGGTATAGTGGATAGGCAAGTCAATAGTAAATGGATTCTTTTGATTGCTTTTCAGGCTGCTCTTGAAGCACCAAGGGTTCTGAGCTTGAACAGCAGCAAGCATTTTTCTGGACCATACGGTGTGTGCCTCTTTACAAAAATGTGAGACTTAATTTTCCTATGAAGAAATTTCTCCAATAATGTTACTTTCACAATCAATGCAGGTGAGGATGTTGTCTTTGTTGCCAATGATTGGCACACAGCTCTCCTCCCATGTTACTTAAAATCAATGTACCAATCCAGGGGACTTTTCATGAATGCGAAGGTAATTTACCCGTTGAATTGAGACCTTCAGAGAGATGCTTAGCTTTGATGTCCGATTGCACAGTTGCTGACATTGCTGTTGTTAATTCAATCATGACAGGTTGCCTTTTGCATCCATAACATTGCTTACCAGGGCAGATTTGCCTTCTCAGATTTCTCACTCCTCAATTTGCCAGATAGGTTCAAGAGCTCTTTTGACTTCATGGACTTGTGAGGATTTTGTTTTAGAAGCTGATGCTTTCAGATGACTAGAACCATGGTTTTATACAGGTTTGTGTGTCTCCTCCCTTTCCAAATACTGAGGGATTTTAATTGGGCAGGTATGACAAGCCTGTGAAGGGAAGGAAACTCAATTGGTTGAAGGCTGGTATATTGGAAGCACAAATGGTTTTTACTGTGAGCCCTTACTATGCCCAGGAACTTGTTTCTGGAATTGAAAAGGGTATGGAATTGGATCACTGCATCCGTAAAACTGGCATTACTGGTATCATAAATGGTATGGATGTTCAAGAATGGAATCCTGCAACAGATAAACACACTAGCATCAAATATGATATCACAACTGTGAGTGCTTTATAATGGTTTTTAGCACCAAAGAATGCAAATCTGAAAGATAAAGACGGTGATTTTCGGGATTTTTTTTATTCAGGTCTCCTATGCAAAGCCATTGTTGAAGGAAGCACTTCAAGCAGAAGTTGGATTGCCTGTTGACAGAGATATTCCTGTAGTAGGCTTCATTGGTAGACTGGAAGAGCAAAAAGGTTCAGATATTCTTGCTTCTGCCATTCCAATGCTGGTTAAATATAATGTGCAGATAATAGTCCTTGTAAGTGTCAAAGTTCAACATTTTTTTACTCCTATGTTATGCTGCTGTGATGCCAAAATGTTTGAGTTTAATGACGGGATCTGTTGTTTCCTTCAGGGAACTGGCAAAAAATACATGGAAAAGCAGATTGCCGAGCTTGAGAAAAAGTACCCTGATAAGGTCAGAGGAGTGGCATTGTTTAATGTCCCCTTGGCCCATATGATCATCGCTGGTGCTGACTTTATGATAATCCCCAGTAGATTTGAACCATGTGGCCTGATTCAGTTGCATGCTATGCGATATGGAACGGTATTGCCTTAAACATCTTCTTCTCTTTACGTAGCTACTATCTTAATTCACTCTACAACTTTAGCTTGTCTCGAATCTTCTAGCCAGTTGCTCTAGTCTTCTAGTGAAGGATGACAGTAATAACTGCTAAACTTTGCTGCAGGTGTGCATCGTTGCCTCCACTGGTGGACTTGTTGACACTGTCAAGGAGGGTTACACAGGATTCCACATGGGAGCCTTCAGTGTTGAGGTAAAAGCAAAGTGGCAATTACTTTCTTGATTTTTCTGTTTCCTCTACCCTTGATTCTAAAACAAGATATTTTGCAGTGTGATGCAGTTGATCCAGCAGATGTGGCTGCAGTAGTTAAGACTGTCGTAAGAGCTCTAGCAGTCTACGGCACTGCTGCCTTCAGAGAAATGATAAAGAATTGCATGTCCCAAGATCTTTCATGGAAGGTTAGTGACTAATGAGGATAGGGAGCTCCGTTTCCTGAAACAATTTTTATTTCCTGGGATCAAAAAACCGAAAAATGAATTTTGGTTTGATATATGCAGGGACCAGCCAGGCTGTGGGAGAAGATGCTGTTAAGCCTAAATGTTGCTGGGAGTGAAGCTGGCTCCGAAGGAGACGAGATTGCTCCACTTGCCAAGGAAAACGTTGCCACCCCTTGATCAACACAGATAATATTTAATGGTTTCTATGGACTACATAAATGAATCACGATAAAGTCATACAATCTACTACACACTAACAGAGCTTGCTGGGATTCGAAGCTGTTTGGCAATCGTTGGCGTTTTGGAAGGCTGAATGGTGTTTGTGTCTCTGTAAAGAGAAGTCATAACTAATATGTAAAGCTGGTGTGAGAAATCAGAAAAAGACTCCTCAGTTTTCCATGCTTTATGTGGCTAAATAAAGACTTCTTCTGATAAAGGTGCTTTCGTGTTGTGGATAGATCGATGCTATCCACCACAGATGTAAGCTTGTAGATCTTTAGAAGTCACTGTGAATTCAGTGCTTTAGTACTATAGCTAAACATAGTTCTTCGTGTACAGAATTTTCTTTCTGAATGTATTGCAGAGTTCTGGATGAGCTGCAGAAAAAACCCTGGACTTGGCATGTGAATGCAAATAAAATTTTGCAGATAAATTATCCACTAATTCAACACCAGAACATGGCCTCTCAGCAAAATATGGCAAACACACTTCCATTAAACAATCGAATATTCAGTCTGGTTAGGAGAGTTTTATTTGGTTTATATTTTTCCTACTTAGATTCAAACTCTTTTATAAACAACTTCATGTATTATTTTATGAATAGAGATTGAGGTTACTACTATTGACTTCAGAAATTTTTTCAGAACATATAGTTCAGGATTTTCTCTATAGTTTCGGGTTATTACCTTGGGGCCTGAGGACTCTTCAACCCTATCCTTTCTGTATATACCAGACAGGTCAATTACTTGAAATCTTTGAGGAAGTTCTGCACATAACAAATTAATTCTGTCACCTCCACTATCCATCATGAAACACTTTCTTCTTTCATGGCTTGGGAACTATATATAGATGAAGGAGCCATTCGATATGATAGCCGAGGCTTGAAGTGAGGCATTCATTGCCCCAGCCTTGTTGCTGTGATCATAGCCAGGAAGCTTTTCACAGTATACTTTAACAAGCATGGGAAGACGAGAATCCACTTCACTAAAATCAAACTGATTGCCAATAGCAATAGCAATTCCTTGTGTACTAGTTTGTCTGCTGGGGTTTAGGGTTCTGATAACACCTGCAAGCAAAGAAGGGAACTCAATTTAGTCAGCACAGCATCACACAAACATTCAGCTAGGCTGGTTTGCTATCAATAGAATTGCTTGTTGTCTCCTCTAGATTCTAGACTGCTCAGGGGCAGGAGGAACCATCCAAGTTCCTCAAAAAAAATCCTTAAATTCCCATCTATTTTGCCTAAACTTGAACTCGAAACCTCCTGATACGAGAGATTCCGTGTTTCATATCAACTGATTGGGATGTTTATTCGAGCACAATAATTGTCAAATTCAAATAACATATCAAAAAAAGTCTGAAAATACCCAAAAAATCAATTTAAAACAAAAAAAATTTAATTTTTTTAAAAATATTTTTAAAACGTAAAAATAAACAACCCTAGAAAAATGAGAAATTATAACACTCCAAGGCAATACTAAGTTTAATAATGCCTAATACTAATAATAAAGTTGTTAAACTCATCATCGTTTAGAGATTTTTTAAGAAAAAAATAAAACAATTTATTTTTTTAATTAAATTAAATCGAGTTTTAATCTAATTGATCAAATTATAAATCAACTTTTTAAATTAATTAAATTTAATTAAGTTAAATCTCACTTAATTTATTTTAAAACTTAGCTTAATTTAAGTTTCAGATTGACAAGTCATTGAAATAACGGAGGATCAATTTACTACCAATGATTAATACTCGAAGAAAAACAACTACTACAATTCAATAAATAAAGCAGCCCTTTGAACATTATTGTCAATTAAAGCAACACATGGTAATGATACATAAGCAACCAAACAAAGAATTTAGTCAAGTTTACATGATTGATTGCATCACCATCACACACACACACACACACACACACACACACACACACATACATATATATATATATATATATATATATATAGATATATATAGATAATGGTATGAACTTGATGGCTACCCTTTTGTCTTCACTTGAATCATAAAAAGTTTTCGAATTCAATAATGTTCCGGAGACACATCATACCTTGTAGTTTAAGAAGAATTATGATTTCCCAAGAACAATATCAAATGGAATTGTTTTTCTCAACAATATATAGTATTTTTGTACTAGCTTTCATTTATTAAAATTAAATCTTATTTTAAATGAATTTAATGTTCTATTAAGCTGTTCAAATAATAATATAAGAGCTTGTTTGGTAATGTTGTTGCGGGTGCTTTTCAAATAGCTTTTCGTGCTGAAATGCATGCCAATGATGTTTTTTATTTTTTAAAAATTATTTTTGACATCAACACATCAAAACGAACCAAAAAGTACAAACCGCACTCAATTTTAGCAAAAAAAAATTTAAATTTTTTGAGAACGCAGTCGCAGCCGCGTTTCCAAACGCTGCCTAGAATGTTTGGTGTGACTATGGCTTGCCACGTAACTGTACGTACTTTGCTATCTACAATTTGTTTTTTTTTTTAAGAAAAAAAAAAAAACAGAGGTATGCATGTGAGGCCTGTCGGACAAACACTCAGTGGACCCCACAAAACTAATCAAGCCATTCCCTTCCTTCACAAGATCAATCAAAATGCATTTTGCCAGATGGCCTTGCGATAAGAACTCAAGATTAAAATTATTTTTTTTTTATGGTTTTATGTTTGGTCACTACTAATAATATAATAGTAATTAAAACTTATATAATTGTTAATTTTAAAGCTTATAAGATTAGTCAAAATATGCGCAAGCTATTCTGAACATCCACGTTAATAAAAAAAAATACATTTACCTTCACACTGGTTTTGGTGATACCCCCAAATTATCCTCTAATCATCAATTAGGTACCAAAACTATTCTTATTTTTCAATAGAGTCCCTTTATATAGGCGTGAGTGAGTGCTATTTGGTTTGAACCAACAACCACACCAAACCAAGTTTTCAACTTGGTTCATATTCAAGTTTAAATTCAACTATTTTTTAATTGAACAAAATTTTTATTTGTTTTAACAGAAATTATTTTTAATCTGATTAATAAAATCTTAGATTCAGTTTCCATTGGGAATTAAATATGTTATTCATTCATTAAAAATATATAATCAACTTTTTCAGCATTTAATCGAATAACAATTAACACTAGCCTATCATTTCCATGCATGTTAAACTTGTTTATCCAGATCACATATTTTATTTTTATTTTTATTTTTATTTTTATTTTTATTTTTAAGAATATTTTTGGATCGGCTTTTACACATCTACCCAAAATCTTTTTGTTTCTAATGAAGTCATTCACTTTCCAGCTGATGTATTCACTGGGAAATGATTTTCTTGCAATTTTTTTTTTTTAAAAAAAAAAAGATTTGAACTTGAACGATAACGCATGGTACGTGTTCACTTATCAAGAGACAAAGCTCTTAAAAGTCTAAATTAAATATTTATACAAGAATCAAATCGATTAAAGAATTATTAACAAGTTAGGAACCTAATTTAGGCAAGTTTTTGTTCGACAACTGAATTAATTGTGTGTTAGATATTATAATAATTCTTGGAGCTGTGATTTAAAAAACAATATGTGAATTATAGATTTTTATAATGAATTGTTTTTTAAAAAAATTAATAAAATACTTTTAAGAATGTATTTGAGAGTGCGATAACGGTTACTTTTCAAAGTGTTTTTCATTCTAAAATATATTAAAATAATATTTTTTTATTTTTTAAAAATTATTTTTAATATCAGCACATTAAAATATCTGGAAACATTAAAAAATATTAATTTAAAATAAAAATAAAAATTAATTTTTTCAAAGTCACAAGAATCATTAAGTAATTTGAGGTTTCCTCTTTGAATTTCTCCCCTTGTAAATTCAATGATAAAGAATGTTTAACACTAAACACTGCGCCGCATATAAAACAAGCTGCATTCTTCCATTTTTATCTTATCTAAAGCCAATATTGCATGCTACTCTCTCCACACAAATAACCAGAAGCTAAAGATCCATTCTTTTCGCTCCCGGGATAGCGGCGTGATTGTTTTAACGTTAAAAATAAATTTTAAAAAGTAATAAATATATTTTTAAATAAAAAAATACTTTCAAAAAAATACTACCACAAATCCTAAACAATGTCTGGTCACTTACTCGCCAGTCCCATTGCTTATACAGTTTCATGCCATACCACCCTCAGTGTATTTCACTCACTGATTAGGCCTATAATATCTAGATTTTTTGTGGGTTACTCTCAAAAAGACAGCTTTGGACTAGCTTCTTGCATCAAGATTTCAAGTCCCTTTTTAGCTTACTTGACCACTCTGCTGAAGAATGGAGTACAGTAGATTTTACCACTGTGCTTCACTTATCCTTTCCATTTCAGGTACTTTCTCTTAGATCCCATGTTTGTTTGAGGTTTCAACGTCTGTCTTGCTCTGAAATAAAAACTGAAGGTTGCATCTTGATATGCAGGTTTGGTATTTCCTGTAATGGTGGGTTCTATTGGGATCAATTATGGTCAGATTGCTAACAATCTTCCAGCACCAGACAATGTAGTCCCTTTAGTGAAATCAATTGGGGCAACAAAAGTGAAACTTTATGATGCAGATCCAAGAGTGCTTAAAGCATTTGCTAATACAGGAGTGGAATTCATAGTTGGTCTTGGAAATGAGTACTTGTCAAAGATGAGAGATCCAGAAAAGGCACAGGCTTGGGTTAAAACAAATGTTCAAGCTTATTTACCAGCAACAAAAATCACTTGCATCACAATAGGCAATGAAGTCTTAACCTTTAATGACACAGGTCTTACAGACAACCTCTTTCCTGCAATGCAGAACATTCACACAGCTTTAGTAAATTTGGGACTTGATAAGCAGGTCTCAGTTACTACAGCTCATTCTTTGGCAATTCTTGAAGTGTCTTATCCACCTTCAGCTGGATCTTTTCGAAAAGATCTTGTGGGGTGCATCACCCCCTTATTGAATTTCCATGCCAAGACTAACTCGCCATTTTTAATCAATGCATATCCCTTTTTCGCATACAAGTCTAATCCCAAACAAATTTCTTTAGATTTTGTGCTGTTTCAGCCAAATCAAGGGATTGTTGATTCGAAAAGCAATTTCCATTATGATAACATGTTGTTTGCTCAAATTGATGCTGTGCATTCTGCATTAGCAAGTTTAGGATACAGTAAATTGCCAGTTCATATATCAGAAACTGGCTGGCCATCGAAAGGGGATGCAGATGAACTAGGAGCAACCCTCGAAAATGCGAAGAAATATAATGGGAATTTGTTTAAGATTATTTGTCAAAGGAAGGGAACTCCAATGAGGCCTAATACAGATTTGAACATTTATGTTTTTGCTTTGTTTAATGAAAACATGAAACCTGGACCAGCTTCTGAGAGGAATTATGGGTTGTTTAAGCCTGATGGAACACCGGCGTATTCGCTTGGAATTAGTGGAACAGATGCTGTTAGTGCTAACACCACCACCACCACTGGTGCTCCTGCGCCTCCGTCACCGGATAGTTCTTCAACCGGGTATTTGTCAATTTCTGCTGCTGTAAAGGTAAGTCCTTGCCTTCTTTGTGGTGCATTTACTTTTGACGTTTTTATTGTTGCCTCGTGTACCTAACTTGAGAATGTGTCGTCTTTTGTGGCATGATTAAAGCATGAAGATAGAATGATGAAGCATGTTTCAACTTGAGTGGTTACTGTAGTTTTCATTTAATCTTGATAAGCTTTTAGTTTATCAGAATTAAATTGGCAATTCAAATCTTGTCTGGTCGCACTCACAGTGAAGTTTGTTATCAATGGAGTTGTCATTGACTGGGACATGGGACTAATTTAAGCCTCCGAATTAAACACTGATGGGGACAATTAGTTGAAAAAATGTTGTCATCTCACATGAGTAGATTAGATGAGAAACACCCTATAGATAACTATAACAAGTTAAACATGCTTAAAGTAGGTTTGTTGGCATTAGTTACGATTGATGCATTTCGATCGGATGCACTTCTTACACTCTACGACACATGAATAAGATCATGCAGAGACCATATGCAGAAGCTGATTCTGACATTTTGATATAAAATGTTAGCAAGCCATTCAATCCAATTGCTTTCAACCTGGTCATGTCTAGTTTTACTACGAGTCAAATAATCATGTCTCTATTTTCTCATTGTGAAATAGCAAGTGACAGCCAATGAATGTAATTTCAGAAACTGCAGATTGTTTTTAGGATTTTCTATGAAATGGGAGTGTTAATTCATTGATTAACATCTTGGTGTTGTCTGTTATTTCAGGAAAGATGTTGTAGTTGCATAGGCCAACTGTTGTTTCCACTGCTGTTGTTGAACTACTTGGCCTTTAGACTAGCATTTTGAACTGTGTTTTGCTTTGGAAGCCCTTGATAAAATAGAATCAGCCGTTAAAGCAAAAATTGATGGAAAGAAGGGATTTGGAGAGAGGAGGAGGCAGCTTCTTAGCTTAAAGGAAAGGTGAAGTTCAGTTCTATTCCTTTTGCTTGTACACTGCAAGATGCAAAGCATGATTCTTTACCATTATTAGTAGACTACCACCGCCAAGTGCTCAGTGAATTCCATTCCCAATGAGCCTTAATAGCTCCTCAGTTGGGCCCTTTAGCACCCACTTTTTTTGATATTTTCGATTAGTTTTTACTGCCACAAAGGGCCATCTTGTTGGTAGGAATTTCCCATGGACCATCATATCCTGACCAGTTGGGCCCTTCACTGCCCACTTCATTATTGATAATTGGTGCGGTTGGTGGGGGTGGACAACTCATAGGCATGGCTGGTTATGAGGGTTGCTTTCACTCTTTTTAGCTGGCAATGCCTTTCAACTTTTTGCTCTCTTGTCTTTTGCAGGCAGGGGATGTTTTCATATCTTTAATAATGTAAGTTTGCTGATGGAGAGTTTGATAGATCAAGCGAGAGTGGATTGCATCTGTTGCTTGTGATAGATTACTGATTAATTTGCTGTAGTTGTTTCTACTTTATTTAGTGTGAATGAGATTTTATTCTTTCCTTTTTTTTTACTCCAAAGGATCCTACTATTAGCCTTCATATATTCAGCATCCTTAGTTTAATACCCGCAAAAGATTCCGTATCATTTGAATTTCAGCCATCAATCCAGATTTTCTAAGCTAATTATCAAATCATCATTTTGAAAAAGAGTAGTTTTTCGGTTTGTCTAGATCAACTGAAATGACGTACGACCTGCCGAGTCTACTTTGATTTAAAAGCACACCCGGTCCCAGTTCAACAGATCACCAAGTTGAGTTGATCCACAAGGTTGATACCCATGCATCAAGTGCAGGAAGGTTGGAGAGGCTCTTTAAAATCTTTATCATCGTGAGCCCTTCATATCCCTCTTTATTACCTGATACCCTAAAATGCGAGATTAGGACAACATTATCAATGATCCACAAATTAAGCAAAGTTTTAAGGGTTTTTTAAGGAAGATAAAAAATGGATAATACTATCTAAGAGTGACAAATACATCAGGGTATCCTTATTCAGATTCAAATCCCATCAATCTAATTGTGTACTACACTATCAATCTAAACCAATGATTGTATACCATGTTTGATAGAAACCACAAGGCATGGTGTCCTCTAGTTTTGTAATCCAGTCACTAGGGGAGTCTAGGGTGCGAAAATGCAAGAAGGCAAGAGAAAATGGCTGGCCCCAGCCCAACATTCATAAGAGGACCGATAAGAGCAGCCGCATACAGAACCAAAATCTCTCCCCAAAATTAATATTAATACATTATTAACTAATTGCCTGCCACTTCTTTTCCTTGCAATACATGAATAGAGATTCTTCTACTGGTACCTTACAGGGTTGTTTGGCAAAATTATATCACCACAAAGCTGGCTGATCGGCTTGATCTTTAATGCATATGCTCCAAACTACCAAGCTATAGCATAGCTGAATGCACCGAGCCATAGCATTTTAAAGACCTGCATGAGCTTGTGATGTCTCTCCCAATTCGGCCTTCGATTCAGTCTTAACCCTTCGGTAGAATAAGACATAAGCAGCTGAGGTCTTGATGTCAGCTTCATTGACTGGAGAAACTCGACTATCATCGAAACTGTACCATCTATTATCATCAATCAACTGCAAGGTTGGTGAACAAAACAACTTGGACCTCAGAAAATCAGCCTCCAAATTCGACACAGATATTATAACTAATCATGCATGATGAACCCATTAGGTATTTCTAGGAACTCCTAGAGTAGTATGATAGGTCTAAAATGATTGGACAACATGACAACTGCTGCACTAAAACCTCGGATTGAAAATTCATAAAGGCCCGAGTATTTGTTTACCTTGGCAAATGCAGTATAGTGCCCACCACCTAGACCACCATAATGGTTGCTGATGGCATATAACTCATACGTGTATGATTGTCCATCCTTTTGTTTCACATATTTGCTCAAATCAAGATTGTGAACGGGGAAATCCACAAAAGTATCCAGTTTGTTCTTCAGGTATCTGCTGTATGAGAACCGTTTCAAGTGAAAAACAAGAATATCTGGCAACATCCACAGGTCCAGTTTCTTGGTGGCTTGCCTATGTTCTTTACAACTAGGACAATACCTGCATCAAAATGAAATGCATTGTCATAAATATAGTATGATGTGCTTTTGCATGGTATCCAACGCAATATCTCACAGGAAATGTAGAAAAAAATTTTGTTTTTAAGAAACCATCATACCACATGTCATCAGGCCCTAAAGGTTCTTCTGTCAAGAATGCCTCCAGGCACGAAAATAAAGAGACAGCTTCCTGCCGGGTTTTCTTTGCTCTATAGCCAGTCTTGTGATAAACCTCTGGGAGATCCTTTAGATTGCTGGAATCGTATAATTTCTGTTCTTTCTCAGTCCACTCAAAGACAACCTTTATACGATTCCCAGATTTTATGACAGAATCCTTAAATATTGGCTTGCAGCTTAAATACCGATCATCAGTCAAAAAGAGCTGGAATGGCAATTCCTGGCTAGATGTACCCTCTAGTTCTGTGTTGCCCATGGATTGGTCACTAGGTTCACATTGACCATTGCAGCCACTTGATGTCTCACCATTAGCCTCCAAAAGAAAACCATTCTCTTCACCACTATGAGCCATAGTAGAGGCACATGCTCGTTTCAAAGGCGAGAGCAGTCTGGAAGCAGCCAAATAGATATCAGCTCCACTTGGTGAGTCATCGTCCATATAAGTTATCAGAGGTGTGCCAAAATACTTCCCAACATTGCCCTTCAGTATATCTGGAGTGCACCTGTGAAACCAATGCATAAGACTCATCTCAAAGAAGTGAAAGAAACGAAGAATAAAAAGAAGGAATAAACAGTCAAGCAAGGCACCCAGCATATCCCTCTGTCTATCCTCTATTGGACCCATTCCCCTTTTGGAAGAAATTATCCTCTTATCAGTTCAAAATTATGGTGTGAATCAAATACTATGTGCCCACAATTATTTTCTTACCAATGACATGCAACACATTACATACAGCCAATTATGTTAAGAATGATCATTATCATTGCAAATAATCATACTCATATATAACTCAGTGACAAAACTACTAACAAGTAACAATGATATACATTGCACAGTTCTCCAATAAAAAACAGCAAGAAATCTGCAGAAGTAACTTACTTATCCCTATGAACAATCTCCAGCTTCTTTCTTCCTGCCCCTTTTCCACAAAACCGATAGGCCACAATATGGTCTTCATCCTTTATAGAGACCAATGGTTCAAAAGGATTTTCCAACATCCTATAAATCTTGTGATCATATACCTGACAAGCAAAGGTCTGACACCTTAGCCTCTTAATGGAATAATTAAAGAAAATAAAGTTCAAGAGAAAACTTCTTACTTCTGCCAGCAGAAGGCTTTCTCCACTTTTCAAACCGCATGCAGAGTCCAGTGCTTGACCAAGATCTCTACAATTACCATGTTTCAGCACTGAAACAGTGCAAGGCATTGGAAGACCACTTCCATCACCATGAAACACTGTTACTGTCATTGTCCGAGTGACAGTTGAAGGCAGTGGCAAAGACAAGTACATGAAGGGATCAAAAGTAATTGAAATTTTACTGCAAATTGGGCAAACCAGCGTCGACTTATATTGACCCTGAGAATTATTTTCCAACATATACAAAATGTCAGCAACTGAAAACATGAATTCATACTAGATTTTGTGTTCAGTAAAGCAAATCATGTAGTGCATGACATTGCTGGGTCCTAGTATGACAATAAAGGAAGCCAAACTTTGACACACAAAACTGAGATACTCGTCTATAACAATACCATGAGCTTCTTTCTCATCATCAATTAAAGTAAACAAATTGAATACTAAATGATTATTAAATATCACAAGCAATGAATTCCATTCTTAAACAGGTTTGGATTTTGGAAGTCTTGCCCTAAGTCCTTACTAATCAGGATGTTCGCATGGAAGCTGTTACTTCTAGTTTTAAAGTTGAGCATAGATAGCATAAAACAAAGGTGGTAAATAATGTTGAAGTATCTAAGATCACTGTGTAATGAGGACCTTACAACTAGATTTTACAACAACCAAACCTCAACCCCAAACTAGCTGGGGATATTACAAGACGAGCTCATCTATGAAAAAATTATTCAACCTTGTTATGCAAACCATGGAAACAGATAAAAATATAACACTTCCTTACTTGACAAACATCCACAATAACTGAGTCATTCCGAGTCTTGTGATTTCTCCAACACTCGTCTGCAACTTCCTCGTCTGGTTCACCACTCCAATCCTTCATTTCAATATAAGGCTTTTGCTTGACACGATTCAAATCTTCATGCAGCCCATCCAGCAAAAAGGCAAGAAGTTCCTAAAACAAAAGGATCCCATCAACAATGGAAATCATGATAATATCAACAACACCAATCATCATTCTGAAGAACAAAAAACACAATAGTGCCAAGGATCCATCGTAACAGAATATTTATTGACAGAAAGATGCAAATTAGAAGCATCATATGTCTTACTGTCGTCATCAGTTCATGAGTCTAGATTATTGTATAAGTCACTTAACACATTATATCATCAAGAAGGCAGAGTTCCAAATACGCGAGTGGAAATTTATGAAGGTCAATATTCACTCATTCCTTCGTTTGATCAACAAAATGACAAGCAAACACTTGGGCTAGGAATATTCGCAGGTGCTATTACAGCACTTCTTTATAAGTGTGGTCCAGTTTTAACTAGAGTTGCACTATCAAAGGTGAGATTCAGACTTGAGACCTCACCCCTCCTCTTATGCAAGAGTAACACTGAGATACACCTACAAGCTCATTGGTAACTAACAGAGCATTTAAAAATTGAATTATACTACTAATATTGCTGCTGTAGAGTAACAAGTAGAAATCACAGAGTACTAACTTGAGAATCATGTTGATTATAACCACTGAATTGAGGAGCAAATAGTGCTAGTTTTCCCTTAAACACACGTGGTGCAATCGCGGTCCGGCCTGAGGACCACAGTTTCCTCAACAAGTCACCAAATGCAAGTGCAAGTTCACCCTACACGGCTACAACATAAGTTAGCAAAAGTGCAAAACATATAGCCAGTGTTCTTCAAAAAGTCTATATGGAATAGCCATAAGATGACAATAACTAAGCAAAGCCACCTACATGCATTCCTAAAGGATTCTGTGTGTTGATTTCCTCAGAGTAATCTTGCAAGAAATATTCAACAAGTTGGGGTGTGTGGAGTAAGCATTGTAAAGCACTGTTCATAAAGCAAGTATTTCCCATATTCTGCAGTCCTGCCAAACCTCCCTTTTCTACTCTCCTAACAGAGCTATGCACACCAAATCCATCGTCCATATCTTTGAATGATGAGTTTACGGCACTTCCTGGCCATAAGTTCAAGCTATAACTACTTGAGTGACCATTTGACATGGCAGGCCCTCCTGCAATCGACATGGGGGACCTTGGAGGTTCCAAGGCTACCAATGCTAACTCATTCCCTGTTGAATCCTTTCCAGATTGAGAAGGAGAACTATCAACTTTCAGCTCCAAAAGAATCTGCAAAAGGAAGAGGATGCATCAACCACAGTGATGTGGGACAAGAGCAAAATCACCAAAAGAGGAATTTAAGTAGAATAGAAACCAAAATCACCAACAAGAGAGACTCTTGAAGGGACCAAATCAAGGACACACTTGATCTTGAAGGGACCAAATCAAGAGACACGCTCAATCTTTACAAAACAAACCAAGAGAGATGCACTCAATCTTGAAGAAAACTTAGTTTGTTTTTCAACTATTAACTTAATTGACTGTCTAGGTCATTATTTATGCACCAAACCAAATAAAATAGGAAATCCTAACAAGTCTTAATTGAATAAGGAAGCTAAAATTCTAATTTAACTACTAAATAATAAATACTAATATTCCTAAATAATAAAATCTAGAATAGCCATACAATATTAAAATTCTTAAATAAATAAATATTGATTCATATTGAGTTTGGTAAGAAGTCTGTAAGATAATGTTTTCCCCTTTACGAAAGCTGCAACTAGGAATTAAGATATTGAGTTTGGTGATAGTTGGACTTTCTAGAGCCTAGTTAGAACAACCGAGTCAGGTTCTACAACTGTTAACATCTCTAGGAAATCAAATTGGAGCAGATGAAATTACTACAAGTCCATGATCAAAGAGAATTTTTTGATGGAATGAAAATCAGAAGCATTATTAACATGATGGCTTAAACATTTTAACAAAAACTAAAGCATTTTCTCATATGCATAATTCCTCACAAGATTACAGACCTCTTGATCCATCTGCAAGTGTAACTCCTCCAATGTTTGGTTTGAAATGCTCAACTGTGAACTCTTTTGCTTATTGAAGAAGTCCCATATAGAGGCCTGTCAATATGCATTACAATCAGACAAATGGGAGAGATTAGCCATTCAGCATCCAAAAAGAAGTAAAAGTAAATCAAGCAAAAACCAAAACATAAAACACACCTTTTCACGCTCTACTCCTCTAGCTGAGCAAACCTTCTCATATAACTCATGCAGAGAAGCCTAAAAAGGAAAGAAATTAAAACCTGGATGGTATACAGTAAGTAACTTGAATAAAAGGGCATTGTCCAGTGTTAAGAGGACCTTAAATCAATTATTCAAAAACTCAGTAAGTTCACTTTCATAATGTTTGACCAGTACATATAACAAATCCTCAAGACAAATTGATCGATACTCAGAAATTCTGAAAAATAAAATTCAAAGTTCAGAAACCCAGTTCTGTTTAGACAGCATCATATCATAACCTTCAAAGCCAAAGCCTTAGCAGACCCTTATAAAACCAACAGTCCCTCGAACATATCTTCTATCAATAGAAAAACTTAATTAAATCCTCAATTTGATGCAACACAAGCGTTAAATTGCACTACCTTCATGTTTGTGCAATCTAGTGAACCAATGAGCTGAAGACTCACATATGCAAAGCTGTTATCCAATGAACATTAATTAAACACATCAATATTTCTTTATATATGACAAAAATGATATTTCATGAAAATAGAAACTTGTTGAACAGAATCAGCTTAAATTTTTTGAGACAGAAAGATAAAAACAAGAAGAAAATGACAATACCTTTTTGCTTATCCGTATAGTTGATTCACTGTCATCTCTGGAGTCAATTAACTTGAGGCGAAGTGGATAAACCTCCACGTTGAACTGCTTTTTATTAAAAACACCCTGAGAGATCATCTTTCTTGGTAACGCTGGTCCTCCTTTGTACCTAAAAGACAGAATGACAGAATATATCAATAGTACCAGGGCACAAAGACAAACAGTAGTTTTAAAATATATGCAAAAGTGTGTGTGGGTGTGTGTGTGTAAGAGAGAGAGAGGGAGAGAGAGAGAGAGAGAGAGATTCATGTTTAAATTTTAAACAATTATGCTCATTTAAAATTTTTGCATCCATTCAGATCAATCACTAAATTACATGGAGATTAAATTAATGTGTTTCCAAATAAACTAGATAGAGAAAAGAAGCGCTGTATCCATTCACTACAATGATTAAGATATATAATGCTTTCAAACAAACTTCCAAATTAAATGCAATCCTGCAACTACAAATGTCAACACCAGATATTAACATAGACTAACGCCATCATAATTTTGCAAATGTCAAATCCCAAGCCATCAGATGATGAGACCATAACACACATATACCTTATCGAATTCCTACTTTACAAGTTTTTTATTCAACCACTACAATAAAAAAGCTAAGCCATTGGGCAGCAAGATCATAACACATATAAACTCGTATCAAGAGTCAAGATCCCTATCTTAGCAACTGGGATTCAATCACTAACAGTAACAATCAATCCAAGTCAGCATAATTGTAAAATGAACTGCTTTTTTTACTTTGGCAGTTGGAACAATCAATTCAACAAGGAAAGAAATAGGAAAACCTCCTTACCACTGGACAAGCTTCTCCCAAACTTTCTTAGGAACTAATACATAGTCCCTTCCTTCCAACAGCGTTCTAACAAGCTCTAGCTCATCACCCTCATTACTACTTCTGCCCTCAATTATATCAGAGTTATCAATTGGACCAGGCCTTTCAACATCCAAATCTTGAGGCTCGGAAGATTTCCCATTATCCAAGTTGTCAACACCACCACGACCAACATAACTCTCCCATTTTGAGAACCACCTAAACATCAAAAGAAAACCCAATTACAGCCATGCAGATCCTTTTATTGACAAATGGATTCAATTATTAAAACGCGAAAAAGGATCACATTATTATGGTAAGCATCTATCACATCCCTCGGGCAATAACACCGTACCCTCATCTAGCATAGCCTAATTGTATCTAAACAGGTCACATGTTGTAAAACAGTTACTAGGAAAAGTAAAAAATTGACCAAACCACGACACATGTACAAAACGTCAGCCCACTTAAATTACAGTGGCATGAGACTCTCAGGCAATAACACAACACGCACACCATATTTAGCTTGCCTAGCTAGCCTAATAATTAAAAAAAGTCAATTTCTATTTTTAACCCAATCATTCAAAGAATCTCAAACTACATGCCTTAATTACCAATCAAGCATAATTGACGCACCTTTCCGTGAAATATAGCAATCATAGCAAACAGGGTTTTTTTTTTTTTTTGGATAAAAATAACCCAACTATTCAAAGAAACTATCAAAACACATGCATTCCTAACACACCATCCATTATCAGCAAAATCCCCATAAAACTTATCAATCACAACAGATGCACAAATCTGATTAAAAATAAGATTAAAAAAAAATCACTTAACTCACCGCCCCTTGTTCAAAAAAAAAAAAAAACACGAGCAGATACAAAAGTTAAAAGCCACAACAATCACAGACAAGTCATGTTGACCGCCTAATTAGCACAGCTGTAGCTAGAACTAATTAATCATTGCAAAACGTGTTTTTTCTTCAATTTGGATAAAAAGATAATCCAATTATTTAAAAAATCTCTTAAAACACATTCCTTACTTACCCAAACAAGTAAAATTATCATCCAAATTACCAAACATCGACAGTTGCAAAAAGTCTCATCAGAATTACTTCAAAACCCACTTCCTCCATTTCAAAAACCAAAAAATCTCTACCACCATAATTGGCAAAAAAAGTCCCACAAAATTCAAGAAAACTTAATCAAATCAAGAACGAAAAAAATTACCTAGAAGAAACAACAAAATACAAATTCCCTTCTTTCAAATCACGTTCAGCTTCACGATTCAATTCCTCAACGATCTGCTTCTCTTCTTCAGGTGTACACGGCAAGCAACTTCCTTCACCTCCACCTCCTCCTCCGTTCTCCATTAAACACCTTGAGTCAATCATCGTCATAATTTCTGTCTTAATCACACTCTACATTCCAATAATCAAACCCAAATTAGTAATCAAACAAAAAAACCTCACAAAAATCAATAAATCAAATTCGGATTTCGATTACTCCTTACTGTGATTTTCAGTTTCGTGGAAATCAAATTGCCGATTTGAAAGACTGTAATTTTTTCTACTTTTGGGGAAATTTTAAAAATCGAGAGAGAGAAGGGAAGAAACCCTAGATTTTAAGGGTTTGATTTTTGGTCATGGAGAAAATCATTTATAATAGCAAGAATTTAGAGAGAGAAAGCTAGAGAGAGAAGTACCGTCTTTCCAACGATCTTGTCTTTTTTTAAAAGCTTCAGCCAGCCACAGACCGTTTTATAAAAGAAAAAAAAATAAAAACATATTAACTAGTAGATTTTGAGAAAAATATATTTTAGTCTATCTTGATTCACAATTATTACACTTTAGTTATTGTAGATTATGATTTTTCAATGTTACCCCTAGAGTTTCTTTTGAACGGCTAGTCGAGGATTCTGAATGCTTGTGTTTTCCGGCTTTTCTTTGGTTGGTGCATTTTTCCTTTTTGTTGAGATGGATTTTTGTTTATTCACTTGATAATGAATATTGACACGAGTGTTTTTTTTAAACTAGTTCGGTTTAATTTGAGGTTAGAATTAAGTTAGAATTAAAAAATAAAAATAAAAATCTAAATTATTATGATGATCTGGTTAAATATCTTATTGTAACATGTTAATTATTTATTTTTTTAACAAAAATAATATCTTTTTAGTTTATAAACAAAAATTAGAGTTGACCAGAGTTAATTAGGTAACCTGATCAAAACCTAAAATTCTTATTAAAACTCGTGACTCGAGTTTTAAGTCAGGTTAATTATCAAGACAAGATTAAAAACTTTATCATAGAAACATAATATATATGATTATTGTAAACATTAATTAGATTTCAACTCACATGATAAAATTGGTATTATTACTATACTCATTATATTTGTGTATTTCCGTATAAACCTCTAAAGTATAGAGATACTAAATCAAAAGAATTTTTAAAGTTGATTCACTTCTAGATGGTGCTAGCTATTCATTAGGGAAGGGTTAAATTGAAACTTATTGGAAACTTTAGAGTTTATGTTGAGGAATTTTAAACCTAGAGAGACTAAAGTGGAATATTTCAAGATCTCGGGGTCTAGAATGTAGTTTATCAGATATTATTTTCAATAACCATAAATTCTATTAACTTGTTGTTTGTGTTTTCTCTTGAAAGTGGTGAGGGGGTTCAATCATGAATTCACGCAATCTATTTTCTTTTATCTTTATTAAGGCTTTGATTTTTTAAACATGGAAATGACTAGTGGGTGATGTGATAAATGAGATTCATGATTTTGATTTAAGATTTTATTATGCATTTCTTTTAATAATTTCATTAGTGAGATAAAGTTTCAACCAATAATTCACATGTTAATGTTAAGTTTTTTTAAAAATTTGTGTATGGAAAGTGTTTAAGAATATGGTTGTAGTTGGTTTTAAAATAATGTTTTTTTTAAAAAAAAATTATTGTTGATATTAAAATGATTTGAAAATATTAAAAAAATATTAATTTGAAGTAAAGAAAAAATTAAAAAAATTAATTTTTTTTAAAAACATTTTTAAAACATAAAAATAAATAGAATTAAACTTGTTGATGAATTTGATTTATCATTCGAGTTATAGGTTACACGGTTTATTGTTTTATGATTTGAATTATGGGTTACACGGTTTAATCTGAGTTGATATAATTTTATTTTAAAAAAATTAAAATGATATATATATATATATATATATATAAAAGATTACAAGTTGGTATGGTTATATTATGTAAATTTTCAAGTTGATTTTTTAAAAAAAAATTCAGTGGAAGCTATAGAATATATGTTTGTTTCGTGTAATTCTCCCTGTGGTTATAAAAAACGAAGCAAAAGGGAAGAGGTATTTAGAATCCAATCAAACAAATAATAAATCTAATAAACATTAAGGTCGTAGAATATTTGTAAGAACTCAAATTTGGAAAGCCTCCACCAAAAGCAGTTGATATTTCCCATCACCTTTTAAGCTGTCACATTGATGCACGTTGATGTTAATTCTTTATTTTCCTACGGTGATTAGTATATATTCATCCAGCGAATAATATTTGGATTTCATTAATTCTAACTCTTTAAAAAAAATACAGAAGCAAGAGACTTCTCAACAAGAACAAAATGAGTGGCGGCTTCAGACATCAAGCAAACCTCCACGTTACTTATGGTTGTTAATACATTAAATCCAATGGATTCTTTGCACCTAAGTTAACATGCTGATTCTACAGAAGCTCACAAACAAGCTGCTTCTTTTCTAATTTTGCAGAATCTACTCTAACAGAAAGGCTGCTGCGCCTCTACACAAGATGAATCTTTTACATGTTGCTACAAAAGCTACACCATTTCATATGTACATTAGTATTATAAGTTTGGCTCCAGCCTCGATCTTGCACCTGAACATTGGCGGCCAGGACAGTCGATGACCAAATGCAACTCAGCACGGTGGCAGATACTGCAGACACAGATACAATCACAATTACAAAGGATTCTGCGGCATCCTCTACAACTAATAGTTGCACAATATTCAATTCCATGTGGAAGATGCAGCACTTGGCTGAAACCAAGAAGCAGCTGCAATAAGGTGTCACTGTGACCCAAAATCAACTAAACTATTAAGAACTATGTGGTTTCTGTATCATCTGAGCTAGCTGTGGCCTCACTTCCAGCCAAACCTGCTCCACCTTCTTGACTCTCGTCCTCACTATACAAAGTCTCGTTACTTGAATTAGAAAATAGGCCACTGTCATCATCAGTGAGTGTATCTGCCTTCTGCCGTTTCCTGACATCTTTTATACCTCTTCCTTGTAGTGCCAGGCGCCTTCGTTTCCTTGCTTTTCTCTTGCCCTTGGGAACCTCTTCTCTTTGTGACTCAAGGTTTTTGCCTTCTCCTTTTGCAGTTCTTACCTTGCCATAGTCATTATCTTCTGATTCATCAGGATCAAACTTGCGCTTTTTTCTACTTGAATTTGTCTGGTACAGAATCATTGAAACCCAGATTTAATTGATGATTAGTAAGCACAGCAAATCCAAGTGCAGTAAAGTTTTCAATTGAAGGGGGAAATGATCCATTAAATCCTACCTGTAAATTGTAAATGATATGTGAATGAAAGCAGCGGAACCAGCATTACAGTCATCCGGTTACCTTATGTTTCCTAAATGGCTTTTCAAAATACATACATACATATGTGTGTGTGTGTCTGTGTGTGTTCATTCATTCCTATATGTGTGTGAGTGTGTGTGATATGCAACACCACCATTATTACTCCAAGGACCAGAGCTAGCCACAACCAAGGTCACATAAAAAGCCCTTTATCAATACTGCTTGGGCTACAGAACCCATGGTCACGGCTTTAGGATTACTCAATCAGAAAGATCAAACCACCAAGGACATAAATAACTGATAAACATGCATTGATTGTAAATAGGAATGCATCAATTAAATATCCCCATTTACAGCTTACTAAAACATGTACAATCAATTATTATCTAATTTTGGTAAAAATCATTTTTAAGTATAGGTTGACAGCATGCTTTAATAATTGAGCAACTAGCATCTGTGACTTGCACAGCAAAACACCATTTCATATGAAAAAGAAAACTTCTGTGTACCTTGGGACCACGATCCACCAACCGAGCCCATTCATGCCGATTCCTCAGGCAATCAAGAACAGCCTGAGAAGGACTTGAATATGCATAGCGTTCTCCATTATGCTTCCTCAAGTTTTTCCAGTGCTGCAAACGGAATTACAATCAGTGAAGGAGATCTGGTTTATTCACTCAGAATCAAAATGACACCAAAACAAACATGCAGAAAACAACAAGCACTTAATTAAATAAAAGCAACCATACCGGTAAGACAGCATTACAGAGTTCCTCATATGTCATGCGTCTGCCTTTGCTCATAATCTCATTGATTAAACCTATGGATGATGAAAGGAAATGAATATTAAGTTACAAAGAAACAGGGAAAAAACAGCCCCATCTGTTCTTATCCTTTCCTTTTGGCTCTAAACTGATGCAGAATTTAAATTCCAGAGAGTAGCTACCTGGCAGAGTGCGATGAACAGGAGCCCGAACAGTGCCTGTCTCCTCATCAGAAATATTCCTTGGTGAATTACGTCTAGATGACAAATGATGGTCATTAACCTCAGTAGAGGAAGATGGGCCACTGTTTGCAGTTGAGGTGGAGGCAGGTGGAATGTTGTTCTTGACAGAATTTACTGCTGTCGGAGATCCATTATCCCCTCTCTTCGACACCGAGTCAGCTTTATATCCTGTATCTTGTCTCCTCTGATCAGAAGAAGATGGTCTGTCAGTCTTTTTAGCCTCATCATCAGGCTCCTGAAAACGGCGAAACCCATCTTTTGATGTATCCTTACCTTTTCTTCTAGAAGCCTGAAGAATAATAAATTACAGATCGTTTTCAAGTACCATCTCAGTAACCTATATATGTTCATAAGGAAATATTTATGAAAATCATGTTGTGGAAGTAAATCTTACCAAGCTATGGTCTTTTCCTCCAGAACTAGATGTCCGCTTCATCAGCACACTTGTTGCGGTTGGAGAAACTGAATGTGGCAAACCACCTGCATGGCGAACACGTGGCACACGAGGTACTCTAGGAGAACTATTGAGTTCTTGATGTAAAAGCAAAGCAAGCTGTCAAGAAAAACCCCTCAAATGTAAACTAGATGGAAAAGAAATGAGAACAAAAATAAACCATTACAAGAAATTGCAATTTGTTTTCACCTCTTCATCACTTAAAGCCGCAGGCGAATTGGTTGGTGCCAAAGGATTCATTGACAATGCAAGACTTGTCTTAGATGATGACTGGCCATTAGACTGATTAAACTTTTCAGATCTTTGGGGTAAACCTGATGCAAGTGCCTTACTCTGAGCATGTGAAGTGCTCTCAATTTGCAGTGATCCAGCAGTATCACCAGAATTCTGTGCTGAAGATGCTTTAGAGGATAAGTGAAGCATGGAATCTTTTGAATCTGAAACAGTTCTCTTCGGAACAGATGTATGTGAACTCTTGCTTGAATGCAACACTTTTGAAGCAGAATTCACTGAGGATTGTGGACATTCTTTTACTGTTTTCTTTGAAATTTCATACCTTTCTTCTTCTGTCACTATCTCACTTGTAGCTCGATCTTTCTTAATACTAGAATTGCAGTCAGGTATAACTTGTTGCATAGTATTAGAACTAAAATTCAAAGTATCTGAAGTTTTAAAATTGTCAGATGAAGGTGTTTGGGAGATCATCACAGTGGATGAAACAGAAGATGCTTTTGCAACACAGACTACAATTTTACGCTGATTGGGTAGTGCTGGAGAGCTTGAGATGGTTTCACCTGCTTTTGACAGTTCTTCAGCAGTCTCTGTAGTGTTTTTAGGTTCTGGGAGACATTGTTGCATTTCAATTGAGCCTTCAGCTCGTTTATGCTGACAAGGACCATCACATAATTTGTTAGCTTCACCTGTGTTACAAAGAAGAACTGCTTCTAAATTGCTGCCAACCTCTTGAATTTTATGGTCATTGGATGAACCACCTAATGCTGCACCATTCAGTTTTGGATTTTCAGATATGTTATCATAAGATATCCTTGCATCTTTTGCATCACCATGAGAAGACTGACGATTCAAGGCCCCCTTAGAGTTATCATCATCCACTTCTACTTTAACATTAGATTGTGCAGAACTTGCAATTGCATCACCATTATCATTAATCTGATCACCCATAACTTCTGGAGAAGCACTAGCCGGCTCCTCAAGTGGAGGCACATCTCTTCCTGTGGAACCCTCCACTTTATCATCTAAAATTCCACTTAGCATGTTATTGCCCTATAGGAAGCACAGGCAAAGTCATTCAAACACCAAAAGAAATCTCAGAGCATAAAATTTAACATACAATTACACTTAAAGGAAGAGCTTCATTGTAGGTAAAATATAAAATGTAAAGGCTCAAGGAGGGACCGCCCTATTGTAGAACAAAAGAAACTACAAATATGAATATCTAACAGAAATAATCTATTTACGAACTCAAGAAATAGGTAAGGTGTCAAATATGAGGTTTGTTTGCATGATGCTAAGGGGACTTGGAATGGGGGAATTTCCAGTAAGCTTGGTTGGTTTACTGCTATCAGACCTGAAATGTGGGCATTTCATGGGGGTTTGCAGGAGGCTTGGTATAGAGAATTTCGTTGCATTTTGTTGGACTTGAATTCAAAGATGGAGTTTGGTGTGTTGCAACTCATCAGGCTTAAAGCTCATCCAGGTCAAGTAATGCATATACTATTAAGAGATGGGTTGGAAACTTGGGCATGTCAAGTATGGGGAATAAGTGTGCTGTTTTTCAGTAACATTGGGGTTGAGGGACATGTTATTCCTTTTTGCTTTGAGGATTTACTAGAAGGAACAGGGCCTCTGTTGTTTGATGGTTTAAACAAAGAAGGCTGTTCCCCAAGTTTAGTTTTAATGTTTAGGTTCTCTGGCCCACTTTTGAAGAAGAAGAACCCAAAAGATTCTTAAAAGGAGCAAAGGATTCTTAAAAGGAGACACTCTTACTTACATAAACCATCAATTTCCACTCCCACAACAAATGTATATATATAATTCTAATCATCAATAAAAATTAAAACCCAAACAGAAACATTGATAATAAGCGAAAAAGAATTTCCAAAAGTTCTAGCATGAAGATTGATGTGCTGCATATCAAAGATATTGAGACAGATTTAAACAGTATTCCAAATCACTAATTATGCATTTTCTGATCAGAACTCGGCTTTTGCAAGATTCCACATATTGTCATTTCCAATTCCATTTCAAGCGATTCTAATCTAGCATCACTTACAAAGGTCATTATTGGCTTTATTCTAGCAGTCTTGTTTGTTTTATGGATTGGTAATCAACAAACATTCTCCAAATATCAATTGATCATTAAGAACAAAACACAGTACTATCCCAAACCAAACTAAACCAAACCAAAAGGAAAGGAGCAACGCGTACCTCTTGTTTCCCACGATCATTGTGTTCTGGAGCTGATGCCACTACATTAGACTCTTTGGGAGAACTCTCAACAGCAACCACAACATCATGGCTAGACTTCTCTTCCTCCAATCCAGCTCCAGTTGATGAATGAGGTCTAGACATGTCAAGAGACAATGCTTCTGAGGATTGCTCAACCACTGCTAAGTTGGGCTTCTCAACACCATTTTCAACTGCTATATAACTATCTGATTTCTGTTCTTGAATACCGGAGTCCCTTAAATGCTTGTTCTTGTTACCCTGAAGTTCACCCTTGAAGGACTTCGGAGCTCTGTCTTCATAAAATTCCAATGGTTTTGCATCACTGGTGGATGTAAATGCTAGTAATAAGAATAAAAACAACAAAGAACTGGAGTCAACAAGTGCGTGTCTGCTGCTACAAGATGCGACCCAATGCCTAAACTTCATGCCATTAATGTGAAATATGGGTACTTGGACAGCTAGAAAAAAGAGTAACAGGTAACACAAGTAGGAAACAAAGCAAAGAAAGGTACATCCAATCACCTGTTTTGGAAGCATGAAAAACCCTCTTCTTTGCCTCCACCTCCTTCTCTGCAGTTCGAGCCTTCTTCTTTACACTCCGATCCTTGGCCATCCCAAGATCTTCTTTCTTCCGCTTACCTGAATGCGCCACAACTGACCTAAGTACACTTCTCTCCCTTTTCACTGCAAAAGTAGCACCCCTAACTTCTCCATCCTCACTCTCCCACTTCTGCATCTCCCTCGAATAAACCTTCCTCTCATAACCACCACCCTCGTCCCTCCCTCTCCTGTCACCCAAATCTGCCACTGGCATCCCCAACACACTCTCCTTCGACAATGAAAACAAAACCCCCGCACCCTTGTCAACCATATTCTCATTCTCATTCTCCTCCTCACTCCTCTTCTCTACCTTCCTCTCCTTCTCATCCCAACACGGAAACTCCCTATACTGAAAACTAAACTTTTTCGGCACATACCCGGTACACTTCCACAGCTCCGGCGTAAAAACCTTTGAAACCCCACTAAACAACCCAGGATCCCCACCTGGAATCCCCTGCACGTGAACTCTTTCCTCCATCGGTATCTCTGTCCACAACCTCAACCCTTTCCTCTGCGGACCAACATCCCCCCCGCCCCCATTCTCTAACCTAAGCGTTTTCGTCGGCAATTCCACTAATAACTGCGCAACCTCAGTCTCCTCACTATCATCATTATTACTACTATTACCCCTATTCTTCCTCCTCTTACATTTATCACAGGTAAACAATTCTTCACCCTTCACATACTTTGAACAGCGCGTGTGTACCCACACGCCACAATCATCACAATTCACCATTTCTTCTCCATCATCAAAGTTTACACCACACACACAATCCACCGTCCACGACCCATCCACCCAGTCCTCATGTGATTCATACTGGTGGTGGGTCTGGAACCGGTGAGATCGCCCTCCCTTCATTCTTTTCTATGCCCCTAACCACCACCAAAAAAAAAACTCTAACCCTAACTTCAAAAAACCTAATCACATCGTAAATTCAAGAAAAACGTAGACTAGAGAGGAAAACTTGCCTGGGGAATTCTTCCAACATTGATTTCTTGTCAAGAAGCTGTAATCTTGAGGATGTTATTGAAAGAATTTGGAAAACTTATGGGCTTTTAAGGAATTTTTTTCTGTACCAAGGGATCTGTCTTGTGTGAGCGTAGGGAAAAAAGGGGCTCTTCTCCTGGTTTTTTTTAGTGCACGAATGGCTTGTAGACAGAACAGAACTGTAGAATTTAAGGATTGTTTTTTTTTTTTTTGCGTCCGGATTTTTATTTTTTTTTTTCAGACAAGGGTAGCTGGGCTTGGGTGAGGATGATGATGGGTTACACTTGTGCTTATTGAGAATGGGTGATGGGGATTTATGGGCCTCGTTGAGTTTAAGAAGTCAACGGTTTTGAACTTTGACCTAGGTTTTTTAATTGATTAGGAATTTTTAAAGAAAGAATTGGAGTTGATATTGATTTTTTATTTTGTTTAGTTCTTAATTATGTAATATTAGAGAAAAAAATAATTAGGATTATGGTTTTCTAGCTTGAATTTAAAAAGTTAAAATAAATTAAGTATTATGAACCATTAAAGTTAAATTATTTAGTTCGAATATATGTAAACTGTATTTGATAGCTAAATTATTTATTCTAATAAAATGTGTCATTCATATGAGTAGAATGTATATTTTCTTCATAAAAAAAGCCATTAATTTTTTATTTTGATGATTTTATGGGTATTGAATTTTGTGTAATAAAAAACTAATCTTTATTATGTTTATTGAAGGTGATTTTTTTAATAAATATTTGTGGTTTTATCTTATTTTCATACTTTAATATATCGAGGAATACAAACATCTTCTCAAATCTTTTAGTAGAGTGTTAGATAATTGTTGTGTGTTTTTACTGGTTAATTTATAAACAATATAAATTGTTATGATAATGTCAGTCGAAAGTTAGATTAATGAACATCATGCCAAATTCACATAAATTTATTGAACAATATATATATATATATATATATATATATATATATATATATATATATATATATATATAAAGAACAATACATGGTTGCACATAACATATAGAATTTATTAAATAATAATTAAAAAAACAATGCAATGCTGCACTTATTAAAAATTCTATTCAAAAATCAATATTCAAAAAAGAATTAATCTGTATAAAATTAAGAAAAAATCACAGATAAATCATGCATGTCTTTTTAAAAATTAAACATATCTAAGATCATTTAAAAACAAGCACAATCTAATTAAAACATAAACAAGAAATTTATTTGAAAAAATATACACAAATAATACATTATTTTAAAAAAAAAACTAAAAAAAAACATAAGAAAATAATTAGATCAGGGGCTTGCAGGCATAGTAAGCCAAACACTTGGGACTAATCAACATATCTAACCCTTGTTAGCTTGGATATGACAAATATATCAAACCCATGTTAATTTGGAATTGGCGACATGCCAAGTCTAAGCGCTTTAGATGTGGCTAACGCCAAGTCCAAGTATCTTAAGTTTGGGAACATACCAGACCCAAGCGTCTTTGAATGTCAAACTTAAATGAATTTGGGTCTAACAATCATGTCAGGCCTTATTACTATTTTTTTCAATAATAATAATATTTTTTTAAAATTTTCATTAATAATTATGTTGATAATATTAACAATAATGAAAATAATAATAATGTTAAGAAAAATAATATTAATAATAAGAAGAAGAAAATAAATAACAACAACAACAACAATAATTTTTAATTTTACCCTTCAAATCAAATTTATAATTTTTTACAATAGTAAAATATTTTATCAAATTTATTAATAATAATATTAAACATATCTAACTCAAGTTTAAGTGGGTCTAGCTACCATGCAAGACCCGCATTGATTGGGTCTGCCAAGTATGTCAGATCCATGTTACTTGGGTCTGGCAAGCTTGCAAGACCCACGGTACTTTTCAATTCAGTCCTTCTACTTTTGATTTCTTATTTTTTTCCATGTTTTTTTTAATTCATATAGTTTTTAATTTTACCACTAAAATCAAATTTATGATTTTTCTTTAATAATAATAATTTTTTTTTTCAAATTTATTAATAATAAGATTAAACATGTCTGATCCAAGTTTAAGTCGGTGTGACAACCATGTCGGACCCACATTGGTTGGGTCTGCCAAGCATGTCAAACCCGCGTTAGATCCATGGTACTTTTCAATTCAGTCTTTCTATTTTTTATTTTTTTTTCCCTTGACTCTTTTCTCAAAGTTCTTATAGTTTTAAATTTTACCATTCAAATCAAATTTATTATTTTTCTTCAATAGTAATAATATTTTTTTTTCAAATTTATTAATAATTATATTAATAATATTAACAATAATGAAAATTAAAAAAATAATATTAAGAATAACAATAACAATAACAATAATAACAACAATCATTTTTAATTTTATCTTTCAAATCAAATTTATAGTTTTTCTTCAATAGTAATAACATTTTTTAACAAATTTATTAATAATTATATTAATGACACTAACAATAATGAAAATAATAATAATAGTAATATTAAGAAAAAGAACAACAACAACAACAACAACAACAATAATAATTTTACCCTTAAAATCAAATTTATGGTTTTTTTCAATAGCAATAATATTTTTTTTCAAATTTATTAATAATTATAGTAATAATAATATTAAACATGTTTGCCCAAAGTTTAAGTGGGTGTGACAACTATGCAAGACCCACATTGGTTGGGTTTGTTAAGCAAAGGTGTCTGACCCACGTTAGTTGGGAATAGCAAGCTTGGCAAACCCATCGTGATTAGGTCTGGTAAGTATACTAGACCCAAACGTCTTGGGTTCGGCAACCACGTTAGATCCAAGGTTCGTGGGTGCAGACCAAAGTTTCTTGGGTCTGGTAAATATGTCAGACCCACGTTATTTAGATCTAGCAAGCCTGCTAAACCCACCTTGGTTGAGAGCTTGCCTTAGCAGACCCGAGTGTCTTGGGTTTGGCAACCATGTCAGACCTACGTTGTTTGGGTATGGCAAGCTTGCCAGACCCATCGTTGTTATATCATGCAAGCATGTCAAACCCACGTTACTTGGTTCCGACAACCTGGCGTGTTTAAGATCAACGTGTTTAAAATAAAATAAAAAAAGCATGATTTCCCCAATCAATCTCAAACGTAAAATCCACCCACAGTCTCTTGAATCTAGCAAAATTCAAAAAATAATTAAAATAAATAACCCAGCGTAGTCACATAGTACTTATACCAACCCAACACACTGACATAGTACTTATACTTGCCCATAATGAAGAGAAATAACAAAGAAACCACTGTCATCCCATGTAAAATCAACCAAAATCTCATCCAACAACACCAGACTAGCACTCTTCCAAGAACAACCATGCAATCGGGTACATTGCAGATAAGACCTGTATCTAACTACCAGCTCCTTCACATTGAACAAATCAGGAGAATGACAACCCACCAAACACCTACTAACAACAAACAACCCAGCAACCCACAACACATCATGCACATCACGAAAAATAGCAAAAAGCAAATTGTTTACAACTTATCACAAGAACCAACTAATTCCTTCCCAATAAATACTAATCCAATCTACAACGAAAATATTCACAATCTACAATACATGACTTAGCTCTTTTAGTTTTTTTTTTTGTAATTGCGCATTTATTTATAATTACAACACAACAACCAATTTATTTTATTTGAAAAGTTTTAATTCTTGAGCTAGATCTTGAAAAGTTTTCTTGCACTAGTCTTATGAATTATAGGGTCATGACTTTAGGCCCATTTTCTAGATGGTTGAAATTCCATCTCCATAAATTCCTTAAAATTTCCTTTTATTTTTTTAAAAATTATTCACCAGTTATTTTGTTTCCTTGATGTATTCCTCGGCAATTTTTTTTTGGTTTCTAGCATTCTAAAAAAATATATAATAAAATAACATAGTACAAGATTATTTAAAAAAATAACACAGTTTAGAGAATCGTAGATAAAATCTGTGATTCGCGAGTTGCGTGACTTTTTCGAATTGTAAATTTTGAAATACACGTGATTTAATTAAGAGAGAGGAGAGAATATAGAGAGAAAAAAGAAAGAGAAAGAAAAGGACTTTGAAGGCACATTGAAATTATGATGACAGTACCATCGGTACCATTAAAAAAAATTTGACGAGATGACTCTAATAACACCAAGGAAGGTCACCAATGGTGACTGCAATGGGCCACACTAGTGGTCCAAAGGTAAGTGAGTCCCGACACCTTTAGATGACTCATATGACTTACTATGTTCATCGTTTGTAATCTTATTTGTTGCTAGACTCGTTTCGTCGAGATCTTTTTAACGGAACTAATGGTGTCATCGTTGGAGCTTAGATATGCCTCCATGATCTTTCTCTTTCTCTCTTTTTTTATTTGTTTTTTTTTCCTCTCTTCTCTCCTTCTTGTAATTTGTGAATAGGGAGGATGGAGAAAAAAGTAAAAACAAAATAAAGAGACCGTGGAGTCACCCGAAACTCCAATGACGACATCACTAATACTATTAAAAAGAATTCAACAAGACGAGTCCAACGACATAAAATAAGGTCACAGACGGTGAACAGAATGGGCTACACGAGCTGTCTAGATGTGTCAGGGCTCACTTGCCTGTGGGCTGTTCATGTGACCTGCTTCAGTCACCATTGATGATTTTCTTTGATGTCGTTGAATTTATCTCATTGATATATTTATAACGGTATCAATGGTGTCATCATCAGAGTTTTAGTGTGTCTCTAAGGTATTTTTCTTTCTTTTTTGTTTTTTCTCTCTCTCTACTCTCTCCTTATTAAATACTGTGTTTTTTAAATTTTGTAATTTAAAAAAGTTTTCAGATGACATTTATGACTCTCAAATTACAAATATTATATGTGACTCTCTAAACTATATTATTTTTCTAAATATTTTTTACACTATTATTTTATCATTTTTTTTAGCATGCTAGTGTCCAAAAATTCTCTTCTTCAGCAGCCTATAGAAAATCCCAACGAATTGGAAAGTCAAAAAAGGCTAAAAAAGAAAAAACAAATGGAAAGAAAATCTCCTATGGATATAAGACAAGCTGTCGTTTGTTACTTCAATCCCAAAAACACCCTCCGCTGATTTCATGGCCATCTATCGGTCACTTTCGCATTAGCCACCAACCAGCACGGAACTCAGCTATCTCCACAGCAGCAACACCGCAGGAAGCAGCACCTCTAGATGGGGTAAGAAGGTAAAAGAATATTAATAGTTTGGCATTGCGGTAAAAATGTATCTAAGCATGTTTCAAAAATACATTTGGTTTTAAAAAATATTATTTTTTAGTGTTTTTTTTTATTGTTTTACTATTATGTCAAAAATTAAAAAATCTATTTTTTTATACATTTTAAAATAATAAAACATTTTTAAAAAGCACAAAAAAACATAAGGTATATCATACTCCCAAACAGGAAGAATTAGACTTTATTTATTCATGTAATGCGATGTGGTGCAATTTCTGTTTTATTATGATCTTATTGAAAATATTTAGTTAATTAATATATATTATAGTTTTACATAAATCATATTAAAAAATATCTCATAAAATATTAGATAAGAAAAAACTACAAGCATGTTTGATATTGTGATAACGCTTGCTTTTCAAAATGCTTTTAACTTAGAAATGTATTAAAATAATATATATTTTTTATTTTTTAAAAAATATTTTTGACATTAGCATATCAAAACGATCTAAAAAACACAATAAAAAATTCATTTGAAAAAAAATTCAATTTTTTTGAAAACAACATTTTCAAGATAATAATAAACATGTTCTATAGTTTATAGCTTATTATAAAAGTCACGACATACCAAGCATAAACTTAAAAATAAAACAACATTTTCAAGATAATAATAAACATGTTCTATAGTTTATAGCTTATTATAAAAGTCACGACATACCAAGCATAAACTTAAAAATAAACAACACGGTTGTATCTGCTTTGGGATATAATTAAAAAAAATGCTTCAATTATTGGGTCAATTTACAAGTACAGAGTGAATTCATGAAAACAGAAGTAATATGAACAAACTATTTTTATTAAAATAATAAAAAGCTTATATCATTAATTTTATCATTATGTTAATTTAAAAGTATCAAGTCAATTCAATTCGCAGATATCAAAGATATTTTTATTAAAATAATAATATTTTATTTTTTCTCTTATATATCGATTCATATTTAATTTGATTTAATTAAAAATTTAACTTAATTAAAATTTATTTTAGAGTTTATTTAATACGTGTTTATTATTTTAGTGTATGAGATTTTTTAAAAATACTTTTACTTAAAAATATATTAATTTTTTTAATTTTTTTTAATTTTTTTATCATTAACATATTAAAATTATTAAAAAAATATTAATTTTATATTTTTAAAACTAAATACGCATTTGAAATTCAATTCTAATCGCAAAAACAAAATATGACTAATCAACCCGGCACGCCCAAGAGCTACGCATATAGTACAATGCTTACCATTCAACAGTTCCGCTCAGTAATTACATGCCGCGTGTACATATTCTACCAGGATGTGTAAACTACAAATCAGTCCTCCAACAATGTTAGATTATTCATACTACTACTTTTCTTACAATCTCATGATACAGCCCAACAACCGATGATCTAATAACTATTTTCCTTGATCATTCCGGATTCATTAATTTTTTTTTTTAATTTATGTGGGGTGTCTGGCCAGCTTACGCGCACCACAACTATTCCCCACAGCCCGCTGGACATCCTGCAAGCCCATGAGCAGGTAAGGCACCGCGGGGGTGACAGACGTACATATAGAGGGTCGAACTCGAGACGGGGGCGGAACAAGTCACACGAATTGACCACAGCAGTTAAACACTCAAGTGCTGGGTACACACGAGAGCTCGAACCAGAGCACTCAGGCAGGACAAATCCTGCCAAGACCACTGAGCTACAAGCCTCGTGTGTCGGATTCATTAATTAATAATAGAAGAAAGTGAGAAAACTTATTATTATATATACAATTATTAGTAATTTAATGATATTTTTAACGAGTCAAGTTTCATTGAGTAATAATAAAGAAATTAAAAAACCCCAATGCTACACGTACAGGGTATTAAACAAATTTTACATAACAACCAAATAAAATCTATCTTAGAGTTTATTAAAATTATATTAATTAACCAAAAGAGTAAATTGATATTAAATAAATTTGTTCTTTGTGAACTATTGAATTTATTACACTATAACACAAATTTATATTATGTTATTTTAAGCAAAATTTTAATATTAAAATAATTAGATGGTATTTAACTTGTTGAAAGATTTGTTGGCCAACTTTATTTGTATATTATAAAATAAAGTCAAACAAATATGTAAATGAGTTATTTTAATAAATTAAATTAACAAATTCATCAAAATTTTTTTCTGTAAAATAAAATTCAACTAGAGATTCAAATTAATGGACGAACCACAATCTAATTACTATTTTAAAACCCAACCTAATAAATTGATTCATGACTCGAGTAATTCAAGATCTATAATGAGTTAGGTTTTAACAAAAATAAAAAGAATTGATTTAATATAACCCGGTAAAAAATCTAAGTTAGTTGACGATTTAGTTAGCTTAAGGAAAAAAACAAACAAAACCTGTTTAATTTTTTTTAACTTTTTTTATATATAAAAAATCAAGTTGATTAATTCATCCAATTCATGAACTAATATTTTTCCGACTCGAGTTTAAAATTAAAAGTCTAATAGCAAGATTGAGAAAAGTTTTGGCTTTAGGACTGAATTGAAACATTCTTCATAGATGGATGATAATTTGTCATTAGCACCAAACAAACGAAGAAAGATACAAGGATGTCCAGAAGGGGAAGCATAGGCTGACAGACTTTAGGTGTGCAAAACAAAACAGAGAAGGAAACAAAGTAAGACCAAACTTCAACAATCAATCTCTCTTTCACTTTCCATTTTTTTTTTTCAGACCAAAATGTGAAGAAATCAAGATCCAAGAATAAATCCAAAGACAGCACAACAAGAAAACACAGACAGCATCAAACACCACTGTAAGGAATTAAAAAGTTTGCTTCTTTATTATTGTTCCGTGTAAAGTTTTAATTTTTATTCGACATTGTTGTTGTCTCAGTGGTTATTTTTTACGGGTTGTTTTTTGTTTTCTCCGTAGTTATTTTGAGGTGGGTTCTGTGTCTTTTAGTTTAGCCTTGAGTCTTTGTATTTTTGTAGCTCTAAAAATGGTTTCTTTGTTGTATTTTTCTCATGTTTTGTAGCTGATTTTGAGGTTTGTTAGAGAGCAAAATCATGGTTGTTGGAGATAATGCTAGTGTTGATTTGGGGAATATTAGCGTGGACTCAAATGTTTCATCATCATCATCATCAAATGATCAGGATCATCACAATCACAACAACAATGCTCCGATTCAGCCTCTGTACATGAAGGTTTCCCAGGTGAGCCATCATCAGGCTCATCACCACGATCATCATCATCAGCAGAGATCAGATGGTGGGGAGAGTTACAAGAGGGAGATTAGAGAGTTGCAGGAGTTATTCTCTAAGTTAAACCCCATGGCTGCTGAGTTTGTGCCTCCTTCACATTCCAACAACAACAATTTTGGTAGAGTTAATGGGCTTAGTGGATTCAATGGAGTTAATGGGGGATTTTATGGCAACAACCATATCAGCAGCAGCAGCAGCAGCACCACCACCAACAACAACAACCTCAACTTGGTTGTGAATGGGAATGGCTTCGACAGAAATGGACAAGTTAATGGAAATGCTGCTAGAAGGGTAAAAAAATTAATGCCTTTTTTTTAAAAATTAATTAAGTATATTTTATTACAAATTTCAGAAACAGAAAAAGGAGTAAATTTTGAATGTTTTTGGTATAGTATTTTTTTGGTTTTAGAGAATTGACAAGGGTTAATTGAACTCGGCCAAGTGGTATGCGAGTCTAAGTTTTGAAAATGATGGAACTTTGAGATTCAAGAGCCTGTTCTATGTTGGTTTTTATTTGTTTAGATGGGTTTTTTTTGGGCTTGGATTGGATATTTTGAGCATGAAATACAGAGATGGAATCTTGTGCTTCGTGGTGTTGGGATATTTGAAGTGAAAAAAAGCAAATACAACTGGGTTTATTATTTTGTTTGCTTAGATTTGACTGAAGGTTATTGCTCACATTTGTCTAAAATGGTCAAATTAAAAATACAAACTTTGATGAGCATTTTTATTTGATTTTAATGAGTTTTTATTATCCTTTCAGGTTAGTGAACTTTAATGGGCTTTAATTTAATGCCTATGAATTCTAGGATTTGTTGATTGTATGTTTGCTCGTTTCAGAAGAAAAATTATGGTCAGGTGAAACGTAGAATCAGTAGCAGGACAAGTATGGCTCAACAGGAGGAGATAGTTCGCAGGACTGTGTATGTCTCTGACATTGATCAACAGGTATATGCTTCTGTGTGATTGTTCTTCTTTTGATTTCTATGGCGGTTTCTGACTGCATCATCTGTTTGTGCTAACTAATTTTTTGGCTTCTTTTATGGAATTAGGTCACTGAAGAGCAACTAGCAGCTCTATTTATTAATTGTGGACAGGTAATGCTAATCTAGTTTCTTATCTAGACAGCTTTTATAGGACTGTACTTTCGAACAAGTTCCTGTCTCATCTGCAGGTTGTTGACTGTCGTATCTGTGGTGATCCCAAATCTGTACTTCGTTTTGCCTTTATTGAGTTCACTGATGAGGGTAATGTTAATTTTATGTGCTATTTTGATTCGATGCCTACCTTAGAATTCCATCATGTGTGTGTGTGATGGTTATATGCTCAATTACTCTGTGGTGGTTGGATATACAGAAGGTGCTCAGGCTGCCTTGAGTCTGTCTGGGACAATGCTTGGATACTACCCTGTGAAAGTGCTGCCCTCCAAAACAGCTATTGCACCGGTTAACCCAACCTTTTTGCCCAGGGTGAGGATGCTTTGCTGTATGGCCATTGAATCATGCCAAGTTTCTTACAAAAGGCCTTTATGTGTTAGTTTGATTCTATTTATCTTGCTGATCAATTGGTACTTTGGATTTTAGAATGATGATGAGCGTGAAATGTGCGCAAGAACTATCTACTGTACAAATATTGATAGGAATGTGAGTATTTGGATTATTCATCATAAAACATAACCTTTTTTTTCCATGAGAAATATTGTAATTGATGTTCTTTTCATAGTCTAATACGCTTAACATTCCGCAGCTTACTCAAGCAAATATTAAACTCTTTTTTGAATCACTCTGCGGAGAGGTTTGTTAGTACAACTTGTGAACTTGAAAGTTCTTTTCTTCTGGATGTTACAACATTATTAGCGGGTTATTTTATGGTCCGGCTTGTCTGATGCAGGTTTATCACCTGAGGCTGCTAGGAGATCATCATCATCCTACTCGTATTGCTTTTGTGGAGTTTGTTATGGTAATTGCTTCATCCTCTAATGCTGAACTTTCACTCTGTTTTCAATATCAAACAAATATAGGTGGAGCTTAGGGAATCATTATGGATTCTAGGGGACAAGGTTGGTTTGAGGAGGGACTCTATGCTCTTGCACATCCTGAAAGGGACACATGACTAATTATGAGTGATGTAGTGGTGTCAAGTGTCGACCTTTTGAGACAGTTGGTTTAGGATTCCCTTTAGTAATTTCCCTTGGAACAAACCTTTTTGAAGTGCCAGAGAGCTAACAAATGAAGACTTAAGGCTGTTCCTTTGACTTTTTCACCCATCTAGCACACAATGGTAGGCCAAGGTTCTTATTGCTATTAATGTTTTAATTCCTGCTAAAGATTAGAAGTTCTGAGCACAAAAGAACTGACAAAGCTGCTGAACTTTCTAGATACATGTAATGGAGCTTCATCATCAAGAAGCATTTTGCACAATAACAAAGTTCACAAGAATTGGCATTTTAATTTTCTTGTAACTGCCAAGAGTGACATGCATCAAAGTGAAATTACATAAATTTGTCTATATCATGTGTTTTATACTTTGGCTATACTATGGCACTATTCTTTATCAGAGATAGTTGATTTTTTTGCTATTCATAAATGATAGTTGATAATGTTGTGCTATTCATACTTTTTTTCTATTGCAGATTGCTTAAAAATCATAGTTATGAGTTGTAAGATGAAGGAATCTTTAATATAACTGTTTGAGTAATAATTTGGATGGCCATTATTATGGAGAACGGGCGTCATGCCGGATAGACTCTAATGCAAGTTAGGAAGTGAGTTCTTTACCGTAAATCAAGAGAAATTGTAGACATAGGAACTCTTGGAGCCTCTAAATGAAAACAAACAAAAAAACTATATTCCTTAAAATGAATAACTACCATTGATCCATTTATTGTGGAATTTATTGGATTTCCAACAAACAATCTGAGATGGATCTTTGACTTGTGATGGTGCGGTCACACTCAACAAACCTAGGATTATCTATGCCTAAAAAATCTCTAGAGTGGCTAGGTTTTTTCATAAGATAACAAGATTCCTCAAATGGTTTCTAGAAATACCCTCCATTCTCCAGGATTATTAAGGAAGAAACAGTTTTTTTCATGTTGTCACTTTTAATAAAACACAATATGCATTTAGGATTACTTATCATCAAGAATTACATCTCAGAATCCATGCCCTGTAAGATGTTTTAAACTTTATTGTAGACATTTTGATTCAGAGATTTTCTTTCTAATTTCACTCTACTTTGATCTTTTATAAATTGTCTCAACAAACCAAAACCCAATGGAATTAAGATGGTATATAAATGATCCCATTGTATTGGTCACAAAAATCAATTTTGTACATAAAACTACATAATTGTGCTAATTATTATCAAGTACTTTTTATAACTCAACCTCTAATAGATCATCACTTTTAAGTGGCACTGATGCTTTATGGTAACAAGCTCCATGGTTGACTTATTGGCTGTGTGCAGTCCATGTATCTAGTAGATACTATCTACCCTCTGTTTGTATAGGCAGTGTTGCAATCTGAACTTGTTGGTGTGTAGCTTAGCTACTTTTATTCTCTTTACTCTTCAAATGAAAAGAACTTTCTTTATGGGATGTGGACTCAATATATACCCTTCCACTATCACTCAACTTGATCAGGTTTCATGTTAGTCTGTATGAAAGCCTTCAGTAACCAACATTTTGTGACTGTTTCTTATCGCATAAGAGAATACTTCTGCCGTGTGTAATTATCAAACTCTTGTTATTACATTGGCTGTTATAAAGGCATGTTGTTACATCTCTCACCACTGTCTTAGAAATGTTTCCAGATTACTGCACTTGCATACAAAGATGTTATTAGTTTACATGGTATTTACTCTGAAACTCATGGATGTAATAGTAGCAGTCAGCATAGTTGGGACCCCTTTAAGGCCCATAAAATCTATTGTTGATGCCCTGATTTGCCATGGCGTGTGCTAGTATTTGCAGAGATACGTGTTTAAATTGCATTATCATCTGATAAGCTGGGAAGATTTCTTCTAAACTATCAACAATTATCACAGATTATACTTTTAGTGACTGAAGTGTTAGTGGTGCTTCCTGTAGTTTTAAGATGGTTCCAGGATTTTTTTGCAAGTACTTTTACATGTGCACTTGCATTTTTCTGTTATAACGTAGTTATCTTTTTTGCGCTGTTTTTGTTATTGTCTGCCTTTCTATGCTTTACTGGCTAAGATATTATCCAGTATCAGAATGATTTCATGTTTTATTAGTGATATGTTGACTCATTTTGTGCTCCTGTAAATTCGCTATGCAGGCTGAAAGTGCAATAGCTGCTCTCAACTGTAGTGGTGTGGTTCTGGGTTCATTGCCGATAAGGTAAGATTGCAAGCCGTACCTCTTCCCCTAAAAATTCTCAATTTTTATGACTGAGAAGAACTAATAAATGCTTTGGCTAACCTTTGATGTTCTCTATTTTCAGGGTGAGTCCATCAAAGACACCTGTGCGACCACGTGGTCCTCGCATAACTGTGCTTTGAAGTGTTCGATGCTCAAACTGACTTTAAAGTCAGCTTTTATATATTTAGATACGTACAACACACCAATGTAAAGATGTTCCCCTTGTTTTATATACCTTCATGTCACCATCCTTTCCTCCTTCGCGTTAAATCTCTATTATCGTAGGAGTTATCTTTTGGTTATTCTAGCAATATATAGAGTTGGATGGAACTTTGAGGCACTACTTTAATATGGATTGGACTTGCCCTGAAGTTTGAACCTCTCCGAGTAGTTTCTGACTTCATCTAGGTGATATTTTAGATGGCTCTTTTCAGTTGATTGGGCTGTGCTCAAATGTTTCAGTTCTTTTTTTCCGAATTATTCCTGTCTTATGTCCACTCTAATAGATGATTGTTAATCCAGCAATCATCTCAGAGGGTGGCAGGATCTGATAATTATGAAAACTGCAGTTTTGCTGCCCAATCATGAAAACAACTCTAAAGGTGGTGTTATTGACAGAAATTAATAAATGAATTTCGATTTTCTTACATGACAAATGTTAAATAAACAACTTGCTCTCTTTTATTTGTCTCCTGTTAGACCTCAAACGTGCAGAAGACATCTAAGTGCCTTCCCATCACCGAGCAGCTGGAACGCTTCATTTATCTTCTCAAACGGAAGTTCATGCGTGATGAACCCATCTAGATTCACAACCTGGAAACAAAATAAAGCATGCTTGTAACGAAATTCGATTATTTTGTTCTCCTCAAATTTCTATGTACGAACTACTTGCTTGCAAATGAACATATTGCAAACACATTTAATAGAGAAATTTGACGCGTTAAACTGACCCCGTTCATGCAGGCTTTGGCAAGTTCAGGAAGTTGGCTCTTTCCCTTGAAGTCTCCAAAGGTTGTCCCAGAGATGCTCCGACCATCAAACAACTCCATTGGATGGAGAGGCAACATTTTAGGAGTGGGATAAATCCCGACGACTACCGTCTTTCCCCAGCCCTGTCACATGCAAAATCCACGTCAACATTATTGACAAGCTTTGAGGGCCGAGCGATGGGCAATCTGGTTCTTGAGTAATATTTACAATAACCCACCCACACGCAAAAGAGAGGGTGAAACTAGAGCAATGAAATGCTAATAGTGACTTACATCATGAGTGGACAAGAAGGCTTCTCGGAGAACCTCCACATTCCCTGCACACTCAATGCTGTAATCCACACCTCCACTAGTCATTTCCCTGATTCTCTGCAACACCATTTGCTAGGATGGTTAATACTTAACAGTAACATGCTCAGCAATCTAAGATAGAGAAAACTCCATGTATATTTTAGTTGCCAACCTGGTGCACTGGCTTTGAACTATCTTTTGGGTTTACAAAGTCAGTCATTCCCATTTCCTTGCCTGCAACCATATCGAAAGACATTGCCATAAAACTCGAAGGTCAGGTCTTTCTTTTCTGGTGGGAATTGGAAATATGAAGAATCAATAAATGAAAAGGATACCTTTATTGAACTTTTCTGGGTTGATATCAACACCTATTATTTTGGATGCTCCTCTGGCTCGTGCTCCTTCGGAAGCCTGTGATCAAAAGAATTTAGGCTAAGCTTCATGTTCTTATGAATTGGACTGATCATCCTATATATGTATATATAATTTTCCGTTTGATTTGTGAATAAATAGAATGAACGGGAGATTGTATTTTTGTGCCCACAGTAAAACTTTCTTGAAAGTATATTCAATTTCAAATAAAATTAAAATGTAAATTACGTTGAAAAGTGGCAAAAATATGAAGTAAAATATGGCCAAAAATTTGCCACATTCACGGGCCCTGTTCATTTGTCTCATGCGAGACTAGAAAAGCAGATGAAAAGGATGTTACTTACTGCAAGTCCCAAGGCCCCTAAACCAAAAATAGCCAAACTTGATCCAGCTTGTACATTGGCAGCATTCCATGCGGCTCCTACTCCTAATCAGGTTAAACATCAAATTCACATGTCCAACATTAGAAAAACACGCATTCAGAGTGAGTCTCCAGAGATTTTTGATATCTACATGATAATGGGAGGGACTAGGGAGCCAGGCGCCTAGGCCTTCAAGAACGAAGAAGCGATCAATGAATTTTCGGTATCTTACCAGTAGAGACACCACAACTTAACAAGCTCATCTTCTTGAGGTGAGCATTAGGATCAATCTTGACAGCACAGGCAGAATCAAGCACAGAATACTCGGTGAAAGTTGATGTGTTGAGAAAATGGAATATGGGCTCTCCATTCATGGTAGAAAACCTACACTTTCCATCATTTTCCATCACACTCTTGAACGGGTTGACACGATAAGTTTGGCAGAGATTGGTTGTCTTGTTTGTGCAGTAGGGGCAGTGGCCACATTCTCCATTGAAGATTGGAATCACATGGTCGCCCGCTTTAAGGTCCGTGACACCTTCACCTACACTCTCAACCAGCCTGCAAAACGTATCCAAGTCTCCTTAAAATGGTAATGAAATATAGAAAACAAGACATTGAGTGATCAAATAATTGTACTAGGAACATGTCTTACCCAACAGCTTCGTGTCCTAGAATTCGAGGATATGCTCGCTGAGCTTCATTCTTTAGAACAACGACAACGTCAGTAACTTTATTGTGATCAGCACAAGAACTTAAACTGCATCAAAGTAGATTAAGGTCAAAGTTGTTTAGTGTTATGTTACCTCGCCTTTCCAAGCGCTTAGATCAGTGTGGCAGATTGAAGTGTAGAGGATTTTGATTCGGACCTCCATCTTCTTCGGGGGATCAACTCGGATTGTTTCCATAAGAAAAGGTTGTTTCGGACCCCGAACAACGGCAGCTTGATCACCATAAAAACGAATGAAAAATACGAATCAATAAAGCAAGTTTCAATCAGGTATCGATCGACATAGGATGCTAATCCAAGCTGCAATTCTTACCATTGCAAGTGATGACTTTCCCTGACGTCGCATTCGGATCGAACAACTTACTTCCCGGCACATTATCGTGCAAGCCCCTCGACGCCGATCCTAGTAACTTAACGAAGGCTTGAGATGAGTTTGAGTTGCGTCTAGGCAGGGTTTGTGTCAATATTCTTCTTGCTTGCAAGAGCATTGCCATGTTTTGATAACTCTTGGTATGTTTGATACTACAGAATGCATGTGTTTACATGCATATATTTATAGTAGTTGGGTAGCTAGCTAAAAAGAGATGTAAACTTGGTGTAATCTGAAAAAAAGCCAACGAGCACGCTAGAATTAACATGAACAACCATGGATTACTATATATTGAGAAAAGTCTGAAGCGATTAATTCAACCAAAATTAGCATGTCTAATCAGTACTCTGGCTAATTTTTGCTATTATTTGGAGGCTACAAGATGAGAGTAAATTATTGTTCTAACGAGGGGAAATAATTTTACTTTTTTTGCGTAGTCTAAATCAAGGATGTGGATAAGTGTTCAACTTGCATAATACAGGCAAATTATTTATTTTGATAAAGACAGAATTCTGGGGGTTGAGGACTTTATGTTAGAGAGCATGCTCAGGCTAGTTGGCTGAGGATTATCTGACACAGCTCATGGCATGTTTTATTCTGAATTATAATTCAAAATTAGATATTCCATCACTTTTATTAATTCAATTCAATGATGTTTTACCTTGTTATCGGAGGGTGTTGCTTTTAAAAAAATTTGAATATAAAAAAATAACATCTAAATTGTTAATATTTTTTTTTATATTATCATAAAACTTGGTACAACTGTTTAAATTTAAAAAATTCCAACCCGTGTATCTGCTTAAGCCCGATTCTTAAATTAAATTATGTGAAAAATTAAATTATGTGAAAATTACCTTGACATGACCTTGTTCATTGAGTTCGTTAAGTAAGTTCAGAAAAAAAAAAATCAATACAATATTAAATAATAAAATTAAATAAAAAAGCTCATATTAAAAAATATAATTAAAAAAATAAAGAAACTTAAAAAAATTAAAATCTTCGTATTAAAAGATAAAATTTGATAAAAAACCCAAAACATAAATAAAGGAGGAGTGGGGGGAACTTTTATCATTCAATAAAAAAATATAAATCAAGCGTAATACTTAACCGATAAAATTAAATAAAATATCATATTAAATAATGGGATTGAAAAATAAAAAATAAAAAAATATTATAAAAAGAAATGATAAGCAAGAATTATGGAGAATCAAATAATACAGTGGAAGATATATAAATAAGTACTGGAGATAATATCCGTTGTAATATTATTTTAATAAATTTTAAATAAAAAAATTATTTTAATATATTTTTAAATAAAAAACAAATTAAAAAACAATCATAACTAAAATTTAACAACCATCCTCGCCAATCATTCACTAGCCAACCAAACAACCTGCTATTGCAACAATCAGCCCATTCACATAGCCATCTTCGAAAAAAGAAGAAAAAACACAGCAGTACCGTGCCAAAAGAGTAGCCACAGCACCTGATCTTCCTCAACTAAATGAAAAATCAAAGCACGGTTGCGACCACTAATCCCAACTCCCCTTTCCCGATCAAAGTAGCCAACACATCTCCACTTAAACCAAGCTTTCATTTATATCCGTTTTCATGGGTTTCGAAGACGTTGTGTGAGTCACGCATCCCTCTTCCTTGCTCCATTTCACGCCAATATCCATGTAAACATAGCACATGTAACCACGCACAATCGCTGCCCAGTTCTAATTTCAACAGTTTCCGACCACCTCCAGCAGCTCTTGAATGCCGTTTTTGAAACTCGAATGAATTTTAATTTATTTTGAATAATTTTCAATGTATTATCATGCCTCTGCATACACTATGAATATTTGAAGTGTCGTGTCCGTATCTGAACATGCATGAGAAGTTGCACCCCTCATAAGGTGTATGGTGTATCCTAGCCCCTTTTACTAACTGATCTTCAGAGATATCTCCACTATGAATAGTACAGACCAAGATTCTATCCTACTCAGGTTTACTATAATTAGAAAAATCTTCAAGTTGAAAAAAAGTATCTAACCTTATAAAATCCTGATGATTGGATTTTGGTGGAAATAAACGAGAACAACATGTAAGAACGCTATGAACCCGTTAGAAATGCTAACTCAAACTCTATAGCAACTATGGGAGAATCGAGAAATGGGGTCTTGTCGTGAATTTGAGCATGTTTTAGTGGTGGTCGGATGTGGTTTTGCCTCGCAGAAAATCATTTAGAGAGAGAAAAAGGTAGACAAAGTGAATGGAAATGGTGAAAATAAAGAAAAAGACCAACTCCTTGCCTTGTATAGATCTACCAACAAGCAAAAAAATGTTGGCATTGTTTACTTGAATGGACGATTCATCCCTATTGCCCCTCAACACGTCCACCACTAATGAGAGATGTGGCAAATAGATGGCAAGTACTTTGAATTTCAAAAGGCACCAATCCTCGGCCTTCACTCGTACACCTACACACAGACCCCTAGGCTTCCAGCACAGACATAGTCACGACAAACCCCGAGCCTAACCATTGATGACACCCGAGGAAATGGAATGACAATACAATTGAGGGGATAGCATAAAGTGATCGGCTGACACAAGTAAGAAGAGCCCTGAGGTCCATCATGACTACAAGCGGACATGACAATGGAGTGCACACACTACCCCCATATATGAAATGGGGCACGACTACTTCTCCTTGAGTAAATTCTTTATACTACATCAAGAATTGGTGAGGGGGGCTCTCTTTTTTAATTCCCTTTTGTTTTCTTGATTCTTGTTTACGTAATGCTTTTACTAGTAATCTTTCTCTATAGTTCTTTCAATTTGCTGTTCTGATGTGTTCTCTCTTAGAATCCAAACAGTCACAGAAATATTCTCTCTGTTTTTTCCTTTTATTCATAATGGTGGCCTTCTCTTTACTAAAGAGAGGCCGTTACTTTCCCCTTATTTTTTTTTTATTCTGCTCTTAAATTCTTAGAGTTAATTGTACTCCTTATTTTAAATTACTTCTCTCAGTACATTCGTATTTAATCCCCCTTTTCTCTATCAATTTCGGCCCTTTTTTAAAAAACTTTAAAGAGAAACCATTGTTTATATCGTATTATTCTCATACACTACACCAATGTAAAGATGTTCCCTTTGTTTTATATTTCTTCATGTCTCCATCCTTTCCTCCTTTCCTTGAATCTCTACTATCATAGGACTTATCTTTTGGTTATTCTAGACATATAGAGTTGAATGGAACTTCGAGGCTCTATAAGATTCAATGCATTATTCCTCTCTAACATGTTCTGGACTCGCCCTGAAGTTTTAGCTTCTCCAACCAGTTTCTGATACTTGAACTTCCGTAAGAATTTTCTGAAACTAAATTTAGACTTGTGTTTATGAGAAATGGCTATTGATGCAGTTCCAATTTCACCTAATCGATAACTTAGATGGCTTCAGTTCCTTTTTCCAAATTTACTTGATACTGGCTGTATTTGTTCATATTGAACCAATAGTCATTAATCCAATAGGAGTTGATTTCTCAGGTGATAGGCGTTGCCATGTTTATCCAATAATCATTTCAGAAGGTGGCAAGACCTAATAAATATGAAAACAGCAGTTTTGCTACCCAAACATAAAAAAAACTCTAATGGTGTTGTTATTGACAGAAATTAATAAATGAATTTCAATTTTCTTCTGTATGCATGTACAACGTACATTACAAATGTTCAACAAACTACTTGCTGCCATGTCAATGCCATTTGCCTTCAAGTGCTTGCCTGTTAGACCTCATACGTGCAGAAGACATCTCAGTGCCTTCCCATCACCGAGCAGCTGGAACGCTTCATTTATCTTCTCAAACGGAAGTTCATGCGTGATGAACCCATCTAGATTCACAACCTGGAAACAAAATCAAGCATGCTTGTAACGAAATTCGATGATTTTGTTCTCCTCAAATTTCTATGTACGAACTACTTGCTTGCTAATGAACATATTGCAAACACATGTAGAAGAGAAAGTTGATGCGTTAAACTGACCCCGTTCATGCAGGCTTTGGCAAGTTCAGGAAGTTGGCTCTTTCCCTTGAAGTCTCCAAAGGTTGTCCCAGAGATGCTCCGACCATCAAACAACTCCATTGGATGGAGAGGCAACATTTTAGGAGTGGGATAAATTCCGACGACTACCGTCTTTCCCCAGCCCTGTCACATTCAAAATCCACACATGTTAACATTATTGACAAGCTTTGAGGGCCGAGTGATGCGCAATCTGGTTCTCGAGTAATTTTAACAATAACCCACCCACACACAAAAAAGGGAGGGTGAAACTAGAGCAATGAAATGCTAATAGTGACTTACATCATGAGTGGACAAGAAGGCTTCTCGGAGAACCTCCACATTCCCTGCACACTCAATGCTGTAATCCACACCTCCACTAGTCATTTCCCTGATTCTCTGCAACACCATTTGCTAGGATGGTTAATACTTAACAGTCACATGCTCAGCAATCTAAGATAGAGAAAACTCCATGTATATTTTAGTTGCCAACCTGGTGCACTGGCTTTGAACTATCTTTTGGGTTTACAAAGTGAGTCATTCCCATTTCCTTGCCTGCAACCATATCGAAAGACATTGCCATAAAACTCGAAGGTCAGGTCTTTTTTTTCTGGTGGGAATTGGAAATATGAAGAATCAATAAATGAAAAGGATACCTTTATTGAACTTTTCTGGGTTGATATCAACACCTATTATTTTGGATGCTCCTCTGGCTCGTGCTCCTTCGGAAGCCTGTGATCAAAAGAATTTAGGCTAAGCTTCATGTTCTTATGAATTTACTGATCTTCTTATATATGCTTATATAAGGCATGATATGTGATATATCTAGTGCCTTGTAAGAATTGAATGAAAGTATGTTTTCTGTTTGATATTTCAATAAAAAGTATGAATGGGAGATTGAATTTTTGTGTCGACAATAAAATTTATTGAAAGTATATTTAATTTCAAATAAAATTAAAATGTAAATTATTTTGAAAGGAGGGGAAAATGTTTTGCAAAACATGGCCAAAAATTTGCAACACTCACATGCCCTGTTCATGTCTCTCTTGGGAGAATAGAAAAACAAATGAAAAGGAATTCACTTACTGCAAGTCCCAAGGCCCCTAAACCAAAAATTGCCACACTTGATCCAGCTTGTACATTGGCAGCATTCCATGCAGCTCCTACTCCTAATCAGGTTCAACATCATATTCACAAGTCCAAGATTAAAAAAACATACACATTCAGAGCGAGTCTCCAGAGATTTTTGATATCTACATGATAATGGGAGGGACTAGGGAGCTAGGCGCCTAGGTCTTCAAGAACAAGAAGAGATCAATGAATTTTCGGTTTCTTACCGGTAGAGACACCACAACTTAACAAGCTCATCTTCTTGAGGGGAGCATTGGGATCAATCTTGACAGCACAGGCAGAATCAAGCACAGAATACTCGGTGAAAGTTGATGTGTTGAGAAAATGGAATATGGGCTCTCCATTCATGGTAGAAAACCTACACTTTCCATCATTTTCCATCACACTCTTGAACGGGTTGACACGATAAGTTTGGCAGAGATTGGTTGTCTTAGTTGTGCAGTAGGGGCAGTGGCCACATTCTCCATTGAAGATTGGAATCACATGGTCGCCCGCTTTAAGGTCCGTGACACCTTCACCTACACTCTCAACCAGCCTGCAAAACGTATCCAAGTCTCCTTAAAATGGTAATGAAATATAGAAAACACGACATTGATTGATCAAATAATAGTACTAGGAACATGTCTTACCCAACAGCTTCGTGTCCTAGAATTCGAGGATATGCTCGCTGAGCTTCATTCTTTAGAACAACGACAACGTCAGTAACTTTATTGTGATCAGCACAAGAACTTAAACTGCATCAAAGTAGATTAAGGTTAAAGTTGTTTAGTGTTATGTTACCTCGCCTTTCCAAGCGCTTAGATCAGTGTGACAGATTGAAGTGTAGAGGATTTTGATTCGGACCTCCATCTTCTTCGGGGGATCAACTCGGATTGTTTCCATAAGAAAAGGTTGTTTCGGACCCCGAACAACGGCAGCTTGATCACCATAAAAACGAATGAAAAATACGAATCAATAAAGCAAGTTTCAATCAGGTATCGATCGACATAGGATGCTAATCCAAGCTGCAATTCTTACCATTGCAAGTGATGACTTTCCCTGACGTCGCATTCGGATCGAACAACTTACTTCTCGGCACATTATCGTGCAAGCCCCGCGACGCCGATCCTAGTAACTTAACGAAGGCTTGAGATGAGTTTGAGTTGCGTCTAGGCAGGGTTTGTGTCCATATTCTTCTTGCTTGCAAGAGCATTGCCATGATTTGATAACTCTTGGTATGTTTGATACTACAGCATGCATGTGTTTACATGCATATATTTATAGTAGTTGGTTAGCTAGCTAAAAAGAGATGTAAACGTCGTATGATCTTAAAAAAAGTAAACGAGCACGCTAGAATTGACTTGAACAACCATGGATTACTATTGAGAAAAGTCTGAAGCGAGTAATTCAACCAAAATTAGCGTGTCTAGTCAGCACTCTGGCTGAGGATAAATTATTGTTCTAATGAGGGGCAATGCTTTTACTTTTTTGCGTAGTCTAATTAAATCGAGGATGAGGACAAGAGTTTCAACTTGAGAAATGCGGGAAAATTATTTATTTTGAGAAAAAAAGAATACTGAAATTTGGGTTGAGGACTAGAACATCTGACTTGCATATATATATAGTCAATCAAAGGTAAAAATCTCTTCAAAAAGAGACAGCTTAGGTTAAAAAACATGGATGCTGGCTAAATTTGGATGCTTCCTTTACTCTGAATTATGAACAAGATATCTTAATCCTTGTTGGGACACTCTTATTTTGGAATTATGATTCAAACTTGGAAATTCTATCCTTATTAAATATGTAATTCAAATCCATTAGACCTCTTGTTGAATAAACAAAAAACAGGAAATTCTAACGTTATTAATTTACTCCTAATGCCGCATTTCACCGATTCATGAGTAAGCAAGGTTTCTTATGCGTTGATGGTTTATGCTCCACCAATAATGAAGCTCTCACACCATTAAAATATAATGACTGAGCTGATCAGAGTCATGAAATATATATGGAAGCGAAGTCTTTGTTTATTAATGGGATAATATAAGTAAACTGGAAGCTGTTCAATTTAGTGCGCCTACCAGCCCATAACAGCCTTGAAAAAGTCATAATCTTCGAGAGATTTGCAGCAACCTCGATCAAACCTCATCGATAGCGAATAGTAAATGATTCTAGTTTAATGTTTGCCCATTTGTCATTTGTCATTTGTATTGTTGGTCCCTCTTTTGTCTTACAAAAGCTCCCACATTAAGCAAAAAAAAATCCATCCCCTCTATTCTAAAAATATTTATGCAACATGTATTGTTTATTATCTTTATAGTACACTTTTTTTCGAATATTAATATTATATATCTACATTATTAGATGCTAATTAAAAAATATTAATATGTCAAGAATATTTTGGTCTTGATTATATATATATATATATATATATATATATATATATATGTTTGAATTTATTAGTAGCAATATTTATGGGGGGAATCATGAAGTTCAAATATTAGAGGGTGTTTAATTTGGTGATGGTTGGTATTTTTTTATGGGATTCACACAAAAAGCATGTATTTTTAGCTTTTGAAGGTGTAGTTTGTGCTTTAGTGGGTGTTTGTTTACGCAATAGTTTTAGCTTTTAAAGCAAACCGCGTAAACCAGGCGTTTGGTAACATATAAAAAACAGTTTATTGTTTGGTGGGTTTCATAATTTTTTACATCAAACCGGTGTTTTACACAAACAGCTGGGAGCTGCTTCTCTCCAGCTGCTTCTCTTGTAATTCACATGGGCACTGTTCATAACAGTGCCCATGCTAGGTGAATTATAATTAACCTGGGCACTGTTTCACTCAAGAAGTGAACAGTGCCAAGGTGAATTATAATTCACCCGCGAGAAGCATTCACTTGGCACTGTTCACGTGAACAGTGCCAGGTGAATTTTTTTTGCACTATTCATGATAGTAAAATTTATTGGACCGCGTCCGACCTGATAAAAAAATTTAATTTTTTTAAAATTGTGTTTTACTCAAAAAAATAATGTTTAATATTATTTAATAACACTATATAAATTAGAAGAACATCGCATGATAACGTAACATTTGTAGAATTTGATCGCAATTCAAATTCTGTTTCTGATGATATTTTACCTGATTTTGTTGCACGCTCAAAAAACCATGGAAACTATAGTCCTTATCAGATGAATTTCATACGTGATGAAATTGTAGATAATTTAATGGAATAATAAAAAGTATTTGATATAAAATATTCTTTATTTAATAATGTAATAATGGTAGTTAAACCTACAATATTTAAATTATAAACCATCAATATATATATATATATATATATATATATATATATATATATATATTAATTATTTTGTAACCTTAATTTGAAAATCATATTTAACCAAACACATTAAACTACTTTTTATTCAATCTTAATTTCAATCACAGTTTTAACCAAACATATATAAATACCAAATCAACCTCAATCAAAAGTACTTTTTATAAAATATCTTTTTTCAAACCACAACCACATCAGCTATCACAATACCAAATACACTCTTAAAAATATTATATATTTGAAAAAAAATCACCACACCTTCAAATTAAACACCCTTTTAATATAGGACGTGAGAAGTAAAGTTTTTATGAATTTTGTAATCCTGAAGTACATAGATTGTTTTTAATTAAATTGAAGAGATTGGCTTAATCCCGGAATGTGAAAACTCATCCAAAAATACATATAGATACATAGATAGAGTTAAATTGCATTTTTGGATTATTTTTAGAGGTGTGAGTTTGGATTGCAATGGAAAAAAAACTCAAATAGTATTAGATGTTTTGTCGAAGAGAAAATTTGCAGATAGCTAGAAATATAATACTCTTTGTGAAAAAGCTATGAAAATAACAAACATGATGTGAATCTATAATATTTTTGGTCTTGTCAAATTAAAACAAATTAAAAAATTTATATAAAAAACTATTCCTTATAGTTCGGAATTTTATTTGTTAAACGAAGGAGCACATCAATGAACTAATATCATTGAAAATGAATCTAGGCATGCAACCCTTGAAAATTTTAAGAGAAAAAAATTCGTGTGTGTATATATATATATATATAGAGGGGTTTAACGAGCTGTCAGATTTATCATCTTTAAACTCAACCAAGTATAAAGTCCAAACATATATCAAATTAATATCCTCTTAAACCCAATTGATTTGATGCAAGTTGCATGCCATTCTTGTAACCTTTTGATTCAAAATACCTCCACTTAATGAATTTTTCTAGGAGTTTGACATCAAGAGAGCACCATGGATTATTTTTTTCTCCATATGAGATATATTAATTAAAATTATTATTTTTTCTAAGCGATCATGAAGATATATTCTCTATCAACATAAATATGTTGCAATTAAAAAAAAATTAACAAATTGCTTGCTAGTCTCATGACTTGAATTAAAAAGTAAAAATAAAAAGCATGTCATATCTTTTTAACTACTGCACCCACTTAAGAAAACAATTTTTATCATTTATGAGGCCCGACATATCTCTTGCTTACTACCTCGCCGGTAGTATTTCTTTGATAAAAATGTGATAGGCCGAGAAAAATATTATATGCTGTTCAAGACTTGACCCCACGTTGCTGTACAAAACAAGCCCATGCTCGATCGAGTTTGGGCTCTGCAGTTAGGGAAGGGCTTAATAATATTTTCTCTTATTCATTTTTTTTATTAGCTGCGTAATTCATTGAGTAAAATGTAATGGAAATTAGAAACAATATTCATAAAAAACTTTAAGGATACTAATTAAAAAGGAAAAGATTGTGTATTTTTAATTAAAAACTATTTTTTTATTAATGTAATTATTTTTTTCCAGGAACATTTTTTTTATAAAATACATTTTTTTAAAGTAAAAACTTATTATGATAACAAGTTTCAATTAAAAAAATAAAATATAATCATTAATCAATCAGTTTTTACACGTTTAATTACTGCAGAAGAAGTGATGATGCATGAAGGGATGTGCAAAATTACTGCAAAAGCCAAAAGATGCACCTTCCTTGCATCTCTTGCATGCTTGTCGACAAAATTCTCGCCCTTTATGTACTAAACACATTTTATACCATGATTTCCTCTAGTCCCATACTTCCATGCATTAATCTCCCATCAAGTTTCCACTTCTCGATCCAAATTAACACCCTTTCTTAACAGAAAGTAACATATTTAACTATCTTATAGGTAATTCAATAATAAAAATTTAGAACTAAAATGTTTGTTCTTTTTATATTTTTAGATTCGAGTTTTATGATTGTTAATATAATGGCCACTGAAAACTTACATGGTCGTTTACTTCAAGGCATGTGGGATTAATCGAGATGCGTGCAAACTAACCTAGACACCCACGTTAATAATAATAATAATAATAAAAGTAACATGTTCTCTTAAGCCCTTCACAAATGAACAACCTTTTCCTTGTTAAAAACGTTTGACGTAACAATATTTCATTTGTCCCCTTACAGCTTCTCACTTTCTTCCCCGTCACACAAGTATGTGATCTCCAGCCCTTAACTTCTTTATTATTTGTGTCCTCTTCATCTCTCCACCTATTTGAACAACCATGGGCGATTGCTTTGCGTTGCACAAACTCATCAAGAGAAAGTCTTGTTTTCAATAAACTACAGCAAGGCATGAAAATGTTTTAAGGGTAATGATATATCAAGACTAATGGCAAAATCTTAGATCACTCAAGGTCCTTTATCATCAAGGGTAACGGCAGTAATGGCTATCATTTCTTCACGACATGAACTTGGGCATGCCTATTAGTGTTGCTTGTGAATATCATTCTGCTACTTCAGTAAGCATGGATAACACAAGTGGTTCAAAGAGAACCAAAATGATTCTAACAAAGCAACAGCTTCCACAATTGCTGATCGAGAAGATATCAGCAGCAGAGACAAGTAGACTCAACTCTTCATCAAGGTGGCAGACAGGGCTTGAGACCATCCCAGAAGAAATCTAGTATTTTGTTTTCTTTTAAGGAAATTAATTATAAATATATGTCAAGTAGGGGGGGTGGACCGGGGGATAGAAAGAGAAGTCAATTTTCTTCTCAGGCGCCGATCAAAATGATGGGAATGAAATAGAATTTCAAATCTAAATTAGTGAAGAGAAACACAAAGCTGAGTTTATCACATTAACATGCTTGTAGACAGTATTTATAGAGTAGTAATTGTTTACATTGAAATAAGCAATTTTATTGAAGTTATTCCTTTGTTACGGGTTTTTTCTGAATCAGGTTTGGCCTAACCTTATTTGTTTTATGTTTTAAAAGTGTTTTTTTAAAAAAATTAAAATTATTTTATTTTTTTATATTTCAAATTAATATATTTTTAATATTTTTAAATTATTTTGATACATTGATATCAAAAATATTTTCTTTATTTTACTTTAAATTTAAATATTTTTTAATATATTTTTAAATAAAAAATAGTTTAAAAAACAATTATAATCAAGTTAATCCTTTTGTTTTTAATTTTTTTTTGTTTCTAATCAACCAACTCACTGACCAAACCAGTTTTAATAAATGTGGAAATAGGTGGCCCTGGTTATGTGTGAAAAAACCAGCAAGACTTTTGTAGGCACTTTATGTACACCAATCGCAGGGGACATCTTTGTCTTGAATGGAAAGAGGGCAGTCAGGAGTGAACCTCTCCTGTTCAAAAAGTTGCAGACTTTCACCATCTTTTATGCTTCAATCACGCCCTAGTTAGTCCTGTTTATATCAGTCCCTCTCAATTGTTTGAAATTAACATCACCTGAGTGAGTGGATGTTCTTCCTTCGGGTTCACGAGAAAAAAATAGGTAGACATATTATAAGAATATGTTGTTCCTTTTTCTTTTTCTTTTTCTTATTAAAGAAAAAGTTTGATCAGAAGAGATACCAATGGCAATTGAATTTTAATATTGATTTATTATTCATTGTTGATGATTAAATATTATAATAATTATACTCGAAAATTATAAATCTTAAACATAATGTCTTTTTGAATTTTATCTAATATTGATTATTACCGAATTTGTCTACAAATTAAATTAATAATTAATTTATTGTCGTATACTCCAGAGACACCCATGAACTTGAGAACCTGTTTGTTTTTACATTTCAAAAATGTTTTTTTTTAAATTGAATTTTTATTTTATTTTTCTATTTGCTTCAAATTAATATTTTTTTGATGTTTTTAGATCATTTTGATGCACTAATTTCAAAAATAATTTTTAAAAAATATAAAAACATTATTTTGATACATTTCTAAGTGAAAAGCAACCACAACCACACTCCCAATAGGAAATCTTATAACGAAAAGGATCCCTTGATCGTTTTTGTAACAATATTAGAAGATTTAACTTATTTTCTTAGTTTTTTAAATATAATTAAAATTTATTTTGAGGTTTATTCATTTTTAGTGTTATTACATGACAATAGATTTTCTATAAAATTACGGAAAAGCAATTGACAAAAATGGTTTGCTTTCTAGCAGACCCTTATCCTGGATTAATGGTGTCTCAAGCATTTAGAACTTTGTGATAGCTTTTATATTTTAATTTGTGTTTTAGGAATATGTTAAAATAATATTATTTTTTAAAATTTATTTTTGATATAAACACATTAAAAAATTTGAAAAAATAAAAAAATAATTTGAAGAAAAAAAAAAAAAATTTATTTTTTTCAAAAACATTTTTAAAATGTAAAAACAAACAATCTCTTAAATTATTTTCACCGAACAACCTAAAACATGCACAAATCTTTTGTATTTGAAGATAATAATTTTTTTTTATACAACAACACCGAATGACAAATTTTCCATGTATATAAATATATATATATTGTTCAATAGGATTTTCCAAATATAACTATGAGACTAAATCTATTTCTTTAAAATCTCTTTCTTCATATATGATACCGTCCGCTTTTATATCCGAAACTATAGAACAAAAGAAATATAGATATTCCCATGGTAGGAATAGGACAGTTACTAAGGAAGAGAGCTAGGGATTTGATAAAGGTGATAGGACAGGGTTCCAAACCTGCCTTAGTCTCAAATAGGGCGCAAGCTAAGGATATGTATACCTGGGTGAAACTTTTTTTATTGGGTTTATGAGTTGCCTACGACGTTTTCATCACTACTATTTAGCCTAGCATAGGTTTTCATCGCGAGTGCCAAGAGAGATTCGAAACAGTTTATATCCATCATCAAATCCTAGCATTTCTTGAGAGTGATTGATAGAGAACCATCCCATATGATTTATTATCCAATTAATACAAGATACAATTAGCCTTATTATCTATTAATTGCCCATTAAACACCTGTTAAGGTTATTAATCATGCTTCGTAAACTCAAATTATGCATTGAAAAATGTATATTTAATGTTTTATTCTTCTGAGTGACTCACGAGTGGACAAACAATTACTGACATTGAAAATTCTAACGATATGTTATATGCTAATTAATTAATTTACCATATTAATTATTTCATAACAAGTGCTCCTGGCACAAACCCCAAAAGAGAATATTTTCTGAATAGTTAATGGAAAAGTGAAGCTCTTAATTTCGACTTTCCTGGATTTCAGTAGTGTTCCACTTATATATCTGTCTATTTCTTCTTCTTATGATCATACACTTATCTGTCTTCTTTTCTTTCGGATTTCTTTTTTGTCTTATGTGAATACACTGAGTTCCACTAAATTGAACAACTAATAGATTTTGAAGACATGATTCCTGATGTCCTGGCGATTGAATCATATGTGTTTCGCTAATTATGAGATCATTTGTTTATATATATATATATATAAAAGCAAGGAAAAGTTTTTATTTACTTGAAGACTGACATTGTCTGGAAAGACGAGTATCAAATGTTGGAGGATTGAAGGATCTACCCCAGTGCTTGTGTTAGAGTGTGTTGATTATACCTACAAGGAATTACTTGTTTTTCTTGAAGATCACTAAACTGTCCCTTAATCTGACCTGCGATATCCCAGACGATGATGGATGTCCCTTATTGAAGGTGATGCATCCCTTCCCTTTGGCAACAAAAATTTCTCCTATGGGACCAAGATTTGATAAAGAGAAAGTAGAAAAGATTGTAGTTCCCTTGGCTTTCCTCCATTGAATGTTGACTGAGATCTTTAATAAAACAACTATGATATATTCCCCAGCTACAAGGGCCCCAAGAGGAAATTGTAACTTTGCTCGCAATGCGAGCATGGCCTACCATCCATCATGCCGAACTTAATAAATATCATTGTTTTCCGTGTATGAACATGTTGTTCAACTATAAATTATACACAGCAATAAATTCTAATAGTGATGCCGGTGGTAGTGGCCACATTTTCTCTTTCTTTCTTAATTTGTTCCTTTTGTTTCTCTAGTGGGATTGATTGAGGAACTCTTAAAGAAGAATCCCACCAATGATTATTTCTCTCTCTATCCTCACACATTCCCTCCTTTAGGCTTTAATTCCCTCCAAGCTAGAGCTATAAGAGAAGAGTTGTGTTTCTTTAGCTATAGAAACTTTCTTTTCTTGTCCACTAAACTAAATCCATTAAGAAAAAAAACACGAGTATTTTTGCTTGGTTTCTTGCTTTGGGCATGGGAAACTGTCTATTTGGAGGCCTAGGAGTGGCAGAAGGAGTGATAAAGGTGATGACATCTAACGGTGGCATCCTGGAGTTTAACACACCAATAACAGCAGGATCCATCACAAATGAGTTTCCAGGCCATGCGCTTTTTCCAAGCCAGGATCTATTTTGGAGACCACTTTCTCTACAAGAAGAGCTTCAAGGAGGACAGTCTTACTATTTACTGCCACTCCAAAACTCAAAAATTGGTGGCCAAATAGTAAGAGAAGGTCATGTTAGATCAAAGAGTATACCAGCTGTTGCTGCCACATCAAATATTGTCACACCTTATAGGATGTCCTTAGATTATCAAGGCGCGTTAAAGAGATCATACACTGAAGTTTTCTCTAGGTACAACAACAACTACGACAAAAGTAATAATGGGTTTTGGAAAGTGAAGCTTGTGATTAGTCCAGAGCAGCTAGTGGAGATTTTGTCACAAGAGGCTAGGACAGAAGAGTTGATCGAGAATGTGAGAGCTGTAGCCAAATGTGGAAATGGGTTCTCATCATCAGCGTCTTCTGTTGAGTTTTCAGATTCTTGGAGTCTATCCAGCAGTAGGAATGCTTCTTGTAAGAAAGATAGTTTAGTGGATATTTAGTGTGAAGTGTTACAGTTTGATTGAAAACTGTCTTATGTTATAATTACATTACTAGTCTATTTTCTTAATCGTACGCTGAGAAAAGATTAGCAATTCGCATTATTTTTTTTTTACTTTTCCATTGCTCATAGATCATTAGTGTAGATTCTCAGAGAAAAAGATTAAAAAAGTCTTATGAAACATGACTACTTCAATATAAAAAATTGGATGGCCACAAATTCAGAATTTATAATAGATATTTTTCCAAAATTGAATAGCATTTTGGGGTCCAGTTGGCTGAATACGAGCTTCCAAAGTGAAGTTTCCTGGGGTCTCTCTGATGCTGGCGGTACCAGTGGTTGAACCACCCTTGCTGCTGGAGCCAAGACCAGGGAACACTGGCAATTTCTTGGGGTCTTGTAACCCAAAAAATGTATTCTTTTTATTTTGAATTTTGTAATAATGAAACTATCACCGAATCCATCAAGATATAAATAAAATTGATTTAACTTGTATTTGAAAAATTCATGACTAAGAGTTTGATTTAGATGTAGTTTTAAAACGAATATAAAAAAGTATTAACTTGATGAAACTTGGTTTATTTGGTCAAGTTTTTAGTGAACCCGATCAATTTAGTCAAACCCTATCCAGATTCAAGCCCGATCAACCTCAAAAAATTAAAAAGAAAAATGAAATGGCAACATTTTATAAAATGTCTTTTTCTTGTAAATCTCTCATGTTATTAACAGGGCACCAGGGATTGGGCCAATTCTATAAGGAAATGGATAGCCCCCAGATTTAGACCTAAACATGTAAGATCCACCAAGAAATCCAGGCCACCTTGAAAAGGTAGCAATAAAGCCTACTTTGATGAGAGCAGTGATGGTGGCCAAATCTTGCAAATATTGGGCTTGCATTGTTAAATCTGTCTGTGCTCTTGTTTTCTCAACAGGCCTTGAATTTTTAAACGCAGACCATACCCTGTTTTTCTTACCTCCTTGAGGTATGCGCTCCACGCAAAGAAATATTCAACACGAAGATGACATGAATATACACAATCAATGACATAAGGCTCGTAATAGATAGAATAATCTCTAGATTGTTTATGGGATCATTTAACTTGATGGATTTGTGCTATACAACAGACAATATTCAACAAAATCAATTGACAACTTTGAAAATGCGTTTAGGTAACAGCACTTGCTATTGAAAACTGGGCGTTTAGGTAACAGCACTTGCTATTGAAAACTGGCAACTTTGAAAATGCGTTTAGATACAACAGTACCTGCTATTGAATCGACATGGTGATGTATGTGTCGATGATCATTTTCATAACAAAGAACAAAGAACCTGCTGCTTTTTCTGCAGATTCGAGTCAACCACATACCAATAACCCTTTGATAATACTCAAACAACCACCGAAATCTAAGTTTTTGTTTTAAGTTTGAAGGTAGCCTCACTTGTGTACAAATTTATGATGATCTCCCTCCCTAGTCTAGATCCCTTGCTCAGAGATTTCAATCACTTTCAAATGTGTTGTTAAAGCAATTAAGTTTAGCTATAATATCCCTATGATTAATAAAAACTAAAGAAAATAAGTAAAAATTAACAATGACTAATCACATACACTTTCAACTTGGAAAAGCAAACCGTCGTATTAATTTCAACATCACTGCCTTGTCATGGCGCCATCAAAGTATTTCACTTGGAAATCTTGTGGGGGCAAGTAACCAAACGAGCTTACTTCAATTTCAACAATTTCAGCTCAGCAATACTTCTCAAATAAATAAAGCCCACGTCAGGTAGTATGTTGGTACCTAACGACCAGCCATGCAACAGATGTTCATAATTCCAACACATGCCAATGCATTGCCTCTTCAGCATTAGCTTCAATTCGATGTTGCTTTATTCTGGGATTGTGTTTCATGTTCACTCAATACTCTTACAAATACATCGGTTTGTTGCTCTCACTTGACTTGTGTGGCTGGCGGAAAGCCTCCACAATTTCATTGTTTGGTGATTAATTTATGGTAAAGTTATAGCAAAATATATAGTGGTACTGTTCGAATTAAAACTAGCTTTTGGTGCATGATTAATGGACACCATATGAAAAACATGATCATTTCATGTGTATTAATAATGTGTCCTTTCTTATGATCAAATTTCTATCCAACCTCTTCCCACCTCGTTTAGCTATCCAGATTTTGCCCGTCTAATTTTGGTAAATCCAATAAAATACATATCTATTTTATATATAAAAAATAAATTATTATTTCAGTTTTATATATCAAAACCAAAAATATCGAAACAAGGGCTCAAATACTCATGATGATTTAAAAACTTTAGTAATAAATCAAAAGGGCTATTGAAATTATTGTCCCATAGAAAAATTCATGGCGTCGAAGATCTACCAATAGGAAGAAGGTCACCCGCAGCCGCCTCCAAAATGCACGTTCCACATCAAGAGACTGTAATTAAACGTTATGCATGCGCCTCCGACCATCAATCGAGAAACCAAACAAGGGAGAAATTCAATGAAGGCCTATATGTAGGCTGCTTGCTAGCTTGTTAGCTAGCTAGCTACTCTTTATTCAAACATTGTATTCTTCTTCGAAAAGCCTTGAAAATATTTCTTATATGCACCTGCTAGTGAAATGAGAAACTCAATGAAAGCTACGTCCACCCTTGAGACATGATCAAATTAACTTGGATATTTTTTTCTCTTCGGCAAACAAAGATCGATGCTTGCAGTCAAGTGAGAGATTTTCTAGATGCTTCATGACATGGATTTTGGCTAATGAATATGCGTACACATGTACCTTGCTCTTCTAGATATACAAATTATGTTGAAATGTTAGTGTCAAGACAGTGTACATCACTTTCTGTCTATAAAACAATTAATTCGCATGTTACTATACATATGTGTACAAAACAAGTTTTGACTATGTTCATATATATATATATATATATATATATATATATATATATGGGGTCAAATTCTTTAATTATTTTATAAACCACAGACTGTTATTCCATGATAATAAGGTTTTTTTTTTAACCTTTTAAGTTTAATTCTTAAAACGAGTACACCTTATAAAAAACATTATTTCTTCAATATGTAAAGTTGATATAAAGAAATATTTTTATAATTGTTTAAAAAATATTAGATTTAATCTCCGTTAATATACTAGCTAGAATAAAGATATCTCTAACCATTGAATTATAAAAAATTCTTCATCTTATATATTATATATTAGTAAAAATAATTACATGATCGAGGGCTTTAGCCTACTGCTACTGCTACTATATATTATTATATCCATCTGTAGATTTCAGTATATATATAGAAAAACAAAGACACATCAGTTAATAGCACGACGATGTATAATTGCATTAAATAATACAAGCACAGGCAAACAAATAAAAAATATTTTGCAAAATAGAGAAAAAAGCGAATGCCTGCGTCTAGACTGCTCTATTTTTGTACCGCTTCAATAGAGTGCTGGATTCCCTCCCTTTGCACCATATAAAATACATTAATTATTTACTAATCCCAAAATAACATGAAGAACTTAGCCTTACTTACTAATTACCTTCCGTCCGTGCAAACCAAGAGAAAGGTGAAATCCCCAAAGCTTAGTCATTGTTTGACTGCTGTTGTGTTTTGCTAGAAAAGGAGGAAGAGGAGGAGAAAATGAAGAAGAAGGGATCGAGAGGAGAGAGGCTGTCGGGGTTTAATTCAATTTAAAATTGCCAATGAAAATTCTTAACAAGTTATTAATGCCGATGGAATTGTCAATGAATTGTTTTTCTTATTTTTGTTCTATCAACATTTCCATAAAAGACAAAAATTTTCTAATAAATCGGTGTTTTTGTTGTTGTTTTTAAATTTTATGTTAGTTCATTATTTGTTTATAGCCTAGTAGTTGAGGCCGATGGATCATGGTCCGCCAGCTCCTTAATTTCAGGCCCATCAAAGTTAATTTAATTTAAGATCAGGTTAAGAAAATAAATAAATAAAATTCTCATAAAAATCAACTAATTAGAACATGAATATCATGTTCTAATCCGTAGGTCAGGCGTTTATTTATTTATTTTATTTATTTCTTAATTTGGGTTCACTTATTTTTTAATGCTAAATTAACCTTTCAAGGCTAGATTTAGACTTGCCAACGCAATTGGAAACCTGCCACAGTTTGAATAGAGCAAAGCGTATCTATTAATTAGGGTTGAATTATTAACCGAACCAAAATTAATAATTGAGTCAAATAAAAACATCAGGTCAAACCGGAAAAAACCAAATCAATTGGCTAGGTTTCGGTTTTTGTTCTAAAATAATCGAACCGAACTGAAACTGGTCAGTTTGAATTGATTTCGGTTTTTTTTTTTAAATTTGGTTTTTTAAAAAATTTGGTTTTGTTATTTTTTTAGTAAAAATCGAACCGAACAAAAAATAATTATCCCTGATTGGAACTGTATTTTCACCAAAAAAAAAAAAAAGAAAAATATATATATATATATATATATATATATATATATATATATATATAAAATCACGTTATAATTGAAGTAAGGTGACAATTATTGTTTCTTGTTCCTAAAGTCGACAAGGTGCACTGGAAGTCAATCTCTTTTAATTCAAGATCGTGATTAAGGATTGGAAAATCCTTTTTTTTTTTTTTTTGTAAAGTAGAAAGGAATAGACAAATCAGGAAAAAAAAAACAGGGATACATTTATATAAGCAATTAATGGTTGGTAGTGAATTGAAAATCGAAATAACCCCAGCCACACAAATCTCTATGAACTTCGAAATCTATTTTTTGATTTATTAAGGTGGACCGTGTAGCTAGGCATCACACTTCAACAAAAAATTTATTTATTCACCTTACTTTTATTGCCTCTAAAAACCGCAACTTGGGATCGTGGCCTCGTGGTTATGGTAGGGATTTGTTTCTTTTTTCTGCACCCGGATTCGATTTTTTCTATGCATGCTTGTCATCCCCGCAATGTTTTACTTGTCTACTGGACTTGCAGGGTGTTCAGTGAGTCCGGAAATTAGTTATGGTACGCGTAAGTTAGCCCGAACATCCTAAGTTATAAAACAAAAACTCGAGTTCTTGATAGTCTAGTACAACAACAACACATGAAGGTTTTCTTGTTACAAGTTACAACTAAATACATTCCAAGTATTCCAACTTCTTTAGTTATGTTTGATCAAGAAAGCGATATGTTTTTTTATTTTATTTTTAAACACAGTCAAGTTTTCTCAATTATAATGTGATTAAAGGAAGTTATTTTTATTATTTAAAAATAAATCTAAAAGGTGTCTTAAGAACATTGTTGGGTGGGGCAGTAAGATTTAAGATAATGTGGATTGCTATAATGTCTTGATATCTTTTTATATCCTTTGAATTTCTTTTAATTTGGTCACTGAACTTTTCTTTTCTTTTCTTTTCAAATTGGTTCTTCAACATTGCATTGAATTGAAATTGGGTTAGATGATTTATTTTTTTAAGAGTTATTATGATTTCAAAATAATATTTTGATATTAAATTGGTGCTTAATTTTATAAATAAAAAATATTAATTTTATTGTTGGTATAGTCTATAATCCTTAACCTTCCAATGAATTAAAACAAGTATCTAAATAATTTAAAGGTAATGCGACCATACAGACTATGAACACTACTAGAAAATCAATAAATACAAACAAAAATATCGAAGGAATATCTCCGTTGGTAAATTTTCAAGGGATTTTACCGACGGGCATATTCCCTCGGTATATATTACAGAGGGAAAAAAAACTAAAACAAAGCAAAAAAAAAACGATGATGTGTCATTTATTCTGTCGGTAAAATCGTTGGTAAACTGTGAATACTGTTCATCATGTCAATTACAAAGGGAATCACCGATAAAAAATTCCGTCGGTATTTTCCAGAGAGCTCTAGAACTGTTCAGTTTCCAACAACATTGTTAATTGTTGTTCTTCACAGACGAAATCACTGACGGATTGAAAAGTCGTCGGTGTTATTTAGTGGTTTTCTGAAAAATTCAATTAATTTATAATTTTCAATTACATCTTACAGACGAAATCACCGACGGATTGAAAAATTATCGGTGACTTTTGGTGGTTTCTGAAATTTTTTTATTAAATTAATAGTCTTAGATCATTTAGCCTTTTGAAAATGCAGGACAATTGAAAATGCATACTTATACGTTGCTTAAGAAATTTGACACTTGTAAATGAATTAATTAGTATTATACATCTATATATTTTACTTAACTATTAATTGGGACATATAAGCAAGGAAGTCAAAAAAGAGCCTTCCTGTCAAGTCCTCATTGCTCTTTAATTAGGGTCCCAATATATATTATTTTCATCCGAAAAAAATCATTGAATAATAATTGCCTTATTATAATGGCCCCCTTTATAAAGCTGCTTTATCAAGATTTTGCTTAGGAGAACTGTACTTCTCTTCTTTAATTATAGAAGCTTCATCAATTAATCTGGTTGTTGTTGATGTTAAATCATCTTTAATCAAACTCTTTAGTTGGCAAAATGGGGCCTTACACCCTTGCCTGAGACACCTATGAGTATCACTAATCAACAATAAATTTCCATGTGTGTGTCTGTGTGTGTAGCTGCCTGATTATTAACTACTAATTAATTTACATATTGTTCTTTATGGCTTATATTCTTCTCATGTTCTTTTATAAAAATTAATTAAGGATATTTCCATTCAAACCATGAGAAAATTGATTTAACCCTTATTGATGCTAGGGATTTAACAAAATTGATTTTGTTAATTATCTAAGAAGCATGATCAGAGGAATTAACGGAGAAAATTTACCAATTAAACACACAAGAAACTCACAAGTTATACAATTTAATTGCATCATTTTTATTCTCTCCGTGCTCAAGAAAATTATATAAAAAAGAAAAATTGTTCACTTACGAATTAACTTAGTGAGATTTTCTCCCTAAAGTTTCACGAATTAACTTAGTGAGATTGTGGATTCTCATTTTAATGGAAATTCCCCAATTAACCCTCTTCTTCATTTTTTTTCCTTTAAAATAATAAATAACAAGGACTAGTTTGTCTTAAAGTACCGTTGTTCTGTCATTATTTTAGTTTGGGGTTAACTTAATGATGTTTGATAAATGAGGGATCCAATTGAAAATATATTTTTAATTGGGACCAGCTTTGAAATCGTGTGATAGTTTGGGGACAAATATATCATTTACCCCCTTTTTTTCTTAAGTTCGTAACAGAACAATCTAATGGCCTAATATTTGGGATGATTTCCATTTCTAGTTCTTACTTTCAAATCTTGTAAGAGATGAAGTGCAATAATTTAGCATTGGAGGAGGGTACCATCAATTCTATTATATCCAAAGATCTATCAAGCCTCACTAGTTGTGGACTCGTGACATGCCTCGAGCTTGAATTTTTTTCATAAAAAATATTTTAATGCAGCAAAAACATTTTAAAAAAGAAATAGAAAATTACAACTTGAATAATAGACCTAACTAAGTTAAATAAGTTAGTTATATTTTAATTAAACAATAAAAAAATAAGCAACAACTACATATAAACCAATTTTTTTTAAAAAAATATGATCACAGTAACCTGGGAAAAAAAACATTTTTCTAAAAAAAACAAACTATGTAGCTTAATTCTCAACCCATTAAATACAAAAGGATAAAATTGATAAAAAAGACTTAAAGAAATTAGTCTAAGTCAATCCGAGTTAACATGACTGACTTGTAACTCTGGTAATCAAAACCGAGCCAACCCGGGTTACTTATATAGCCTGCATCCCTGATCATGAGATTAGGACAACACGATAGAAAAGAAAATGAAGAAAATCATGAAGCCACACTCAAATAAAAAAAAAACAACTAAAAGAATAAGGATGAAAACTAAAATACCAAATAAGGCTTATTTTTTATTGAAGGGTAAAATTGAAAACAAAAATGAATTTAACAAAAGGACCCTAAAAAAGTAAAACAATCAAAAGAATAAATATCAAAATTGAAATATAAAAATAAAAATAAAATTTTGATTGAAATGTGAAATTGAAAAGAAAAATTAATTTAACAAAAGAAACCCAAAAAAACACAATCAAAAGAATGATGACTAAATTGAAAAAAACAACATATCACAAATAGGGATTGAAGGGTGCAATTGAAAACAAATCAAAGTTTTATAAAAAAACCAAGAACAAAAATTATAAATTAAAAGAATAAGAATCAAAGTGGAAATCCTCATAAATCAAAGGACAACTTTAAAGTTTTTCATGACCTACATGAATTTCAAAGGGAGAAGAGAGAAGAGAAAAAAAAAAAGTATCGTCGGTGACAAACTGTACCAGTACCAACAACCACACACGCCACTACAAAAGGAAAAAGGATGTCGTTGTGCTTCCAACAACACAACAGAAAAGGGATTTTGGTTGCCGGGAGGCGCTACTCAAAGGACGCTAAAGCGTGTGTTGCATACTCTTGCAACTTTTTCTATTTAAATAATATTTAATATTTACTAAAAAACTAAATTGTCCTTGCTCTGCTTGGCAATAACATAAAAAAAGAGTGAAAAACACTAAAAGCCCCTTAACACAAGCTTTAAATTTTTTGTTTCCAAGGATAAAGTTATCATCATAATGTATTTTAAAAAGTAGAAAGACAAAAAGGCCTTTATATACCAGCTTTGAAAATTTTACCTTCAAGGATAATATAGTCATTTTATTGTGCTTAAAAATTCATAAAAGACACATTTATCCACAATCAATTTTTAATGACTAATGAGCCGTGAACTGTTATAGGTACACTACTAATTTTTTTTTGGTTGTTAGTCCTTGAACTTTTAAAGGTACACTACTCATTTTTATTATTTTGGTTTAATTCTCATCTAATGATGAAATTGTGGTGTTATTGCTTTTTTTAAAAAAAAAATCATGATTTTTTTTATTAGTTTTATTAAAAAATTAGAAAGATTATCCAAGTTTAGATTTTTTACGGACTTAATAAGAGAATTTGTTATAGGTTAAAAACATATGGTAACTTTATTGTGAGGACACACTAAAGTAATTATAGTTTTTTCTAGTTGTATAAACAACTTTTTAGCCAAAACTTTTAAAATCAGGTCCTTTTAGCTTTCACTTTAAGAAGGAAAAAGAAAACCTAGATGACAACTCTAATCTTTATGATTGTATTGACGTTGGGTGTGACATTTACTATAGCTGAAAGTTAAACCAAGCCGCTCATAAAACATTGTTTTTCAAGACGTTGGCTACATAATTTACAAGACTAAGCATTTAATAGTTAATGATTTAAATGGAGGGCTGTCAAATTAATTAATAACTCCAAAGAAAAACAATTTGATTGCATTTTCCAACATTTGATTCTCTTTTTATATAAATTATGCACTTTTCACTGTTGTCAGATTCTAATATATCTAGAAATTAAACTAGATTCTAATATATATATATATATATATATATATATATATATATATATATATATATATATGCGATGACAGGGTGCATCATTACCTACCTAAGATTTTATAAATTGGATAGATTTTTGTTTTTTGTTCGCTCACATTCCCCCTCTTTTCGAACAAACATTATTATCCCTTTGATCCCCGAACTAGACACCAGAATTCACATGGTATTTGTCGCAATCAATATTGCAGTGATTTAAAATTTTTAGAAAAAAAAAGATATCTAACATTTTATTTTTAGAAAAAAAAATATTTGGTTTACGTCACCTAGTATTATAGTTACTATAAACCATAACTAGTCAAAAAAAATTTTATGATATGGAACTAGTTACATGGAAGAAGAGATATTATTACCCCTTAAGCGTCCTACCTGAGGTAGGCTACATCGCTGATTTTGTCTAAAATTGCCGAGAGTTTGTTGTATTATGCAACTGATGATCTGCTTATAATATTTCTGACTCTGACACCAATGAATATTTAGCTATGAATACTTCTAACTCTAACATTGATAAATATTACGTAACAAAAAAAGAGACTATGATATTCATGACTCTAATACCAGTGAATAAATCGGTAACATTTGAATTGAAAGCAAAAAAAAAAATTATTATTTTTTTAATAGAAAGAAAGTAAGGAAAAGACAAATTTATATTGTATACTAGATTCACATTTCACAATATAAGTCTACCATCCAATACTAAGTCAAGTCACCCAAAAACAAAATACGAGGGACCAAAAGGATCCTTGAATTTTTTTAGAATTTTCTAATATCTAAAAATGCCTGTTTGGCTATATATCAAAGTAAAGAAGAGTGCAAAAAAAAAAAAAACATAAAGGTGTCACCTTTAGCCTAAAAAACATTAGGCCCGAGACCCAGGCTTAGCCCCATCTCAATCTTCTTTTTTTTTTTGGTGGATCTAGCCAACTCGTATGGGCTGGGCTTGATCCAGCCGGCCCAGCCTAATCACTGACCCAAGCCCCTAATAATAGCGAGCACACGTGTATCAAATCACGCATGGTTTGCATAGTAAGAAGGTAATTAAAATGCAAAATGAGGGAACAAAAGAACTTACCTGGTTCACTGGAGACGAAGCTGATAATGGTGTGCTTGTTGGCCAGTGCTACTTTCCTCCCTTCTGTTTTTGTTTTTCCTTTGTTTCTTATCTAGTCTTCCTTCTCTCTACTTTGATTTTTTTGCCTTTTGGGTTCCTTCCTTTTCTGCCTCTATCATATTCTCTGTGTCTCTCTTTATGTTTGTCTCTCCTTCGCCCCCTAGCGAGTGATCTGTCTCTGGCTTTTATAGGGCAAAAGAATGCCCTAGCGGTTTGTCTTATCTCTCCCAGGATAACAATCTTAGGGATGAGGATAAGCATGGATCGTTCCTCCATGTTTGAGGAAAACAGGGCACCATTGCAAGACTGTTGGAGACGAACCATCCTAGCATTGGAGGAGCAACGTGTGGGTGAAAGAAACTGAGATCATTAGTAGGTTTGGTTAGAAGATAAATCTGATCCATGTTTTGGATCAAATTTGGTGCAGTTTTGGATGAGCTGGTCTCTTCTAGGATGAGGATGAAGAGGATGAACAATTGGTTTAGAAACATCGCTATTTTTTTCCAACTAAAATGGTCATCTTTAATTTGCCCCCTGAAGTTTTGCCATTTAGCAATTAGGCTCTTATTCATGGAAATCTTCCTTCTTCTTTTTTTTTTTTTAATTTCACCCTGGATCTATTGTAATTAGACCTCTGGCTTTTAGCATCATTTACATAATAGTCCTTGGTTTCAAGTTTAATCAATTTAGTCCTTAATTGACTCCTTAACTTTTAATTCTTTCAAAATTACCCTTGAAAAGTCAATTAACCCACCTATAGTATCAATGCCTATTCATTTTGGTCCCTGGAATTTAATTTCTTGTAATTTTGACCCAAATTAACCTCAAACTTTGATATTTCTTCAATTAAGCCTTATTGTATTAATTAATTAAATCAAAGTTTAATTCAGTCCCTAAACTTATCAAGTCTTCCAATTATGGCAAAATAAACTTCCAAATTTATAATTTCATCCTTATTAGTCCTCAAACTTTCAATTTATGTTGTCTTGATCCAATTCTCAAATTTATTTTTCATTCACTTTTTTTTATTAATATATTTTTTCATAATTACTAACAAATGCTCTCAAAAGAATAAAATTTTAAAATTCAAAATGCTTAACAATAGTTATTTTAGTAGTTGGATTATGAATTAATCATAGATTCTAACAAAATAGTCTATTCACCATTGTTTATGAAACTTCTAGCTTGTTGTAGAAAGCTTGTATCTAACAAAATAATTCTTTTTGGTGAGATTTGTAGACCCTCAGATAACAAAGTCAATGACCTTTAAACAAATAATTACTAATGAATGAGAGAATGAGCATTTATTTTTAAGAACAAAAATGTTTGTTCTTAATTTTGATATGATAAATGCTCTAAAATTAAGAAGGTATTTTTGTTTAGAAGAGAAATTGTGAACCTTGAACTTGGAGGATTCATAAGGTATTTATAACTTATGAGTTTTTTTTTTCTTTTGTGAAGAAAAGAGGCTAGTGTCGCATGTGTGCAGCGTTCGACGATCATCCTCCCGAATCGGGATGGTCAGGAATGATGTGTGTGGAAAGGACAATGAATTCTTGTCATTTATCAATAAAAAAAAGAAATGAGAGTCACCACCTAATATCATAGTCACAAGAAAACCTAATGGTCTGCGAGGGTCTGGGTAAGGGTATTGGTTATGCAAGAGAAAGACATATCACCCCTAGTGCACCCTATCTATGTTTTAAATCATATTTTTATTCATTAGTCTATCTAAGATTCGAGAAAAATCCTCCTTAGTAAGGAGATCCTTATTTCATCAAGTTAAAACCTAATCATCCTAAAACCCAGAAAAGTTTGTCTAAAATTTAAGAAAAGTCCTCCTCAGTAAATAGATTTTTATCTTATCAAGTTAAAACCTAACTATCCTAAAGGCCAAGAAATAACAAAAAGTTTTCATTTGAAATTTTGGTCAAATCCTAATAGATAACTGAAAACTTGGACTTAGGGTTGTCAGATCCATATCTACTTGGGCTCAGCACGTAACCAAACCTAAGAGCATTGGGTCTAACAGCTTGCCACACCCATGCCGAATTAGGCTCAACACGCAGCCATGTCCAAGGGCGGTGAGCCTAGAAGCGAGTTAGACTCCTATCATTTAGGCCTGACATTTTGTCGAGTGTAGAGATGTTAAGTATGTCGAGCGTAGAGATGTTAGGTATGGATGTAAACCATACTCACCTATAAATGGGTTATCACCCTACCATTGAACCTTCTAAAAAAAAAAACTTAAGCTCAAAATTCATTTTTTATAAAGTGCCAAAATATTGATCTATCATCAAACTATAAAACTTTGGCTAAAATTAGGAGGAAATTGAAGAAAAAATTTGAGTTCTTAATAATTTCAAGAAGACATATATTATTAGGATGAAAATTTGAATTTTTTTGGATATGCATGACTGTCTTTAAGTTTGAAGAGTATAATAGATTAACATAACCAAAGTTACGTTGTCATAAAATTTTAGATAGATAGATCTTAGTGAGTAGTTTAACTCTTTTCTAAGATAAAATTATAAATATTTTCAAACAAATTTTTTTCTCAAATGATTTTACATTTGCACCCTTTATATTAGCTTGAATAATAATTTCTCTATTTAGATGCTAGTTTTAAATCTTCTCGAGTTTGGAAAATCAAAAGAGGAAGCTATCATTCTTAACTATTAAACTTATTTCTAAGAGTTATTTAACTCTAATATCATAATATTATGTTAGATTTTATATTGTTATGATTTTTTAATTATAATTATGTGGATGGCTAGTGAGTATTAGAGAATAATATAAATCATATCATGGGACCTCACCTAACAGCTTAAGCTTTTAGGTTGAGATGGTTCTTTGACAGTGAGTAGATAAATAGATTTAATCTTATTCATTAAATACAAATTGATTTAAATAGCAAGTGATATATTAGTTCAATTGACAATAGCAAGTTATAAAGAGTCAATTAGAGGGATATAATATCTCTGGTATGATCAACTGAATATATTAAATTATAAAGAGTCAACTAGAAAGATATAACATCTCTAGTTTGAATTCTATGATTGACTGGGAACTTCGAGTTGAGAGGCTCTTTCTTATGATTTGACTCTTGAAAGTAATCACCCATATGTGTATCGTTCAGTAGTGCATCCATGATATATATATAAAAAAAATATCCAAAGATACAACCAAAATATTAAATAGAAAAAGAAAGAAAGATACTCCATAAATTCTATTCTGCAATAAAAATCTTACACTTAGAACAATGATTGCAGAAAGGAGTTTCCTACAAAACGACAAAAAAAAGGGGGAGAATATAATTTGATTAAAATTTCTATCCTAGTCGGTACAAAAATAATTGACAAACAATAGGGGAAAATTCAAATATTTCAAAAGAGTGAAGAGGTAAGAAGCATCATCAAAACACTTATACTGTTCAATCACATGGTAATTACTAATTAAGATGCCAAGTTTACTTAATGTACGGTTAAAAAAAATTAAGTTTACTCACTGTTTTGTCTTATCAAGAGACTAATTTCAATTTTGAACCGCAGTGCATGTATTATCAGAAGACTAATTAATTTCAATTTTGAATGCATTTCATGTTATATGATTTTTTTTTTCACGAAAAAAATTATTTCTCGATCAACTATTTCTTTTAGCTAAATCTTATTAGATTATTTATCTAAGATTGGAATAAAAATAATTTAATGGCAGAATATCTTCTTAATTACCCTAGCTTTCGTTGTCTTTCCTTACCTTCTCCCAGCTGATGAAGAAATTTCTTTCTCGTATATGAAATAAAATCTCTCTCACTAGATCTTGAAAAAATCATTTAAACCTCATATATATATATATATATATATATATATATATATATATATATATATATATAATCACTACTAGTCCATGCAACGAGTCTTACAATCACTACTAGAAAATCAATAAATATAAATGAAAATACCAAGAGAATATTTTTGTCTATAAATTGCCAACGGCTTTATCAACGGAAATACTCCCTCGGTATTTACTGATGGAATTACAGTGAAAAAAAAATTTAAAACAAAGCAAAAAAAAAACAATGATGTGCTATTCTGTCGGTAAAATCATTGGTAAATTGTGAACACTATTCATCATGTCATTTACAAAGGGAATCACCGACGGACTTTTCCGTTGGTATTTTACAGAGAGCTCTAAAACTATTCATTTTCCAATTGCACTATTAATTACTGTTCTTTACAGACAAAATCACCGACAGATTGAAAAGTCATCGATGTTATTTGGTGGTTTTCTGAAATATTTAGCTTAAATTAAAATTTTAAATTAAATATTACAAAATGAATCATCGACGGATTGACAAGTCGTCGGTGATATTTGGTAGTTTCTGAAAATTTTTTATTAAATTCAAAATTTAAATTAAATATTACAGACGGAATCACCGACGGAATGATTAAAAATATTAATATTTAATTAGCTGTCGGTAAAACACCCCAATAAAAAGCCTAGAATCCCTAATTTCACAACAGACTCGTCTCCTTTCTTCTTCTTCTTCTTCTTCTTTCTTCTTCTTCTTCTTCTTCTTCTTCTTTTTCTTCTCTTCTCTCCTCAACTCCTTCTATTCTCCTCCATGCTTAGGTATGTCTTCTTCTTCTTCTTCTTCTTTTTTCTTCTTAGTTATTTTTAATTAGTATACTTTACAAAAAAAAATTTCTCTTCTTAACTCACTTGCAACTACATTAAGGTAAAAAAAAAAATTCTTCTTTTTTCGTGTTTTTTTCACTATAGTTGTTTTTGTTCTTAATAATTCTATGAATATTGTTGTAGGATTATTTTTTTTTCATATGAGATCAATTTTTAGTTGATTTATTTATAGGATTTTAAAAAAAATTCATATGAATTTTTTTTGTTGAATTTATTTTTTCGTGTTATTTATTTGTTGCAAATTTGTTTGAGTTGATTTTCTTCTTCTTTTTTCCAACCATTTTGAGTGTTATAGAGTGTTGATTAATATTAATTTAATTATTTTATAGTTTTGTAAAATAGATTTTTAAATAATTACCGGCAGAATTACATACAGTATTTTTCCAAGGAAATTACCAACAAAATGAAGCGGGTAATTTTTTTTTGCTCGTCTTTTCTGTCGGTAAATCCATCGATAATAATATTTTTTTATTACCAACGGACAAAAAATTACTGGCGAAAGATTAACCGATGGAGCATTTTCGTCGGTGATTCTGTTGGTAAATTAATTACCAATGAAAATGGTAATGCAAATACCAACAGAAAATTCCGTTGATAAATCTAAAGATTGTGGTAGTGAATGGAAATACATTGCGGCCCAAAAAATATCTTATAATGAGCAAACTAGATTTTTAAGAGTTATTTCTTCTTCTTCTTTAGTTTGGTATAGAACTTTTTTTTTCTTTTTTTTCCTAGATAGCCAAATCTTTTTGCACTAACTTTTATATAAAATCTTATTGTGTGTGTGTGTGTGTGTGTGTGTGTGTGTATAACATGCATATATTGCATCACAAGTTACAACAAGAAGTGTTTCTTTTACATTGCGTCTCATGCAAACTTAAATCCGTACCATGCACATTTGGGAATATCATGTGTTGTATATACCATCACCAATCATCATATTTTATTTTATTTAATTAATATTCTTGCACCATCCGTGTCCTTTTCTAGAGCTAATTCAAGTGTGTCGTCACAGCCACGTCATTTGAAAGAAGAAGATCGACTTTTTTTCAAGATGGGTTATAAAGAAAAAGAAGCGTTGGAGAAATGGAGTGGTGAAAGTTCATTCATGTTTACATAGTTTTCTCCCCAACTACAACCAACCACAACAACATGTAAGGCGATAGGGGGAGGAGGATTTAATGGACAGTGCTGGTTAGTGAAAGAAGTGGTTGCTCCATCAATTGCTGGCCAAAATCATGATTAAGAATAGAATTTGGAGGAGTAACGATCATGATTAGAATTGCGACACACAAAGACCTCATAACAGAATACTTTTGATGTAGTGCTAGCTAGTGGTACCGTTATATGAGAGAGGGGGGGAGAGAGAGAGAGAGAGAGAGAGATGGCCATTAATCTTACAATGTAATAATCACCACTAATATTGTGTTAGCAAGTGGCTAAAGTGAATGTATGTTGGTGAAAATAAAGAATGTTTAGTCTCTTTGCTTACTCAATGCATGCCATCATCAATGGTAATATATATGTATATATTTAATAAGGGAGTGTAGTGTTCGTCTCATATGGGCAAAAAAGATGTGTAAATTTTCTTGTGACTAGTTAGTTAGTTAAACGTGGGATATTTGACTTGACGAGGGACTTCACTTGGTAACACAAGTGATCACGTAATCACTCCCCGCTTTATATGTTTTTTTATTATTAATATTATTTTTAAGAAAAACTCTTCTTCTTGGTATAATTATTTTTATTATATTATTTTCTTAATTGTTAAGTTAAGGAATTCTGGATTAATAATGTATTGTCAGATATAATAAAAGAGGGCAAAATGTTTTATTCGATCATTGAAATGAGCTAAAATTTTACCATATTGTTCTAAAAAGTTAATTATATAAGAACAATTAGCTTACAGTTGTTTTTGTTTTCAAGCCTGAATTAGACCCGGAAACTATTGTTTTGAAATTTTCTTTATTAATGAATATTCTTGCACCATCCGAGGCAAACCAAATTCTAAACCTATTTTTGCAAACCCATAAATGCATTATGTTCATTTGCAGAATGCGGACACAACAAGCAGTGTAGTGCAAACTCAACTTCTAATCAACTTTTTTGTAGATGTCTTCCTAAACTTAAAGAGATTCTTTTCTTTGATGAACATTTTTCGAAGAAAGAATTTACTAAATGACTATCGGTCTTGAAAACTTATTTTTTATTGAACAAGGCTCCTTGTTATTAAAAAAAAGTAGGAATTGTCATATGCAAAATTACTTATGTTGCTGATAATTGGTGGATTAAAGTTCTAGAAGTAGAGCTTATACTGATATGCATATGATTCAAAACTATGAGAAAATTATTAATTTTAGAGTTGGTTTAAGATAATTAGAGTTGGTTTAAAATGATTACGATGAGATTTTATGTGTGGCATATGAAAAATTAAATTATTATCAATAGCTTAGAAAAATATAGAGGATGAGATTGATGGAGACTATAGAGATTTTTCTAATTACAATAGAACTATACTTAAAAAGCGATCTCATTAGATGAATGAATTCTGTTTGAAGCTTGATATCCATAGTTTAAATGGAGATATGAGTTTTGAGGTATTTATCGACTGGATTACTAATTGTACTAGTGTTAATTAATTTGCAAAAGCGATGAATACGAGAGATTACAAAGTAATGAATTTGAGATATTATAAAGGAAAGAATTAGAAACGAAAGTCTCTAGTTTTGAAGTTGTTAACCGACCTGTAGTTAGTGAAATTGTCCGGCCAGTTTTGGAGATGGCTCCTTCACCAACTTCCTAGAAGAAAGTAAACTCTAGTAATGACTTTGATAATGGTAGCTCGAATTCTGAAAAATCTTTCTTTTTTTTTTTTTTGAAGATGAGGTAAAAACTAAAACTACAACCCTGGCTGCTTGAAAAGTTCTACCAAAGATGAGTGACGAGAATGACACTTCAGAAAATGAATCTGATGAGTGTAATGAATCTGACAATTCAGACACAAACGAAGTCACTTTTTGACTATTTTGTATTATTAAGTGTTTTTTTCTTAGAAAGAACAACCTAATTAGCTCTAATCCATGAATTCGTACAAAATTTATAGTTGAATAACTAAAATATATAACGTATAATAACTAATCGATTTGATTTAATCATTTTGAATTCTGCTCTTTCAAATGTTTGGCCCGATTCACATTGACTGTAAGAAAACATAGTAAGAAACATATTTTTACTTTTATTCAATGGTCTTAATTAACTTTTGAAGTTAATTAGTTGTTTAACATCATATGATAACATATTTAACCAAGTGATTGCGGAATTCAAATGCAACACTCTACTCCTCTCTTTTATATATATATATATAGACACATACACGAAGATTTTTTTGGAAATAGTCTAATTGTGAACGTTCTTGTGAAGACCTTTTTTAATTATAGTTCATACTTATGATAGAATTCCATGTGGGAAACTTACCTCGTAATTTATGTAGAAGGAGTCTTTTGTTTGGTTGCTAGGAACCACAAAATTCTTACTTGCACATTCTGGTAAGGTGTTGTTTTCAGATTTCCAGAGATATATTGTCATTGATACAATATGAACTCATGCATACTGGAGCAAGAAATTAGGTACTAGAGAGGAGTAATCATTACATTACCACTTCTTTAGTCCTGATAAAGACGATGCTTAGAATCGGACTCATTAACTTATTGCATTACAAGGGAAATTAGAAATTTCTTACCCCATGTAGAACAAAGGATGACATCAGGATCGGTCATGAAACTTGGTGGTGTTCCCCTCCTGTGAAAGGCGATTGCGTTCCACTAAGGCTCTGTTTATGTTGCTTCTTCTTGATCTGCTTTGATGATTTTAAACCAGGATAAAATTGTAGGACATATCGATCCTTCACACAATATAGCGTTCATGTCCCACCTTAAAAGAGAGAGAGATCTTGAGTTTAAATCTATAAATCATATTCAAAATAAATAGTTATTACTCTTGTCTCCAACCCAATGAAATTAATTCGTTCAAGACTAGATTGTAATAATTATTCTACTAATTTCATAGTCCTAAATCAAAAGGTGAATTAAAATTATCTCTAACATGTATCCCTATTAATGAAAACATTTTATACTTGAAATTTATAGAAATCCATTAATATCTTATCATGAAACTTAATTTAATTAGAAAGAGTGAAGATGATAGGACTTTAACTTAGAACAAAGTTTTATCATAAATCCCTACCAGATTTAATAGTTTTACCGAGAAAAATTTATATCGGCATTTACACTAGCAGTCCATCAATACATATGTTACTGATGAGCTCACAGACAGAAACAGTACATCAGAAAAACTCTCGTCGATAATTTATAGATTGTCGGTAATAAATTTGCAGACGAACAAAGTGCGCAAAAAAAAATTTACCCACTTTATTTCATAGGTATATCCATCGGTAAATATAACATATCATCGACATAATACCACATGTAATTTCATCTGTGTGTTAACAGTAACAATGATATTTTCAGTAATTCTTTTTTAACTCTATAGAATATATTGACTCAAATAAAAAATAGCAAGACCTCACCAATCAAGCAACAAGGAGATTGAGAAAAAATAGGGGCCTATATTTCAAATCAAATAAAGATGAATGAGTATCATTTGACTCCAAAACATTGAACAAATGTGTTTTGCCAAAATTCATAAGAAAAATCCCCGATAGGATCCATCAAAAGGAAGATCACCTCGACATAGCCAAGAATTGAAAATGTCTTTGAAAATTTTTCACTTTTGAGAAATTTTTTACCTGCCACCCATGAGAATTAGGCCACATGAAAAATCTTTGTATTTTTCATTTGGAAAGGTCACTCATCACAATGAGATCAATGTTGAAAAAAAAACTTTTGATTTTTTCACTAACGGGCAGGTCGCCCATGAGAATTAGGCTTCTTTTGAAAAGTCAAAGCCTCTGATTTTTTTACCAATGGGCAGGTCGCCTTGAATAATTAGACTACTTTAGAAAAATCTTCGTATTTTTCACCAACATGCAGGTCGCCTGGAACAATTAGACTACTTTCAAAAAATCATTGTATTTTTCACCAAATAGCAGGTCGTCTGGAACAATTAGATCACTTTTAAAAAGTCTCTCTATTTTTCATCAACAGGCAGGTCATCTGGAACAATTAAATCTTTTCTGAAAAATCTTCGTATTTTTCACCAACAGGCTTAAAACAATTAGACCACTTTAAAAAAAGCTTCATATTTTTTACCAACGAGCAGGTCGTCTGGAACAATTAAACCATTTCTGGAAATTTTTGGATCTTAATTGATAAGGTAGGTCGCCTTTCAAATGACTAATTATTTTAAATTTCACTCTTTCTCAAGGAAATTCATATGTCAATTTACTACTTTCGAAGTTTTCAGGATTCCTGAAAGAAGTAAAAGTTATTTTCCATAACTACTTTTCTTTATAAATTTGCTACGCAAGACCAAAAGGAAACAACATTTTTCAATGGCTTTTCATTGTAAATATTTTAAAAAAAAAGCAACTGTCATAACCTAATTTTTTTAATTTCTAGGAAAATACAATATAATAATAATAATAATAATAATAATAATAATAATAATAATAATAATAATAATTTGAGAATTGGGTCAAGATAACAAAAATTGAAGGTTTGGGGATAAAAAGAAAAAACAGAGACAAAGGAAGAAGGAGAGGAGAAACTAGGGAGACAGAGAAAGAGAGAACTCAGAAAGTAGAGAAAAAGAAAACCTAAAAAAAAACAAAGAGGGAAAGAACAAAAAATAACAACACATAAGCAAGGTTCTGGTGTTGATTTGTCCAATCCAACAAAAACAAAAGAGAGAACAAAAGGGGGAGATTACACAGAGAAAGAGCAAACAAAAAGAAACACATCAAAATAGAAGGAGCCAAAGAGAAGAACAACCAGAGAGAAAACAAACTAAAAGAGAAACAAAAGGAGCATTGTTTAGCCAACACACCATCGCCCTCAACTTCGCTTTCAGCAGTAACTCACAAGTAAAGTCATTCTTCTTTCCCTGTATGTAATTTTAATTACTCTGGCACTGTTGCAAGCATGCATGAATAATTCACACATGCCTGCTGTTATGACCAGCTTGGTCACTGATCTGGGCTAGTGATCAAGCTAGGCTGGCTTTATCAAGCACATCCTATATGGGTGGGCTAGATCCAGCCCGCCATAAAAAAAAGACAAATATTGGGACTGGCCTGGACCTGGACCTTAGGCCCAGCCAGCCCAATTTTCTTTGGGCTAAAGATGTGTTTGGAAAAACACACCCTTATGCCATTTCCCTTTAATCTTACTCTTAATTATTTAGATATCTAGTCAAATATGCCTTTTTAGATATTAGAAAATTTTGAAAAAAATTGATGACCCTTTTGGAATTATTTATGGCTCCCTCGTATTTTGTTTTTTTACTTCACTGAGTATTTGGGTTGTAGACTTTTACTATAAAATGTTAATCTAGTATGCGACACATATCTGTCTTTTTTTTTCCTCTAAAAATAATAAAATAAAAAGATTTGTTTTGCTTTCAATCCAAATTTTACTGATTTATTCACTAACATCAAAGTAAGGAATACCATACTTTTTTGGTTACGTAATATTTACCAACATCATAGTTGGAAGTATTCGTAGTCGAATATTCACTGGCACTAGAGTCAGGAATATTATAAGCAGGCTATCTTAAATAAAATAAAATAAACTCGTAGCAATTTAAAAAAAAAAAACCAGCAATGCAACTATCTCAGGTAGGACGTTTAAAGGGTGATAGTATCTTTTCTTTTGCGTAATCAGTTCTGTACCATAGAATCTCTATTGAGAAGTAAGGGTTTTTAGTGACCGTAATACTAGGTGATAACTCCTTAAACCAGTTCTTTTTCCCCTCTAAAAACAAGATATCAGATACATGTTCTTTTACTATAAAATTTTAAAGGTCGTCGTGATGTCGAGTGTAACATAATTAATTTCAATCAAACTATGATGGGAATCTATTATGATTCCTCTATTAGTGATGTCATACCAATAGCATTTGAATAAAAATACTCTATTATGCTCGCTATGATATTGCAATTCAATGACCTCTTCTAACTTCTCATAGTAATCAACTTCAAACTCATTGAAGTCGATCTCTTATCACAAACCTCATTGTTATATGTCTTTCTACCCTGCATAAATTCTTTAGTATGAAACACATGTCCATTGATAAAATACTCATTATAGAACTTCACTTTTTTTTAAGATCTAGACCTAGTAAAGATTGCCACAGTCCGGCCCAACTTGCCAGATATTATCCGTTTGGGCCTTATCACCCTCACGGATTTGTCTCGGTGACCATGCATGGCTCTAAAACCATCTGAGAAGTTAGCAACCAGCACTACTAATAAGACTAACTACCAACTCCTCACCTGCCAATGTGGGATATTACAATCCATCCCCTTAAGGAGTTTGGTGACCCCGTCGGCACAACCGGACAGCCAGTGAGGCCGGCTCTGATTCCAAATGTCATAGCCCAGCCCAACCTGCCAGATATTGTCTGTTTTGGGTCTTACGGTCCTCACGAATTTGTTTTTGGTGACCAAGCATGACCCCAAAATGCATTTGACAAGTTAGCAACCAGCACTACTAATAAGGCCAACTACCAACTCCTCACCTGTCGATGTGGGATATTACAATGGCCACTCCCCCTTGCAGAATATTGTCAGTTATGGCTCAGCCCAACCCGGCTTCCATGTCTCACGATTTTGTTCCTAGCAGCCCATTGGCCCCAAAACACGTCCTACAATATTAGGTACCAACTGCCTTAATATGCCCTGGCTCTGGACACTTTTCTCTCGATATGGGATGTTACAACCCCCCCCCCCCACCTTAAGAAGGGGCCATCCTCGACTCTGATATCATATGCAAGGCCCGGCCCACTCCCCCTTGCAGAATATTGTCCTCTATGGCTCAGCCCAACCCGGCTTCCACACCTCACGGTTTTGTTCCTAGGAGCCCACAAGCCCCAAAACACATCCTACAAGGTTAGGTACCAACTGTTTTGATATGCCCTGACTCTAGACACTCTTATTTCGATATGGGATGTTACAAAGATAAAGTAACATTAATATTCTTTCCCGATTGATAAATTTGGTACATGAAGTACAACCATGAAAAGTTAATAAAAAATGTGTAATCAAATTAAGTATCTCGAGAGATAAAAATAATTAATTAATGAAACTTGATTATTCAGCTTTCATGAGGAAGTTATCATTTTTGTTATGTGGGTTACATGATCATGAGGTTCATATCAGCATGTATCATGTAAGTATCAATGTACTTCTCTCTCATTTTCTTTCTCTTTCTCATGACTGAAAACCTGGGAACGAAATTAGTTGGTTAATAATTGTGTGTTTGTGCATACGTATGATGGGTATTAAATGTATGATATGTTAAATATTTAATTAAGTTGAGTGAACGTAGATAGCTAGCAAGCAAAACAATTGTCTTCGGGCAATCATTGAAGCAACCAGATGCATCAATAGTGGCACCATTGTTGTAATAGAGAGAAACACGCATTGTCAACTTTTATTTTAGTCTGTTGTCATAAAAAGGAGTGACCCAATCGCTCAAATTTTGTGGGGGAATGCTTCTAATTGATAATTTCCCTCCTGTTTTGATGAACGATATATAAATCTCTGGGGTTTATTGTGGATGCTGCCTGGCACTTTGGTGTCCCTATGGAAGAAATGTCAAATTAATAAGACCGCTAGCTAGCTAGACCAGTACCATCTTTATCATGAATCTTTTGGATAAGCCTGAGCATTCCATAAAGATGTTCACCATGAGTACTTTTCCCTAGGATGGCCATTAGTAAAAATTTATGGGATGCATTTAACCTAGCCATAATTTAATTTGAAACTATATATATAGACACCCGGAATCTCTTCCAATATATGTAGAGCCTACTTACACAAGAGTATTAAATTAATGAACCATACTTCATGATATATATATATATATATATATATATATATATATATATATGCACTCAATATAGTAGAGGATTTGGTTTTTGGAACTTAACTATCCAATCTAGCAAGCAAATTAAAATAAATTTTTAACTGTATTTTTCTTATTTTAGTAGAAAATATCGTATATCTTAATTACTAATATATATTGGATAGAATTAATATTGCATTTGTTTTAAGTGTCATTAAATTTTAATTGTATTTGAAACAAATGCCTTTAGATCTAATATCTATAAAGTTGTATCATAATTACTAGTAAAAATTGATATAATTGCTTTTAAAGCTAAATAAATGTCGTTAAATATGATTAATAAAAACAATTTCTTGAAATTTAATTATAACATGTACTTGTAATGACAATTTATTCAAAATATCGATATAACCCTCAAACAATTGCTGCAAAATTTTCATTTTGTATTAATGTCACTAGATAACAGTAAATTAATTTATACCCATAAATTGTAAACTATCAATCTCACCTGGAATAAATAAATAATATATATAATTAAGAATGAAACATCCACCATAAAATTTATTTTTTTGAATGAATCTCAAACTCAACTATTTAATATTATTTGGGGCATATTTGTTTTTGTATTTTCAAAGTGTTTTTAAAATTTACTTTAAATTAATATTTTTTAGTGTTTTTAGATAATTTTAATGTGCTGATGTCAAAAATAATTTTTAAAAAATAAAAAATATTTTTTTGATATATTTTTTTAAAAAAAATAATTTTAAAACCAATTATTATATCACACCCCAAATACATTCTTCGTATTGTAGTGGAGCAATTAAGAGCCAATGGATCCATAAAGATCCTAGAGCCCAACTCATTTTTAATATACCAACAGATATATTGGGATTGGGTAAAAATATTACAATCACAAGTACAATATGGTATAAAAAACAATATAAAATAAAATACAAAGGTGAAAATATATCATCAATTAAAACTCAATCATCAACTTTGATCATACTATACAGGTTTCAAAGATGCTACTGCATGAAACCGGATAGACAGTTTCTATCTTCCAATCGATAAAAAGGGGGAAAAGAAGAAAAAATGGGAAAGCTTTATTGTCTTCCTCTCTCACCAATTCTTTCTCAGTGGTTGCGATCTTGACTCAAGAGGAAAATTGTATCTTCTTTTATCAACGAAAGATTCAGCAGTTGCCATGTACAATCATGGAAAGGGAAGATATAATAAGTTCAAGAAAGGAAAATGCAGATCTACAAGAGAGTCCTCTCTCACCATTTTGTGGGTACATGACCATTCTGTAGGACTGATCTCCTTGGACTCTAGTAGCCATTCTTATTAAGGATTTGCAAGGCACGTGTTTGTAAATTATAATATACGGAGACTGATCTTGATATATGTAGTACCATTTGCACTAGTAAAAATGTTTTCTTAAGGGCACCTTTTGTTTGTATTAATTTTGGATAATCTGTAGTCTCTAGCTCGTTTGAGCAAAATATTGATCACTCTCATGTTATTCTTATGCTAGCTAGTACCATGATGTACACAGTTGGTGTCTACAATGATAAAATGTGAATAAAGAAGGGAAAGGTAGGGAGAAATATAGAAATTACTCAGTCTCCACAAAGCCCATCATGTCTTTCTCCCTCTAGGGACCATGAAAGGTCAGTGCCTCCCGACCCCATCATCTCTCTCTTGCCCTCTTGTCGTTGAGGTGGTTGCACAAGTAAAACGAGTGATGTTTAGAGAGAAAAGGAGGTAGAGGGAGAAAAAAAGAGAGATCGAGATTTTTTTCTTAGAATAGTGGTGGTTTCAGTGGTGTTTTTCAAATGGATATTCAGGTCATGGGTCGTAGTTGAGATGGAGGCGTGCCCCCTGCACATACAAATACAAATAGTTACCTCTAACGCTTCTTCTTTTTTTTTTCTTTCTTGATGGACCCAATTGGCCAATTGTTAGTACCTATATTGTGGGCCTGAAAAAACCCTACCCTCTTCTCTATCTTTAGTCTCTACTTCTAGGTGGTTGGCTCTTCTCCAAGGCTTAGACCCCACAGTAAGTACACTAATGGAATTGATTCCAAAACTTTTCATGCATTTTTGGACCCTTCCCCCACATGCCCTACAAACCATTATAAATTATCAGGACTGCATTACCCTTTACGCACCCTCTCTCCTTGTTAATGTTGTCTCTCATTTTTGCTTCTCTTTCATATTGATATCTAGCTATTCTCCTTTTCTCTCTATCATCAGCTTTTACATGTACGTTGATCATCTATCTATATATACACATATATTCACTCCCTAGCCAGCTTTAATCATACAATAAATTTGTCCTAGCAAAAATGCCTGAAGATATGGTGAATCTATCGATCAATGGTCAGTCTCAGGTTCCTCCAGGCTTTAGATTTCACCCAACAGAAGAAGAGCTTCTTCACTACTACCTGAGGAAGAAAGTTGCTTATGAGAGGATAGACCTTGATGTAATTCGTGAGGTTGATCTTAATAAGCTTGAGCCATGGGATATCCAAGGTAAATTGAGCTAGCTAGTGTCTCCATGTTTATATTTCTCTACATATTTTTTTTCTTCCACATATATATTCCAAACTTGTTGACTAACCAAGTCTTTCCTTGTGTCAAACTGGGACTATGTAGAGAAGTGCAAAATAGGATCTACACCTCAGAATGACTGGTATTTCTTCAGTCACAAAGACAAGAAATATCCCACAGGGACAAGAACAAATCGTGCTACGGCTGCCGGATTCTGGAAAGCTACTGGCCGTGATAAGATCATCTATAGTGGGTTTAAAAGAATTGGATTGAGAAAGACTCTTGTATTTTACAAAGGAAGAGCTCCACATGGTCAGAAATCCGATTGGATCATGCATGAGTATAGGCTTGATGACAGCACCCATGAAACTAATGTAAGCCATCTTCTTTATGCTTAAGCATATTTTATATGTTTAATAAAAAAATTACATTTTATATGCTTTGAAATCCTACCATACTCTTACCTCTTCATGTCTTGTCTTTTCTTTTTTCCTCTTTCCTTTTTACTTTTTCTATGTAAAAAGTATATACCTAGATCATTCTTGAAAATCAAAAGTAAAGTTGATTTCATAAACTAAAATTAAACAATTCTATCTTTTTATTTATTTTGATTTTATTTTGTGATAAAAACAAAATTTAAATTTGAGATCTCATAGCCTCCTTCATGTATTTGGTCTAAAAAAATGTTAGTATTTCTTCTAGATTGATCATTTCTAGCTTATATGGTATTCATTTTGTTCACTCTCTGAATCCTGCAGGTTTCAAATCCTATAGGAGAGGCAATCCCAGAAGAAGGTTGGGTGGTTTGCCGGGTATTTAGAAAGAAGAACTATCAAAAAACCCTAGAGAGTCCCAAAGGCTCATCAAGCTCATTGGATTCAAAGGCTCACCAGATTCTTGGTTCAGGGAATGAAGGAGTTCTTGATCAGATACTTATGTACATGGGAAGGACTTGCAAGATGGAGAATGAAACATTTAGCAACATGAATATCTCCAACAACAGCAACAACAGTAGTTTAAGGTTTCTATCGAACAACTGCATCAGTGAAGGACTCCATGAAAGATTCATGCACCTTCCTCGGCTAGAAAGCCCAACACTCCCTTCTATTCCAATCAGAAGTCCATCTTTCGATCAAGATCGAAGTTTCATTTCTTGTTATCATCAATCATACGATGAGATGCTGACAGAGAATGAACCTTCCTCTCCAAACCAAGTTGGCAATGGCATCTTCGACATGACCTCATCCTCAATGACTGATCATGACTCCAAATCCGGGCAACTTAATGATTGGGTAACTCTTGATCGTCTTGTGGCATCACAGCTTAATGGGCATGAAGTAGAGACATCCAAGCAATTATCTTGCTTTAGCACTGACCCAAATGCGAGTTTTGGTCTTTCTCCTGATGATGGCATGCAATTATCACACAAACAGCATTCTCATGGATCATCATCATCAAACATTCAAGCAAACTCTTCCCATGTTTATAGCAACGAGAATGACCTGTGGAGCCTTACTAAATCATCATCTCCATCTTCATCATCCGACCCATTATGCCACTTGTCGGTATAACAAAAGTGCTCGATATTTTATACCCTATTGAATAATATAGAAACCCTGAAAATCTAGGTATGTATACGTTATAGTCAGTCGTCTTTATCTATATATAATGCATGCATGTATTGCATAAATAAGTTTGGGTGATATATAGGGATATATCTATATATTTTGAGATGGGATTGGCATTGTCAGTTTACACACCATTATGTTAATATCTCAAATAACGATGCCATCCATGTTATTCACAGATTGTTATCAAAGAATATTACAGCTATAGTTTTTCTTAAAAAAACTTTCTGTGTGATTTGCTCTTTCTACTTGTAATCATATCCGCAGCTGATTGAGGTCTTACCTAAATTCGTTAACCAAATTGAAAAAGCTTCACAAGGCAATTATAGCACAGAGCTGACTTTAATGTGGTGTTGGGGTCGACCCAAACTCACACAAATGATAATACCCACATGCCATGGTGATATTGGAAAGAGGTCAATTATCAAATATTGATCAATTGGTTATTGTTTTGTCGAGGAATAGTGAGGCCATGGGGTCTCAAACCCAATCTACGTACCAAGAAAGATGATAACAAAGAGAGAAAGGTGACTATCTTTTTGCTATAGTTGAGATAAGATAGAGTACACATGATACCACTCATAATTCATTATTTGGGAACAATAGAGTACACATGATACCACTCATAATTCATTATTTGGGAACAAAGCGTAGTGCATTGGTCTTGTCTTAGATATAAGACTTCTAAGGTCATATGGTTCCTAGATAGAATTGTATGCTTTCCTCTCTCTCTTTTTTCTCTTTTTTAGAAATTATTTTGGTGGGTTTACTTTGTTGAATTCTGAGTCATATGACTTGACTGATTTTTTTTATCCATTAAAAAAAACACAAAGAAGCTAAATTATCCAAAATTATATATAACCAAACCAATTGAAAATGTGCTCATAATTCACACATAAAAATTGATCCAACTTGTGGTTACAATTTGGTAATGAAATATTATCTAATTTATAGTTTAAATTAACGTTCAATAAGAACTAATTAGGACATGGTTAGCTAGTGTACGTGTGGAGTTCAAGCACATGTTAAAGAGATTGGTTAATAACTAATAGTTTTTTTGTATTTTAAACCCTTCTATCTTTGATCCTATGTCGACCAGAAATTGAAAGCGTATTACCATGTTGTCTAGGGTTTTAATTATATTTTCAAAATATATGGAGATATATAAAAGAAAAGAACAAACCAAATACGAGGTTTAACTTATGACAAGAAGTGATAGTAAGTTTGTTTTTATTCTTCAAACTCAATAATTACAATCATGGTATTGAAAAAGAATATTAATTATTTCTGTAATCACCAAAATTGCCAAGTGCTCCAATATTCAAACTTCTTTGAATTTCGAAGTATTAATTGAGATGAGCTAAGCTTATTTAATCTTATCTCTAACAGCTAGCCTTGGATGAATGTGGACTGTCCAATATTATATGATAATGTCATCAATATATTATTTTGAAACGACATTTTGTGAGTAATACTTGTAGTTTTGACTAATTAGGTACACCTAAAATAACAATAAATAATAGGTAGACAATTGTTATGTCATCCAGTGCTATATTTTATTTTATTTTATTTTATTTGAAATTAAATGGGAATCGTAATCATCATATTTAGGTGATTTATTTGTGATTTTTGTGATCATGAAATCTAAGAAATTGAAAGGCCCTCTATCAATTCTCTAAAAAACAAAATTGCTTTCTTTGCTTAGATATCTTTTGTACACGTGTCACTTGGTAATGGCTCTTTTGATTGCAATTTTGAAGAAGAAAATATGGTTGAAGTATTTAAGAATATATTTAAGATCTCAAAGGTATGAGTATAAAGAGGATTTTAAATAGGATTTTTTTTTTAATCTTCATGCACTTTTTAAAACGCCATTGATGACCCTTTTTCTTTATTTTAATCATTTAAATTGACATGGAAGTTTTTCTTTTTATATATATTTCTCGTTAAAAGAATGGTAAAATATATCAGAATTTATTGATCAAAGTCAAAATAATCCTTGAACAAATTATTTAGCGCGAACAATGTCTAAATAAGATTGAAGATAAAAATTAGTCCTTCTTTCAAGTAGTGTTAGGTTTATATCTTTTCTTTCTTTATGATAAAACATGCCAAGCCTCCTTATACTATTGATCAAAGCATAAATAGAAAATGAATAAATTATTTAACACAAAGTGGATCCTTTTAACAATGAGCGGGATTGCATTTATAGGAGCAGTGAGTGTTTGGTGAAGTGGATAAAATTAAGGATAAATTGAAATTATTCTTTAATTTTGTTGAGTGGAGTTAGATTTTCATATAATTTTTTTTAAAGTAAAATGCTTCAAGTATCCATGTACTATATATTGATCAAAACACAGATAATTTGTGAATGAATTATTCAACATTTGTATCATATGTTATTAAGTGGGCTAGCTAGCTAGGGTGTGACATATATACCAAGCAAGCATGCGATTTGACTTAACACAAATAGGATAGAAATCATTCTGATAATCATAGATAGTTTTATTAAAATAGGATAAAATAAAAGAGCATGGGAAAATTTCAAAAAAAAAAAAAGAACTTGAAACGTATGAGTTGGCGTTATATTTGCTGGATTTATTTTAAAAATCTGCCTGAAAAGTATAACATCACAATTTCTTTCAAGGAAAAAAAAGGGAAGAATGGAATAGGAAACCGTTACATGATCATATGAATTTTCTTTATACTTATTTTTCTCTATTTTTGGTTTCGGATTTGGGTAGAATCTAGCTAAAAGATTTTCAAAGTGGAAAGAAAAACTCTTTTTCTATGGAAGACTAGAATTTTATTGATCAATTGATTTGGCAGAGAAAATTGCTGTATACTACGAAGAATAAAGAAAATTTCAACGGCGACATATGAGTAAGAAATACAGTAATTGTTAGGAGAGCCTGGACCGCTTAATGAAGTTATGGCCATGGCATGAATTAATGTTTGTAAATCGTACGTTATCTTGAAATTAGGGACCATTTTGGCTTGGCATGATAAAATTGACTGGTATCTAAAGGTATTTTCGATTTTCATGGTGGTAGAAATTAAATGAGGTTTTGGTCTCTAGCTACTGGTTTTGCCAATGATCAAGACGTTGCATGTTATGATGAACGCAAGATCACAACCTACTATATATTTAGGAATTGTGTAATTAATTGGTTAAATGGAAGAAAAAAGAGAGGCTAATATACACATACACATGATGCAAATATGACGATTGATTAGGGAGAAAGACACATTTTCTGTGAAGCAGCTTCCTTGAGAATATTTTACAACCTTTAAACAAGATTAGACAGAGAAATGACAAATCAGAAGCTTATCTCCATTCAACCAAACTTTAATTTGTTGCTTACCATCTGATTATGACTAATCAATCGTTTTAATTACATTCCAAATAGACGTTAAGCTTCATCGAGAATTTTTCATAATATGGTCCAAAGTTTTTTATTCATACGTATTTTTGATAATCAGTCAGCTTTGAAGGACCCATCAACAGCTTTTTCGGTGCACAAGTAATTGACCAAGTTATTAATTCCCATTAGTGATCAATCAAATTTGATGCAATTAAGATTGTAATTAACATAGAAATTGATTAGGAGAAGCTTTGATTGAGATTGAACAATTACATTGGATAACCAAACAAGTCTTTGTATATTGGTAAGGTTAATCTATCATGTAGGACTTAATGTATGTTAGGTATCAAGCATTGAACCCAATTAATTTGCAATTCTCCTAGCACACTCATTGGCAAATGGACTGTAATTTTGGCCTTGTACAATTATGCACTTGATAATATATAGAACACTCACAGCTCACCTTATTATATATGTATATCTATATATATTTCATGGGTTTTTTTTTTTTTTTTTTGTGGATATTCATTCTTCATGATCGATCGATTATTAGGAGCTAGCTAGCTAGCTAGCTCGCTCATCAAATAATTAACATCAAGGAGTTATTGAAGGATAAGGTTTGCACGGGGAAGAATACAAAAGGCTTGTAATGATGGCTCTATTGGATGTGATCAAAATTTGTTGGAACAGAGATGTAGTTACCAAAATTAAAGGCCTGTATATATGCCCAAAATTATATCTATATATGCATGAATCGGTTGAAATTTACGTGAAGGGTTTTGTTGCTCCTACTCCTCCAATTCAAAGAGATGGAATTCTGGTAATTATAATACGGTTTTATTATTCGTGCGTGTCGTCTTTATTTTATATATATATATAGATCCCAAATTTCACTACAAAAAATGGGAAATATGAAAGCAAAAATCTTATTTATAAGAAAGATTAGAGACTTGAGCCAATATATATAGGTCTAATTAATATTAATTGAATTTGCATATTTATTTATTTATTTATTTATATTATGGTTAAGATTTCATTCTTTCCGTATAAATACAAGAGCACGTAGTTGTTATGTGTTAAGATCAAAATAATTCAAACCATAATATATTTCTTTTCCTCTCTTTTCTTATCAATTAGAAGCTTTTCGTGTCTGTTCATTCTTCCTTTCTCGTTCAAAATTAATTAGACGTGTGTCATGGATGACCAATTGATGAAAAATTAAAGGAGCACGTACCAGCGAAAGGGATGTTACATCACTGGTTGGTGGCTGAACAAACAAATTAAAGAAAAAATAATTTTTGGGTACTAAAAATGAACCAGAAGAAAATGGGAAATAAACATCCTACATATGTATGTCCATATATACCCTACAGGCTTGTGTGCGTGAACCAATTAGAATTAATAGCAATATAAATGAAGCAACATCGGTAGTTGGTGGATGCAGAGGCTTGAAAGAACATGTTAAGGAGATATTTGGGTAATAAATTAAAATAATTTGACAACATTTTCAAAAAGTGATTAAGGTTGGTCCATGCGGTCTGTATTTTAAGTCTATATCTTTAAACCGTAACTACAAAAACTATCACAACACCAAACACGGGATAAATATTCTGTCACGTTATAAATTCTATTTTTTTGTCTGGAAAATCATTCTCTTTGCATTCTTATGAAACATATATTTGACAATAAAAGTTAATGGAAGAATAACGGGTAAACAATATGATTGGTGTGGAATTTAGTAGACATATAGTAGTGGGTGTATATTTGTCTAAGATTTATGTTACTGATCTCCTCCTAGCTCCCGCCTAGTGGTAGTGGTGGAGGATTTTGTTTGTTTTTCTAACAAATGATCATCTTTGCTTCTGTTAGAACTGAACTATCAAGGAATGGAGAATAACATAATCCCATTTTGAATTTGGTTAGATCCCTTTGTCGTCTAATCGAAGTATAGGTCCGAAAGTATTTTTAACATGCATTTGGTCTTGATAATATATCATTGGAATATTTGTGTTTCAAATCCTTTTTTAGTGCTAAATAATCTACGTTCACGAGGTATAATTCTGCCGTTGAATTATGAAAAAAAAAATGTGGTTGGTCGCCTTTTTAAACTATATATTAAAGATCCCTATAAATAATCAAATTAATTATATACTTGCAATATTCATACTCGGATTGCATAGCCACTGTTACGGCAGAGGCTGGGAGCATGCAAATAGTGGGCCCGAGTGCCCACTTTGTGAGATATACCGACTGGTCCCACAAAAAGGGAACTATGGGTTAATGGAGAGGTCCATTCTACCTTGTAGGCCCAAAATACTGATGTCATATGGAATTTTATTTTTTTTATTTTAAGTACTAGCCAATCCAGTAACTAAGCCAATTTGGTGACCGGGGATCGGTTCTTTTTTTAAAAAAAAAAAAATTCATTCTGTTTAATTCGATTATAACTTGTTAATTTTAAAAAATAAAATATTAAAATAATAGCATCGAGACTTGTGGTTCAGTGGTCTTGAGAGGGTTTCCCTACTTTTACATCCTGGGTTCAAACCTCAATGTACATGTCTGTCACCCCCGTGGTGCCTTACCTGCTACTAGGCTTGCAGGGTGTTCACTAGATCCAGGAATTAGTCGTTGTGCGCGTAAGCTGACCCGAACATCCCGGGTTATCAAAATATATATATATATTAAAGCAATATTATTTTTATTTTTTAAAGGGAGTTATTAATTTTTTTCTAATTGTTGAGACTTGAGTCTTCCCCTCAATCAAGAATCAAGCGAATGAGGTTTGGTAATTTTGGCCATAGATACATCTAGATTAGTAGCTGATGACATAGAGGTGATGTTGTTTGTAGTTTAAAGATTGTTCGTTATAATCCCACCAAACTAACTAATGTTTGTAACCCTATATATGCTTAGTAGAAAAATAATTCAGTAGCTGTAATCATGGTCATAAGGACACTTACCTGCATAATTAGTTGAAAATTATTATAGTCACCTCTTAATCATAGCAAGATGGAAAATTACTTGCATAATTGGACTCAGATGGTATAATATGATGGTTCTATCTTCCATTCGGATCTTGTCAATTGTCATGGTCACTACATATTGATGTTTATCAAGAGAAAGGCACCAAAATCCCACTCTCTCGTGTACAACTACATGAGTTGCCTCTATGGTTGGATCTCTCGTGTACATATAAACAGTACTATTTTTGTGATATAAAATGTACTTTTTTGATGTTGCCTTCGCTACAATTTTTTTTTTTTTATTGAATCCTGAAATTAATTACTAGTTTTTAGTGATTCTAAAATTTATATGAATTAAATTAGTGATTTTTAAAAAACAAATTTATAATCTGATCATTTAAGTTACACCTGTTGCTTATAAATTTTTCTTGAAAGAGTTTTACAGTTCCATAGAAAGGAAGATTTATAATAAAAAAAATTAGTCAGGTAGGAATGGGAGTAGAAGAACAAAATCAAATCAAATCATCATAATTTCAAAACAAGGAATAATAAAAACAAAATTAATGGGTCGTGGTCCATTTTTTTAACATGTTTAAAGAAAAAAAAAGATATTTTATTAATCTTTGTTGAGTGTTTTTTTATTTTTTGACTCAAAATGTAGCCACTAATTAAACACTCTCTCTTTTCTTTTTCTTTTTAAATTATTTTTTCTCTACTCTTTCAACATTCAAGTATCGAGAACATGGAAAAAAAATAAAGTTTCATGCTAAAACTAAAGAACCTTGACAAAATATATATAATTTATTTTATCCTTGTTTTTTGAATTTAACCTTGACAAAATTTAACGTTGAAATTAATATTCAGTAGCACATCTAATTAAGGAGAAAGGTGTGAGGGACCAGATAACAAGGAGGGAGGTAACATCTAGGAGATTGAAATGGAGACACAATGCTATAATTATGAAATTTCGTGGATAAATTGGATGCTTAATCATCGTTTGAAAAAACATGGCACTTAGAATAGATATTCTTCCATAGTTTCTTGATGTGATTTTTTCTCTACTCTCGAATATGCTTTAGTACTGGTGTTGATGGAAACAATGCCTTGCACGAAGATGTGTGTAATCAAGGCTAACAGGATGATTAAATTTATTTCAACGTCTTTGCAAAAGAAGGTAAATCATTGTCAAATCATACTGTTTTACCAAACCATAGGCTCAACCATATATATGCTAGGATTAATAGACAGAGCATCTTATATAGTCAGGGCGGTAAAAGTAAATAAATAAATAAACTGGTCAGTCCAAGTTTATTTTTCCCTTACAAAATAAAGCCATCCCCATTTTTTTTTCTATTTTTAAAACCATGCAAAATATATATATATATATATATATATATATATATATAGAGAGAGAGAGAGAGAGCATGAATTATCTTGGAAAAAAAATTAATCAGAACAATAAAGAGAGGTGAAATCACCTTAGGTATTATGGCAGAAGTTATTTTTTAAATTATTTTTTATTTAAAATAAAATATTTTAAAAAAAAATTATTCTTAACATCACTCCATTAAAATAATTTAAAAATATATAAAAAAAATTATTTAAAGAAAAAAATCAATTTTTTACAGCAAAAATAAACCGGTCAAAATCTAGCACCCAGGATAGTTAGGTGAAACACGACGAGAACATATAATGGTAATCGACCTATCAAGTAAAATCTCATACCATATTAGTTTTTTTTTAAAAAAAAAAAGAAGCTATGGTTGGCCCATACCAGTTATAGAAATACTCCTCGATCCAAACCTAGCCCATGCCAGACCCAGGCTATTTCCATCATGGAGTCAGTCCAATCAAGCAAATCATCAAGGACGGTGACAACGGAGGCATCTAGCTCCAATCTCTCCACTTATGGAGGTGCCAAAATGCTAGAAAGTAGGCCAGGAAATATAAGCATCTCTCTCTAGAGAGGTCAAACTAGGCAGCATCTGAAGAAGCCTTATAGCTGCTACCAGATAGGGTACTCAGAGCAGCCTTGCAGCCCAAAGTCCTCACCTGAAGGTAAGCTCTGCGATATCACTCAGGCAGTAGGGATGCTATGGTTGAAGATCTTTCACGTTCAATTTAAGCCAACTGAATAAAGGAATAGTCAAGAAAGCTTGTAGTTAAGAATTGACACCATCTTCTCAAGTCCTCCGAATTGGAAACAGGAAATTCCTATTTCTTGGCAATCTTGTTTTAACAACACTATATAACACAAAGGCGGGATGAAAAGATCATGCTCAAACTTTTTTCATGTTTTCTTGTGTTCAAGGCTATAGTGAGTTCTGTTTTAAGGATGTTCTATTAAAAAAAAATATTAATTTGATATTTTTTAGCATTTTTTAATAGCTTTAATGGGTTGACGTTAAAAATATAAAAAATTATATTAACTTATTTTTAAACAAATATATTTTAAAAAATATATTATACAGCACAGTACTTAGATACACAAGATAGAAAAAAGAAAAAGAATGGAATCCAATACTCATACCACAAAGCACCATATGTTAAGCAACCCAATGCCATCATTACATGTCCCATCTCCTGTTCTGTCCTCTTTCAATAATATGGGGACAACCCATGTTTTTTTATTTAAAAAAAAATAGAACAGTCAATAAAAAAGAAAATTAGCAAACTAACACATATGAGAACTAATTAGTGAAATAATTAACCTACTTCAAGTAGTTGTGTTGTTCATATCATCGCAACTTATTAAAACTCAACAAGATGCAGAGATAGGAATACCGCAACCAAAATTCAATAAATTACGTTGTTCTACATGGTTGCCATCAGCGCAGACTATAGAATATGAAATAAATAAATAAATAAATAATTTAAAGATTTATTGTTTAGTATTGTAATAGCAGTTAATTTTTAAAGTGTTTTTCATTGATAAACACATTAAAATATTTATTTTTTAAAATTTTATTTTTTAACATATCAAAACAATCTAAAAATATAAAAAATAAATAAATTTTTAACCAGCAGCATTTCAACCACAAGCTCAAATTACCTGAAAGTAACAACACAACCACTTAAATTGTGTTATTTAGCCTCTCTCTTTTTCCCTCAGCTGTGTTAATTTGCTTCTTTTTTTCTGACTGTTATTTGAAGGGAAAAAAAAACATAAACCCCGGATCCCTTTATAGTTAAATTCATTTGCCAAAATCAAGGAGGCATATTGTATAGCAATTTCCTTGAAAACTTTTTTTTTTTTTAATGTTGTCTCTACACGCTACAAAGAATTAAGTTCGGCAAACCAAACTTTGGATGGTAACTTTTAAGCACCTCCCATTTGCATAATGATGGTGCACTAGAGCTTCTGCAGTTCAAAAATGATTCTACAGTGTGCAAAGAACATGACATGGTACAGAAAACCAAAGATGTATAGTTGATTTCTATGAACTTCTAAGGAAACTGAAGAGTAGGAAAATTTTACAAAGCAAGACCATGCTGCCATTGCCAACCTGTAAATCATGATGTTCGAAGTTGCAACTAGCTTAGTGTTAACAAATAATGGTGTTAAGGTACGCATGGTAACTGGTGACAATCCTCAAACTGCTAAAGCAAAGTGTTTCATGGATATTCAGATGTAGAAAGAGATGAAATCGCAGGGAAGATTTCAGTGATGGGAAGGCCTTCTCTGAATGCCAAGCTTTTGCTTGTAGAAGCATTGAAAACATGTTTTAGATGTCAAAAATACCAATCTCTAGGGCTTGTTAGTGGCTGGCTTTTATAAGCAAGTTGTTGGGATTTCTAGGCAATGTTTTTTATATTTTTTGAAAGAATATTGTCCTAGCCATATGATTCGGACCAATTTTGATCCATTTATTTACACAGACACCTTCATTATACTTGATTAATAGATAATCTAGGGTTTATATGTATCAATAACAAGTTTTTTATTAAACTTAATCTTAGAGTTTTGATTTTGAATCGAAATCCATTATGCCAAAATCATGATGTTTAAATGATAATTAAAATAATGGAAGTTAGATTATTCACTCTTACATGATTTTTAACATGTATGTGCCTTTCTTTTACCATATTTGGTCTATTTTGGGTTTCTTGATGCTGGGTTTGAGTTTCAGTGTTCTTCATTTATTTTGGAGTTAGATCCGTTTTGTTCCATAATTTTTTATTTCTTATTTTTGTTTTTTTTTGTGTTTAATATGATTTTTTGTCTTTGGTTTTGTTTTTAGCTTGTTTTCGGGTCAAACCAAAACTTTGGGTTCAGTTTATGGTTAAATCAAAAATTTAACATCAACTTAGTCGAGACAAAATTGGATCCAAGATTTAAGACCCTATTTGGTTTGTCATGTTTTTTGTTAAAGGTATTTTGGTTTAAGGGTGTTTTTGGAAAACAAACCTTAGATCTATTTTAATAGTTTTATTACAAGAAAAAATGAAATTTTTGCCAACCAAAATCTTAAAAAATAATAAAACATAATGAATTTTTTCTTTTCATATGACCAAATTCTAAAATTCTCAAGCACATTTTATTTTTTATATATAAAATTTTTTTCATTTTTATCATGTTTTTTATTTAAAAAAAAAGAAGAAGAAGAAAATACTAGAATCAGTCAAAGTTTATCATAACTAGTTTATAATTATCCATTAAAATTTGATCTACATTTCAAAACACAAAAAAAAAATATTTTTTTCTTTTAATATACAGGATTATGATTTTATACGTAAGATGTATTCTCAATATTAAATAAAAAAATATAGTTCATTTTATTTTTTATGTTCTTATATTAAAATGGTAGGTATTAAACTAATAAGATAAAGACCTCCTTATTCAGAATGATTTTTCTGAAACTCTAGATAGACCAACAGTTAGAAGAAAAAAAACAACATTACCTTAGTTTAAATCAGACAAATAAATAATACAACTTACCTCAGGTAACACGTACTAGAGGTGTTAATACTTTCCCTTTACACAATCAGTCCTCATACCCAGACTTTGAGACTAGTGAAAGTTTCTAGTGACTAAAATATCAGGTGGCGACTCTCATTCTCCATACTTTACTGATAAATGACAAGAATTCCACCCATGTTATTATCGATAATCTTGATTGGGAGGATGATCACCATGACGCCACGTATGTGTGACATAATAGCGACTCCGCTAAGGACCTATAAATTAAACTTTGTTTGATTGTCTGATTATCGTGTTTTTTTTTTTTGTTAGTGTGTGTTTTTTTCTTTTTTATGCTTTATTTTTTTACTGTTTTTTGTCCATTTTTATTATCAACATCCATTCTTTATATATATATATATATATATATATATATATATATATATATATATATATATATATATATATATATATCACACACGTATTTGTATATTAGATATGGATTAATACCTCATGCATCACTTGCTTTAATTTTTTAAAGCACACACAAAGTGGACTTTGAAAATTTTAATTGATCAAATTAAATCAAGGGCTTAATTATGAAAATATTAAAGTTTGATAGCCAATTAGGGGTTTGATTGAAGAAATTCAAAACTATGGACCAAATTGTAAAAGACACGAGACTTCAAGGGTTGAAATTGACCAAATCAGGGGGTAAGTTAAAGAAAATTAGCAGTTTGATGGTCTATTAAGGGTCTAAAGTCATAAATCAAAAACCAATGACAAAGACAAAAATGACGCTAAACTTTAAGGCTAATGATTGAGTTTGGCAGGGGTGAAATTGCATGAAATTAAAAGTTTAAGAGGCAATTACAAGTGCAATTAAAAAAACAGGGACTAAATTAAAATATATCAGATCTCAAATTAAAAACCTTAATTTCTAGGGGTTTAACCTAGACGACGCATCGTTCACCTATTGTTCATCTCCTTCCTTGGCAATTTTGGATAATCAAATTGTCACATTTCAAGAGCTCGTTATGGAGTTATAAACCTTTAAATGACACAAGATTTTTTGCAAATGAAAAACGAACATTCCTTCTACAATCTCATTTCCATGATTGAACTTTTACATTTTAATGTTTCCATAAAAATATCTATCTTATCTATGAAAAACCATAAGTGAAGAATAAAAAAACAAATTTAATACAAACAACAATATGCAAATAACAAATTTAATGCAAATAACAAAAAACAAATTTAATACAAATTTTCTCACTTACATCGCGATGACTTTTAAAAAATAAAAATTGTTTTGAAAAAAAAAAACCAAATTTCTGGCATTTTATTCTTAGAGAAGAAAGGTCTAGCTTAAAGAGTCACCACATAGTATTATGGTCATCAAAACTTGTCACGGGGTCAATTTTTCATCCCAAAAACAGATCTCGTGTGGCAATCTAGCTCAGCTAGACTCAGCCTTTCCCTCACCGATTCACTCGTATTTGTCTAGCATCTAAGTGTTTCCCTCACCAGGAGGTTTTTTACACTCTCCCGTTACGTAGACAAGCGGAATACACAAGTGACGATGCACAGAACATTTGTGCACACACACTAATGGACTTGTGTATCCTTTGTTGACAAGACTAATAAAGTTTGGGAGTGTTTTACTGTAATATCTTAACTGGTCAACAGAGATTCTATGGTACAGGACTAGTTACGCAAAGGGAAAGATATTACTACCTCTCAAACGTCCTACCTGAGGTAAGTTGCATTGCTGGTTTTGTCTTAAATTGCTAAAAATTTGTTTTTGTTCCATTCTTATGGTCTTCCTATAATATTCCTGACTCTGGTGTCAGCGATTATTCGCCCATGAATATTTCTAACTCTTGCATTGGTAAATATTGCGTAACCCCAAAAGTACGGTATTCATGACTTTGGCGCTAGTGAATAAATCCATAAAATTTGGATTAAAAGAAAAAAGAAACCATTTTTTTACTTTTATATTTTTTTATCAGAAAAAAAACATATATTGCATATTAGATTCATATTGCAGAGTAAAAGGTCACAATCAAATATACTGTAAAAACAAAACAACACAAAAAAAAGTGTGGGACTCATAAATAAATTAATGAAAATCTCTAAATTTTTCTAAAATTGTTTTATATAAAAAAGAGCTCGTTTGGTCAAATATCAAAATAAAAAGGGTAAGGTATAAGAGTGTTTTTTGCCCAACACAACCTTAGCCCAAAATAATTTGGGTCAGATGGGCCTGAGGCCCAGACCCGGCCCGGTCTCAATTTGTTTGTTTTCTTCTTTTCTGGGCTGCATCTAGCCTAGTTTTATGAGCTCGGCCAGCCTGTTCACTGTCCCAACGACAGCACGCATGCGTGTTACACAGGGCGAAGGTAATTATAATTACCTTCGCACAGTGTAATGTAAACACAAAGGAAGCAGGGAATAAGCTTACTCGTTTCAGGGGCAGGGGCTGCTACTTGAAGACGATGGCGATGGCGATAAAGACGTGAGGCTGCTGGCCGAATGGAAACCCTCCTCTGTTTCTTATTATCTTCACTTGTTCTGGTCGCCTGTTTTCTCTTTGTCTCTCTGTTCTTCTTCTTTTTCTCCTCTCTGTTCTCTTGACTCTCTCTCTATACTCTCTCTGTCTATTCTTTTTTCTTTGCGTTTTCTTTCAGTGTATTCTCTCTTGTGTTTTTTTGTTCTGTCTTCTTTCTGCTTCCCCCTGTGTCGTTCTTTTTGTCCTCCTGTGTTGTTCCCGTGTCTATGGTCTCCCGAGTCCTCTCTGTCCTGTGCCCCTCGCCTTTCCCTGTTCTGTGGTTGTGGTCTTTGTAGGGGAAGAGAATGCCCTTGCATGCGGTGATCGTGGAGATGAGTTTGGAATAATAGGGGATAGTGGGCAGCTGAGGTAGAAGACCCACGTTTTTGCTGCAATTTTTCCGTTCCGGCTGAACCGGTGGACTGAAGGAGGTGGTGATGAACACTGCTTTAGCAACGACACCGTTTTTTCCTTACTGATTTCGCTAATTTCAATTTGCCCCCTTAATTTCTAACATTTAGTAATTGGGCCCCTATTCAATGAAAATCTACTTTTTTAATTTTACCCCTGGTTCAATTATAATTGAATTCCTGTATTTCAGCGCCATTAACAAAATAGTCCTTAGTTTCTGAATTATTCAATTCAGCCTTTAATTGACAACTTTTAATTTTTTTAAAATTACCTCTGAAAAAACAATTAACCCCCTATAGTATTACCGTTTATTCACTTTGGACCTTAGATTTAATTTCTTGCAATTTTGACCCAAATCAATTTTAAATTTTGGTATTTCTTCAATTAACCTCTTGATTGCATTAATTAATTAAATCAAATTTTATTAAGTCCTCATATTTATTAATTCTTTCAAATTTTTACCAAATTGACTCTCAATTTTATAATTCAATTCTTATTAGTCTTCAAACTTTTAATTTATACTATCTTAACTCAATTCTCAAATTATTATTTTTTTATTTATTTATTTTTAAAAATTAAAAAAATAGGTTATGACACAAATAAAAAATTAAAAGACAAATCAAGAAAAATATAAGAAAAAAAATAACAATAAAAAAATAAGAAACAAATCTCATATAAAAATCAAATTTCAAGGGATAAAATTGAAAATGAAATAAATCTAATCTAATATAATTAAAAAAATGAAGGTCAAATATGATAAAATTAATAAATTACTAAATGTTTTTGAATTTTTGCAAGGACAACGTGTTTTTCAAAGCTGGAAAGAGCCCCTCATTCTTAAGTTTAATTAATCTAGCTTTTAATTATAGTTTAGTAATTTTACTATGCAACTAAAAAGTAAAAAATCCTAGATACCTTTGAATTTACAATCTAATCTCATGAAAAAAAATATTTTATTCCTCAAATCAAATTATCAATTTTATGTTGTTAATAACAAAATAATGATTTAATTGTATGAATCCACAATAAAATGAGAAAGAGCCCACATGAAAAGTTTGATTCCTTTTTTGTTTTTTTTTTTAATTTTAATTTAATACCCAAAGGTCAAAGGTACATCATCACATGCATGGTAAATGCGAGCACAATTGCAAAAACTAGGTACAATCATTATTTAGCCTTTACAAGGCACTCAAATTTGAAATTTTGAGGGGACTGTGGTGCACGCGCTTCGGCCTTCGGGCTAAATTTAATTCAAATAAAGGGAGTGTGTTGTGGGCCTTGTGGCCGCGTTGCCTTCAAATTTGAAATTTTAAGGGGACTGTGTATTTAATTCGGCTCCTATTTTGTTGCCTTGCCTGCCTTACCCATTCCTAGGTCAATTCACATGTTTCCACGTGGTAAAGACTACACCGCCAAGCTCACTTTAGTTATGGTTAGATAATAGGGTAATAATGGTTTTTTAAAATATTTTTTATTTTAAAAATATTAAAATAATATTTTTATTTTTATTTTTATTTTTATTTTTTAAAATTTATTTTTAATATTATTATATCAAAATCATTTAAAAAAATTATACAAAAACACTTTTTAAATGCAAAAACAAACACACTCTTATTCCGGTTCATAAATACGATTATTTTCTATTAAAAAACATTAAGGTATTGTTTGATTAGTTTTCTAAAATAGAAAGGGTAGAGATAGTAGAAATGTAAATGTATTTGGTTGAAAAAATCAAGATAAAGATATAAAAATAAATTTATCTCTGGATAATTTTAGAGTAAATTTTTATACTTTCAAAACAAGAATACGGAGGGAACATATCTTCATGGATAGTATTTATTATTTTTTATTCCTAAAATATCCTAGTAAAAAACATTTAATTTTAAAATTGTTCAACTAAGACATGTAAGAATAAAAATAATAATTATTATAGTTTTAAAATTCAACTTGGAGATCAATCTGAGGCAAAAGCTCAGGTCACTGGTCGAGGCTCAGATTGACATGAGTCAGTGTAAGAATAAAAGTGATTAATATTATAGTTTTAAACCTGATTCGGGGGTCGAGTTGGGGCTAGGCCCAAGCGAGTGGGGTTGATTGTTAACACGGGTCAATCAATATAAGGATAAAAAAATTATTATCATAGTTTTAAAACCTAACTCGGGTGTTAACCCGAGATAAGGCTCGAGTCACGTGTTAGAAGGGTCAACACGGGTCAATATATAATAAAAATAGTTATTATTATAGTTTTTAAGACTTGATTCGAGGGTCAACTCATGTTGACCTGGATCAATGTAAGGATTAAAGTTGTTATTATCTTAATTTTAAAATCAAACTCAAGGGTCAACCGGGACAAGACCCAGATCACGAGTCAAGAGGATAAACACAGGTTGACCCAAGTTAATATATGGATAAAAGTTATTATTATTATCATTTTAAAACCCAATTTAGGAGTCGACTCGAGGTAAGGTTAAGGTCACAGATTGAGAGGGCCACCTCGGCTGACCCAAAAAAATTTAAAAGTAATCACAACAACCTTGTTTTTACCAAAAACAAAATTTAAAGAAGTCAATGGGTTTTTTACTCTTGTATTATCTCGGATTAACTTAGGTTTTTGATCGGGTCAAGTCGAGTGTATTATAGAGTTGTAGGTGCAAGAGATGTTATCTATTATAACTGATCTTAAGTGTAAACATAAATATCATTAATACACATCTATCACTATTATTCAATAATTATCTAAATTCAAAAACTTAGGTTTTTAATAAATAGTTTTATATTATTTCCTAACACTTTTCAAATAAAAGCTTTTTAAGTTTAAAAATTACATGCTAAACTATTACGAAACTTGCATAAATTCATTATTACCTTGTGCTTAACATCATTAGAAATTAAAATTTTAATATCATGTCAAAAAATTATTTTAACTCAAAATCAAAAGTTTAAATAGTTAGAAGAATCTCAATAAATAATTTTATATTATTCTTTAACACACTACCATAGATGAAAATTATTTACATACACACCATAATCTTTTACTTAATTATATTAATTTGATTAGAGATGTGATTATTTGCTTATTAATATTCTTATATCATATTAAAAAATTTTCATTTAAAAATTATTGGAGTTATGTTATTACCCTTGTTTGGATGACTATTCTTACTTTAAAAAAATCCATATTTTCCAGTAAGGGAAAGTATTGATTTAAAATATAGATTAAAGGTAAAATTATAATTTTCATATAACAACTTTTTACAAAATTAACTTTCCTCTCCATTTTCATTCCTTCAAAATTTAGCATACGAAGGAAAATCATTTTTCTCTCTAAGATTTTCTTTCCTCTCAATTTCATTTTTCCCTCTTATTTTTTCTCACACACGATATAAAGGTAAGGTGTTAATATTTAAACTTCTTTAACCTTTAGACTCGTTTGTTTGCTAGAAAATAATATTTTTTTACAAAGTGGTTTTTATGAAAAATAAATTATTAGAAAGTGTATTATATTTTTATGTTTGATAGTGTTGTGAAAAATGAGTTCGAAAACACTTTCTAATGTTTGATTATGTTATGAAAAATAAGATGAAAAATAGCTTATTAATGTTTTAATTTTATTTTACAAGTTTACTAAAAGAATAGAGACCAAAACTGACATGTGAAAACGTTGAAGAGGGATGAAACTGAAAAAAAACTCATTTTATAAATTATTTCAAATAAAATAAATAGCAATCAAAAGAATGAGAGCTAAATTCGACAAATAAAAACGTTAAAGGAGAATAAAATTGAAAAATAAATCAATTTCATCCATTATTTCAAATAAAACAAACAAAAAATAAGAAAATAAGAAACAAATATGATAGAAAAAAATTAATTAAGAAAAGGATAAGAGAAAAATAAATAATAATAATAATAAAATAAAGTTCAAAGTTGATATAAAAATCAAATTATATCAAATTCTAATTGAAAATTTTTTAAAAAAATAAATTAAAATAAATTATATAGCAATCAAAATATTAAGTATCAAATTTGATATAATTAATAAATAACAAGATATTTTTTTTAATTTTTTTATAACTTATGAAAAATGTATTCCATTTAAAATTACATAATAATATTTTTAAAATAATCAAGTTAAATTTTGTTTTTTATTGAGATTTATTTTTTATTCAACTTTTTTTTAATAATAAACAAACATGTAAAGTTTAGAAAATTGTTTTTATTGTATATAGGGATGAGTAAAAAAACTAAAAAACTGATTAAACCGAGAAAACTGGAAAAAAATAACCGAAAAAATCGAATCGTGAAAAAAACCGACTAAACCGATAAAAATTTTGAAAAACCGACCAGTTCGGTTCGGTTTCGGTTTTATAAGCCTGAAAACGAAAAAACCGAGTTGAACCCAAACCGAAAAAACCGAGCCAAACTGGAAAAAATCGAGCTGAAAAACAGAGTTAAACTGGTTTTTGTCCCACAAAACTGAAACCGATCGGTTTGAACTAGTTTCAGTTCGGTTGCGGTTTTTTTTTTAAAAAAAAGATTGATTCGGTTACTTTTTATATATAAAAAATGATCACTCCTAATTGTATATAGTCGAACTCTCATTGAATCAAATAAAAATAATAATTTTGAAGTGTTCATATATAAATCAGCTAAAATTTGCGCAGGAGATCATAAAATCCTCTGTGAAGGAGCTCACTCTTGACCTTTCATGTTCTAAGTTCCAACATAAAAATTTTTACCACGAATATCAGAAGACTGTAATTAACCATATATTGCATCGAATTAGGACTCGGAGCCGATAACATAGCTCCGTTTGTTTAATGGTGGTTTTTTTTTAAAAAAAAAATCTATGTGTTTATTTTATATTAAAAAAATTGGTTAATAAAAAATATTTTTCAATTAAAAAAATTAGTTTAATTTTCAAGAAAATATTTTCCATTTATTTTTAGATGGAAAACATTTTTCAGAAATTATAAAAAATTTAAAAATATTTTAATATTTGTTAATTATATCAAATTTAATCTTTAATCTTTTAATTTTAAAAAGTTTTTTAATTTATTTTTTATAATACTACTAAACAATAAAAAAATAATTCACCAACTTTTTTTTTAAAAAAAAAACTATTTCCCACTAAATAAACAGTATCTTAGTCTAGATTTGCTCCTTTGTTAACTATTGGGTCAAGAGTCAAGACGCAGCACATCAACATGTATTATTTGTCCTTGTATTTACAAATTCAGACATTTTTGGAAAGTAGACCGCAGAATCAGAAGTGTTTGACCAGTCTAAGGAAAATGAAGCCAAGCCCTTTTCATTAGCCCAAGAACATATAGATTCCTCTTCAATTGTATAGTTAACTTGGTCCTGCGGTGGTGGTCTTCGAGGTGTGTTTTCATTAGCTCTCCCTCTCGTCCTCTAGCAGCTCATGCACGTGAAGCCAATGGAGGGGGCGGTCAGTTGTTCTGCAAAAAGATTAAACTAAAGGCAGGCATGCATGCATGCTAGCTAGCTGGCTCGATAAAAGTTAGCCAAGGAGATACATTGCTCTTGTGGTCCTTCAAGTTTCAGATTTCTGTCACATTAACCCCTCTAATACATCACAATTTGGGTATGCCAAGTTCCCAGCCATCCAATTTGGCTGGCAGGAGCCCCGTCCCAAAAAAAAAACATTAATCTTATGTCCTTTATATAAAGAACATTTTTAAATTTAGTGTCAAAACTATTAAAATTTAAGTTTTGTTTTCCCTATAAAAAGATTTGAAAATTGAGGGACTAGACACATAATTTACCTAGTTATTCTTAAAACTCATTTGTTTTTTCGTTTCAAAAAGTTTTTAAAAATAAATGATTTTTTTTTGTTTTAAATTTTGTTTTAATATTTTTATATCATTTTAATGTTCTTATATCAAAAATAAATTTTAAAAAATAAAATAATATTATAAAAAAATAATTTAAAATACAATCTTATTACAATATCAAAGAGGATGAATTTGTATTCGTGCGTGCTCTACTAATAATCTATCTCTCCCATGTCTTCTTCTATCACATTATTATAATTTACAGTGTCATTGACAATGCCTGACACACCTCCATTATAAAAATTTTTTCCCCATGCGACTACACTACACCAGAACAGAAGTCTTGGCGGATATATTGGAGCTGTACTCTGCTACATTCACAGACTTATAATTAATCTCTAGCTATCTCTCTCTCTCTTATTGATTTCACTTCCTTACAGTTATAATAATTGTGGAAGAAATCAATGTCCTTAGAATATTATTACCATGCACCTATATCTAGCACCCTCCCCCACCTCCCTTTCTAGGCACTTCTTAGCTTCTAGTGTGATGTAAAGAATTTTTTATTTCTTTCTAGCCACCTCTCAATATGGGAAAGAAGGGTGGTACCTCATGGTTGAACATCGTGAAAAGAGCATTCAGGTCTCCAAGTAAAGAGAATGAGAAAAAGAGTAGCAGAAGGAGAGAAGAACATGACCAGGAAGAGGAAGAAAAGGTAATGATACTATTATCATGAACAATGACTAGCTTTGGTCTTTATGTTTATAACAAAGTATTGATTTCTTGGTGCATGGATTTCTGGGTTTAATTTTTTGCAGAAAAGAGAGAAAAGAAGATGGCTTTTTAGAAAGACGTCGTCCAGCACTAACCATGTCCCAGTTCAACGATGTGAAGAAAATATTGCAATAACGAACACAACAAGTACTACCACTGCACCCTTGAGTCCTACTTTGGATGCTGAGAAAAAACTTGCAGTGGCAGTGGCAACAGCCACAGCTGCGGCAGCTGATGCTGCAGCTGTAACAGCCCAAGCAGCAGTAGAGATTGTTAGACTCACTAGACCAGCTTCCATCTTTGTTAGAGCTAAACTCTGGGCTGCTATTGCCATTCAAACGGCCTTTAGAGGCTACCTAGTAAGTGTGTGTTTTGGTATTGTAATAACTTTTTGCTGTTATAATTTAAAAAAGAAATTATAAATTATATTTTTGTAACCAAGATCAAAAGGAATCTCGAATAAGATCCGTGTAAAACTACATAGTTATTTTTATTAACTAGATGTGATTAAATTTCTAATAAAACCATATAAACAAATGGATCCTAACTCATCACTTGCTATATATGTTGTATATTTCAATATCTTCATTTCTTTCTTGTTTAATGATTTGGTATTTATTAATCTTGATTGATTATTGAGGCAAGGAGAGCTCTACGTGCACTGAAAGGGCTAGTGAAGCTTCAAGCTTTGGTAAGAGGACACAATGTAAGAAAGCAAGCGAAGCTAACACTTCAATACATGCAAGCTTTAGCTCGAGTACAAGATCGAGTCCGTGACCACCGAGCAAGGCTTTCACATGAAGGGAGCAGAAGGTCCATGTTTTCTGAGACTAATAGCTCATGGGAGTTCAAATATCTCCACGAAATCCGTGAGAGGAAGTCCATGGTCAGTCCTTTGCAACCCTATGAGCCCATCAGCCAAACTATACTTAAATCCAAAAATGTCTAGGCCCATCTCATTTATTAAAAAAAAATTATTGTATATGCATCAATTCTCAGACAATTGCTGATGAGAACAGACACATACAAATCATTTATAACATTCAAACCACTTAGGACATGAAATGACATGCTTCTTCTTGATGGGAAATTAATGGCTTTTCTTAACAGTCGAGAGATGTAAGCTCTGTTCTAGATGATTGGGATGATCGTCCACGCACCAATGAAGAGATTGAAGCCATGGTGGAAAGTAAGAAGGAAGCTGCATTAAAACGTGAAAAGGCCCTGGCTTATGCTTTCTCTAGCCAGGTTTGTCTTCTCACTCACTATGTGTTTGTTATATAAGTTAATTTTGGGCTCTAACATAATTATATCGTATGTTTTTCCTAATTAATTAATTTCTCAAATGTCTACTTGACTCAAAATCAAGATATGGAGGTCTAGAAGGAACCCATCAGCAGGGGATGAAAAGGAACTTGAAGACAGAACAGGATGGCTTGATCGCTGGATGGCAACAAAGCAATGGGAGGCAAGTAGCAGGGCAATAACAGATAGAAAAGACAACAGTATAAAGACTGTAGAAATGGACACATCTAGACCATTTTCATATTCTACTACAACTTCTTCTCAAAGATTACAAAGCCAAAATCACCTACAAAAACAAACCCCCAGACATTCCATTGCTTCTCCTCTCCATAGATCACACTCCAGTCTTTCTCTCCACCAATCACCAATCACACCCTCTCCTTGCAAACCCAAGCCCCTTCAAGTACGTTCAGCCAGTCCAAGATGCGTAAAAGAAGAAAAAAAATGCTACTCAGCAGCACATACTCCAAGCTTGAGCTCTAGATATTTCATGAACAATGGTGTTGGTCGATATGGAATGGTGGGTGCAAGTGGGGGCACTGCTACAATCTTGCCAAACTACATGGCAGCAACTGAGTCAGCAAAGGCTCGTGTTAGGCCACAGAGTGCACCAAGGCAGAGACCATCGACACCTGAGAGAGAACGTGGTGGATCGGTTGCGAAGAAACGTCTGTCATTCCCAGTTCAAGATCATGGACCACATGGAAATGGTGCTGGCATTCTTGGCTACAGTAGCAATAGGAGCTTCAGTCAGAATTTAAGGAGCCCTAGCTTCAAGAGTGTGCATGGTTGCCACTTCGGAATGGGAGAGCAATCAAATTATTTCTCATGTTATAATGAGAGCATTGGTGGAGAAATATCTCCTTGTTCCACGACTGACCTTAGGTGGTTAAAATAAGAAATTTGTAATTGGGTTAGTAGTATTTTAAGAATGTAATCATTTATAATTAATTATCTAGCAACGTTACTGAAATTGGCCCATTCTCATAATCTGACCCAAGATTTAGCTCATGAGTTTTCGACTCTCATTCCAGATTTAAATTATCATGAGTTTTTAACTCTTGAATTAATTTAAAACAGCATCATTTAAAAAAAAATTAAATTAAATTTTATAAAACATAAAAATTATAAGATTTGAATTTGATTATTAAAACTGTGATATTATATAAAATAATCATTCAATCTCAAAAATTAAAAATAATACCTTAATATTTACATAAATGGTATAAAAATTAAAAGAAAATGATGGAACAATTTGTACATGTAATATACAACCAATTGGAAACCCTGCTAACAAAAGGCCTTCACTCTCTCCAACAGATCATTCATCCATCACACCAGAAAGAAACATATAAGACTAGTCGATAATTATTTAAACACAAGGTTGAATTATTCATCCTACATAATTATTAGTTAGAGTCATTTACATCAAATTACACCCAATAACATCCCCATATTATAATTTTATATTTTCTCAGTTTATCATCTAAGAACCCTAAATTAAAATTGAAGAATGTTGCATAAACTTTAATATTAATCTTTACTTAAACTTGTACAAATAAATTTATAGTTTTTTACCTAATAATTTTATAAATTTTGAATGCTAACATGCTAACCAGTTGAATTTTTTTACCTCTGCCCCCCCTCCCTTTTTTTCCCCTCACATTCCATGAGCTTTCTCTCATTATTCTTTTTCCCTCATTTGATTTTTCTCTTAAATCTTGTGTTAAATGTGTTTGAACATACACCCCTCTCCTAATTCCTGGTTTCACTCAACAAAAATTTGTCTGTACCTTCCTTATTTTCCAACTTTGGCGGGCAATTTAAAGGATAAATGCCATTAATGAGTTTATATTTTATTTTTTATTTAATTGTTGACTTTCTTGTATAGCCTTTTTAACTTTAATTGCCCTAAAAATTTTAATCTAAGATAGAATAATATGTTAGCAGACTCCTCATGAAATTTCAGCTCAATCTAATGGTCAATTTAAGAGTTATGTTCAAAGATGTAAAATTAATCAGTAGCTGATTTTATAACAAAAATCAAGTTTTCTTATATCATCCTTACATGAATCGTATCAGTTACTCTACTAAATACTCGGTACCACTTTCGTATTCTAAAATATAATTATTTTACACTTTCATCTTTTAGTTTATTTAATTTACGGATTTATTATCGTTTCACGGTAACGTTACCAATTTTCAACCGGAGTTTACACCAACAATACTTTTTCATGTCATTCTTTCTTTCTCTTACCTATTGATCACAAATTTAAGCTCATTTTTATTTTTATTTATTTATTTTCTGTTTATTTTATTTTCAAATTTCCAACGGTTTACAACTTCCATAAGAAAATATATTCAAACTTAATCGATGGTTGTTGTTATATAATATACTTCAAGTCATAATTAAAATATCACATGTTGATCAAAACCTTCAATTCGCCAAAACCAACATCAACCAAACTATTGGGAACACAATATTGATCTTATTATATATTGAATTATATATATGTAAGTGATAACACATTGAACAAAACAACACACAACAGTCATCAGACTATTAATTTTACATGTGTAAACTCTACGAAAACCAACAAATCATCAAACTTCCATGGCAACAATATAGTAATACCATAGCTTCTGTCTTAGAGGGAGCTTAGTATCATTTCTTGTTGTCCTTGGCTTCTTTCTGGATCATTCCGTGCCAATTCCTCTAAGAGGACTGCAAATCTCTCCATAACTGGTGCGCGTAAGGAAACTAACAGCATAACCCCTCGCTCTCCGTTCTTGAATCTATAGGGCAGAAAATAGGTTCCAGCAATAGAAATTTCATCAGGCATGGCCTTAGCTGGCCCAGCATAAACTGGCTTATCCCACCCACAATCCACTTGATCAAACCCAATACTTGTTATGTCTGACACAACATATGACTGTAACCCGATAGGCTGGCCTTTGGTGATCTCTATTAGATCAGCCAATGATCTCATGTACTCCGCAGTTATTGCATTCTTGGCATTCCGTATCAACTCCATTGCATACCCTAATGAGTTCAAACAAAGATTCTTAGCATTTGTTACAGCCGCTGGCAAAGCTAGCACGTTACCGTAATATCCTTTTGGTAATGGTGGGTTGAACTTGGAACGTGCATTGACAAGCAATTGCATGCGCATCTGCTCATTAGGGTTTGCTTGAGATGCTATGGCATAGCATCTCCATAAGCATGCACTTATGACCTCAAAATTTGAACAAGGGTGTAAATGAGAAGGAATCCATCTACGAATGTTTGATAATTCTTTGCGGTTAAGAACGAAACTACGGTGGGCTACATCGTAAACTTCGCCGTGGAATTCAGGAACGTTGGTTGTAGGACCAACAACAACTGGACCATGATTACCATATTCACTGTGTCTGCGAGTAACGCGTGGTGGATTCCGAGCACAGAGAAGTTCCCTTTGCCACACAGGTAGAATTGAAGGGGCTTGCGCACCTCGTGCAATCTCCCCTATGGCACTCAATAGCTGAACTATCCCAAGTGCATCACTCATTAGGTGATTGAGACGATAGGCAAGTACAAAACCACCACACTTCAAGCGTGTCACCTGTTAAAATAAGTAAAATTATTAGTACAATGGAAAGAACAAAATTATTATTTTCTCTAACCTAATTACATAGACAAGTACCTTCTTTTTTTATATACTCTACGTGGTCTATTGTCAAAAACAATTTACAATAAATGACTGAATAAACTTAGTCAATGATGTCCTGTGACCTACCTGAAAAGACAATAATGGGGTATTGTGGATCCCTGCAGATCCTGGGACGTTGTATAGAAGTTCTTCAAAGCAAGGGAATGGAGATGGAATTGGATCACCAAACTGCTCAACTGTAGCATCGGCATCGGCTTCGATGAACAAAACACCCTCCCCAGTACATTCAACTATAAGCTTATTGTCTGGCCCTTGTCTAATCCTACCAGCAAAAGGGTAATAATAAACAAGTGTTTGTGCAATCGCCTCTTTTATTACCTTCACGGGATCTTTCCCTTGCATTGAGGGATTGTGTGCATACAAGTTGTAATTCGGTGATTGGAATTGGAGGTATAATTGGCGATCAATATCAGAAAGCTGTCTGAGTTCATGAGGAGTGGCTTTAGCTGGGGCAACCAATTCAGGTTCGCATCGTCGGACCGCAAATGATAAGGGAGTAGATGCTGCCATGGCATAAAATTAAATAGTGTGTGCGGCAAACTGTGATCAATGGCAGCTATGCCACGGCCGGTAAGAATATGGGTTGGGAATGGGATACCTGCAGTTGCAGACTCTCTACATATTTATAGTAAGCATTGTTTAGACGAAGCATGCAAGAAGTAGGTGAACGATAAAGACTATCAAGCTGTGTTAATTAATTGGTTTAGATGATAAGACCTTGACTTGTTCAATCAGTGTGGTGTTAAAGGGATTCGATCAAAGAAAGAGAGAGAAGGGTTCACGGGAAGGCATGACACCAAACTTGCAAATGTTTCCCTGTTCTGCCGGATTCCCAACATATATATATATATATATATATATATATATATATATATATATATATATATATATATATATATATATATATATATTTGTGCATTACAATCCAAGCAATTAAGGGGTTGTTGTTTTTTCATGATACAACATATTTTTTAAATTGTTTTTAACGGTATTAAATTGATTTTTTAAAAAAAATAATTTATGATTTAATTTGATATGCTAACATAAATAATAAAATATAAAAAAATAATATGCACTTTTGAAAAGTATTATTTACTAAGTTACCAAAAGTACATTAAGTTATGCATAATTAAATAAAACCCAACACAAATTATATCAAAAGCTAAATGATATGAGAAAATCATTGTAAATCAAGAGATCTTTTACAGTGTATTATAATAGTAGTTTCACTTTTAATTTCTTATCTTTTCATGAGATATTTCTTTGGCTTTTTTTTTTATTCATCGCTTCTTTTCTGTTATTTTAGCATTTTGGATGTGGCTTGATTATCACAACTATATCAAACTCAAGATACTTGGTTCTGGAAAAAACATCAGACTCATAAGCATTTTAGATCTGACAACCACTCTAGGCTTTAAATGTCTTGGGTCTGAGTTTGATAATTATATTTGAATTTGGTATGGTTATTGAATTTAGATATATAAATCTAACATGGTTGAGCAAGTATAGAGTCACGAATATGATTTAACCATTCAATCATCACAAGAGTATATAGCCCAATCTATAACCAAAATTAAGAACATTCGAAGATTCATAGCACCAAATCTATAAGGAAAATTTAGAGCATCGAAAGACTTACAATGTAACACGCAAAAATGACACAATGCCTCCATCAGCAGATAAAGTGTGAAAAACATTTTAAATTGAGTTTAACAAGTGATTGAGTGACCTTTATAAGAGAAAACACATTATAAATCAAAACATGATAAATAAAAGAAATCAATGTATATTTTAAAAAAATAACTCTTTCTTTGTAATTCATCGAAATCACATGCCAAAAAAACACAAGTAATATAAATATATTTATTGTTAAAAAGTAACTTGAAACTATAGATCTCATTTAATATTTTAAGTTTTGATTTAGAAATAGTTTTTCAATATAGTATTAAAGTTTAATAATTAAGACCATTTATATTATATATAATTATACTTAATTAAATTAATATATTTAGAATCGAGATAGTTTTTTTTAACACATATATGTTATTAACAATAGAATTAATGAGAGAACGAGAAGGCAAATGAATGGTAGTACCTCTGGTCTTGATCAAAGGAGTGAGGAAGATAACCTTGAAGTGATACTGGTGGAGGCCATGTAGAGAGAGATTCAAGAAAGAGATAGGGAGCCCTGCCAATCTTTTCTCTCTCTCTCTTTTTTTTTTTTTCATACTGCTTTAATTTGATTCAACGAGAAATTTGGGCTCCGAGAACCTAAAATTTACCCTCCCAAAATCTAATTTTTTTCCCCTTAAAAAAATGAAAAACGTTAAGATTTGTAAATTAAATTATGCCGTTAAGATTTGCTTGATTAATTGCCTCTAAATATGGGCGGTATTACCAATGGCCTCTACAAATTAATAAAATTTAATTCTCTAGCAGCACTTTTGAAATTGCCTCGACATAGCTGCCTTCATAGGACTCCTTTGTTGCAGTGCAAATGTCGCGATATTAGAACACATGGATAAAGAAAATTTCATGGACTCAAAAAAAAAAGTGATAAAAAAAGAAAAGAGATATAATTTAATTGTTTAGGTTTTAAGTTTTTTTTCTAGAGATTATCAGTTTGAGTTTTATAAATCTCAGGGTTACTAGAGGTTTATATGATCATTAACTTCAGGACTCGTGGGATTAGTCAAGATGCGCGTAAATTAGTTCGAATACCCGTATTAATTAAAAAAAATAAAAATCATAGTATCTATGGAAGACAAATGATAAGAGAAAATACTCATTTAAAAAACTGATCTTGCCAACTCATGTTCTTTCATTGTTATGTATATACAGATTGGAGGAGATTCCATCCAGATTTTTTTATATATATCTTTTAAAACCATTATGTTATTGAGTTAATGCATGTTGTTCTAAGCAACCTCTTCAATTATTAAAATATATTTCAGTAAATCATCTAGGTGGTGGCATAGTGGTAAGAGCTTGGGACTAAGAGGTTTGCTCCCTCTGTGGTCTCAGGTTCGAGCCTTGTGGTTGCTCATATGATGGTCACTGGAGGCTTACATGGTCGTTAACTTCAGGGCCCGTGGGATTAGTTGAAGTGCGCGCAAGCTGGCCTGGACACCCACGTTAAACTAATATATATATATTTCAGAGGAAGTTACTCAAAATTTCAACTGCAACTAATTTCAAAATTTCAGTAAGTGAGTGGGAAGTTTTTCAGATCCGAGTACTATTTTCATGTTGTGTGTTGAGATTTTTTAAAATATTTAAATAGCTTGAAATAAACTCTTATTCAAGAAGCAAGTTAATGCAATACGGGTAAGTTTACGTTTCAAAAAAATGTTGGTGGGTTTGGGATTTTATACATATATAGTTATAGATAGATAAATCTAGTTGTCTAGCTCTATATTGGTACGAAGTTATGAATGCATGATGACTAGATTGATAGACATTTCACCTCGTTGTTGATTGTGGCTCCTGGCCAATAGATCGATATGGCCTGCCTTTGTATCTCTTCAAAATTCCCATTTGTTTTTTTGTGTGGTAAACTTCAACTGAGGTTTTTTTATTTTTATTTTTAATGCATGTTGTATTTTGTACATACATATTTGTTGGCTATTGGAATTCACCCACCACCATCCATCTTAATTTTTATTTTTATTTTTCAATTGCCAAAAAGAGAGTCAATGTGCCTTTTCGAAGTCATTTCTCAAGTAGTTGCTCATAGAAAATTACAAATATGAGATGCAAGGATTCTTAAGATGAAATTATAGATGGTGACATTTCAACAACACAAAATCCAAGGGCTGCCGACCTTCTCTTGGTGAAGGAAAAGGAGTTGGAATTTTCTATTTTGGACTTTAAAGTTAGAAGTTATGCATGTATTAAAGAAAAATCTAATAATTTGAGAGTCGGGTTTTGACCGAGTCAAGCTCGGGTCGACCAAGCTAGCTTAGGTTTATATTTTGTTGAGAGATGTCTGAATTCTTTTATTTTAATTCAAAGACTTTGTTTAGAAGTGCATCTAAACCAAATTGATATTGTTCGAATCTTGAAATGTATATTGTAAATATCCTAATTGCCCAAGTGATCAATAAAATTTTAAAGATAAAGAATCCATCATTAACAACAATAAAAATTTCATTACTGTGTTTCAACAAGTAAATAATCTCATTTATTTTAAATTAAATATAGATATTTTTTAACTACTAAAATACTTTATTGTTGAAAAAAAAGTATCATCTCATTATCAAGCATTCGACATATATAATTTTTTTAAAATTAAAATACAGAATTTTAAAGATGAAATATAGATTTAAGTTTCCATACAAAAACAAAAAACAAAGAAGGAAGTTTTAATTAGAGAATTAATTTTGGCATGGGCTCATTCTTCTCATGGAGGCGTTTTTCATTCAAGTGGGTTGATAGCTTTCTAATTTTTAGTTCTTCAGATAAGAAATAGATCATATCTTCCTCCATTATCTCCACAGGAAAAGGAAAAAAAACAATAAATTCTCTCAATTTTGGCTCTAAAATATGATTTCAAAAGAGAAAAAAAAAGAGAGAGAGAGAGTTGAATCTCCTTACCAATAAGGGCAATATCTTTGGTCTTCTCGTACATTAATCTTGTGACATCTAAATCATATAGGTTTTCATGGAATAAAAAACCGACTAGGTTACTTCTAGTAGCCCAAGGGACTTAACCATTTAGGCTCAGCTCTTCACTTCGGCCTTTATTTTCTATCCAATTTCTATTCCTCTCGCAGAAATGGGCCTATTTCCTAAGGTAAGACTTGCATGATGGTGTCAATTTTTAGCACATTACTACATTAGCACGACATGACATTATTATTGTTTGATATTGTGGTAATAAATATTTAAAAATTATTTTTTATTTAAAATTATATTAAAAAAATTTTATTATTTTTAATATTAATATATCAAAATCATTAAAAAACACTGAAAATATTTTTTAAGATAAATATATTTTTAAAAAACATGTGAACACAGTTAAAAAAACACTAAAAAGGAGGCACGTATCCTATACCAGAGTACGAAAGACGAAAGGGCATCGAAAGTGACTAGAGACGACAGTTATCAAGAGCTGGAATGGCAGGCATGCTTATTCCTGTTCTCCAATTGGTATTATCTCGGTCCTCCTCTCGGCTTGCTTAGCTCTTCGCACGGCTGAAAGAACCTGGACCTTTTACATCTGTTGGCAAATTGGTTTTTGCACTTAAAAAAATATTATAAAACAAATTAAAAATTTTATTTTATTTTTTCTTTACTTTAAATTAATATTATTTTTAATATTTTCAGATATTTTGATATGCTGATGTCAAAAATAATTTTTAAAAAAATAATAATAAAATATTATTTTGATATTTTTCTGAATAAAAAATACTTTATAAAATAATCGTAAACCGTACTCTCAAATACGTAAAATCTTTTTCTTTTTTTTTTTTTTGCCCTTTTTTCTCTTTGATTTCTTTTTTACACTCTAAAAGCAATTTACTGATTCACTTGTTTTTTTTATTTTTGACATGTTTCTTAAGTATTATTATAAAAAAAACTATTTGAATTTTAATATTTTTTAACTATTATATATTTGATCTAAAAATAATAATATTAATAATAAATTGTTCAAGCAGTTTCGATTGAAATCAATTATTTATAATTAAAATGTTTAGATACAATTAGAGCATGATTTTTATTACATTTATATTTTTAAAACTTTCAATAGTACTAAACATAAACAACCTGTTTTATTAATTTTTTAAAAAAACTTGTTTTAATAACCATAATTTCTTTTAAAAAAACAGAAACAATATCAGATATGAGAGTATTTAACAGTGTGTTTACGGTTATTTTTTAAATATTTTTTTATGCTGAAATGTATATTAATGATATTTTTTATTTTTTAAAAATTATTTTTAATATTAGCACATTAAAACAATCTAAAATATATTAAATTTAATAAAAACTAAAAAACAATTAAATTTTTTTGAAATACAGATTCCACCATGTTCGATAAGTTGGAGGCTGCCTTCTCCTGAAGAAATCTAAGGTCTTTTTACTATCAGTGGTAAACAGGGCCCACGGTCGCTGCTGAATCTTCTGGTGTGAATATCGACAATTTTAGTATATTAATATTAAATTTAATCTTAAATTAGTATTAAAAATTCCATTTACGAGCAAGTTACTAGCTAGTTTCTTGTTATCTTTCTCTCAAGCATTGAGAATATCTTGGCCATAATTTTATTACACGAAGACTAAGAGATCATTTTCTTACATTCCTTCTTTTTCTTAAAATTCAAATCTATATTTTCTATACCATCTATTTAAGTTTGAGTTAAATAATAAATTAGTTTATTTTCTATATTATATTTTTTAGTCTCAATTAAAAAAATTCTTTAAAAAAAAAACACCTATAATTACTCGAAAATCAATAGATTTAATTTTAATCAATGTTATTATATTCAATCCAGTAACTCTTCAGCCTGAAACCTAATAAAGTTAGATAATTAGTTGATTTGAAATCTAATAAACCTAATAGAGCTATGTTTTATATGAAATTATGTGTGAATTGATATAATCAAGCTTAATTATTTTGATATATAGCAGTCAATAACTATGGTATGTATTCAAAAAAATTAAAATGATATTATTTTAAAATTACAGTATTCTAAATTTACAGGATTTAATGACTATGGATATAATATACAAAATCTAACTAAAAATGTATTAAAAAATACTTTGAAAACATGCTGTCATCATGCAAGCTTGTCTAATTAAATGATAATTAATGATGGCATAATGAAATTCCTGACTCCATGTGAAGTTCAATGAATAATTTGGACTTGACTAAGTATCTTTATTGAATGAATAGATTGAGATGTCCAATTACGTAGCAATAACGTCAACCATGCATTACCACTCGTGTGTGTTTTACGCGTTTAGATTTTCGAAAATAAGACTAAGCGAACTTCACGTTCCAAACACGCGCCTATATCGAGAGTACAGTTTTATGTCCCTCCTGGTTCCCAATGATAAAGGCAGGTTTTTAACTAAAGAGAACAAAATGCATTAAATGAGGCCTCTGCTTTTTCTTCACTCTCTCTCTCGACCTCGTTAACTACTACCACCAACTGGTAGTAAGGAAAAGTCCATTCTATCCTCGTTTATTTAACATTATTAACTAGCAAGGTTTTAGTCCAAGTTTATTAGGCGAGCCTCATTTGATATAACGATGGAGTGGATATTTCAAATTGCCGTAGAAGTTAATTTAAAATTGTTTTTTTTATATGAAAAATATATTAAAATAATATTTTTAATATTAATATATTAAATTTATCAATAAATATTAAAAAAAATATTAATTTAAAGTTTTTTAAAAAATCAAAAATTTTAAAAATACAATTAAACCACACTCTCAAGCAGCTTTAAAATTATGACCTTTAAAAAAAATAAAAATAAAGAAAAGAAAAAAAATATAATAAAGAACACTAGCCGACTTGAGATATTACTCTTAGGTTTGGCGGATCAATAAAAAAAAATATTATTTTAAATAAAAATAAAATAATTTTAAAAAAATAATAGGTTATTTTTCGAGCACATTAAATTTAACTAAATTAATTCTCACCCAATACGATATAAATCCTAACCTGAGCTAGCCCGAACAATATATTAATTTATGGTTATTATAAAATGAAATTTTAGTATGCTATCATGTATTAACTTGTTATATAATTTAATAGAATATTTTGTAGATATTATGGTCAAAATAGAGATTATCTAACGATGATAAACTAATATGGTATGAATATAATACAGGTTACCACAATCATTTTTTATATATATAATTTTTAGATTTTTGTGAATTTTCTTATCATTAATTGATGTAAATATGAATGTTAATAAATTAATTATAATATATAATTTATACATGATTAACTTTTTGATATTGAAGTTTTACCCATGATTATATATAACACGCCACAATTCACTTTGATATAATTATAGATAAATTTGTTATTTAAAACTCATGTCGTATATTTAATATTCTTAATTGCGAGCATAACTTTATGTATATTTAAATATCTAGTTAATTTTGATTGATAGATAAATAAATGTAAAAATATTTCTTATCATAAAACATATAGTAATGTATTTTTTTTCATGAGAAATTAGATATTATAGTAATTAGGAATCCATTTGCGTGGTAGTATTGTAATTTGGTCATAAAAGGAGTGATTTATAGGAAATTTCAAATTAAATGCACATATAGCAATAATTACCAATTTTTTAATGGGCTTCATTGATTTCAGCTTCTCACTATTTATTACTTCCATCTTGCATCGTTACTCCATGTATCTCTTATCTTTTCCCTCGTTGAATTTGCTCCTTATAAATTTCGTTCTCTCTCCCCTCTCGACGAAAGGGTTAGAGAAAAAGGTTAGACATGGCAGCAGATGTCAGCTCAATCGTGAACAGTACTAGAAATTCAGAGATTTTGATCACAAAAGACTTGCTTGGAGGGTTTTCAAAGGTTGCTAACAAAGATTTGGATCTGGACTTACAAGTCACAAAAACTTGGGACGCGCCTCATGATTTCAAGGTATGTTTTTATTTCCTTTCTTTTTATATCCAAGAAATTCAGATGTCTTGTTTGTTTTTTTGGTATTGATGACCAGTTTTTGCACAGAATTTAGGCTGTTGATAATATTTTTTTTTTAAAAAAAAAAAACCGTGTAGAAGAACTGAATATTCTTGTTTTGTCAGTGGTCAGAGATTTTTTTTTAATTTTTTTTTTGAGAAATCATTAAGCTATTTTGTTGAAGTAAAAACAAATTGTTGATGAGTTGGGGTTTTCATGCAGTCTTCAGGGAAGGTATACTCACAGAGATGTAATTCTGTAAGCTCACCATTACCATCCCCTAACAGCATGAAGCACCACAAACAGAGAACAGCCCAAGAATCAGAGGTTCAAGATTCTAAGTCTCCACCATTAAAGTTCTTGGAAGAAAGTTGCCTGGAATTGAAACTTGTACCGTCGAGTCACTGTCAAAGTGTGTGCACGCTTGACAAGGTAAAATCTGCTTTGCAAAGAGCAGAGAAAGAGACCATGACTAAGAAGAGATCTCCTCCACCACCAAACCCACAAACCAGTGACATCAAAGAAGACAGAAATGGCACTGCATCCTCTTCAACAGGAGTGTTCGCTGCTGCTTGTCCTGGTTGCTTGCTCTATGTGATTACTTTGAAAACAAATCCCAAGTGCCCTAGTTGCAACTCTATCGTCCCATCTCCATCGGCTACAAAGAAGCCCAGAATTGACCTCAATGCTTCACTTTGATCTTGTAACCATGGGGATCAAGATTCCCAGAAGAGGAGAACTAGTCTAGTGCTAGGTGCTAAATACTTCCAAATTATTATTTGTGGATGAAAAAAATAGGTTATTCTGTTTATATGTTGTAGGCCAACCTAGGATTAGGTGAAATTAACCACCGATAATTGTCCTGGTTTTGAAATTCTTACAAGAAGTTAAATAGATTTAAAGCCATATCCTATGCCTTGTGGATCAACCAATATAATTAATGTGATGAGCCATCTACCACTAGCTCTTGGCCTTGAGAATATGTGATTGTTCTTTCGGAAAGGTTTCGAGGCTATGAAAAAGAAAATCATTCATTGAATGGCTTGCTTTCATAATGCTTTAAAAGAAATTATCAAAGAGCTTCATGTGAGTTCCACGCTTCTTTTGCATGGGATTCGCGAGCTAAGCCGGGAAAAAACGAAGGACTTCACCGTCCCGAGTAGCCATTAATTTCCTCTTGCCATGTTCAATGATACCATCAATAAATTATTTCATTTTTTTCCATTTTCAACGGCACAATTAATAAATCCATTTTGGATGGTTCTACGAGTTCCTGAGGCTCTGTGGCAACTAAACGCAGGGCACGTTTATTTATTCGTGTAAGCCAAGTTGTCTCCCCAGCTACGGCCTTTTATAGATTCATCTTGGATTGGCTGTATGATCAATTGCGTGTTTCACTCAATGACATTTGTCTAATGTACTCGAGAAATAGAGCCCTGGATTTTTTTTGTTTTTTATTTTTGTTTTTTGGTACGGTTTGCAGTAAAAACTATTTTATCAGAGTAATCTGACAAAAAATTCACACTGCAAATAATAATAATAATAATAATAATTGGAGGTGAAGAGCAATGATTTCTTTTGCACATGATCATATAACAGCCAGGACCCGATGATGAGAGCATGATCCAAAAAAAACTGCTGTTTCACTTGAATTATATGCTTAAAAGAATTATTAATATGAATTGAAGGGATTTAAGGGATAATGTTGATCTCTGCAATTTGATCGAAGCTAGACTCTATTGGTACGTATGAATTTAAGGGATGGTCAAGGTTCCAAAGTTTGAGAATTTTCTATGCACTTTAAAAAATTTCATAGAACATTCATCTCTATTAGTTATAATTAAAAAAAAATTATGTAAAAATTAATGTTATTAAACATGATTTGATTCAAGGGTGAATCAAGACTTGACCTAGATTGAAATTAAATTTTTTTAAAAAATAAAAAATATTTTTATTGATTTAAATTAACCTATTTAACTTGTGATATGAGGTTTGAGTTGAATTTAATTAATTTTGTTTAAGGTTTTATTTTTTAAATGACTTGGAATTTAAAGAGAAGGATACTGGATTACCCTTGTTAATTGTCAAGCTAACCTCATTTGGTTGAAGGTCAATTACTTCTAATTAAGCCAGGGAAAATCACCTACCAAGCAAAAGCATAAAAAACAATGCACCTCTCGCGAATGTCCACTCGTATAATAGAGATGGTCCGACGCTGACGTCATTGCATCATTTAATGAGCCACGTCAAGATCAAGCAATTAAAGGGAGAAAATCTCAACTCAACCTTGGACGATAACTATGCCAGCGTCTCTTCATGACACGTGTCTCTGTATAATTGATCCGGCATTTAATGGTTCTTCCACTCATGCGCCACACGTCAAATGTTTCGGTGGCTGCCATTAATGAGGCTGTCGTTTTAAGCGAGTCAAGGACGAAACTAATTAATGAGTTGATTTTTTTGAAGTGAGAGAAGGCGTAGACAATCAAGGCAATGCATTAATTGAGCTGCACGTCGTTTTGTAAGTTGTAACTTGACAGGGCTGGCTGTTTTTTGTGCAGTGCCACGACAAAAAAAATATGAAATTGCGTTTGGACAGTGCAATTAAATCAATTAATTAGACAAATGAAAGAAAAAAAAAATAAATCTTGCACGGGTCACTTCTTGACTTGACAGTCCTTTCGGTTTTTGTTTTTTATATAATTAGGTCCTCTAGTTTTTAGTTTTTATGTTGGGCTCTGAAATTTTATTTTTTCATGATTATTTGGAGGATAAAAAGAAAATCATTGAAAAAGAAAAATCAAACACGGAGATTTTGGTGGGCCATATCTTGGCCACAATAAAATCCATAATGAATTTTTTTTTTTTTTTTTTTGGAGATGACAGTTTAGATTTGTTTATTTGAGTTTTTTTAAAAGTATTTTTAAAAAAGTTTTAAATTTTTTAATTTTAAATTAATAATTTTTTAATGTTTTTGGATTATTTTGATGTGCTGATGTTAAAAATAATTTTTAAAAAATAAAAAGTTATTATTTTGATATATTTCTGTATAAAAAACATTTTGAAAAGCAACTGCAACTACATTTCCAAATACTTCTTAACCAATGTAATTTAAGTTTTTAGTTATATATAAAAAATAGATAAAGACTTGCAGTTTTTTTTTTTTTGTTTAATTTTTTGTTTTTAGAACGATTAGATTAGAGATGCTCATCATTAATCTGCACTCATTGACACTTGTAAAATGATATGTTTTACAATTATTTTATAATATCTTTTTACATGATTTATATGAATAGATTTGAGATAAATCTTAGCTAATTTAATAATTTATCTTGTTTAGAGAATAAATCCCTAAAAGCTACCTTTGTTTTTCTCTATCGGGGTATTAAGATAAATAATGATTCCAGGTAAAAAAATATTATGTTTACTAGGATAGATAAGAAATATGTTAATAGAAAAATTATCTTGATGAAAAAAAAATCAAAACAATTATATTTTTATATTTAATAATAATAATCCTTCGAGGACAAATATTTTGTTTTTACATGTAAGATTTTTTTGGTACCCACGTCATCATATCACGGGCATACAATCTAGTTTGCTATCTATGCATTGTTCATTGATTTGCATGAAATTAAATTACGTAAATTAAAACGGTATTTTATAAATATAAACGTGTAGTTGTTTTTTAATATAATAATTATTTTTGTATTTCCAATGAGTTCTACTATGAGTTCCTGATCTGGGTTCCAGTTTTGGGTTCCAATGCAGGCTTAGCTAATACTGTTGGACATGAGCATGTTCTTACAGCAATTGGTCCAGATTTATTGGACTCGCTGTTGCAGTGTGCTAACGACTGTATACGCGGGCTTCAATACATTTGATTCGGCTTATAACACAGCCCAGATAGAGTTTTTTTTTTTTTTTTCCCTTCATTGTAATCTCGAGTGGATTCATGAAAAACTGTGATTTATACATTATTCTTTGTAATTCTTTATCCAGATCCAATAATTTAATGATGAAAAATTCAAGCATTTAGCAGCATTTTATTGCTAGTTTATTAATAATTAATGCATTGACAAATTTTATATATAACTTATTAGTTTAAAGAGGTGTATAAATAAAAGGGTCAAAAGTAGGGTGATGATCTAACATGTATAAGATTAACAGAATAACAAACTCACACGATATTAGTCTAGCTCTATTTTCAAATCCAACACCCTTGAGCTCATCTATGTCATAAGCCCAAACACTAGTGGACCTGGTAAAATATCAGACCCAACCCCCCTGAGTTTAGCTGCTCACTGAGCTCAAGCACTTGTGGGTCAGCAAGAAGCCAAACTCAACCCCATTAGGTTGGGCTCCACGATGAACCCAAAGCACCTATGGGTCTGATAAGATACCACACCCAACCCCCCCAAGCTCGGCCCTCTGTCGAGTTTAAGCACTTGTGGGTCAGCAAAAAGCCAGACTCAACCCCATTAGGTTGGGCTCCACGATGAGCCAAAAACGCATGTGGGTCTGGCAAGATACCACACCCAACTCCTTTAAGCTCGGCCCCTCGCTGAGTGCAAACACCTATGATTCTAGAAAGTTGTTGGACCCAACCCTGCTTGGTTTCACGCTAAGCTCAAATACCTATAAGTTTAACAAGTTGCCAGCTTCACCCCTATTTACATTACACATTAATCTTGAGTACCCATGGGTCTAGTAAATTATCAAACCTAAAATTCTCGGGCTCAGCAGCATATTAAGCCCAAGTGCAAATAAGTCTGCCAAGACGCCAGACTTGAATCCCCTGGATTCACACAAGGCCCTAGTGCATATGGGTTTAACAAAATACCAAATCTTAGGATAATCATTCATCTACACCCCTAGGTGTATAAAAATCCTTTAAGAGCCGACTATATTTTAATCAACATTAATGCTATGATAGAGTTGTTCCTATCAACATTAAATGTTGTGTACGAAATAAGATATAAAAGTCTTTTATAGCTCAATTGTTTGTTCATCGACACTAATAATGTGTAAGGGTAATTTTCATCAATATTAATATTATGAAAGAAGATATTTTCATCAGCATTAATGTTGATGTAGATGACTTTTTCTTTACTCAGATATTAAAGAGGAAAAGACTTTCAGGACAACAAGGCTCAAAGTATAAAGGCTACAAATACCTGTCAAACCATCCAGGTAAAGGGATTCATGATCTTTATTCTTTTATCATATATTCTAAAAGCATTTATTACACACAATCTAGGAGCAAATGTCCTTGTTCTTCGAGTTTAAAGATCTTATCTTTATTTATTTCAATCATTTACTATAAAGTTATTGACTTAATCGCTATAGGGTCCGTAAAGCCTACAAAAAAAGACTGTTTTGCAGGAACCGTGACTTCTACCACCAATCATTTGTTCTTTTTGTCTCCATGAATGAAATATTGGCGTGGACGTGTGATCATCTATTTTTCAAATATTGAAAGTCTATCCCCGAGCATATTGGATCCTGGGAGATCATTAATAATTAAAAAAGACCATGTTACCAACTCCAATTCACCTAGTGAGATTTGATGTTACATAAAATAAAATAAAAAAATCTTAGTTGTTTGGGCTGGGATCGAATGGCCTCACTCATATCAAATTACTCTTGCTATAAGTTGTCTAGTATCTTTACGCATGCACACATATCGATGCATTTTTTAAGTTTCATGAAATCAAAATAGCACCGCACACGATCCACTACGTGTGACATATTTTCTTTGTAGAGCATCAACCTCTTCACAAATAATACAGTGAAGCACCGCAATCAATGACAAGCATAAACATTCTCCACCAATGACACAACAACAAACAAATTAACTTTTTTTTTTTAAATATTCTCTATCATTGCACCACTCTCCACGAGGTAAATTAATGTAATCAAGTATATAAATACCTTGGGTCACCTTGTAAACATTCAAGTCATTGAAAAATATTCAAGAACTACACACGAGTTCATTTAATCACACATTTTCCATGATATTTATTTTATTTTTCTTTCTTGTTCATTAATTCTCTTTCTATATTTATATACTTAAGCATTGAAGTATCCTTTCTTTATTTTAATAGGATACTTATTTTTGCTGTAACAATCAAATCCAAAGATGAAACATGTATTAAGCCCACACATTTATGTTCAACACAGTCATGAAAAACCTAATTCAATTATAAAGTTTTCACAACTTCATAAAGATCCAATCCTTTTTTTATATATATATACAGCTGAAGACAGGTTATTGATATGAAATTACGGAATTTATGAACTTTAGACAAGTAAAAGCTAGGTAGCATTTTGGTACTGTTCCTATTGAATAAAAATCAAGGAAGCTTTGACAGCGACCTATTCCTTAATATACATGAACAAGTGAATTTCTTCATCTCATTTGATCATGGTTGCCTTTGATAATTTTACGTGGTTGTTCTGCCTTCATACAAAGTTTGATTGTGGGATTAATTCCTTCATACGGTGATATTATCAAAAGATGTCAAGGGACCATTAAATTTATTTCCAATATATCATATGATATCAATAATAAAAATTCGATCATATTTGCCTCCAACCTATGCTATTGCCATGATATAAATTTGAAATAATGTGAGCACATGACAAGAAATGATGTCTGAGGCAACATGAAAATTAGTAAGAAAAAAATTGGTCTTGTTTTCAAATTTTGTAAGCGGAGAATGAAGTTTCCAATTCAACTTGCTTTGGTGAGCAAAAAACACTCAACGGTCGGATGTTTTTTAGTAAATCTAGACATTAGAAATTATTTTTGTTTGAAAATATAGAAAATAATATTTTATTTATTTATTTTTGATACCAGCCAATCAAAACAATAAAAAACATTAATTTAAAACAAAAAAATAAAAAAACCTTCAAAAAACGATCCAATCGTACAAACAAACACACTCTAAACAAATATTTTGTACGCCTGTCCATTGAACAACGAGAGCTCCTATGCGATCGCAATAAAATTTACAGTTATTAAAACGACTCAATAAATTAAATTGATAAGGTTGTGATTCAGAATCTTTCTATGGTAGAGTTTTAAATAAAATTGATTTTGACATTAATTTAACTAGATCATTTTAGCGGTTAACCTGAACCAAACCCAACTAGATTAAAATCAAGAAATTTATAGAATAAAATAACATATTTTTAGATAAAAAAATATGTTATTTTATTCTATATGATAATTTGAAAAATAACTCGGCAATTCAATGACCATTACTTTTTTGTATAAGACCTTGTATCGAGTTCATGACTATAATAAAAACTCCATTATAATCAAATATTCAAACTCATGATATGTAGAGATTTTTTTTAATAGATTGTTAACTAGAGCACGTGTTATATTATGGCTTGGTCCGGATGGAGAATTTTTATGGTGATTAAGGAGTAAGTAGTAGTATTCTATTAGTTATTTTCTGAATTAATTTTTTTTAAAATAGATGAAAATAGAAAAGATAATTATAAATGGTGATATTCTTATCATTTTTGATAAGTCAGGAGTTTTATATTCCCTATCCTTTTTATATCTGTTTTTTTCTTCAAGATGAGCCCAATAAATAACTACTAGAATGCCACTAATTACTCCATGAACACCATAAAATAACTATTGGAGTTGCAGTAAAAAACATTGTTTTATCTCATTTTAGTTTATTTGTTATTATTATTATTTTTTTTGATTATCGTGGGGTGTCCGGGCCAGCTTGCGCGCACCACGACTATTCCCCACGGCCCACTGAGCATCCTGCAAGCCCAATGAGCAGGTAAGGCACCGCGGGGGTGACAGGCGTGCACATAGAGGATCGAACTCGGGACGGGGGCGGAACAAGTCACACGGTTGACCACTGAGCCAGACCCTCAAGTGCGTTTATTTGTTATTATTGTTGTTGTTGGTGGTGGTAGTGCTATTATTACAATAATGAAAATGACCTTGCCCATAACCCAATTTATGGTCTATGTCATTTGAACTCATTTGGTTCAATGAAAATAATGTTTTTTTAAAATTTAAAATGATATCATTTTATTTATTTTTAAATCAACTCAAATATTATATTTTATTTATTTTTAAATCAACTTAAATTTTGACTGTGTCATGAATTAACCTATTAAATTAATTAAGTCACGATAGAACAAACTCCAAATAATTTTTAAAATCTTAACCAAGACTAGAAAATAGGTCGATGAAGCTATGAATTGACTTGTTGGACGAAAATGAGTTTACTAAAAATAATAATTATTATTATAAGAAAATAATTCAAAACAGTTCAAAAACACATAAAAAAAATATTAAATAAAAGTATTAAATTATTGTTTTTTAAAATAATTTTAATGTATCTATATTAAAAAAATATTTTAATAAAAAATTTAACTTAAATGAATATCACGTAACAAAAATTCAACACACACTGGGTAACAAAGATTTTTTGAAAAATTGTTAATTTCAGAAAACAAAAGGTGTTAATACATCAAAATCGCGGTTAGGGCGGGGCTACATGAACTTCAAGATAAATCATTGGATCACCATCCGACTACGACAGCCATAAAGCACACCGAATCCCATACGAATCCAACGGCTCCAAGAATGTGCAGCAGGGCCATCTCTATGCAGTCTAATGGTAGAGAATCATCCATCACATATATGCACACACCTGCTCCCTCAGTGCTTGTGTTTTGGACCCCACCTCTCAGGTCCCTACAAAGAAGTACTCTGCTCAACCACAACAAAAATACCGTCAAGAACAAGCACAAGCCCACGCGCCAATGAACAGCAACAACCCCATTTCCCACGGGATCTATTCTCGTATTTTTAAAATTATTCCACGTAAATAAATAAATTCAATTTTGAATACATGGATTATTTAACTAGGATATATGAAAGAGAAGCAATTAATACATGTTGAAGATTGAATTTATATTTGAAAAAAATATATTTTAAATATAAATATATTTGATAATATAATAAAATTTATAATAACAATACTTTATATTTTTATTGTGATGAGATAAAGATGAGATAATATTGTATCACGTGATCATAATAATATAACATAATAATAATATTAGTTTGGTACGGTGATTTATAACAACAATAATATAAAGAATAATGATGATAATAATTTAGTAATTTTAAATGCTTGAAATAAAACAGATTTTTGTAACTTTTAAAGTTTTGTGTATAAAATAAAATCTGTATAAAATGGTAAAACAGGTAAATAGAAAAGGAAAAATATGTTTTATTTTGTAAAAACTCAAATAATATCCAAATAAAAAGGAAATTGTGTTAATGGATTAAATTATAGTAAAATGGGAGTTAGGAAAAACCCCCTCTCCTCCCGTCAACCGTTACCACGTGCAGTAAATCACCCCACACCGCGCGTCGAAAAACCTCCAAAATTCAAAAACTTGCAACTCAAAATACCTCCCCCCTCTCTCTCATGATTTTTGATTCACCAAAAATTAAATTAAAAAAAAAAAAAACTTATCGTTGCCCCTCTCCTCGCCCCTCCCTCTCTACACCTTGATTTTGTCACTTCCTCTCTCCCCGCTCTCGCCGGCTAGTGAAATTAAAAAAAAGATTCAAAATTAAAAAATCCGGCCATAGATCTAAATATTGTAGAGAGGAAAGAAAATGTCGGAGGAAGAAAAGTTGTTAAAGGAAGCAAAGAAATTGCCATGGGAAGATCGGTTGTTACACAAGAATTGGAAAGTTAGAAATGAAGCCAATATCGATCTGGCTTCTCTCTGCGACTCGATTATCGATCCGAAAGACTCCAGACTTCGTGAATTCGGTTTGTTTTCGTAAAATTTTTAGCTTCAGATCCGATTGATCTGTGAAATGCGGATTCGGTTTCATGCGTTTAGTGTTTTCGTGACTGTCGTTTTGTGTTTTCGTGCTTAGCTCCGTTGTTTAGGAAAACGGTTGCGGATTCGAATGCGCCGGTGCAGGAAAAAGCGCTTGATGCTTTGATTGCTTTTTTGCGTGCTGCTGATGCGGATGCTGGAAGGTAGGGTTTGATCGTATTTAGTTTTTTTTTTTGGCGTTGGTTTTGTGGTTTTGTAATATGTTGTGGTTTGTGCGTAGGTATGCGAAAGAAGTGTGTGATGCGATTGTGGCAAAGTGTCTTACGGGGAGGCCAAAGACTGTGGAGAAAGCGCAGGCGGCGTTTATGCTGTGGGTGGAGTTGGAAGCTGTGGAGGCCTTTTTGGTGGGTGATTTTATGGTTTTTGGATAACGAGTGAAAATGTGTGTTGGTTTTAATTAATTTTTTCAGGATAGTCTGCTGTAGGAATGTTTCTTTTGTTTAGTCGTTAGTTGAGAATGAATGAATTGTTATTACGTTGTTTATGTTGAATAAGTTTATGGAAATTATAAGTGAGGTGTACAATTTTTTTTTATGCTCTCCTAAAATGGTAGTTGCATTTTGGTTGCTAGGTATTAGTTTGTTAATTAGTTAAAGGATTGAATGGGAGCTTTGTGTGTCATTTCACTTGTCAGTGTAATGGCTAACTGTTCTTCAGTTGGTTTGTATTCTTCCGTAACTTATTAGCATGGTTAAGTGGATTTTGCAGCAAAGAGTTTTTGATGTTAAGTGGATATTTTGCAAGCTTTGACCATGCCAATCTACTGTTGTGCAGTGAAATTAGGTGCTGGTTTTGAATTTAGTTGGTAAATGCATTAGAAAATGATATTGGTCAAATAGCTGAGGAATTGTAAGCATAACAGGTTAGACATATTCATTTTGTAGAGACTGATTTAGTTGGGCGAGCTTGTACTTCTGTGGTTATTCATAAGCAAATCTTCAGAGCAGTTTCTTATGAATTTGTTATTCAAAATGAATTTGTTATTCATAACAATAAGCTAACTCCCATGGAAGCAAAATCATACTGCAAAGTTCTACAGCTGCACTTCTTATAGACGAACCCAACTAGATTGTAATTGAGGATATGTTTTTGATGTTCTAAAGTAACTTGAGAGATGATTTTTATTCTAGGATGGACAATGTGGGCAAAAGTTGTGCTTTTGAGACTCTGTATGTAGAGTGATCTCATCCATATTAAGAATATGTTAAAGGGGCAATGAAAGTTAGCCATGCACTCTACTCTGATACATCATAAGGACATAATTGAGAAAAACAGAGCAAGAAATGGTCAACGCAGTGCTTCATGTAGAGGTTATAATGGAGCTTGTTCAGGTTTACCTTTTTGCCTATATCGAGTTGGGGGTGCTTTCTGAAAACACCTTCCTTTATGTAATATTTTAAAACTTTAACTCGACTCTCCTCTTTTGTTTTTAAAACTCCATAAAGTAGGAAAAAATTAAATTTATGTTTCACAAAGGCTGCACGGTACACCAAGGAGTCAGGGTTTGCAAATAAGGGTGTGAAGGGTGTAATCTTGGAGTGGGAGAGAAGTTAATGTTTGAAACTTTGAATTAAGAATGAATATTGAAGCTGTAGAAAAGTGATCAGAAGGAATTGTAAGAAAAAGAAGCAGAAAGAAAACAAATGAGCAGTGTCATCACCTCTTCTTCTCAGGATTTCACTTTTGCAAAAAATAATCCAAGATTATTCTTGTTCCTATATAATTCTCATGTTTATGAATACTCAGAATAATCCAGTTAGGTATGCATGCTTTTCAAACCAAAACAAATTATCAAAAGCTTTCCTTTTTTAGAAAAAGGTGCTCATATAGGCACCAAAATTTGTAAGGGTTCTCAACTGAGCAGGTTGGAGATCAAAATATGATTGTAAAATGATAAATAATAGAGAACTCCTAACTCCTAAGTAAATATTTTTGGTATACTGAGCTTCATTTTTTGAAATTAAGGACCTTTCTTGTGGTTGTTTCATCCTGCTTTGGTTGGGAAAAATCAACTTCAAACCTCGTAATCTCGTAGCATTAGAATTCGTTGAACTTGCACAAGTAGGTAGGCTATAATGTTTCTTGAAACAACTCGACTTCACTTGGAAAGTGGCACCTAGTTTCATAGTGTCTTTTATTGTGGATTGAAACCCCTGATTTTCAGTGTATCTCACTGTCTTTTATGCTGTGGTTATTTTGAAATGTGAATCATTGCATGTGGCATTTCTTTTGTCATGCTTCAGGATTTTGTAGCATTCAGCATTTCTGTCATTTTCAATTTCTTTATTTTATTGTTCCTTCCTTCATGCATTCCATTCAATTTGGCATCCATGTTTCATAGCTTGGTTTCTAGCTGTTGCTTGCGGTGGAGTTTCTTTGCTCACCAAATGCTCAGAATTTATTGCTGGAATGGAAATGGTTATTTTGTGTAAGATTGTTACAAGTGTTTGGTGGTTGTAGGATGCAATGGAGAAGGCAATCAAGAACAAAGTTTCCAAAGCGGTGGTGCCTGCAATAGATGTCATGTTTCAAGCCTTAAGGTTTGTAAGCAATATTTCTTGGTTGCAAAGCACTGATTCTTTTATTCATCCAATTGTCTCTGCTGTTCTGTTCTCTTTGCTAATAGTGAATTTGGAGCCAAAGTTGTGCCCCCAAAGAGGATTTTGAAGATGCTTCCAGAATTGTTTGATCACCAGGATCAAAATGTTCGTGCATCATCTAAAGGACTTACTCTTGAACTTTGTCGGTGGATTGGAAAAGACCCTGTTAAATCAATTCTGTTGGAAAAGATGCGAGATACAATGGTACAACAGATTTATTCATTAATTGTACGACTTTGTTACTTCTTTCATTTTACCTATTTATTATAACAAACATTTCTTTTCTCCTCCTTCTCCCCATGTTCCTGCATGAAGAAAAAAGAATTGGAGGCTGAGCTTGTTAATGTTACAGGAACAGCTAAGCCATCCCGCAAGATTAGGTAAATGTAGCCAGGAACCTTTTTCCACTTTTTTCATGCATTTTACTAGAAGTACTGTAGTTCTCTTGAGATGTTTCCTTAGGATCTGGGCTCATAGTCTGCCAACATAACTATGCTTTGAATTGATCATATGCTGTTCTGTCATTGTGATCCTTAGATTTACACTCCTGTTCTTTTTACACCCCACCAATTGCCCCTTGCATACATACTGTTCTTCAGTGATTTTTCTTCTATACAACATTGGTTTGAAATTAATAATGGAACAAGATTATAATTATTAAACCTATCTGCATTTTCCCAATACTCTGTTGCTTAAGCAATTTTATGCTTCCAGGAAATCTACATTTATCCTTCCTTTACCAATTAGTTTAAAAATAAGATAAATCTTGTTGAGGTTCGTTGTGTCATACTTCGGTTGGAATGTAGAATTAACATGTGTATGTGATCAGATCTGAGCAAGACAAGGAGCCAGAGCCAGAAGGAGTATCAGAAGTTGCGGGTCCTGGTCAGTCCGAAGAAGTTGCACCTGAGGGTATGTGATATAACTTGCCCCCATAATATCTGAATCTTTCATTCAATTGACTAACATGCTATTACTTGGACATGTTCTGATTGTCAGCTCCTCAAGAAATAGATGAGTATGATCTTATGGACCCTGTTGATATTTTATCACCCTTGGAAAAATCTGGATTTTGGGATGGAGTGGTCAGTGCTCCTGCTTCTTGTTTTCATTTTTTTAATATTTTGGATATCTAACTTTATTGTTATCATTTTCTAAATATGCCTGTTTTGCTGCTTACTGCTAAAGTGTAACAATTTGTGTCTACCTCTTAGAAAGCTACCAAATGGTCAGAAAGAAAGGAGGCTGTTGCAGAGCTGACGAAGCTTGCTTCCACAAAGAGGATAGCACCTGGTGATTTCTCTGAAGTTTGTCGGACATTGAAGAAGGTATTTTTTTTTCTTTAAGCTGGAACCTCCATTTTAAATTGTCTATAATCATCTCCCTTTTTATTGTCAGTATATCTGGGGCTATTTTGTCTTCTTTGTGTTCCTTACTTTTTTTGTTTTTACTTTATTAGTTTCCTTTCTGGTGTATGAATACTATTGTTGAAAAAGCTTATGTTATTTGGTGACAAATATTTTACTTGATTCTGGAGAAGTGAATTTGTTTGGTCAATTTGTGAACAGGATGAGAACCTTCATAAACCAAATATTATTAGGAAAAATATTTTTGAAGTACGGTGCCAAAACACTTACACGTTACTAGCTGTACATGCAGGTTTATTATGAGGTTACATAATATGGTTGATGAAATTCTTCTGCTCATCCCTTTCCCTTTCCTTTTTAAGCTTTGGGTGAATGGAATCAAATTAAAAATTTCGTAATTGTTTTCTAAGCACAAGGATCCGATTAAGATATTTTCCATGGAGATTATGGTATGCTTTTCCTCAATAGCAATTGAACACTACTGAATTTCATTATGTTAACTTGAACCTGGTACTAAACTTGGAACTCGTAGGATTACAAATGCTTTTCTGAAATTTGTATGTTACTGGTTTAAGGTGTCCAGACTTCAGAGTGACTTTTCAGTACGATGTTTTTCTTATCCTTCTTGACATATCTGTGATCCATTTTACCACCATCTGTATAATCATTTCATTTTGTTCCCCTATTAGAAGAGCTTCACTATGTTTTTGCCTGCAGCTTATTACAGATGTGAACATCGCTGTTGCAGTTGAAGCCATACAAGCTATTGGAAACCTTGCACGTGGTCTAAGATCCCATTTTTCTGGCAGCTCTCGGTTCTTATTGCCTGTTTTGCTTGTAAGTGCCATATACACTTTAATTATGACACATTCCACTTTAATTATGACACATTCCCATTAACTGAAGCTTTCAAACCTTGGCTATCTGGGTGTGTTGAACTGGTCTACATAAGTGTGTCATCTTGTGTGATAAGTGGGCTATTTAAGTATATATAGTACCTGCTTTAACAACAATGCATTTTCTATTGTTTCACCTAATAGGAAAAACTGAAAGAGAAAAAACCTACTCTGACAGAGTCACTTACACAAACTCTCCAAGCGATGCATAAGGCTGGATGCTCAAATCTTGCTGACATTGTTGAAGGCAAGTTCCACCTTTCATTCCAAATAGTTCTATGGTCTGAGAGTTTTTTCTCTACTCTTTTCTCGAGCTGTTCGAGTCTGGGAGATTGGATTTCTTAGTTTTTTGTATTTGTTTTAACCAATTCCTCCAATTTTTTCGAATCCAGAATTTGTTTTTGGTTGTCTCCATGAACTCATCATCATGGTTGCATTACAATTCATAACGGACATGTGCATAAGAAAATAATAATTAAGCTTCTTTAGGACAAAATACTGCATTTTCCATCTACTATTAGTATTTTTTGCAGATTCTTTTGTAATTACCATTTCTTTTCCCATATAGTTTGCTGTTGAATGTTTATATTATTCTCCACTTTCTTTTTTTTGGGTACATATAAAAAAATATATGCCACTGGTGGTTCTTGATTTATAGGGTTACATACTTCTGATTCTTAATGATTTCTGTTACTGCAGATGTCAAAACAGCAGTGAAAAACAAAGTTCCTCTTGTGCGCTCATTAACTCTAAACTGGGTGACATTTTGTATTGAAACCAGTAATAAAGCTGTTATTCTGAAGGTGCATAAGGATTATGTCCCTATCTGTATGGAGGTTAGTGTATCCCTTGTTCTTATGTTAATGTTCTGACTCATAATCGAAATCTTCACATGGCATCTTCGCTCTAATATAAAACTTTGAAGGAGAAAAGGAAAATCCATTTTTACATTGTGAACTGGAACTGGCCTTTGGTTAAAGATTATTCAGGGGTCATCATCTATTAATTCTTTGCTTATGATGCATGGAGCTCTATGATATGCAGCTGTGGGAGCACACAGATTTTGTTTATAGGCAGCTGCGTTGCCTGCTTTATTTTTGTTTAGTTTGAAATTAAGTGATTGTATTTTGCAGAGCCTCAATGATGGGACTCCTGATGTGAGGGATTCTGCCTTTTCAGTGTTAGCGGCAGTAGCTAAGGTAGCTTTTCCATTTGAGAAAAATATTGAAAAGTTTTTGCTTCAAATTTAGCTACTATTATTTTTACTCTCAAATTGTTGGTTAGATGGTTGGCATGAGGCCTTTGGAGAGGTCACTGGAGAAACTTGATGATGTGAGAAGAAAGAAGCTGTCCGAAATGATAGCAGGTTCTGGGGATGGTGTGGCAGCTGTGGCAACCTCAGGTGGGTACATCCATGTCCATGTTGCTATCACAACAATTAATTTAGAGTTATAAAATCTTTAGCTATGTACTTGTTTTGTATTAAATTTGGCTGATCATGTTTGTTGTGCCATGGCCAGGTACTGTCCAAACTGCTCGTGGAAGTATGTCTTCTGTAGAGGTTGGTTGAGGCATTCCTGTTTTTCAAACTTTATTATTTTGGTATTGTTATTTGATCGTCTTTTATCATTTGTAACAAATTCATCAATTACATTACAACTATAATTGTCTTATTTCCATTAGAAACTGTATTGAGCTGACTTCTAGAAAAGCTGTTTCAAACAGTAGATATTCTTTTTGTGCACCATGGAAGAGTGGCATTGGTTTTGAAATCTGCAGCTGTGGTTTGTTCAGATTCTCTTTAGGGTGAAGGGCCCTATGTTTTGATGATGGTCCGTTGTTGCAAGGTCACTAAATTTAGCGAGCATGATACAGCTGCTCTTCATTGGACGATAAAAGGAAAAAAAGATACACGCATGGAGTGTTTTTGTTTTTTTTTAAACAATAATAGTGTTCCTTTTGGCTGATTTCTTGTGCCCCTTGGTAAATTGTTCTCATTTCAGGCCATGTTTGTTTCCCGGAATTCACTTTCCGGGAAACCACTTTCCAAACTTTCCTGTGTTTGTTTGCCATTAGAAAAGTTGGTCAACGGAAAACACTTTCCGATCAACGGAAAATACTTTCCAGTCAACGGAAACACTTTTCGGTCAACGGAAAACACTTTCCAGTTAAAGAAAAATTTGGTTTGGTTTTCAGGAAAGTGTTTTCCCTTTTGGCTGTGTTTGTTTTCCGGAAAGTGGTTTCCGGGAAACCACTTTCCAAACTTTCCTGTGTTTATTTGCCATTATAAAAGTTGGTCAACGGAAAACACTTTCCAGTAAAAGGAAAATTTGGCTTGGTTTTCAGGAAAGTGTTTTCCTGAAAAATTTGGGCGGAAAACACTTTCCGGAAGTTGTGAAAAATTTAGAAATGTCATTATTTGCTGATTATATCAAATTTGATCATCAAACTTTTGATTGCTATATATAATTTGGTTTGAATATTTATTTTTCAATTCTATCTCTTAAAATTTAATTTTTATATTAATTTTGGTTCTTATTTTTATAATTGCTATTTGCTTTTTCCTTATCATTTTTTTATTGAAATTTTTTATCTATCAAATTTGATCCTCATTCTTTTGATTGTTACTTATTTTATTTGAAATAATTTATGAAATGTTAATTATTATTATTTTAATTTCTTCACCTTTTATTTTTTTTTAAATTTTTTTAGATTTGATCTCTATTATTTTGATTATTATTTATTTTATTTGAGATAATTTATGAAATTCTATTTTTTTTCAATTTCATTCTCATTCAACTTTTTAATTTGTAAGATTTGTTCCTCATTATTTTAATAAACTTGAGAAAAATAAAACATTAATAAGTTTTTTCCAGCTCATTTTCCATGACATAACCAAACACTGGAAAGTATTTTCCAACTTATTTTCCATTACACTACCAAACATCGGAAAATACTTTCCCGGAATTCACTTTCTCGGAATTCATTTTCCCCGGAATTCACTTTCTAAAAGGAAACTACTTTCCAGCAAACAAACGGGGCCTCAATGGTTATCATGTTCACATAAAAAGTGATTTATCCATGTTTCTGCTACCTCATCTCAATATTTTTGCTATATTTCTCGTTGTTTATTTCTTAATTCCTTGAGTGTATGTTGTAGTTGTTCTATGTACCTCACTTCGGTTTCATTAAGGGTGGTTTTTTCAATTTCATTTTAATCACCGTCACAAAAGCGTTGTAACTAATTTGCTTTTGCAGACATCAGAAAGCTCATTTGTTAAGAAGTCAGCGGCAAGCATGCTTTCTGGGAAGAGGCCTGCTCCAGCAGCTGTGGGTTTATTTTACCTTTTCCTTTTGTGTTTCTTATCAATCACTTAGTTCCACTCAAATGGACATTATCACAATGATGTTTCCTGATTGTGATATTGTTCCTTTTTTCAGCCCGCTAACAAAAAGGCGGCACCTGCAAAATCGGGGGCCAGTAAGAAAGTTGATGGAGCTGGGCGACCAGAAACTTCACGAGCACTTGAACCACCTGAAGATGTTGAGGTGAGCATTCCTTTGTTTCTGGAAGTGCTCTTTGTTGATTGGCATTTACATTCATAGTTTTTGATACATGAGTTGCTCTCTTTTTGATATTTGCAGCCAGCAGAGATGAGTCTTGAAGAAATTGAAACCAGATTAGGCTCTCTCATTCAAGCAGATACCATTTCTCAACTGAAGAGTGCAGTATGGAAAGAGCGGCTGGAAGGTATGTTATAAGAACATATTGCCTGTTTCATGCGTGCATTAAAAACTGAAGGTTTACTAAGCTGTTATTTCTGCTATTCTGATGCATTTGGTTCCACTCAATTTCAAAACTGAAGGTTGTTTGGTTGTTTTGTCTATCTTAGGTTTTAAATGATCTTTTTTTCCACTATAAAAGCTGAAACATGACTGCTAACTAATATTAGTTTGATTTCAGTAATCTTTTATCACAACTTGCTAGGGACATTTAATTATTCTTTAGGGTGCTTCTCTGTGAACATGTTTTCTTCTAACATCAAGATGGTGAACTAATAGCAGCGATTTTTATGCAACTGTTCAGTAGAATTTACATCATGATTTGTTGGTTCTAAGTAAATTCCTTAGATTTAGGTTTTTTCTTTGACTTGTATTTAAAGTTTATTTGGCTGTTTCTTTGTAAAATTGTTTTGATGCTAATTTCCTATGGGGATATGTATATGCATGCATGCATATCTGTGTGTGTGTGTGAATTTGTACGGCAATTTCATCTTGTGGGGCATATCTATTTCTTGGTGCACAGAATTCAGAAATTTATCTTATATAGCTTGTTCATTTTGATGCAGTTAATTGGTTAATTTTCATCTTGTTTTGTTCATATACAATGATAATTTTCCTGTTTTGGTTACATTTTTTATTTTTTTAATTGATTTATGGTTTTTAACCATTGGAAATTGTTGCAGCAATATCTTCATTGAAAGAACAAGTGGAGGGGTTGCAGAACTGTAATCAATCTGTGGAGATTTTGATTCGTTTACTCTGTGCTATTCCTGGCTGGAATGAGAAAAATGTTCAGGTATTTAAATGTTTTTATGTTTCACTTTTTTTTCTTATGAACAGTTATCATCAAGATCAAATGTGTGATGGTTATAATATTTTGAAATACAAACAAAAGTGCAGGTTCAGCAACAGTTCATTGAAGTCATTACTTACCTAGCTTCAACTGCATCAAAATTTCCAAAGAAATGTGTAGTGCTCTGCCTTCTAGGTGGGTATTAGGTGTTAGTTGCCTTATTCTTTTGTTTGTAGTGAGAGCCAAATATTCTGAAAAAACTGCTTTTTTTTTTCTATCATCTGTAAATGTGAACCCAATTCTGTGCTAAATTGATTTTTCTCGTTTTGACCTTGTCATGCATTGGATAAAATACAAAGTTGCAGCTTAGCTTACACTTCATACCTTCTCTCAGGTATTAGTGAACGGGTAGCGGATATTAAAACCAGAGCTTATGCTATGAAGTGCCTTACTACTTTAACGGAAGCAGTAGGTCCAGGATTCGTTTTTGACCGAGTAAGTATAATTACAGCTCACCATTAATTTTTGTGTTTCTCAAAACAGAAGTTAGGTGCTTGCTTTAACAATTTGTGTTATTTTTGGTCTAGTTTAATGCATTGAGTGAACCATTTTCTTATGTGTCGTGGAATAATCTGTGTGGAATTTCATCATTTGCAGCTTTACAAAATTATGAAAGAGCACAAGAATCCAAAGGTTCTTAGTGAGGGAATACTCTGGATGGTTTTGGCAATTGATGACTTTGGTGTGTCACATTTGAAGCTTAAGGTGCTTCTATTTCTCCCTCCCCATAACTCTTCCTTGACTTACTGAAGATTATCTTTCTATTCTATTTTTTATCCGGTAGTTGCGGTTATCTAAGGGGAAATGTGAATTTTATCTCGCAGGATTTAATTGACTTCTGTAAAGATACTGGGCTACAGTCCAGTGTAGCTGCTAGCAGAAATGCAACTATCAAACTTTTGGGTGCCTTACATAAGTTTGTTGGTCCAGGTGTGTAGTTGTATTATTATTTCCAATTCTCCACATGCCTTGAATCCTAATATATATTTCTGATTTTTTTTAGATATTAAAGGTTTTCTGGCTGATGTCAAACCTGCACTGCTCAGTGCACTTGATGCGGAGTATGAAAAAAATCCTTTTGAGGTAATAGGAAGCCAAAGATCAAATTCCTTTCTCAAAATGTGTGTTCTATATTGTTTACTCGAAGCCTTTGCACATGTCTTCAGGGTGCTTCTGCTATTCCAAAGAAAACAGTTAGGACGTCAGAGTCCATGACTTGTGTTTCTGGTGGTGGGCTGGATAGCCTGCCACGTGAAGATATTAGTGGAAAGGTAACACCTACTCTGATCAAGAGCTTGGAAAGTCCTGATTGGAAGGTATGGTTGTCAATGCTGATGAAGCCAGCTCACTTGTTATGATTGCCTTTGCAAAACCGTGTCCTTATTGGTATCAACTTGACTCTTAAATCCGCATTACAGGTTCGACTTGAGTCAATTGAAGCTGTCAATAAAATTTTGGAGGAGGCTAATAAACGCATTCAACCAAATGGAACTGGTATGCATTTGAGTAAAAGTTGACTTGGCTAATTATAAAGTTTTATTAAGACATGCAGTGTCATAATAAGCTTGCTGTTATAACCAGAAATCTGTTGGTCATTAATAACTTGTGTGGTTGCAGGTGAATTATTTGGTGCCCTTAGAGGGCGTCTGTATGACAGCAATAAAAATCTAATCATGACAGCTTTGACTACCATTGGTGGTGTTGCTTCTGCTATGGGACCAGCTGTCGAGAAGTCAAGCAAGGTTTGACCACTCAAGATGATCATGTTTCTTTACATTTATGTTTATGGTCTTGAGAAGAGCTTAAGTTTGCTGTGCACTGGGTTTCACAGGGTGTTCTGTCAGATATTTTGAAATGTCTTGGGGACAATAAGAAACATATGAGGGAATGTGCTTTGAATACATTAGATTCTTGGGTTGCTGCTGTTCATCTTGATAAAATGGTAATTGTTTATGGAATTACTGGTAATATGTTATTTTAATTTTGGGCTGTTTTGATATTTTGTGGTCTGGTAGTAATGATATTTCTTTGGTTGTAGATTCCTTACATCACAGCTGCTTTATTTGAAAGTAAGCTTGGTGCTGAAGGCCGCAAGGACCTTTTTGATTGGCTTTCAAAGCAACTTTCTGGATTAAGCGAGTTTCCTGATGCCATACATTTGCTGAAACCTGCTGGCTCTGCTATGACGGTAGCTTTTAGTTTTGTTTTCTTCACCAAGACATTTCCTGACTCCTGCGTTCTTGACATTTGCTTTGGGATTTTGTTAGGATAAATCAGCAGATGTTCGAAAAGCAGCTGAAGCATGCATCTCTGAGATTTTGAGAGTGTGTGGACAAGAAATGGTAAGTGAATTAGATATGGTGTTTTTCTCTTTCACCTGCATTGATTGATGACTAAACTTTCAATTATGTATTCCCTTGTTTTAGATTGAGAGGAATCTGAAAGATATTCATGGGCCAGCCTTAGCTCTTGTTCTCGAACGTGTGAGGCCTGCTAGTGTTTATCAAGGTCTGTTCTTTGGTAACTTGGATGACTTCAATTTTGTGTCTCTGCATGCATGCACATACCTCTTGTTTTTCTGCATATTGAAATTTGTCATGGTTTCTCAGAGTCATTTGAATCAACAAAAACAATTTCAATGGGTCCATCATCCAAAACAAGCTCAAAGGTTGGGAAAGCTGCTTCCAATGGCATATCAAAGCATTCAAATAGATCTACATCTTCGGTATGTTTCTCCTATTTGACTTGTATTGTTTGGAATTCAATGCGGAGATTGATTATTTATGTCCTGGCTTTATTAGAGAGTCATACCAACAAAAGGGTCAAAGCCAGAGCCAGCGATGTCTATTCAGGACAGAGCTGTTCAGTCTCAAGCATTATTGAATGTCAAGGACTCAAACAAGGTAGTTGACATTACACATCAAAATTTTCATTAGATGTAAATAGCATTCATTCAACATTTTCCATTTGCACTTGCCTATTCACAGGAGGACAGGGAAAGAATGGTAGTCCGAAGGTTTAAGTTTGAAGAGCCACGGATGGAACAAATTCAAGATCTTGAGGTTTGGTTTTATACAGTGCTTCTAGTTAACTCTATTGGTTTTTTTACTGCATTTTGAGATGTCTCTTCCCACATTCCCTATACGCAGGGTGATATGATGAAGTACTTAAGAGAGGATCTGAACAGGAGGCTTTTAAGTCTGGATTTTAAGAAACAAGTTGATGGGCTAGAGATGTTACAAAAGGTATTTGGCTATTTTCTTGACTATTGAAAATTACTCCTGAGAATGGCATCCTGTTATTGAATTTGAACTTTTTTGTTTTGTTTTTTCCAGGCCCTTCCATCCATTGGAAATGAAATAATTGAAGTTCTGGACATACTCTTGAAGTGGTTTGTTTTGCAGTTTTGTAAATCTAACACAACGTGCCTGTTAAAGGTATATTTTCCTTTCTGTTTCCATTATATTGTATCACTTACTTTTGTTGATATGGTTTATGAGTATGATGCTTCATAAGATATGATCATATGAAGTTTGACCTGTTGAAATGGACAGGTTTTGGAATTCCTCCCTGCACTTTTTGACTTGCTCCGGGATGAGGCCTACACTTTGAGTGAATCAGAAGCAGCTATATTTCTTCCATGCTTGATTGAAAAGGTTCTACTTAGACCTCAGTAGCATAAATTGTCGTCCATCTGTTAGATATCATTATATTCCTTATGGTCTGAATGTCTGTGCTGCACTTGGAGAAAAATCATGTTAATAGTTTTAGGAAGTGAAATGAATATTTAATTTTTTTTTCTTGTGTGCCATTATCCTGTACTTTGATGGGAAATACTTTTAATATATTGAACATACGATGTTGTATGCTGCAGTTGGGGCATAACATTGAGAAAGTGCGGGAAAAAATGCGTGAGCTAGCCAAACAAATTTTGCATGCGTATTCAGCAACAAAATCTTTCCCGTACATTCTGGAGGGTTTGCGGTCTAAGAACAACCGTACTCGGATAGAGTGTGCAGATCTAGTTGGTTTCTTGATTGATCAGCACGGGGCTGAGGTGCAATTAGATAATTTATGCTGTTATTCTTATTGGCATTTTTTGCTCATACTTACATCCATATTTTCTTGCTTTACAGATAAGTGGACAGTTAAAGTCATTGCAAATTGTTGCAAGCTTGACTGCAGAACGTGATGGTGAAATTAGAAAAGCTGCATTAAATGCTCTGGCTACTGGTTATAAGATTCTTGGTATGTTTTGATTCCATGAAATAACATGTCACCTTGCTGGTATTAAGTGGGATTGTTGATATGTAAAGTTTAGTGCTATGAATGTCCATTGCCATATTAAAGATGCATATTTGGGCATTTTTTAGTGGTATTTTTTCTTCAATAGGTGAGGACATTTGGAGATATCTTGGGAAGCTAACAGATGCTCAGAAAAGCATGATTGATGATAGATTTAAGTGGAAGGTGAGTATATATTGGTGCTTTGATCTTTGTCCACTTTCAGTCCACTCATCCTGATATTTTTGGTAGGTTCGAGAGATGGAAAAAAGGAAAGAAGGTCGCCCTGGTGATGCTAGAGCTGCTTTAAGGCGCTCTGTTCGGGAAAATGGGTATCTTTTCATACTTGCATTTATTTTCACTGGAGTTCTATTTTGTTCATATTATTATGAACGTGTCCTATTTAAGATTATTACTGCTAAAATATTTTGTACTTCATTTTTTCTTTCTTCATTTTCTACCATCCAGTTTTCCATGCCATCTTTTTAATTTTGGTGACATTGCTTTTATATTCTTTATTTATACTTAGGTCTGATATAGCAGAACAGAGTGGGGAAGTTTCACAATCAGTCTCTGGCCCTATATTAGCCAGGTATCATAGGATTTTTTTTTGTTTCTTCATTATCATATCTTTGATTTAATAATTTCTCTCCTTAAGTAAACCGCTGTCCATGTCCAGGAAAAACTTTGGTACTCAGGAGCTTCAGGTGGAGAGACATATAATGCCCCGGGCACTCACTAGTGCCAGTGGCCCCACGGACTGGAATGAAGCTCTGGACATCATTTCTTTTAGTTCCCCAGAGCAGGTACCTTATTTTGATCTTTTTGAGTCCTTAGAGTGCATGGTTTCAAGTATCAAATTTTAAGCAATTGTGCTAGAAGTTATACTCCTTCACTTCCATATATTGGTCACGTCTGGTTTTGCAAAATAGCGCTATCATGTTGGATGATGTCTCTAACTGTCTTATACATGTCTATCTACCATTCCTGCATGTCCTCTTTGCTTGTCTTTAATATGTTTTCAAAATTAATTCTATGTTTTTTCCAGTTATTATTTGGTTTAGCATGTGATGAGACTGTCATTGCAATTAAAATGTTATGTTTTATTTGGATGCATCACATAGTTTCTTAAGTTTTCCAATGTCCAATTGTTTTGCCCGGTCATATTTCTTTTTTTTTTTGCCCTATTGATGGGTGAGTTCCTGAACTATAGAAGTGACTTCTACTTGCAGTCAGTTGAAGGCATGAAAGTTGTTTGCCATGAGCTGGCACAGGCTACCAGTGATGAAGAAGGAAGTGTGATGGATGAACTAGTGAAAGATGCAGATAGACTTGTTTCATGCTTGGCGAACAAGGTAACAATTGTTTCATGACAAAATTTGTCTGATATTTTCCTTCTCGCATTTAGATGTCAACTGGCTTATTTAATAACAGCTTGCTACTCTGAAGTTCACTTGTTTCCTTGTTTTTTCATCTGAACAGGTAGCAAGGACATTTGACTTCAGTTTGACTGGAGCATCATCACGGTCTTGTAAATATGTTCTTAACACACTCATGCAGGTAAAATTTACAAGTTTTTGTTCCCAGTACATAACCTGCCCTCCTTTTCTTTTTCCTCAAAGTGGTCCATGTCCTCCCTTGTCTTCACCACAACATCCAGCATTGAGATCTACTCTCTCAATCCCATAAATATAGCGTAATGGTTTTTCCACAAATTTTTAGGAATAGAAAAAAATAATTAAGGGTGTTTGTTTTAAACATGTTATTCCACTCTAACCTGCCCTCCTTTTTCTTTTTCCTCAAAATGGTCCATGTCCTCCCATGTCTTCTCGACAACCCCTTCTAGCATTGAGATCTACTCCCTCAATCCCATAAATAATGCCCTAATGGTTTTTCCACAAATTTTTAGGAATATAAAAAATTAATTAAGGGTGTTTGTTTTAAACATGTTATTCCACTTTTACTCCTAACTATATCTATATGGTTAAATATTATTGTTCGGTAAATTTGAAAAAGTAAGGTTAATAAGGGAAAGTGAGTGAAAGTTTGTAATAATTGTAAGTTTATTTTTAGAATGGACACTTAGATGAAGACTGCCAAAATGGAAAGTAGGACATTTAATATGGATCCGAGGGAGTATTACTTGATAAAATATTAACTATATGAACATTCCTGCAGACTTTTCAAAATAAAACACTTGCTCATGCTGTCAAAGAGAGCACTCTTGACAGTCTGATAACGGAGCTTCTACTTTGGCTTTTGGATGAAAGGGTCCCACATATGGATGATGGCAGCCAACTCCTAAAAGCATTGAATGTGCTGATGCTTAAGATACTGGTGAGGATTTAATGGAAGATGTGCCTATTTAGTTTGAAGATGTCCATTACATAATTGTTAACTGACCATCACATGTACAGGATAATGCGGATCGAACATCATCCTTTGATGTCTTGATTAATCTGTTGCGACCTTTGGATCCCAGCAGGTGGCCTTCACCTGCATCAACTGAGACCTTTGCCATCAGGAACCAGAAGTTCTCTGATCTTGTTGTAAAATGCCTCATCAAACTTACAAAGGTAATATATTTGATATTTCAATCCTTGGACCCTTCTTCCTTTTGACTTCGCACTGATTTTCATGGATGGAAAATTTTGATTTTGAGTTGGTAAACTAGAAATGTTTATAATAAAATTTAAACAATGATTTCTCTACCTTTTCAATGAAAAGTTGTTTCTGATTTGGCCTCTTGAAGCTCGATTATAAATTACATTTGATCTAAAATCAGCTGATTTAAGCATGACATGTACTGATTAAATGTCTTTTCCTAAAACTAGTCCTGTCCATGATATGCATGAGACTCGGTTGGGAGGTAGTGGGTCAGGCCTAGAACTCTATTAACATGTCAACAATAAATTTGTGAAGTAAATTTCACACTAAAATTGCAGCTCCTGAGTCTAACATGGTTCATCACTTTGGTCATGTTGTCCAAAACTGGAGAAATCTGTAAGAGCTCAACAAGTAATTGGAATGAAGGAACGAACCAATATGTTTGGTGCCACTAAGAACAGTTTAAGCAATGTTTGAGCGTTTAATGTGTCCCATTAAAGAAAGTTGTCCGGTATTTTTAGTCAGGTATTTCTGCTTATGGTAGACTGAGACAGGGTACCACCTTATTCTGGAATGTTATTCACCATCTATGGAGTTGGGGAGATCTACCTGACCCCCTTCCAGTTGAAGTTCCCCAAACATAATATTTTTAGCATCTATGGAGTTGCGGAGGCTGATGTCATCCTTCCCCCTCGGCAGCAGGATTGTGTATTGAACTGTCCAGCTTATTAACCGTTGTTTATTATTGTTGGACATGTCACCAAAGTTTTGTTTTCTCAGGTTCTTCAAAGCACTATATATGATGTTGATCTTGACCGCATCCTTCGGAGCATCCATATTTACCTCCAAGAATTGGGAATGGAAGAAATCAGGAGAAGGTATGTTTAATTGCTCTCCCTTTCCCCTGTTGGTGTCTGGTTCTTGTTAAATTGTTTCATTTCATTTCTCTGGAGCATCTATACTTACCTTTCAATTTGGTCTCTTAAGTTGATGGATCTGACTTCCCTGTTTTTATGCTTTTTCCAAACTTATAAATAGAGCGGGAGCGGATGACAAGCCTTTGCGTATGGTGAAAACTGTTCTCCATGAACTTGTTAAGCTCCGTGGAGCTTCCATAAAGGGTCACCTATCCATGGTTCCTATTGACATGAAACCTCAGCCAATTATTCTTGCCTACATTGATCTTAATCTTGAGGTACAAAGTTAAGAACTACACAGTTCTGTATTTATTCAACCTGGTCATTTTTTACTCATGCTTGTTTCATTCTTTTTGTCTATCCAGACTTTAGCTGCAGCAAGAATGTTGACCTCAACAGCCCCCGTGGGCCAAAATCATTGGGGTGATTCTGCAGCCAACAATTCATCACCTGCCACGCATTCTGCCGAGGCTCAGTTGAAGGTAATTGCGTAGTTTCATCTCAAATGATTTGGCTGTCTTCAATTAATAAATGAAACTAGTTTATTTTGCATTTCATCTCTCTTTACCCCTCTAAATTTCTCAATAATATTTATTGCATTTTACTTTGACTACAGCAAGAACTCGCTGCCATATTCAAGAAAATTGGTGACAAACAAACCTGCACCATTGGTTTATATGAGCTCTATCGCATTACTCAGTTATATCCCAAGGTAAGTAATTGATGTGTTCTAGTGTCTACTGGCAGAGTTATGATACTGTTTTTGTTCACTAGAGATAATTAGGGGCCTGCAATGGTTAGTACTTTGGTGTTATGTCCATCAGCTGTTTATTCATTTCAGTTTTTCCTTTTTCGAAATTGCAGGTTGATATATTTGCTCAGCTCCAAAATGCTAGCGAGGCATTTCGCACTTACATTAGAGATGGTCTAGCTCAGGTTTGCAATACCTCAATCTCATCATTGTGATTGGAAGAACCACACATCAAGTTGCCAACAAACATTGATTTTATTGCAGATGGAGAAGAATACTGCTGCTGGAAGGACACCTTCTAGTTTGCCTATGTCAACCCCCCCTCCATCCGCTCCAAATGTTTCTTCCCCTGATTTGCAGCCTCTTTCCCCTGTTCATACAAACTCCTTAAATGATTCAAAACCTTTACATGCTAAACCAGAAGCGACAAACTTTCATCTACCTCCCTCATATTCTGAAGATAACAGAGAAGTTGGTGCCATTTTATCTAGAGGTTTTGTCTCAGAGAATTCTTTGGGTGACCAAAGAAATGAGAAGCTTATTAGTGGAGGTAAATTTGCCAACAGTCCCTATCCTTCTCTCACACCCATGCACACACACGCTTGTGCTTTGTTATTGTTGATGGAAAATGAATGCTATATTCGTGCTTTGTTGATGGAAGTTATGGTGTTGCCATTGCAGTAACCAGCGGGACATTAGATGCAATTAGGGAAAGGATGAAGAGTATGCAGTTAGCTGCCACTGCTGGGCTTCCTGATTCAGGAAGCAGGCCACTGATGTCTGTGAATGATAATTTAAATAATGGACTTTCTAGTCTGATTCTTCATGCGCCAGACTCTGCAGGCACGGAGAATCCTATGCTTGGCGGGGTTCTTCCTTTGGATGAGAAGGCGTTGTCTGGGCTTCAAGCCCGGATGGAGAGACTTAAAAGTGGATCTCTTGAACCTCTGTAGATAAGTAAAATGAGTTGAGCTGAGATTCTCTTCTACGTATTTTTGTATGTCCGAGCTATAAGATTCTGTTCGACGGGGAGTTCCATTCCATCGCCATTTAATCGGAGCTACTGCTGGTAGATTATCATGTAGAGCTGGGTGTCCATCGAGCAACCAGCGGGGAGTTTGTTCACCCTGTATTGGATTTTTGAAGTGTCACTCTCTGGGCAGACAGTGGAGTGGTTTGTTGTTATCTAGGTTGCTTTTGTCGCTGGCATATGTATATTGTAGGTTAATTTTTTGGCATATTTGTTTGATATCTTTCAATTAATACAATTGTATACCGATTTCGGATCTGTTGTATACAAATCATGGATTGGAGCATGGAAATGTCCACGTTGCATGTTAATATTCAATTTAAATTTTGCATTGCTCGTCAAAGAATTTGTTTTTTCAGCGAATGTTAGGCAGTTATGTGCTCATTTAATACTTAGCTTGGGTCATCGTTATGAAACCGGCCTGGTTTGGCGAGTTGATTTGGAATTTGATCAGGGTTCAAATCATAGAAACCACCAAAACTCGGCTGTGTAATTTTCTCTTTCAAACTTGAATGATTTGTCAGGTTAACTCCAAACCCTAGAGACTTGAATTTAATTTTTTTTTTATTTTAACAAACTCTAAAATCTAATTATCATTCCAATTTGACAATTTTTATTGTTAGCCACATTAAAGGAGAGTTATCAAACTTGATCTAGGGTTGACCTGACTAAGGGACTGGGATGTGGGTTACATAGGTTAACTTGAGAAAATTAAAAAAATATTTGAAGTTCTAATATTTTATATGAAAAAATTAAGAAACAATTTATGTGAATATAGACTATACATGTTGTAAATAATGAAATTTAAAAGAATATTTAAAAAAGTTTTTTTATCTACATAAAAAATATTATGTCATCTTTTTTAAATAAAAAAAGTTTTTTATCCTACATTGAAAATATATAATTTTTTTCTTGTGAACATAGAATTAGAGTATATATACTAAAGAATTTTAAATCTCACATTGAAGAAATAACTTTTTTCTTATAGAATATATATAATAAAAGGTTTCAAATCTCACATTGAAAAATAAAACATTCTTCTAGTATTTATATAGTAAACTTTGAAAAGAGTTAATAACCAACTAAAAAAATATAAAAAAAGAGGGGTCTTGAAGAAAAACCACATTTGAAAAAAAAAGGGTCTCGTTCGGGTTCGCCCAGGTCACTAGTTGACCCATTGGGTCGACCATGTTTGATCGAGTTTTTGCACTGGCCAGTCTTTTGCTTTGCCCGGACCGGTCTAGCTACCGGGTCCCGGGCCGGCCCCTTTTTGATAGGATTAAAAGGATGGAAGGATGAGTCTAATGCCAGCTCCTTTTTGATAAAATTATAAGGTATGGGACTTAATTGGTATTGTGGTTATAACTTCGAGACTAAATTAATTTTTGTCTCTCTCGAGAAAATAGATAAAGGAGAAAATATAAACTTAGGTGTTGTTTGAATCACTGTGGTGTTTTTTTTAATTATTATTCTAGGAAAATTGTGTTTATATTATTTTTGTACATAATTTAAAAAGTGAAATAGTTTTTCAAAAATAATAAAATGTTTTTTTATTTTATTTTTTTATATGTAAGAAGTTGCATTATTGATATTATAATCATTATATCACAACATACTATTAATATCATCCTAATATAATAATTAGGATCAATATTATTGTCATAATATTACCCTCATAATCTTGACTGTCAATTTCATTGTAACTTCTTCATCATCATCTCCTATTTTAACATCATCATCATCATCTTAATTAACTTCACTCACCACACCACCATCTTTTATCATTATCATCACTACTTACCACAATTTTCATTATATGCTAATAAAATAATAGTAATTACTAATTTTATATTACTATAAAAATTATCATTATTATTAGTATCGTACCAACAATTATCATATTGTCATTGTTGCCATTGTAACTATCATGCTACCACTATAATGCTATCATCATCATGGGGTAGCTAAAACAATATAGGATGATTGATCGTTCAACCTCTCTAACTCAAGTGAATGATTTCCAGCCTAAAAAACTACTCTCTAGTCTAAGCACTCACTCTAAACTAGACCTCGTCCTAACCATCTTGAGATCGAATTCCCTCATACAAATTCCTTGGGAAGTCTAGTGACCAGGACACACCACAATACAATGTTACTGTATCTATAATACTAAATCACAGTCTCGTATGCTTTCACATGAATTGTTATTGTGACGCTTACTTTTCTTGTGAACCCATGTCCTTAAAGGGTGCCCATCTTTATCGCCAATGACTATCTTCTATCAACTTGTCTTCTAAGATGACACTTACCTTTCTTTCTAATGACTATCTCTTGTTAATTTATCTTCTCAAAGGGCAACAACCTTTCTTGTCAATTACCCGCAAATGCCAAGCTTTCTCATCAATAGCACAACCCATCTTTTTAGGTTACCTGTAAGGAAAAATAATTATTTTTAATCATTACTCTGCTCGCACGAGATAAGCTCATGTAATCGAGGATCATAAATACCTTGAGTCTTCAAATAAAAACACAAGACAAAAGATCACACAAGAACATAATTTAATAGAAAAGAATATCACACAATAACACACAATCATCACCATATTCACTCTTGGTTTCTTGATTGCACTTTCCTTTCCTCGTACATTTATTAACTGAAACATTGGATGATTATCTATTCTGATAAAAGATTTAATTTTGCAAGGGAGCATGAAATGATTCAGGTCTAGACACCTCATAGCTTAGGAGCCCATCATGAAAAGCTCAAATCCAATCTAAATATTTTTTTTAATGATTTCACCATGGAACCAGTTTTAGTTCCTTAAGAAGGATTTCATTTAAAAAAAAAAGGATTGTTACAATAGATCTCTCAAATTTAAACTTAAACGATCAAATTGGCTTCACAAAAGCAAGAAAAATCTACAGTAAATATTAAAGACATGTTAAATCGCAATAAATGTTGGATGAAGCGTTAGAAAATTATCGTGTGAATAAGAAAATGGATGTTCAAACTTCTTCTTCTTCTCCTTCTTCTTTGACTCGTAAGACGATTCACAAAACTTGGAGCCATGCAATGAAGTTTTAGATACTTTACCTTTCTTTTCATGTGACAGATTTAATTCTTTAATTTTTTTTTACAATGAAATTCCAATCTAAACTTATCTCGTATTTGAATCTTTGTCTAGAATTGTCTTATGGATTGATTTAATTGACAGAATTGGCCAGTAATGTACCGTAATTTCTTTAGAACAAGACAAGTAGGTAGGCAGTGGCATTTATGGCGACATGGAAAAGAATTTGAGCTTCTTATAAGAAATTTTGACCTTGAAAATTGTTGGTTTTACTTAGACATAGAATAAAAGTAGTTTTCTTTTTTGTTTAATATTAATATTTTAATGGGTTTTTCTATTGTATAAAAGTTTTTTTTTTTAATCATAATAAGCTACGAGACATAGTTCTTGCTTAAAAATAATAATAAAAAAATAAATAAAAGAAAGCTGTATGATTTAATACACCAGTTCTACGAGTAATACAAGATAACATTTGAGTAATAATTTAACCTCCAAAAGGCTACGAAAATCACACTGCTGATTTCTTAGTTTAATTTTCCTATTCGCCAAAGGGAGAACTTAGAAGTCAAAAAGTAAGGAAATATCAATATTAATTATATTTTCAGATGGTAATACTGATAGATATATATGAACAGAAAAGAAAAGGGTGAAAGAAAAGCAAAATCAAAAGTCAAAATAAAAAAAGGGTGAAAAAAAATATCATATAATAAATACCTAAAATAGTTATGAGACTGAATTGACAAGTCAATTCAGGGGTTAACTAGGGTTAAGTTAGTTGAAAACTTGATTTTTTTTACCATAATAATATCATTTAAGAAAAAAAACCTGTAAAGCACAAGAAAAGACGTACAATAAGTGAATTCCCCCGTGGAAAAAGAGAGAAGACTTCTTATAAACACACTGTTTTAAAAGTGAATGACCTTTTTTTTTTTTTTTAACATGGGAGTCCGGGCCAGCTTGCGTGTACTTTGACTAATCTTATGGGCCCTAAAGTTAACGGCCATGTAAGCCTCCAGTGGCCATCATATGAGTAACCACAGGGCTCGAACATGAGATTACAGAGGGAACAAATCTCTTGGTCCTAAGCTCTTATCATTGGACCACCACCTAGATAGTTAATCATACTTAAAGTAACTTAATCTTAATATAACAAAAAAATGATAATATACTACATACTAAAAAGATTAAGACTATAGTTATAAAATCCGATCCAGCAAATCAATTTAGTGACCTGTCGATTCAAGATCTCGTATAGGTCAGGTCAATAAAAAAACAGATTTATTTTATAAAAATATATTAATTTTTTTAAAAAATAAAAAATTAAATCAATCCAATCCAAGTTAATTCCAAATAAAATCCCAGGGTCAGATGAAAACCCTAATCGAATTTGAAAAAAATTCAATGGGTAGTTTAGAAAATTAATATATATTATGTGTGGAAGGAACGTGCGCAAGTCACGGAACGACATTTTTGACTGGAATTTTATGTGCTCTTCTTTTCAAACATCACATTGCTGTAAAATCTAAAACTGGGGCAGAAGAGAAAAATGCTGATTCACAATCAATAGTCACGTTTCAAGGGTGAGAAACATGGCATGAGCCCCACGTTTTATATTCAAAATATTTACCAAATCTTTGAAATATTTCATATATATGATTGAAATCCATTATCAATATCATTTGTTTCTCTATATATATAAAAGAATTTTCCCAGAAATTAATTAGAGAAATATTAATTAGTGGATATATTTCCTACGTACGTACTACTTAATTACCCTCATTTCATTTCATTTTCTTAATTTTCCTGTGAATTGATACATATAATTTAATAAAATTGATTAATAAACCCTTATAATTTAAAGAATTATGCATACAATTCCTACATTTTACAGTCTGTTTATAAAGTTATCTACTCCAATTCCATGTTCTTTAATTTTCCATTGCTGTTGTTTTTATTTTTCTTTCCTACAATATTATATAATAAAAAAAATGAGAAGCTAGCTATAAAAAAACTTGATTAAAAATAAAAAAATTATGAAACAGAATACTACTAATTAAATTGAAGATGATCCGATCAATATCATTCCAAAGAATATTTAATTATTTTTCAAACTACATATATTAATTAATCAGTTTCAAAAAACTATAAAAACTACTTTATAATTAATCCTAAAAATAGCCCTCCATCTTTCATGTATCAAATAATAATAATAATACAGGATTTCACCTCAAAGAAATCGTAATACAGATCAAATCTAATGTAACAACCGAGCGGCTAGCTAGTTTATTTGATGTTCATTCATACAGATTTATGTGAGCCACCAAATTAGCACACAGACACAAGAAAGAGAAGGCAATGTACGTACGTAGTTCAGGAAAAACAAGGCAACATTATCTTAAACCACGAGCCCACAACGGAGGAGTGAAATCATTGATCGCTGGCAAATTGCAATGATGTTCTCTCTTCTCCATGAGAAGGTAGTTCTTGATCACAGCATGGCCCTTAAGCTTCTCTGCTACATAGATTGGTAGCCAAGTGGGAATCGAATCAGAAGTTCATGGGGGGGTTTCCTTGCAAGAAGAGAGGCCACGCCAATATATATAATCCTCCACTGATTCTGGTGATCAAGCTCATAAAGCTGAAACCTGAAGAAGAAAAACACTGCCAGCTAGCAAGTACATGCACATTGCTCCTCCAATTAGATCAAATCAAGAAATATACTCTCACACACACGCAAAAAAAAAAAGAAAAAAAAAAGCTTGCTCAATGCGGGTGATAATATTCAATTTATTTGGAAAATAACTTGGTATTATCTCAAGCGATAACTGCTAGAAATAAGTTTATCAATCGTTGCTTGTTGAGCCTAATGAATGCGTGAAAATATGGTATTCTAAATTCGAGAGTACAAGAACTTTAAAAAAACATAAAATAATTCTTTGTTGCAAGAACGAAACAACTTCTCTGCTCTAAGCTAGCACTAATTTCTTTAATTAAGAAATAATTCTTCCATTTAATTTAATGCAAGCAGTGTGTTAGCTCTCTAGCTAGACTCGATATGCACATGCAAAGAATAAAGTGATGATGACCAACAGAGGCTCACATAGAGATAGAAAGGAGAGAGTATGCTTGGCTCCTCGCACGCCACCGGCAGCAGCCAATCTAAGACAGAAGAGATTGGTCTTTGCTGTGGCATACAGGGAGCCAGGCATAACCCATTTCACCTCCTTCTTCGATGCATCTCCCTTCTCTTTCGAATTCTGTTCTTGCTTCCATTGATCAGGGACACAAATCTTGTGAAAGACTAGAGAGATATATAGAGAAGAGCAAACCCAGATCAAGGGGGTGAACGTCGAAGGCTTCTTCTATGTATAGAAAGCTATAGCAAGGAGTGAAGAGTAGAATTTTCTTACCATATGAGAAAAAATGCCTCCCATATATAATGCCATAAATCCACCATCAACAGATATTTTTTTTTTTAAAAAATTAAAATCTCAATAGTGAATTCTAATGAAAGCATTTTTTTTTTACGTACACATTCACACTATAGCCACCATCGATCGGCACCGAACCACTGCAGGAACCTTTTCTTCCTTTGTTTTTTCTAAAAAAAAAAAACTTTTTTTGTAAGTCTTCTCACTGGCTTCTTCTTGCTTAACATACAAAATTCCACCTATATGGGTTTAGGTAGAGCATGGCATGGCTTTTATATTTGACCTATGGTGGTTTTCTAAGTGTATGATATGCTTGTCTCAACCTTTGAGGTGACAGCTCAATGGATTTGTTTTATATTATTATTATTATTATTATAGTAAGTTTATTTCCCCATATTTTTATTTTTAAAAATAGCGAGAATTACCAAAAACGAACTGATTTCTTAAATAAAATATTAAGAAATAGCTCGATATTTTAATTAAAATCAAACAAAAACGTAAAATATAAATCAACCGAATTAAAGGCATAAAAATCCATCCCCTCTCTGTCCGTTTCCTTCCCCCCCACACACACATGAAGAAAACATAATGTACTTTGGATCGATGGAAGAAATATTCAGATCCTCGTCCACAATTTTGCCTTATCAAGTTTTCCGATCAAAATAATTAAATCATAACTCCAAAAAATTAATCCAATGGTTAAAGAAATATACTCCATTCCATTTAGGATCGATCTGCAAAAAAAACTTGTTAAATTCTTCTAAATTCCAAGAAACTTATTAACATTTGTATTGTTCATTCTTAGAATTTTTAAAATGGAAGGTGAATAAGTTGGTAATTAAATAGAACCACTCAAAAGTAAAGGACTTGGCTATTAATTTGGAGTGTTTTTGCACCAATTAATACATAATTATTTTGTAAATTATTCAAGATTTGAAGGAAGAGGCTAATTAAGTTGGAGATCCAATGAAATCAACAAATTTTATGTATCAAATCGATTTGGGATTATATTTCTCTTTTTTGACAACCCAATTCCTTTTTCACTATACTTGTTCTCAACATTTTTTTAACTTATAGATGTTTTTTGTTTATTTTTTTCATTTTTTTGTTAAGTATTTCTAATTTTTAAATTTAAAGTGACTAGAACATAATACCTAGTGTTCAACACAATGGAAATGGAATCATTAACAGAGGGATACACAGTTCTTGAAATTTTTTATATAAGGAGTCAAAAAAGAACAAATCATGTCATTAGCTAGTAGTACAGCCCCTACCACAAATGGGCATGAGATTCCACACAGGGATAGTTACCCTGTGAAAAGAAAACCCCAGGCCGGCAGGCCCCCCTTCTCTTTCTTTGTTTTCCTAATAGATTTACACTTGTTTAGTGTGTTCTAGCGTGGTGGGTACGATTAAAACACTGTGTTTAGCTCTAATTATAATTTTTAAAATATTTAATTAATTAGCATATGCTATAATTTTATATAGATCTCACAGAAAACTCTAGCTAGTTATAAAAAAAAAAAATACAATTTATAAACGTTCTTAAGCCTTTATTTCTGCTTTCAAACTGTAATTACAAGAGCTATTATTGTATCTAACTTACACTTAGTTTCTTTTTAAAACCATGGCCAGCCTCAAAATGCTTTGATTATATAGGTTTTGCCTTTCCCTTTCACTCTAAAGTAAAGGTGAATGCTTTTCCCTTCTGGAGCCAGGCTTGTCGGGTGCCCTATGGAGGACTTCGGGATTCCTTTTGCCAACCAAGGCCTATCAATGAGACATTGAATCTAAACCTTACTACCTGCACCATCTTGATCCTTACACAGTAGTACTACTTTGGTTCCTGTTTTGCCTTAATTTGTTCTGAAATACATGAGTGGCCACCGTTTCTTTCCTGATAAAATCTGCATGCTCAAGTTAAAACCCTTCTTTTAGAGGAAAAAGATTGATGGTCTACTTGCATGTTACATCTTAATTTTGATTTCAAATTCTTCCACGTTTGGAATGAAACATGATTGGTACTGCATATTGGAAACATTTGTATTGTTCATTTACAGTATTTACATATGGTTTGGAAACATATAATTATCATGTTAAAAAAATAAAAAAAATTCTATTATATCTTTTATTTTTAATAAAAGAGGGGGTTTTTATTACGTTCTAGTGGGATGATACATGATTTTTTTTTTTTCCAAGTATCAACTAGTAATTATTAATAGTGCTTACACATGGTTCATGTGTAAATATTATTATCTTATTCTAACACTACGAAACTCTCTGGTAGGCATCTGTAACGTTTTCTTAGGTTTCTACAAGATCACTGCTCAAGTGTCAATTTAAGAACAAGCCAATCACGTGGCTAGACAAGCCTCCTAGGGGCTTTTGAATGATCTATTCTAGGTCAAAGATCAAAACCAAGATTGACGATGGCTACATGTCCCCCCACTTGATTGTCTTCTTTCCTTTTGATATTTGTGGATCCTTCCTTCGTATTTCCACAACACTCCTCCATAATTCTGAATCCGTCCATCATAATTTGGAACTAGTTTGGAATTAATTCCAAATTAATCACATCATTCTCAAATTTTGATTTGATTTACATTACCTCCAACTTACCATATTGATCCTGATAATTATTAAACCGGTATATCTTAATAGATTAACACAGTAATTAATAATTCATGATTCGACTCGAGTTGAGTTTTAAAATAAAATAGAAGGAAATTGACTTTTTAAATACTCGATATTGTTTTAACTAATTGACTTGAATTAAATAGGTATTGAATCGAAACCTAATTTAACTATTTTTTTTAAAAAACAACATTGTTTTATGTTTTTTTTAAATAAATCTTAAAATTATATTGTTTTGAATAAATATTAGTTAACTCGAGTTAATTTTTTTTATCTATATAAAGTTCACGGAGTGTAATCAGCTTGATCTTACTGCATTTAATCTGGTCCATTGTCAAAGAGGAATTCATGGTTGGTTTTTTTAGATTGTGACGAGATTACTCGAATTTTAAATCCGAACAAATTCGAATGATCCATTCGTATCATACCACACCCTTAGGTGGTTCCCAACTGATCATCGTTCTTTCAATCTGGGCTGCTATTAACACTTTGGATATTCAACTCTGGATAGACAAGAAATCTCTCAAGGAGGACCCATTTAAAATGGTCTGTCTATATGCTATTAATTAAGCTTCATTTACGCAGGTTACTGTGCCTGTGCTTTTTATTCATCAGTGTTCGTCTTTCTCCTGTGATGGGGATGGTGATGTTGTAGTTATTTCTCTACAAGTTAATGTCTTTGCTTGTAGCAGACAGGCACCCGCGTCCATATTATGCTGGCAGAGCTTCTCTGGGTATTTTTAATGTAATGTTTTTCGAAGTTTCAAGGGTGTGTTTGATGATCATTTTAATATTAAATTAACTTATAAAAAGATTGAAAACTTTTTGACATATATATATATAAAAAAACGATAAAGTATCTTTTAGTAAACACTAACACTAACATTTAATTGATTTAATAAATCACGTGTACAAAGTAGTTGATTGAGCCATAATTAAAGGATATATAGCTACAAAGTTTAGGCGTCATTTAGTGCTATGATTTGGGTGCCTTTTAAGATAATTTCCATAAAAAAATTTGGTATGGAAAATATCAAATTCAATACGATGGTTTTTAGATGTTTTCTTAATAATTTTAATACAAGATATTGAAAAATACTCAAAAAAACATTAATTTACTACTTTTCAAATAAAAATCATTTTCAACTATATTATTAAAAATATAATTAAAATTATTTTGATCTCGACACATAAAAAATGTGTATCATAAGTATATATATTTTAGCTTAAGATACTAATAATATTTTTTTGTTGTGAAGTGAGGTGCGGTTGAAATTATGTTTTGATGTAATCACAATTTTTTAAAATATTTGATTAATTAATATATACAATAATTTTATATAGGTTTCATTAGAAATTCTCATTTAAAGTCTTAATTATAAAAAACTATAATTTACAATTTTTTTTAATATATTTTTAAAAGTTAACGTAGAAGCTATTACAGTATCGTACAAACACCGCGAGTGTATATCAAAATATACCTGGGCTTAAGATTCTTTCAAATATTTTCTATAAAACCTACGTAAGTGCTGCAAACTGACATGATAAAATTAAACATGAGCAGTACTCAGCACCTAAGAAGAAAAATGGGGGGATTGGAAATTTAGACAATTATGTATAAAAAACATGTATTAATTAATTATCAAAGCTGAATTTAATGACTACAACAATTTGGCATTAAACATGATTAGCCAAGAAAAATAATTTTGTTGCCGTCAAATCAAGATTAATTAGTCAAAAAGAAGAAAAGGAAAAAAACAAATTAAATACTGTGAGAGATAGAAGAATTTAATTAAAAAGGTTTCAAGTGGAGTATCTTTTCTAGCCCGGTGCTTCGCAGCTAAAAGCTGGGTATCATTTCATTACTATTTTAAAATAAAAGATATAAAAATAATGTCGACAGACATTATTTTCAATCAAATAAATTTTTATGTTCAATATTTATGTTTTTTTTTTTTAATTTTAAAATAGTAAACAAATTAACACAACTTGAATGTTTTTAATATATTGAAGTTAATTTGATAGTCACTTGAATGTTTTCAATGAACATGCTCAGAATTATTTGTAGATATTTATTTTCTAGAGCTGGGCAGGCCGATAGGTTGCATGTTTAGTCGAGTGTAAATCAACAGTTATTTGACCAGGAAAAAAAATAGCTTTATTCGAACAAGATGAAGAGAAAATGGAATGATCACAGCTTGAAGTGATTGAAAATGAATTTAGGAGTCCGTACAGTTAAAATATATAGTTTTCGAGATGATTTTAGCAGTGATTTTACTAAAAAGTAAACAGATCTCGTGATTTCTAATGATATGATTCGGACTCAAAATCTTCGAAATGATTCTTCTTCTTACCATCTAAGTCTTTCAAATAAATTAATTACATCTTCTTTTTTTAATGCAGAAAACCTATTATCATAGCTTTAAAGTACTTTATTTAGCATCATAGTCTAACTATATTTTAAAAAAAATTAATTTTTTAGTTTAAATTGTTTTTTTTAGTGTTTTTAAATTGTTTTGATGTCAAAAATAGATTTCAAAAAATAAAAAATATTATTTTGATGTATTTCAAAGTAGAAAACACTTTCAAAAGTAATCTCTATCATACTCCTAAATAGACCCTTAATAGTCATAACCATTAATTATTCAAAATTAAGATATTATAACATATATAATTTGATACGAACTAAGTTAGGTCTGGATTTTACCTTAAAATATCTGTTGATTAATTTTATGAGATCAGACATATCTCTCAAACTATACATTGAATCGAGCTGAAATTCTACAAGGAGATACCAGACACGTAAAACTATATTATGATAAATTTTCAGCTAAAAAAGAGTTTGAAAACATCTTATTTTCAAAGAGCCGAAGTTGTTAGATGAATCTTGTCAAATCTGTCAGACTGGACCTTCATATACTGTTTGAGATATATTTGGATCTACAAGTGGGATTTTCATGTGATTCAAGTTGTAATGAAAACTAAACATCTCAAGCTTTCCAATCATATATGGTAGACATAGTAATTCATTCAAACAAGAAAGAACAACATGTTTGAAGTTAGAACTAAAATCTGCCAAAAATATGTAAAAATTAAAGATTTGGGCTACATGGAGAAATTTTAGCATGAAGACTTTGTTTTATTATTCTATTTATTTATTTAATGTTGAGTACTTATTTTTAATTTAGATTTGTTTTGACTCATTAGACATTGTTTAGGGGTTTATTTATTATGGAACTTATATTAATTGATTACTAGTTTAGATCCATTAGCTTACAATCTAAAATGAATACATTAAAGTTAGTTAAAGGAGACTATACTATATTTTTTTGAGTTACAATTCTGAGCAAAAAATTAAAGAATAAATATGAGTTTTTTTGTTATTTGTGGTAAAATAATCTTTCTTTATAGGAACAAAAATTGTACATTAACTTATTGAAGATATTTAACTGGTTTTGTGACGTCATTCACATACTTAAAGTTTTTACATATAAGATTATCTTTGTGTTAAAGTTTTTTTTCTAATACTTTTGATTCTTAGATATAGAGTTATCTTTGAGTCGGGGTTTTATCAAATCTAATTTTTGGCTTTACAAGTTGTTATTTACTTTGTTAATGGTTACTTGACCACGTGATCAAGAGATATACATCATAATTAAAAAAAAAAAAGTTTGATGAGTTATTTTAGCAACTTATAATTAATAGAAATTTGATAAAAGAAAAGCCAGAAATAATTGAAGTGCTAAACCTTGAAATTTAGTCACCGACATTCTAACATGTCAAATCATTATTTTGGTTCTAAATATATATATATTTTTTAGTTTAACGTAGGTGTCCGGACCAGCTTGCGCGCACCTCGACTAATCCCACGGGCCCTGAAGTTAACGACCATGTAAACCTCCAGTAGCCATCATATGAGCAACCACAGGGCTCGAACCTGAGACCACAGAGGGAGCAAACCTCTTGGTCCCAAACTCTTACCACTGGGCCACCACCTAGATGGTCCCAAGCTCTTACCTCGATAAATATTTGATAATATGATACATGATATTTGTTAAAAGTAATTTTAATTAAAAATATATTAAAATAATATTTTTATTATTTTTTTGATATCAAAGTATTAAAATTATTTAAAAACACCTCAAAAAACATCAATTTAATATTTCTTTAAATAAAAAATAATATAAAAACCTTTTTAAAATGCATAAGCTATAGCAGTGCCAATCAGGCGCTAAACTAAGCATGGAAAAAACGTAGAGCATCGACATGATGGGCAAGAAAAATGAACACATTCAATCTGGATCTAATCATAAATATGGATCGTCTATATCGTGTCGATGGTTTGGAATTATAGCAACTAACAGCAGCTATAAGGTAAGGGCACATGATGGGCAAGAAAAATGAAACTCGTACATTGTCCTCGGAAAAAAAAAAAAGGTTGACAGAGATGGCCTTTTTCAGTTTAGATGTCTATATCAAGAAGCAAGAAAGTATAGAGGAGAATTCCATGTCTAATGAGCTTTATTTGGCATGATGGGATAGGGCCGAAGGTGGCCTTTGACAATGAAGTAGCCAACAGAGAATTAATCCCAGAAGCCAATCAACCAGAGCTTAATTTTTTTAGTCAAAAGATGAAATTCAAAAGAAAACAACTTTTTCGGACAATGATTATGATTAAGTCACAATTCATGAACATCATGATTGCCTTATAGCATGATCTTATCTTGTACTACAGTACTGCTAACTATGAGATGAGTAGTAGCAGTTCATTGGGCAACATCATATCTATTATTATGTGGAGTAAGTTGTTGAAGCCCACGTCGAGAAATGTCAGATGATGTTTCTTTAATAACCTTTGATTTTTGTTATTAATTAACCTTAATGATTAATGTCTGGTTCTGGGTTTTAATTCTAAGGAAGATTGCTGTTTTTTTCCTTCTCTTTCTATAGATACATGACATTGATTTATTTAAAATTTAAAATCTGATATAAAATTAAAATTAATGGAAAATTATTTTGATATTAGATGAAAAACTCATGCACGGTTTCGTTAAATAGCGTTAAGGTTGATTTATCTATCAACTTTTTGACTATCACTATGAAAAACCAGACTCCATGCCTTACTCTTGAATTATATTAGATTCTTTTTTTATATATAAATAAAATAGAATGTGAAATTAAATATGGGGATGCTTAACCAAACCCCGAGTTCATGCACCCCCATTGATTCCAATTTGTAGAACTTCTAATAACTGAAATCAATCCATGTAAGAGAAATAAAAAACAGCCAAATGAAGCAATAATTTTTTCTTATATATATAATGTAAATAGAGAAAGAAAAATGATAGGTTATAGAATAATATAAAACTATTCCGGGTAACTTATCTAGCAGCTTGTAGACATTTAAAACAACAAGAAGACTTTGGTTTTGCAGTTTTGGACATTGCAAGAACTGCTGTAATGGCGATGTTAACAAAGATTACCACTGTATTATCTAGGTTTGTCTGTTTTCTCTAGGAATTTTCCGTCTAGTAAAGCACTCGAAACTACTACAACATCACTTCACTGTGTCTCTTCTCTTCAGTCTCCATTGCCATCATCTCACCAACATGAGACCTCCCAAAGCAAAGCCTCAGGTCAGCTGGTCTAAACCTTTTTACTCATTTCTTGGTCTGCCTTTATTTTCCTTTATCAATTCATCGTTAAGACTGTTAATATTCAAGAGTAGGAAGTAGTGCTGGCGACTAAAAGTTCAGAACAAGCATGTATAGATATTGGCCCGGTCTCAATGTGATTCTTCATAACCCACCGATGTGAGAAATGGGGCATGATGACACCTTGCATTTGGTTAGCATCCTAGAAAATAATGGACAGATTTAAAAAAAAAAGATAAGAAACTGTTTGGTTGAAAAAAAACAGAATCAAATACATAAAATAAATGTCTTTAAAATAGTTCTGGAAAAAATTTCTTTACTTTCATAACATAGATTATAGAGATGCATGTTCTTTTATTCTCGCTGTCTTCTTTTCTTCTGTTACAAGGTAACAATCAAGTAATTAATGCATGTGAAAGCTGGATTAAGGATACCCTAACCGTTATATATATATATATATATATATATATATATATATATATATATATATATATATATATATATATATAAAAGAAGATACTGGCAAGCATATGATCATTCCTTTCAATATTCAGCAATAACCTTATCAGGGTATTTATCAGTTTCATAAATCAGATTAGTTGCCTTTAGTAATTTAGAGTCTTGTTCAGAACAGTAGTATTTAACAATTTAATACTTTGTTCAAGACTCTTTTTTGAGGTTGATTTAATTTTCAAGTGAACAAATTGTAAGCAATCATTAACCTTATGGTTAGAGATTTTATCATCCAAGAATATCATGCACTCATTTTGCTCAGAAGCTTTGAAAGTTGGTTCAAGATTTCATAGCCCATAGGCCTATCTATGCATATACCAGGCTAGTACATAAACTAGCTTCTAGAGGATCAAGATCGAGATAGAGTTTCCGAGGCAACATCTAAGCCATGAATTCTCTGCCCCTCGTGTCCTTGTCACATGAAGTTCTTTTTGGAAATCCATTGCTGCTGCACATTTTCTCTTACATTCAGCAGCCTGCCTAAGTTTGTTCGCATCTACAACCTTGCATAGAGAAAAAAATTATTGCGAGTGGCACTGTTACTTGAGTATAACAGGCGTTAAGAAAGTGGTAATGATGGCCAAAATGATGATAGTAATTGGACACAGAGATATTCTATATGCTACCAGTTTGTCATTTCTCTTTGGTTCGCAGGATTCGTACATTCGTGGCCGAGAGAATCCATACTTTGATGGTCTGTTAAGAGGTGACGACACTGGCAGCCAGAATATTTCTCCGTCAACATCAGATATTGGTAATTTGAGAGGAATAAGTTTTTCAGATATTCCTGGAAAGTTTAAGGACTTGCCAGTAAAGGATTCAGTCTCAGACATTCTCGAACCCTTCGAGCAGACTACATTTGGGACTTTGTCAAAAGTTCCTAGATCAACATCAATCGAATCCCAAAGTTCTCAATCTGATATGAGCTTTGATTTAGATGGTTCAAATCATTTAGTGAAACAATCCAGTCCTGATACCTTTGAAACAACCGAAGAACACCAAGTTGTACCTTTCCTACCAAGACCTATGATTGAAAAATCATTTGTTCTGAACAAAAGGAAATCAAACCTGTCAAATATTCCACTTCCTCAGTCGGCCGCAACATTTTATAATGGATTTTCCCCACAATTTGAGATTTTGGAATCATGTGAAAGCACCATGAAGCTAAATTTATACTTGAAAGCCAGAAAGGATGATGTGAGTGCTGGTGTTCCTGGAAAATTCTTGCATGCTGTAATTGGTCAAGATGTCTCAGGTAATTCCCTTTTTTCTAGTCTGACAACTCTTTTAACTAACTTAATTTCTTGATATTTTCTCTCCCAAAATTCAGTCTTTTACTTGTCATTGGTTTTTAAGATCATGCACCATTCTTCAGCACTCATGAAGATTCCTGCAGAAACTTAGCCTACCGGGAATTGAGTTTGGGAACAATGCTATAACTTAGTCTACTCCTACTTTCTTAAAACTCAGGTTTTGGAAATTCTAAGCAATTGTAAAGGACATGTAACAACAATTATGATCTGACTTCCATTTTCATCTTTTATAGACGTTGGATCCATCGCTTCGACCATCATGTATGCTCTCTACTTGAATGAGACAATCAAAAGTGACCAGTTCTGCACTGTACCTATCATTAATATGAAGAGGACAGACCTAAGTTCTCATGCAGAACTAAAATGGTTGCTGGATTCTTGTCATATTGATGTGCCATCCTTACTTTTCGTAGATGAGGTATTCTTCGGAACTAAATTGGTTGCTGGATTCATGTCATATATGTAGCTTAGAACTACAGATTTAAACTAAAGTTTAACCAACTTACTCGTGTTAAAGCCTGTTCTTCTGAATGGTTGGTTACATCGAGCAGATTGATCTGTCATACTTTGATCTGTTCGGGTGTCTCAAGCTAGTGCTAGTGAATGGACACAAGCTCCCAACAAGACAAGAGGTAGTGGCTCATTGGAAAAACTTCTTATGTTTCTAAAACAGCTATTGGTAAGTAAGAATGATATTTATTTGTGTTTCTCATTGAACAGGCATTAAAGGAAGCGGTCGTTGAAGTATTCAATTGCAGAAAGGTGAATTTTTTTAGCTCAGGGTGGTTCTCTTTGACATTCTCTTGTTCTTTCCTTTGGTTTTCATAGAGTGAAATGACTAAAGTTTCTGTCTGTTTTACAGGGTGAATCAGTGTATCCTTGGGTTGAGACTGTTACTGTTGATCAGGTATGATATTTGAAGCTTTGCAATCTATATAACTTAGATCAATTGAATGACTAAATGATAGGTAATCTGCTGCATATCAGAAACTCCTTTTGCCTTTGTTGTGGAGATGACTGCTGAGCGCCGGGCCTCCTCTAATCTAACCTGTATCATCATGCACCATGAGCACTTTGTTTTCTTTTCTTATATACTTCAAGTTTTTGTTTCTCCTATATATTAATTTTCTCCCACATCGATTCCCTTTTGAAGAATGAAAGCCTTCCAAATCCTGGTTGCTAGCCTACTTTGTGGACTATGAATCCATACATAAGATTAATCCTGAACACTGCTGAAGTAAAGAAATGAAAGGCAGTCTAGAAATAACATTCCATCCAAAGTACTATTTTGTTAGTGAAAACTCGGACAACTAAGATTAGAAACAGATTTCATGTGCAAATTTTTCTGCCATCTCCATGCTTTAACTTCTCTGTTACCACTCTGAACAAGTGTGTGATTAGGCTATTGCTTCTGCACAGGATTGCTCATGCTGTAGCCTTATTGCTGAAAAGTTATTCCTGACTGCACCTGAGCTTTTGGCAGGGCAAAGATTCAGTAAACTTTTGGTACCTACTGCCTCTAAAGACAAAATCTTCCTTTTTCTTTTGTTTTTCTTCAGTTTTTCTACTCTATTATCATTTACCAACCAGACCTTTCTCTTTATATGTTTCTCAACACCATCACATGCTTATAAAACTATGTATTGTATAGGAGTGCAAAGTCTATATCAATCCTGCCTGAGGGTTTTCTCTTCACATCTTCTTTGTCAGTTGGATTTGAATAACTTTAAAACAACAGAATCCTGTATTTCCCTTTACTTTATGGTTTACAAAAGGACAGGCTGCCTTAGACAAATATATGAATGTTTCTATTCAATCTTGACCTTTCTACCAAATTTCTTAAATCTGGCTATTTTTCGATCAGTTAGCTGGCATCCTAATGGATACTGGAAACCTTACTAGTCCTCATTGCACTACCAAAGACAAGTACATGGCTACTTTGTTACTCAATGGCGCTGGTCGCTTCGGATCCAATGGTCTTTATCAAATAAGTGAGTCTCTTTGGCCTGAACTTCTATTTTGTGTTTAAAGTTGCTGCAAGCAATTGAAAGCTTGTGTGTGCTGCTTTTTCTCTAATCTTTGAGCTAACTCCTTGCTTTTGCAGTGAGATACAAAATGTATGATATCTCTGATCTTAAAGTAGTTGACATATTGCGCAAGGAGTTTAAAAAGTGGACAAGAGGAGGTCTGAACTTTCGCTATTCTCCATATTTATCATTTAATATGCAACTGATTTATAACAGTGCCAGAACAAGTTTTCATTATTGGCCTGAGACATTTTAGAGAATGTAGTTGTTATCGAAACTTTTCACCTTGTTCGTAATAAATTTTATCATTTTGTTCCTTATGCCTTGTCATGAGATAATTTTTTCTCTGAATAAAGCCTTTCGTATGCTTGCAATTGACCAGGTAAGCCAGATCCTACTGGTTCAAGATTACTGGTGTCAAATATTGGGATGAGTTCCATTGGCATTTCATTGGAGCAATTTCTTGCTCATGAACGTTCTTCGAAAGAAGAAATCAAGTATTTCCAGCGTGAGTAACTGCATACACATTTAGAATTGAAATCTAATTTTATGGACATATTCTTGATTAATGATCAACTGATATCTTTGCATGGTCAATCTAGCATATTGTTAACACTTTAACAGAATATTTTACATAGGGGCTCATGCAAATGCCAAAATGTTTTCTGTTCTTGTGCTTTCTCCTGCTTATCATTAGCTTTTACAATGTCTTCTAGTTAACAACATTTCATCCATCCATTTATGCGATGGCATTTGACTATAAGTTGCCAATAGTACTTTGTTGCTAAATCTCAGAGTCGGAGAAGCTTCGGTTACTCATGATTGTATCAGGATATTATGATGCTGAGAAGAACTTCAAGGTATGAAGAAATTCTTGATTTATTATTTCTTTGTTTGTTTACTGAATTTTCTTATGCACATTTTTGGTGTAACTTAGAGGGAGATACTGGTCTCTGCTGAATCTATGGAGCTTATGAGGAATCTGCTATCCTTCTTCAGTTCAAATGCCTCCCATCTGCCACTCAAAGCTATGCATAGACCAAGTTAGTTTTTCTGCATTATGTGGAGATTATTTAGATATAAATAGAAAATATTTCTTTTTCGGCGTTCAACGCAGGTCCACTCTTATACACTAAAACGCTCTTTCACTTGTCGATCATGCAGGTCTCAGAGATGACATGAAGGCATTTGAGATTGACAAAGCTACATCAAGAAAGACTATCGAGCGTCTCTTGGAAGAATTTGGTGGGGCATCAAAAGGCTAATGTGGTTAGTGAACAAGAAGACAGCAAGAATGCAGATACAATTGTCACTTCAATGTGGAAATACATAAACAAACCAATGGAGAAGCTTCTAATAAATTTAAAGAAAAGCATCTGTCCATGCCTGCAGAATTCAATATGAATTTCCCTTCTAATGCATGATCAAATTGAGTCCTTATATTTTTGTTTGGTTCCGCTCTTCGAATTCGATAGAGCCTGTTTCCTCTTGCCAATCTCACATGCTTGTCACTGATATGAGCCTGTAGTGATAGGATTGAAATTAAGGAGAGAATTTTGTTGGCAATGATATCCATGTGGATTGAAGCTGGCAGCATAGAAAAAGAGTACGTGGCAGTATTGAAATTTTGCAGCATGATGCTTGCAACTTTTTTTGTGGGGACATGGCCTGAGCCATAATATTCTTGGAGTCAACATTCTTGGCTTCATTGCGCCAACCCAAATTCAAATCTTTAAAGTGAAAACCTCTGAATTTTCTTGCAACCAACAGCCATGGTTTCATTGTCATTAAGTCAGATTATTTCAGAGTAGCGAGTTTGGCAAGTATGTCCTCCCTGTATTTGCACCATTTTTCTTCTTGCCTTTACTCTTCTACCTCCAAAGTCACAAGTCGAACGCACAGGTCAATGATCTCAAATTCACTCTTGTTTTCCACTAAAGAGACTGTTTCTATGGACAAGCTAAGGATTTCCATGATGTGGCAGCATTCAATTTGAATTCAGAAGCAGAAGTGACAGGATTAGGATCTCTCACTTATGAGTTCTGAATTCTGAAGATTTCTGAGTTCTGAGTTCTAACAAGAATTATCTATCTTAGATTATGTCTTAGATTAGGATTATTTTCATTACTGTTGCAATTTTTTTATCAGAACTCCAGTCAGATTACAATATGAGACTATACAAATAGCCAAGGTATATTGAACATTCATCAAGCAATAAGCAATAAGAAAAATATCAAACTCAGAAACCTTTCTGAAACTATTCTCAACTTCTAACATTCCACGTTCATCGAGGAACATTTGCAGGTCTGCATTCACCTTTTCCTAAACTTGCTTTGCCACTTCAGATTTCTTCTTACCAATGCCCAGCATGCTCCTGCCATAGAATTTAACAGAATTGGAAATATCCGCAACATCAACCTGAGCCTCAATAGGGAGACCATCTTTCCCAACTGAATTGACTTTCGCCAGCAAGTCCTGAAGTTCCTCAAATTCTTGAGCATCAACAAGATCCCCAGCTTTCATATTGAGCAGCTCACTTAATCTCTTTCTGTCTTCATCAAAATTCTTTTCATAAACTTCAGAGATTTTGGGTTTTGGAAGTCGTCTGCGAGGAACCTGATGCTCTGCCGGAGCTTCTCTTGGACTTTGCTACTTCATATATTCGCATTGCTTCAGCAAAAGCGAGGCTGCAAAAAATTCAAATTAAGTATGTTACTTTAAAAGTTAATCAAATGCAAGTAAGGTTTAAGCAGGAATGAAAGTTAACCTTGTCAAAGAATTTGTACAATTTGGAACTGATGATCCGGGCTCAGTCTCTATTGTTGGGGTCTTGCAACTTGTAATTGTTTCAGTCATAACTTCAGGCTCAAGGACAGTTTCCTTGGCATTTCCTGCTGATTGCCTGAGTGCATTACTTGGGTAGAGAGAGAAAGAGAAGTTTCTTCCACAATTTCTTCTGAAGCCTTTTGAAGGTTTTCAGGTTCATTGTAATGACTTTCTTGAATAACCTCTCCCGAGTTTTCCCTATTGTCAGTATCCTGATCTAGGTGCTCTTTCCCATCTTGAGCATTATCTTGAGGAATATCTTGCTCAATTTGGCACTGACCAAATAAACATGAGGAACATTTTGTTTCTTCTTCTACTACTACTTGTTCTTTTCTAGATAGTGTTTTCTGTTCATCATCTTGAGTTCTTCTGTGCCAGTTGGTTGACAGCAGCAACAGCTTAAATCCTGAACCAGTTCAGGTGTTTGTAAACCAGAAGATCCACAGATTACACTTAGTAAATCTTGATATTGATATCAGGTACTTTCAAGAATAATACAGCCAACTGAGACAATGAATTTAGTTTTGTAAGGCTAGCATTGATTCATTGCGAGCTTGTCTCCGCAACACGCCATTGTTTGAAGTTTTTCTCCAGAGTATAGCTCTTCTAAGTTCTCCAATCTCTCAATCAAGTTCACAGGAACCCTTTCTAGCTGCTCGCACGATCTCAAGTCCAGCAATCTTAACCACTGAGCTCTCCTACTAATTCATCCCACAGTTCTTCAATAGAAGAACCATGAAGGCTTCATAGCTTGGCCACTCCTGTAACTCCATGCCAGTTTTCACCAAGAATACATGCTCTCCTTGCGATGCTATCTGGACAGAAACGTGGCGAACCAAATCATGCTTTCTCACATGTTCTTCTTTGTCAGTGTCTAACATCTAGTCACGTCCTCGGTAAGAATTTCTTGATCTTCTAGAAATAACTTGGCCTTGCTTTCCAAATAATTATAACTCATCTTAAGACAAGGATAAACATTTTCGTCTCTGTAATTAGTCTCTACAGAGACCACAAGGATCTCTTTAAGATGTCGAAATGCGATTTCCCACTTCTCTATAGATTTTTCCACCTTTTAGTGCCTTTCCCACCACCACAATCACCACAATTGCTAAAGGAAATTGCTTGCATTGTCTTCCACCTTTCTTTGCCACATTGCACAGGGCAAAGTCTTCATCACCTAGATTGGCTTTGGTTTTGAATAAATAATTTCTCTCTATGACAACCTGTAATGGCCCTTAAATTTTTGGTGTCAAAGAACATGGAGAAAGATCAAGAAATAGATTTTGACAATCACAAGATGGCAGTCAATCCAATTCCAATATTATCAAGCAATCAATCTAAAAAATAGCAACGAAGCAAGGATTACGATCTCATTGGTGGCAATCAATCGACTATGTTTATAACCTTCAGATACAATAATGAGGAATAACGTAGTTAGGATGCCAGTGGAGAGTTGGAAAATGGGGGAGAAAGCTTTGGACAGGACGCGTAGCTAAGGCAAAACAATCAGGGGAGAAGTTTGATGGGCAAAAATCATAATGGAACATAACTATATCAACTCTTACAATAAAATAAAATCAAAAGTGATATGATATTTGTATAAATAATGAATCCTATATATTGTTCTATGAATTCATTCATATGTCATGCATATTACTTGACAAATCCTTTTTCTAAGGTGAATTTAGATTATTTTTTTCAAAACGATAATATTTTAGTTTTTATTTATAATTTTTTAGATTTGATTTGGCTAAATCTCATTTAAGTTTGGTCAAATCAACCAAGTTGTGGTTCAACTTGTTGGGTCACTTGAGTTTTTCAAAATAGTTTGAAATAAAAACCCACCCTATATCAAACTTTGAGTTGCAAGGTCATCAAATCAACCTATCAAGAGAGTTTCATAACTATTAGATAGATAGTTTGCGTTATATTGCGAGTCGGGTTAAATTTTTTCTAACTTCAAAAAGGATATCTAAGTAATTATAATATGAGTTAACCTGAGTTAATTTGACTAACATGCAACTCATGATAACGCAGAAAAAAGGAAAAATCACAAAGTTCAAAGTTCAATAACATAATGTTAAAGGATGAAATAAAAAAATAATTTCAAAAGAAAAACATAAAGAAAAAACCTGAGTCAACTCGAGTTCACTAAGCTAATTCGCCACCCGCAATATGAGATTAGGATTTTAAAAAATTAAGTTTTTTAAAAAGGTCCTAGGGAAATGACTGAAGTTAAATCAATAAAAAAATATTGTAAGAAAAACCGGAGATAATTTGAGTCAACCTGACTAACCCACGACCCAAAATAACCTCACATAAAGGACAATGGGGAAAATAAAAGATGAGATTGAAAAAAACAATCAATTCCAAATAAAGAAATGTTGAAAAAAAACTTGAGTCAACTCGGGATATTAGATTGGAATAACCCCACTGAAAGGGAAGCGGAAAAAACCATGAAGCTCAAGGGTCAATAACTTAATGTCAAGGGATTAAGTTGAAGAAAAAAATTAAATTTAAAAAAGAAATGTAAAAAAAACCCAATAAACCTGTGACCTGGGATAGCTTGCAGAAAGCATAGTGGAAACAAAATCACGAAACTCAAGTCCCGATAACCTAAAGTCAAATGATGAATTTGAAAACTAATCAATTTTTTTTTTAAAAAAAGGCATTGAAAAATTATTGGAGTTACATCAAACTAATATCTTAAATCAATGACCTAAGTCATGAGATCACAATCACATCACAGAAAACAAACACTAAAAAATTACTAAAATAAATTCATAATCATCTAAAATTTAAAAAACAAAACAAAAAAACAATTAAAATATTAAGGGCCAAACTGATATAAAAACTAAATGAAAGAAAACAATGAGGGACTAAATTGAAAATTAAAATAAATTAAGAAAATGATAAAAAAAAATAACAATCAAGAGAATGAGAACCAAATTAAATTAAAAAAAAAATTAATGAAACAAAATGACGAGGAAAAAATTTGAAAGAAATAAATAAACCAAGAAAATAATAAAAACACAAAAATAATAATTAAAAGAATGAGAATCAAATCGAATATAAAAATTAAATGAAATAAAAAGCATAGTGATGAAATTGAAAAATAAAACTTTAAAAAACATTCAAAGCAAACAAATAGTAATAAAAAAAAAATTAAGGATCAAGATTGATATGAATACAAAGTGAATGATACAATCAATTTTTGAAAGGGTGGCGTGAAATTTTGGGTTAAGAGAGAGAAAAGAGATAATAAAAGAAAAAAATTCATCGAAACCTAACCGTATCTCTTTTGTGAACACATCCCCCATAACCACGAAGAGGATGTCACGTCACTTCCAACGCTGTCATAGATGGTAAAGTTTGATCGTTGAAAGACGCCACACACATAATCTAAATAGTTCATGCACTATGCACATATGAACTACTTTTTAAAAAAAATTATTTGTAGACATGTTCATAGATCTAATTACCGATAATTTTAAAAAACATGAAATATATTTTAATTATTTTTATTTTTAAAGGTTTGGAAGTAATTATATTGTTCATTTGAAATATAAGAAGACAGTTTTTAATATTTTTAGTTTTAAGAGTATGAAAGTAGTATTGTTCATTTAAAATATAAAATGAATAAGTTGTCTCTAATGAATATAATAAAGATAAAAAAAATCCATGAAGTTTTAAAGATCAAATCTCGGCTCCATGAATTTAGTAATGTTGGTACATGTTAATTACACAGACCATTATTATTAAATATAACTCAATTATATTAGTTGATTTAGGAAATTTATGATTTATGCTCCATTGAAATTGAATTTTAAGTTGAACATAAAAAAAAATTAGCAAAGTGAAATTCAATTGACTTGAATGAATTTTTAATAAGTTAAAAAATCAACCGAGTTAATTTTAATTTTATTTATAAATAAAATAAAATAAAATAATATTATTTTAATAAAAATAATTAATTCATATTGATTGAATAATTAAAACTTATTTTACTAGGCATTATCCAAACTGAGTAACGATATAGGGCCGCGGTAACCATACATGGGTCCCACCGAAGGAGTAATTCGGGAAACCCAAAAGGACTCCCACTTTCAGGCTTTTTTTATCGTGATCCTATTAATCCAAACTGGCCCATCCGTCCAAACCATTATAAGACGCAGCCCAAATATTACCCTGGCCCAACCCATTCTTCATCGGCCCAATCACTTCAGATCCTTCACCCTCTCCTCCCTCTTTCCCTCCCTCCCTCCCCTCCCTCTGTAAATTCCTTTCCTTCACTTCAGATCCTAAATACTCCTTTCTCTCTAGATCCAACCCTCTGGAATTCAATTATATTCAATTTCGTCCTTTTTCATGCCTTCCATCAGATTCCTAAATCCCTAGATACACTGCTAGCAAAGCCATGGATTCTCTCCCTTCCTTCAATTCCAATTCCCCTCTCAAAAAATCACTATCTGATACCACAAATATCCAAAACCTCTCCTCCATCCTCAACAACCCTCACTCCTTCAAATCCACCGATCCCTCCGCCTGGCTCGGCTGGTGGTCCTCCTCCACCACTCTAGCTCCTCCTGATTTCTCCCCCATACTCCCCAAACAACCGCCACCTGATATTTCCAGATCGGATTTCCTCCCCTACTTATCTGCTGTCTCCGACACCTACTCCCGCTTCGAAGACATCAAAAACCATACTAAAAATAATGACCTTGATCAAGAATCGAAGTCGGATTTGGCGGATGCGGAGTCCATTTCGGATTTGGCTGCTGTAGGGCAAGGGGAGGCGCTGGTTGCGTGTTTGAGGGAAGTTCCGGCACTGTATTTTAAAGAGGATTTTGCGTTGGAAGACGGGCCCACCTTTCATGCCGCGTGTCCGTTTAGCAATGCGGCGGCGAATTTGATGTTGCAGGAGAAGTTGAGTCAGTATTTGGATGTGGTGGAGTTGCATTTGGTGAAGGAGATATCGTTGCGGTCGAATTCGTTTTTCGAGGCGCAAGGGCAGTTGGAGGATTTGAATGGGAAGATTGTGGAAGGGTGTGAGAGGATCAGGGAGTTGAAGGAGACTATTAGGGTTTTGGATAAGGATTTGGTGGAGTCGGCGAGGGAGATTCATGAGCTGAATGTTAGTAGAGGGGATTTGGTTTCTTTGCAGAATAAGTTGAGGCTTATTTTGTATGTTAATCAGGCTCTCTCCACGCTTAAATTGGTAATTCTTGTGTGCCCTTTTGTTTGTTTTAGTTGGATTTAAGTTGAATTTGTTAGTGTATTTGCTCGATTGTTGTTTTCCGTATCGAGTGAAGTTAGAAGTAACTGATACGAATTAATACATGACCCTAGATTAGGTTAATTAGGCTCTTTTGGTGCTTTAATCGGTAATTAGCATTGCATATTGTTTGATTAATTCGAAATTTGAGAGGGAATGATGGGGCTATTCATAGATAGGTTTGTTATGAAAAATATGTTATAGAAGTGTTGCTCTTCGATTTTCTTGATGATTTGTAATGGAAGTTAATTTTTTGTTGTATACAGCTTGTTGCATCTGCAGATTGTGCCGGAGCATTGGATGTTACTGATGATTTGCAGCAGTTCTTGGTATATTTTCATTTATGGATGTAATGAGAAGTTTGATTGAGTTACGTGCATATTGTTTTGCTTGAAATCTTATGTTTTCTGTCTTTGATAGGATGGAGATGAGCTGACTGGTTTACATTGTTTTCGTCACCTTCGGGATCATGTGGCAGCTGCAATAGAGTCCATAAACAGGTATCCTTTTTTTCTTCTTCTGAAAACATGACTGCATCAGTTATTTGCCAATGTGACCTGCCATTTGCATTGGTTTTGCTATTTATCACTTTATGCTCTTCATATTTGCCAAAATGACTGCATCTTTCCATAGATGATATGGTTTTGGGGTCAAATTTGGTAGTGGGGAATGTCAAGAGTAGAGGCAGAAGGGTTGTTCTTAAGTTGGAAGAAGACTTATGATTGACTGAGCTAGAGTTTCCTGATGAGGTCTCCAAATGATGGGCAGTGTTAAGGGGGAGGGGGTGGATTACAGTAATGGCTATTAAATAAGCTTTTATCTTGCTCGGCTTCTGCTTATGGGATTTTATGGTTTGCCTTAAGTTTATGAAGATTGGCTGGTCCTAGTGCTCTGTGTACGATGTCTTGTTCTTTTATTTGTATTTGCAATTTTGCCAGTTATCAGGTCAAGTAGTTAACTGTGAGAAGTGTGCTGCTTGTTACATAATGCAAATAATGCAAAACAAAATGTCATATCATTTAATTTAGAGAGGGAATGTATGCCATTTTGTTGGTCTTTTGTAACTTATTACATTTGTTTTTGTAGCATCCTTTCAGCAGAATTTATGCGAGCTTCAATACATGGTGCTGGGGATAAAGATTTGCTTCTTTTATCCAAAGCAAAAGCCAGGGATTCCATTTATATGAATGGAATAGATGAAGAAGTAAGCTTAATTTCACTTATCCATTTTCTTCTTTTGACAAAGAACATGTGGTTTTTTTGGTACTTTAGTATGATTATATTTGTAGACATGAATGCATCCATTTGAATTTCATGTCATTTTAAGACGTTTAATACAGCATGTAAATTATGTAGTCTATCATGGCCTTGAGTCATGAACTACGTCTTACCTTAAGATTCTCACTCCAGCATATTTAAGCTGGACCTGTCAATGTGCTTATTCTTATGATATTTGTCTTTTTCGTGATTTCTATTACTATCAAGCATATAAAGTTGGAAATAAGTGACTGTTGTTGGTTTTGCACTTGATGTCCGTGTACCCCATCTCACAGATGCCTGTGATTTGCCTAATAAAATTTTTCTAGCTGTTCTTCTGCAGACTTTCTAATGATTAGTATATCTATTTTAGTTTATTCTAATGATTAGTATATCTATTTTAGTTTATCTTCTTTATTGAATTTTGGTCAGTAATGTCTTCTGTTCTTTGTCATGTTTAGCAGGTTAAGTTGGATGATGAAGAGACATCCAATTTTCGAGATCGTCTTCTTCCTCTCATTGTTGGGTTACTTAGAACTGTGAGTTTTATTTCATGGAAATGTTGTCTCTGAAGTTAAATCTTTCCCCTCACAATATTTTGTTTGAAGAGTTGGCTCATGGACTTGATGTAGTTGCCCCTTGTTTTTATTCTGACCTGCCTTTGTTACAACTTCTTCTGTTGTTTGTTGCTGTTAAACACTTATATAATTTTACTCTTGCTGTTGATATCATCTCCTTGGTTCCATATCTTGGTTCTTGTTTTAGGATTTTATATGAATTACCCAACATGAGTAAATTTTAAGATATTCATATTGATAGAAAGGCTTGCTTAACTGAGAGAAACAGGAAAGAACTGTTTGGGCATAGTGAGTTTGTAAGTTCAAATTCCAGAAATCAAATATTGTTTCCAGTTTGGGTAGGATAAATTTCTGGTTCTACTTGTATCCAATAAGACTCTTCCAAGTTATGGTCATACTGAAGTCAGATCCTGGTAGGGACTGTTGGGGATAGTACCATCCTTCAGCATGTTTGTAAGATGTTAGTTGTTTTTAGTACTGCAATTTGAGCTTATCAGTAATGATTATGGGGAACTAGTTGATTGTGCCTGGTTTAGCACTGGACTCATTGTTTCAATGATTTCTTTCAGGCCAAGCTCCCCCCTGTGTTGAGAATATACCGAGATACCCTTACAGCCAGTATGAAAACCACCATTAAGAATGCAGTTGCAGAGCTGCTTCCTACCTTTTCAGCCCAATCTCTGGAGTCAGATCTCACACCTGCAGAGCGAACAGCAGATACAGATGGTAAGTACATAATACTAGATTTTAACACTTCCCCCCTGAGTTTATTAATACAGAAGTAACTTGTCTATTTTCCTTAAGATGCACTTTTGATTGCAAACAAGTTACTTGGTATTGCAAACAAGTTACTTGGTATCTGTTTCTGCTCCTTTCTCTCTCCTTTTTTAACACTTCTGAGTGACTCAGGTGGAGGTTTATCACTTGCAAGCAAGTTAAGGAGCTTGTCATCCGAAAATTTTGTGCTACTTTTAAGTGCTATTTTCAACATTGTACAGGTAATGTATACTTCACAAGTATCTTCCTCAATACACAGTTTCCTAAGGTTCTTGATGATGTACTAGATGTGATTTTTTACTTTAATCCCGAGATATACTGGCCAACTGAATGTAATGAAGGTGGATTGTTGCCACCAAAATCTAATTTTTTTTGTGGGGGCATAGTTGCTGGATTAGGCCTTGCTCAAAAGAGTTTGTGGTTTACAAGCTGTACATTATAATGAGGAATCTATCTTATGGACTCAAACTGAAGCATTGAGTTTGCTTAAACTGTGTAATCATAGAGCTGAGTGTGCTTGTCTACTAAACCTGCTTGTGATTTGATTGATAATTTTAATGAACTATTCATATAATCATGACACATGAACTAGCATGGAATACCCAGGTCAGAATTCGTGTTTGTAGTACATAGTAGTTTACCCTGCACCTTAGCCTGTCCAGTGGTCCAAGTTTGATTGGGTGGATGGACTGGTTGCAAAATTATGGGGGGCTTTAGCCCATTTTAAGACGTATTCTATTTGTAAGACCAAGGGAACCACTTTTCAAGAAACTGTTACACGTCGCATAAGCCAGTACTTTGAAGTTCTAACAGTATGATGCAATCCAATTTGCATTTTTCTATTTTTTTTTCACCTTCTTTCCTTGGTTTGGGTTAATTCTTCAGTATTGTTTTTTATATATATTTATAAAAACTCATACTTAGGTTGCTAATTTCTAATTATGCTTCTGGTGAACTTGGTTTGAATTTTGACTTCTTGATTATCATAGACATGATTTCATAGCTTGATTCAATTTTCTATTTTTTTTTCTCATTATGTGCCGTTTAAGTAAGAAGTAATATGATTTATTTTCATTTAGTGAATGCAGGCACACTTAGTGCGGGCTGCTGAAGTGAAAAAGGCAATTGAGTGGATTATGTGTAGCGTTGACGGACACTATGCTGCTGATTCAGTTGCTGCTGCAATTGCAGTTGGTGCAGCAGCTGCTGAAACAGCTCATGAGAGTGATGGTCTAGGTGGTTCTCTTCTCCCCTTTTCTCCACAGAGAAGTACTTCCAAGTTTGCTTCATCTCAGCTGAAAGCAAATGATGCAGCAAGTCCCTCAAATATTTCAAGAAATTTTAGGTGAACTCTTGTCCCTTTGTTGTGATAGTTTTACAATATTATTTGAGTGATGTTAAGCTTTTAAGTGAGAGTAACACTATATAAAAAAACGATGTTGCACGAATCACTACACAACATAAATAATGGCTGGGCTTATAATTTTGTACAACGATATGGTTATTTATTTTATGAGTTCTTTCATGATATTTTCCTGTGATCAGATCTGTTATAAGTATAATTTATCTTTATGGAAATTTGTGGGTTGTTTCTATTGAAGGATCTGAGTTCAAGAGCTATGTTTTGTGCTATTTGTGTATAACAACTTTCATAATAAAAGGTGCCATCTTCTTCATTTTAGTTAAAGAGTAATATCTTGGCAAAGAAAAGATTTAAAAACTGTTATGAAATTCCATATAATGAAAACCAAAGAGATTTTAACAGGATTAGTTATGTTTTTCCTTCACCCTGATCTATTATGGAATAGTATAGTTGAGCATGAATTTATTTGGTATCCCTCTCTCACAACTTGAACTGAACTGGGCATCAAGTAACTTTCCAGTTTAGAGTGCTGTAAAAAAAGAATCTGATATCAATAAACTTGAAGAAGGTTGGGAATGCCTCCATGTTTGGAGTTACTCTCCAAATTGCTGATGATAATCAGAAGCTCTGTTGCAATGATGGGTTTTTCAAGTTGCCTTGTTGTTACTTAGCCACTGCCTGGCTGCCACTTCTCTTATAGGCTGGTATTTTGGCCACCTTCAAATCCCATCTAGCCATTTGATGTTAGAGCAGTGCCTGCTGAAATAAGACTGGCAAAGAAGGGAATGTTGAACCTTCAGTTGGGTTTTCCAGTTTCCATCCCCAAGTTATTGGTGTTGATTCATTTTTATTTGCATTAAAAATTTGTTGAATCTTTGTAGTTTTCTGAAAGTTACAATCTTTGACAGAGCCGATGTATTGAGAGAGAATGCAGAAGCTGTCTTTGCTGCTTGTGATGCTGCTCATGGAAGATGGGCAAAGCTCCTTGGTGTCCGAGCTCTTCTTCATCCAAAGTTGAGATTGGTGGAGTTTTTAAGCATATACAACATCACCCAAGATTTTATAACTGCCACTGAAAAGGTATTCAGCTATTTAGTTTTCTATATAATGAAAAAACTTTGCTGTTCGTGTCTGTGATGCTATTTGTATGCTAACATAAACAGATTGGTGGAAGGTTGGGTTATAGTATTCGTGGAACAATGCAATCACAGGCTAAAGCTTTTGTTGATTTCCAGCATGAAATGCGAGTTAGTTTCCTTTTCCAGCTTCCCCTTTATTGAGGTCTTTGTTTTTTGTGAGACCTTTGCAATTTGTTTTCAGGCTAACCTTTACCTTGATGGATGTAGATGACAAAAATTAGGGCAGTGCTTGATCAGGAGATGTGGGTGGAAGTAGATGTCCCTGATGAATTTCAGGCCATTGTTGTTTCATTGTTTTATTCTGAATCTGTGGGCCTAAATGATACTCAAGGTGATGTGACAACCAGATATGGTGAAGTGGGCACAGGCAATGATGGTTCACTTGTGATTGATGCTGAAGCACAAAATGCTGAACAAGAACTTGTGCAAATGAACTCTACAGATATATCTTTGGAAACTTCTGTGCAAAAGAAATCTACTCCCTCAACAGAGGCAACTGAAAGCAATAAAGTCATAGCTGCAACTTCCTCAGCTCAGAGTAACAATCATAATGTGAAGGAGCGTGGAAAATCTACTTCCCAAACACTTTCTTGTGGAGGTGTTGGTTATCACATGGTAAACTGGTTAGTTTTCTTGTTTTACCTTTTTTTTTCACTTTTTTGCATGTAGTTGCGAATTCCTCAACAAAATCTTCCTTATTTCCTCTAGAAATCCTTGCATCCCATACATAATTAATGCCATTAGTTATTGCCAGTGTGTACTGTTATTTTCATTTTGCAAACTATTTTTTTTTTCAACCATCAAAAGAACTTTCTGAAGCGAACAATTTGCTGATGCCATTTGTGTTTATTCTTTCTCAGTGGCTTAATATTGCTGAAGATGTTGTCAGAATACATGGATATGAATAATTTTTTGCCAACACTATCTTCAGAAGTTGTTCATCGTGTCGTGGAGATCTTAAAATTCTTCAATACAAGGACTTGCCAACTTATTCTTGGAGCTGGTGCCATGCAGGTAAAAGTCAGATTTGCATTCTACAATTTGTTGTATTTTAATAACCTAATGCTCAGAAAAAGGTCTACATTTTCTGGTTAATATCATTTTTTGCCAACATTTTCTGGTTAATATCATAAAGACAAACGAAGCTTTTTTCGTCTTGCATGCATTTATGATCTTTGGTCTGTCAGTTATCCCAGTTTGTAGACACAGGTAATAAATAAGGGAATATTAAAGATTTGAGGCAGAGAATTTCTCAATTCTGACACAAGGTACTTATTAGATCGAATGTACTTATTTGATATCTCATCCTTGATAGCTTTGAAGTGCTCCACTGATTCCCCAAACGCCACCCTCTTGCCTTGAGTGGTTTCTTTATCTATCTTTGTGCCTGCCAACAAACTGATATACCATGCACATTTTATTCTCTCACTCTTCCTGTTTGCATTATTTTATTTTATACTCTTTCATTTACAATCAATTTGAAGTGAGCTTGGTTGCTGATTTAGCTACTAAGTGGGGTCTATGTCATGCTGCAGGTGTCGGGTCTGAAGTCTATTACGTCAAAGCACTTGGCCCTTGCTAGTCAAGTCATCGGTTTTGTACATGCCATTATTCCTGGTAGGTTGATAGACTGAGATGCTGGTACCTCAGCTAGTTAACGAGTGTTCTCGTTCCAAATTGTTGTGTGCATGGACAGTCTTAAAGACAACTTTTTTCCCACTCTTATTGTGAGCTCTTCATTCATTATCTGAAGTTTCTAAGTTTCTTTGTGCTTCCTGTCTGAGCAAAGAAATCAGGCGAGTTCTTTTCCTTAAAGTACCTGAAGCACGGAAAGTATTACTGTTGTCAGAGATTGATCGAGTAGCACAGGTAGGTGTCTATTCAAGCTGCTTCAGCTAATATTATGATGCGTTCAACTTCAATTGATTAGTTCTGTTGCTACTGATTGATGGTGTGCATGAGACAGAAACTTTTGCAACCTTCAGATTTGATAATGCAATCAATTTATGATGAGTTCAAGCATCATGGTTGTCATTGGGCCATGGTACATGCCTTTGGTGAAAGGAACACATAGCTTCTTCATGACAATGAATTCATCTATTGACTTACAGTATTTCTATCCCCCCCCCCTCAATAGATATATTTCTTCTTTTTTCTTTCCCAATCATATCAAGTTATTTCCACTGCACATAGCTCTTCATTGGAGAGGGGCGGGTGATGGGGGTGAAGGTCTCATGGAACTGCTCTTTCAATGCCTTTTTTTTGGGGGATTCTTGTAGTTTGGAACTTAGTTTTGTGTGTGGATGCACAGGTGTTTATGTTAAGTTTCATATATCACAGGGTTTTGTTTCTTAATTCAGGATTACAAGGTTCATCAAGAGGAGATACTTACAAAGCTGGTTCAGATAATGAGGGAAAGGTTGTTGCATCATCTACGTAGTCTGCCTCAAATTGTTGAGAGCTGGAATAGATCTGTAGATACCGATTCACAGCCTAGTCCTTTTGCTCTAACACTTGTAAAGGTACTAATCGTAAATTGGAATGTTCCAACTTCGAAACTTTCCTAATACACCAAAAGCTTGTGTGTCCTCATTCTGTAGATTTTGGCAATTTGGAAGTTCCAAATATACCTGCTCTGATCACATAGTTGAGGAAGACTTAAGTGTGGGGAGACATGGCAGGTTGATATGCAGATGTCTTTTCACTGCATAGAGTTGTTTGGTGAATATTTACTGCATGCTAACAGTCCTCAATTTGATTCCTGTTTGTGAATCCTCAACTAGTGTGGCTGCCTATATTGATATGGATAAGTGTTCCACCCCCGAGTTTAACTTTGTCTTTGCTTGTTTAGTTAAGAACATGATCTAGAAAATTCCTGCTAAATAGCCTTATTTAAGAAATTTGAGCTCGAGTGCCTTTAATCAGCACAATATTAGAATTTGGGAGGTGCTTTTTTTCTCTTTACAGTTGTTCAATCAAACTTTTCCTAGGAGGGTTGGACTTAATTGGCTGTTCAATTTGTTGCAGGAGGTTACCTATCTTCAACGAATCTTATCTAGAACTTTACATGAAGCAGATATCCAAGCAATTTTCAGGTGAGTTTTAAATTTAACTTGGTGAATAATACTTGATTGCTACAATTTCAGCATATACTTTGGTGTCTATGCTGTTCCATACAAAATGTAGAGTATGACTTTCATTTCATGGTCGTGCAATGCATTGTCCAATGATGAAAAAAAGCCTGAGGTAAAATGTCTTGAAGTTGATATTATTGAGGCAGTTTTTGTTGCCTCTTCCTGTTTTTTGTTTTTTTTCTTAACAGATTATCTATTTAATAATCTTCTTGAACTGAAATTGGCTTCAATGTGTGGCCTGATTAAACAAAGAAAGTCATCTCTAGAATGGATGGATCTAGTTCTAACTTATTTTCTAAGAATGTTTTTGATGTTAAATGCTTCCACAGTATCCAGAGCATTATATCTTGATGAAAAATATATTCTCATGAAAACAAACCGAGCAAATCTCAAATCCCAAGAACTTTTTTTTCCATTGGATTTTGAAGAAAATGCTTATTCCTGCATTGCTAATGATTTTTTCAGGCAAGTGGTTACAATCTTTCATAAAGAAATTTCAGAAGCATTTTCACGGATGGAGATCAGCAGTCAGCAAGCAAAGTTCAGGTACTGCCTTTTATTTACTCACATGTGCATCCAGTAGTATTCTGCGTATTAAATGGTGTCTTCTTCTGTGTGGAAAATCATTTTCCTGAGCTAAAGTTGTCTTTATTTGTATTCCATATAACAGGCTTCATCGGGATATTACACTTATCCTTGGATGCATCAGATCATTACCTTCTGGTAACTTGAGTGAATCAGGTACCCCAAATTGGGGACAACTTGATGAATTTTTGGTTCAAAGATTCGGGTCTGAAGCTGGCTGAAAAATGTCATCATCAAGTGTCAAATTGGTTGCTCTTCTAGTGTGGCTGTAACATGATTTTTATGGAAGATATGGGATGATAGAACCAGCTCTCAACTCATACAGTTACCTTGTAGCATAAATTTGAGGTACTTCTCTGTTCTGAGTTGTCAAACTCTTTTATCTGCTTCTTGTATTCTTTTTTCATCCTTCAGAGAGGGGGGGGGGTAAAGAATTCAAATTACTATGAACATAGAAAAACCATCAAGATACTGGATGGATGTACCATCCCCTTTTTGCAATGAATGATTTTCCTTACCAGATTCCGTGAATGGAAAAGTTTGCTGGTTTCTGATCATTGGAATTCATTTCAGGTGTTTTGATTGCTTTTAGGTAAATAGTTGACAGCATATGTATCAACATTGAAATGTTGCAGAAGGAAGTGTCTTTGAAGCAGAATTTTTGTAGGAGTTTGCAGATAATACAATTTTTTAATTGTTTGAAATAGTGAACAGCTGGTTCTAGCTATCGAGTTGTTCTTCCATGTGCCGTTTTCAGATGCACTCGATTGCTTAATCTTGAGATAATTGTATTCTAGTACCATAAACACGATTTCATTTTTCATTTTGTCTGTCTTCCATTCTTTCTTATCTTCATGTACTGGTTCATAAATTAGCCTGAAGATATCATCAACTACGTTTAATTAGCAAAATTTCTAATGGGTGGGTACATTGTCAATATGGTTTGTGTATGCCCTTTATATATATATATATATATAATTTTTTAAATCTTGGCTGCAAACAGCGATGGTGTTGTGCAAACAATGGCGTATTTTATTTCTGGCAATGGGGAGTAGTGTGTGATCTAGTGCAAGTCTGTGTTCACTAAAATTCATTAAAGCTGCCTTAAGTGTGCTCCAACTTATTATTATCATTAAACACACCTACGTGGCGTTAGCAAAAGAAACGGTTATAATTGAGATAGAATAGACTTGTCTTTTTGTTTTGAAAATACATTAATTTACTTTAAAATTAATTTATATATTTCTGTCTCTCTAACCTAACATATTTTTGTCCTATTGCATCTGTTTTTCCTGTTCTATGATATTAACCAAATCTTGACAAGAACATAGAAAAGCTGTTAACATTTCTCCAAAATGAATTAAAATAGCAATAACAATCTTTTAGTTTTCAAACTGACCTCTAGTTTTCTCTAGTCCTAAGAATGTCACCTTTTCTATATTCCATTTTTTACTCAGAAGCAAATTCTCCATTAATGACATTTGATCCAGCAGCTACTTTATTCCCTGCAATTCCACCAGAAAATTTCACGAAACTCTTATTCTCTCCTCCATCCCATCTCTGCGCTTCCCCCCATCATCTAGGCAAACTTGCCTTGTATTGTTTCCACTGCTGCTAAGAACCACCAAGAGATGTTTCCTTTGTGAACACGAACATTTATATGATCAGCAGGTTCAGAATCGATGCAAACTGAGTTGGTATAATTGAAAAGATCAAACCAGTTTCCTGTTGTGAAGTAGGCATCAACTGAAACTGCTCCTCATGTCAGGACAGGTGACACCATCACACCTTTACCGATTAGAACCGTGAGTTGATTTTGTATGTTTGGATGCCTCAAGGGAATGAAAAGAAAAGAGGCCACGCTATGGGGGTCCTGTTAGTGTGTGCCTCGTACATTAAGGTGTAGAGTATATGGAAGGAGCTGATATCGCAGGCTGATAACCTTCTTGGCCGATGCAGCAACAGGCTCCCAGAGATCAAGCTGTCAGCGATTTGAACCTTTGTTTGAATGGCCTCTTGAAAAGGAGTAGAGGGCACCAAGTTTAAGGAAAATTTCGAACAAGAATTTTTTACCTGAATCCATCGTCGACAGAGAAAACAGCAAATGTCAGCACCAACCATAGGGATTCCAAACAGTCTGGAATTCAGAATCGACCGGATAAAGTATGCCAAATATTCCCATCTAGCAGCGTTGTCTCCAGTCCATTGTGCTAGAGGCCAAGCTTAGCCCACGTAAGGACGGCCGTCACGTTTAATGAAAGCATCAGCCTCCATTCCTCTATCATAAGTTCTAGGTTATGTTTACATAAATACCTGTAGAAGAATTAGATGCAGTTTAAACTCTTAGTGAAGGAGATTTTGGAAGATGAGCTGTCAGATACGGAGTTAATGGCTCTGGACTTCCTTGACAGGACAGACCAGCGGGAAGATGGCAGGAAACCGTTGTCCGGGTCTGTTTTGGAATATTTTTTTGTGTATCCTTTAGAATTTTTACCATAGCCTTTTTGTTTTTTGTCTTTCTGATTTTCCTTTCAATCCTAACCTGTATATTTCAGGCTGCGTCAACTCATTAAATCGACTTTAGCAGTAAAAGAATTCTTCGAAATGTTCTGTTTTCTCAATTCTAATAAGCAGATTGCTAGAGTTCAGAGGATTTTCATGTGAAGATATTTCCTTTGAACATGTCAGGATCCAAGATAAGCACAAATTTCTGACCATTTTGGTGAAGGGTTTCCCCAAATTTCCTCATTTGTTCCAATGAGAAGTTAACGGGATCAAAAGTAAAGTCCTCGCATCCATCCATGTAATCAATGTCTGTGCACATAACTTCAAGAGGAATGCCAGCATTTGCATAGCCAGCAACCACACCATCAAGATCCGTAACGCTCGCATAACCATATCAGCATTGATGAAATCCTTTACATTGAGGTAAAAAAAAAAAGCAAAAAGATTTGGTCAAGCAAGCGGCGACTAAGATATAAGAAATCAACTCAGGTCTACTGGCATGTCTAAAAGAGGACTGCAAGAACGTCTACTCAATGCTACATGCCAAATGACCAGTAAGGCATTGGGGCAAGCCTACCAATCAGCTCAGTATACTGCTGTATCACAATATCTGGTGCCGGTCTGGTGAAAAAATAGAAATCAATAACACCACCAATAACCTTATAAGTTAACCTATCACCTTGATAAATTATATCCATGCCATTACTATTAAGCAACAAAACAACATGAGCAGGTCTCTGCCGGTGCTTTGTCCAAATCATTACTATCTTTCTTTCCTGTCGCAGATATAAAAAATATAAAACGCAGCTGCTGCAATCCTTGTTGATTTATTCTTATTAATAACTTGCTAGACAATGGTTGTCCATCATTACAATTTCACATTCAACTTGAACTCCTCTCCAAGGAACAAAGAAAGTCCTGACATCACCAAGACATCAAAATGTCCATTGTTATTAAGGCTTGCCCTAATCCTTCTATTTCCACTCCTTGTTTCCTTGGAAGTCTGCAACTCATACCACTTGATCCCATTAGTCTTTTTCAATCCTATGAATGTTACTTTGCTCACCATCCACTTTTGACTGAAAGCAAATTCTCCATTTATGATGTTTGATCTAACCATTGCCATATCTCCTACAATCTCACTATGAAATTTCACTAAACTCCAACTCTTTCTCTCCCCTCCCATCTCCACACTCTCCCCATCATCTAAGAATAATTCCCCTGTGCTGTTTCCACTGCTGCTAAGAACCACTAATAGATGAAATGCTGTTTTTCGAGCTTCTTCCGTTGTCATGGCTTCTCCTTGCAAGGCCAGAATATTTCCTTCATGAACATGCACGTTTATATGATCTGCAGGTGCAGCAAGTTTGATGTACTTTCCTGGACTTACAGAAACCATATTAGAGTAGTTAAAAAGATCAAACCAGTTTCCCGCGGGAAAGTATGCATCGACTGAGGTAGCTCCGGACTTCAATACTGGTGATACCATTACACCTTTACCGATCAGAAATTGTGAGTTGACTTCATAAGTTTTGATGTCTTGAGGGAATGAAAAGAAAAGAGGTCGTGCTATTGGGGTTCCTTTAATGTGAGCCTCATACATTAGTGTGTAGAAATATGGAAGCAGCTGATATCGAAGGCCAAGCACCTTCCTAGCTGATGCTGCAACAGAATCCCAGAGATAAAGCTCCTGCCGTGTTGTGTCTATCGATGAATGATCTCTCGCAAAGGGGTAAAAGGAACCTAGCTGCATTGTAATAAAAGTTCAGAACAATTTAACACAGAAAAAGAGTATAGCGTCTGTCAAGATCCAACTACAGCAAAGTTACCTGAATCCAACGCCGACAAAGCTCTTCATTTGTGTTTCCTGAAAAACCACATATGTCAGCACCAACCATAGGAATCCCAAACAGTCCGAAATTCAGAATTGATGGAATAGTATAGGCCAAGTCATCCCATGTGGCAGCATTATCTCCAGTCCAATGTGCTGTATACCTCCCAGAGCCAGTGAAAGTTGATCGTGAAAGTACGAATGGCCTTTTACCAGTTGAATTGATCAGACCAACATTGGTGGCTTTCGATTCCGAAAGGCCATAGAGGTTATGAACGTTGTACTCTTTCATGACATCAAAGTGTAGAGATGTTGCTGGAACAGTTTTATTATTAATAGGCCGTCGAATACCAGCATTGTTAATCCTGTAGGGTGGATCGTCAACGGTAGAAAATGGGGTGGGAGTTGGATCTAAGAAATTCGATATCTCGTTCATGTCAATCCAGAGACCGTCTACAGGGAGAAGCTCTCGAAATATTTTTATCTCATTACCCCAAAACTCTCGGCCAGCAGGATTTATGAAATCCGGGAAATAGACCTTTCCAGGCCACACTTCACCCATGTACGGAATCCCATTGCGTTTAATGAAAATATCAGCCTGCATTCCTCTGATGTAGGTTTCATATGTTGAGTTCACACTGATACCTGCAGAAAATTGGAGGCTCAACAGAATGTAGCAGAACCATTATTTCTTTCTTCCTTTTGTGTTAAAGCCAAATAGAAGAAGTATAAGTTCTAGGATTTCATGTGAAGATAATTGTTTTGCCTCTTCATGTTAATCACATACCAGGATCCAAGATGAGCACATATTTCTGACCATTTTGGTGAAGGGTATTGACAAATTTCTTCATTTTTTCCAGCGGAAAGTTAACAGGATGAAATGTGAAGTCCTTGTATGCATCCATGTAATCAATATCTGTCCACATAACTTCAAGAGGGATCCGAGCTTTTGCATAGCCAGCAACCACACCTTCAACATCAGAAATGTTCTTGTAACCATATCGGCACTGATGAAATCCTTCACATTGGACCAAAAAATCATATTACAAATGGAACAAGCTTTGTTCACAAAAACTGAGATAGAATAGTATGCTCCATAAATATCCAGTGTCACATGGAACCGAAACCACACAACAGTAACTAAGGCCTCTATTGCAGTTCCTATATTTGGCCAAGTCTAATAAGTTGACCATGGAGTGTAAGAGAGTTCAGGACTCTCTTAATGAATTGGAATAGTTTGATCACTTCGCACTAGTTACAAAAAATAAATATCTCATTGCCCAAAATTCTTGAATTTGATGTTCAGGCATCAAACAATTTTGCAGGCTGAAACATGTTAAATTGGCAACTAGAAAGTTTCAAGGAAGGAATAATGCTACTTACCGAATGACCAATATGGCATTGGGGCCGGCCGACCAATAAGCTCTGTATACTGCTCTAACACCATATCTGGCGATGGCCCAGCGAAAAAATACAAATCAATAATGCCTCCAATAACCTTATATGTTATCCTATCTCCTCCATAAACTATGTCCATGCCATTGCTATTAAACAGCAGGACACCATGAGTAGTCCCTGCCTGTACTTTGCCATCAGCCGATGCTGATCTTACATCAATGTAAAATGGGTGGGAACCATAGAGGTTAACATCAATATTAGCACTTGCGAGGTCAGCATTCCACAAGGTGAATGTGTCATTAGGCTTCAACTTGAAAGTGCTCTTTGTGTGCTCTCCGAGACCATATAAAGAAGATCTCTTTATAGGAAGCCTGGAAGATAGCTGGATATACTGATCCTTAAAGACCAAGAAAGTGTCGGGATTGGACATATCCGGGGACGTGTCAAAGAGGACATCACCGGAGGATTTTCGGGTGACAGAGAAGCCAAAAGGGATGGTGTTGTGCAGGGTAAAAAGCAGGTCTGAGTTGGGGTCAGATAGGAGGTTGTTATCTGGCAGGAGTCGATGATTTAATGGAGAGTAATGCAGGTAGTTCTTCGGAGAGTGGTTTTGCCGGGGAACGATGTGTTGCGGAATCTCCCATCTTTGGTTTTTGGAATCTGTTATTCTGACTCTCAAACGGTTCTCGGTTTCAAATCTGCATGTAGGAGGCAAAGCATGTCAACGCATAGAGCAGGGAATATGCAAGCTGGAAGACATGTCAATCATATATGAGTAAGACATGTCGTTTGCTTGTTTCAGAGGGGAACGTACATAATTCTTTGAAGAGGGTAAATTATTCACATAGTCCTCTAAGTTTTGAAGGCTGGTCATATTAGCTCCTTTATCCTATTTTTCGGACAAATCAATTTATATTAAGATCCCACATGTTGATCAACCATGTATAAGGCCTAAGTCTAGGGTCGGGTTGGTTACCCGGGTTAATTCAAACTCAAGTATTTTTAATAAAAAAAAATCTAAAACAATATTGTTTTGATTAAAAAAATCAGGTTTTTTTCCTAACTCAGCTTTGACAAGTTACAGATTGACCTTTCAGAGTCTAGCTGAACCTTACCACGCTAATAAATTATACAGAGGGGCCAAGTTTGCTTAAAAATTAAAAATTAAAAATTTAAGGATAATTATGCTCGAAATCACGATAAACAGATTAATTAAATAAAAAATGAAGAAATATGCCTTGTGATGAATTGAATACCAAACAACAAAAGTAGCTAAATTTATTAAATGCTCCTTAGAAACAAGAATTTTCTCATGCCGAAATGAAAATTTCCCTTCTTTTCTAAGGATATAATTCTATTTTTGGTTGAGTTTAATAGAAGAAATCAAGTTAGAATTTTTTTTTTATTTAAAGGCAGGCTATGCAACCTTGCAAGTCAACTTTTAACTAATAAATTAAGTGGTTAGTCTATTTATTTACTCCAAGCAAAGACAACATAAAAGATTATTATATTTTTTTAAGAAAAAACATAACATTAGAACTAGTCCAAGTCTCAAGAAAGAATTAAAAAAAGAAGAAGAAGCAATTATTTATATGTTTTCTGTTTTCAAGAACATTCGACAGTAAGAAAAAATTAATGTAAGCAAAATCATGAAAACCATAAGGAAAGAAACTAAGCTACTTACTCGGCAATAAGATTAAGATGTTGGATATCATTTCCATAAACTGAAGTTCTCTTGATAAGGCTAAGATCAGCAGTCAACAACTTGCCTGTTAAACCAGAGTTAACAGAGCCAATTTTATAGCCATAACCAACCACTTCTTCTTTCACATCCATTCCACTAGTCAGCGGCACCCCACAAACCAACAGCAAGACTAGAAGTTGAAGATTGCTCTGAGATGGAGATGTTGCTTTTGTGTTTCTGCAACTGTTCTTGTTCCTCTCTTTCTCCATTTTTTGGGTCATATGATCAGTTGGAGGCATTGGTGCTTGGTTTCAAGTTCCAAGCTTAAATATCTAAAGAAAGCAAGATGACCATAACCATGGTGACCTTTCTGTAGTTTCCACAGGCAACTTGAAAAAAAAATGGAGCTTTCTTGGCCACATAAAGTGAACTAGTGTTCTAAATCTGTTACGTTGGGATTGGTATCCAGTCACTATCCTCTGTTTTTGTATCCTAAAACAATAGGCTAGAAGGGGACGACAAAAAATAAATGCAATTTGCATATGATACACGAGTATATTGGAAATTCATTCGTTCTTACCCTACCATCTAGATTACGAGTTACGCTTGCTGCTGACTAAGATTAATTAAGTACATCCATTCTAACCCTACCCAGGATCTAGATTACGAGTTGGACTTGATGTCGACTAAAATTGATCGAGTCAATTCTCAACTTATTTCAATATAAATCTGGCTCGGATTAGATCCGAGGTTAATCTAAGCTAGCCGAGCTATATTTTATAATGAAAAACTCATTAAATGGCTTGTTGTTATGTTATGTGATCATTACATCTTGGACTAATCTTGAATGTGCTTTTAATAGATAGAAGCAGGCTAAGATTGAAGGAACAACTTTTAGATTTTTAATCCAATAAGAAAAAGAAAAGATTTTTCCTTAAAAGACTAGATGTGGGTGGAATATAATTTCTGTATGCAAAAGCTTGCTTAAGAATATATTTACTGCTAAGAAATGAAAAAGAAAACAGTGGATAGAAATAAACAGTAAATATCCTTTTTCTTTTAGGGTTTTCTTTCTCTCTTAATTGTTAATTGTTAATTAACAATTTAGCAGCTAGAATTTCAAGAATTGCAATCTTTTTATTGGATTTTATTCTTGCCAACTTTGTGGTAGAAAATATTTGCTGTCACATGCTAAATTTCACCTCTAACTTGAACTCTTCTCCTAGGAACAAAGAAAGGTCTGACATCTCAAGCATATGTAACTCTCCATTTCTATTAAAGCTTGTCTTGGCGCCTGAATTTCCACTCTTTGTTTCCTTGGAAGTCTGCAACTCATACCACTTGAAACCCTTAGTCTTTTCTAATCCTATGAATGTTACTTTACTTACAATCCATTTTTGGCTCAAAGCAAATTCTCCATTTGTGATGTTTGATCTAACCATTGCCATATCTCCTACTATCTCACTGTAAAATCTCACAAAGCTCCAGTTCTTTTCCTCCCCTCCCATCTCCACACTCTCCCCATCATCCAAGAAAACTTCCCCTGTGCTGTTTCCAGTGCTGCCAAGAGCTACCAGCAGATGGAATGCTGTTTTTCGAGCTTCTTTTGTCGTCATGGCTTCACCTTGCAAGGCCAAGATGTTTCCTTCATGAACATGAACGTTTATATGATCTGCAGGCGCACTTAGTTCTATGTACTTTCCAGTATCTACAGTAACTGAATTAGAGTAATTGAAGAGGTCAAACCAATTTCCTGCAGGGAAGTACGCGTTAACTGAAGTAGCTCCTGACTCCAATACAGGTGATACCATTACACCTTTGCCAATCAGAAATTGTGAGTTGATGTCATAAGTTTTGAGGTCTTGAGGGAATGAAAAGAAAAGAGGTCGTGCTATAGGGATCCCTTTAATGTGTGCCTCATACATTAATGTGTAGAAGTAGGGAAGTAACTGGTAGCGAAGGCCAAGAACCTTCTTTGCTGTTGCAGCAACAGAATCCCAGAGATAAAGCTCTTGCCGTCTGGTGTCTAGATCCGAGTGATCTCTTGAGAAAGGGTAAAAGGCACCTAGCTGCATTGTAACATAACTTCAGCATCGATTACACAGCAGAAAATTTACAACAATTTGTTACGCTGAAATTCAATCTAGAGAAAAGAAACAAAAATGTAACTGCATATACATGAATGTTAATGTTATCCAATGCACATCAGTCTGAATTATTAGGAGTTCATAACATCTTTAGATGAGCAATAACCAATGATTTACCTGGATCCAGCGACGACAAAGCTCTTCTGTCGTGTCTCTACTGAAACCGCATATGTCGGCACCAACCATTGGAATTCCAAACAGTCCAAAATTCAAAATTGATGGAATGGTGTACGCTAGATCATCCCATGTCGCAGCATTATCTCCAGTCCAATGAGAAGTGTACTTTCCAGAGCCAACAAAAGTTGATCTAGAAAGTACAAAAGGCCTTTTACCAGTTGCATTTTTCAGACCAGCATTGGTGGCTTCGGATTCCAAAAAGCCATAAAGGTTATGAAAATTGTACTCAGTAATGTTACCAAAATGTAGAGATGTTGCAGGAATGGTCCTATTGTTGATAGGTCGTTGAATGCCGGCGTTGTTAATCCTGTAGGGAGGATCATCAAGGGTAGATAACGGGGTGGGAGGGGAGGTTATGAAATTTGATATCTCATTCATGTCAATCCAGAGACCATCAAAGGGGAGAAGATCTCGGAATATTTTGATCTCATTACTCCAAAAATCTCTGCCAGCTGGATTTAGAAAATCAGGGAAATAGACTGATCCAGGCCAAACTACACCCATGTAAGGGTTGCCATCGCGTTTAAAAAATATATCAGCTTGCATTCCTCTTATGTAAGTTTCATATGTTGTGTTCACACCAATACCTGTGGAGAATCAGAGGCAGCTTAGTTCTCTTTAAGAAGTCATAAAAGGCCCTTCTTCAAAAGATAATACCAATCAGCAGACCTCTAAATATGATACTTTCAGGTTAAAAGAGTTGATGTTTTCTTCAGGTTACCACTTACCTGGATCCAATATCAGCACATATTTCTGACCATTTTGGTGAAGGTTATCAACAAATTGCTTCATTTGTTCCAATGGAAAGTTGATGGGATCAAGAGTGAAATCCTTATGCTCATCCATGTAATCAATGTCTGTCCACATAACTTCAAGAGGGATCCCAGCTTTTGCATAGCCAGCAACCACACCCTCAACATCAGAAACATTCTTGTAGCCATATCGGCATTGATGAAATCCTTAAAACAGAAAAAAAGAAAAAAAAGAAAAAAGGAGTGCTCAGAGACATAGTTCACAGGATATAAAAAGGGATCCAGCATATTGAGTAGAGATGATTCTGCACATAAATACTGAAAGAAATTGAACTCCAGAAAGTCTCAAATTGAATGTTTCTTTGCCTGTAATTTCCTAATCTGTGGAACGTAATTTATTTATTTTTGGTCATGTTCTTAGTTACATCACAGCAATTTTTCAGAGCAAGAGAGATTACAACAATGAAAACAAAGGAGGAAAACAAGTACATCACAGAAAAAATGATGCTACTTACCAAATGACCAATATGGCATAGGGGCAGGCCGGCCAATAAGCTCTGTGTACTGCTCCATAACCATATCCGGTGATGGTCCAGCAAAAATATACAGATCGATAACACCACCAATAACCTTATAAGTTATCCTATCACCTCCATAAACAATGTCCATGCCATTACTATTAAGCAGCAAGACACCATGAGTAGTCCCTGCTGATACTTTGCCATCGTCAGATGGTGATCTGACATCAATATAGAAAGGGTGGGATCCATAAAGATTGACATCAAGATTAACACTCCCTATGTCAGCATTCCACAAAGTCAGTGTCTGGTTAGGTGTCAACTTGAAAGAGCTCTTGGTGTGCTCTCCAAGTCCATAAAGAGAAGACCTGTGGTCAGGAAGCGTGGAGGAGAGCTGGATATACTGGTCCTTGAAGACTAAGAAAGTGCCAGCATCGGATGCGTCAGGGGACGTGTCAAAAAGGACGTCCCCTGACGATTTGCGAGTGACCGAGAAGCTGAAAGGAGTGGTGTCATGGAGGGTGAAAAGGAGGTCAGAGTTATAGTGGGAGAGGAGCAGGTTTTCCTGTATGGCATGGTGTTGAATTTTTTTTTCTGGGGAGTTGTTTTGTCGAGGAATGATCTCTTGTGGAATCTCCCATCTTCGGTTTTCAGAATCTGTTATTCGGATTCTTAAACTCTCCTCTGTTTCAAAGCTGCACAAAGGCAGAGAGCAGTCAGGAACTAGTTAAAGAAAACTACCATGCCTGCAATTCATGTATGCTTAAATCAGTATTGTTTAAAATCTAGTTAAAACCCGATTTTACTTTAAAAAAAGAAAACTTAAAACAATATTATTTTAAATTATTCTAGGTTAACGCGCCCTACTCAGCCTGGGAAGGGGTTCAAGGACTTTGACTTAAATGCGAAAGCCACAGTTGTCAAATTCATAGCCTCATGATTAACACTCGACTGTTCTATCCACTGAATGGTCTAAATTGCCGGAATCAAGCATCCTCTCATTTTTTTAGGCGATGAGTTAAGAAAATGGTCCCGACTAAATTTAGTCAATAAAGTTTAACATTGTTTTAAGCAACCTGGTAATCTGTATCGAATCCAACAAATACCTGAAGTAGAAGAGATTAGGGAATAGGCAAGAGCTAATCACTTCTGTCATAACCAAAGTACTTCATCCTCAATCATAAGTTTTTCAAGAAATCTAAGTAAACAATGGAAAGGATAGCTTACTGTAAAAAAAGTCTTCATAATGAGATAGATTAAGCCAATTACCTGGCAAAAAGGTTGAGGTGTGGAATATCAGCTCCATAAACAATGGAATTCTTGATAAGGCTGAGATTAGCAGACAACCATTTGCCAGGTAGATTGACAGAGACAGATTCAATGGTGTAGCCATAGCCAACCACTTCTTCGCCACTTGATAGGGCAACCCAGCAAGAGGAAAATAAGATACTATATAAGAAAAGAAGTGAATGGTGAGAATGAGATATTGCCTTTGGCTCCTTATTCTTCCTGTATCTCTTCTCCTCCATTTTTGTGAGTGCACTGACTTCTTGATGGTCTTTAAATATTCAAGAAAAAAAAACTTTACACGATGGACTTTTCAGTCATCATGTCCCACAAAATGAAGTGTGTGTATGGTTTCTTGGTAATTTTCATGATTATAATTAAAAAATAAAGTAAATAAATTTTTTTTAATTATAGTTTAAAAAAATATATATGGTTAAAACTATTATATCATGGATTTTTCCAAGTTCGGATAATCAGTTAATCTTTTAATTCAAGCAATTTGTTCTGCTTTTTTTAGTTAAGATGGCTAATAACCGTTACTTGATACCTGGTTGGCGAAGGTAGGTTGTGATTGGTACCTAAAAAATATCTTTTTTGTTGGATTTTGGAACTCTATGATGCTTAAGAAAATATATTTTTGAGATAAAAGATAATATGATATTTTAGAGAAAAAATTTGAAGGATTCATAGAGTCTTTACAACTCATGAATCTTGTTATTTTGCAAAGAGGAGGAGTTGAAGTGTTATCTTATTCTAATAATATTAAAGAGAAATAAATATTCTTTACACATTATTGATAAGAGGTAAATATCCCTTAAACACGATTCTCATGTCCATGACCAGCAACACAAACATAGTACCTCAAGATGTCCCGTCTACACTAAGTCTCTAAACTTACACATTTGATATATATATATAGCAGCAAAAAACAAAATATACAAAGTTGATGAATTCAAGAAATAAATTAAAATCCAAAACATAATTAAAATCATTATGTGGAGTATTTATATGAATAACAAACAAAGAATAAACTCATGGTTTTGAGAAACAAAAGAGGCCTACCAACTCAAAGAAGCAAGAAAAATATAGCCAAAAGATCCTACTACTAAAACTGAACTAAAGACTTAAAAAATATGAATGGAGAGGTGAGTCCAAACATTCATTGAGAGGTAATAACTGTAACACATGCTAATATATATTTTAGATAAGTGAATACAGTTACATAAATCAAGTATAGAACGAAACGAGTATATCAAAAATATCATATCAATTAGTGTGCAAAATAGGTATGCTTATCAGAATTACATATCATATTAGTAGCATCTTACTCGTTAGCTATATATATATACATCAGAAATTATCTTACTCACCCGGAAAATGGAGCAAAAAGATAAACAAATACAAAATCGGAGATTACTGAGGCGCGTTAGGAAGAATGTTAGTAGAACCTATAACGAATATGAAAAATACTCAAAAAATAACTCGAAGCAAAGTAACATAAAAGATTTAAAACTCTAAGTTTAGAGATCAAATCATAATTATAAAATCGAACTGATTCACTTGATTGATTCCAAACATTACCAAACTGATCGAACCTAATAGACTCGATTAATCACTACTGCAGGGTCAACCGGATTAACCAACCAGTCGACCATTACATAAACCAACTAGCCGACCATTTTAGATCAAACAGTCGGCAGACTATAACAAATGAATTGATCGACCGGTTGAGCCTAACCGATCAACCAGTTGGTCAGGATTTCTAGAATCCTGATCTACCTATCAAAAATCTACAAAACTCTAAAAAAAAAAAAAACCTTTTGTTCTTCAACAAACCAATAATTCAGACATCAGCCCAGTTCGTTTTAAGCTATCTAACACCTTATTACATAAATTAAATCCCTTAAATTATGAAATCATCAACTCAAAATAAACACCCTAACTCTTCTTTGGTTCTTCCACGTTCAATTCTCTAATTGTAAACAATAAGGAGAGAGAACACCTACTTGTTTTCTCCAACCCATCTTGAACCCAAAATCTTTAAGTCCAACTTGAAAAAAAACCCTAACTCTTCTCTGGTTCTTCCACATTCAATTATCTAATTGTAAACATTAAAGAGAGGGAACACCTACTTGTTTTCTTCAACCCTTCTTGAACCCAAAATCTTTAAGTCCAAAACTGAAATCTTTTTGTAATGAGGAGATGAAAGTCACACTGGGAGAAAGCAATGAGAAAAAAAAAATCAACATATGGTAACATACTCTTAGAGTCTTATAGGTTGGGTTTTTTAGGGTGGCTTGGGCTTGGGCTTGGGCTGAATCCAAGAATTTAAGTCTTACAATTAATGAGGGGTAAGTAGTGAGTTTTTTTTGAATACTTTTATATATCTAGAGAGATAAGTATTTTAGACTTTAATATTTTATGTTAAGGGTCACGAAAAAAAAAAAACTAACTGAGTCTTGTGAACTAATAGGAAGTCTAGAAAGATCATTAATTTTGTATCCATCTAGGCTCGGCAAGATGTTAAGCGAATGGATATCGGAACTGACAGATCATCAAACCTATATATACTTGAATTCAATATATAACTGAGATAAAAAATACTAAATCGTCACTTTATCTTTAATCCTTTTTTAAATATAAATTTTAAACAAGAAAGAACATACATAAAACAGACGTTAATCCATCATCTATCTTCCTGATCAGGAGTTTATGGGATGGATTCTTGAAAAGAGACATTAGAGAGCTTGTGACTGTTCGTCCTCCTTAAGTCTTTTTTTTTTTTTTCTTTTTTTCTTCCTTGTAGAATACTCCAGTCAATGATAGGCATGTATGTCCAATTATTCTATCGGGCGTCTATATATTATAATTTGAAATTTTGATAATCTATTTCACACTTATATATTCTGGATTTCTCACCAAATAATAGCTGATATATAATTTAGTGGATTGCCATTGAATTCACTATAATAATTAAAAACCAATACCATACTAAAACTGTACAAATGAATTAAATTATAAAATTAATTATAAAATATTTTTTACATTGATTTATTTTTTTTATTAAATATTTTATGAGAAACAAATAGAAAAATGTTTTTTTATAAAATATAAATGCGCCAGGGCCGGACACTAATCCATCAACTACTACTGTTTATTGTACTATAATTCAATCATCAATGTGGACTTATAGCTTTGCCTTCAACGACCGGAACTTCCTCTCAAAAGACAAAACCGTTTAACACGGAGACGACCATTTCTACATATCGCAATTTATATATATATATATATATATATATATATATATATATATATATATATATATATATATATTAGAAATGAAAATTCAAATATTTTTATAAAATACAAATATGTTTTTTTTAATATACTTTCATTAAATTATTAGAATATTTTTTTAATTGAAACTTAATTTTTAGATAATGATTATGAGTGTTTTTTTTGTTCTAAAAAATACACTATTAGCGTTTAAATATTCATTTTTTATGTTTAAAAAATATTTTAAACGACTCATGGCATATCTCGAACCATCTATTATCTAGTTAATAATTAATAATTAAAAATAAATTCCATGTAGATATATATACCTTAATAATTAAATAAAACAATCGAGCCATTTTTGTCCGATAAAATTTACTCAGGAGAATGTAGATGTCCAAAGAATGAACATGCCTAATATCTCCCAAGTAGAGGAGGTAGAGCATGTATTAGTTGGCTGTGATAAGTTGCTTTCTCTTCAATTCCATCCATGGTTTTCGCTATTTCTTAATACAAATCGATTTCCATCAAAATATAAAATACATTTAGAAGCCTCTATATGACTTACTATTGTAATAACGGTGGTTTTTCAAAGTAATTTTTATTTGAAAGTATATTAAAATAATATTTTTTATTTTTAAAATTTTATTTTTGATATTAGCACATCAAAACGATCAAAAAACACCTAAAAAAATTAATTTGAAACAAAAAAAAAATCAAAAACACTTTTAAAATATAAAAATAAATAGATTTCTCAATCATCTTACACATAACAAATAGTATTTGTTCAATAACAATCGAATGCATGGTAGATTCATAGCCCTATTATGGCAAGCATACAACAGAAGTTTTATTAGGACAAGACAAACATGCAAGTATTCATAAGAATAAAATCAGAAGTAATGCGAGTGTCTCAAATCTCATATTATTAAAAATTTATATAGTTGTTAATTTCAGGGTTTCGGGAGATTAGTTGAGATGTATATAAACTGACCCAGACAAACATGATTAACCAAAAAAAAAAAAACACAAGTAATCTATCTTGCCTCTAACACTGAAATCGAGCATTCGTTAGCTGAAGGTGGTTTGCTCTGGCTTGAGGAACAACTGGCTTCCACAAGGTCCCTTTCAGTGAAAAATCCTGGTTGTTTCGGCTGAGGCAATTCATCTTCGTTCCCCAACATCAAGACCACATATGACATGTTTGGTCTATTTTCTGGATTTTCTTGAACGCACAATAGCCCCACGTGAATAGAACGTAATACTTCAGACAAATAAGGTGTTTTAACTTTTGATTTTGCAGCAAGTTCTAGAGGCCTGCCTTGTTTGAAGAGTATCCAAGCCTGATAAACAAAACCATGCTGTTAATACATATTTATGCAAATTCAGCATTCATACCCATTGACCATTGTCGGTCTCAATTGTTTTTCAGAATTTCTTCATTATTTTTTTCAAGTTTTTTTAAGTGTTCAAGTCTCACAAACGTAAGTAGCTTTGACACTCACATGCCCAATAAGGTTGAGGCGGTGATCAGGATGACAGAATCCTCTGTTTCTGTTGCCACTTACTATCTCTAGCACCAAGACACCAAAGCTGAAGACGTCTGATTTTAGCGAGTAGAGTCCATGGTTTGCGTACTCTGGAGATATGTAACCACTGCATGTATTCATGGAATCTCAAGTCCCATTTGCAAACTATGAAGACAAAATGCATATGATGGAGACGACACTTACTACGTCCCAGCCACTTTGTTAGTATTGGCTTCGGTTTCATTTTCTCCAAAACTTCTAGCCAGGCCAAAGTCTGAGATTTTTGGATTCATTTCGTGATCCAACAAAATATTGCTGGTTTTCAGATCTCTGTGGATTATTCTTAGTCTCGAATCTTGGTGAAGATAAAGGAGTCCACGAGCAATCCCATTGATGATGTTGTTGCGCTTAGGCCAATCTAGTAGCAAGCTTTGAGTTTCATCTGCTCAAGTTAATCCATTATAGATTCATAAATAAATAAATAGATATTGTTTGTGAAAGAAGGAGAAAAAAAGCAAGATGATGAGTGATAATCAATGAATTTTGAGTTACAATTACATATATGGCAGAATTTTTTTGTCTTGCTCTACAAAGCCACTTTCCTAGGGCCTTCGAAGGAAGATCAATATAGATGGTAGAACAACTTGTATCAAATCCATTATGGAAGCTCAATGGTGCTAAATTTGAAACATTAGAATAACTTGTAGAAAAGGATTTGTGAGATTCATACCAAAAATAAAGAAGTCCAAGCTTTTATTAGGCAAAAACTCGTAGACCAACATAGTTTCATCTCTTTCAATGCAGCATCCAAGAAGCCTCACTAGATTCCGGTGCTGAAGTTTCACGATATGTTTGACTTCATTTTTGAACTCATCAAGTCCTTGTCTTGAATTCTTAGAGAGTCTTTTGACAGCTATTTCTCGTCCATCTCTTAACGTTCCCTGCAAATAATGGTTCAACAACATAAGCAAATCATACGTTGTCTTCTGAGACTTGAGAATTTCATGCAGCTTGTATCTGTTCAGAAAATCTTTCCAATCAGACATCCTTTTATGCTAAAAAAAAAAGTAGGTTCTGTAGTGGAATAATCTCAATACCACAGAACTCCACTGGTGCCTGGAGTTTGTACCATGAAAATTCAGAAGCCATATTGCATGACTGTTTATAGATAATTATTACCTTATAAACAGGTCCAAAGCCCCCTTCTCCTACTTTATTGGATACAGAAAAGCTATTTGTTGCACAAGCCAACTCATCCATGTTAAAGAAGGGTAATTCTAGTTCTTCCTTCAGGTCCTTGTTATTTGATCTTCTTTGAAAATTACCTGTCATTTTTCCTGTCAGCATAACTACTATGGATTGGGGGGAAAAAAAGAAGAAAGAAAGACAAGGGATCTCTATTTGCTGTTAAACACGACGGAGTTTCTAACAGCTTACAGTCTACCTTAGATTACTGAAAAAATAAACTAATCTTGTTAACTGATAATCCAGGAATGGAGCGATAGGAATAGTTGGATTTTGATGGTGAGAATACGTACTGTTTTTCTGCTGCTTCTTTTTCCAAACATACAAGACCAAACATAGGCCAATGAACAAAATTCCAGTGGACAACACAGTGCTTACTACGATCCTTTTCTTCACTTTGGATTTGGTGTTAACCTTTGGAGAGTCATCTTTATCTATAACATGATAGAGAAAAACAGGTGTTAAGAAGACGAAATGGCAGATATATGACTTCACTACACGTGCAATACAATCTCTATGTTGCTCAAGAGTCTTAATCAGGTTTCTTTTAGCCATATTTTAAGAGAAGGAAACTCTATTGCTGATGGCCTCGCAAGGAAAGGTTTAGATAATATGCTCACAGACTATATATATATAGCTTGGTTTTAAGATTTTGAAACTGTGCATCCTTTTTCCAATAGCATACTGGCTTTCTATCTAAATATATTTATAAACGAAAAATGGATTTGGGTCGTCGTCGTCAATCCAATTTATATTAATATTATTTATATTAACAAGATAATATAAGGGATTATATATCTTGATAATAACTATACTCTTCACCTTTATATATAATTAAATATGTCTATTAACAGTAACAGATGACATAAGAAAAAAGAACAAAGAAAAAATAAAAAAATAAAAAAAGGAGAAAAGACAATAAGAAGAAAACTCTTTTTGAATTCGAGAAGAATTGTTTCCGCAAACAATGTACATTTAGGTAATAGTGAGTATCAAACATGATTCATCATCATTTGATATGTTTATGCTTAGACTAGTTATACAAGTTTTCTCGGACATGTTTATATTGTTTCTTCCCGTTGCTGTCTTTTACCCTACAATTTTGTCCTTTAATAAAAAATAAAATAAAAACCGACTTTTCTAGTGTGAGAAGAAACTCATACCTGGTTCTGATGCATCCATCCGTATAAAAATGTCTTGCTCATTTTGAAAGAAAGTTCTGATATCAATCAGATCATTGAACCAAAGCAAGCACCCACTTCCTCCATCCCTAATGTCCAAGTTTGCGTACGCAGTACAGCTGCAGTTCTTCAAGCACGTGTTCTTGCACTCCTCCAGGTTCATACTCCTGTTAAACCATGATTTTCTTGTCTCTGGCATCTTCACACCTGAGATTTTACGAAACCCATCTCTAAAACAATTTGGTGCAATTTTTCTAACGCAACCACTTGACCAATCTGTCTTGTCCCACTCACTTGGAACTTTTGGTACAAATCCATGCAAACAATTACACACTGGAGAGTTGTTAATACTACAGATACCATTTGCACCACAGAGCGCATAACTTTCACAATTATCGGTATTTGCTGTTTCATAAAGAAACCAACTTTGAGTCTGCTCAATCCAGAGGAGGTGTAGGACATCACCATCCTGAGTTAAGACGATCCTCCAGTGCCTTGAGCTATTTTTAAGTTCTTCTCTGTAGAATATCTCCTTGTCATTAAAAACAAATTCAAATGTGTACACGGGATTTGGTTTTACTTGAGGCACGCCACTGAACTGCAGACCATTCCATGGCCCAGCTCGATGCTTCGCTTTTGAATCTTCCAACAATATTAACTCTGGATATCCATCAGGAACGAGGATGCCTGTAATATTACCTCTGGAAGGATCATCTGCTGACTTCCATGACGTCACGTACCATTCCATTCCAGTTATTCTATTCCGCCCTATCTTCATGCCCGGTATTAATGTATTACCTGGATGTTCAAAACTCTGCCACAGGGAGTTTTCCGGGTTATTATCACCCTCCTCTTTCACAACAAGGTTTCCCGAATCCAAAAGCTGTGCAACTGGATTTCTAGCAGGTGTTGATGTGTTGGAAGACCAAATGATGCTTCCACTGCGATTGACAAGGACAAGAAGTCCTTGGTTGGTAAGCCTTACAACACCTGATGAATCGTTGAGTGGAGATTCTCTGTTGGCAACCCACACTGCTGTCAGGACTGATATTTTGCCATACCATATCCCCAAGTATCGGTTTTTGGATCTTCCGGGGCTGAAAAATCCTAATTCATAGGTGCCACTAGCTGAAACTATTGTATCTCCATCTCTAATTGACTGAGTTGTGTTCATGGTGTCAGTAGGGGCGGTTACTCTTACAAACAGCAACAAAGAGAAGCAAAAACAAAGGAAGGAAATATAACCCATTAGCACTCGCATGATTTTTTAAAATAGCTCGCTTTGTTATGTTATGAAATGGTTGGCCTTCTAGATGTGAATATATTAATTCGTCCTAAGAAATTACCTATTTAAAACCGCAATCTATTGCTACTGCTATGTTCCACTACTGAGGTAAACGATTTAACACCACGATCTGACATCAATATAGAAAGGTTGGGATACATAAATATTCACATCAAGATTATTTAAACTCGGATCGGCCCGGTCCGGCCAGACGTGTCAACTTACTCACGTCAATCTAGAATTTAGCTTGATCAGCTTTTAAATTAAACTAAGTGGAAATTGATTTAGTCATAACCCAGTTAAAACTCAATTTTATTATTTAAAAAATAATAATATTATTATTTTAAATTAATCTATATTAATTCGCCTAACTCACCAACCAGGACTTAGCCTGAAGACAGGTGCAATGCTTTGACTTAAATGTGACAGCCACAGTTGTCAATTCATAGCCTCATGATTAACACTGGACTGTTCCATCCACTAAATGGTCTAAATTGCTAGAACCAACCATCCTCTCATTTTTTTTATGCGATGAGTTAAGAAATTGGTCCCAGCTAATTTAGTCAATAAAGTTTAACATTGTTTTAAGCAACCTGGTAATCTGTATGGAATCCAACAAATACCTAAAGTAGAAGAGATAGGGGAATAGGCAAGAGCTAATCACTTTTGTCATAACCAAATTACTTCATCCTCGAAACATCATGTAAATGTTAATTCAATCCAAATTAACTTAAAACAAATATAAATATAAGAGAGAAAGAGGTTAGGATTTTCATCAATTACAATATTCTGAAGTATGATTTTAACCTAAATACAAATATATAGGCTAAACTGAAAATATTATTCTACCCTTAATAAATAAAGCAAGATAAATATATATATATTTCTTAACATCTCCCCTCAAACTCACGATACGGCAGTTACAAGCATCAAGAGTTTGCCAACTAGAAGATGAAAACGAGAAATGGAATGTGACTTGGTAAAGAAGTCTGCAATATGTAAATAAGAAGAAACAAAAGGTAGAGTAATGATGTCATGGTTGAGATGATGATGAGTAAGATGACAATCGATCTCAATGTGCTTAGTTTATTCATGAAAAACTGAGTTGTGAGTAATCTGAATAGAACTCTGGTTGTTACAATATATAAGAGTAGGATGAGAAAGAGAGACTCTCTTATCAGCAAATAACCAACGTAAAACAATCTTTTTGGTAGTAGATGTCATAGCACGATATTCTATTTCGGTTGAAGATTGAGAAGCAATATATTATTTCTTGCTCTTCCAAAAAATAAGAGAATCACCTAGAAAGATACAGAAACAAGTAATAGACTTGCAATCTATAGGATCACTGTCATGATCAATATCAGAGTATACACGCAGCTACAAGGAAAAGATGGATGAAAGTAAAAGACTCTGAAAGACCATACCACAGAGATATCACAAAATACAAAGAATAGCTGCCCAGTGAACTGTAGTAAAAGAAGCAACAAACTGACTAACAACATGAATAACATATACAATATCTGGACGAGTAATAGTGAGATATACCAAGTTCCCAACAATAGTATGGTATAAGGTAGGATTTGTCAAAGGTAGACCATTAAAAAAAAAATACCTTATGTTAACCTCAATAGGATTATCTATAGTCTTGTTATCAGTAAGTCTAGCCCACTGAAGAATATTTGCAACATATTTCGACTGAGAAAGAAGGTAACCTCTAAGTGAGTAAGCTACCTCAATACCCAGGAAATATCGAAGATAACCTAAATCCTTCATTTCAAACTGTCTAGCCAATTATGTCTTCAAAAATAAAATAGCATCAATGTCATCACCAATAATAATCATATCATCAACATATAAAGATAGAATAATACGACCTGTATTAGTACACTTACTAAAAATGGTAGAATCATAACTACTAGAAACAAATTCAAGAGACGAGATCACAACAGAAAAATTCTCAAACCAAGCACGAGGTGCTTGTTTGAGACCATATAATGTTTTTTTATGCTTACAAACATACACATAGTCATGTGAAACACTATGAGAGGGTATCATATAAACATCTTCTTATTCAAGAAGACATTTTTAACATCAAGTTGGGAGATATGCCACTGACGAACCAAAGCTACAGCAATAAAAGTATAAATATTAGTCATTTTTACAACTAGAGCAAATATCTCCTCATAATCCATACCATACCGTTGAGAGTATCTTTTTAAAACCAACCTAGCTTTGTATCGCTCAATTGACCCATCAGAATTAGTCTTGATCTTATACACCCAACGAAACCCAATAATACTTTTACCAGGAGGTAGAGAAACCAAATCCCAAGTATCTATCTTATATAAAGCAGAAATTTCATCATCCATAGCTTGCTGTCAAGGAGGATCAAGAATTGTCTCCTTATAGAAAGAGGGCTCAAAAAGACAATGAACAAAAGCTAAAAAGGAAGTAAATGATGAAGAATAACAAGAATAAGCAAAATATGATAGTTTTATGGACTTACGAATGTATATGGATTGACATAGAGGTGGATCCACAGTTTTAGATAAAGTTTAGGGGGTTGTAGATAAGAATGGAGCTTCAGGTATGCCAGAGAGTAGAGTGTCAGTAGCTGCAGAATGATGAGTACAAATTGGTAGAACATAGGAAGGGGTATCTGATACTAGAAACTTGAGATAATAAACTATCAGAATCCTTAAAAAATGGATCTATACAAATAATATCAGGTCTAGTCAAGCTATGAGTAGTGGATGGAATATAAAATAAAGGTATATGCTCGAAAAAGACAACATGACGAGACATAAAGTTTCTGAGTTATTGAATCAAAGCAATAATACCCCTTTTTACCTTCACCATAATCTAGAAAGACACAAATAGCATATCGAAAGGACAACTTACTGCGTTCTAGATGAGAACGAAGAACAAAACAAGTACAACCAAAAACTCTAAAGGAGGAATAATTAGGGACATACCCATATAACTTTTTAAAAAGAGAAAAACATGAACTATAAAAAGATAGGATTGTATTAATCAAACTTATAGTAGTAAAGACAGCTTCTCCCTAAAACTCACTAGGAACAAAAGCAAACAACAAGAGATAACGAGTTGTTTTGACAATCTGCCTATGTACACAAAGTTTGGTGAATGATTCCATCTAAGGTAAGCAACTCACAGAGTTTATTAGAGGTGTATTCCCCTCCCAAATCACACCTAAAACATTTGATAATAGCAGAATGTTGAGTTTTGACAAAAGCTTGAAAGGCTGTATATATCTCAGAGAATTTGGAATGATGTTTCATTAAATAAACTCAACAATAACGAGTATGATCATCAATAAAAGAAACATAATATCGAGACCCTTCTTTTATGAAAACAGGAGAAGGTCCCCATACATTAGAATGAATCTAGTCAAATAGGGGAAAAAAGACAAAAATACTTCGATTAAAAGGTAAAGCAGAAAATTTCGCTAATTTACATCCTCTACAATAAAAAATAGCACAGGGTTGCAAATTTTCTAAAGCTCCTATGGATGCTAAAAATCTTAAACGAGAAGACGAAACATGACCTAGACGAGAACGCCATAAATAAAAACTAGAAGAGAAATGACTCAAACAAAAAGAAGACAAATCAACAATAGTAATAGCAGCAGCAACAAAAACAACAACTTACACTTTTAACTCATCTAAAATATATAGTTCATTCTTTCTATGGCTTGTCTCAATCAGCTTCTGAGACTATAGATCATGTACACAACAAAAGGAAGAGGAGAAAATGACTAAATAATCACCAAAATCATATAATTATCCAATAGAAACAAGATTCAATCTAAGTTTCGGAATAAAATAAACATTAAGAAAAGACAAGTGAGGTGTAACAATAGAACTAACACCTGATAAGGGCATTAAAGTGTCATCAGCAGTCATAACAGGAATAGAGGGTAAAAGGGATACGGAGATAAAAGATGAAGAATCTGAAGACATATGATGTGAAACACCAGAATCCAAGACTCATTCAGAATGTGACATACCTGAGAAACTATGAGGCAGCTGACCTATGAAAAAAAAGGCAGACATTGCTTGTGGTTGTAAGGAGAGAAACTTCTGAAATTGCTCAACTAGAGTACTAGGATCGATGATATGGTCTGATGAAACTATTGCTACAATATTGTGGTGTGGTGGTTTATAACTCTGATGTGGTTTATAAGCATTAAATTGTGACTAGCTGTCAGACTTCCAAGCTTGATTATGTTGTCTCAACTTGGGATATTAAGTCTTCCAATGACCTTTCTGCTTACAGAAACTGCACTCATCGAAAGCAATGTGTAAGGTTTATTTTGATGATTAGAGAATGGCTTGGAGGGTACTGCTAGTACAGATGGATGCGAAGCAGAAAGAATTCCCTTTTCAAAATAAGATTAGAGACGTATTTCCTCAGCCAATAACTCACTGACAACAGAGTCAACAGAAGGTAGTGGAAAATGATATAGAATTGAACCTCTAAATCCTTCAAAATCACTGCAAAGTGCTTTTAAAAACTGTATCAATCATTGTTGTTCCCTACGATCAATATAGGCACCACATGCCTTTAATTCGGTCGATTCTGTAAGAGCCAATTGATCCCAAATATCTGTCATTGCAAAATAGAACTCCTGAATACTCATTCTTATGGTGAAGAGCTCGTATGGCATTCTCTAACTGATATTGCTTTGCAAAATTTGATTGTGTGAATAACCTTTATAGATGATCTCAAATCTCATTTATTGTCTCATACTTCACCAACTGCATATCTATGGAATGCTTCCTACGCATTTATCAAAGCATCCATTTCCTCAGTATTCTTAGGTACCACTGACATATCCACACATCTTTTTACCCTTAGAAAATTTCGCATTACATAGCTTCAATACGAATAGTTCTTCCCATCCAACCTCACATTCATAGACTGAAGCGAATCGTCTCTTTCAATAGCCATAAACAACAATCACAGAGAACCAAAATGCAAAAGCAGCGAAAAATAAAATACCAAATTGCAAAAACTAAACAGATATCGCAGAAACTAATCAAATATCTTCTCGAAGTTATACGATTACTCCAAAAACAAAAAATTACAAAAACAGAATGTAAATACCAAGTTGCATAAATTGAAGAGAGGACGAAATACCAGATTTGCAGAAACTGAAGGGAAGACAAAATACCAGATTTGCAGTTGGATCCGTGAAAGCAGTGTTTGAGATTAAGGCACGTTTCATAAAACCAACTTTGATACAATGTTAAAGCAATCCAAATTAATAGAAAACAAATATGAACATAAGAGAGAAAGAGGTTAGGGTTTTTATTTATCATAATATTCTAAAGTATGACTCTAACGTAAATACAAAAAGATTATATATAGTCTAAACTAAAAATATTATTTTACTCTTAATAAATAAAACAACATATATATATATATATATTTCTTAACAGTAAGATCATGCTCAACCATAAATTTGTCAAGAAATCTAAGTAAACAATAGAAAGGCTAGCTTAATGTAACAAAAATCTTCATAATGAGATTGATTAGCCAATTACCTGGAAAAAAGGTTGAGGCGTGGAATATCAGCTCCATAAACAGTGGAATTCCTGATAAGGCTGAGATTAGCAGACAACCATTTGCCAGGTAAATTGACAGAGACAGATTCGATGGTGTGGCCATAGCCAAACACTTCTTCTCCATTTGATAGGGCAACCCAGCAAGAGGAAAATAAGATGCTATATAAGAAAAGAAGTGACTTTGGCTCATTATTCTTTCTGTATTTCTTCTCCTCCATCATTTTTGTTAGTGCACTGACTTCTTGATGGTCTTTAAATATTCAAGAAAATAAACCTCACATGATGGACTTTTCAGTCTTGTGACTGTTAGTCGTCCTTGAAGCTTGTCATTATTTTGTGAATAGGATGTCTTTTTTTCTAGTAGCATTAAAAAAAAAACTATTCTTTACACATTATCATTAAATTATTAATAAAAAATAAATATTCTTTACATATTAAAGATAAATAAGTATTTTTGAAGATTTTTATACAATATAGAAATATATATACCTTTAACTTTAATATTTTATTTTAAAGATCACAATAAAAAAAAAAAAAAAAGTAGAGTCTTGCATACCAATATAAAATCTAAAAGGATTGTTAATTTTACATTCATATAGTTTCAATAAAATATTAAATTTAGAGATGTGTGTCTGATAGCTTATTAAATCTACAAATACTTGAATTTAACACGTAGATGAGCTCATAAATATTAAATCATCGTTCATATCTTTGGTGTTTTTTTTTTCAAAAAATAATGTGTATATATATATATAAACAGTTAATCAACCATCTATGATCCTGATCTGAAGTTTCTGGGATGGCTTCTTGAAAACAGACTTGGAGAGCTTGTGACTGTTTGTCCTCCTTAAGTCTTCCTCTTCCTTTATTTATTTATTTATTTTACCTTGTAGAATACGCCAGTCAATATTCTATCGGCCTTCTATATATTATAATTTGAGATTTTGATAACCTATTTCACATTTATATATTCTGGATTTTTCACCAAATAATAGCTGATGTATAATTTAGAGGGTTGCCTGTGAATTCTCTATAATAATTAAAAACCAATACCGAACTAAAACTGTACAAATGAATTAAATTTAAAAATTAATTATAAAATATTCTCTACGTTGATTAATCTTCTTATATAATATTTCATGAGAAAATATTTTTTTATAAAGGGACACTGATCCATCAACTACTGCTACTTCAATCATTTTTAAGAGATTTATTGTTCTATAATTTAATCATCAATGTGGACGGACTAGCGTTACAGCTTTGCTTTCAACGACCGAAACTTCCTCTCAAAACTGTTGAACACGGAGACGACCATTTCTGCAAATCAATGTCCAGATGATTTGGTTGCTGAAGTTTGCAGAGGCATCATCCTATCATTTACCGTATGAATTCCAAGGATAGTCTTGAGTCACTTGCTTGATTTATTACTATAAACTGCTGGCAAAAGTGATATGGCAATGCTTAAATGCTTAATTTCACCTCTAACTTGAACTCCTCTCCAAGTGATAGAGAAAAACCTGACATCTCTAGCATGCCAAGTTCTCCATTGCTATTGAAGCTTGCTACTGTACCTGAATTTCCACTCTTTGTTTCCTTGGGAGTCTGCAGCTCATACCACTTGAACCCCTTGGTCTTTTCCAATCCGATGAATGTTACTTCGCTTACAATCCATTCTTGGCTCAGAGCATATTCTCCATTTATGATGATTGATCTAACCATTGCCATATCTCCAACTATTCCACCGTAAAATCTCACTAAGCTCCAATTCTTTCCCTCCCCTCCCATCTCCACGCTCTCCCCGTCATCTAAGAAAACCTCCCCTGTGCTGTTTTCATTGCTGCTAAGAACTACTAGTAGATGGAATGCTGTTCTTCGAGCTTCTTTAGTTGTCATGGCTTCACCTTGCAAGGTCAAGATGTTTCCTTCGCGAACATGAACGTTTATATGATCTGCCGGAGCATCAAGCTTGATGTACTTTCCTGAATCTGCAGTAACTGAATTGGTGTGGTTGAAAAGGTCAAACCACTTTCCTGCTGGGAAGTATGCATCAACTGAAACTGCTCCTGAGTTTAATACAGGTGATACCATAACTCCTTTGCCGACTAGAAATTGCGAGTTGATTCCGTAAGTTTTGATGTCTTGAGGGAATGAGAAGAAAAGAGGTCTTGCTATTGGGGTTCCTTTCATGTGTGCCTCATACATTAACGTGTAGAAGTAGGGAAGTAATTGGTACCGGAGACCGAGCACCTTCTTGGCTGCTGCTGCAACAGAATCCCACAAATAAAGCTCTTGCCGTGTTGAGTCTATTGCTGAGTGATCTCTTGCAAAGGGATAAAAGGCACCTAGCTGCATGGCAACCACATTTGAAAACTAATTAAACAAAGGCAGAAGTGTTAAACAACTGTGCAATTTCCAGCCACGAGCAATAATTTCACCTGAATCCAACGTCGACAAAGCTCTTCAGTTGTGTTCCTAGAGAAACCACATATGTCAGAACCAACCATTGGTATACCGAACAGCCCAAAATTCAAAATCGAAGGAATGGTGTATGCCAAGTCATCCCATGTGGCAGCATTGTCTCCAGTCCAATGTGCTGTGTACTTACCAGAGCCAACAAAAGTTGATCTTGAAAGTATGAAAGGCCTTTTACTAGTCACATTGATTAGAGCTGCATTTGTGGCTTTGGATTCTGATAGGCCATAAAGATTATGCGCATTATACTCTACAATGTCTCCATTGTGTAGAGAGGTTGCAGGAATGGTTTTGTTATTAATAGGTTGTTGAACAGCAGCATTGTTAATCTTGTATGGAGGATCGTCTAGCTTAGAGAATTCGGTAGGAGATGGAGTTATGAAATTGGATATCTCATTCATATCTATCCATAGACCATCAAATGGCAGAAGTTCATGGAACAATTTGATCTCATTGCTCCAAAACTCTCTGCCAGCTTCATTAAGAAAATCAGGGAAGTAGACTGATCCAGGCCAAACCTCTCCCATATAAGGAATGCCATCATGTCTGATGAAAACATCAGCCTTCATCCCTCTGATATAAGTTCCATATGTTGTGTTCACACTGATACCTGCAAAGGTCAGAGGCAGTTTGGCTCTGTAAGAATTCAATTTAACCCTTTCATCCCAGCAGCCTTGTAAGAACTAGAGGAGTTTCAGATAAATGGAACTTTTTCTTTCTTCAAGTTGCCACATACCAGGATCCAAGATGAGCACATATTTCTGACCATTTTGGTGAAGGGTGTCGGTGAATTTCTTCATCTTTTCCGATGGGAAGTTCACAGGATCAAGAGTGAAATCCTTAAATCCATCCATATAATCAATGTCTGTCCACATAACTTCAAGAGGGATACCAGCTTTTGCATAGCCAGCAACCACTCCTTCAACATCAGAAACATTTTTGTAACCCCATCGACACTGATGAAATCCTTCACACAGGAAAATCAATCATATGGGGCAAGCAAGAAAAGAAAATCTAATGATGTGAAGCAAGAAAATAGTGGCTGCAAGCCTGTACTTACCAAAGGACCAATATGGCATAGGAGCAGGCCGGCCAATGAGTTCGGTATACTGCTGTACTACTAACTCAGGCAAAGGCCCGGCGAAAATGTACAAATCAATTACTCCACCAATTACCTTATAAGTGATCCTATCACCTTCATAAATTATGTCCATTCCATTACTATTAAGCAGCAAAACACCATGAGTAGTCCCTGCTATAACTTTACCGTCAAGAGATTCTGATCTCACATCAACGTAAAAGGGATGGGATCCATAAAGGTTAACATCAGGAACAGCACTAGCAATGTCAGCATTCCACAAAGTGAGTGGCGTCTTATCAGGTTCCAACTTAAAGGACTTCTTTGTATGCTCTCCGAGGCCATAAAGAGAAGACCTATCTTTTGGGAGTGAAAAGGAAAGCTGGATATATTGGTCCTTGAAAACAAAAAAGGTTTCAGAATCGGATGTGTTCGGAGACGCATCGAAAAGGACATCTCCGGAGGAATGCCGGGACAAGGAGAAGCCAAATGGTGTGGTGTTGTGAAGGGTGAAGAAGAGGTCAGAATTGGGGTCTGAAAGAATGTAGTTTGCCAATGAGGACTGGACATGGTTTTGTCCAAAGCTGAGGTTATGTTTTGGGCGTGGAATTATGTCTTGAGGGATTTCCCATCTTTGCTTGTTGGCGTCTGTTATCCGAATTCTCAAACGATCTTTTGTGTCAAAGCTGCAGGGAAGGCATTCTTATTGATCAATTCTAGGGAAGTTAAAGATCTCAAATAGTAATTGAAGGACATTCCATAATTATCAAACCTGGTTTGATATGGAAATTAACTCAGAGCCCGGCTCAAGCCATGTTTGCTCTAGTTAAATCTGAGTGATCAACTTGTAACTTAGTTGACTTAGCTAAATTTAGGTAAGATATAAACATGTCAACTTCAAAGATTTTCTTAAAATATTTTGTCTAAAATGATATCAATTAAAAAAAAACTTAAAACAATATTGTTTGAAATAAATCTCAATTGGCCCCATCAATCCATAGATTAACTTGACCAACCTGCAATGCTTGATTTAGGATCGGGTCAAACATCAAACTGGATGGGATAGCTATGCTTAAACCCACTAGCTATAACATTTTTATTTTAAGTAAAAATTAGGAATGAGTATTGAACCAAGTTACCTGGCAATAAAGTTGAGGTTCTGAATGTCAGGACCAAAAGTAGAGGAATTCTTGATGAGTTGAAGATCAGCTGTCAAAACATTTACAGAGGGATCAACTCTAGCTGACACGACCTTGTGACCATAACCAACAGGCTGTGATTCTACCTCTCCATTTGATATAGATAGTGGAGCCAAGCAAAATGCAAGGAAGAAACACAGAATAAAATAAGCCAACTTGGCTGTAATATTTCTATTATTTGGTTTTGTCATTTGTGTTTGTGTTGTGAGAAAAACGGAGCCTTTCCCATTGACCTTTATCTCATCTCCACGGTCCAAACAGGTACAAAAAGGGGCATTTTTTTCCTCCACATGCCTGGTGGCCTTGTCCCACTCTCTGTCTCCGCTTGGAACAGTAGGTAGGTAGTAAAGCTTTTCCCCATGTTCATCAAACTACAAGGAAAGACATGGTCTGAATGTAGGAAATTAGGAATTGGCCTGTCTCGGAAGGTCAATATACATACGTAAAAACTTTGGACGCTCAACTTGAAAAAATAACTACTAAAAAAAAAAAGCTCGCTCGTTCATATAAGTATATATGGGTGTTAAATTATTTTCCTCGTAAATGCAGGGACTCAATTGACAAAATCTATCCTTCTGAGTTCTGAACTCAAATGAGAATTGGTATATATTTCAAGGACTTAATTGAGAAATTGGTATACAGGCCAAGAACCAAACCAGCCTGTATATGTACGGACAGAGAATGGTGGGGTTTTAGACTTTTTGTTGGTGCTCTCCAATCTGTCAATCTTTCTTCCCAGAAACAAAAATTGCAAGAGAGGAAGGTTCGGTCTAACTACTTGTTATATTTCTTTTTATTTTTTTATTGTCCTGCTGTATTTTTCAATTCTTGGCCTGTAAGGCTATTGCTCCCATGGCCACAGCAGCAAGTGTTGCTAGAAAACTTGAAGCCTTCCCAAAACATCTTACTAAAGACATCCACGTCAATAACCTGATGTGTTAACATCTCTCACACCAGCTTCAGACAATCATACAGCATCTGAGGAAATCTTCCTTGAACAGTGAAGTATTTGGAATTTGAAGATGTGGCTTGTGATTTCTATGACTACAGGTTTATTGTAATTGCACCAAGTAAAACGTCTAATTGATATGGTTATACATCACATCTACAAGTCCCGAATGTGTTAGGATGTTATGATATTTAGAATATAGATTTATATATGCTGGATATCTAAATAAAGCGTGGACAGCTTTGATGTGACAATGATATTTTCTATGTAATAAACTTTATTTAATAAAAAGCATGCCAGTAACAAGGACATTCCTTGGCAAATTGGGAACCGGTTGATTTGTCAGCTCTGCACTAAGGGGAAACAGACAACCAAAAACAAATGAATAAAGCTAGGAAAATAGGATCCACAGAAAATGAAAGAGAGATGACCTTACACCAGTCTCCATTCAGTTCAAGTCTTGGCAGGCAACAAGTCTTTCATGGCTGACAGTGAGTTGCAAGGAAAGATTCAAAGAAGAAAATCACATTGTTGGGCTAGGTAGAAACCGAAAAGTAAAATATTTTGCTGGAAGAGAGCTCTTGAATGTGGGCATGCATGGGAGATTAATATACAAGAATTTGTTGTGCAACTGATGTGTTATTAGTAGCTTCACATGGATAGTTTCTTTACAGCTCCTTCTATTGGCACAACATACTGCCAAACTACAAGTTCTACATACAGCTTTTATGTACAAAAAGGAGCTCTACAGTCTACAAGGTACTAATGGTTTTGAACTGAGCGTCCACATGCATCCACCAACAGAAACGAATCTGCCATGCCAAAATGTTCATGCCATGGCTACATGTCTGTCTGCAATGATTTCAAGTGTAAAAATACCATGTCAGCTTCCCTCATCTTATCTCCTGCCACCAAGTTTTCATCGTTACGCTATGAAGTTTGTGTTACAGGAGCTGCAAGGATTGATGTGGAACAGCTCAAACTTTCAGTGATATATAGCCCAGGATTTACATTGCATACTAGTCATTTGAGGGATAAGTATACTTCACAATAGACCATTGCCATGTTCGGAAGGATATTTGAAATTGTTCATTGCTCCCAGCCCATTAACATCTTCCAGACTTGTTCCTCAATTTTTCTTCGTGGAACAGCCAAGCCTTCCCCTTCATCAAGTAATACTCTGTACACTTCGAATTCCCGATCTCCAATCATGCGCCTCCTAATCTCAGCCTGGAAAGACAAGCAGGGTATATGACATGTACAGTGAAAGAAAATAGCTATAATCACTTAATTTACAGAATTCAAATCTCTCAAATTTAAGTAATGATTGCAAGCAATCCCACAGTTTCAGCCATAATGCCTAGTCAGGTTCAAATATCAGGCAAATATCATCTCATTCGAATAAAGAAAAGATGCCTGTAAGTTGTTGAGAGGTAAAGGCCAAAGTGATGTCAAGCAGATATTGCCAAGCCAGCAAGTAGCTCAGTACCGAGAAAATGCAACTGTTAAGCATCGTGAGAGCAAGAGTGATGTCATGGAAAACAAGAGGTCGGCCCTTGCCGGATAACTCCACAGGATTCGCCACCATCAGCTCTGTATCAGGACCACGGCTGACAACAGCTACTCGGAGAGGGCGCACTAGTTCCATCTCCAAACGGGAGGACAGTGCTTTCTGCTTGTTAGGATCAACTATTTTCTTCCCATCAGCTTGCATGATAAACAAGTCAATCTCACAGGTCCTTCTGTGTTTTATGTAAAAGCGTCCATAAGAAATCTGGTTAAACAAGCAGTAATTAGTTTATCTCCAGAAAGATTCAGTGAAAACATTAGAACAATGATGCAAAAAGTGCTTCCAACTTGGAAAATGAGGCATCTGACTTGCATGAATAGCAAACATGGCAGAGATGTCCTTCGATGTAATTTCAGAATCTCATACAATTAATCTACCTGTATGTTGTAATCCTTTAGAGTCCTCATTATGTCGTAAAGAAGACCCTTGTGATCTTGGCACACAATTTGAACAAGGGTGTGAGCTGGACTCAGCAAGTTGTCCATTATAACAGAAACACTAGTGGAAGTTAGTGAACTGGGGAGTTCATCTGGCATTTGCAAAGGGAGAATGTTTTCTGTGATTGCAGTTGGAAGAAATGAAGATTCTGCTGAACATGCAGTAATTTCAGGGCCAACCATTTCTATGTCACAGCTTATCATTGAATTTCCCATGACAGCTCTTAAGTGATCATATGTATCCTCCTTTCTCTTATTTGTATGCAGGAGCTCTCTGATAAAGAAAGACATTAAGAAAAAATTATTTTAACAAGAACATAATCAAAAGTTCAAGAAGCTGCATAGCTATGCAAACGGGAGTCATAGAAATGTCCATCTTGATTGCTCACATCTTTCTATGAACTAATACAATAAATGACCTACAAGTAGGTACGCAAACATGGTCATTATGAGAAGATACACCTCCTGTGAAAACTTCTATTTTTACCCCTCTCAAATTTTCTGAACGCACAATTATTGTAAAACAAGGAGCATAAGCTTGAAAATATATGATAAAGTTTTGAGGAGAGACGTCGAAAATTCAAAACCTTGTATCTGTAACGAAGAATAGGTCCATTACTCTCCCATCCGGTGTTGTGGATACCTTCACTTTTTTTATAGTGAGTTCAAGCTCACAAAGAACCCCGGTCACATCTGCAAAAGCAAACCCTCCAGGATTCAGCCTGAAACATTCCAATTTCTAAATTCTCCACTGAAACATCAAAATCACAAGGGGATCTGACAACTTTATGCCGATTGCGAGGTATATGCAAGGTTTTTTACAGGGAACATGATTCCTTCAAAGCTACATGTGATTGCTGAATTTAAAGAGTATGAATTGCATCTTGGAAACTTATGACAAGCTAAGGTTTTTGAAGAACAAGAGGCAATAAAAAGGTAACTAGGAATCAGATCGGCCTTGGTGATCACTTTAGCAACAAAAATTACATGTATGAGAAGAAAACTACACAATCAAAACATTGAACAAGGAGGATCAGAGAGAGAAAAGCTGAATAAAAAAAACCCAGGAAAATATCAGTACCATGTAAAAGCCCTTTTCTGTCATGACAAGCTAACTTCAAAAGGAAAACATCAGGTGGTCTTGGAGGCTGCAATTCTGCAGTGTAATAAGAAATCCCAGATGCTGAAGAGCAAGAAGGGCATGCCCCTACTAATCTCTTCTTCAATAAACCCCACCTTGTTGTTGATTTGCCAACCACCGAAAACACTATGTAGCACCATTTCCCATCCGTAGAAACATCTTCACCACATCAAAAAAAATCCAAAAACACCCAAAATCAGAACAAAAATCCCCATTTTCTTTCACAAACTACTAAAAAAAGAATTAAAAAAGCACACACACACCTTTGTTTTCCACAAACTAAAGGTGTGGAAAACAAAATATTGAGCTGAAAACACTCGAAGACAAGCTCTAAAAATGGAGACTTTTCTCTCTTTGGGGTCCTTACCTCCTCTAACAATGCTAAGGCCAAAGAAGAGAATGATACGACATAAATCACAACCAAGACCAGTCTTGTCAGGACAATTCACAGTGATAACAGCAGGGTCTCCTTCTTTCTCTGAGTGTCTAATTATCACTACATCATCATACAAAATTCCCATTTCCTAGACCTTTTCTTTCCCTACTCCTCCTCCTCTTTCTTTCTTGAACTTGCGAGCTGGGGTTTTTCTGTTGCTGTTGGTGGTGTACAGGGAAGAAGAAGCAGCAGCAGCAGCGGATAAAGAAACAGAGAGAAAGAGAGTCGGAAGACAATGTTGTGTTGTGTTGTGTTGTGTTATTTTTGCTTCGCTTCTGCTTCACTTGTGCTCTTCTTCTTGTTGTTGTTTCCTTGTCTGTTTCTCCTTTTGATTGAGATATTGGACACGAGATGATGAGACAGTGTTCCAACTTCCAAGTTTGAGAAGCACGAGAATTTGCTGTCAATGCGGCATTTTCAAGTGTTGTTTGTTAATGTATTTTTAATTATATTTGTATATATTTTAAAAAAAAATTAGTGTTTTCTTATAGTTTTAATATGCAAATATTAAAAAAATGAAAAAAAAATATTTTAATATATTTTTAAGAAAACAATATTTAAAAAAACCTCTGTGCGCTATAATATTAAACACACCATAGGAGGCAAACAATCTCTAAAATAAATAAAATAATTCATGGAATTTATGATTTTTTGTTTATTAAGTATCTTTTTCCAAATTCTTCTTTGAGCTCTGAAAATTGATTGGTTAGGTGGGTTTGTGTTGAATATAAGAGAAGGTTTAAGAGTATGATGTGAATTGTTTTTTTTATTATTATCAATTTAGATAGAAAATTCTTTGCTGGTAGATAGCATGCTATTTTTTTATTTATATTTTTTTTATTTATTAAGACAGTATTTTTTTATTATAAATTGCAAGAAAATAAAAGGAACAACTTGATTCATCGCCTTATAATATGTATCTCGTGTGTCTCCTTGATAAGTAATTTATCTTAATTTATTATTAGAAAAAAGTTATAGTTTAGAAAATGTTACAATAACTTAGCAATTTAAAATTTGATTTAAATTGGTTTTTATTTTAAATTGTTTTTAATATTAATTTATTATCAAGTTAATTTGACCAGAACTAAATAAAATTTATTATGATCAACTCTTGTGAGTTAAAAAAAATAGAATAATTATCATTTTAGAAGAAAAAAATTAATTTAAATTGACACAGTGATCAATAGGTGACTCAACAACCTATTTATATTATTTTTAATATATTTTTTTAATTAAAAACTCTTGGAATTTACACGTGTTCAACATTTCATTGTTTTTATTTTTATTAAAAAATAAAGATATTAAAATTTAAACTTCTAATTATTTAATTATTAAAATTGAAGTCATATAACAAACTATTAATTAATTTCTTTTCCCAAAAAAATAATATTTTTTATATCATTTTTTTTTGCCTTTAATATAAATAAAATATAATTAGTAGGCTCACTAACAGGTTTCAACTAATATTAATGCAAAAAATATTGAAAAATTAATTAACTAAAAAATATTTTATTTTCCCAAAAACATTAACACATTCGCAAATTTAATAAATCCCTTCAATTTGTTTTTTTAACTTGGATTACAATATAAAAAAATAACTCGAAGGACACTTTTACTGGACAAATCCAATATTATTGAACCATAAATATTAAAAAAATGTCGGTCGGTCCATTACTCTTAAAGTCCAACCTCTAAAATACCCATTTACGGAGATGTTGGAACTTCAATACATTGCAATAAATTATATGATATATCATATAATGAGCGTACGATATGATATTTTGTCGTCTTTTGATTGGCCAGGCCAGAGCAGTGTGGTAGCCGTCAGCACGTGTCTTATTTTGTGGAAGGGTCCCTCTCACGTGCTTATCTTAACGGAGTCTCCAAGAAAGAAAAGTCCTTTTGTGACTTGTGATTTTTTATATATTTTTTAAGCCCTTTCACACCTCCTTTTTCACTTCTGCGTGTCCTGCTGTCTCTCTGGCCACACTGTTGCTTTTTTAAGTATTAATATATTAAATTAATATTTTTTTTATTTTATAGATTTTATTTTAAAATAATATAAAAAAATTAAAAAAATTATTTTTTTTAAGTGGATGTGTTTGAAAATATACTAATTATTATTTTTTAAAATATTTTTTACTCGAAAATATGTTAAAATAATATTTTTTTAATTTTTAAAAAAAAATTATTTATAATATTATCTCATTAAAATGATCTGAAAACACTCAAAAAATTAATTTTAAACAAATAAAAATTTTAATTTTTTTTTAAAATACTTTGAAAATGCAAAAAACAAAAGCTCAGACTCTTAGAGTATGTTTTGTATTGTGATAACTTTTATTATTGTGGTTTGAAAAAAAAATTGTTTTATAAAAAGTATTTTTAGTTGAGGTTGGTTTGGAAAAATATGTGTTTGGTTAAAACTGTGTTTGAAATTGAGGTTGAACAAAAAGTAGTTTAATGTGTTTGGTTAAAAGAATGTTTTTCAAATTAAAGTTATAAAATAATTATATATATATATATATATATTGATGGTTTTTAATTTAAATATTGTAAATTTAACTATTGTTATTATAACACGAAATAAATAATATTGATATCAAATATTTTTTATTATTCCATTAAATTATGTGTAATTTCATCTACGAAATCTATCAAACAAGGACTATATTTCCCATGGTTTCTTAAGCGCGCAACAACAAAAACTGAATTTTTTGTTACGTCATCAAGCGATCTCCTTCTAATTTTTCGAATAAAACACAAATAAAAAAATAAAACACAATTTTTTTTCACTGTGAACAGTGCCAAGTGAATAGCATTGTTCACGTGAACAGTGCCTAGGTGAATTTAATTCACCTGGGCATTAGATGCGGGCGCGTGAGAGCTGCTTCTCACAAACTAATTTTTAACAGGCCCCACGTATATAATAATTCGTGTTTTATTGTTACCAAACTTATTATTTACGCGGTTTGTTTTAAAAGTAGCTGTAGCCGCATAAACAAACGGCTTTCTAGAGGGTGTTTAAGAATGTAGTTACAGTTGCCTTTTAAAGTTTTTTCACTTGGAAATGCATTAAAATAATATTGTTTTTATTTTAAAAAAATTATTTTTGATATCAGCGAATTAAAATGATCTAAAATCACCCAAAAAATATTAATTTAAAAAAAATTAAAAATACTTTTAAAATATAAAAACAAATAAAACAGTATATTCAGACTCCGTTACAAACTAAATAAACGGTGCTTAGACAACAAGGCAAAGCAAGGTGTATAGCACTTGCCAATTAAATTGACTTGCAAAAAAAAAAAAAAAAAGGAATTAAAGAATAATAGTGTTAAAAGAATATGTAAAATGCTTTATTCCATCACAAATAGTAGCCACGGCCGAGTGTGAGGTATGAGATCATGGACACCACGTCATCAATTTTGGTAGATTCTAATAATTTAATTGTTCAATGGAGTAGAAATTTGGGTGGAGGAAAGGACTTGGATCTTGAGATTATTATGCGCAAGGATCCGTTGTGTTGGCATGTAGCCTAGGGCATATTCTCATGATTAATTTCAGAATCTTTTCACTCAGGTAAGGCCAGTATCCGGCTACCACCACCAGTATAAAATCCTCGTCTGCCGTCGAGATTTCATCGTTTCAGAGCCACGAGTCTAGGTTCAAGAAAGAATAAAAAGGATAACTTGTCCTGCTCCGTTTGAAATCTAAGTCATAATAAAAATTTATTAAAATTCAGCTCTTAACTTTATACTTTTTGATTCGGAAAATCGATCTAAGACCCGATTGATATGAGATTGCCCTGTATCTTTCACAAATCAGCCATATCTAAACTTCAATGAAGGTTGTTGACATAACACTGGACTATTATATTTTCAACGGTAAAAAACTTGCAAAAAAAAGCCCTATGAAATATGAAAATTAAAAGTATTTATAGGATGAGGTTTTTTAGTGGTTGAATTATAGATTGGTTAAAGTGTCTTTGTAAATGGCTTATTTCTCTAATGTTAAGGTAAGCTTTCTTGATAAATGCCTTTTGGATACTTGTAAAAAATCCTATTTTTGGGTATTCGAGGACCCCCCATGATAAAATTAGCAACTTAATAGAGAAAAGGAGTAATAAATACATTTAAAGAGATTTAAATTCTAAGATTTTAGCTATTCTCGTGTTAAATCTGTATATTTTTAATTTAAGAAAAAACTTGCATTTTACTTAGAAGTTCAAGAGGTATTTATAACCCATAAATCTTGTTTTTTTTCTTGGGTAGAGAGACTGAAGAGTAATTTTATCATTGACAACATTTACTAGGAACAAAACATGCATCACACAAGCATTAATAGGGAAGAATATTTCTTACACAAACATAAATAAGCATTAATGGAGAAGGATATCTCCTACACAAGTATTAATAAGCTTTAATGGAGAAGGATATTGACGATGTCCTAAAAAATCCAAATAGCCTAGGAATAGAGCTCCCGGGTTGAATAATCGGTTAATCAATTTGTCTTGGCAATATCGTTTATTTTTTCTAGTCAATGTAGTTAATAACTTATACATAGTATTTGGTAGGTCAATGTGGTTTGTAATTAGTATATGTAAAAGGTCATTTTTTATGGAGATGAGGACTCTCCGATGGTAAAATAAGTAACTTGTAGAGAGAGAAAATGCAATAATATTTTAGAGAGACGGACTTAAAAATATATATGCTAGAAATGTTGAGAATGAAAAGATTGTGAATCTTTTGTTTTGACTGTCTCATAATGTTTTTATAGTTTATAAGCTTTGTCCTTTTGTGAAAAGGAGGGTTTGGAGTATGACTCTACCTTTGTAATATTTTAAGTTGTATTCTACTCAAAATAATATGTATTGAATCAATATAAAACAATGAGGGACCCGTATAGGGTCCCGAAAAAATTTCCTTGTGAGTGTTGGGCTTAGACAAAGTGCTCGAGCCCACGAGAGGTGAAAGTGGATCCGGGCGCACTGTCTTGACCTAAATACACTGGGCCTGGCATGAAAGCTCGAGTCCATGAGGGGTGAGAGTAGGTCTGAGAGGGCTGCCTAGACTTAAACACATTGAGCTCGAGCGTGACAGTCCAAGCCTATGAGGAGTGAAAGTGGGTCTAGGGGCACTACTTAGACCCGAACATGTTAGGCTCGGGGTCCGAGCCTATGAGAGGTGAAGTGGGTTCAGGAGCGTTTTCTAGACCCAAACATGCTAGACTCAGATGTATTAGAAGTGAGAAAATGATCTAGAGACGTTGTTTGGACCTAAACATATTAGTCTCGGGACATACTCTTGATCCCACAAGGGTACTGGGGTACACACTGGACACCAAGAGGGCTGGACATGCGCCTTACATGAGCTAAGATAGTAATCCAAGCCCAGACTTCCTGGGTGATGAGCTCAGACTACCCCATCTGAACCCAAATTACAAGAATACTCTTTACCATCTAATTACAAGCAAATCTTCACCATTTAAAAAACTTGAGATGTATTTTTTTTTTAAAAAAAGCCCTAGCTAGAGTCTATGAACCTTGTCCCATAATTATCAAAATCATGATTCGTCATGCTGACATTGTAAGTGAGCACATCGGCAAAGCAGAAGTTGTCAAGTTTCATGGCATCATCGCCATAATGACAGCAAAAATAATTTCAGACGTGCTCAAGGAAGTTCACATCACGGGCCTTGACCATGCCATGAACTTCTAAGGGCGACTTGAATCTCGGCTCGAATGATTTGCCCTACAAATGGCCTGCCTCAGATGCCTCTACTGCAAAAGCTAGCGGTTCCCTTGAAGCCATGCATCTCCCTCCCCAGCTTGGATATTTAATATTCTTCACAAGTGGTCAATTCAAGAATTTTCATGTCTGGGTTTTTATATAACCAGGGTGATCTAGACCCTTGAAGCCACAAATATAGAAGAGACAATAAACTTTAACTTGTTCCTATCTGTCTTTGAATCTATGAAGTAAATTATTCTTCAATAAAAATAATAAAATGGATTCTTGAATTATTTGTTGTTATCTAGATGGACAGTAGTAAGTATTTTTAAATTAGTTTCATGTGTTAACTTATACCAGAAACCTAACTTCATGTTTTAAAAATATTTTTAAAAAATTTTATTTTTTATTTTATTTTGTTTTAAATTTATTTTTTATATTCTTTTATTGTTTGATATATTAATATTAAAAATAAATTATATTATTTTGATATATTTTCAAATAAAAATATTTTTAAAATAATTTTTAAAAAATAAAAACTCAAAATTTAAATGAAAGTCAATTATATCAATTAAAGACATCATTGCATGGCCCTCATTTATATATATATATATATATATATATATATATATATATATATATATATATATATATATATATATAGATTCTATAATAGACCATGAAACTCACTAGGGTATTAAAAACCTAAATATAGAATGTAATAACTCAGAATAACTCAAATTAATGATGTTTCATTAGTTATTTTATAAAATTTATTTTAAAAACATAAATAAATATAAAGTGGAGAGAATGTAATATATTCAGTAGAATTTTTTTTCTTTTAGTTATATTTCTCAAGTGAATTTATAGAAGTAACTAATAAAATATTAGTAATTACTCCATATAAAATTACTTGATTCATCCGAGATCATTGATTTGAGCTTCTAAAAACCCTAATAGCCTAGCAAGTATCAAATTGGACATGAGATGTCCAAGTCGCCAATCCCTTGGCCGAATTTGACAATTGTGCTCTCAAATTATAGAGTGTGTGTGTGTGTGTGTGTGTCTATATATATATATATATATATATATATATATATATATATATATATATATATATATATAATCAGCCATTCCTTAAGGGCAAGCTTCTCCCACAATTGTCAACTTCCTCTAGTAAGCAGATGTTGACGGTGGCAAGGCATGAAATGTCCAGTTTCACGGCATCACCACCACAATTTCAGATTTCTTAAGGGAAGTTGACATCATGGGCCTTGACAATGCCAGGACCTTTCAAGGGCAAGCTTGAATACTTGGCCTGGTTGATTTTCCCTCTATACAAATGGCTCTTTTTTTTTTTTTTTTGAATTTCCCAGCTGGGTGGTCTCAATTTTCAGAATTACTTGAAGGTGTAGTTTTATATATGGAATATTTAATTAGTAATTGAATCCCTATAGCTGAATAAATTAATCAATTAGTCTTTGTAGCATCATAAATAATTAAATAGTCCATTGACTAAGATAGATCCACCATCCATAATATTTTAGTAGTTTTTTAAATCAAATTTGCCCATATTACGTAATTTTATTTTATTTTTTTAGTTTTAAATAAAGGGAAAAACAAAATAATTTTTTTAAAAAAACACCATCTATGTAATAAATCTGGTCCTTTTTTTTTCCTTATTCCACTCAACTCTTTCAAAAGTTTTTCCTATGATCTAAATATTCCTATATTCTTAACTTCTATGTTTGCTGTATAGGTTTATCTTGACTACAAACTCAAATAATTTTTTTTTAATATAAAGTATTAAGGTGATATTTGTGGTCATTAAGTGAGTTCTGTTATTTTTAACATGATTTTTTTTCATAGTTCTTATTAATGTATATTATTCAAGGTCATCTATTTCATAGCAAATAAATATTTTATTTCTACTAATACTAAAGATTATGGACAAGTTTGTGGTAAAATTTTATCATGCACGTGCGCGCGTATATATATTGTATTTTTACTTCATTAAAATCAACACCCTATTATCATGGTTTAGAATTAACTTGGAAAAAGATTTAAATCTAGATTAATTGTTTTTATTAAAACAATCCAGATTAAATGGATTAATCAAATCATTATAAATTTAATCGGACAAATTATATTTTATCAAATTAATATTTTATTTAATTCTATTTAAAATTCACTCAAATCAAGAAAGGTTTTCCTAATATGTAAAAATCCAAAATAATGAATATCAGATCGATCACTTTTACTCTATTCTACTCATAACACAGCAGAAAGAAGAAATTGAAAGTCTTTTCACTCCTCGGACTTCTAAGAAAAACAAAAGGGGGCATTTAAAAAAAAACTATGTGAAGTGCTATAAAAAGTGAAATCAAAGAAATATATATATAAAAAAGAATTAAATGAAAAGGGGCATTATAGGAAGTGAAGAGAACTGTAACGGCTAGTTAGACTTGTACAATTGGATGAAGATCTTGGGGGAAAGGAAAAAAAAACCCAGCACGCTCCCCGAAGCAGTAGCCTCCTCTCCTTTAACCACATTTTCTACTTTCTTCCTTACAGTGACACACACTTTCCTTACTTAGAAGAAATCTAGTACTGCACTAGGGTTTCTTGTCTTCTCCTTAGAAGAGAACAGGGGATTTTTTTTCCAAGTGTACAAGGTTCACTGTTAGCAACAATGAACATCTTCAAGAAGAAAACTTCTCCTAAAGGTACTGTTTTTGTTGTTGTAAATAATATGTTTAAAGTGGGTTTTGTTTTAGATTGGTGATAGTGTTGTAAATTTTTGAACTTTTTCAGTTTTGGTGAAGTAGAGGATGTTTTTTGCTTATTTGGGATTGTGTTGCTGTTAAAATGTTAATGATTCTGTTGTTTGCTTTGAGTTTTGGAGTGGAGGATCAGGGTTTGATTTGTTGGATTTGATAGTTTTGAAGCTTAGTTTGCGTGAAATTAATGAAGGATTGTTTGAATCCAACAGAGGCTCTCAGGACTAGCAAGAGAGATATGGTGGTTGCTACTAGAGGTATTTGTGGTTGTTTTTCCTTGAAGGATCAAAATTTTGATTAATTGTTACCTGGGTCAATTGGTTTAACAGTATAGATGGAAACTTTCTGTGTTAAATAGTGGCAAAGCTATTATGGGTTTTTGTTTGTCTTTGATTTCTAGGTATTGAACGTGAAATTGCATCACTTCAACTGGAGGTATGTTGATGTTGCTTTTTTTGCAATGGTTTTGGATGGAATTTACTACCAGGTCTTTTTTTTTAATTTCTTTTTCTAAATTGTACTTTGTAATGCATTTTTAGGAGAAGAAATTGGTGGCAGAGATAAAGCAAACAGCAAAAACTGGAAATGAGGCAAGTCTATTTATTCTTCGGTGTAGTGGTTAAATGGTTCATGGATGAGAACAAATATAAACATGACCTATTATGAATCTATGATCAGTTATTATCAATCTTGTGCCTTTTTGATTTGTTATGAAGCATCATTTGACATCGTGGAAAAATTGTCCACTTTAAGAAGTTGCAGATGCACCATTGAGGTGAAATGAGATAAAATAATTTTAGAGTTTAGGGAATGAGAGTTTAGGGAATGAGATGGTTTGTGATAACTTAGACTGTTCAGTGAAAATTGCTCAAGAAATTTGAGTAATCTGTAGTTGCTGCATAAGTGTGTGCTGAGTAATCCATGCAAAGTTAACATGGTTTGTTCGAAGTCATAGCTTGGAGTTGTTGAGGATGTCTTCTTGGATAGCTTCTTGATAATGTAAGACTTTTGCTCGATACTTAGGCTGCTACTAAAATCTTAGCCCGGCAACTTGTTCGACTTCGGCAACAAATAACAAATTTGCAGGGGAGTCGTGCCCAAATCAGAGGCGTTGCTACTCATACACAGGTAACTTTCTGTCTGCACAATCTAGTTTGTAAGTTTAGAAGGATCTGCAGGGTTGTCCTTGTTGTCTGATGTTGATGCCTTGGTCTTTATTTTATGTTCACAGGCGCTGTATGCCAGCACTTCAATCTCCACTGGAATGAAAGGTGCAACTAAGGCAATGGTGGCTATGAACAAGGTATTAATAGTGATGCAACCGTAGTATAATAGTTTTTATTACTAAACCCATCCTATTTATGAGACAGGTATTCATAGAAAACCATAATTCCATAAACCCATGACTTATTGGAAGAGACGCGTCAAACTGGAAGTCATTCATACTCTATGTAGTGCTTGATATAGTATCATGTTCAGCAGTTACATACCCTTCAATGCACTTAAGTTTTGGCTATGGTTTGTTAGAGATGATGTAGGAGACATTTCATAGTGCAAGTTATGATCTATTATTTTCTTCTACTTCATTGACTGAGAGGCGTTATAAGCATGAGCCATTTAAACTGTATTGTAGTAGACAATACTGTAACATTTTCAATGGTGCACTTGTCGATTGGTTTGTACGGTGTTGACAGAAAGAGATGTCAAAAATAGCGTAAAAATAAAAATGAGAGTATTGGATGACCTAATGTTGTGTTCTGGTGCTGCTTTGCAGTAGAAAGGTGCACAACAGGGCTGGTTGCTTAGATTACAGTGTGTTCATCAAAGTGCTCACATAATCCATTGAGCTTGTAGTGCTCATTTTGGAGGCTAATCTCCTGAAATATGTTTAAGCATTCTTTACAGTCGACTGGAGTATATCAATACCTTGTTTTTTTGACAGCAAATGGCTCCTGCAAAACAAGCTAAAGTGATCAAAGAGTTCCAGAAGCAGTCAGCACAAATGGACATGACGGTAATCCTATGTTTTGTTTCTACAACATTTCATTTTTTCCTATAAATTCCTGTGTATAAGTCGAGTTCCCATACTTCATCTAGCAATCAAATGATTATTCTTAGATAAAAAAGTTTGGAGGAGACAATGCACACACAACCATTGTGCCTTTTTTTTTTTGACTAATCAGAGTGACAATGTGCAAGATGCCCCCTATCATCGGAATGTCAAATAATGTCATATGGATTTCATTCAATGGATAGATTGAACTTTTCTCTATGACTGATTTTGTTGTATAGAGTGGTACTGGGAGTATCTAAAATCTTATTAAACATTTTGTAGATTGAGATGATGTCAGAAGCTATAGATGAGACTTTAGACAAAGATGAGGCTGAAGAGGAAACAGAGGAGCTCACTAACCAGGTGAAACATCAACAGCAACAATTTAGTTTGTTTTAGTTTTATTTTTAAGACCTAGTCCATCTCTAATTTAAATAACGTCATTTGTAGGTGCTTGATGAGATTGGTGTGGACATTGCATCTCAGGTTTGTTTTGTTGACATTAGTTGTCCCATGTAATCCTTGGTTGTTATGCCTTCTTAATTTCTGGGATGTCTAATCATATGTATGATTCTGATCCTTGTTTTTAACAGTTATCTTCAGCTCCAAAAGGTCGGATCGCATCAAAGAATGCTCCTCCTAATGCTGTTACAAGGTATGACGTGGCACTTCACTTTGAAGTAATGTCCATTATTTAATCCATGTTGAATGAAAAAATGGCTCAAGCAAATTTAATTTATGGCATTGCCTTGTGAGTGAAACTTTCAAGTTGGTGATATCCCCGGCTCACAATTGGTGCCCAAGTAAAAATATACTCTCAGCTTTTTTCTGTTAGTTAAAAGAGACTGAACATGTGAACAAAGGGAGAAGAGAAATCTTTTCATGTTTGCTATAAGACTGGGACCACACCTAGATATTCTGCAAACAAGATAAAAATTGCTAGTTTTGCTATTTTGTTAGACTTGGATATAATATATACCTGCAAAGTGCAAGCAGCTATGGCAGTGCCTGGCCTTGATCATTGATGAGTACTGCAACTTGCGTAGAGATGTAGTCCATGCCAAGCTCGTGTTGGAATATTACAGGGTTCTTGGACTCTAGAATTTCTGTTAGTCCCTATAAAATCATATTGTCCATTGAGATTTAGACCATGGCGTACTGGGATGGCTAGTAGTGTTGGTGGTGTGATGGTTGGGTGTGAATCATAGGCACAATTTGTTGGGTGGTGGATGTGACACCAGTTTAGATTTTATCATGGAACATTACCACTTTTTAATGGGTAAAGCATATTTAATGGGGCAAGTATCTGAGATAGAGGAATCTATTGGTATTTGTCTATGCTGAAACCAGAAATTTGTTGTATTGAACTTTATTCAGAGATGGGGTTCTGAATGAGTGGTGTGAGAACTGTGATGATAAGAGATTTCACCATCGATATTTCCCATCAAAATAACAAGAGCCCAGAGAGTTACTTCGGAACAATACTCTACAGACAATACTTTGAGCCAGCATCTGAGCGCACATTCTGCAAACTGAAGTTTTTCCCGTGACAGGAAGCAGATATAAACGAAGTCTTTACTCACCAAAAATTTGTCATACTAACAAACTCTTTTATCTGAATTTGTATGCAGTCCTGAATCTACCAATGTTGAGGATCTTGAGAAAAGACTGGCCTCTCTACGACGCATTTGATCTGGAAAACATGTAGCAGTGATGCTTGGAGCAGAATCTTAATGGGTGTAAATTCTTACAAAAACATTCAGATGCATGAAATGCCAATTAATAGTAGCAGCATTGTCTATGTTATACATATTCTACTTATGCGAAATACCACCATACTAGACTTTGTTATATGAACAGGAGAAAAGGTAGTGCATATTGAAAGATATTCTGATTTTGTACTTGGATTTGTTTTCATTCTTTTACTCTACCCTTTTGGACTAGAATGTCTTTTCATTTGGGTCATGGGAGGGTCTAAAATACCCAAAACACCTAAACTGCTTCCGTAGCCTCCTGGTCCTGGAGGCGAAAACCCCCTTTTGATCATCTTTCAGCTTGCCCTAAAGACATGAAGCTACATAGAACTATAGAAGGGAAGAAAAGGAGATTTTGAGCATCGGGACAATCATCAAAGCTATTTAGCCCTTGTTTAGTATTATGTTCGAACTGGGATTGATTAAATTTTATTATATATATGTTTTTATGATTTTGGATTGTATTGATATATTAATATTAAAAATAATTTTTAAAAAATAATAAAAATATTATTTTAATATACTTTAAAAAACACTTTCAAAATATCTTGTCCAAACATTGTTTTTAGATTTCGTTAGTCAACTTTAGTCGGTCACTTTAACAAAATACTAAATCCAATAATTCCATCGGACAACACATTGTGCATCAGCAAATGCAGATGGGGTAAAGCATAGGCAATGTAGTAGCCGCATTGGGGCTGCATTAGCAACTTGCTTAACACATCTTGTCATCAGCATATTTTATGAGTAAAATGCAAGTTGGAAGCCAGAGTAGCTTTATGCACAAAGCAAATTCATTTCGTGCAATTGGCCAAGGAATTGCAACTTGGTTTTAGTTGGTTTAGGTATATTCTAACGAGAATCTGTCTCCATTCTTGATTGATCCATGAACCAAGAATCAAGTTGAATTATGCATAGAATATAACTCCAAATGGTCCAAGCTCCAAGCAACTTCTTTTGCTGCTGAGGTCAATTTGGGTCTAGCCTTGTTCTTATCATGATGAGATTTGTGGGATCAGGAGATTTTTGTAGGCTTCAAATTCTTTGTCTGGAATCATGATCAGCATGGTTTGACATTGGACCAGAAATATGCAAGCATAAATAAACAACGCGAAAATGGCCCTGAAGTTTATGTGCAGCTCAATTTGGGTCCCTTTTGTTGGTGAAATTACACCAACCACCATGGATTCTTCCTCTTCGCAGGTCAGTAATGGCATGCGGGAAGGACTTGTGCACTTCCACGAGATTTAAAAAAGAAATTGATCGTCATTTGCATAGGATTCTAGAAGGTGTTAAGCTGGACTTTTGTAAAATCTTTGATTTTAGACCCATGGGATATAAAATATTGATGTTCATTTTCTTAGCTTGCAAGTCTCTCTCGCTCTTTTTATCTTAATTTGAAAGTCTTTGGATAAATTCTCCATACAAATTTTCAACCATTTTTGCTCATTGAGATTAAATCTTTTTATACACCAAGCTAAGTTGTTGTCCATAGCCTAATACAAAACAAACTAGAAGTGCTCAGCTTTTTCCTGTAATATATGAGAGGAGAAATACTTTGGATTTCAACAATGTATTAAATATTTTGTCCTGAAAATCAAAATGTTAATTTGGCAATTGATCGAGATAATTTAGTAAATTTATGTTTTTTATATATAATGAAATTATTTCATCACCCTTGAAAGTTAAGAAAATAAGCTTTTTGTTCGGAGGCTATATTTGCATCGTTAAAAGACAATGATACCTTTAAAAACTCAAAAGTTTTGGCTTTGTAGAAAGTTTTTTTTTGTCTATGTATTTTTTCTACAATAAAATGACATGTCTAGCCTTTGATTATAAAAAATTTAAACCCGGTAAGAGAGGGCGCTTTCATCTTTACAACATTTTTTTATATTATTAGGATGCCTTTAAGGGCTTTTTAGTAATTTGAATTATTAAAATATTAATAAATCTATATAAAAGGTTGATGTGTGCCTCGCACACGTCATCATCCCCCTTCATCAAATGGGAGGCGCATGGTACGTATTATGATGAGCCTCGAGTTTAGTGAGTTAACCTGGTTAATTTTAGTTTTTTAATTCTTTTTTTTAATTGATTTTTTTTAATTTTATCATTCAATATTTGGTTAATTAAGAATTAGATTTAATAATTTGTTTTAATTTTATTTGTATGAGGTTATTCCAATCTCATGACCTAGGCCACGAATTTGATAATTTAACCCGGTTGATTTAGGTTATTTTTTAAACTATTTTTTTTAATTTCATTGTTTAACATTGAGTTAACTAAGAATTATGTTTCATAATTTATTTCACTTTACTTTTGTGGGGTTATCTTGGTCCAATGACTCGGGTTACCGGAGTGGCCGGCTAATCCAAATTGACTCGAGTTGTCTTTTTATCTTTTTCTAATTGATTTTTTTTCAGTTTCATCATTCAATATTATGTGAATTCAGAATTAGGGACCTGATTTGATTTACTTTCTATGGAATCATCACAGTCTCATAACCCAACTTACAGACTTTACAGGTTAACTCGGATTGACTTGATTCAATCAAATATGTTTTTGTCTCAATGTTAAAAAAAATGTCACTTTGAATCTTTTTTTTATTCATATTATATCTTTATCGAGGTTGTTTTTAGGCCCACTAAGTTAAATGGGTTATATTAGATCAATGCTCATTCGACCTATGATTTTTTTTTTACTAAAAAATACATTAACAATACTTGAATATTATTTTTATATGATCTGCATTGTAATGGGGATAAATAATCTAGTATGACTTATTAGACACCGTTTGATAAATGCTATAATTTTTTTTAAATGTTTTTCAAAATGTTATTTCACATAATTTTTTTTTAAAATTCATTTTTACCGTGTGACCAAACACATTTTAATAATCTCAATCAATTGATTTTTCTTCTTTTTTTTTTCTTTACAAATAAAACATGTCATCTAATAATGTTCTTAAATTCGCAAAACCTATGTATATCTCTTGGCATATGGCGTAATCATGAAAGAAAAAAACAAGTCTAAATGGCATATGAACTTTGTTCATATGCTGAATGAATTATCCTCTTTATTATTATTATTATTATCATTTTTTAAATTTAAAATTAAATGTTTAGTTAAAAAAACCATAAAAATTAATGTATTTTCAAACTAAACACATTTAAAATACAATATTATCATACCGATACTCAGGTGTTGTCTGCAACACAGTCCAAATGATATTTTATAAAAATTTAATTTTTTTTATTATAATTTTTTTAATGTTTTTACATCGTTTGATACACTGATATTAAAAATAAATTTTAAAAAATAAAAATATATTATTTTAATATATTTATAAATAATTTTTTTTAAAAAATATATTATAATAACAAATATTATTCCTCGGAAAGTTAACATGTAAAATATTTTGTTCTTTAAAACAAAAAAAATAAAAAAATAGGCTAGTTCTATAAATAGAAACAAATTGAGGGACCATAACAAGAAGCAGAAAAAACTCTAAGACAGAAATAAAAGGAAGCTTCTACTCATACCGTTGACAGGTTCTATTTTTATAAACATGACACCCCAAAATCTTTCACCTTATTTTTCACAGAAATTACAAAAACGCCCTCCATTTCCTTCCTTTTTCTTACCCGAATCAGAAAATGAAGTCATAATACATTCAATCTTATCTTTCTAAGCCCTCGATTTCATCAATCTATCAAAAAACCCACCTTGGTTTTTCCCTTAAAAATCGAGCTTCTTTCTTTTTTTTTGAAGCAATTCAGGTTTTTTTTTTTACTGCCAATTTTGATCGATATTCTTGTTTTGACGTTGAATTCATGCCTGCCCTTGAATTTTTTGCTGTTAACTATCATGTTTTGATGTTAAAGTTTGGTTCTTTTTAATGTTTCTGACCTGGGTTTTTGATTTTTTTTTGTAGAGAGAAAGAGGGAGAGGGAGAGAGATGCAGAGCCAGGTGGTGTGTAGAGGGTGTAGAAGTTTATTGTTATATCCAAGTGGAGCTACTAATGTTTGTTGTGCTTTATGTAGTACCGTTACCTCTATTCCTGCTCCTGGTATATAATTCAGTTCCCTCTCTCTCTGTTTTGTTTGTTGAACCCTTTAATGTTTATGTTTTTATGTGAATGCTTTTCGCCTTTGTTAATGTTCATGATAGGCGCAATGAATGTTGGTAATTTGGAAGATTTAGGTTTTTGATTTTGTTCTTCTTTCTAATTGGTACTGCTAAGTTTAAAAATTTCTTCTGCCTTTTGTTTTAGTGTGTTCTAGGAGATAATTGCTCGAAGAATTGTTGGTGGTAAGGATGGAGGCTGTGGGTTTTAGATGAATTAGTTGACTTGGGTTGTTTTAGATGAAATTAGGGTTGGATTTGATGATTAGCTTTGGAGGTTAGAATTTCATCGAAGTTGCTTTGGATAAATTTGGAATTTTCTGCATTGTGGAATTGAAGTTTAGAAATGGATGAAAAATGCTTCTAGAACCTGTGTTTTTATTGTTAAAAGAGAGCTACCTTTTGTATTATACTGGATGTCAGTGTCATCTAAGATTAGCCATGGATTTGAAAACAGGAATGCCTTCTTGCGTAGTTCATAATCCTGCTGTTATGCACTGAGTTTTAAAGTTTCATGCTCATTGTCTGGCTTCCGTTGCTTATACCAAGTGCCAATTCTGAGCTTTTCGTAAAATGAAGGGACTAGCTTGTTCTTAGACTCTAATGAGAATATGCATTTGTATCTGACATATAAGTTAGATTGCAGTTGAAAAGGATTTGGTAATTTAAATCATTATAGCCTTCTTCCCTGGTTCTTGATATGAATAGACATCCTTGTTACCTATATTTGTAGTACTAGTTATGAAAAACAACCAATCCCCCAAAATGTCCACATTCTAGATGTTGAAATTGAAATGGTTGTGGAACCTCCACTCTTTTTTATGAGGATATAAGAATGCTCCAGTTCCGTTTCGTTCTCTTTCGACTTAAATAAAAAAAAGTAAAGAAAATGAATTCAATATGTGGTGGGAATTTCAATTTAGCTTGGATGTAATTAAAATATATGGTGATAGGATATTTGGGTCCAATTGCAAACTTGCAGGGATGGACTTGGCTCAACTCATATGTCGAGGTTGCAGGACATTGCTAATGTATGCACGGGGGGCAACAACTGTGAGATGCTCCTGCTGCCACATAGTGAACTTTGCACCAGGTATAATATAAGCATTGGCAAATTATTTCATACTATTTGACAAATTTGGATTTGCAATTTGCAAGCTTAACTCATCTAATCTGCTCCATAACAACAGAAATAGTCTTGTGCTGTTTTTCTTTTTATAGTGTAAAGGTTTAGGTTGATAATTTGCTTCCAAGAAGCTTGGATTGCTCTTTTCTTCCATGGACATTTTCTGTGCCTTATCAAAACATTTCAGATACTCAAGGGGAAAAAAACTAAAAGATAAGAAGTATATAGAACTATCAGCAGGGCACCAATGATCCTAATTAATTATAGAATGTAGTGGTGAGAGTGATATCTTCTTTTTGAGATGAGAATTCATTTCTAAAAGTTCTATCTCACTTTACTGCTTGTTACTCTTTTCCATCTCACTTGCTTTCTTTTAGTAGTTGTTTGCACTATTTTCCAGGTTCCTTTTTTATTAGGTAATTGCTATTGAATTTTTAAAATTTGAACGTTTGGAAGGATTAGTAGCTGGTGCACTTATGGTTACTGAGAGTGGTGATATGGATTTATTTTGATACCCAGTTTCCATCAATTTACCTACTGTCAATGAAACTGGAAGTTGTTCCCATTGGCTTCATTTGTGTACTTTCTATCATTTAATTTCTAAATTGCATTTATCGATTGTGCTAAGTTTCCTTTATCTTTCTCTTTTGTTTGGTGGTGTGTACTGATTTGTTTTCTCTATGTTTTTGTGGCTGTGTGAGTAGGACCTAACCAGGTTGCTCATGTCAACTGTGGGAACTGCCAGACTACACTTATGTATCCGAATGGTGCTCCATCTGTCAAGTGTGCGGTCTGTCACTATGTTACTAACATTAGTGTAAGTGCATTAACTATATTGAGGCACCAGTATTTACCTTGTAAAATTTGCTGTGGCTGCCAAAGACTGAAATTATCTTCGGTTTTGGCTCAAGTTTTTTGCTTCTGTTATTTAAATTAATTTCCATCTCATGATATGAACTTCAGTACTTCAAGTAGTAATCTGCCTTTGCATTCGTGCATTGGATCAAGATTGTCTCCTGTTAATGTTTGGGCACAGGCTTGCTCATGAAAAATAGTTTATCTAATATTCTGCTGCCTACAAATTATACGAAGATCTTCATGTCTTTCTATCTCTGGATTCATATAAGGATCTGTACTGTATGGTTGAAATATTTGAATTCCATAAAGGGATGGATAGTGGATAACGTTATGTAGTCATTAGGAGTTTTTCTAACATGATTATTGCCTCTCTTTTCAAGGACCGTCTTTACCATCATTAATTTTACAAATCTCCTCCCCTCCTTTTATCCATCCTGCTACTCATTTCTTGGTAGTTATTGCCAAATCGCCAACTTTCAGTACAAAGTTAAAGCCTGAAGGTAGATATGTGTATGAACTCAGAATTTTTTTAGTTTTTTGGTTGAGGACACTTAATAAGTTGCGAATGAGCTTTCCACATGCCATTGAAATTGATTTATAGCTCCTCTTTTTGACAGTTCTCTTTGCTATGATAATACGCAGTGTCTTTAAAAAACAAAGTTTGTCCACAGTGACCACCCAACCTGAAACTTCTTCCTTGATCTTTTGATAGTTCTAAGTATTTGCTGCTGTGGTTCGCTTTGTGATGTGTTGCCGAGATAATCTTGACATTTTTTTTAGTAAATGTGCTTATTGTTTAACAAAATTGTCCTTTTCTTCTGAATGGATGTTAGCTCTTTGTACTTGCCAGTTACCTCTGGAGTCAATTGGAATAGTCCAAAAGAGCCAAATGTTTTTGTATTCGTAAAACATGGTTTAGTTCCTCTGTAAATTAAGATTATTATAAATATAAATTTCATTTTGATCCTGTCAGCTGGCTTTCAGGAAATTCAATGTTCTCCTGCGTGTGAAGTTAAATAGACTTGGAATGTATTTTCATGATCCAGATGATTCCCTTGCAGTGAGAAGTAACTTTCTAATACTGCTAGAGCATCCTTGTCACCATGAACAGACACCATAGCTTTGGATATACATCTCTGTTTTTGGCGACTGAATGATTTCTTTTATTGCATCAACCAACCACTGCACTTTTTCCTCATTTGGTCATTGTGAGGTCTTTAGTCAGCAATGATTGTTCTTTTCACTTTGTGCTGTATCATGTGTCTTGCAGATGGCTAATGTGAGAGTTCCGCTTCCAGCAAACAGACCTAGTGGTATAGGTGGAACAATGCCGTCTACTTCAACAGTAAGTAACTGGACTTACTTTTCTTTCCTGGTGGAAAATGCTACAAAAAATCTTGGTTATTTTGTATCTAATGCTTACTAAATCTGTTATTTCCCTTCTCATACCTGTTTTCAATGCCTCATTCTCAGACTCAAACTGTCGTTGTGGAAAACCCTATGTCTGTTGATGAAAGTGGCAAATTGGTATAACTCAACTTGATTACTTTTCAACTTTTCTTGTTAAAAAAATCTGATTTATTTTTCCCATTCTTTGTTTTCCATTCATTCCTTTGGAGTAGAATATGTGCTGATAAGATTTCTATCCATTGCAGGTCAGCAATGTTGTTGTTGGTGTCACTACAGAAAAAAAATAATCCGGTGAGATTTTGATATCTTGCTATACTTTTAGTAGGAAATGGCCCAGATTCATACTATGTTGTGAAGAAGGATATGAAAATTCGTTATGTATATTTTGTCTAAAATAGCTATGAGCAACATTTGTTCAAAACCATTTTGAATACACGAGCTGTTGGTGAAATTTGCAGTGTGGATGTGTACATTTTGAGGATATGAAGCTTTAGAGGGCATTCTTTCTGTCTCTCTGATTGCCGAACTGAAACATCGTTACGTTTGTACTAATATCTGGTTGAGTGAATGTGCTTGTATCTTTCAAAGTGAACTATCATATACTGTATGCAGGGAATGTGCTTATTTGGTACTTCCGGAACCCTAGATTCTTGAAGATAAATTCTGTATAATTGAGTGTTCTATCATTAAAATCATGTTTTAACCTTTCCAAATTAGTTGTATCTGCGTTGTGGTTTGTTTCTCATCAAGTCAATGACTTTCATTGCAATAAACAGTTGACTTTTTTGGGAATTTAATCATTTAGAGAAAATGGCTGTATCTCCTTTCAAAAACGAATTGGGAGGTGCACATTATTGATGCCAAGGCAATTTTTGATAACTTGTGCTAAAAGAAAAGGGAGGAGAAAAGAAATGAGGCATAAGCATGTCTCCATGAAATAGTAAAGAGAGATCACTTCCTAAGCTCGATTTTTGTCTTGATTAGAGTTGTGGATTACTTTTCTCGTCAGACAATGTAAGTCCAAGCTCGAGAGATTCCATACGAAGAGGAGGCTGTCTAGCATTGAGGTTGAATTTATATAGTGTGTGTTTTAGCATGAAAAAATATCAAATATATGTTATTATAGTGTTTTCTATGGTTTTTTTTTAAAATTATTTTAATGTATTTTTAAATACAATATACTTTTAAAAATGATTTTATATCATAATATAAAATACACACAAAGCATTAGAGGGGGGTTTTGGAGGCTGAAGTCACATATTGTTAAACTTGGCTTGTTAACAACCTATGACATATAAGCCCATTTCCCCTTGAAATGTGAAACATAAGAGAGATCACTTCCTAAGCTTAATTCTTGTCTTGATTGGAGTTGCTTTTCTCGTCATATGACAATATAAGTCCAAGCCGGAGAGATTCCTCATGAAGAGGCTGTCTAGCATTGTGATTAAACTTATATATTAATACTTGAGTGTGTTTAGCATGAAAAGATATTAAATTGATTTTTTTTATATTTTTAATTAGGGAGGGTGGTTAAAGGCTGGATCTATGATATATAGCCCTTTTCCCCTTGAAATGTGAAACATATTGAGTGTTTTTTTGAATCATTTTAAAGTAAAATTAACTTGATGAATTAACTTATAATATGTTTTACTTGGTTAAACTCAACTAAGACTTGACTTGGTTAACATGAATAGATTTTTAAAATTTTATTTAAAATGAAAGGTTTAAAAAAATATCAACATGATATTATTTTAGAATAGATTCGAGTGTCCTATTAATCTACAAATTAACTCAAAAAACTCACCATCAAAACCTTGGACTTGATAAAATCCCAGACCGAGTCTAATATCTATGATGTAAAAACACTCAAAATAGAATTTATTAAGTAAACAATTAAGGTAAATATTTTTTATTATTTTTTAATAAGAAAATTATTTCAATAATCTAATAAGAGATGATGAAACATTTTATATAATTTGTTTTATTCTTGTTCTCCTACTATATAAATTCTAAGTAAATTGAACATAAAGCATATATCAAACAATACCACTCTTCATTTCTTTCGAGAATGGAACCCAAAGTTCTTCACTTGTTTAGCATCCAAAGGCTTTTTTGTTTATCTGGTTTTCTCTCATGTCAATGGGATTTGTTAGGAGGAGGAATTCTCCAACACAAACAAGCAATTGGCATGACAAGATCATGAACCTTACCCTACGTGAAAAAAATCTGATGTTTACTGCAAGGGGAAAAGGACTTGAACTTTTCCCAACCACCAAAACCAAAATTGTGAACTTTAAGTTTGATGGTTAGACAACCCAAAGAAAGTTAGTGGCACACTAAATGTGGCTTACTAGACTCAACAAAGGGATTTGGCCATCCATTTTCCTCTCTTAACCTATATATATGGCCTGCCTTGTGCTGGTCTGCCATCATCATTACACCGTTCATCCCTTCTATCCCAGTCTCTCTCTTGTCTTCTGTCAACATGGGCTTGCAAAATGAAGAAAAGCTTGAGCTTGGATGCTCTGGCTTACAGCCAAAGCCAAAGAAATGGGTTCTCTTGATAGTAAGGGTGGTTGCATTCTTGGCCACAGCAGCTGCAACACTTGTGATGGCGCTCAACAAAGAAACCAAAACTCTTGTTGTTGCCACTGTTGGGAATACCCCAATAAAAGTCACCCTCACTGCCAAGTTTCAACACACCCCAGCATTCGTGTAAGCCTAATCAACTCATCTCCTTCCTTTAACATAACTGTAATCAGCATTTGTAAGTACATGAACATAGGAGATGGGAATTTAGCATGGAAATGTTTCAGTATTTCTAGTTATGTGTGTGAGATATGGTGTACTGCAGGTTCTTTGTTATAGCTAATGGAATGGCTAGTTTCCATAACTTGGTGATGATTATGGTGGAGCTTTGTGGTCAGAAGCTTGATTACAAAGGAATGCGCCTTGCCATGGTCGCCATTTTAGATATGGTAACATTCTCACAACTTTTTTCTTTACCAAGAGACAAAAAAGGGGAGAGAAGACTCTTTGTTAAACAAAAACTATTTTGCTCAAATGTTTGCAGATGACAGTGGCTCTGGTATCAGGAGGGGCTAGTGCTGCGACTTTCATGGCTGAGCTAGGCAAGAACGGAAATTCTCATGCAAGGTGGGACAAGATTTGTGATAAATTTGAGACTTTTTGTGATCATGGTGGTGCTGCACTCATTGCTTCCTCTGCCGGCCTTATTCTCATGATGATTATTAGTGTCATGTCGATCATGAAGCTTCTAATTAAACCAAAATCTGACAGCAGCTAGCATTGTTGTCCCATAATGTAAGGACTCAGTGAATCCATTCACTTTGCACACTTTTCTGCTCTGTGTATTACTCTTGCAAATAATCAAGAATGTTGCCTTCGAGCCGTCTTTGTTGCTATGGCCAGAGAAATGCTATCAGCTGCTTTCAAGTCTCAACAACCATGCATAACAGATAGAGTTTTTGAACATGAATATGGCTTAATTCTAGGGCAAGGAAGATCCTTTTTCTATCCACCTCTATCGAGCTTCCACAATCAATATACATAGGTAAATAGATACGTGGACCCGGGCTACACGCATGGCTGGATATATATATATATATATATATATATATATATATATATATATATATATATATATATTAAAAATAAATGACTATAATAAATTGGCCAAATAAAAAAATAATTACAATAACCTGAAAAAAGAGAAAGAAAAAGCGACCCCGTAATTAAACTGAAGGGGAGGGTCAATGCGAAGAAGTTTAGGTTTTCTGTACCACTCACAATCTCCAGAAGCAGGACTCCAAAACTGAAGAATTCAGATTTCAGAGTAAAAATGCCCTCCATGGCATTCCCGTTATTCTCCAGCGCACCCCTCCAACTATGATCATTTGCTCTGATACAACGTTAAGAAACCATTTTAATTCAAAAATTTAAATTGTTTAATGAAGTTATAGAATATAATTTATATTACTCTGACATGATCAAAGCTCTAAAACTCGCAGCACAGAAATTTATTAATTTTGAAATAGATCAGGAAACTGAAGCGCGTAGCAGCATGGAGAGAAATTGTTGCTTATCAAAGATAAATGAATCCAAGCTTTTATTAGGCATGTATTCGTAGACTAACATCTTCTCATCCCCTTGAATGCAGCAACCCAGGAGCCTGACAAGATTCATGTGCTGCAATTTAGATACGAGTATAAGCTCGTTTTTGAATTCAACAAGCCCTTGTCATGAACTTCTTGATAGTCTTTTATGTCTCTCTCTCTCTCTCCCAATCGATAAATTTCCCTCAAATAAAACATCTCACTAGTCATTACATAGATTTTACAGGGTTTTTGAATTTTGTTCTTTGAGTGATTTATATAAAACTACATTGTAAACAGGTCCAAAACTGCGCCGTCCAAGTTTATTCTTTGCTGAGAAGCAATCTGTGGCAGCCATGATTGTTGCAGCACTTTCGAGTTATGTCCCTTGTTCCCCATCATTTTCAAGTTCATGGATGTCATTTGTTCCATCCAATGTCATCAACTCATTCAGAAGCTTTTCTTTAACACAGTAAGACATAAAACCCGGTGTGGGCCAAGCTTTGAATCGACAAGTCATCATATTGATTTGTAGGCTGAGAAAATCACATGTCGTGTAGAAAAAAAATCACAATTCACCTAATAACGTTGCATTATCAAGTCATAAATCACATGGTTAGGCCACTGACTTTGTTCTTTAACACAGCAACCACTCTCAACTGATTTATTCTGTGGGTTCAGTGATGTTGTAGCTCCAACCATTTGAACATACATGATTGGACGATGCTAAGAATATGAACTAGCAACGTTCAACGCATAATCACAGCATGAAGAGATGCCAAACGAAAAAAAAGAGGAGTGTAATTGCAAGCAAAAGCTGCGGCAGCCATATTAGCAGACCAACAAAGTAAGGAAAAGATTTAAGCTAGATGTTCGTGCCAACCACTTCTAAAAAGAAGGGTGATTAGTATTGGATGTCAGTATATTTTATATATATATTAATTTTTTAATATTAGTAATGGATTAATAATGAAAAATTAGATACTAAAAAATAAATTAATATATTAAAAATTAGCAATGAATTTGTCGTTGCTAATATGTTGCTGTTAAAAAAATAATTAAATTTTGACTTTTATAAAATAATAATAATAATAATGGCCCTTTCTATACTTCTTTAGAAAATAAAAGGAACCTACTGTTGCAAAATTTCTTTATTCTCTGGAAGAAATCAATATTGTCTCTTTCTATACTTCTTCACATAAATCTAATTAATCCATATCTTTTTTTCTATTTCTTCTCTAGAAACCAAACCCATATCTCTCTTTTAATTCTACCTATCTTTGTCACCCGTCATTTTCCACAAATATAATTTTTTATTTTCTTAACTTCTTCTCCAGTTAATTTATGCTTCAAAACTTCTCCTGTACAAGTAGTTGAGATTAGAAATGTTTTTGGCTTTGATTTGGGATTGTAATAGAAATCAATGAGAGATAAGGACAAAGTTTTCCTAGGTATGGAGAAAAGCTTTTGAGGAGATAGCATTTGGACTTGCTATGGGATCATTCCTCTGTGCTTGTAGAAGTCACAAGTACTATAATATATTCATCTGAATAGAACATCGACTCAGATATGCTAAGGTCCTCTTATGTACTGATACATCCAACTCTCAACTCAATGGTTTTCAAAAGAGAAACCCTTTGTCCTGTTTGAGTTTCAAAACAAAGTGAGATAATATCTGGACTTGATACGGGACTGGCCTTCTATTATGATAAAAACAGAGAATTGATGTGCATGTTTCTGGGTTATTCTTAATTCCTTTAAAGTTTATGAGCTTAAAAATCATAATTCAATTCTTTTTGCATGCTTCTGCTGTGAAACTTCGGTTGATTCTCTTGAATGCAACAAAAGCCGAGGCTTTCCGTGTTTGCAACAATGATAATCCTGTTGCATTTGGACAAATCATGATGCAAAAAAGGTCAAGCAAAGAGAAATGGTGCCTACTTATCTTAAATTTTATGGCAGGCATGATGTGAGAAAAGTATACGCAGAAAAACACAAAAGAGAGGGACCTTTGGTTGCGAGATGCTCTGATACGCATTTGTTTCTGAGGCTAGGGCAAAATATCATGGCTAAAACCAAAAACAACTAACACCCTGCAAAAAAGGATGAAACTCGGTAAAAGAAAGGCTAGAAAAATAGAAAAAAGATCAGAGGGCAAAAGTTTAGCAGGAAACTAACAAACGCAGCTAACCATGGAAATGAACAAACTTGTGAAACAAGGCAAATAAATCCTCTCTGACACATATCATGTGATAGTTGATATGAAAAAGAGCAAGAAAGAAGCTCAGCACCCCGCTCAGCACCCCCTTAACAAACCAAATAATGTGGCAAGCAATGAGAAAATGAAAGGAAGTGAGCTGAAGCAACTCCATAGTGGCGAAACCAAGTAGAAAGAGTATAAACTAAAGGGAAATAATATCATCCCACTTTTCTTGTTGATAGCCAACACCAAGAGAGAAAGATGATGAACGGGATATAGAAGAGTTGCTAGTGATGGATATTCTTTTCTTTTTTTTCAAAAAATCATGTTGGAAAGGCCTAAAATACCTTTGGACAGGCCTGTCCTAGCATGCATTGTTAAGCCCAAAAAACTACTGGATTTGCCATGTACTACCAGACCTAGCACTTGGACTTAGCAAATGTGTCAGGCCTAAACGTTGGTTGGCCTGACACACATGCAAAGCCCAGTGAGTGGACCTGGCATGACGCCAAGCCCATTCTCTATGAGAATGGCATTGCGCCAACCCAGACACAACTAGGTCAGGAGCTTGCCACACCAAGGTGTTGTTGCTAAAGGGTGTTGAGTTTTAGGATTTTTTATCATCGCACCCCGGATGTGGTCGGACATTTCATGTCTAGGCTTTATGGCCATATCTACCACACTTATGGATTTAAATATAATGCCTGAATATAATGCCATACCTCCATATATTTTTAAATAAATCTTAAAGAGATTATTTCTCAACAAATATACTTAATTAAACAAGTTTACATTTCATTAACATCATTAAGTGCATTAAAATCTCTCGTGACCTACTATGTCTCTATCTCTTAATCGGATAAAATCAGTGGAAGACAGGTATGTTGTTATGGTATCTTGGATAGACTAAGTAAAACACAACTCACGATACAAAATTAATTTAGAAGAGTGGAATGACTCTTTAGCCCCTTCACTTCAACAAAAAAAATAAGATTCACATTCTATATAAATACCCTTGAACTACCTAGATAAAGGGTTTTGAATCTCTCTCTCTCTCTCTCTCTCTCTCTCTATATATATATATATATATATATATATATATAAAAGAGTATTTTTGTCTAAAAATATCATTGCTTTTTTTTAACATATCATAAAAGACTTTTTTCAAATACAATACCTCTAATATCAAGCTACAACAATTTTAATCATCTAGGCTAAAGAGTGTGGTCAAATTACAAGAACAAATGATTAACCAATTTATTTATAACTTATTCTAATCACCTTGGGATTTTTAATTAGGGATATCATTAACTAGCAAACTGTCAAATCTTCTTGATCTGCTATTAATTTAGGTAATTGCATAGCAATTTTTCAATGAGCAATCTTTCAACCCCAATTTCAATATTTATCAAAAAAGTTCAAACAATTTTATCAGTATTAAAAAAAAATACAAAATAATAATTTTAATAAAATTCCCTTTAAAATAAGCTCGATGCATGCATGAAAACTAGCAATAGCACAAGTCTTGTAATGATACAAGTGATTTATCAATCACGGATACTGAATCTTGATTAGATTTTAATCCATATGATAATCAGTTTAAAAAAAGAACTTAGAACAGCAGCCTGCAACAACATATATCCCGTTTATGTACATCGATTATATTTTGCTCTATGCTATTTTACATCTAGTAGATCCACATCCTAATGTATAGTGCAGCCCAATTTAAACCGAACTGAACCAAACTGAAAATGAAAAAAAACCGAGTCAAATCAGAAAAACCGAGCCAAATCGGAAAGATGAGTTGACCGGTCTATTCAATTTTTTAAAAAACAAATATTTTAAAATAATAATTTTTTAAAAAAATTAAAAATTGTAACCTACTCAATCCAAGTCAGGTCGAGATCAACGAGTCATAAAAGTGGCAAGTCACGAAACTAAACTAAGACAAGGAGTGAAGATGAAATGCTAAGATTCATAACTACACTTTTAACGCTACTATACTAGTGAAAGTGGATAACACTTTTCATGTCCAACAAAGTAAATATATGTTGTCTTTTTTTTTAAAAAAAAAATTTTAAGTTTCAACCTTAATTATAAAACCTGAATCAACTCGATAATTAACTTAAAATTTAATCGATCTAAAATCAGAACTAAACTAAATTAAAATAATAAAAAAAATTTAACCCAACTTGACTTGATCAATCCCCAATTCTTAACTTATTAACTTTTTTTAATGATTAATCTAAATCAACCCTCCCGAGTCGTTACATGGACACAGCCATGAATCGGGTTTTAAGACAATGAGTTGATCCTCACCGTTTTGAAAAAAGAAGTTGCATGCGTGCATAGGAAGCATATGATAGTGTAACGTACAAGTCCTCGTATAAAGAAAGAAAAACAGTTGGTTGTTTTCGTTAAAAACCGCGTGCGTTTGAGCGGGTATCAACAATTGACTTGATCCTCTCTTCTCCTTTCTCTCTCTAAGACTTAACGACTTTCTCTCTCTACATGAAATCCAATTGCGTGCCACTAGGGTCTTTCTCTCTCTTCATCTAGTCTTACTCTTACCCCACTATTATTTATTATTGTTTTTTTTAAAGAAAATTAAACCCCATTTTGTTTTATTATTTTTTGTTTTACTAATGAATTACAATAAATAAAATGTATCAACTGAATTAATTAGATTGCCAAATTAAGATAGGGAGGAGACTGATTTCTTGCTTCATTTAAACTTCTTTCAATCTTCTTCAATCTTAACCGTTCTTATTTTTATTAATAAGGCAATAAATATTTATATGTTGATTTCACCTGCTTTGTCATTATTATTATAATTATTATAATTTATTATTCCGATCTCTCTACCAATCAAATTAAATAAATAAGAAGCCCGAGTCTTTCCTTTTGTTTCTTTTAATAAAATCTTAGTATTGGATTTGATTTATTATTATTTTTTGACTTATTTTTTTTTGTGTTCATGCAAGTTTTATGAGAAAAGAAACCTTTTTTAGACAATTGGGATAGAAGGGAATTGAGGGTTAGGTTTCTTTTTGTTAGGGAAATAGAGTTTTTCTTTCTGGGTTTTTAATTTTGGTTAGGTTAGTTTAAAAAATTGCTGGTATTGCAGGGTAAAGATTCTAACTTCTCGAGTCAAAATTCTTTCTTTGTTTGAACAGTCAATGGAACAGTTCAAATCTCCTGCAGAATCTCATCTCAAAGAGGTTAGTTTGATTCTGCCCCATGATTTATTTGTTCTAAAGTTTTGATCTTTATGTGTTCTGTTTCTCATTGACTGAATTGTTTTTATGTAAGATTGGTGTCATTTGGTTCTGGATATAGTTATTATCTGCATTGTACTAATCTGGGTTGTTGAGAAGATTAGATATTTGTCTTTCGATCGGAGTGTTAGGCAGAAAGTTTTGATCTTTTGATGATCGTTCGTGTTTCTGTTACAAATCATTGAGAATACAATGTGTATTGATTATTTGGCTTTAGTGAGTGGAGGAATTTGATTATGTAAGGATCATGGAGTTTTTGTTTCATGATCTTAAATGTGATTGTTGCTAATTTTTTGGTTTCTTGCTAAATTGGATTATGATTGTCAATTATGATAAACAGTTCTTTTACCTTCCCTTGGTTGTTGTTTTAGATTGTTTTAGCAAGATTATGTTTCATTAGTTTCAGTAGATGCGCTGTGCTATTCCGGATTAGCGCTCTGATTATGTCGCTAATAAGACCAAGTTTAGGGTTTGCATACAAAACTTTAACTTGGGTGGTATACTAGGATCTGGTGTTCGAGTGCCTGGACGAGGAGTATGAATTTGAATTTTAATAGAGCAAGTAATTTAATTTAATAAATAATGTTTTGAAGAATCATTCTATTAAGCAATCCCCAAAAAGTGACAAGTCCTCTGAGGGCCCAGGAAGTCATCAAAATCAAAAGGTACACACAGTTGATTTGGTTTTCAATTGTGGCAGTATGTGTGTTTACTCTTTTACTACTGGACTACAGTGTTCTCAGATGCGTATTCAAATTCAAATGTAAATTTTTTCTTCAATGGTATTTGGAGAACCTAGTGTAATAACTCCTGTTTTTGAACTTTGAATTTTTTCACCATGAACAACTGAAAAGTATCTACGCAAAAACATACATTGCCTGTTTTTTATTTTATTATTTGGATTGACAAATAGACCGTCTGATTTTCTTCATGAAGCAAAATCCAAATGCTTGAAATTCTTATGGTGCAGAATGTACCAGCTTGTTTTTTGAACCATTTAATTTCTGATGCTTGTTTAAGTATGATATGATTCATGTGGTACAGGTAAAAGCCAGATGGGATCCAGATGAAGCTTGTAGGCCTATCATCGAGGATGCTCCAGTGTTTTATCCAACTGTTGAGGTAGTTATTTGGTACATTTGATGATAGTACTATCTTATATTTAATTTTATAACAAGTGTCATGCTCCTTTATTTAGGAATTTGAGAATACACTTGATTATATATCAAAGATACGTGCAAAAGCAGAGCCATATGGTATTTGTCGGATTGTCCCTCCACCTTCATGGAGTCCACCTTGCCGCCTCAAAGAGAAAGATACATGGAAACATAATAAGTTTTCTACACGAATTCAGTTTGTTGAATTGCTTCAAAATAGAGAGCCAATGAGAAAGAAATCTAAAAGTCGGAAACGGAAAAGAAGGAGACAATTAAGGATGGGAATCACAAGAAGAACCAATAGGAGACGTACCAATTCTTGTTCAGAAAGTAATGTTGCGTCTGAGACCGATGAGACATTTGGATTCCTTTCTGGTTCTGATTTCACTCTTGAAGAATTTGAGAAAGAAGCTGCTTATTTCAAAGAGTGCTACTTTGGAGTGAAGCATCTCATGGATGGTGTGACTGTAAACCAGAAATTGGAGCCTTCTGTCGAGGATATTGAAGGTGAATACTGGCGGATTGTTGAGAAACCAACAGGCGAGGTTAAGGTATGAAAATAGGGTTCTTGATATGATTATTTCTCCTGTGTCTTAATTTATATCCATGTTTAACCTCTATAACATTTCTCTTCTATCATATCACAGGTACTCTATGGAGCTGATTTGGAAACGGTAACATTTGGAAGTGGGTTTCCTAAGGCTTCAGCCTTGATGACCAAAGGTGATTCAGATCAGTATGTGGTATCTGGTTGGAATCTAAACAACTTACCACGCCTGCCAGGTTCTGTGCTGTGTTTTGAAGGATGTGATATCTCAGGAGTTTTAGTTCCGTGGCTGTATATTGGAATGTGTTTCTCATCATTTTGTTGGGTAAGTCACCAGACTGCTATTTTTAAAGATATTTGAGAATAGAGTGATCAATACAATAGGCTCTGCTAGGTTTAGTTTAACCAATTTCAACATGACAGGGTCATGCATCAAGTTTTCTTGGTCTGTTGTTTTAGTTATTGATTCTTTAAGGTTCATGTATATCTAGCATTATCAGCCTAGTACTATAAATTGATCAAAATTATTCTTTAGATTCAAGCTAACATCAATTGTTTGTACTGCATCTAGTTCCTATGCAGTTGGATTTTCCTTTCCTTTTCATTTGTTTACTGATTTGTTCTTCCCCTTTTCACCATTTGAATTGGTTTTCAAAACAGCATGTTGAGGACCACCACTTGTATTCGCTAAACTATTTACATTGGGGTGATCAAAAGATATGGTATGGTGTACCTGAAAGCCATGCTTCCAATTTGGAAGATGCAATGAGAAAGCATTTACCTGATTTGTTTGAAGAACAACCTGATCTACTTCATTGTCTGGTAAGAAGATGACTATTTAGTATTTTTAATATTTAGATATAAATTGAGCTGTTTAAGAGGTTATTTGTTGATAAAAGCTGGACAAGTTCCAAAGATGTCTGAAAAATGAGGAGGAAAGTGGACAAACCAAATGAGATTAGATAGCTGTCCAATATATGAAGCTAGAAGATGATCTGTTCTGCCGTGACTTCCAACAACCTCATTTCCTTACTCCTAAATCATTTAACTGGACTCTACTTACAAATTTTGAGCTGATCCACGTTGCTTACCTCAATGATTAAGCTGATTCATTGTGCAAGACACTCTCAATATTATGTTAGGAATCCACAAGCACTAAAAGCTTTTGACCTTTTGTTTTGACCCCACTTTGCTTCTAATTTTTGTGAGAAGTTATCTAACATGGTAATTCCTTTTTTGGGTACAGGTAACTCAACTATCTCCTACGGTTTTAAAAGCTGAGGGTGTACCAGTATATCGGGTGGTCCAACACTCTGGGGAGTTTGTTCTTACCTTTCCTAGAGCATACCACTCTGGCTTTAATTGTGGCTTCAACTGTGCGGAGGCAGTCAATGTAGCCCCTGTTGATTGGTTGGCACATGGACAGCATGCAGTTGAGCTTTACAGTGAGCAGCAGCGCAAGACATCTATATCTCATGACAAGCTACTGATGGGAGCAGCTCAGGAAGCAATCTGTGCCCTTAAGGAACTGTTACTTCTTGGAAAGGAAACTCCTGAAAATTTAAGGTGGAGGAGTGCCTGTGGGAAGGATGGAGTGCTTACCACGGCAGTTAAGGTACTCTTTTATCTGTCATGTTAAGATGCATACATGCTTGTATGTTCATGTACTTTACATTATTGAATATTTTAGTACCATCGGAAAGACTAATTTTTTCAAGATTATACTTTCAACAGACAAGGGTGAAGATGGAGCAGGAAAGAATAAAGTGTCTTCCAACTAATTTAAGACTACAAAAGATGGAAAAGGACTTTGATTTGCAAAACGAGAGAGAATGTTTCTCGTGCTTCTATGACTTGCATTTATCTGCGGTGAGCTGTAAGTGCTCCCCTAAACGATTTGCTTGCCTTAAACATGCAAGCCAATTTTGTTCCTGTGAAATAGAACATAGGTATGCCCTCCTTCGCTACACTTTGGATGAATTGAACACTCTGGTTGATGGATTGGAGGGAGAATCATATGCTCTGAAAGAATGGGCATCTGGAGAACACAGATTGGTTTCTGTTGGTGATAATGACACTCATGTGCCTGAGCTTGAACTTGATGGCGAGGAATTGCAAACCAGCTATTCTAAGAGACAGGAAAGTCCACCTTGTTCTTCAAAAGCAGAAGAAAACTTAAGCACCAAAGGCTCTTGCAGTTTTAATAGCAATACTTATTCAGAAGTAATCCAGTCAGGGAGTCATCACAACAACTTTAACAAAGCAGCTTCGGTAATGAAAAACGAAGTTAAGATGAAGCAAGAGGGATGCATTGATTTGAACATTGATGTTATGTCTATTGACCGGGAAAGTAAGCTTCTGCTTGTATCTGATAGCTGTGGTAAAAATGTGAAGGAGACGCATGGTTCACCATGCATGCAAGACACACATTTCAGTTCAGATGCAGCAAAAGAACAAGGCAGGGAACAAGCTGCTGGAGACTGTAAATCTGAGATGCATGAATTGTCAAACAAGAACCAGCCTTCATATCCAATGTTCGGTGCATCTTGTAAGAAGCTGTTTGGGGTTGATCTTTCATTTCCACCTTCACATTCAGTGATGTCAGCAAAGAGCTTCAAAACTGAAATGGTTGAGGGATCAAATGTAAGATCTGTGACAAACCAAAGCAACCCAGTGAAGAAATTGAATCCTTGTGTGGAAGCAATAAATGTAGGATCTGTCATTTTTGGAAAGCTTTGGTGCTGTAAGCAGGCCATATTCCCTAAAGGTACACTGTTTTATGATGTTTTCTTGGTTTTCTTAATTATATTTTCTGTTTTTGTAATTCATTTTTACATATTGCAGGATTCATTGATATATTGTTTCATTTTTTGTTTATTTTTTGCAGGATTTAGAAGCCAGGTGAAGTTCTTTAGTGTTCGTGATCCAACAAAGATTTGTACCTATATTTCAGAAGTACAGGATGCTGGTCCTCTTGGCCCTCTTTTCAAGGTCTCTTTTTTTTCCTCTCTACAAGTCTGCTTGAGTTTAGGACTGATGAAAAATGTGGATTTAGAGTTTTAGAGTTGAACTTGTCGTGGATATCTAGCTTTCAAAATGACACCCTGAAATTTCAGGTATCTTTAGAAGAATGCCCTGGTGAGATATTTGCTGATGTTTCAATTGAGAAGTGCTGGGAGATGGTTCTGCAAAGACTAAACGGAGAAATTCTAAGACGAAACAGCCTAGGAGAAAGAGACCTTCCCCCTTTGGAACCTTTGCAGAGCATTAATGGGCTAGAAATGTTTGGATTTCTCTCCCCACCAATTGTTCAGGTAAAGCAACCTCCGCGTGCCATATTTAATTGATGCTTCTGTTACAGAGGCTTCTTGAATCTAATAGCATTTATCTGGTAAGACTAATGGAATATTTTCAAAATTGGAACTGTCATATATTTGAGGTTGCAGCACATACACGCCATGGAGGTATGATGTGTTGCCCACCTTAGATTGTACTATCTGAATTCATATGTTGACTCTGACTAAATTACTTTCAGGCTATCGAGGCTCTTGACCCCGATCATCGGTGTGTGGAATACTGGAATCATAGGCTTGTGAATTTGAGGAATGCAAGTGAAGTCAAGCAGCCCTCATTTGGATCAAGTTGCTGTCTTGCCGAAACAAAGGAAAAGGCTGACATTAACCTTTTGACACAGGACCCTGGTAGCTTATGTGTAGGAGGTCATCATTCGGTTGATGAAGACGTGCAGCATGTGCTGCGAGGATTATTCAAGAAAGCAAGTCCAGAAGAGTTAAAAATAATGCACAGAATACTCTGCAGTGACACGCAAAGTGCCGAACAGAGAGTAGCATTCACAACACTGATGGAAGAGATTCAGAAAACAAGTAGATAAATAAAAAGAACATGTTTAGGTTCCTTCATTCTTTCTCAATGAGGTAGCTTTACCACATCTTTCTCATAACTTAGGCCCATTCTTTCAATAGTTCATTAAAGGGAAACAGTTCCCAGGCACGAATCGCACAGAAATGTTGTGCAGCGTGCCTGCTCGTAACGTAGATACAGCAGCATCTTGATTTCTGCTGCCTTCTGACCATAAGGGAGATTTTGTACTTCAGGAAATTTTACCAACGTGTTCAACTTGTAACTTGGGCTGACCAGAAGAGGGAACTCAGAGATTTGTCTACAATCCATTTAAGTTTCTTGAAAGTTGAGGTGCCTGAATGAATACATGTTCCTCACGGTTATATTCCTAGCTATGTTCTTATGGCAAGTTCTCTTTGACAATCTTTCCTCTTTTCTCTCTGACCATATCACCTTCTTTTTCTTCCCTTCTATATCGTGGCTACTCTTATGGTTACTCGAAGGTGTTACAGTTGTGATGACAAACTATATCTTTGCCCTTGTAGATTCAACAATGTTCCACTTCTACCCCGTAGTGTAGAATTTCCCAATGTTACCCTTATAATTTCTTGAAAGTTTCAATTTTATACTTTACTAAATAATTTACAAAGAAATCTCTTATTCATATTTTATTTCAGTAATTTCTCTTTTTTTTCTTCTTGGATCCCCATAACAGTTATAATATCTAGGATTGACACTAGAAAATATAAAAAGAAAACTCAAAAACCAAAATAAAAAAAGGTATGTGGTTTAATAATTAAGGCACTATTATAACAATAGCAAACACCATAAATTAATAAATACAAGTACTTTCTTTTTAAAAAAATCTTTGATTAATATATAATAGCCTAGCAATTTAAGTATATATATAGTTCTCAAATTCGATAGGGAATTAATATAGAAATTTGGTGACATGCAAACTAACTTGTTCTAGTTGATTTGATTATATTTTATCAATTTAGTTAAAATTCAATTAATTTTATAAAAACCTAATCCAATTCACTAATAATTTTAATATATATATATATATATATATATATATAAAAGCCTCGATGACTTATTCTTCACTTACGAGATTTGCAACAATGTGATTTTGAAGAAAACAAAAAAACAACTTGAGTTTTGTTTAATTCAAGAAGATAATGGGTTTATCCAAGGTTTTTACTGGGTTAAATCTAAAATAATTTTTTTTATTTAAAACTCAGCTTATGCTGATCTTGGGATAATTGGTTTTTGGATTAACTTGTAAAGTTAGACCAAGTTTAATAAATATAGATAAGATAAGTGATGAATTTATTGTTTACTTGTTTTAAAATAGTTAGCAAGAAATTTTCACCCAATTAAAGCAGCCATGGATTCATGAATTCTGCATCAGGTATTGAGAACAAGCACAATTACACAAAAGTTTATTGCTTCCAGTTAAAACATGTTACAAACCCCATGAAAGATCATTAAGCAGACCAATGATCTCTGCCTCTAATCAGTTAACAACTCTGCTAAAACCCCTTTTACAAGAACAATCCTATCCTATCTCCTGAATTACAACATTAACAAAGAAGCACAAGACTATAGCTACAGAAGGTCCAACTAGCAATCGCAGTTCTTGATTATATTTTCGGTTCCTTAGCAAGAGCCCATCAATGGCCAACCAGACTCGTTCTTTGAATCCTTGAAGCCAAAATCATACAAAGAATCAAGAATACAGTCCAAACCTCAGTGCACAAGCAAGTCGCGTCTTACTCTCCATGGTGAACAGTCAACTCCTCATCGTCTGCAGTACTTGGAACAAATATTCTTGGAGGAGGAGGAGGAGAAACAGGAGTCCCTGGTGGCGCAACCATGGTTGGCTCTGAATAGTTCTTGCCATGTTCAGCACCGAAAAATGAGTAATCAAGAAGGTTGTCTATGCCATGAACAGCAATGGCAGCATTGGTGTAGATATCGGGATGCGTAAGGCGAGAGCCATCAAGAGTGAAATTTGATACAGAATTGTTGGTGATGAGTGGACTTGTCAAGAATGAGAGTTGGGAGGCGAGAGAAGGCCTTAAATTGCTGGAGATCAGCAAAAGTGAGGCGTTGAGGGACAATATGGTAAGGGAAGATAAAAGGGTCAGAGGTGGTGGTGGTGGTGGTTGGAGAAAGAGAGTTGTCAGAAGGGATAAAGAAAGTGGCGGAAATAGGGAAGGTGGTAGGGTCAGCCATGGTGAGGACACTGGCCCAGTTCTTGAAGTCTCCAGCACCAAGTACTGCATCAATTATGTTGTCGATTTGTTCTTGAAGGACGGATTTGAGGTCTTCTTGTTTAAATGTTAATGGTGGTGGTGTAGGTGGTAGTGAGAGAGTGGTGGTGACGGTGGTAATGCTTGTGGGAGTTAGGGCAGGACTGGGGGCAAATGTGGGGGTGCTGTTGTTGGTGGAATTGTAGGCGGGAGTTTGGGCAAGTCTGAAAACAGATGTGAGGGTGAGGGTGGTGGGAATTGGAGTAGGGGCAGACGAGGTTGTAGTTGTGGAAGTGAGGGTGGTGGAGGTGGAGGTGGTATTGTTGGTGGGACTTGGAGCAGAGGTGGGTGAAGGTGTGGGGATGGTACTGGTGGGAGATGGAGCAGCAGTGGGGGGAAATGTGGGGTTAAGGGTGATGCTTGTGTTGGTATTGGTGGTGGGAGTTGGAGTGGTGGAAGAACTGGGTGAATGTGTGGGGCTAAGAGTGCAGATGAAGGTGGAGGTGGCTCTGGTGGCGAGGAGGAAGGAGGAGAAGTATTTGTCCATTGAGAGAGTTTCTTGATTTCTTGAATTTGGTTTTGTTCAATCGAGAGATATGTGTGGTCTTGTTGGTTACTTTGGGTTGAAGAGAGTGAAACTAACTTATAACCAACTCTTCCCGCCAAGAACTGTTGAAGAACTCGAGGCAGTTTTGGAAAATTGCCAAAGGCAATTCTGATTTTCCAATCTTGTTAGTGGCTCTAGAGCTTGAAGATATTACAGAGATGTGATGCTTTGTTCATTTCTGAAGAACTAGCACGATCAACAGCAGTTATTCAACATTATTCTTGAAATATTTGATGCCTCAAGTGTTTCTTGTCTATAACCTGTGCTACCTGCAGGATTATTTATCCCCATGTCAAGATCCCTATAATTGACACAAACAGCTCTAGGATTCTTTGAAACACGAGGGGCCAAGTAACTGCAAAGTCTTCTGATCCAACTTGTAGGCCTTCTAGTTGCCACAATCCCTTCTTCACCCCCATATATTAAGTGTTGAATTTTGTATATGTTCCCTGCTCTATGTGGAAATGGAATGCTAGACTCTGACATCTCACTCATTTTTCCTCCATTTGGACTAAACATCAGTATAGGTGTTTGCGATGAGAGGCAACGAGCATCATTAGTTGGAGGTACCAATTTGACCTCTTATAAGCATCAGTTTTTAAAGTAGAGTCACGTCTATTTAAAAAACAAATTGTGTTTGTTTTAAATAAAATAATTTATTTCAAATTGAAATATATAAAAAAAAAGAGAACGAAAATGGTAATAAACTGTAGGTATTAAAAATACAAAAGAATTCTTGGCTTTTTAGAAAACTTCTCCTTTTATTTTTCTCTTGTGAAAAAGTAGTATATTTCTGTCCTTTCATCTTCTTCTTGCATGTGTTCTTACAAAGGTCGACAATTGATTGTTTTGAGGCCAAATGATTGATTTACATCTTTAAGTTCATATTCGGTTAAGTTGGTTTTATTTTATGTGTTGATTCATATAAACTTTTACTATATCATTTATCAGGGGAATAACAAGCACTTCCTTGATTTAGTGTTAGAGGCCTGCGAGAGACTCCATTTGTAGCAATGTGCAGGCTCTTTGATTGCTGAAGAGAGAAAAAAATGGAAAAAACAAAAGAAGGTGAAAGTTGAAAAACCTTGTTCCCCTATATAGAGCAATATGGGAACAGTTCAAGAAAATCTAGAAATGAAGTGTCATCTTGCGTGGCGAGACAACATGGAGCTTGACCATTTATGAATAACATTTGTTCATTGGCAAATTCTACAATGTATGGCTTGATGAGGCCACAAATAATTTCAATGCCCATGTTTGCTGACTTTCAATGTATCTTTGCAAAATATTTAATGCATTCTACAATTTTCTCATTCCCAAAGTTGGTGAAAGTGATCAATCATTCATGTTCTTGTATGCTTTATAGAGAATGCACTGTTCAGTAGCATTATTTATTAGCTTAATGTACCTGAATTTGTTTTACAAGGGTCGAAAACCACCTGGTAAATGGCCTTGACATCTTGAGACTGCTGTATCAATGCTCACAATTGCCAAATTTGAAGACTCGGACGATTTTACGTATTAACACATTTTCAAGTACAAAAGGCTGGACATCCAATTATAACATGCTCTGGACATCAAATTATACTATTGTATGCTTTATACATGCTGTATATGACACCAAAATCCACCCATTTTGAAACAAATGTTACAAACCATCTTATGAACGAGAAAACTATGTGAGGTCATTCTCATCCAATGGTTCTTCCTCCTCTTTGGCAGCATCGGTCTTCAAAGCACTAACATCACCAGTGGGTAGCTTTCTTGCTAGCTTGATTACCTGAAACCAAGTTTTTCAAGTCATGTCAAGCAAGTGCAATTGGCTGGCAAAGCGGTTTACAGGTTGAGGTACTAGCGTGTTGGTTAATTATGTTCTCCCTAAAGGTGGTGATGGCATCAAATCAAATGACATTTCAGAGTCCATTAATCTGTCTTACAAGCACAGCGACAATCATTGAATGGAAAGGTTACCAAATACCAATAATTATGCATCTAAAAATGCCTGATGGGATAAGTCTCTATTAGATATGTGAGTAAATCCAAGACCAATAATCAATACATGACATATTACTGTTAATGTGAGACCAGCTGATGCATTTTCAACTGGCAGGGTCAAAGAAGATTAAAATAAGATTTACCACATGGTCAAGATTTGAAACAGTGCTGGACTGAGCCAGACGTTTGATTTCTTCAATATCACCTTCTGTGTAAGCTGAAAGCAGTTTACTAGCACAGCGGTTCTGGTCACTTCTCAGAAAAGCATCAACCCTGCAAAAAAAAAATTAAATGAATAAAAAGTAATCATTGTAAACTACTTTCAGCACGCAATGACAGGATATTAGAGTACCCCTTCAATATTTTTAGTAATGCCGGGTATTGAAGATACAAGATGAAGGTGATTTCACAATGTTACAAGTTCAATCTATTCATTCAACATAACATTAATTAGTAGCAATTTTTTTTTAAGTTCTTGTATATGACCAGTTAAAACTCTCTGGTACCAGCCAAAGTCAAAAGAAGCTACATGGCACAAAAAAAGCATCATCATATAGATAGAACATGCTGCAAGAAATTTCAATAAATTGCTGTTAGCTAGAGGATGTCAACAGAAAAATTAGCTTACTGTGAACAATCATTGTAGCACTTTTCTGCTTGCTTGAAGTCATGCGCGTAAAGGTAGACAATAATTGCACCAAGATATGCCTGAAATAAATAAAGATAATGTAAGATTAACAGAGATTCTTAGACAAGGAAAAGAAAAAACTATATCATACTGCACAGTGTGAAGAGAGGCTAGATGTCCTAAACGCATAAAGGGAAAAGGTTGAGTTGCCTCAGAGCATGATCAGCAGTAGATGTCTTAGTTGATATAGGTTTAAATACAATTTTGAATGAAGGAAAACAACAAACAGAAAAGGAAAAACACACTATGGAGAGTGAAAAGTAGAAAACACAAGAAATGCATTGGGCCGCAAGGGAAAAAACAAACACTTAAAAAATCACACCTTGCACTGGCTATTGGTGGCATTGCATTTATCTGCTGCTAGACCCAATTGCAACAAAGAAGCTGCAGCATCACTATACCTGCAGGTAGGAACACCATAATAACACTTAGAAGTTTGAATTGTACAATAGCAGCCTCAAATTAAACATTAGGTGGTCAATGAATACTACTAATACATAATAAACCCTTACTTCTCAAGCTTTATATTCACACTAGAGGCAGCATGGTATAGATCAAAGGTCATCTGTTCTTTGCCATCTTCTTCGAGAATAGCGGAAGCATCATTGTACAGCTGAACAGCAGCATCAGGTATAGTATCTTCCAGTGCGCTATGAAAGGGGAAAGAAAGTACTTTTCAAAGACAGCCTGGTTTGGCGGGTAAATTACAATGAATATTTTAGCACAAGGAGAATGCATGCATGTCAGCTGGAGAGAGACAATAAATTGCTAAAGGATAAAAAGAAGAAAAAAATTCAAACTAAAGGTAAATTATTAAACTATACAGACACATGTTTGGAAAGAAGGGCAGGGGGGCACAGATCATTTTGCAATCATGAACAGACAACATGACTTGTATGCAGTTATTTGTTTAAAAATCATTCTGAAGTTAAACTGATATGAAGATTGAGTCTTGGAAGAAATGCGACTAGACTATACAGTTATTAGGATCTTGACAGGGTATGGGTTCTGAATAAAAAATGATGTCTAAGCTTGGTGAACCATTAGAAACTTTATTGGCACTTTCCATAAATCCTTAAGTTTTTCTGAACCGTAAGTTTCACATGAGTTCCCAAGTGTTAAACTGCAAATAGCTAATAAAAATGATTTATTTCAAATACAAAGCATTGGAGTTCTGAACACAAAAGGAAAAACCAAGTCCTCACCGAGCAGCCTTAGCTAGAGCATCTGATGCCGGCTGTGGTCTCCCACACTCCATGTACAACTCAGATGCTCTTCTATAAAAGTCAGAGACTTCATTCCAGTTGCCTAGCTCCTTTGCTAGAGCAGCAGCAGACTCCATATCTTTAGCAGCATCCCAGGGTCTGATTTTCTTATTAAGTATATAACTAAGCCCAGATTTACACATATCAAAACCAAAAAAGATTAATACTTAATGAATCACTCCTAGACTAGAGTCAACAAAAACAAGGATACGAAGAAAGCATCTCGTGTCCTTTGGAAGCCTTCTCAAATGCTTCTTTTGCTTTTTCATTTTTCTTTGCAACCCTAAACAAATTAGCTACAACAAAACAATCATTAAAAAAAAAAAACCCACCACAATCCATTTCATTTTGCATCAAAAAAACAATTCACAAACACACAAACTCAGTCACTAACCAGCTTCTTCATACAAAAGAGTGGCATTTCTCCAATCAGCACTCCATCTTGTAAGACTGAGTTTAGTCCTAACAAAACAAAAAATACAAGTAAATAAAATGAAAAATATTCCAGTCCAAGAAATGGGCCACCTTCAGATTTTCACAACAATGCAGAATCTAAAAAACCCAACACTTTTTCTCCTAACAGACATGCAAATCATCAAATATTTTCAAATGGGCAGATTAAAATTCACGTTAACAATCAACCCATTTGAGCTTAAGCTATCCCAGTAAAGAAAGTCAAGTTCTTTTCACATTTCTCAGTAATCTATAACTTCAAGAATTCAGTCTTTAAACGTCATATCTAACCCAAAAAAATAAAAACAAAATCAGGACACAACATCAATACATAATCATTTAAAACCATGAAAAAAAAACAGAATGAATCCTTTCACGTAGAGAGAAAGAGAGAGAAGGGGGCTTACAGTTTATCAGCCTTGGCAATTAGCTTTTCGGGATCGGAAGCGGGCATGATGATGGTAATGGAGGACTGATTTTTTTCTTTTTTCACAGACTGGCAAAGCAAAGCTTAGCAACCAGGCAGTCTTGCTGGATTTTACTTTTTTTTATGCTATTTTTGTATTGTTATTTGATATATACCCATTTTTTACACATACTAATTTATATCCTTTGCATTTTACTTTTCAAAATAGATTTTTTTTAATTAAAAATATTTTACCCATATATATGTGTGTGTGTGTGAAAATGGATATTAAATAGCGCTTTTAGATTTTTTTTGTAAAAAAAATCTAGATTGAAATAAATAAAAATTATTTGACATTTTATCACTATATATATCATAATTTTCAGGGAAAATTACATAATTATTTTATAGTTTAATTTTTTTTATATTTACTCTTTATATTTTTAAAAAATTATAATTTACGTTTTAATCTTCCCATGAATATTTATCGTATGGAATTATATGCAATCTAGTGTAACTAATTAGGTGTAAATAATTAAAAAATAATAATAATCAAAGTCATCACTGTCTTGCACACGCAAAACTTGGCTAAGTAATTAGGTTTAGTGTAGAACTTCAGCACAAAACATGAACACTAATCACCATGCACTCATACAATAACCAACACTCTCATTTCTCCTCCCATAAAAGACCACTGTGATTTCCACTTCTTCATCACAGCTATCAAACCCCATTTCACCACTTAACTTGCTTGAGTTGATCAGTCTCACAATGGCTTCCAAGCTTGATCTCTTGCTAATTTCCTTTGCTTTCTTGTTTCTTTGCAGCTCCCATTACTGCTCAGCTTCTGGCAGGTCACTAAATCCAGAAATGCCAGCAACCACAGAATTTGGACTTGACCCACCTTACCTTCTAAAGCCAACTTTTCCATTACCAGAAGATGAAGACACAAACACCTCCAAGTTCCACACTACCTATGCTTCCAATGCCACTTCAACAGCCAATAACACCTCCTCCTCCTCCTCCTCCTTTTCCTGCTGGCCAAGATGGGGCCAATTTGACTCCAGCTTTCCCATTTCCTCACTTGCCTCCTCTACCCAAATTCCCTCCTTTTCCATTTATTCCTACCATGCCATCAATCCCTGAACTCCCCTCAATTCCTTTGCCTCCACAGTTTGTGGATTCAGGCTTTTCTTCACCAGGAATTGGAAATGAAGGTAGCCCGTGAAGCTATAATTGCCTTTTCCAGGTGGAACTAGCCAGTTTGCAAACTAACTATATCATCAGGTGGTTTGAGTAGGTTGGCAGCAAATATTATGTGTCATGCTCGATCTTGTAGCTAGTTTCCTTTTCCATACAAATAATATGAGATTTTGCCAATATTGTTGATGTAGTAATTAATGAAGATCTATAATAATATGGTTGATGTTAACGTTGCAAATTGCCATGAACATACTGCTCCATGAGCATTCGTCAAACTAATTCCATCAGCAGTTACAAAAAAGATAATGATAGCAAGATTAAGGGAAACATTACACAGTACTAGTTAGATACAAAAATAGAAATAAGATAAGAAAACACAGCAGGATAGACAGAAGCAAAACATGTCCCTTACATATGACTTGGTACCATCACAAAGTCACAGCTTATTGTTGTTTTTTTATTTATTTATTTATTCTCCTCCTCCTCCTCTCTTTTTCCATGGCTATTTAGAGGTCACAAGGTACTCAAAAAAGTTCAAAAATTGATCATGCTGGAGGAGACGGAGGGAAAGGGATGGGAGGGAAAGGAAAGTCAGGAAGTGGAGGGACATTAGGAATGTCAAATGGAGGTGGAAATGGAAATTGAGGAAATGGGATTCCAGGGATTGGTATGTTTGGAAATGGTGGCAAGTTCTTCATCTCTCCCAATCCCTTCTTGGCATTGATTTTATCAAACTTCATAGGCTTTCCATTTTCTTCCTTGAGTTGGCGAGCATCAATCTGTAGTGCAAGACAAGTGATCAACAGAAAGAAGCCTAACAAGAATATAGGTTTCAAGACCACTTTCGAGGAAGTATTGGTAGCCATGACTAGGCAAAGTTTTGATGTCTAGCTCTCACCCTTGTGAGTTCATATATACACAGAGAGAGAGTTGCAAGTCACATTTATGAGTCAGCCTTCTCAATCTCTCTTTCTTTGTCTGTGTAAAAACTTGTTGAAACTCAAAACCTCTTGATGATTGTGCCAACAAGTGGAAGAGTCATAGAGACGAGAGCAAAGAGGCCAGATTACAACAGAAATTAAATGCTGCTAAAGAGAATTGGAAAGAGTGCCAAGAAACATAATTTCATTGATCTTTCTGCTGAAACTTCCTCCATACATGCCCTTTATTATACTAAAAAATAAGAAGCAAAAATGTCTTGGAAATGCGTATGCATAAAAAGTAGATACTCCTGCATGAAACCATTGCATGTGTCTATATAACCAGCAGCTAGCCATATTTATAGCCTGCAATTGTATCCCACTATTGCAGGTAAGAAAATCACCAGACAGTCTTTAAGTTTTGGACAGTACCAATCCCTACATAGCTTATAACGATGACATAAAAACAAGGGTTTCTCAAATCCTAATAAATCGTTTATCAATTCTATCTGCGGTTTAGCTGTAATTTTAGAATTTGTAAAAGCATGATTTCTTTCTGTGTCAAATTGTAGGCCTTTGTTTATGCATTTTTATCTCCGTATGTGGTAAAGAAGAAAACAAAAACAAAAACCCTCTTTAGATAAAGAAGTTCTTGACTCATGTCTCCCTCTCTGGTATACATGATCTCTTTTGAGAAGTTCTGAATTCTTTCGTTTCCTGGGTTAGCTGTGTTTTCTCGGTTGTCTTTCGACATCTCCACTATATAGACACGCTTAATGACAGATTCCCAAAAAACACAGCCCAAATTACCCCCCCTAGATGTTCCAAGGGTGGAAGTGATTCAAAAAAACCATTTTCTGCGGCAGTGAATATCCCATTACTTGGAACTAAGAGCATCACATAGAGCCTCAGAGACAAAATGTGTCATCAAAATTGCCTTGGAAAAGGCCATTTTTTGCAAAATGTTACGAGGATCTCTCTATATTTTCTTTATCAGATTGCTAATGATCTTATATAGATTTCTGACAAGACATTCAGTTACATATCTTAAACAAGGAAGACAAAATACAATTATTAATCAATTGTTATCAACATATCGCAAATGCTTTGACATTTACATGATAAAGAATGAATCAAAAAATTGGTTAAAGACATCTCACAAGCAAAAGGGAATGCTACAAAAAGCTACAAAAGCATATTACAGAAGACATCTCACCAGTCTCTCAGTCCTCAGCCGTTTGTCGTGGTATTATATGTGACTTTGACAATGACAGACAATGGAATGTTGAGAACATGACCCTGATCTCCAAATAGTCCTATCCTTCCATGGCTAGCAGTAGAACTATTCATTATTGCGTCAAAGAACACACTCAATACTAGCCTTTCCCCACTGGCAATAGAGAAGCAGGCCGGAACCACCTTTACAGTCACTCCATAAGGAGCACTCCAACCAACTTTATACGTTTCATTACCAGCAATGTTAGTCACGGATCTTTGGACCATTCTAGACTGATATAGTTTAGCGATTGTGATGGAGGGAAGATTCAGGTCAGTGCCATTGATGGTTGAGTTATAAGACAAACAATTTTGTCCTGTGTAGTTCAGGACCACAGGACTAGATCCGTTAATGCCACAAAGAAATGACATATAGTCATCATAACCTGAAAAAGCAGAGTATGAAGTTAGAATGAGATGCATGAAGTTCACAAGTAAATTAATGGATCACAGATAGCAAATGCAAAATTAAAATCCAGATTTTTTCTAGTAATAATTTATACAGTATTAAATTGATCTAGACTGATCTAGACTAGCCAAGGTGCCTCTTCCACTAGCAAAATATGGCTCTAGATAAAGTTCAAGGACGTAAAGAATTTATGTTGGGACTACAAGAGTTTGAGCATCGATGAAAATCCTTCAATCAAATGTTCGATTTTATTTAAAAAATAAACTATTTAAAATGGGTTTAAAGACATCTTTAAACAACAAAAAAGCTTCACAATCATAGAGTAGTTGGGGTCGGCTACATGGATCCTTTTAAGACATCTTCAAAGGAGAAAAGATGCATGATTAATACATCCAAGGAGGCAAGGATAATATAGGTGGATAAAATATTTTCTACAGTGACAAGATAATAATTGCTATCATTACCAGATTTTAGGTACTACGGTAACTCCGACATCCAAGTCAATAAATGAAGATGGGAAAAAATTACTTGACAACTAGTAAACAGGTTTGTATGATAAATGTAAACTTACTGGAATCGAAAATCAAACCCGGATCAAGAGCAGCAGTTGCATTCACAAAACCACTTCCCATGTCAAATGGCGTGGCTGGAGACTGATTTAGATCTGGGTTGGCATAAGCACGCTGAGCCATTATTGGCCCACCATTATTGTCATATAAAGAAGCAGTTGAGGAAAGCGCAGAGGCAATTGCTGAAGGACTGAAACTGGGGAATTTTTGCTTGATCAGTGCAGCAAGCCCAGCAATATGAGGAGCAGCCATACTCGTCCCAGACATCATTGCAAAGTTCTCACCTAGAGGGTTCAGTTGACAGATTAAGATACATTTTACTTGTGTAAACCTTATAACTAACATGGAATCTCAATTGGACTGCTCCAGTATTCCATATTCCTACCTTGAAATTCAACTGAGTCCGTGCCAAGTGAACTCCATGCAGCCCATATTGAATTTCCAGGAGCTACCAAGTTGGGTTTCAAAATGTCAGCATCATCAAGAAAACTATCTTCTGGATCCGGTCCTCTTGCAGAATAGTACATGACTTTGGGAGCAGAATTGGAGTAGTTAGCTTTAAGTCCACCTAAAATGCTTGCAACAGCACCAAATTTATTAATTTGCTTTGTAGTTCCGTTCCTCTCCAAAGAAGAATTGTAGTATTGGAGTAAAACCTGCCGCAAGGATCATTCAAGACTAAGATTTCACATAAGTGACAATTTCTTTTGAAGGGAAAAAACTCACAAAATGATATCATAGAAAGACCTTGCAAGCTAAACACTAAAAGAAAAGAATAGTCATTTGCCAGAAAACGCAAATGCACAGAAACCTTCACCTTGGAATCATCAGGGGATGGAATTATGATCCCAGGCACACTCATTGGAATTGGATTAAGCTGAAAACCAATTACAAAAGGATCCATGTAGAACACCACCCCAGCTGCACTGAGGTTTTTGGCTGTTTCTACAGCTTGTTTGATTGTGGAAAGTCCAAGCACAAATCGAATTGAATAACTACAGATCAAGAGGTTTCCTTCGATAAAATCCTGATTGAAGCTACTGGAATCTTGACATTCACCCACATACATATCAGCAGTAACTGTTGTCTCATTGTTCACGGCATGAAGTGCAGAAACAAGGGTCAACATGGTGTCTTCATCTGTTCCCGCTGAAGGAAAACAAAGCAAGTATATTAGACTCTTATCTCAACGGAAATATGTAGAAAACTATTGATTAACAGGAAAATAATAGCATCAATTGCTGCTATGCATTTTACTCTGAGTTTCTTTGTTTGCAAGTTCATTTCAAAAGACTGTGTACAGAGAAACTAAGAAATGGAGTGACGATGATAAGCTTACGTGCAAGTCCAACTCCATGAATGGTTACATTGTTGCCGAGTATTATAGCGTTACTATAAACTCTGTCATGAGAAGCCGCACCAACAGTGAAGATCCATGGACTGAAGGAAGACATGCTCTTAGGCGATGGCCCAGTATTGCCGGCTGCTTGCACAGTAAAAATGCCAGCCTTCACAGCTGAGAGCAGCGCCATGTCTATGGGATTAAAGAATGTTGCAATACCAGGAGGACGCCTGTTGGGAGTGATAGATAAACTTAAAACATCAACCCCATCCTGAGCTGCCTGCAAATACAAAATAGGTGATAAATATTTAATTATGATGACCATATGAATTGATATTCTAGCAAGGCAATCTCCAGAAATTTTCTTTCTTCTATCTGTTTGTAGAGTCGAGCTACTCCAACAATCCCAACTAGTTGGAAGGGAACCTTCTCTTGCTTGTCATTTAGCAAAATTGCTCTACTTGGAAAGATAGAGCAGTTTCCCAAGCAATTAGAACCTATTAAATCTGGCCATAATGAGGCAAACATCAAATTGGGTGGCCTGAAGACAAGAGGCAACAGCCATTTGATGAGCTCAAAACTGTCTAGATGAAGGCCAAGTTCAGTCACAGTCCATAAACGAACAAGACATATTGATAATCAGCAGCGTATAAATCGATCAAATGCCCCAGGCAGTTTCAACTTTCAAAGTTCTTTCATCTTATGAAAAATTGTGTAACACAGTAACAGAATCATTTGCAGAAACAGACCAGATTAAATATATGTACCTGATCTATAGCAGCAACAACATCAGCAGCGAAGCCTCCAAAACTCTTATACAATGCCTTGTAAACAGAAACACTGGAAAAGATGAACATGCAATTAATACAAAAGAAGAACTACTGCAAGTAAAAGCTTTACAAAAGTGAGATTTTCATTATATGATAAACAGCAATTACTGTGCACGAGGAGCCATCCCACTGGCATTCCCAAAACAATGTCCAGCAACTATCACTGGAATCCCATGGTTTCCTGCAGCAACAGAGGCAGTATGCCTGAAAATAAAGATAAGATTCACTAAGACTAACTGTGTATTGAAGAATTAGATGAACATGTTTACTGTGTTACATATCATGGAATCACAAGAGCTGGAATTGGATCAAGATCTTTACAATAATGCATGTCAAGGAACCACCAGTGTTGGTTCTATCAACAATGAAATGAGCGCACACTTACGTTCCATGACCATCACCATCAAATGGAGAAGCATAGTCCTGACTTGAATTGAAAATTCCCCTGGTGATAGCAGATGCTGCAAAATGGCGTGCCCCAATCAGCTTCCTATTGCAGGAACCAGAAGGGAAATCTCGAGTAACCTCACAAATGCCTGAAAAATGGCTAGGGACTGGATATGAGTTCAAAGATATGTCATCAGCGAAGCTGGGGTGAGTTGGATCGATGCCAGTATCAACAAAGCCAATCACAATTCCTTCACCGGCAGTTTCATATCCACCTGCTTTGACCCAAGCCCCTTGTGGCAGGCCCAGGAACTGTGGAGTGTGTGTGGTTGCAGTTCTAACAGAGAAATCCAATGCCACATTTGCCACTTCTCTCCTCCTCGAAAGCTTAGAGGCCTTAGAAAATGATATGTACAACCAAATTAAGAATTTCAGTTTTTTCTTTCCAAACAAGAACATAAATTCCCATCACAAAAATAAAGCTCGCAGGGACTTTGTTATGCTACATACAGAAATATATATAAAATAAGCTACAAATCGAAGATTTTACAAGTTCTGTAGCCAAGGCCCAATAGCTATACATAAAAAATACATTAGTAGTAGAAGCATCATCAATGTGCTAACCCACACAATTATGGTCACTTAATGATGATGAATGATGATTTCATACCTGTTCCGGGGTAACAAGAACAGCAAACCCATTAATCAAGTAGTGATAGCTGTACAGCTTGAGATACTTCTCCCCTCTCAACACCCTCCTCAATAATGAATCATGAACTCGAGCAACATATGAACTAGAACTCCAGTTGGATCTCGAATTATCCCTGAAAATACAGCAAAATCATTCAAAAACATAATTAATTAATCAAGTTTCTGTCAACTAGTTCATCCTCCCCAAAAGGAATACAATTGAAGGGACAAACTGTAAGGGGGAAGCATGGATTTCAAGCACAATCATTGGCTATGTTAGGTGAATTATAGACAAATAATTAAACAAAAAAAGTAAAATCTGGCTAAGCACTCGTCAATTCACACTCTTTGATCCTAATTAATCCCGCCAAAATATGGAGGCAACGGTCAATTCCTCAACTAGTTATTACAGAAGAGTTCAAGAAACAAACAAACAATAGTAAAGCTGGAAGGGATAGAAAGGCGAAGATAAATAAGTCATGTTTGTTAAGGAAGTAAATCCTTATCCAGTGATGTATGAAAAGCACAACCTTACACAAAGTCCGTAGAAACCCCACATAAGGAACAAGAGGACCCAGTTAGAGCAGACAAGACAGCAGCAATAAAAACTCAAACAGTTAGCGGCAAACAAGAAACTTACATTTCATCAGCATCTAGCAACTTCTTTATTGGAGACAAAATGACCAACATGAAATTAAACTAAACTTAAAAAAAAAAAAAAACCCCTAGTACATGCTACAAAAACACACAAAATTACCAAAATTTTCGTCATTAGACAAGAAAACACATAAAAGCACAACAATTTCACATATTAGAAACCATAAAATGTCACCAATTTAACTAACCAAGACAAGACAGTCACTAAGATTAAAAGAAACACAAAATGAAGCAATAAAGTCAGTACCTTCGATTGTGAAATTGATTTGGATTTCTAGGAACACCATGCTTGAAAACATTAGTATTCTTTCTAAGCTTTCCATAGTAATGAGAAGCAGGAGCTTGTTTAAGAGTAACAATGTAAACAGCTGTAGTTTCATTGTCTGAACCATCATCAACCTGACACAAAGCGCCTGCTAACAACCCCAGACTAAGCACCATTACCATTAAATGCACCAAGTAGATACCTTCCATTGTCAAACACCAAAACACAACAAAAGCGTGACTCTTTAACAACAAGAAGATCAACAACAACTCATGATGCACTTCACTTTTCAAGAACCAAACTTTTGTTCAAGAAACTAAAGAAACCCCACAAAAGCAAAAACCCTTATGTGGAATAGTTTGGAAACAGCTTTGAAGAAGTGGAAGTACAGAAAGAACCCACTAAGCTTCTTCCACTGGCAGAGAAGCTACAAGTGATCGTGGAGGGAGGAAGAAAGTACCCTTTAGTTCACTTTTGAGAAAGATGGAGAGTAGAAGTATTAATAGAAGAAACATTATAGCATAGAAAAAGAAGCTACTGTTCAGAATTTTCTTGGGGACTGTGAAGATGAACGTTTTGTTTAATAAAAAGTTACAAAAATATTGGATTGATGACGAACGATTCTTGTCTTTTTCTTTCCTTTTTTATTTTTTTTTTACCGACATTGTATAGGTTATTCGCACAATGACTAATTCTCGAGATATTAAAATGAATGATCAGGTAAATTTTTAATGTTCTTGAAATCTATAGCAATTGAACTAGTAATTTTTTAGAAGCAGGTTCAACATCTGATGAATTAAATTATATTATTATTTTTTATTATTATTTTTACTGTGCTTGATTCTCTACTTTGCTGTTCAATTGTTAAAAATTTCATGTAGATTTTTTTTTTTTTTTTTAAGAATGGCTTGCTAATATTTTCAATGAATGCTAGGAATGCAAGGACAAGAGAGCTATAACATACTAATAATCTCCACGAGAAGAGAGTTTTTTTTTTCTTTTATTGAGAAGGCAGCATTTTAAATTGTAATTAATATTATAAAATGAAATTTCAGTCGTGTTTTCATGAATTATATGATAATTTCTTCTTTTTTTATCTATAAGCCTAGTTTTCCTTCTTTTTTTTTTTAATGGTCCAACCAACATAAAATTAAGAAAAACATTGTCGAGTTCTTAATAATCATAAAAAAAAATGACAAAATGAATTACTCTTTTCATATTTTAAATATTTCAAAAAATATATATTTTTTTTTTCTAGATGGTGGTTGTAAAAAAAGTAATTCCATTGATTCATTCATAATATTTTATGATTAAATAAAAATCAATGTTTATAGAGTAAAAATAGCTCTCTCTCTCTCTCTCTCTCTCTCTCTCTCTCTCTCTCCATATATATATATATATTCTCAGCAATAGATATGGAGGTCCATGATCGAATGAGAGAATGTTATAAATGAAGGGAATATTTTTTTTGGGGGGCAGAAAATGTGGGGAAAAAAGAATAGAGCAAGACAAAAATGGGATGAGGAAATGTGTGTGGAAAATGATAGTTAGGTCAATGGGTCAGCCCTTTATTTTTATTTTATTTTTTAGCCCTCTTCGTTTCATTATCCCCAACGGTCCAATTTCACGAGATTTTGTCTTTGCCTTCACCCGTGACACTATTTGTACCCATGCACAATTTGATTCATGTTTCGTACCTCTGTGGCAACACGTTAAAAAATTGATTTCTTTTAAAAAGATATTTTTTATATTTTTGAATTGTTTTACTATATCGATATTAAAAATAAATTTTAAAAATTAAAAAAATTACTTTCGTGTATTACCGAGAAAAAACACTTTGAAAAACAATCATTATCACAATACCAAACAGTATTAATCATGCGTTGAAAAGCAACTAGTTAAATGGGCCAACTTTGATATTTATTTATTAAAATTATGTTGTGGTTTTTTAGTTTTATAAAAAATAAATTCTAAAGCTTGGTTTGAACAAAATTAACTCACTTATTAATCAACCATCCATTTGGGTTGGTTTATCCTCAAATTGTGTCTTGTAATTATAGGTTAAACAACAATTTTTAAGGTAAATTTCAAACTACACAAGCAAAACAAAAAAAAGAATAATGTGATAAAGGGAGAAACAATACAAGTAAATAAGATATTTTATTTGTTTTTAGTATCTTAGAATAATATAAAATTATTCTAAAATTATCTCGTAATATATTTATTCTATACGTATTACACGCAACATGGGAAAATGCACAAAAAATTTTGCATGATAATAAAGAATCATTGTGAAAGAATGAGAGATGCTCTATGGGGTGTGTGTGGGGGTGGCTGGCAGTGCAATGAACACCGAAGGTGACGGTGGTGGTGCACATGTGAAAGTGGAAAACATGGGGGATTTTGGCATCGAATTCTAACCTCCATTTCGGTGGAATCCTTCTTTATGAGGCCATGATTTTCTTGGTGTAGTCGAGGTGGTGGGTACGGTGGGTCATCCGATCATGCCATCATCTTCAACTGTGTTGGAGACTATTTTCTTTAAATATAGTCGTTAGGGTCCCTTCTGCGCTCAAAAGAACCCTTCCCACTATCATTAGCATCACTTTCTCTGTGATTCTAATCAATGGCCGCCTCCATGTGAGTTGATGAAAAGGGGTCAGCTTGACCATGCCATGTTTTGTGTGATAAAACCAATAGGTGAGAGAGCAGCTTCATCGCATCCTAAAATGTTTAGCTTTTATGCTTCTCAATCTCTTCTTCTTCACTTTTTTCGTCTTAGTTCATGTCCCAATCAAGATTTCCTTTTTCTTCTGGATTTAAAGGTATATTTTTCGCGTTGATATGATGCTTAAAGTAGCGTTTGATCACTCTTTTACTTTTTAAAGAAATGAAAATAATGACGGTAGAGAAAACAGGCTCCTCCATAAGTTGTTTTATATACTTAATTTATTTTATATTTTTGTCTTTGTTACCATGATAAAATATATATATATATATATATATATATATATATATATATATATATATATATTCTATTCTAATTCATTATGCATGTATTCTTTTAATGAAATTTCTTCTGAAAACACTAACTAAACACAAATTAAAAGATCCCATTGAATCCTAATATTAAAAGTAGGATGTTTAATTAGTTAGATTTTGAATTTATTTTTTAGAGTTTATCAGTTCGAGTTTCACAAATCTTAAAATTACTGGATGCTTATATAATTATTAACTTTAAAATTCATGAGATTAGTTTAAAAACATGTAAATTAACTAGGATATCAATATTAATAAAAAAAAATTAGGATATCCAACTATATATCTTCTGCCATCAAATTTGTCCCTTTGTAATATACTTGATAAAAGGAAGATTTTTGCTGTGTTCCATCATTATTATTTGATCTGGTTTGTTCTATTCATGTTAAAGGGATTAAAAAGAGTAATAATTAGAATGTATTCTGAATAGAATGTCCTTTTCTATAGTTAATCACGAGTAAAAGCCCTGTGCCCTAGCTAGCCGTTGGACCTACTAACTTTGTGATTCGTGAATCCATAATGAGATCGATCGGTGGACATTATGAAGAACTTGTTAGAGATTTTTGTTGGAAGTTTGATGATTATTTTCTGTAATTCTTATATTTCTGCTATTGATTTAATAATAAATGTAAGTATGTTATGAATATAATTTCAAGTGAATTTTTAACATATAAAAAAAAGATTTTAATACTATAGATGCATAATGTAATTGTAGTTTTACACACCCTTTTCATAGAAGGTTAGGGTTATGTTGTTTTTTATATCAATTTTAATTTTTCATTGCTTGATTTTTTTAATAACAAATAAAAACTTAATATTGCAAAATTTGGTATTAATTAACATCAGACAAGTGTTTGTTTTTGTGGTTTAATCGTGTTTTTAAAAAAATTTAATTTTTTTAATTTTAAATTATTATTTTTGTATTTTTTTATTGTTTTAATGTCTTGGTGTTAAAAATAAATTTTTAAAAATATGTAAAAAAAAATATTTTCATATAAAAAACATTTTAAAAAATAATATTTATCATAATATCAAAATGCACTCTAAATAAATGAATAAGAAAAAACAAGAAAATAAGTGGGAGGAGTTAACAGAACGTGATTTTAAAGAACTAAATTGAAAAGAAAAAATGTACAGTGACCGAAGTGCAAAATAATAAAAATCTCAAGGACTAAGAGTGAAAGAATGGGCTATGAACAGTAATACGAAGGGAGCTACAAGCTATCAACAATGAAAAACATGTCTGTTTTAGTTTATATGTTAATGTTAATTCCTTGGACTTGGGCTCTGCTGTTATTTGCAATGGAGAGATTTATTACATTGGGCCAGATAGAACAAGGCTATCCTGTAAAGTGATACCATGGCTTTGGGCTATGAAACACCTCTCTCTTGGGGTGTCAATGGCAGTCTTTTTATGAAATCTGGTAGTTGTTTGATGTTTACCAGGAAACAGAAACGGATAAGAGAGGAGGGAAAACAACAGTCACTCAAGAATGGCATCATTAGCAACATCAACACTCGTGTACTCTACTCCTGTTAGAATCAAAACTAGTTCAAAGCCAAGGTCAAGTTCAAGAACTTGCAAGAAAACAGTCCCTTTCCTTGTTACTAGAGCAGACAGTTCTTCTCTTCTCCTCCATGCAGCTAAGCACACTGTATGATTATCATCCCTCCTCATTTTTTTCCCTTTGAGGAGCATGCAAGTTTGCCAAAAAAGCTACACTCTTTATGCTCTTTTCTTCATCACTGAATGTATGTGTTCAATACCAAGAAATTAGTTTCTGTTCTAGCTTTGATCTGGGATTGCATTTTTTATACGTTTCTTGATCTCAAGTGTGGATTTCTTGAAATTGGTTTGATTGGGATTTGTGTTAGGACACTTGGGTTACAATCTAGAGTCTAAGAATCAACAAGAGACTGAGAAAATAATTGATAATTCACCTGCATTGTTTGTGATTTTCCATGCAAATGTTATCTGTGGTGAATTTACAGGCAAATTGGTTGCCATGTTCATTTTCTAGGTTGATAAACACGTACAAAGTGGCATGGTTGTTGGTTTAGGGTCTGGACAGGCTTCTGGTATGGCTATACAGTATCTGGGTCGGCTACTCCGAACTGGGGCTTTAAAAGATATAGTTGGAGTACCCATGTGAGTTCATATTCCCAATTTCCTGACATTATCAATGATGGCATTGTCTTTTTCACCATTCAAATAGGTTTATGTGCTGCTTGATGAATCTATATGATCGCCTTTTTAATGTATACTCGAATAGAAGAGAGCAGAGTTCAATTCCTACCAACTCGTCCTAGTTACGTCTTTTTTTTTTCTTTTCAAGAAAATTTATCATGATTCAATCTCATAGATAGATAGTATGCTATATACATATATATTCCTCTGCGGCCTTGCCTTCAGTCTTTATTTGTGCTCGAGTCTCGTTATTGTAGATGATAGCACACTTATACAGTTATACATCTGTTGTGTTCGGCTTTCACTATCTTTTAAAAATTTTGATTCTTTTGCTAGAATGTAGATCTTGTTTTCATTTGCTTCCAGGTCTGTAACAAGTGCAAGTGAAGCAGCAAAGGCTGGCATCCCATTGGACGTATACCAAGATAGTTCTCAAGTGCGATGAAGTTCTGATCATTTATCAAAAATTCCTTCTTATTTATATTTCTCTAGTTCAGTAGAAGTTTTATACATTTGCAAGTGAACATCACGAAATAAAAGTTAGCTAGCCTGGACAGGAAGATTTGAAAACTTTCTAGGATCAGATTAGGTTGTCTAGTCAGAAGTTGATATATATGAGAAGAAAATTTCTATTGAGAAGGAAGAAAGGAAAACAAATCCCTTTAAGAATTTGTACTCTAGTTATAGCAACGCAGCCAGTAGTTCGTCGAGTCAAGTGGTTCTAATTTGTAACCAAAAGGGAGACTAGAGTGGCTGGTTATGATTAAAATCTATCTACGCAGGTGTGGTGACTTTGGTCTAGCCACGATTGCGTGGAGTCACTTGCTTAGCATGCCCCTACCTTTGGGTTAAAGGGTTCCTCATCCATCATGGGTGGGTAGATCAACAATTTGTAGTAGCTCTTTTGCCTTCCATAGTTTTGACTGTTCAAATATCAGAAATCTTGGACCTTAGTCTTGTGTCACTTTTAAGTTGCTGTTTTGTAGATTGATTTTGCATTTGATGATGCTGATATTATAGAAGAAGAAACACTTGTTGCAATCATTGGACGTCAGAAATCACAGAGCGACGAGTCCATCATTCAAGAGAAGGTAAGTCTAGCTTTTGATACTCTAGGCATCTGATGGTAAGTTTTCTAAACCATTTGTGGATAATTCAATAATCAAATGCATCTACTGAGAAATTGTTCTGAATTGATATCTCAAAGTTGGTGTCTCAGTATCAAATTCTGACTGGTTATCTTTCCTCCTCCTTATCTCTTGCAGTCAATACTCAAAGCAGCCAATAAGCTTGTATTCATGATTACAGAAAACCAGTACGTGGGAGGTCTTGAAGGTTCTATTCCAGTTTTGGTTCAAGCTGTAAGCCATAACGATTCTCATACATGCGAAGCATTAACTGCTGCAACAGGAGATTGATGACCTGATCAACACTTGCATCTATATTTCAGCTCAACTGGATGGAAACTGCTGAAGAGATTGATGACCTATTTTTAGGTGATGCAGAGGTATGAACTTCACAGCATGCTACTCAGTGCCACCAAGTTGATTACCTATCAATTAATGGCTAAAAGATTAGAATAGTAGGCCATTTCTTCAAGTAGCAGAAAATTTAACTTTCCATTTAAAAACCTGAATTAGGGAAGCATAATTGGGGCATAATATCACCTGGACAATAAGCAGTGGTCTCTACCATGGTAGAAAGCTTGCATTCTATTTACTAATCTCTGTACCTTCTGATGTAATCTAATGAGAAATTTTGGTTCTCAATTATGTTCCTGCCTAAGGAGGATCGTTGCCGCAAACAGTTTTAGGCTATACTAAACAGGCTCTTAACTCTCAATATTTTCTGATGAAATGATTTTTATTGAACCCTTCCTAGTTGAAACGACGGCCGATTTGAACAAACTAAATCATGCAATAAGGGTTCTTGAAATATGGAGTTGTGATTAGTAGCTTCATTCATACTCTAATGCCCAACTACCACCTTCCTCCTTTTGCTTGGCATTCAAAGGTATGGAGGAGATCATCGATAGGACAAGCTGGTCCGACGGGGGGCGATTACCCTTTCATTACGAGAGAAGGTCACAACGTTCTTGATGTCATCTTCACATCTCCAATACAAAGCCTTGGTAGGTCTATAATCATGAGTTCTTCTCATTCTAATCTCTTTGTCCATGCATTAAGTTACTCTTTTCCACGACCGCACACTAATCCTAATCTGCAGCTGAAGTAGCTGAAAGTCTTGATAAAGTTGATGGCGTTGTTGATCATGGAGTTATTTCCAAGTTCCCGTTAGTTCTCTTCTTGTCTCCTTCCAAACTCTTACCTGTTTCCTTATATTTGTTTACTTTTGTACAAGGTTGTAACAGTGCAGTTTAAAGCAAAATCATGCCAAATTTTTCACAGTAGTTCACTATGAAGGAGTAGATCTGTGTTATTAAACCCAGGCCTGGTTAGTCAACCTGATGACCTGCCAACTTGGGTTAAGTTTCAAATTAAACTGGATAGGAATTGACCCGGCATGTTCAATTAATCTGATCAAAACCTGGTTTGATTTTCTTTCAAACCGTTTTTGTTTCAACTTCAAAAAAAAAAAAAAAACCCTTAAAACAACATTTTAATTTGGCTCGGGTCAAACCCAGATTAACAAGCAAAACATCTAATCTATGCCTGGGTCAGGGTATGATAACTTTGGAGTAGACTACATCACATTTTTTGAACTTCTCATGTACAAACTTTTTTTTTTTTTTTTTTGGTTCCTTTCCTCAAACATCTGTTTTCAACTGATAACTATGAGGCTCTATTGTCTTGTTGCAGATGCACTGTTGTGATTGCTGCTGAGAGTGGAGGTCTGAACATTGTTGATAGATAGTCTCCTAGTGTGGGATATGATTCTTCTTGAGTCTGTTCTGTACAGAAAATTGAGCAAAGATAAAAAAAAAAAAAAAAAAAAAAAAACGAAGTGAAATTTAGACATCCTGTTTTTGGACAAAGGTCTCAGATGTGCCACAAGATTCTTCTTTTGTTTAAGGCCAGTATTTAGTATACTTTGAATTTAATTATGTCCCTAACACTTACCAGTATAGTTACTGTAACCGGGTTTCTTGGGTCAACTTGTGCGCCGGCAAGCTTAACATATATTTATTTTAAGTTTTGGATAAATAAAAATCTTTAGAAATAAAATTTTCGGTCCTCGTCCGAATTTAGCACGATAAAAAAAAATATATTTTTAAAAAATAACACATTTTATTTTATTGTGTCAACATTATTAATAAATATTTTTTTTTTTTAGTTTTTTTAGTTTAACGTGGTTGTCCGGACCAGTTTACGTGCACCTCGACTAATCTCATGGGCCCTGAAGTTAACGACTATATAAGCCTCCAGTGGTCATTATATGAACAACTACAGGGCTCGAACTTGAAACCATAGAAGAAATAAATCTTTTAATTCTAAACTCTTATCACTAGACTACCATCTAAATAATTTATTAATAAATATTTTTGTTCATTCGATTAGATGCCATTCCCCTATCAGAAATGAGCCTAGTTCGTTCTCAAGTAAAGAATCTTCAAATATAATTATTTTATTTAAAAGGGTTGACTTTGACTTCCATCAACCACATGGCAAGCCACGGAGAGGGAATAAACATATTAATTATCTGGAAGGTGCATATGAACCCACCCACTTGACACGGGACTAGGTCAAATTATCAGTTCATTAAATTAACATGGACTAGGTCCTAATTCACACCTACTCTCATAATTAAATTATTATAGAATATATATAATGGTCACTAGAGACTTACATGATCGTTAACTTAAAAACACGTGATATTAGTCGAGGTACACGCAAGTTGAACCGAATACCTACGTTAATCTAAAAATAAAATTATTATATAATAGAGAGAGATCGTGAGCTCTGATCACGAGTTGTGTAAATTAGCTCAGTTTGATTTCAAAACAATATAATTTAAAAAATTTAAATAAAAATAAATATTATCTTAAAAAAAATTTAAAAAAATTAAATTAGATTTTAACCAGTCAATTAAGATATGGGTTAACTTCACTGAATTGATAACATAGGACAAAGTTAATGAATTAATAAGATTGATGAGTCACTATATTAATCCATTGAGCCGGTTTAATAACATTATATATATTTAATTCAAGTATTTGTAAATTTACATTAAAAAAAGATTTGCAAGATTTATGTATTTATTTATTACGAAACCATATTGTAGAAAAGGAAAATTATCATTTGAGCTATAGATCATTATAATTTAGGTGTTAAGTGAAAAAAATAGTATTATATATATATTTTTTGATTTGGTTTTCAGAAAAGTATTTTCCTGTTATTTTAGGCGGAAAACACTTTCCGTAAATTGTGGAAAATTTAGAAATGTGATATTATTTACTAATTATATCAAATTTGGTCCTTAAACTTTTGATTGCTATATATATTTTGTTTTGAATATTTTTTTTTCAATTTCATCCCTTAGAATTTAATTTTTATATTAATTTTGGTTCTCATTTTTATAATTGTTATTTGCTTTTCTCTTATCATTTTTTAATTGAAATTTTTTATCTATCAAATTTGGTCCTCATTCTTTTGATTGTTACTTATTTTATTTAAAATAATTTATGAAATGTTAATTATTATTATTTTAATTTCTTCATCCTTTAATTTTTAGATTTGATCTCTATTATTTTGATTACTATTTATTTTATTTGAGATAATTTATGAAATTATATTTTATTTCAATTTCATTCTCATTTAACATTTTAATTTGTAAGATTTGTTCATCATAATTTTAATAAACTTGAAAAAAATAAACTATTAATAAGTTATTTTCCAGCTCATTTTTCATGACATAACCAAACACTAGAAAGTGTTTTCCAACTTATTTTTCATCATTACACTACCATCGAAAAATAATTCGCTTTTTCAAAATTCATTTTCTAAAAATAAACTACTTTCCAGCAAACAAACAATCCTAGTCATTAACTTCACGATTTGATGGCTCATAACCTACCCAAAATATTTCATTTCAAATTAGAATTTTTGTTATTTTACCTAAACAAGTTGTTTTGATAAGAAAAAAAAATAATCCAACCAATCAGTGAACTAGGGTTTAAAATCCTAATGGAGGCTATGTTTGTATTAGAATTTCATTAATTTTTAATTTCTTTGTTTAAAATTAATTTTTTTAAATTATTTAAACATATTGATATTAAAAAAAACAAAAAAAAACATTGAAAAATAATTACTATTAAAGTCTCAGACACCACTGAGCCGACAAATCTTATAACTATGGTTATAAACAATGTGAATATCTTATAATTATGGGTATAAACAACGTGAATATCGTGCAAGACGAAGTCGGTATAAATATTGATGAGCAGCACTCCTTTTCAAAGAGGTGAAACATCAAAGGAGGTTGAGGGGACACCACTTGCGACTTTAGAGATACTCCTGGATCTCATGTTAGATTTTTGTCTGCAGCACTGTCTTTTTCTTTTTCTTTTTTCTTTTTCCTCTTCGTTTTGGAATGTTGCTAACCATAGAAAATAAAAACAAAAGCTAATTATTTCTGGTTAATTAAATTTTATTAAGTCGGAGATCATAAGATAAAGGAAATGGAGTGCATGAATTTCAAGTTCGAATTTTGCCCTAGTTTATCTCATGAAAGAGAAAAAAATCTGGTTATATTTAGTTGATATATCAAGATATAAATAATATATTATATTTTGTTTTTTTTTGTTTTTTTTGTGCTTCACGTGCTATTTAATAACTTTAAAATTATATTTTGTTGTTATTTTTCTTCATGCTCGTGTTGTTCTTTTCTCCCCCCTCTAGAGAGGGTTTGAGCTATCATCTTAGGTTTAATTCTTAGTTAAGATTCCAACGCAATCCCTGGAATAAAAAAGGGAATAAAGTTTACATAGTAGATAGATTATCCAAAGTTGAAGATTCAAAATCTGTTCACATGACCTGATTTTGTAGATCTCTTTCACTGTGGTTTCAAAATACCTCAGCATGTTGACGTTCGTCTAGTATATATATATCTTCAAAAAGTTTTTGTAGATTCGTAGTGATTAGTTTATGATATTAAGTTTTGATTGCAAGAACAAAAATGGAGAAAAGAATAATCACTCATATGAAATATTCCCAAAAACAATGAGAGGAAAATATATATATATATATATATATATATATATATATATATATATATATATATGTATGTATGTATGTATATGATTTGGCTATATATAGGTCTTAGTTTGTCCAAAGTATTTTCCAACGCAAAAGAGCATGATAAAAAGCCTTAGAATCCAATGTTGAGGCATATGTGCATGATGAAAAAAAAAAAAGCAAAGTATTGATACCTATATATTGGGTTTAAGATATTCTATACTATCAAATTCAAGTCTTCAAAACCTTGTTAAAATTAAGATTATTAAATTTTATTTTTAAGATATGATAATATAAGTTTCTAATAATTTTAAAGAGACTCAGATTTATGACCATTGAAAATAAACTCAAGATCTGACCAGTTAAATTAACTTTTAGAATTAAAGTTGCTATTTTTATGAAGTCTAGTTGCATGTACAGCAGGCTTCTTATACATTGATAATAAAATGGAAGATTATGGAATTAAATAAATAGGTTAGGTCTCGAGTTTGTTATTAAATTAACTTTAACATGTTAGCACAACTGGGTTTAATAACTTTCGGCCAAGTTTATTACTTTTGTCCTTTTTGTTATAGATTTCAGTTACTTCATCATATTATGGTTCACATTTGACTGCTAGGTTATTGGCAGGCAGAAAAATGCGATTTTAGACTAGCACACTACTCATCTTTGCCTATATGAACCCACCATTCCATCCTCTGTAACCTCAAATTTTCACAAGTTGCTCCCAAAACTATTGAACAGATTCTTTAGCATAAAAAATAGTCATGGAGGTAATATGTTTATTGTTGTCCATGGTTCTTTTGGTCCTAGCACTAGCTATTAGCATCTTTGCTTTCAAGCACTCATCCCACAGTGCCAAGAACCTGCCACCAGGGAGCTTAGGATGGCCTATCTTCGGCGAAACGCTTGATTTCTTGTTTGGTAAGCCTGAAAAGTTTGTTTCAGACAGGATGAAGAGGTACTCTTCTGATATCTTCAAGACTAAGATTCTTGGAGAGGAGACTGCTGTCATATGTGGCCCTGGTGGACACAAATTCCTCTTCTCCAATGAGCAGAAGCTTTTCACTGCCTTTCGACCTCATGCGACGCAAAAGATCTTTCGTTCCTATCAAGCTGCTGCTCCTGCTCAAATTCCACGCGAAGCTGAGTCGAAAATATTAAGGTCGCCAGGGTTCTTGAAGCCTGAGGCATTGGTCAGGTACTTGGGGAAAATGGACTCTATCACACAGCTGCATATGCAGACTTATTGGGAAGGAAAAGATGAAGTCAAGGCCTTTGCTCTTGCTAAGACACTGACTCTGTCTCTTGCGTGTCGCTTTTTCTTGGGCTCGGATGATCCTGAACGTATAGCTAGGCTTGTCAGCAATTTTGATGATATGACCTTGGGGATGCATTCCATTCCTTTAAATGTCTATGGAACAACTTTTTACAGAGCTAACAAGGCTGCAGCTGCAATCCGCAAGGAACTACGAATAATAATCGATGAGAAAAGGGCTGGTATGTCCAAAGGAGCACAGGTGCAGGATATACTATGCCATATGATCTTGGCCACTGACCCTTCAGGCAAACACATGGCAGAGGCTGAAATTGCTGACAAGATCATGGGTTTACTAGTTGCAGGATATAGTACAGTGGCTACTGCTATGACTTTCTTTATGAAAAATGTTGGAGAGAGGCCAGACATTTATGCTAAGATCCTAGCTGGTAAAGAAATCATTCTCTCCTGTTTTTGATGATTTTGAGTATCAACACACACACACACACACACACATATGATTGTCATGTTACTGTTCTTATCAATGGCCTGTCTTCTTGAAATCCAGAGCAAATAGAGGTTGCAGCAGATAAAAAGGCTGGAGAGCTGCTAGATTGGAATGACATTCAGAAGATGAAATACTCATGGAATGTGATGCATGAAGTGATGAGGCTCACACCCCCACTCCAGGGAACTTTCAGAGAGGCCCTAACTGACTTTACTTACGCAGGATACACCATTCCAAAGGGATGGAAAGTACGAGATAGTTTTTGTTCAAGTCCATAATTGTCTGCACTGCTTTACACATCATGCTTTCCACTAACTCTTGATTTGCTCTACATTTGCAGATATACTGGACTGTTAGCACAACAAACAAGGATCCACAGTACTTCCCAGATCCTGAGAAATTTGACCCATCGAGATACGACGATGAAAAGGTTTTTCCTCCGTTCACATTTGTGCCTTTTGGAGGTGGCCCTAGGATGTGCCCTGGAAAAGAGTATGCTCGACTAGCTATTCTGACTTTTGTTCACAATGTGGTGAAGAGGTTCAGGTGGGAGGTAGCATTTCCTGCGGAAAAGATCGCTGGTGACATGATGCCAACCCCTGAAAAGGGACTTCCAATTCGCCTTCAGTCACGCCAAGCCGAAAGGCTTGCTTACTTTTAACAATTACCTTTCTCTACTGTCAGGATTGTAGCTTTCCACCCTTTGGCCATGTCACTTTCTTTAGTTTCTTGCAAAACTCGGAGTCAAGCACCATTTATTTTCTGTAAGATGTCGAAAGTGCGATAGTTATTGTTTTAAAAGTTTTTTTGATTTATAAATATATTAAAATAATATTTTAAAAAAAAAACAAATTTTGCTAAACGCAATACCAGGCTAGTTTCTTGCAGATTGACTACAGCAACATTTTTTTATTAGTTTCTTGCAAGACCCGGAGCCACGCAAGTCGACTAGGGGGGCAGCCCAAGCTTTAACTATTTTTTATTCTTAAATAAAAAACCCTAAAAACTGTCATTTTAATAAAATAAAATAAAAAGACTTGAGTTTTTCTATAGACCTGATTGGGCTATATCCCAAGCCAGACTTTTTTGTATGTGTTCAAAATTTTCCTTATACAGCTTCATGTGCACATCGAACAGAGGTCCTGTTAACTTCGTGATTCCAGCGTAAAACGAGAAAAGAATTGCTTGAAAAAGGTTGCCAGATTCTAAGATCTCTACAATTGAAAAGAAAACGGTTTTGGAAAAACATACAGCGCCTGTGAATTACGAGTGGATTACAAACAAGTCCATTATAATCTAATTTTTTTGGTTCCAGGTCCAGCCATCCAAAGTTTAACTTGGCATTCACTTAGTGGGAGGGAGAAGAGCTGAACACATGGCTAACTCGCATGCAGAGAGCCTGACACTAACAGAAGTACATAACAAAGTGCCCAAAAATTTAATAACACAGACACCACCAAACATCGAGATATATCACTTCAAGTCTCAATTTACTCTAGGCAAGAAATTGTCAATGCCACATTTCCACAGCATCTTTTTTTTCAATGGACATCAGGCGATCAGCTTCATGTAGCTTGAGCACATGCATCATGCACCCAAAATCGCAAACACTATAACTTAGTTTAAGGCCTGCACTGCCCCAAGTTTGTTTCGTCTAATGATCAGATTTGCTAATATAACTTTTTCCTCTTGGTAGTGGATACTCTGCTAGAATAACATATTGCGATATAACATCGACCAAATCCTACACTAGAATATAAGAGAGATACACAGTAGTTGAAGTCACTTGCAAAGTTGAAATGAGTTCAGACAAAATCAACAAGAAACCTTCACGACAGCACTTGAAATAACCTTCTTCTACAAATTCCATCTGAAAACGTTCGAGGCACATTCGACCTGCAAGAGAAAGATGATCAAAGTGAGCTTTCCAGGACAAGCTTGGAGTACAGTGCAACTGGAATGCAATCTTACAATTGAGATATGTTGACAGCATTATAACGCTTTTAGCATCTGATTTATATCTCCAAATAAATCTGCCTAGAGTTGGTTAACAAGCAAGTCTTTGGTAATATTAAAAGTCGTGTCAAATCTAAAAATAGTTGGAACAAAAATATACAAATCTTTTAATAAATGCAAGCAAAACAAGCAGATTTTAATATAGCCACAAAAAAAGCTTTAATGAGCTAAGAATGTTACTCGTTCAGCAATGAAATCTGTGGGTAGTCAATGAATAAAATCACAAACAGAAGCAGATACAAAATGCTCTTTTAGCACCGAGACTGATAGGAAAAACATCTAACACTAGAATTAGTTTTAGCCACGTTTGTGTTTCCTAAAATACTAAGTGAACCCAAATATGACATGCTGGGTACCTAATAAAATGACAAAAGACCCATTCAAACCAACCCCTCCTGGAATTGGTGATGATGAATGGATGATTAATGTTCTGGGGAAAATGCTTCAAGTTTGTTGGAATCTAACGGTATATAGAAACTTATATTTTAAAATTATGCACTTAGTGGCAGCTACAAAGTGGATTATGACTAAATGGCGCCACCACACAATGTGGTATGGGCCAGTGTTAATGGGGTCAAATATTCCCTTGTCAGTACACTCCATATTCCACAGGAACAATGATGACGGGGAGCATTATGTATTCCCACCATCTCTAACGATATAGACATAAATTAAGAATCTAATACATCTGTACATATAAGTGCACTTTCATTTGAAAGCCTCTCAGACAACCACTTTAAACTCATAGTTCAGCGGCATAACTAACAAATAAAAGGCTTTAGTGCTTGTTTGGGGATGCGGTTCAACATGCTTTTCATGAAAATTTGAAAAAAAAATTGGCTTCAAATTAATTTATTTTTTTATGTTTTTGGATCGTTTTGATGTGCTGCTATCAAAAATGAATTTTAAAAAATGAAAAAAAATATTATTTTGATACATTTCTAAGCGAAAAGCACTTTGAAAAACAACCGCTACCACACTCTCAAACACCCCTTTGGTAAAAGAACCACATTTTACTTGGTTAAAAAGCATATGCCAAACTCATATGGGCCAGTGTTAATGGGGTCAAATATTCCCTTGTCAGTACACTCCATATTCCACAGGAACAATGATGACGAGGAGCATTATGTATTCCCACCATCTCTAACGATATAGACATAAATTAAGAATCTAATACATCTTGTACATAAAAGTGCACTTTCATTTGAAAGCCTATCAGACAACCACTTTAAACTCATAGTTCAGCGGCATGACTAACAAATAAAAGGCTTTTGTGCCTGTTTGGGGATGTGGTTCAACATGCTTTTCATGAAAATTTGAAAAAAAAATTGGCTTCAAATTAATTTATTTTTTTATGTTTTTGGATCGTTTTGATGTGCTGATGTCAAAAATGAATTTTAAAAAATGAAAAAAATAATATTATTTTGATACATTTCTTAGCAAAAAGCACTTTGAAAAACAACCGCTACCACACTCTCAAACACCCCCATAGTAAAAGAACCACATTCTACTTGGTTAAAAAGCATATGCCAAACTCATAACTATCCAGATCAAACATCAAGTTGGTGAATATGCAGACACTTGGAATAACAAACCTGGTAATAAATCAATTGATAACAGAAAATTCCTAACATTGCACAAAACACATTAGGGGTGAAAAATTAGAATGCCTGGTCACAATTCGAATAACTGTTTACTCATTCATCAACTAAAAAGAAGTAAGCAACTGCTCAGAAAGTTTGGGAACTACAGTTACTATAAGAGCAACAAGCTCAGTGTTTCAGAATTCCTCCTAAACCGAGATCTTAGACCAAGACCTAAACTTCAGCAGCATGGCAAACTGAAATAGGATCATCACGAAAAACATTTATAGCTAGCTTCCTCATACATGCAATTAATTTTTTTTTTCTTGCCACAGCTAAATTCGAGTTTCAAAATTAATTACTTATCCAAATGATCAATGCACATCAGAATAGAAACACTATGACTAAGTTTATGTTTTCAACAATTCTGTTTTCATTGAAGCTATAAACCCAAATCCTGTCACCCAGTTAGTAACATATTCCAGTACAAAACAATCAAAATATCTGAAGATAGATAATACCAGTTATTGAACATATTATTAAATGGCAGAAATAGAAAACACAAGTTGCTGATAAATAAATTCATTCAATCAATGTAATTAAACAAACTCAATCCTATCAACTTCGTCTAAATCTCCAGGTCTAAGAGATTGAAAAGCAAGTAGACATTCAAAATCCATTAATCAAACATCAAAAGGAGGCATACCTAATCACTATTGCTGCTGATTCTGCTGCTGTTGGGAATTGGGAGGAGGTGGCATACCCGGACGAGGGGGTCCAAAAACAGGAACATGACCACCAGGTGGAAGTGGCATCCCAGGACGGGGTGGAGGTGGTGCTGACATTCCAGGTCTTGGTGGAGCAGGTGGTCCTCTCATCATTTGTACCTGTGGCTGTGGTGGCCCTCCCATTGGTCTCTGGGCAAACTGTGGTGGCATCGGGAAACCCTGTGGGGGCCTAGCAGCAAATTGAGGTGGACCTGGTGGAGGTGGACCCCGGCCCATTGGTGGACCCTGGCCAGGATATGGCATAGGAGGCATCTGACCAGGTGGCCGGACAATAGGTGCACCACCAGTTGGCAGACCACTTCCTGCAGGGTAGGTCATGGGCGGAGCAGAAAGTTGAGGACGAGAGAGTTGTGGCTGCATCATACCAGGGGAAGGCCCACCAACACCACGGACAGGACCTGCTAGGCCAGGCTGCGCCTGAACAAGAGGAGCAGTAGGAATTCCACGGCCAGCAGCACGACCAAGACCAGGACCAGCAACAGCTGCAGCAGAGACAGCCTTGGCACGAGACTCTTCAGGAGGAGGAGGGCCCTCAACAGTCATAGAGATGACCTCTTCACCACGAAGGAGAACAAGGCCAAGAGTACGGCGGTCCTCACGCTCCTCATTATTCTTCTTGCCCTTTGCTGGTGGGAGCTTACGGAACTCCTCACAATCACCGAGTACAAGGTTCATGTGGCGATCAAAGGCCATGAATTTCCCTACCAGCTGCCGGCCATCTTGGATGGTCACACGCATCCGGTAGTTGATATATTGGAGCATCTTCGAACTCTTTGACATCGACATTTTTGCAATCTACAGTTTCTTCAGCAAAATGTCTTTATATATCCAAATACTGCTTGCATTAGTTTAAAAAGTATCAACAGTTCTGGTCTGAGCACAAATCGCCAAATCCAAAAGTAAGATCTTTAAAAGCCAACTCCAAACACAACCATATTGCATCAAGAACAAGATAAGACCAGAGAAGCAAAAGAAACCCTCTTTCAGTTTTACAGAGATTCATTAACTGAAACAACACACCGATCATTCTTAGCTAAATACAAAAATCCAGAAAATTAGTTAATTAATTTGACACGATAGTACATCTATTATTTCATTTTTCTTCACGAAAACCCATCCTTTTGTCTCTTCAAACATTTAATTACTTAACACATTGGAAAACAAAAAAAAAAGGTTTCTCATATTACTTATCCTACTCTTAGATTCCAAAATTCAAGCACCAAAAATATAAAAATTCACTACAACTACCATTCCAATCCACCCATCATCCGAAAAACGAAAAACCCATCAAATAAAACAGAGAAATTAAACCTAAAAAACCCAGTTTTCAGCAAAACCAAATCTGGGTTTCATTTTCCACTCATCCATTACATAAAACAACAAAATCCCATCTCGTAAAACAAGAAATACGAACATGAAACCCCAAAAATAAGCTAAACAATGCACGAACAACAGGGTCTCAAAAATCGAAACTTCTGCTGAAAAATAATATCAGAAAAAAAAACCAAAAGAAAACGGCAAACCTGAAAAGTCTGGCTCTTTACAGGAGCCCGCTTGGAAGTTGTAAGCCTCTTTTTCAAGGTTTTGGTTTTCGGGTACTGAGAGATGGAATCTGTAAGAATTAGGGTTTACGTTTTTGGTTTGAAAGAGGGAGGGAGGGGGGGGGGGGGGGGGTTAATTAGAACACGCACGCAGGGGTAAAATGGTCAAGTAGAATAAAGAATGCATTCGGTGTAGTCAGGTATATTCTTTTGAGCGTGCGGAGAGCATGATAGGAGTTGTTTATTAAAATATTTTTTATTTTTAAAAAATTATTTTTAATATTAATATATTAAAATAATTTAAATATACTAAAAAATATTAATTTCAAGAGAAAATAAAAAAAAATTAATTTTTTAAAAAAATATTTTTAAAACAAAAAAATATAAAATACCTTGAAATTAATCCTCATGAATCATAAACATAAATAGATTTTAGTATGTACAACAATTTAGCTGAACCGTCTCTCTGAGCTCACTTTATCATATGATTTTTTTTAAATAATTATTTTACTTGATGATAAATGTTGAATAAGATATTATAATTATTATAAATAAAGCTAAAACATGTGATGTTTTTACTATTTATAAAAATATTGTCCACTTTCTTATATTTTTACTGTTGATTAAAATAATATAAATTTTGTAAATTTTTAATTTAATCCTCAAATGTTTTTTTTTTTGCATAATTAAACAAAATTAGAGCTCAATTGCTTCTTTTTTTTTGTAGGGGATGGTTGAATTGAAAGAAATATGACTAAAATGAGAAAAAAAAATAAAATAGGTGGTGGATTGAAAATTCTGGTCAAAAATTCATTTGAGTCCCTCATCTTTTTTAGTTATTAGGTGACCAGTCTCTTAAAATTTATAAATTCAATTTTGATACCGCATTTCAATTTACTCATTTTTAGTCCTTTTTTAATTGAAAGAGAGAGAGGAGGTCGTCGAATTCTGGTTTAGAAAGAGAAAGTGTTCGTTGGTAAGGAATCCAGCCACCAAAATAATCATTTTTTTGTATCAAATAGTTTCATGTTATGAGAGGAGTTAAGATTACATGTTTTTTTTTTATCTTAAAAACACCTAAAAAGTCATATATAAGCTCAAGAAGTTTTATTTGTTTCGAGGGGATTTCAGGTTTTAGGGTAATTTTATGTTTTTCGTGGCCGTGGATTAATTTAGCAAGGTCTCTAGGGTGTTTTCTAAGTGTTTTGGGCCAAGAATTGGTTAAAATTAGTTTTTGGATAAAAAACAAAAGACCTCATTTTTCTGGCCACCACAATGGCTGGATTCAAGGAATGAACAAACGACACGTCGTTTGTTGATGCAGGCGATGCGTCATTTTTTTTTCTAATGCATGGGGCACACGATATCTCGCTCGTCCCATTAAATTTCAAAAAAAATATATAGGCCTGCGCGCCAGGCGTTGCTTGATTGGGCCAGGCTCTAGGTCGGGCCTTCCAGACCCAACAGCACCTAGCCTGATTCTTTTTTAAAAAATCATTTTTTAAAAAAATAATGCATTAGTTGATTTTTTTTTCAAATAAAATTTGGGTTTCTGTTTTAATTAGTTTGTGATGAATTTTTAATAATATTTTGTATGTTTAGTTTTTAAAGAGCTAGGTATGATTTATGCGATTTTTTTTTTTAATTTTATATAAATTAAATTTGTTTTTTTAAGTATTGGTTTTCTTCATATGTGCAACCTTGTATTTTTTTTATTCAATAAATTTTATATGTCTATCGACCTCTATTATAAATTTTATAAGTTTTTCTATTACAATTTATTTTAATAGAGAAATTTATTAAACACAATAAGGTAAATTACCCGTGTTGCAATGTTAAATTTTGTGATTGTATATTTTTTTTTATCATGTAGTTAAATAAAAAATAGTTTTGAAAAAAAATATTATAATCTCACTGGTGTCTATAAGCCGGTTAAAAAACGCTTCAAATTAATTTTGCGTTTTAAAAACGCTTTTGAAAAAAATTAGAATTTGTTATTTTCTTTTTTGCTTCAAATTAATTTTGTTTTGGTATTTTCAAATTGTTTTAATGTGCTGATGTCAAAAATAAATTTTAAAAAAATAAAAAAAATATTATTTCGATGTATTTTCAAGTAAAAAACACTTTAAAAAATAACTGTTATTATAATACCAAATAAGTTCTTAGCGTGTATATGATATTTTAGTAAATTGTTTAATTGTGATTTGAGAAAATAGGATTAAGAAAAATTAAAAATTATATATTTTTTTAACTAAAGTTTAAAAAGAGAGTTTTTAGTAGAATTCCTTTAAAACTGTTGCGTCAAACACTTTTCGTAATATATCGCATCACATAAACAAACGGATCTTGAGCCTAAGAAATGCTGCAAAATCCATGGTTTATGAGATCAGATTTTTTTTTTTCTTTTGCTGTTACCGACTACCTAACATGTAATAGGGCAGGTTCATGAGCTGTCGACGTACGGGCAATGCCAGGGACAGGTAATCCCTGTAAATGAAGTAATTCATATATCTTTTCTCCCATGCTTGTTCAAACTTAACTGAGTCGGTTTAGGTATTCCACATGATCCCCACCAGTAATGTGGCTAAGAACTGAGTTAGAATCCGAGTATGGAGTGAGGACAGGCTAAGTTAATGACCCTAAGCAGACAATGAATTGAAATTGGGTTGCATCTCATCAGGTGAAGGCAGGAGAGTACTGTTGTCATCAAAAAGTTGATGCCTGATTCCATGGACATGATGATGTTTCCCTGGGAGGCCTCTTCTTTTTCTTTCTTTTTATCATAAAAAATCTCGAATTTTATCAGCAGCCGTTGAAGGGATTTTCCTTATTTACTGGGTAAGTATTCTATCTCATCATCCCTGTTGCCTGTAGCGACTCTCTCCAAATTAGACCTGCAGCCTCAAGGATTCGTAAGGCGCGCCATGGTGGGTTTTTTCCTTCCTTCACTACACTCTTTGGGATCGAGAGCTAAACCTAGCCCCTCTCGCTCAGTCTCAAACCATTATTGCCTGTACATTCCATTTCCTGATGCAGAGAGTAAGGGGGAAATTCAAAATGGATCGAGCAAACTCAAGTTTTGAAATTTAGTCTCTCGTTACAGAGAGTTTTAGGTTTCTGTTTGAAATTTGATCGCCATATATTTGTTTGTTTTAGCCACTTTCAGGATATTGAAATTAACATTGTCATGGAGCAATTATTCCTTAAACCCTCGGATCGGATGCCTCTGCTTCCTGCAAAAATAATAAAGCCTGATCGCATACTGGTTCGTAGCTATGGTTCATAAATCTTGTAATTGAGCAAACCAAGAGACAAACATACTGGAGCAGACAGCAGTGTGAGAGTACGTACTAATTTAGCACTAACAGAACCATTGACATGCAGAAACAGTACGCTTGTTGTGACCATATTAGGACAAGATCTATAAATCTGTTCATAGTTTTTCATATCTAATGTTTTCTTTACACATGCATTTTGACTCGATTCTCTCATGCATTATTTCTCTTATACATCTACTTACTAATGTTAACATATCCGAGAGTCGACTTGTTTTTTCAAGAATAACAAAGTTCAGACACCGAGTTCATATTCAAGCTCGCGTGTCTAGGCCAAGATCTCAGCTCGTGAAAAACTAATTTTTAAGTGAAGACTTTATTGATTGATATTCGATCTTTTGAAGTGAAAATTATCTGTCGTGTTATATAGCTAGATTGGAACCAAAACCCCTATCCATTAATTGGTATTCTATATTTTGCAAAGAAAGCTGGGACCATTGTTTTTATTCTAATTAGAGCACCAGTAATCATCAATATGCCTTGTGTGTTGATGCTAAACAAGGCAAAAAAAACCTAGCTAGTGATGAGTAGGAAATTAACAAACCCTAGAGAGAAAGAATACATGGTGTAATCAGGAAACCCTGAAGGAAATGTGACTCTTTCTCCTATATATAAACATCTTATTCACCAAATCCTTCATTCAACAACAGTGTGAAACGGCAACTGCCACCTTTCACAGTGTTTCCTTACTCAAAAAGAAGAGAAGTGATGAAGAAGATGAAGATGATGACATGCAAAAGCTGTTTAAGTTTCTTTCATTCACATTAATGATCGATATACCAGAAAGAAAAGTTCAGGTTAGGGTTTCATTCTAATTATTCCTCATTGAACTTTCAGCTTTTTTGCTGAAGATATAAAGCCTGAAGTAATATCCCCGATATCTTGTCTAAAGTATTTTCATTCAAATTATTTCATTTTTGAAGCTACTAGTTACAATACAATTAGAAGATTTATCAAGATTTTAATATTAACTTGACTAAATTTAAATGATGAAGTTAAATCTAATCCAAATCTATTTAAATTAACACAAAAAATAATTTTAAAAAAAATTAAATTATGATATTAAAATCCATTCTCCACCACTATCAATCTCTAAAACATTAGCCCAAATAGGTTAATGGAAACACCATTGGATTGGACCATTTGGGATCCATTGGGCCATTCTCTACTCTATTAAACCTCTACTATTCCATCAATCCAAGCACCCCCAAAGATAAAATAAAATCCATACCATTTTCTATTATGCTTCCTTGATATATAAGGATCAACAACAAAAACACTCCCATATTCTCCTTCTCCAGATCTACCAGAAATCACAAATCAGTTACTACAAGAAAGGCAGAGAGACCCAAGAAGAAGAAGGAAATGGCAGGAGCACCAGATCATCTTTTCAATTTGCGTAACAATTTCTATTTAGGAGCATATCAAGCAGCAATCAACACCAGCGACCTTCCCAATCTCTCCCCTGACGACGCCGTTGAGCGTGACTCACTTGTTTATCGTTCTTACATTGCCCTTGCCAGCTACCAGGTTTAAAAAGTCTTAATCTTTTGGTTTCTTTTTTGGATTTTTGATCTGGGTTTTTTAATCTTGTTGAGGAAAGTTGAGAACTTTTTGTGTTTGGTTGTGTGCAGCTTGTGATTCATGAGATTGATGATGCCGCTGCTACTCCACTTCAGGCTGTGAAATTGCTCGCTTTGTATCTCTCAAGCCCTGAAAACAAGGTCCCATTCTGTTGGATCCGTTGTTGTTTTTTACTAAGTTTTTTAATTTTTTTATGATCTGCTAAGATTCTCGCATTATTGATTTGTTTTTCGTGCTGGTGAGTGAGATCTGTTTTTTATTTGTGGGATTTTAGTTAAGAAAAGATTCTGTTTTGGGGCTCTTAATTTTAGGGAATTCAAGTGTTTAGAGTGTAATGTTGTTTTTGAGTTTTGCCGAATCGGTTTTGGGTCGAATGATCTGATTTTGCTTAGTTTGGTCTGGTTATTATTTTGCAAGTTTATGTAAGAGTTGCTGATTAGTGTGTGCAATGTGGGATCCCGGTGGAGTTTCGAGTGATTTGATAAGAATCTGAAGACGTGCAAATAATTGAGAGTGTATGCCCAATTTTTCAAGTTCTTAGATTTGCCCATTTGAAAGAATGAAAGAGACAGATAATAAAATTTCCATGGCAAATGTGGTGTGAATCTCACCATTGTGTTGGCTCAATGTATATCTTATATGTTGATTCTTGTGTTTGCACATGTAGATCTAGAAAGGGAAGCTATGTGTTAATGATCTGTGGATTCTTGGTGCTTTTAACATAAACTGGAAGATATATAAACCCAAATTGCTATGCTTATTTGAGAGTTGCTAAATAGCGTGTTAAAAATGGGATTATGGTAGAGTTTAGGGTGATTTAAAATGAACCATTTGAGAACGGATGGTTGATTTTTTTAAGACTGTACATCTTTGGTTTTGAGAAAATATAATCAAACTTTGTTATGGCAAATATTGTGAGAATCTTACACCTGTGTTTGTACAACATATATTCTTATATGTTGATTTTTGTGCGTTTGTGTGCATGCCTACTTGTTTGCATGTCTAGAAATTAGAAACAGAAGTTGTGTTTTAATGATTTGGTTATTTTATTGTATGTAAGGTGAAGTAAAAGAAATAAAGGTCAAGAATGTGTGAAGTCTGTCTTAGTGATTGCTTGTAAATTAAACAGGAATCCACGATTTCAAGCTTGAAAGAGTGGTTGGCTGATTCAGCTATCGCGAACAATGCTATCTTGAGGTTGATTGCTGGAATCATATTCATGCACGAGGAGGATTACAATGAGGCTCTGAAACACACTAATGCTGGAGGCACAATGGAACTGTGAGTTCAATTTGATGTGGAATTGTTTAGCATATTATGCAACTAAACAACTAAACATACTTGCTCCCCCTGTTTAGAATGCTTAGCATTTTCTTGGTTCTTGTTCATTCATTAAAGTGTTGATGCAGAAATGTTTTTGATATTCTGGTGTATCTACATACACATGTATGTTGTAGGAATTAGTTTTCTTGGTTTTGTTATGGCACTTATCTGATTTCTTTTCATGTTCGAGTTAAATTGAAAATACCATGGACCAAATGATGGGAATTTTCACATACTTAGGCAAGGAAATCCCAGCAGATCATAAATTGCCACATCTTTATGCACGTCAATAGATAAAACAAAATTCTTGCTGGGTTTGCCTTTTATTGGTTTTTAATCCTGATGTACTGTTTCTCCCTTTGCAGACATGCATTGAATGTCCAAATATTCCTCAAGATGCACAGGTCAGACTATGCAGAGAAACAGTTGAGGATCATGCAGCAGATTGATGAGGACCACACACTAACTCAACTTGCAACTGCATGGTTGAATCTGGCAGTTGTAAGTGCATCTTCTCCATTTAGTTATGATTAGTTAGGTTTCAAGGAATGATGACATGCTGATATGCTGTTATATAAACCAGGGTGGATCAAAGATACAGGAAGCATATCTCATCTTCCAAGATTTCTCTGAGAAGTACCCAATGACAGGGTTAATCTTGAATGGAAAGGCTGTTTGTTGCATGCACATGGGTAACTTTGATGAAGCTGAAACACTGTTGCTTGAAGCACTAAACAAGGCAAGTTTAAAACAAAGAACCTTGTAATGTCTGCTGAGATCACGACTCACAACACCATGTTCAGTTTTCTGTAACATGACAAAACTGACTGTCTGTTTATGATATGTTATACTAATACATGAATGCAGTGTGTAATTCATATAACTGACTGGGTTTTCCTTGGTACCTGCAACAGGATGCAAAGGATCCAGAGACACTAGCCAATTTGGTTGTATGCAGTCTTCACATTGGCAAATCTTCTTCACGTTATCTCAGGTTAGCTATCTCTTGCATGATCAATTTTAACATCATTCTATACTTTGTGTCACATTAAAATGAATTATTTTATGATCCAAATCACTTTGTCCTAAATGCTTTACCAAAACAAGAAATTAAAGTATGGGAAACAGGGCAAGCCAGAAAGTTTGTCAACATGTTTGTATTGTTGTTTGTTAGGTCAGCACAAGACAATGATGTTAGGAGCTTACGCATTTTTTGAAAAAAGTTAATCAGTTTACCTTTGTTGTGACTTGTGATAACTGTCCCCTAGCACTAGCTAGGAATTGAGTTTTACTTTTTTGTTCATCCGAAACCAAAAGGGAGCATAGTGTCTTGCAGGGTGCACTACCCCAGAAGGATATATATGAAAGAAAAACAGAATCAAAGAAGTTCTAATGCTGCGCTTTCAATTAATTGTTGGGACAACATTGGGCATGCTGTGTGGTTCTTTATTTCAATGATGCTTGCCTATTATCCATGCTGAAATAAAAGGGCGTAGACCCATTGCTTTTACATTCAGCTTCAAGAAGTTAGCCTTCCATAACATTTGGTCTGCAGTTTTTTTAAATTAGTTACCCATTGCTCACCCCCAATTGCTTTTGCATCCTCTGGAACTTCTCTCCTATTTTCTATGACCATATCTACCCAATTGTGCATAATCTTAGATATTTAAGAAAACAACAAATGTTTCATTGCTGCATAAATTGGATTGCAGCTTTTACTGAAGCATACTGAGATTTTTGTTTATCTTGGTGGCTTGAAATTTCTAGCTTTAACTAGGTTTGCTACGTATCCCGTTATCATTCGGGCTATAACATGTTTTTTGTCCCAACGAGTTTTTCATCTGTTTAATGTCTCTCCAAGATCCATTTCGAGATTCTCTTGTTAAATCATATTAATGAAATTACCCCGTGTTCTGCAGCCAACTGAAGCTTTCACATCCAGACCACGTTCTTGTTAAACGAGCGTCGTCCGCCGAAGACAACTTTGAAAGAGCAGTTCAGTCAGTTGCCTGATGTTTTGTGGTTTTGGCGGTAGTTAACAAGGTGAAAGCTGTTGCTTCACTTTTGTCACAGTTGTTTTTTGGGATTGTGCAAAACCTTTTATAAAGCCAAGAAATATACAACTGAACCTGGAAAGTATGTTTTTGATGTAGAGCTCAAATCTACTTATTAGTGGTATTTGCCAAAGTCTTGTTTGATAAAGTATGTTATTTTTACTGCTGCATGTAATTGAAACTTGACAGTGCTATTTTTCTTCTTCTTCTGATGTGATCTTGTAATATGTCGTCGCATCCCGCTACACATTCATTTATTCAGTTTTTGGAAATTAATTTCATTTTGACAAGTAATATTTTTGAAAAATAAATTTTTAAAAAGAAATTTTTTTTTTTGATGTTTGGTAATATTATAAAAAGTAAATTGAAAAATATTTTTTAGTGTTTGGTTATGTTATGAAAAATAAATTAGAAAATAAATTGTTAATATTTTTTTTAAGTTTATTAAAATAATTAGAAATAAATTTTACAAATTAAAAAGTTGAATGAGAATAATATTAAATTTTTTTAAAAAAATTTATAGATCATTTTAAATAAAATAAATAATAATTAATTAAAATAATACATATTAAATTTAATAGATAAAAAATTTAAAAAATGATGAAATTTAAAAAATATATAATTATAGATTTTAAATAAAATAAATAGTAATAAAAAGAATAAGAACTAAATCCGGTAGATAAAGAATTTTAATTAAAAAAATCATAAAAATAAAGATAAAAATTGATATAAAAATCAAATTAAATCAAATTATATTTGATAAAATTAAAAAAAATATTCATAATAAAATATATAATAAAAAAAAATTTAAGAATCAAATATGATATAATCAGTAAATAATATAATATTTTTAAATTTTTTATAATATCTAAAAGGTATTTTTAATACAAAATAAAAAAAAATACTTTTAAAAAAACTAAATTAAAATTCTTTTTAATACCCGCAGCAGTGTTTCAACGTAATACGTTAATCAAAACCGAACCATGGATATCTTCGCAAGAAGACTTCACAAAAATATAGGAACTTGACCTTGAACTTTCCATCAATATGAATGGAACTCATGCTCAGAGAGAAAACTCAAGCCATCACTGTTTCTTTCTTTTCTTTTTTTGTTTATTGACGATTATTCAGCTTCTATTATTCTTCAGAATTAGCATTTTATGGACTTTGATACAAGGTGTCCATAGTTGAAAACATGGATTGTGGAAAAACCATACCACATTAATGGAGGAAATTGATGCTGGTCTTTCCTTCACGCCATTCGTCAGAAATTACTCTTTGAACGTTTGACAAACCTCATATTAGTCCTGCAACTATGTAGAGCTTCTCGTTTTAATCCCTAACCACAGGTGATCTTATCATTCTGCCTTTCTTCAACTGTATCTTTTTGTTAAAATAATTGGAGATGGTGATAAGCATGCATGCTTGTGTTTCCTAATTGAACCTGTACGTTTTCTAGAAATCGTGGGTGCAAAAATACCAAATCATAGCTTGCAATTCAAGATAAGTTTAGGCAAATTGTAGCCAAATTGGAGGAATTTTATACTACCTAATGCTCGTGTTTTGAATGGAGGGAAAATTGGGCATTGTCACATCTAAGATTGGGGCAAACTAGGGTCGATAAATATTAGGAAGCAGAAGAATTTGATTGCATAGCATATAAAAGTACTTGTATATTCCTAATTTGTTGAGTTTAATAAAAATTTTGAAGGATTCTTATAAATTGATTTGCACTACATATTTTCCACGGGATGTGAAATATTTAGTTGTAGATAAATATGAACGAATTGATAAGAAAACACTAAATCTAATTAAGGTTAGATTATCATATAGTGGGCGAAAAAATATCCCATTGATGGAGGGCTCGATCGACTGATAAATTGATAGTTGGATGACTAAATTAAGAAACATTTTATATTCGGAGAACTAATTTGAGGTTTGCCCTGGAACTATCAAAGCATGTATAAAACTGGGAACTGTGTTTTCAACCACCGTATTCACTACTCACAAACTTGTATTGTTATGACCATAGCCAAAGCTTGCAAGAAGTTTCCTGTGAATCAACTAGAAGCCTAGCCAAAGAAACTTGACCTAGCAGAAACAAATGAAAAGGGGATTTTTTTATGATCCCGTATATTATCGGATAAGTATGCCTCTCATGCATGACTGATGAGGGGAAGAAAATTAAGCCATCACAATGTCATTTTCTTTTTTTTCTTGATTAATAATGTATAATCAAATCTGGTATATACTTGGACATGTATTAATATCTATTTTTTTTAATAATTAATTATATCTTGATGGAATATTTTATTGATATTTAAACATTGATTTTGTTGATTTCGTTGATGAATACCAATAAAAATAATGAGATAATATTATATCAGTAAATATTAATATAATTTATTGACAATATTGTTTATGTAAGTTTGAATTTAACAATTTTCCATTGATTATGATCATGATGGAACGATTAATAGCACAGTAGCATGCCGTTTTCTTTCGTTTATATATTTTATCATTGCCATGCATGACTTCAATCATCCATGCTTGCATATATCTACGCTCATCTTTATTGACAATATTGCTAGGTATGCAAAATATTCAATGAAGGCGACGGGGTCTAGAGGAATTGTACGTACGTTGTTGGGAATGGTAAAAGTATGCATTAGCATTGATAAAATAGGGTCAGGGTTACTTGCCCTAAAAGAAACATTCCTTGGCTCCTTCCCATTCCATCTATAAATACAGCCATGCATTCAAGGTGTAACAACCCTCAAGTATTGCATGCCTTAAAATGAAGGTTTCAATGACTGTAATTCTCTCAGTATTTTCAGCTCTCTTGCTGTCTGTATCACTGGCAGCTAATTCTGATCCAAGTCTTGACAACTTTCTACAATGCCTTCCAAATAATAGCCTTCCCTCTTACCCTATTTCTGAAGCCATCTATACCACTGCCAACCCCTCTTTCGAGTCTGTTCTGCTGACATACATCAACAACCGTAGATTTCTGACCCCAACAACACCGAAGCCACTTGCGATAGTCACTGCCCTGCATGAATCCCATGTCCAAGCGACAGTAGTTTGTGCAAAGTCTCATGGCTTGCAAGTTAGAATCCGGAGTGGTGGCCATGATTACGAAGGTCTTTCTTACGTGTCAGAGGTCCCATTCGTCATCCTCGACATGTTCAATCTCCGATCCATCGACATAGATCTTGCCAGCGAAACGGCATGGGTTCAAGCTGGGGCAACTCTTGGTGAAATTTACTACAATATTGCAAACAAGAGTAACGTGCATGCCTTTCCAGCTGGTGTTTGCCCTACAATTGGTGCAGGTGGTCATATTAGCGGAGGAGGGTACGGGACTCTGATGAGGAAATATGGTCTTTCGGTGGATAATGTCATTGATGCGAAAGTAGTAGATGTGAAAGGTAATATCCTTGATAGGCAGACAATGGGGGAAGATCTATTTTGGGCCATCAGAGGAGGAGGTGGAGCAAGCTTCGGAGTCATTCTTTCTTGGAAGATCAACTTGGTTCGAGTTCCGGCTAAAGTGACTGTTTTCAAGGTTGATAGGACCTTGGAGGAAGGTGCAACTGATATCTTTTATCAGTGGCAACAAGTTTCCACTGAGCTAGACAAAGAGCTTTTCATCAGAGCAATGCCACAAGTTGCCAATGGAAGTGTCGAAGGTACAAAGACGATTAGAATCTCTTTCTATGGCCTCTTTCTCGGACAAAGTGGAACCCTTATTTCCATGATGAACAAGCGCTTCCCTGAATTGGGTTTGCAGCAAAGCGACTGTATCGAAATGAGATGGATAGAATCCACACTTTTCTGGTTTGATTTGCCAAATGGTACGTCCATCGATGTTCTCCTCAATAGGCCTCGTGGAGCGCAAAGCTTTTACAAGAACAAGTCTGATTACGTGAACCATATTGTTCCAAAGGAAGCTCTGGAACGCATATGGAAGATGATGATCAAGGCCGAGCCAATGTGGATGCAATGGAACCCTATTGGAGGAAGAATGAGTGAGATTCCGGATACCGCAACTCCATTCCCTCACAGAGCAGGATACCTCTTCAAACTCCAGTACTCCATAAACTGGAGAGAAGAAGGGACCGAGGCCACAGACCGCTACATAAGTCTGATAAGAGAGATGCATGATGCAATGGCTCCATATGTCACCAAGTTCCCAAGGGAGGCATTTCAAAACTATAGAGATCTTGATATTGGCAGCAGTCCGAGCAATCAGACCAACTTCGAGGAAGCTAAAGAGTATGGCCTCAAATACTTCAAGGGTAACTTTCTCAGATTGGTGAAAGTCAAGGGAATGGTTGATCCAGATAATTTCTTCAAGCATGAACAAAGTATTCCTCCCCGTTGGATGTAGGAAAAGCCCTAAAAGTCTGTATTGTTTTGAAATTAAGTTTAATATTGTGTATTGTGATTGTTTCAGGGCTTTTTTCCCATAATAAAACTGTATTGCAAGATTTCTTTAAGCTAATAATAACCGCTCAGAAAATAACATAAAATTATTTTTAAAGTTTCATTCAAGTTTTTGAATTGATCTTTCTATTACACACCAAAAACACGATCTTTCTATTAATTATGATTTATTACATGTTAAGATGAATATGATCAAAGCCATTTTCAGTTTACGGAGCTAATAATTTATTCTTGAACTAAACAATTTCTTTTTTGCTTAACTACTCATTCCAAACTAGCTGGAATACTTTGTTCATACTTGAAGAAATCATCAGGATCTACCCTTGACTTGACTTTCACCAATCTTATAAAGTTGTTCTTGAAAAGCTTGCTGCCATAGACTTTAGCTTTCTCAAAGCTGGTCTGGTTGCTAGGGTTGCTACCAATATCAACATCTCTATAGTTGAGAAATGCCTCCCTTGGATTGCTGCTCACATATGGTGTCATTGTATCATACAATTGTGTTATCAAATCTATGTGATGGTTGGCAGCCTCAATTCCTTCTTGATCACTCCAGTCTACGGAGTACTGAATCTTGAACAGGTTTCCAGCTCTGTGAGGAAATGCAGTTGCTGTAGCTGGAATCTCATCCATTCTTCCTCCATAAGGATTCCACTGCATCCATACTCGCTCTACCTTGATCATCGTCTTCCATATTTTTTCCAAGCCTTTCTTTGGGATGGCTCTTTGTACATAATCAGATTTCCTTTTGAAAAAGCTTGCTCGGGTAGGCCTATTGAGTAGAGTTTCAATGGATGTTCCATTTGGAAGACCGAACCAGTAAAGTGTGGATTCTACCCAGCTCATTTCATTGCAATCTTTCTGCTGCAAACCCAATTCAGGGAAGCTATTTTTCATCAAGGGAAGAAGTTTGCAGCTCGGTCCTAGAAAGAGGCCAATGAAGGAAACCCTAACAGTCTTGTTACTCCTGGAGCTTCCATCGACTACCAGTGGCATGACTCTTATGAAAAGTTCTTTGTCTAGTTTACTAGCAACTGCTTGCCACCGGTAAACAACATCCGTTGCACCTTGCTCCAACGTCTTAGAGACAGTAAATGTTGTCACTTTGGGAGGAACATCAACCAAATTGATCTTCCAAGAAAGGATGACACCAAAGCTTGCACCACCACCTCCCCTGATTGCCCAAAACAAATCTTCTCCCATGGACTTTCTATCAAGGATCTTGCCATTGACATCAACTATTTTCGCGTCGACGATATTATCAATCGAAAGACCATGTTTTCTCATCAAAGGCCCATAACCCCCACCACTGAAGTGTCCTCCAGCACCAAGAGTCAAGCAAACACCAGCCGGAAAGGCAAGCACGTTGCTCTTATTGGCAATATTATAGTAAAGTTCACCGGTAGTTGCCCCGGATTGAATCCAAGCCGTCTTCCCCGCAACATCTATGTCGATAGAACGGAGGTTAAACGTATCAAGAATGACAAACGGAACATTAGATACGTATGAAAGGCCTTCATAGTCATGTCCACCACTACGGATTCTGATTTGCAAGCCATTAGACTTTGCACAAATAACAGTTGCTTGGACATGGGATTCATGCGTGGCAGCTATGATTGCAAGCGGTTTTGGGGTGGTTGAGGTTAGAAATCTGCTGGCTTTTGCATATGCTCGCAAAGTAGGTTCGAAAGAGGAATTAGTAATCCTGTAAATGGCTCTAGAAACAGGGTAAGAGGAATCACTGTGGCGAGGAAGGCATTTTAGAAACCTGTCAAGAGATGTATCAGAAGTTGCTAGCGGTACTAAGACCAAAAGAAGTGAACATACTAAGAGTCTCAGAGACATTGAAGCCTTCATTGTTTAAGGATATTATGCTTCAGGCTTCATTTGCAAACACATTGCATGCCTGTACTTGTAGGAAGCAAGAGAGGAAGGCAACTCTCTATTAATTAGTCCAAAGAAACTGCATCACAAAATATTCAATGCTTTCTCCATTAATCCAAAGTAACAGTAGCACAAAATATTCAATGCTTTCTCTATCTTGCGTGTCAAAAACTTTGAATATTTAATTTGTATATATCTTGGAATGTTTCTTTCAGAAATTCAAGAGGCTGACTGGCACATAAAAAGTCTTGTATACTTAGGTGGCTCACACATTATCATAAATGCATTGCAAAGGAAGAACTTTGGCAATTCTATGGTCCATTATGCACACTTTTAGGGGTATGTTCTGGCTTGATTACAAGTTGTGAGAAAGTTGTAAAAACCTGGCCGATCATAATAATCGGGTTAATAATTGAATAGATTAACTCGGGTTAATTAAAATAATATTATTTTAATAAAAAAATTAAATTAAATTTTAACAAAATTAACCTAGTTTGATCTATCAATTTTCACTTAAAAAACTCGGTCAGATTAATTACTAGATTGATCCGTTAAATAGAATTAGGTTTAAAAATGCTGGTAGGAAAGACTTTTGAATTAATAACGTTTAAATATTTAAAAGAAGTTTTAAACTCCTTATAATTAAGATTAAGATTGTTACGTTCCTTAATTTGGTTTAAGTTAATGTTGTTCAGAATTATTATATGAAAATTTTCAGTTTATAAACCAATGAATGAATGAATATATATAGAACAGTACTAAGGAATCAAATATAAAATACTATATATTACGTTTTTTCAATCCCATTCAATTTATGGATTTCTGGATTTGGCTAGTTTAATTAGCGAGATAATTAAAAGGGGTTGAAGCATAGTTAAAGAAAATCAACTTGGTATTTGACCTATTTCAATTCCTATTTCATAGTTTGGGTGGGTGAATACAAGTTAAGTTAGATCAATCTAAAATGTCATCCCATCAAAAATTTTAAAAAAAACAAAAAGTCAAAACAACATGATTTTAAAAAAGTTAAATTAAATTTAACCTGATAAAAAACCAAGTCAATCAGGTTTAATCGGATCAATTTTTATCTAGTTTTATATAAAAATCACTGCAGAGAACTGTTAAAATTCTAAAATGTTAGGATCACCCTGTAGACTCGAGTCTTGAATTTAAAAAAACCCATAACAAAATTTATTTTGACTACAACATGGGTCTACTACATGGTAAGATTTTATAACTAGAGTCATAATGACACGATATCTTGAATATTCTAGAACCGCACGGTAAGGTTTATAACTAGGGTAATCTTGACCAATCTTCCAATTTCTTATGATAATTGGAAGAGTGATAGCTGCAATTACAAAAAGAAAATATTAAATCTAGCTGGTTGGTTCACACATGATCACAACTGTCAATTACAAAATATATTGTCCGAGAGAAAGAACAAGCTAGCTATATATAGTCCTTATTATAATGATTGTCTTGGAATGATTCTGGTTCACAGTTCTCGACAGAACCACACCAATCATGCAATGCAAGCCTGTGCCCTCTAATACAATGAACATGTTATTTCTTTTACTATAATTTTCAGTGCCCAGTTGGTGACAAAGCATGCAGGAGGGGTCTTGCTCCCTCCTCGCATCCGCGCACGCATACTCGTATATAACCATGCACTGCTGACAATTAATGAATAAATATAATATTTCGTCAAAATCTTTAAAAAATTCAAAAAAATTAACTATTTATGCATTTGATTCTTTATTTATAATTAAACATTTATTCAGTTGCATCCATAACTATCTTGTAATAACCATTACTATTATCATTAATTATTGCTCAAAACTCAGGATTTGGTGCCTTGTCTTAGGGGACCTGCAAGTGGAAACCTTAAGCCTACATGCATGTCAAATAAGCACTTGATATTTTGTTCTCTACGTTACATTTATTTTAAATTTCCAACCACTTTTGGGATTTTAATGCCTATTCATTGCAGACCATTCCTTTCTTTCATGCCTGCTTGGCTTTTTTCCAGTCAGTCTTCTGCATTTCTCTATTGAAAGTGGCATTGATTGCCCTAACTGTTTGGAGCTTTTAACCATACAAGATCAATCTAGAAATATACTCGAGTTATAGGTTATGAGAATCGACCCTCCTAAAATTTTTTCATAAAAAACCAATAGGTAAATCAAGTTTTAACCGAGTCAATTCAAGTTTTTAACTAAATTAACTAGGCTTTTACTTTCTTTTTTTTTCAATCCAAACCAATCTTAACCCCGGATCAACCAAATTGCATATCAACCCACCTTAACATTAATCTAGTTATAAAACAATGCTTTTACCATGCAATCTTTTAGGTCTTTTATATTCCGAGGAGTTAGACTAGTGTTGATCGCGCATAATTTGGTACTGTTTAGCTTCAAAAAATGTCTTTCATTCTCATCATCTTTTCATATCTTCTACTCTCTTTTTTCTCTATTTCTTGAAACAAAAAATAACATAATAAATTGAAAAAAAAAAACATGAAATAGATGAAATAATTAAGCTATAAATGGATTTAATAACATAGAAATTAAATATATAGTTCATGAAACTATGAAGGCTAGTTAGTCAGCCAACATAAACTACAGGGACTTGGTTATAATTGAGTCCTGCGCAAAGTCTGCATTAATTTCCAAAAAAGAATTATAACGTAAGCATAAATGATAAGAGTGCAATGAGCCAATGACAACATAGCACCATTATTTTCAGAATATTTTGCAATGGCAGCCAGGAACTGGCAAGGTCAAGAGCCATTTGGTCAACATTCTTATAAACTACAATCTTGTAACCCTAGCAGCTTCTTCAATGCTCTCTGCTTCATACACCCACTCAAGGTTTGACTATGGCAGAGCTCTACGCAAAGTTCAGGTTAACTTGGCTAAATGAAATGATTCTGGAGGCAAACAGCACAGTCCCCATTCTCAAAAAACCAGCTTTATTGAACATGAACTATGATAACCGATGGGTATGAACAAAAGGGTAGAATCAATATAGAAGCTATACCAGCGCCAGGGCATCGTATTATTGAGATATTATTGGTTGGAATACATGTAATGAATTGGCCGCTCCTAACACTACATATTAGAAGGTGAAAAAAATATCTTTATCTGAAACCCACTTCTAAGGGAGAATAGAAGCACAACTGGAGTCGGTGCTGCGTGGGGGCTGCGGGGGTCTGAGTTAAATTTCTGCTACGGACTCTTCCCTAAATGTTCAAGAAGCCATCACCAAAGGGGATCCATACCCATTTTGATGTGATTTTTGCCATCTCCATGCAGTCTGTAAGCTCTTCTGGAGATCCGTGTATTGCGCTGTCCAGTTCAGCTCACGGTAAATTTTTGATGGGTCACTGAATACTTCAGCGTAGTCACCAGGACGGCGAGGTAAATAGTCAACTTTGATATCTACACCAGTTGCCTTTTTACATGCCTTAACAAACTCCTTGACTGATCTACCTGATAATAGTAACAAGAAACAAACAACAGCTTGAGAACACAAGAAGACTGAAAAATCACTTAGAGAACAGTGAAACTTGGTCACCCACCCTTTCCAGTGCCAACATTGTAGATTCCTACTTTACCAGGCATTGCCTTTTCAAGTGCTTTAACATGAGCATCAACAAGATCAGTAACGTCAATATAATCTCTTATACAAGTTCCATCATGCGTCTTATAGTCTGTTCCTTTAACCTGCAAAGTGAAAACAACACCAACACATTCTGAGAATTTCATTCTTCGTAATGTAAATACAACAACAGATCAGGGCATGGCACAAAGAATATGGAATCAGGCAGATATTAGCAATCTCTACGTACGAAAACTCAATAAATGTCCCAATAGCCTGATTCCCAGACTCCCAAAGAGTCCAAATTTTCAGCAAGGAAATCAACACCTAAAACTAAACCAGCCGAGTTCTGAAAATCAAAGTAACAACAATTACAAAGCAGGAAGGCACAGTGCTCTACATTCTTTTTCTGAAAGATTGAATGAAGAAAATCTCCTTTTCACCAGGAATTGCAGAATCATACATTTCTACCAAAATACAAACTGATATTTCTACTTTTTTCGGAGGTTAGCCTTGAAATAACTCAACAGTCAAGTTGCAATTTTGGTCTAAAAGGGAAAATTCAAGTAAAAGTACCTTCAGCCCAGGAATAATACCACGAGCTGCATCGAAACAAGCACCGGAAATTCGTCCATGCTCACGCAGTTCAGGTCTAGGAGCCTCACCTAACCTGCCATCTGGATCTGATCCAATCACATTGAAGTATCTGAAAGTTGATCGAAAAAGCATTCATCATTTCATACCCTTTAAGAGTGAGCAGTTCTCATTATTTAACTTTCATTTAATGACGGGATGTTGCTTTAAAATATCAATTTTGTATTCAAAGCCTCATCTTCTGCAGTTAGTTCAAAAACTGAAGGGCATTTGAGGAATACTTTTAAAAAAAAAAACAGAGATCAACTAGTAAATTGAACGAAAAGCTTCAAAAATAACAAGTAAGAATATGCCAGCTATTGGAAAGTCAATAATTCAAAGAAAAAGGTATAAGGATACTCAACACCAACCTCAATATCATAATTGCCATGTCTGAGTTTTTAGAAAAATCAAGGATGATATCTTCTGCCATCTTCTTAGCTTTTCCATATGGATTAATGGGTACCTGAGTTGAGGGACAAACATAATTCAGTCACCTATCATGTAACCTGATAAAAAGGAAAACAAGTTGTAGCATTCATTCTTGCGCTCTCTTGTCCTAAATGAAACTGTAGACTGGACAAACAGAAGAAAAAAGAATGCCAGTTAGAAAGTTTTTAACTCAAACCTGTGGAGTTACTTCAGTAATCGGCATCTTTTCAGGCTCCCCATATGTTGCACAAGTACTTGAATATATCAAAGTCTTTACATCATTTGCAGCCATTGCCTCCAACACTACCAAGGTATTTGATGTGATATTGTGATAGTACCTGCACAACAAGGACAAGCATATCATCATTTTGGACACATGATTAAGGGTATTGATTTTGACTGAGAATATAGGTTTTCAGTTAGAAGATGATTCATATCTATACAAAGTGAAATATATGATAAAAGAAAATCTCAAGACTTGATTTACATTATATCAGTTTTCAAAATCAATGTTCTGTACGTATTCTATAGCTTCCAGTGGATTTTCTATGATTATTGGACTAAGAAACACAATATGCAAGATACAACAGAAGTTTCAACCAAAATTGGCTTCCCTGAGCTATTAGGCAGTAAGATGCCCAGTAGATTTTAATAACAAGCCCCAAGGAAAGGTTGTCATGGAAGAATTGGTATCATGTGAATACTGCAACAAGTGATGGTATTCTTGTAGATAGGAACCCTGAACGAACTCATGGTGGTAGTAATGGTGATGGAAACAGCACTACCAGTGGGAAATGCAGCAGCTGGTGTAGTGGTGTCAGTGGCATAATGGGATTGTCAACTTTAGAGGTGGAAAACAAAGATTATTCCAAGTAGGAATAGTAATCAGGAAATCAAGAAACTCTACCAGCCAAGCAAAAGTTTGTGGTCCCCGATACTTAGCAGATAGCCAGTTATAGCAGGTTGAAGAAGGGCAATGGGTATTCATATTTGTTCTGTGCATGAGTCACCATAGGCATAGTGACACAAATACTCATGCAAGCTAAAGCAGCAAGTCTTATAAACCCAGGCTGCACAGAATATGTGCAGTTACCTGGCAAAGAACACAACTTTTTCCTATCCCACTGGCATAATTTTTCACTTTCAAAGAAATGAGATTTTAATCATGGCTAATTACTCTTCTAATTCTTTCCTTACATTTACTTCCCCCTCATTTTCCCTAACTTATAGAAGAACACTTAAAGTATCAAATAAACAAAATAAGATTCAAGGTTCCATTTAAACATCCTTAAAATAACATGATTTCAGGAAATTCCATTGTCATGCTTTTAAGTTTTGAACCCAAATATCAATGATTACCAGCATTAGAAGATAATTTCCTTCTATTCTTTTAATGCTTGTTCATTCTTAAAAAAGAAGTTCCTTTGCCTTCAATTTTTTCAAAACAACACCATGGAGCTGCTATTCTGCAATAATTTGATGCCTGTTATCCCATCATCTAAATCTTACTTGCAGTTCTTGTATGCAAATCATAGAATCAGGCTATCCAAAAAATCCCTTGTATGAAAAGTGGTCTCAGTGATACCTTCCTTAAACTTCTTATTATTCCATGTGGCAATGGAAAAAGAAAACCTAAACTTGTAATCACACAAACACAAACTATTTTGCAGCAAGTTCAACAGGAAACCAAAACGAAAGCTTACTTCAGGGGTTCCATGGTGCTTTCTCCAACATATGCAACTGCTGCAAAATGCATCACAGCATCAAATGCATTTTGTGAGAAGATAATGTTAACCTGGGATTTTGGTGAAGGAAACATGTTGCAACATCCAAGTTCAGCTATCTTTATAAACAACCTAAAATCAGCACTATACATTATATATATCAAATTGTAAGGATACAGTTTTAGGATCTCCCAGGTCAGCATATATAAACTGAAGCCTCCCGGGCTCTGGAAATAATTCTTGTAAAACCTTGACTGCACCTATGTTTCCTCGAGAAAGGTTGTCCTGTTAACAATATGAAAATCTTTACATTAAATATATAGAGATATTAACATCACGGGTGATAACAGGATCTTTCAAGTGATAACAGATCCGAAAGGAAGTTGATATATTTCATGTAAGGAACATACCACTATGGTTACTCGGTAACCATCCTTCAAAAGTCGCAATGCAGCATGGGAACCAATGTAGCCAGCACCACCTGTCACTAGGACATGGATCACCCCTTCTTCATGCAAAGAGAACTGAAAAACAAATCATCAAGTACGTTAAACAAAAAAGGTCATAAACTCAATTTGTAATTCAATGGCCGAACATAATTGAGATTTGGACAACTGATTTCACATTTGAAAGAGGCGCGCAAAAAAATCCAAATGCCCTTTACTGGAGAAGTAAAGGTGGCAATACAATTCCTAGAGTGAGATGACCCTGTATTTTCTAGGGCCAAATAATAAACATGCTTCAAGTTTCAAAATGCTATTTCTGCAGCTTCAGGGGAAAAAACAGGATGTCTGGACGCAATCAAAATGTCTGTTAATTATTTTTATGTCAACTCTTCCACACCAAAAGAGTATTGACTTAACAGAAGACAAATGAACAAAGGATCAAGTAGTTACCGGGCTTGGAGAATAAAAGGTCGGAGATTGCTTTAGCATAATTATACATAAAGCTGTGAGGGTAGCAGCCAAAAGAATCTTTCCTACAACGTTGTTTTTCCTTTTTGGATCTGAATAATCCATGCCTGCAACAGAATGAGCAAAACCAAAAAATTAAACCCTGAAGGCAACTAGTAGCTTCATATAATTCAAGCAAGCAGAAGCCAACCAAACAATAAATATCAAGGGAGTAAAGAGGGAGCATTTTGATATCAAAATGTAGAGCCATGAAACAGACCTCCAAGAGATATAGATCTATTGGACCTTGGCTGAGCTCTGGTCCTGCCAAAGTTTAGCATTTGGAGAGTCCTTCAATTCCAGTCCCTTTCTTTCCCAAAACTAAGTTTCAGTACCAGTGATTTTCTGCTCCAGTCTGCTGCAATGAAATCAAATTCAAACAATTAGCAATGATAGAGTTTGAAAAGAAGAAACCAAAAGACATGAAAGGTAAAATCAGAACCAAAAGGAAGACCAGCTGGGTCCTATATAAGTATTTGAAGCCAAAACAAAGAGAGCAAAAGGTTAAACACTACAAGTAAAAAAAAATACAATTCAAATGGGGAAAACCAAAAACCCAGGAAAATTCACCACTCAATTCAATTCTTTACAATCTGAAACCAGTTAAAAGAGAGAAAAGGAGAAGAATTTCAAGCTCCAAAAAAACCAGTAAACAAAAGAAATCACTCCTCAGAACTCCATTTGTTACATAAAAAATAAAATCAATTAAAAAAAATGCACAGACATAGCAATTGTTTGTCAGGGCATGTCTGATACCAGAGATTAAAAAACAAAAAACAAAATTCTGATATCAGAATGTCCACCATAGACAACCCAGAAAGACAAATGATGAAGCTTCTAACAAATATAAGGGGAAAAAAAACATTTTACAGAGAGAAGAACAAACCAAATCCCAAAATGGGAATTCCTCAAGATCCAAGAACACCAATCAATCAAAACCCATTTCCAAAAACACTGCAAAAATCCCAAAAATCACACCATTATCAAAAAAGAGCTAGTCAATCAAAACAAGAACAAGAAAAAAGCTCAAATATTTAGCAGCAGCAGTCTACTTAAAAGAAAAATACTTAAAATTCTAACATCAATACCACTAACGAACTTCCCAAAAGAAACCAATTTTCCTTATCAAGAACCAATAAAAGATCTATCTTTACTGTAGATACAAATATACAGCAAAGAAGGGAAGAAAACGCTTGAAATTTAAGGACATGCACTCACATGAGAAATGACGCAGAACCCACAAAAAGATGATCAAGAAAACGTAAAAAAGAGAGAATTCTAACTACAGAAATAAATTAAAGATTTTTAAAGAGAGAGGAAAACTTGTAGGAATTTAGAGAGAGAGAGAAGCGTACAAGTACAAGAAGAAAAAAAGTGAAAACGAGAGAAAGGAGGGTTCCGGTTGTTAAGGTACGTTTGAATGTGTAAGAGAAGAATTGTAGTCATAGGCGGAGAATTCTCTGTGCATTCCATGTTGTCATCGAATGAGAACATGAGAAAGAGAGAGCGGAGGTTTGAAAATTCAATTAGAAAAATAATTTTTTTTAACACTAATTATTTAGTGTTCAGTATTTTGATGCTATTTTTTAAAAATATATTTTTTTAATTTTTTAAGTATATTAAAATCATTAAAAAATATATTTTTAAAATTTAAAACCAGTATTTTTATGTTTTTAAATTATTTTACTATATTAATATAAAAAAATTAAAAATTAAAAAATATTATTTTAATATATTTTTAAATAAAAAATATTTTTAAAAACCAGACCACACTTTCCAGCCTGCATGTTCCATCTTTAATATCGGTTTGGCGACGTGATAATTGTGGCGCCGTCTGAATTACACCAAAAATAAAACTTGTGCTAGGGTGCAACGCATTTCCTTTAGAAGAATTGATTTTTAAGATGATGTGATGTTTTCTTTAGGTTTTCTAATAATTATATTATTTTATTTTAGTTTATTATAATTTAAAATTAATATAATGTAGAAAAACATTTGTAGTTTGTGGCGAAAATATTGTAATTTATGATAGATTTGCATAGCAACTACTTCAAGGAAAACATATTATAATAAAGGTTTGTAAAATATTTTTTAAATTTTCTCTTGTTTGTCTTCAAAAAAAAACCTTAGAAAATACTTTTTATATTTATTTTTAGTAGAATATTTTACCAAAAAAATAATCTATAAAAAATATTTCACAATAAACCTTCGAACTTAGTTTATTTACTATAAAATATTTTCAAATAATAAAGTTCCATTAAGTATTTTATATGTTTTTTTTTTTTTGTCAACTATCTCCCCCTTCACTATTATTATTGAAAATTGTTTTATATGAAAAATGTTTTACCATAAGATATTTTTTAAATTAAATATTAAAAAATATTATATACGACATAGCATTTTACAAAAAATAATTACACAAAATAAACATACCCTAAATTTGTATAATTTTGAATTTCAAGCTATAAAAGTTGCAAAAAGTTATATACACATGTAGGTATTTTTGCTTTAATGGGCTGCATATCTTGTCTATTTAGAAATATAGTTGTGGCTGCTTTTCAAAGTGTTTTTTATTAATAAATGCATCAAAATGATATATATATTTTTTATTTTTTAAAAATTATTTTTAAGATTAATATATCAAAACGATTCAAAACATAAAAAAATTAATATTTAGCAACAAAAAACACTTTGAATTTTTTTAGAATTATTCTGAAAAAAAAACTCAATACCGTCCAAAAATCTCCAATTCCATTAAATTTCACAAAACAAGAAAAGGTAGTTAAAAGAATGTAGTGAATGAACCCAAATCCTTGTGAAGATTAATTTTTTGATATATATATATATATATATATATATATATATATATATATATATATATATATAAAAACTAATTAAGGCTATATAATTTTTCTAAAATTGCAAAAAAATACCAAGAAATTGGAAATCTAAAATGAAATATCATGTCCTTCTAACGTGAGATTAAATCTTAATTTAAACTATAGCTAATAATAATAATAATAATAATAAAAAGCACTTGAGGGTTTAGCTCAGTGGTCAACCGTGTGACTTGTTCCGCCCCCGTTTCAAGTTCGATCCTCTATGTGCACGCCTGTCACCCCCGCGGTGCCTTACCTGCTTACTGGGCTTGCAGGATGTTCAGTGGGCCGTGAAGAATAGTCATGGTGCGCGCAAGCTGGCCCGAACACCCCACAATAAAAAAAAAAAAAAAAAAAACCAATCTCTTGAAATTTGTATCGGGAATATATTTTTAAAAAGGAATGCATGAAAGGGAGAGGCAGTCAATGACAAGCGAAGCGGAAATAGCGGGGCGAAGGCTTTTTCTTGGGTATCTGGAACTCATCTACCCTGTCTGTCACCAGTTACGTGCCTCCATGTCATTGCTCTTGTCTCTGCTTTCTCTTTGTCTTTAAATTAATTTTATAATAATTCAATGATTATCGCTTGACTTTCTTTAAAACTATATTGATTTGGGAATGTTTGAAGGTGTATTTATAATTATTTTTTAAAATATTTTTTGTGTTAAAATATATTAAAATAATTTTTTTATTTTTTAAAATTAAAAAATTAAAATAATTCAAAACATATAAAAAAATTAATTTTTCTATAACCGCATTTTCAAATCGACAATCCAATAACTTATCACCTAGAAATTGCATTCAAGTCACATTTTATATCAAGTTTTTTTTTTTTTTTATTTAAACGGTGTCCTTTTATTTATTTTTTTAAAAAATAAATGATGTTTTTTTTAGACCGGTTGCTGAATATTGTTTTTCTATCAGATGTTTTTCTGAATTTTCTATATTTAACCATGTTATAAAAAATTAGGCAATAAAATTTACTTTTTAGTTGAAAGAGAACATAAACTTTGGACGAAAGAAAATGTTTTTCATTTAAAAAAAATAGAAAACACTTTATTGAACGAAAGTGGTATAATACTTTATTATTCTTATATATATATATATATATATATATATATATATATATATATATATATAAAGTAATTTAAAATATAATATTAATAGAAAATAATAAATTACTAATATATTTATATGAAAAAAATATTATGATATATATATCAATCTATAATATAAAAGTACATTAATTTGATATATTAGTATATATAATACTTTAATTTATATAATATTGCTAGAAAATAAATTCTAATACAAAACATGTTATATTATACAATAATCATACATTTTAAATCATATTAATTATAATATAAAATTAGGATACTATAGAAAAAAAAAATATTTTCAAGGATCTCCAAACACAAAAAAAAATGTTTGATAAAAATTAAAATTCTACTATTTTTAAAAAAATTAATAACTCAAAGTGTATTATTTTTCAATTTATTTTTTCATATATCTAGGATAATTTTCAACTCATTTTTTATTATACAACTAAACATTTAAAATTAATACATTTTCTTGGAAAATCATTTTCCTTGGAAATCATTTCCCAAAATGAATCAATTTTTGTGGCCTTAATATGAAGAAAAAAAAATATTTTTTAAGGTTTTGAAAATAAAAAAAAAATCTTAGAATTTACTTCAGAAATATTTAACAAGGTTAGATGTCTATAATATTATATTTAAAATATTTATATTATATATATAATTACATGTTATAAAATAAATTATATACAAATATATGATATAGTAATTTTTTTAGTATATTTTTTATGATATAGTTAAATACTAAAAAATATTTTATAATTTATTTTTTATGATAATATTAAATATATAAAAAATAATTTTCTTTTTAATAACGTGTTTTTTATAAAAAACATTTAAAAGAAAAAAAACTCTTTTTCGACAAGAAAAAATTAATTGATTTGACAAAATCGAGACACTGATTCTGAACCGACACTTGTAACTATGGTTTTTTGAGATATTTAAGCGGGACCCATATAAAAAAACAAAAAGAGAAGTGGGCCTCACAAAAAAGAGGACAGCTGGAATGGTCGAATACGTTGGCAGGTTGTTTTTTACTGCATGTCTGGAAATTCATTGGTTTTTTTAAAATTTTAATGTTTTGATATTAAAAATAAATATAAAAAAATTATTTAAATATATTTTAAAATAAAAATTATTTAAAAAAAAAGCCCCACTATCACTATAATAATATAAATACGTTACAATAAGTCAATTTAGTGGCCAAATTAAACTATTCAATACTAGTAAACATCATTTTAAAATTTGATTCAAGTGGAGGTGTATTTAACCCGAGTTAGATTTAAGATTTTATTTTTTAAAAATTAAAATAATATTATTTTAATTAAAAAATAAAAAATAATAATTTATTAATGATCAAATCAATCCTATTTTTTACTTAATTAACTTGTTTTTTTTTTTTTTTGTGTTAAATGAGACACCCAAACTTGGCATGAAATGAATAAATATTGTCTATCACGAGTCCATTATTAATTTCTCCAACCAAAGGGACTTGTTTCTCCCTAGCTCTCCTCTCTCTTGCTTTGGTCAATTTTTAATTTTTTTTTATCACTTAGTATGGAATTTTTTAATTAAATTTGATTAAAAAGTTTTAATGAAATTTTATATTTTTTTTAGTGTTAATAATTGAATTTCATTTGAAATTCAATCTCTAAAAATATTATAAAAGCAAATCTGAAATCAACTCCTCTTATTTACAATTCTAAATAAAAAAATAAATTTAATGGTAAAATTAACCTTTTTAAAATATCCGGCTCCCCATCTTTTTTAGATACATTTAAAGAAATAAAAGAAGGTAACAAGAGTATTATAAAAAATAAAATGAATTGAATTTTATTTTTATCAAATATATAAATTTTATTTATTTATTAATTGGTTTCACGAAACTTAAAACTGAAACAAAGCAAGCAATTAATTTACTCCTTTTGTTTTTCATTTCCTAGAAGTTATGCGATCCAATAATTAATTCTCCTAACAAATAAAAATAATAATTAATAATTTACAAGTGATGACAACAACAAATATTAATAACAATCCCACCTGCTCTGCATAAATAAAGCATTGCTTCTATTCATTTCTGTAATGGATGGACATGTCTCTTCGCTTGATAAAAAAACAATTGTTGGTAGCATAGTTTTCGGATCCATTTCGGGCCTGGGTTTTGGGTGGATTAATTTTTTTTTAAAAAAAAATTAAAACAACATCATTTTGGTAAAAATAATTAAGGGGTTGCAACCGGGATTACACCGGGTTTTTTCTTTCTCTATTTTTTTCGAACCTGGCCCGGTTCCAGCCCCGGGTCAACCCGCCGGGCTGGGTTTCAAAGCTATGGTTGGTAGTGTAGGAAAGATTAGTTTTTAAATTATATTTTTGTTTGGAAATATATAAAAATAATATTTTTATTTTTTAAATGTATTTTTAATATCAATACATCAGACCGATTTAAAATATAAAAAATTAATTTAAAATTATAAAAAAATATATTATTTTTTTTAAAAAAACACCTAAACAAAATAAAACCTTCTTCGGAAATAAATTATGAAGCTGGTTTGCTCTAGGTTTTTTATTTTATTTTAATATTATTTTAAGATAAGCCATGGATCGATAGAGGTAAAATAAAGCTCATGGTATAGAGATGGCACCACGTTCTTAGTCTAGGCAGATCCCAGTATAGATCAGCAGTTGGATTTTTCAATGGAAAATATCTTAGCACTAGTTTGTGTGTTTTTGACTAATTGTTCTTATTAAATAACTTTAAAGATGTATTTCTCTAATTCATTTATCATGTTTTCAAGAAAATACCTTTTTTAATATCTTATTTATCTTGGGATTAACCTGGTTTATGTCTTGAGTTATTGGGTTTTTGGTTTAATCCATGAGTCATTGGGTCAATTTGATTTTATTATTTGCTCTGGTAAAATGGACATTCATGTAATTGTGTTTGACATTTTATTTCAAAAGCACTTTTTAAAAAATTTAAAAAATTTTTATTTTATTTTTTGCTTTAAATTAATATGTTTTAATGTTTTCAAATTATTTTAATGTGCTGATATCAAAAATAATTTTTTAAAAATAAAAAAAATATTATTTTAATATATTTTAAAATAAAAAATACTTTAAAATATAATCACTGTCACTAAAAATCCCCAAACAATAGAATCATGCTATGAAATGTGCATCTCCCATGCGCAAAAAGTCGTCAATACAAAAACCCGCATGAAAAGGAAAGAAAGCATCATATGATCATTGACAAATAAACAACCTTTCCCTTCTTTTTTATGGTGATGTTACAAGAAGATCAATTGATTTAATATTTCGCCTTCCACCATGGACCATCTCATTCATTCGTTGTACTCTAAATATAAATATATTATGGCACACAAGAAATGGCAATAATGTTGCACATGTAATGGCATAATTGCAGCATGGTCCAACTTGTTCTAATGTATACATGGTTATAAAACTCAACTTAGTTCATGATTTGATTAAAATCTCGGTTATAGGTTGAGCAAATCAATTTAAAATGTTATTATTTAAAAAAAATTAAATTTTATCTCACTTGAATCTTAATCCAGTAGACTACATTGCTAATTGACTCATCATGTCTACTCCCATCTAATTTAACATGTTCAAGCAAAGTTTTGAATCGATGAATTATTGAACTGGCTCTCCAGCTCGGATTTTAACCTAATTGACAAGGTTGCAAATGAACTCATCATGTCAATACTAATCTAATTTAATATATTCAAATAAAGTTTCGAATCAGTGACCTACGATCGTGCAAAGTTTTATAAAACTCAATGACTTACATGGTTTTGGACCCTTCATATACTAAAGGAATTATTCCTTTTCCATGCAGGTAATGGAGGGTCGGTTGTCGAAGTCCTAGTCGAGGCTGAAAACAAATATTAGAAGTAGTGATTTGTTGGATTTGGTCACCTTATTATTTTTCAATGTTCTAATTTTTTTAGTACCTAACTTGGTGTTGACTTAAGATTTGCAGCCACTTGAATTGTTTGAATAGCTTAGGAAGAACCCTATCTTATCTCTGTTAGTTTGACTTTTCAATCACACTCAAGACTCGAGGAAGAAGAAGAGCCTCCTCAAAGTGACTTCCAAATCCCTTCTCACCATGCTTTCAACTCTCGAGGAAAAAGACAAGTGGAGATGAGATCTTCAATTTGGTGCTTCCATTTAAAGGAAAACAATTAACTATTAATCCGTTTCTTAATCCTAATATCTTGCTTGATCAATGGATAATCCATGAAATGTTTCTATCATCTCAAGCAACATGATCATGTGACACTTCTAGTCCTTAAATCTTAGAAAAAGAGTGGATGGAGTCATGAGAAGAAGAAGATTATGTGTTTTACTTATTCTAATTGTATGCGTTAATTCCTTAATGCCTTCAATTTGATTGAATTATTACTGTAAATTAACTTAATTAATCTCTTCTTAAATTCCCATGGCCCAATTGAAGCCTACATGATATAAAATTTGGGTTAGGTAAAAGGATAAGAGAGAGAGAGAGAGATCAAATGAAATTGATACGAAATACTGAAAATTCTAGATTGCTTTGACTAAGTAGCGATTAAGATTGTATTAAGCCAATTAATTGATGGACATGGACCAAACTTACGATATCTTAACAGAGAAAATCAATAAAATTTTGACCAAATCATACTCATGATATTGGCTTTTGAGGAGTCTAAAGGTTATTTTTGTGTTTTAAAAATATCTTTTTTTAAAAATAAATATATTTTTTTTCTTCAAATTAACTTCTTTTGATATTTTTATATTGTTTTGATATGCTGATTAAAAAAAAAACATTTTGAAAACAATTACGGCAATACCAAAATTGCTATGTAATACCTGTTTGAGATTGTGGTAGCTGTTGCGATTTAAAGTGTTTTTAGTTTAAAAATGTATCAAAATAATTTTTTTTTATTTTAAAAAAATTATTTTCGACATCAGCACATAAAAAAAATTTAAAAATATATAAAAATAAAATTTAAATAAAATTCTTTTTAAATTTTAAAAAATATAATTTACACTGTGTTCTCAAAGACCGGAAAAAAATTTCAATGCCTTGGTTTTCTTTCCTGGTAGGGGGATAGGTAAGGTTCCTGTTCCTATATACAATTTTTTTCTCTCACTATTCCTTTCTTTAATTGCCATTAATTGAATTGGACTTAAGATTTTAAACATCTAAATCAAGAAAAAAAATCTTCACGTAAATTATGCCAATTATACGGCTGACAAGTATTGCCACATGCACGCATATAAGTGGACAGGGAGGCTTGAACAATCAAGAACTAGAAGTATAACCGTATAAGATTTGAGAAGAGAGGTTAAGATTAACAGATCATAACCTTAAGGGACCACAATGTTATTTTACCCTTTAGAGTCGTCGGCATGCTCCACCAGCAAAGTGTTGAAAAGTCGCCCATTTTAGTTGCCGATTTTGGCCACCTATTTTCAACACGAAATTGCAGATTCCACAGTCAATCTCTTGCAGAGAGTGGATGTTGATTGAAAGCAAAGTTCCTTAATTTGTAGTTGGCTGAAGTTGTAAGACAGGCAGGCCACCTTTCTTCTCAAGGTGTGGTTAGATAGGGTGTTTGATTGTGATTTGTTGGTTAATTTGGGTGTTTGATTCAAATTTATTAAATCAGGAAGGATTTATGACCTGACTCGAGTATCGGGATAATAATAAAAAAAAAATTAACTCAGGTTATCTCATGTTGTTTTAATATTTGTTTTTAAAAAAATTAAAATGATATTATTTCAAAAATCTTTTTAGATCAAACTCAATTTTAACTAAATCGTGTTTAGGAATTGGGTTAACAAGTTATCGAGTTGACCCACTAGGCTCAAACAAGTATAATACTTGTTTAATTATCATTCGATGATTAAGATATTCGATTTCTTCAAGTTATTAAAAAAATAAACATGAAAAGAAATTAGGGGATACAATATGATGCTTAAGGCTTACTCAAGCGCTTCATAGTTTGTAGTTTCTCCTCTTATGTTATTTAACATATGCTTAAGTTCAAGAAGGATTGGTAGGAAGAAATTTATGATATATACATTATTGTTTGCAAGATATTCTATTACTAAAAAATATGACAATAATTTTTTGTTTTAAGAACACACACAAATTGTTGAATAAAAGAGATGCAGCAATGAATAAGGTTATGTTTAAAAATATGATAATAATTGATTTTTACTTGGGGAACGTATCAAAATAATATATATTTTTATTTTTTAAAATTATTTTTGATACCAGAATATTAAAACGAGCTGAAAACTAAAAAATAATAATTTAAAATAAAGAAAAAAAGAATAAAAAAATTAAAAAATTAAAAACGCTTTTGAAACGCAAAAACAAACAGCTCCAAGAGAAGAGCGGAAAAATCACCCCCCTTAATTTCTTAAGAAATCATAACAGTCCTTAATAATCTAAAGATTCTCAATATGCCCTCCCTTTCTAAACAACCCTGATAGTTTTTGAAGCTCTCTCTCATTACTCCACGACATTTCTTGATTTAACATTAATTTCTAGCTTAAAACTCAAACAAAAACGCATTTACTTTCAATTCGTGAGCAGGGATCTCAAGCATACTCTTCTCTTTCTATTAAAAAAAATTAAAAAGAAGAAGAAATTGTTGTGGACGAGTGAAGCAATCCATTGACCCCTACCCTACATCCTAGACATTTGACAAGGAAAAGAAGTGGTCACGTCCTTTTTGCCTTTATGGGGGGGCTTTGCCCTGCACAGATCCATCTCCTTCCAAGTGCTTGCCATGAACACACCAAATCACTTTAAAAGCAAAAGAGAGAACATAATCTGTGGCATTGTTTTTTAGGCACTCTTTAGCCTTTTCTTCTGTTTATGTCTAAACTTTATGGCTCTGTTACGTTCGCCATCAGAAAATGATGATAATACTAGCAAAAATGGACCTCAATGCAGGAAGATTCAACACGACGCGCTCAAAGACCTTCAGGAAACCGGAATATCCCAAAAACAGAGGAAGCAGGCTGGTGTACGGTCATAGAGATGTGGCCCTATCAAAATCATAATAGCTGTATTTGATTCCAGCATTGATCTGTAAAAGTATGTGGGTTTTTACATCAAGTCGTGAATCATCGGTCAATTATTATAGCCGAAAGATATTGTTTTGTTTTTCTCAAAATGAAAAAATCTTAAAAATTCACTTGGTTGGTTGAGTTTGTACTAAGTTTAAACGAGTTAATATGATCGAATTACTAAAAACTTTAGCTACGATCGATGAAGTTAAATCATAAAAAAATATTTTTTTTCAATTTAACTTATAAGTCGGTATAAGTTACAACTTGGTTTAAGTTAAAGTTTAATATAATATTTAATATTGTAGTAACGATTACTTTTTAAAGTATTTTTCACTTAAAAATACATTAAATTTTTATTTTTACTTTTAATATTTTTTTACTATCGGCATATTATATATAAAAAAATCTAAGTAAAAAAATAAATTCAAAAGCGCTTTCTAATTACAAGAATAAAAAAAAGAGTCTAAATTACAAGTTTCTAATTCCAACCTTACAGATGGAATCAAATTTAATAATAAATATGGAACCAATCCACCGACTTGCTCCAGCTGTCGTGGGTTTGAACAAATATACAATGACATTGTTGGGAAAAAGAAAAAAAGAAAGCCAGAGCAAACACGGTTCACGGTTTAGCTCACTGTAACACATTGGTTCGTCTGTGCAAGACAACTTGGGTTTGAAACTTTGAACTGTGTTATGTAGTATCTTTGGTATGGATTTCTACGTGTGTGATTGCTATTAAGGCAATCTGCTTCAATGGGAGCTTAAAATAACCATCGTTGTCAAACTAGATTCTTGAATGATGAGAGATAAGAGATAAAGTCGCCCAAAAAAAAGAAGAGAAGTGATCCTAAGTTTCATACCATTTCCTGCTGTAGTTTTTCTTTAAAAAATGGCCGACTGCCACTTCCAGGTTAGCTTCGAAAAATGACAGCAAACCAACCACGTCTAACCACCTTGCGAGTCCAGCCGATATGAAGTGTCTAAATGTAATTTAGTCGAAATACATGCTTCAGATAATATATTATCACCAAGTACAAAGCAAGTCCAACGGATCCGAAGAGGAAACATATGAAACAAGACAAGGCAGCAAGACAAACTCGCTCATACATAATTATCACCGTTCGAAGGAAGAGCATTTCAATAGCATTCTAGCTAGAGCTTGAGCAAGAAGATACTCACAACCAGTTTCACAGCTTGAAATGCTCCAATGCAGAGATCCCGTCGAGCCCTTTTGCAAAGTAGTGGGTTACCAAGTCGTTCACAGTGGTTTCTCGGTAGATTGCGGGGCTTTCTTCTGATAGCAACTCCTTGATTGGCCCATATAGTCTCGAGGCATTCTCAGGCGGAAGGTGTTGCCTTATAAAGCATGCCACAGAAATTCTTGGACCTACAGTTTTTGCTAGCACTCTGTGCTGGACACTAATAAATCTGTCATTCGAAATTAACTGCACCAAGACATGGAGAAAAGGTAAGACATGGACCGACAGTTTTTGCTAGCACCATCTAGTTATCACGAGCATGGCAAGTTGCAACTCTCATTCAACATTGTAATAGCATTGTCTCAGAGAGTGCACTGATTTGGTTCCAAATTGAAGTACAAATTCTAGTCATCATAACTCTCTGCTGGTCAGTTTAGATCATTCATCAATCAAGTAGAGGTATTAAACTTTACACAATCATTACCTGACAAGCCAATGAACTTACCTGAAACATATCTCCCAGGTTTATAACAAGAGCTCCTGGAATGGGGTTAACATCAACCCATTGATTTTCATGAAGGACTTGGAGGCCACCAATTTGGTCTTGTAGAAGAACAGTGAGGAAGCTACTATCAGAATGGCTGCTAGTGCCAAAAGTCAAATCTGGTTCAGGACATGCTGGGTAGTAATGACCCACAAAATAGAGTCCTTCTGCACAATGTATGTCTTTAAGGTAATTAGGATCGAGTCCTAGTGCTTCTGACAGCAATTCGAATAATCTTTGTGCTAAAACCATTACTTTGTTTGAGTAATCAATCATGATATCTCTGCAAATCGATTAAATAGGCATATTAAAAGAAGCATGACACAAACACCTTAAATGAAACAGCTAAAAACTACTTTACTATTATAAGCAAAAATCACATCTTTTTTCTCTCATGAATCCATACTTTTATCAACTATTACCAACTAACCTGCACACATGAGGCAAGTCTCGGGGATGCGGCTGGCGAGGAGCCATGACACAACTCAAACTATCTCTCCAATTGGCAGCTGGGGCTTGATAAAGATCAAAATTTGAATTATAAAGCACCTTCCTTGTGTAATCCCTTGAATACCATTCTTTCTTCACTTCACTATCTTGCTCATGAAACCTAGCTACCCCACTAATCATTTCCTCCAAAACACTAACTGGGATTCCATGATTGACCACTTGAAAGAAACCCCACTCGGCACAAGCATCTCTTACTCCCTCGACTACCTTTGCACGTGGACTTCTATCTTCATCTATGCCTTCCAAGTCTATCAATGGAACAGCCGCAGACTTCTCAGAATCACTTGAAACATCTGATCTTTTGTCATGAACGAATATCTTTGGAATCTTGGTTATTCCATTATCTATTAGACCCTTCACTCCAGCTCTCGTGTCATCAAAAGCTTTGAGTTGACTTTTTTTGTCATAGTTTGATTCTTGAACTTCAGCTGAGCTTGTGATCACCATGTTGTTCTTGATTTTTGATGGTAGGAGGGGCAATTGACATTTTATTTTTACTTCAAGACAAGCAAGGCTCTTAAGGATTTTGGACCTTGGCTGAGCTCCGGTCCTGCTAAAGTTTAGCATTTGGAGAGTCCTTCAATTCCAGTCCCTTTCTCTCTCAAAACTAAGTTTCAGTATCAGTGATTTTCTGCTCCAGTCTGCTGCAATGAAATCAAATTCAAACAATTAGCAGTGATAGAGTTTGAAAAAGAAGAAACCAAAAGACATGAAAGGTAAAATCAGAACCGAAAGGAAGACCAGCTGGGCCCTATACAAGTATTTGAAGCCAAAACAAAACAAAACAAAACAAAGAGAGCAAAAGGTTAAACACTACAAATAATAATAATAAAAAAACAATTCAAATGGGGAAAAACAAAAACCCAGGAAAATTCACCACTCAGTTCAATTCTTTACAATCTGAAACCAGTTAAAAGAGAGAAAAGGAGAAGAATTTCAAGCTCCAAAAAAACCAGTAAACACAAGAAATCACTCCTCAGAACTCTATTTGTTACATTAAAAATAAAATCAATTAAAAAAAATGCACAGACATAGCAATTGTTTGTCAGGGCATGTCTGATACCAGAGATTAAAAAACAAAATCCTAGCATTGTTAATACTAGTTAACATAATTTTAAAATTTGAATCAAGCGGAGGTGAATTTAACCCATGCTAGATTTAAGATTTTATTTGAAAAAAATTAAAATGATATTTTTTTTAATTTAAAAAACAAGCTAATTTGTTAATGATCAAATTAATTCTATTTATTTATTTATTTGAGTTTTTTATTATTATTATTATTTAATTTAACAAATTACAAGTCTTGAATTTCAAATAAAATTCAATCTCTAAAAATATTACAAAAAAAAATCCGAGATGAACTCTCCTTAGATTTACAATTCTAAAAAAAAAAAATTAATTTTAAAATTAACCTTTTTAAAATATTTGTCTCTCTGTTTATTTTAGAAATATTTGAAGAAATAAAATGAAGATAACAAGAGTAATATAAAAAATAAAATGAATTGAATTTTATTTTATTTTTATTAAATATGTGAATTTAACTTATTTATTAATTAAATTCAAATTAAACACTATAGATTCTAAACAACTTTTGACATTTTAATCCCCAAACTTAAAAATAAAACATAAAAAAATTTAATATTTTTTAAAAACGTTTTTAAAATGCAAAAACAAACAAGCTCCAAGAGAAGAGCGGAAAAATCACCGCCCTTAATTTCTTAAGAAAACATAATAGTCCTTAATAATCTTAAGATTTTCAATTTGCCCTTCTTTTCTAAACAACCCTGGTAGTTTTTGAAGCTCTCTCTCATTACTCCATGACATTTCTTGATTTAACATTAAATTTCTAGCTTAATAAAACTCAAACAAAAACGCAATTACTTTCAATTCGCGAGCAGGGATCTCAAGCATACTCTTCTCTTTCTATTAAAAAAAAAAAAAAAAAAAAAGAGAAATTGTTGTGGACGAGTGAAGAAATCCATTGACCCGGGGGGGGTTTGCCCTGCGCAGATCCATCTCTTTCCAAGTGCTTGCCATGAACGCACCAAATCACTTGAAAAGCAAAAGAGAGAACATGATTTGTGGCATTGTTTTTTAGGCACTCTTTAGCCCTTTCTCCTGTTTATGTTTAAACTTTATGGCTCTCTGACGTTTGCCTTCAGAAAATGATGATAATACTAAATGATATTGTTTTGTTTTTCTCAAAATAAACAAATCTTAAGAATTCACCTGGTTGAGTTTGGATTAAGTTTAAACGAGTCAATATGGTCGAATCACTGAACACTTAGCTATTTCAATGAAGTTTCATTGTGTGAATATATTTTTTTCTCAATCTAAGTTAAAGTCTAGTAGTGTTTGATATTATGGTATTGGTTGTTTTTTAAAGTATTTTTCGCTTAAAAAATATATTAAAATATTTTTTTTTACTTTTAATATTTATTTTTGACATTGACACATTATAAAAATAAATAAAATTAATCTGAGCAAAAAAATAAATTCAAAAGCGCTTTCTAATTACAAAAATAAAAAAATATCTAAATTACAAGTTTCTAATTCCAACCTTACAGATGAAATCAAATTTAGAAATAAATTAGTTAGGTGGTTTGCGCTATGCTCGAACCAACTTTTTATTTTTTTAAAAAAATATATAAAAAAATCTAAGATTCAAGAGCGTTGTGTCTGGCTGCAATGACGGACTCAAGAGCGTTGTGTCTGGCTGCAATATCATAACCAACAATAATATTTATAATAATATTTAGTTTGTCTGTCATAATTCTTATATTTTTTAATCTTCTATAAAAATAATGGTTTTTCTTCAAAAGTAATAACAATATTTTTTTAAAATTTAATAATAATTATTTTTTTAATTATTTTTTTAATAATATTAATTATGATACAAATAATAATATTTATAAGATAAATAATAATATTTTTAATATTAATACTATTAATTATTATGAAAATAATAATATTTATAACACAAATAATACTATTTTTTATATTAATACTGTTAATTATAAAAAAAATAACAATATTTATAATATAAATAATACCATATAGAAACCCATGACTCAAGAATCTTGAGTCCTGACGCCAGATCTAAGAGAATTGAGTCCGAACGCACAACCCATTACCCCTGGGTCTTGATGTCGGACCCAAAAGAATTGGGTCTTGACGCCTAACCCATTAACCCTATGTCATGATGTCGGACTCAAGAGAATTGGGTCTTGAAGTAGAATCCATTCGTCTTGGGTCATGTCACAAACCCAAGAGAATTAGGTCCTGATACTGGACCCATTAGCCTTGGGTCCTGACGTTGGATTCATTACCAATGGGTCCGAACGCCGAACCCTAGAGGATTGGGTCCGGTCGCAGGACTCTAGAGAATTGGGTGTTGCGCAGGACCTATTAGCCTCAGGTTCTGACACTGGACTCAAGAGAATTGGGTTCTGACGCGGGTTCAATAGCCTTGGTCCTAACACGAAGGCATTACCTATGGGTCTACACACTGGACCTAACAACCTTGGGTCTAGATGCCGGACCCCAGAGCTTTGGGACAGACGATGCTGCAAGACTCAAGTGATTTAGGTTTGTGCCCCTGCCACATCCAAGTAACTTGGCTTGATGTCCCTTTTCAGCTTAATTTTTTTTGGGTCTAGAAAGAGATGCCTGATCCAAGTTAACAACAACAACAACAACAATTGATTTTACCTTTAAAATCAAATCTATGTTTTTTTATAGCAATAATATTTATTTTAATTTTAATAATATTAATATTTATAATTTTCATACTAATATTTAACATGTTTGTCTAAGTTCTTATATTTTTTAATATTTTTAAAAGATTTTATGGTTTTTCTTCTATGGTAATAATAATTTTTTTAAAAAATTTAATAATGATAATAACAATAACAACAACGATGATGATAATAATAATAATAATAATAATAATTCTTAATTTTACTTTTTAAATCAAATCTATTATTGTTTTTTAATATTAATAATATTTTTTTATAAATTTATAAATTATTATATTAATTATAATCAAAATAGTAATATTTATAATAAATATAATAATATTAGTTATAATAAAATTTATAATAAAAATAATAATATTTTTCATATTAATACTTTTAAATATTGTATAATATGGAACCAATACACCGACTTGCTCCTTCTGTCGTGGGTTTGAACAAATATACAATGACATTGTTGGGAAAAAGAAAAAGAAAGCCAAAGCAAACACGGTTCACAGTTTAGCTCACTGTAACACATTGGTTCGTCTGTGCAAGACAACTTGGGTTTGAAACTGTGTTATGTAGTATCTTTGGTATGGATTTCTTCGTGTTTGATTGCTATTAAGGCAATCTGCTTCGATGGGAGCTTAAAATATCCATGCTTGTCAAACTAGATTCTTGAATGATGAGAGATAAGAGATAAATTCATCGAAAAAAAGGAAGAGAAGTGATCCTAAGTTTCATCCCATTTCCTGCTGTAGTTTTTCTTTTAAAAATGGCCGACTGCCACTTCCAGGTTAGCTTCGAAAAATGACAGCAAACCAACCACGTCTAACCACCTTGCGAGTCCAGCCGATATGAAGTGTCTAAATGTAATTTAGTCGAAATACATGCTTCAGATAATATATTATCACCAAGTACAAAGCAAGTCCAACGGATCCGAAGAGGAAACATATGAAACAAGACAAGGCAGCAAGACAAACTCGCTCATACATAATTATCACCGTTCGAAGGAAGAGCATTTCAATAGCATTCTAGCTAGAGCTTGAGCAAGAAGATACTCACAACCAGTTTCACAGCTTGAAATGCTCCAATGCAGAGATCCCGTCGAGCCCTTTTGCATAGTAGTGGGTTACCAAGTCGTTCACAGTGGTTTCTCGGTAGATTGCGGGGCTTTCTTCTGATAGCAACTCCTTGATTGGCCCATATAGTCTCGAGGCATTCTCAGGCGGAAGGTGTTGCCTTATAAAGCATGCCACAGAAATTCTTGGACCTACAGTTTTTGCTAGCACTCTGTGCTGGACACTAATAAATCTGTCATTCGAAATTAACTGCACCAAGACATTGAGAAAAGGTAAGACATGGACCTACAGTTTTTGCTAGCACCATCTAGTTATCACGAGCATGGCAAGTTGCAACCCTCATTCAAAATTGTAATAGCATTGTCTCAGAGAGTGCACTGATTTGGTTCCAAATTGAAGTACAAATTCTAGTCATCATAACTCTCTGCTGGTCAGTTTAGATCATTCATCAATCAAGTAGAGGTATTAAACTTTACACAATCATTACCTGACAAGCCAATGAACTTACCTGAAACATATCCCCCAGGTTTATAACAAGAGCTCCTGGAATGGGGTTAACATCAACCCATTGATTTTCATGAAGGACTTGGAGGCCACCAATTTGGTCTTGTAGAAGAACAGTGAGGAAGCTACTATCAGAATGGCTGCTAGTGCCAAAAGTCAAATCTGGTTCAGGACATGCTGGGTAGTAATGGCCCAGAAAAAAGAGTCCCTCTGCACAATGAATGTCTTTAAGGTAATTAGGATCGAGTCCTAGTGCTTCTGACAGCAATTCGAATAATCTTTGTGCTAAAACCATTACTTTGTTTGAGTAATCAATCATGATATCTCTGCAAATCGATTAAATAGACATATTAAAAGAAGCATAACACAAACACCTTAAATGAAACAGCTAAAAACTACTTTACAATTATAAGCAAAAATCACATCTTTTTTCTCTCATGAATCCATACTTTTATCAACTATTACCAACTAACCTGCACACATGAGGCAAGTCTCGGGGATTCGGCTGGCGAGGAGCCATGGCACAACTCAAAGTATCTCTCCAATTGGCAGCTGGGGCTTGATAAAGATCAAAATTTGAATTATAAAGCACCTTCCTTGTGTAATCCCTTGAATACCATTCTTGCTTCACTTCACTTTCTTGCTCATGAAACCTAGCTACCCCACTAATCATTTCCTCCAAAACACTAACTGGGATTCCATGATTGACCACTTGAAAGAAACCCCACTCGGCACAAGCTTCTCTTACTCCCTCGACTACCTTTGCACGTTGACTTCTATCTTCATCTATGCCTTCCACGTCTATCAATGGAACAGCAGCAGACTGATCAGAATCACTTGAAACATCTGATCTTTTGTCATGAACGAATATCTTTGGAATCTTGGTTATTCCATTATCTATTAGACCCTTCACTCCAGCTCTCGTGTCATCAAAAGCTTTGATTTGACTTTCTTTGTCATAGTTTGATTCTTGAACTTCAGCTGAGCTTGTGATCACCATGTTGTTCTTGATTTTTTATGGTAGGAGGATGGGCAATTTATATTTTATTTTGACTTCAAGACATGTAAAGGCTCTTAAGGATTTGGACAAGGAGTCTCGTCACCTTTGAAAGTGACATGGTTGGTTCTGTTCAAGATAAAGGTAAAACTATATTAGTTTTACCATGAAAAGGTAAATACCCAACAATTTGATCAAACCATTATTCATGTACTCAGACAAGCACTAATTCCAGATACTTATGTATCTGATAAATTATTAAATTTATTATTTTTTTAAAAGTGTTGAACTCAAATATTTTCTGATAAATGAGAGATATTTTATCCTGATAAAAAATACTAAATTTTCCTCTACATAGAAGAGAAGCACCTAAAAAGCTATAAAAGAAGGGAACAAAAATGACTGCACCAGATTCAAATTTTTCCCCTTACTTTAATAATGACAATTTTATTTTAATAGAAGAATCGTTACTCAAAAAGATAATTGATTTTTTTAATTGATTCTAATTTAATTATTAGAAAGTTTCTAAATAGATAAATAAATTTTTTTACTGATAACAGTGATGATCTATCTATTTTTTTATTATAGAAAAGTTAATCAATTTTTCATAACTAAAAGATTAATGATTTTATTTCTAATTTAGATCTGACTTTCAAGTCCACAAATAAAACAAGACCTCATGATGATTCATTAGATTAGTACATCCAAGCTGGGTTGGGCTTACAGTTGTTGGTTGCTTGCTTGCCTGCCTGCCTGACACCAAGGCAGGAGTTATGGCACTTGTTCCTTGGAATTTTTTTATTTGAATATGAGTCAGATCCTTCTCAATTCTTTTTTTACTTTTACTTTAGAGATTAATGATGTATTATCAAAATTGGAACTTGAACCTAGTTTTAGTTTTTCATGTTCCATTGGTAAATCCCTCAAAATGGAGTGTGATTAGCTTCAACAGATGCTACATGGTCATGAAGATAGTTCATCACCACTGTAAAGTATTGCAATAGATGATTAGCTCATCTCCACTCTCAGTATTGCTATTAGAGCTAGTCTATCCTTCTAATCAAAGAACTCGACGCATGCATCAACATTGGCTAGGGGAACTATGAATTGATGCAGTACAGTAGCAAGAATTTCAAGAAGCTCCATCATTACCAATCAGACTCCAACAGTCCAGTAAAATGATAATAGCCTATCAGCATTACCAAATACACAGATGTGCTAAAATCTCCTAAAAAATGAGATTAATTTAAAGTACCCAGAATCCCAAATGCAAAGATGGCATCATGTGATGATTTTACAGTTACATCTTAATGCACTCAAGATGGAATATCATAGACAGAATGAGATAAATCCCAGCAGATCATGCAATAAATCAATCATAACTCAACATTCGAACAAGTCACTAAAGCTTCATTCATGTCGAGTCATTCCCCAGACTTCACAAGGTCAAGCACATTAGACTAGTCAATTCTCTCAACAACAAAAAGGAAGAAGAAGATCACACCTCACTCTTCGCCTAAACTAAATTCACTTTCATAGCTAATCATCCATGAACCCCAGCTCATTCCACGCCAAACAAAAACAACAGATACTTAACAGCACAAATAGGGAAAAAAACTTAACTAAATTTCACAAGGAAAAATCCACACATCTAACCATTTCCCCCGCAAACAAGTGCTGAGTATCTGGCGTAATCCGATTCAAAAATTCAACATAATCCTCTGAATGAAACTGAGCAAGCTCAACCGGATATGCCTTGCGGGGTCTCTGCATAGCAAGTTCAACACAAACAAAAACATCCCACGTCATATTTTCCAAAAATCACACAGCAAAACAATAGAAAGTTCGAATCTTTAGCATAGCTAACATACAAAAACTTCCATCTTCTTGTGAAGCTCATAAGAGAGAACAAGATGGTGTGTCATTCAAAGCCTGTGTGGTTTCATTGGATGCTTTGGTCCAAAATAAACACTGCCCACATCACCTACAAAAAAAGATCCCATCTTTATAAAACTTTCATAAGTTTTGTTAGCTAAGAAGCAATGCATAATAAAATTTGGATGCTACGTTATTCACTATTATTGATAGCAAAGAACAAAACAGCTTAAAAAAAGCTTAAAGCTTTTTAACTTACCATCATAGAAATAGGAAATTCTGTCCTTGGAGCGCATTTTTTCAGACAAATTTAGCAGACAAAAGATATACTTTTTAATTCTCTTACAGATTAATAACTGATAAGTTTTCAATATTGTTTTTTAAATTATTTTTTATTTAAAAATATATTAAAATAATATATTTTTAAAAAAATTAATTTCAATATTAACGTATTAAAATATCTAAAATTATTTAAAATAAAATTTAAAAAATTCAAAAGATTTTAAAAATACATTTTGGTGCAGGTTTATGTTTTGAATGTTTATATACCTGTACAAGATTGCTATTTTTTCATAAGGACATAAATACCCTTTTTTTAATTAATATTACAATGGTAGCACTTTAAAAGGTCTGCTATTTCCTTCTAAAACCCTAAACCAAAGCAAGCAAAGCTCGCAACTTTGTTTCACTCTCGTTTATAACCTTCTCTTGTCCCTTGAAGTAGTAAAGGAGCCGCCTTTCGTAAACTAACCATGCCTAAGTCTAAGCGTAACAGGCCAGGTTTGCTCTGCCTTTCTCATATTTGAACATATACATGACTGTGACCGTATCTTGTGTGGGCAATTTAGTCTATGAGAGAAAAACTGACTTGTGGGTGTTTGGGATTTTGTTGTTTTAGGCTTAAAAGACAACTGGGTATAACTTAGTCTGGGTGATAGCTGTAGTTTTTGGGTTTAGTTTGTTGAGTAATTGTGGGGATTTGATAAACTTTTTTTTTTAATTGGGGTTTCAGTATTTTGGATCTTGAGCTTGTGTTGCTCTTGAATTATATAGGCAAGAAAATCTGCTTAATTTCATGCTTTATGTTGCTGTTGGAAAAAAAAAGAATAAAAAAAATAACTCTTGAGGTCATAGAAGATGAGAATTTGCAATATGGATGATCGGTTTTGTTATTTATAGAGGTTTCGTTGTGTGATATGCAGTTACATTATCGAAAACAAAGAAGAAGGGGAGGGAGCATAAAGAGTCTATAGTGAATTCGATAAGGGATGCTGTGGAGAAATACAATTCTATTTATGTGTTTAGCGTTGAAAACATGAGGAATCTCAAATTCAAGGAGTTCAGAGAACAGCATAAATTAACCAGCAGGTAGCTTCTGTTTTTCTTTTTGTTTCTTTTTAGTAGAAGACAAGCCACCAGAGATTGTGTTCTCATCAATAAATGAAATTAATAATGGTAAATGTTGATCGGTTTGGGGTTAGATAGTTTGCTTCTGGATTGTTGAATGAAACTCCTTCTGTTGTTTGGGGATGCCGTTTAACTATATGTGATTCAAGATAGCCGTCTTCTTGAATGAAACTCCTTGTGTTTTTGTTTTCCTCAAAACTTTACCTCATTTTTTTTTAAACAATTTAGTTCATGGGAATTTCAAGCACTTGGCTCTTCAACATCTTACCAACTTGTAGAGCACTTGGTTTTCTGTACGTAACCAACTTACTGTTATGGTTTTGTCAGATTCTTCCTTGGGTCAAACAAAGTGATGCAGGTTTCTCTGGGCCGATCTGCTGCTGATGAAATCAGGCCGGGTCTTCACAAAGTTTCTAAGGTAGCATGAACATATACACAGCCATAGTTTCTACATTTTTCTATCTTGATAAAGAATTCTGATGACTCACCTTTTCTTTATGCATTTTTTCTCTTAGCTTCTATGTGGTGATTCTGGACTTTTTCTTACCAACTTGTCAAGAGAAGAAGTTGAAAGGTAACCCGAGTACTTATTGTGATAAATGTTACATCCTGTACTCTATTGGGTCGTTTGGAAATAGAGGAACCAAATAGAGGTCCTGGTGTCTTGCTGTTATCAGAATTATTCCAGTCATCTTTTTGATGAAGTAGAAAGGAACTTTAATAACTCAAATAATTTTTATTTATGTTATTGTTTGAATATAAAGAAGAGGAAACCTGATGTTCCTCATTAAGAAAGTGATAACCACTCACATATGTAATGCCTTGTTACCTGTGACAAAAGGGCCATATTCATAATCTTGTTCTAAAGATGTAAGGCAGTGCCATATGTAATGGGTCAGCGGGGGGACATATACACTGATCATTTATAATATAACACTTCAAGTTCTTTATTGGGAGCTTGTACTTGAAAATATGTTTATGGATTTGGTCGAATTTCTGGCAATTTTGCGCACCTATTCTGTGATAAAAATACAACTTCATGAGTTAAATGTTTTTAGTTGTTTTTTTGCAGGTTGTTTAATGAGTATGAGGAATACGACTTTGCAAGGACAGGAACCACTGCAGCAGAAACGGTATGCAAGATCTTTTATGGCTGGCAGTAGACTTAAATACTGGTTGAATAGGTTGAACTGTGCCTTGCTGCATTGAATCAAATAACTAGATGCATCCATGCACATGTATAATGATTACTATATACATACCCTTTTTGTAATTGACTAAGAAAAATATCATCGTGGATCTTTAATTTGCTATTCAGTCTGTCCTCTTTTAACATCCACTTGAAGTCTCCAGTTTGGAAACAGTCAAATTTTTTATTTCATCTTCATCAAAATATAAATGCCTTGTTTAGATGCATTATAAAATCAATGACCTACTCTTTTGCACTGTGTATAAGTTCTGTAATTCTAACTTGGTACTGGGTTTTTCAGGTGGAACTTAAGGAAGGTCCCCTGGAACAGTTTACTCATGAGATGGAGCCCTTTTTGCGCAAGCAAGGGATGCCTGTTCGGTTGAACAAGGGTACATAATTGCTTTCTGCTATTTTCTGTCTCTTGCATACCCGCACAACTCACATGCACAAAGGACTTGAGGTGTCTGTTATTAAATTTATCGTGGTCTGCAGGTGTGATAGACCTTGTTTCAAACTTTGTTATCTGCGAAGAGGGGAAGCCTCTCTCGCCTGAGTCTTCTCGCATACTGGTTAGTTCTGGCATGGCCTTTAACTTTGCTTGCTAGTTAGCATGCTCACAGTGTGTTTTTCTTTTCTTCTGGTTAAAGATACGTGGCTGATGTATTTTACTTATTTCAGCGCTTGTTAGGCACCAAGATGGCCACCTTCCGACTTCACTTAATTTGCCGATGGAGCCCTGAGGATTTTGAGCTTTATAGAGAAGGTCTAGATGAATCAGATGTTGAATCAGCATAAACCTATGCAACTCATTTGACTATTTGCAATGGTATTCATGTGAAATCAATCAAAATCGTTGAGAGAATACCTGTGTAATTGAAGTTAATTGCAGTAGGTGTTGAATTTTTGTAGTTCAAGGTGATACAGGAGCAAGATCCTTTCTTTATGTAAGTTGTGGTAATCGAAGACAGCATGTTATTTTATTGTTGAGTTTGATTTATCTTTGAGCTAAATTACTGTGACATTGTTTTTTAAAGTTTTTTTTTTTGAAATATATTATAGTAATATATATTTTTTAATTTTTATTATTTTTATATCCGTCTGTTAATATGATATGAAAATACTGAAAAAAAATAATTTGAAGGAAAAATAAAAACAAAAATTTTCATTTATTTTTTCAAAATGCAAAAACAAAAATAAACTAAGAAAAAAAATCATTTTATCTGGCATTTGCTGCCTCAAAAAATGTTCCTAGGCCCAAATGCTTGTAAAGCTGTAATTCACTTGTATTTTATTCATTTTAAAACAATAATTAATTTCTAAAAAGTGATAATGTGTGGAAATTTCAATATCTTAACCCTAAGGAGCAAGAGAGTTAACCCATGAGAGGGAAGAACACAAATGAAATTCTAGTTAGTAACTAATCAAAAAGGAGCAATAATGAAGGAAAAGGGAATTGAAGAAGAAAACAATTAAGCAATACCATTTCACAAGAAAAAAATAGTGTTGCAGTCTTTGAATTATGGGATTAATTTAGAAATTAATTAATTCCACTAATTTAATTTAACTAGCTTTCAATTCGTTTTTCTTAGTAATTCTAATTGCAAAAGAACACTATACTAAATATTTTTAAATTAATTTTTTGTTTTTTTCAACAAAATCAATTCATGGTTTGTTTCTCATATTGGGCTTGAATTCAACTATGAATAATCTGTCTAAATACTTCATTGACAAGGAAATTAGTCTCTTTACATGAGAAATTGTTGAGAAATATCTATATGGGAAGAGAAAAAAAAAAAAAAGAAGAGAAAATAGAAAAAAAAATATTTTTTAGTTTGTGTGAAAATATCCTTATTAATAGTGGATTTGATTTTCTCTTTCAATTTGTCACAGGTGGTAGTGTAATTACACAGAACTATGGGGCAAAACGTGTAATTTAAACAAAAAAAACCTAAAAAAAAATAGACCTTCACTGTGTTCTCTCATTCAATTCGCCACAGACAAACTTCTCTGGTCTCTCTCTCAGCATCCAAATCCTAACCAGACTTTCTTAAGCTCCATTCATCAAGGTAATCCCTTTTCTCTCTCAATCTATCCATTTCAATATCTTCTCTCAAAACCCTAACCTTTTTGGCTTTTTAATGGACTGTTCCTCATTAGGATTCTTTGAATTAATCCTTCATTTTAAAAATTTTGAGATTTTATTCAGTTTGGTACTTCAGAATTTGGATTATAGGCTTTGATTATGGTCTTATGATGTTTTTTTGTATCTTTTTTTTTTTTTTTTATCTGAACGTAGATTATTGAACGTTTTTAGTTGATGGGTTTCAATTAAATCTGAGAGTTTCCATGTAAATATTTTGTCTTTAAGGCACCCAATTAGTATCTAATTCATGTGAAGATTTTTTTTTTAATTACCCAATTAGTATCTTTTCGTGTCAAGATGGTTTCCCTGGGTGCCAAATTAGAATTCTATGACTCTTACTGTGAATTGGGTTGTTTTTTTGCTTCTGCATTTAATGACTGAAACTGGGTTTTTTTGGCTAGGCCCTATTGTTTGGTTATTGTGTTTATTCAATACTTGTTCGATGTTGTTTATGTGTAAACATGATGGATTTGTGCTTGTGCTTAAAAAGATTGGGATTTTTTGTTGTAATTTGAAATTTAAGGATGACGACGGAAGAACCTTTTCGACCACGCGAGAAGCTATTAGAGAAACAGAGATATTTCCAAAGCATTCACAAGCACACATATTTGAAAGGACCTCTTGATAAGATCACCTCTGTTGCCATTCCATTAGCATTGGCAGGCAGCACACTTTATCTTATTGTGAGTAGTCTAGTCTGTAGTTTTATGTACCAACTCTTGTTGATGATTTTCGATGCCTTGAGATGAATTTTGAACATGTTTATCTGTTTTTACTTCAGGGGCGAGGAATCTATAACATGTCTCATGGGATTGGAAAAAAGGAATGAGGAGGCAGTTTGTGTCATGATTGGTTTTATGTTCTTAGTGCTCGTGTTTTGAAGGATTATTTGCTTTTGCATATGGATAGTGTTGTTCCTAAGGTTCTTGTTAAATAATTGCATGGTTGCTGGCTGGCTGCAGCTACCAATGGAAGTAGAAACTTCACCGGTGAAGTCTTTGTTCTCTATTTAACCTTTAATGCCTGCACGTTTGAATTTCAGGGTTTGACTATTCGCGCGAGTTACCGAGCGCTTGGTTAGATTTAGATTTCTTGTGCGTTTTTTAAGAGTATGTGGGGTTCAGGTCGACTCTCAGTCATCTGTGAGACAGTTATTTGAGCAGTTAAGCAGTTGGACCAAAGCCCTCACTGAATACCTGACAGGGAAGACTGAAAATTTTGTAGCCAATATTCTTTTGTACCTTTCCCAATTTATTGCATATTTCCAGGCTTCCAAGCTGAAAATGGGGTGCTGATGTGCAACCAGAAGCTCATTATTGATGACAGGGAAGTGCAAGGACTAGAGTCGTGGTGAATGCCAGTTCATGAAATAGCCCTGTCAAGGTGAAGAGATCTTTCCAATAAAATATTTCTTAATCTAGTCATGGAAGTCGCGCATGTATTACACCTCAATCATCTACTTGGCCTCCTATTTTTTGTAGCTTGAGTAGCTGACGTTCGTGATTCAAGGCAGGCTTCATATGACCTCATATAGGCTATAGAGTGAGGACCAAAAAACCACTAGATCTCTTTAAACAAGTACATTTTACAATTTTGTTAGTTGTGTATGCACTGCGTTACTCATGTAGTATGTTATATGCGTGGCTTCCATTATGTAAATTGAAAAATATTTTTCTTATTTTCGATTTCCCTGGCCAAGACTACGAGTTACTTACTCGGGTTACGGATTAATTTTTCGAGTCAAATCAGGTTTTATATCTACCAGCAAAACAGAACTCAAACTTGGGTCGATATGGTTGAAGCTTCATTGTCACGTCATCAGATCCCTAGGCGTCATCAGATTTCCTAGGGATTTGGTCCATACATTCCTATTTTCTGGATCAAGCCCTCCAGCTTCATGGATGGCTTTAAAAGACCAAAATTTGCTGAATGAGACCCTTTTGAGAGGATTTAGATCCCATCATTAACATCCTGCGGATTGTTGAAAATATGGCAAAAGTAAATGATGCAGGACAAAGAGAGATTTGAAACTAATAAAGAAAGAAAGAGAAGAAGCTATGAAGATAAGCCAGAAAAAAGAAGAAAGGAGCTGAAGAAAAAAAAAGGTAAAGGAGGAGAATTGCAACTTGTAATAAAATAATATCATTATACACGTTCGTGAATCTTGTCTAAGATCTAGTATGTGATGTTCCCATCACTAATTTTTGTTTTTTTTTTAAAGATATAAAATCACAAATTCTATGTTAGCAATCACCATCAATCAACTATCTTTGGCTTATTGGGATATTGGAGTGGTTACTGATCAATTAGGCTCACACTTTTACCTTTGAAATTGTTAGAGTTTAAATTAAATTTGTGTAACATCATTCAAGATTTAAGTTAATCAAAAGAGTAATCTAAAGATAATTAAATTTAAATCATGTTTTAATTGAATTGATATGTGAAATTAATCAAGTTTTGATAGAATTAATCATCACCCACTTTATTATTAAACTAGCTTGAATTATATATCGGTTAACTAATTATTGAATTAATTCTGAATTTTATCGAATTTATATCTGTTTAGTATTGTTATTAAATTGTATTTTAATTTTATTTTTTTTGAATTATTTTAATGGTATCAAAAATAAATTTTTATAAATAACATAATATTATTTAATACATTAAAAAATATATTTTAAAAAACAAATTCTGCCGATCTCTCTCAGCTCATCATGAAGGAATGAACAAGCTGACAATTTAATAAATGTTTTGACCTCACTTGTATTCCAAACCCTATCGTGTGGAATGTGGATCCCACCTGGCACAGAAAACGACCGTTGCACACTCTCCCTCGTACTCCTCAAACCCTAACAAAAATAAACTCAAAAACTACAAAAATGTTTTCTTTTTTAAGAAAAACAAATTCAAATTTCAAACGTTCAAAATCCTGTGATAAAGAAAAGCTGCCACCTTTTCTAACTAATAATCTCCTTCCTTCACTCTCTCCACTCTATGAGTCCATCTTGAGAACTGGACTCTTTTCTTCCATTTCTAGCGCTGTACACTCCACCATTCACATAGCTCCACTTCAAATTCAAGTTCTTGCACCATCAAGACTCTAGCTTTCTGTTCCATTGAGGACCAACCCATGATTTCTGCTTTCATTTTTTGTTACCTTTCTTAGCCTCTTGGTTGAAGAAAACCCATTTTTGAGCTTCGAAGAATTTATGGGTTTTGATTGATTGTAGGTTGAATGATCAGAAGTCCAAACCCTTTTTTGTTTTTTGTGTAGGTTTTATAGAGGTGAAAGTTTGATCTTTTTTTGTTCAACAAAATGAGAGAAGAAAACACAGTTGAAACTAAATCGAAAGCAGTAAAATTTGCCGATCAAAACCAAGCACCAAAGCCACAAAACATTAAAGGAAACAACAACAACAATGGTTCAAAGATCAAGTCTTCATGGGGTTCACATATAGTAAAAGGCTTCACAGCAGATAAAAAGACCAAAACGCAAACAATCACAGTTACAGCCAAGAGACTTCCACTAGCAAGCTCAGAGACCACAAAACAAAAGAACTCTCTTGTGAATTCTCATTCAAGAGTCAAGAGATCACTTATTGGTGATTTAACTTGCTCAGTTACAGGAAGCCAGGTGCACCCACAAGCCTACCAGGCCAATCACAGGAGACAATCTTCAGGGTCAAGAGATTTGTTTGTGGAATTAGACCAATTAAGGAGCTTGCTTCAAGAATCAAAAGAAAGGGAATTTAAGTTACAAGCAGAGCTATCAGAGGTTAAGAGGAATGGAAGAGTAGTGGATCTTGAAAGGGAACTTGAAGCTAGAAGAAACGAAGTGGATGAGCTCTGTAAGAGAATTGGGGTTTTGGAGTCTGAAAAAAGTGGTCTTTGTGAACAAGTGAATGAGTTGTGTTTGATTTCAGAGAAGAGAAGTGAAGAGGCATTGAAAAGGGAAGGGAATGAGAGTTCCGTGGGGAATCTTGAAATGGAAGTTGTGGAATTGAGGAGATTGAATAAGGAGCTGCAGATGGATAAGAGGAATCTTGCTTGCAAGCTCTCTTCTTTGGAGTCTCAATTGGCTTCTCTTGCCAGGTCTTCTGAGGTACAAACATTCAACTCTTGTTCCTTTCGTTCTGTATGCTTTGTTTACTTGATGAGAAAATGTTGTAGTAGAAAAGAAAATGAAGTTAAGTTTTTCAAATTTAGAAGTTTTCAGCATTAGGGACTGGAAAGAATAATGATTTGAGATAAACTAAGTAGAATCTATGGTTAATTTATTTAGTTTTTTTCTAGAAAACAAAATAGATTTAATTTAGCAATTTTTAATTCCGTCTTGATATTAAAAGTTTAATTCTTTTGGCATTTTTTAATCCTGTCTTGACGATGACAAGTTAGTTCTTTGATCCATGCTGTAGTCTACATCCATTGTTAGTTACTTTTTTATGATGGGTTCAAGAATTTAATTGGAAAGCAAACAGAGGGGCCAATGATGTCAAATTGATGGAATTCTCCTTTCTTTTTGCTTGAAGAGTCTAAGTTTAACATAGCTAGCCAGGATTCATTACTAAACTCTCTCTTGAATTTATCAGAGTGATGTTGTTGCAAAAATAAAAGCTGAGACATCTTTGCTAAGGCACACAAATGAAGATTTGTGTAAACAAGTTGAGGGTCTCCAGATGAGCAGACTAAATGAGGTAGAGGAGCTAGCTTATCTGAGGTGGGTCAATTCATGTTTAAGAGATGAATTGCGTAATTCATGCTCAACGATGAATTCTGACAAGGCCTCAAGCCCCAAATCGGTAGAGAGGAGTAATGAATCTGCTGGCTCAATTTCTTGCCAGAGTAATGACTACTTAGAAAGTAATAGTAAAATGAGACTGAATTTTATTAAAAAGTTGAAGAAATGGCCTATTACTGATGAAGATTTGCCAAATTTAGAATGCCAAGATAAAAATTGGGTCCACTCGGAAGATGGGAGAAGTCCTAGAAGAAGACACTCTATAAGCGGATCAAAGTTCTGTTTAGAAGAATTGGCACCGAATAGGAGAAGGCAATCTGATGTTTTTATGTGTATAAAGGAAATGGAAAACGAAGTAGAGCTTGTAAGTTCCGAAAAGTATGAGTTGGATATAATGCAAAGACCCCAAATCCTTGCAAACTGCCAAGAGACCAACAAAATTGTAGGTCCATTAGATGTCGAGAAAAGGACTTTGCGTGTTCCAAATCCCCCTCCAAGACCCTCATGTTCTGTTTCTACTGGACCTAAAGAGGAAGTTCAAGCTCAAGTTCCACTCCCACCACCGCCTCCGCCTCCCCCACCACCGCCTCCGAAGTTCTCAGTGAGGAGCACTACAGCAGGAGTGGTGCAGCGAGCACCTCAAGTTGTGGAGTTTTACCATTCGTTGATGAAGAGGGACTCCAGAAAGGAGTCTTCAAATGGAGGAATCTGCGAAGCATCAGATGTTGCGAATGTTCGGAGCAACATGATTGGTGAGATTGAGAACCGGTCATCACATTTGCTTGCTGTAAGTGATTTCTTACTTCTAATCCCAAGGTCGATGACAAGTGATTTCATTGAATAGCTTGGATGCCCTTTCATTAAATCGCAGCTCACTATTTGTGTTAAAAAATGTTGAATTTTATTGTGTTACTATGAATAGAGAGGAATGGAAAAAATACTTGTAAGCTGGCAACATTCTAGGATTAATTTGCTGCTGTGAGAATGCAAGTATTGTTTTCTTTTCGACTATTGTCAGATGGATATGAAATGAAAGAAACAGTTCTGATTTTTTTCTTTCCATAGAGTTTGACATTCTGCGCGGTATAGAAGTTCAAATGCTTAAAAGTGTTTTTTTTTTTCTCTTTTTTTTTCCTCTCAGATTAAGGCAGATGTTGAAACTCAAGGAGAATTTGTCAATTCTCTGATCAGAGAGGTCAACAATGCTGTTTACCAGAACATTGAAGATGTTGTAGCATTTGTGAAGTGGCTTGATGATGAACTTGGCTTTCTTGTAAGTTTTTCCTGGATAGAATAACTTACTTGTAAAAGGATTCCATAGAATTTTATTGCCATAGGCAACGAATAAAGCAAGTTAGGAAGAAAACCCACAAATGCTGTCACGGCTCCGCAACTGCTATAACACTTTTTACAGCATGTACTTGATATACTTTGAAAGCATTTACATGGGCTACAATCACCTTGAAAATCCATGAAACATGGAATTTGAAGTGGGGAACTTCTATATGCACATGGGATCCATACTTCTCGAGTTGAATTAACAAGGGAAAATAGTACACAGTAATGACAAAAGGATTTCATATCATCCTCGTAATCCATTCATTTACGTGAAGGTGGATGAAAGGGCAGTCCTGAAGCACTTTGATTGGCCAGAAAAGAAAGCTGACACATTGAGAGAAGCAGCATTTGGGTTTAGTGATCTCAAGAAATTGGAGTCTGAGGTGTCTTACTACAAGGATGATCCCCGAGTTCCATGTGACCTTGCTCTAAAGAAAATGGTTGCTTTGTCTGAGAAGTAAGAATCTGAAATTTTGCACTGTGGCAGATATATAGTAATTTTGTGCCGAATCTCCAGTTTATAAATATATATTAATTGGATATAATCTGCAGGATGGAACATACAGTTTATAACCTTCTACGAACAAGAGAGTCCTTGATGCGCAATTGCAAAGAATCCCAAATTCCCTCGGATTGGATGCTTGACAATGGGATTATTAGCAAGGTAAGCTTCACTAAGTCACTCCATTCTTTTTTTGTTTAGTTTTCAATACTATGCAAGTTAAACATTACAAGATTTAGGCCAATAAAGGAAAGGAATGAATCATGTTCCTTCTTCTCCTTTATAAGAGGATTGGATCAAAGTACTAGAGGTGAACAAGCAGCAAAGCCTGGTATTGATATGAAAAGAAGTGGCGTTTGGATTAATAGAGTCGAGAAAAGGAAAAAATTAGTCTTAACAATTTAAGATTTTATACTTATGTTAATGCCAAACCTACATACGACTCTAGGCTTTTACTTTCTAAATGATTTCTGGAAATGCTAAACCTACATATGACTAGGGTTTTACTTTCTAGATGCTTTCTGGACATTTTCTAATAACAGATCTTCCTGCCAATCCTTTCATGCTTCATTTCAGGCAAGAGGTATTTACTGACTTTCACGTGGAAATGAATTCCTAATTTTGTGTTTCAGATAAAGTTTGGCTCAGTTAAGTTGGCGAAGAAGTACATGAAGAGGGTAGCCACGGAAATCCAGTCGAAGGCAGCAGCAGCGCTAGAAAAAGACCCTGCTCTGGACTATATGCTACTTCAAGGGGTTAGATTTGCTTTCAGAATCCATCAGGTTTGTACCGTGATAGCATTTTAATTGCTGTTCATTTTATATTTTTCTTGTTCTATTAAGCACCAATGAGATACCTGTTTGTGCTAATAGAGAAGTAGCATTTAGAACGTGATTGTTGAACTGAACTGTTTGGTTTGGTTGGCATTTACTAAGAACATAGATAGGGGTAAAGACACAGCTGAGACTAACAAAGGAAGCGTATGGCAGAAACATCTAAATAGTGTTCATGAAGGGGAAATAGAACGATGCATGGCAAAAGTTATTGATTTTTTTCTTGCGTTATGCAGTTTGCTGGAGGATTTGATGCAGAAACAATGCATGCGTTTGAGGAACTTCGCAACCTTGCTCACCTGCTTAACAAAAAGTAAAGATGAATGGTGGGGAATGGGAGCAATTCGGGCTTGCCATCTCAATAAGCTTTACTTGGATATCTAATCTATATAGTGAAGATCTGGCTTGGGTAGTGTATGTATGGTGTGGTTTGCTCAGGGTTTTAAACAGTTGAAAGTTGTACAAGTTTTGTGTGTGATATAGGAAGCAATTTTGTTTGTGCTTTTTTACTCATTCTTAAAACAAAGGAATGTAAAAATTTGATGAGAATGCGTACACCTGTTCATACTCAAGTTTTCTATCTGGAAGGTTTCTGTCAGATTTGTCTACTTAAGCCTCCGTTGCTGTTTTCTGGGCACACATGGCTCTCATGGACAGTTTCTTGGTGCAGTTGCTCTTGTTCAGTTAGCTCCTTGGCTTGTTTTGCATTCTCTTGACAAATAACTAGACAAGGCAAGCAAATTCTTTAGATCATGCCTGTCTGGAAAGCTACTGGTCAAGCAAGCTTGGGAAGTTGTTGACGTTCAAATTCAGAAAAGGGCTTCTCCAGATTACTGGAGTGCTATCGGATTCCTGGCATTGGGACTAGGGATCTTAAGAATTCTCATCCAAAATGAATCATATCCTGGGACCTCATCTAACAGCTTAAGTTTTTGGGTTGAGATGGTTCTTTGACATGGTATCAGAGCCTTGATGACCAAGTGGTCACGAGTTCGAATCTCACCATCCCCATTTATTTGATAAAAAATTAAGTACAAGGTAATATGGGCCTGTGCAAGTTTCAAGTCCAAATGGCTTTCACTTGAGGAGGTGTGTTAGAGAATAATATAAATCATTCACTTGAGGAGGTGTGGTTCTTTGACATGGTATCAGAGCCTTGATGACCAAGTGGTCACGAGTTCGAATCTCACCATCCCCATTTATTTGATAAAAAATTAAGTACAAGGTAATATGGGCCTGTGCAAGTTTCAAGCCCAAAGGGCTTTCACTTGAGGAGGTGTGTTAGAGAATAATATAAATCATATCCTGGGACATCACCTAACAGCTTAAGTTTTTGGATTGAGATGGTTCTTTAACAGATACAGGAGCTTACAAATAACATTTGAATTTGAAGCTTTCATGCTTCTTGGCCATTGTACATTTTTTTGAAGTTCAAGTTCCATGGAAACTTCATCAGAGCCAAGTCAAGATGATGATATAACCAATCAACCAACCAACCCTTCTTCTCTTGCCAAAAATCTGTCAGGCAGGAAGGAATTGGATTTCCATCTCATTTATTGGAAATGGAAGTTAGCTCCATGTCAAATTGCCATTGAAGGCAACAACAATGACAGATGATCCAAAGAGTAAAAACAGAGAAAAGGGAAATCACCATGGATAGACTATTCCAATAACCATTAGACAGACTATCCTTGATGCATTGGTGTCCACTGAAAATCCAGTCATGGACCCAGGGAACTAGGCCAATGGCCTGTACACTTGAAAAAAACAACAGTTTAAAAACAACGAAACTGTCTATAAAAAGAACAACTGAAATTATTATTATTATTATTATTACTGTTTTGTATTGTTTTCCAGCATGATTTTTAAAGATATATTAAATTAAAAAAATATTAATTTAATATTCTTTAAAAACAAACCCCCTTTTAAAAAATATTAATCTATAATTTTTTTTAATTTAAAAACATTTTAATTATTATTTTAAAAAAAAAATCTCAGAAAGGAAGCGGAAAAAGAAAGGACCCTGAGGGATTTGACAGTTGACAAGATGTAAGATTACAAGCAAGCAAGCAACTTGGTGGCCAAAACAAAACAAGAAAGAAAAGGGAAGGACGGAAGGATCTTCACTGCCTAGTCAATCAAATTGATTTGCTCCTTCAATTCTCGATTTTACCCTTCCTCGAACCTTTCCTCTTTTTAACCCCACCCTACCATTCTTCTTAGATAATACAGATTATATATAAAATTTCATTTTTTTAAATTGGTTTTTTATATATATTTTTAGATGATTTTAATTAATTCATATCAAAATAAATTAAAAAAATATTTTATTTTAAAATATTTTCAAGTAAAAAACACTTTAAAAAACAACAGTTATCGCAATGCTAAGCATTATACTCTTCAACTTGGTACTGTTCTTTTTTTTTGTCGAGATTATATTTACGTACGTTTTAAAAATATATTTGACATAAAAAAATATCAAATTAATTTTTTTTAGTGATTTTAATGTACTGATAATATCAAAATAAAAAAAAATGAAAAAAAAAAGTTTATTTAAATATATTATCAAGTAAAAAGTACTTTTAAAAAACTCTCTACACCAAACACACACTAAGTGTTTTTTTTATTTTATTTTAATGAAGCCTAATATTCATAAAAGTTGTTCATTTGTTTCCAAAATTATAACATTAATGTTCCAAATTGCACTCTTGAAACTTTTATCAAACTAAAACGTTATAAAAGTTGCTGTCCATTCCTTCTAAGATTTGAATTTGTTTTACATAAAATATTTTATTAAAAAATATTTTTCATGTTTTTTTTGGAAAATATTTTTCAAAAAAATGTTTTTATGTGTTTGTCTCGTAAAATATTTTACATGAAAACAGATCAATATAAAATACTTTACAGTCAACCTTCAAACTTAGTTTATTTGCTGAAAACAAATTTAACTCATGAAATTCTATAAAATATATTACGAATAGCAATCTATTTATAATATCATTTAACTATATCAATTATTACATTCATCTCATCATAATCACCTTTTCTTTCATCACTAGAACCACTACTATTATCTCATCATAACTACTATCATATCATTACCATCACAACTTTTTTTCATCACCGTCATTTCATTTGGAAGTAACTAAAACAAGCACAAGAATTGGATCGAGTTTGTCTAGTAGATATTAGCCGTGGTTCCAAAGTTTGCTTCCCAAAGGATTCAAGTCTAAATTCTTTTGTTAACAAAAATCTCTACCTTATGTAATGGCTAGTTTGGGCTGCAGGGACTGGGAAAGTTTTTGGAAACGCAGTGCAAATCATGTTTTTAAAAAAATTAAATTTTTTTTATTTAAAATAAATTTTTTTATGTTTTTATATCATTTTGATATGCTGATATTAAAAATAATTTTTTAAAAATAAAATAATTTTATTTTGATACATTTATAAGTAAAAAGTATTTTGAACCGCCACCATTTTTTTAAAAAAATAATAATGCTAAACACATAATATTTTAATTTCTCTTGAAAATACTTTGAATTATGTACCTTAGAAAGAACTAATAATTCAACAATAATTGGAAACCGATATGGGGTATAGACAATTTTGTAATCATTATATATATATATATATATATATATATATATATATATATATATATATATATATATATATATATGACCTGAATATTATACAGAGGGATGACATTATTGTTTAAATTATTGTGTCCTCAACACAGCAAGAGAATTTTACAATTTTACTCCTATTCTTTAAGGTCAAAATAACAGTGTTATAATTAAGACCTGGCTTGGCTTGAGAGGTCAATCACGTGACCTGCTAATTTGATCGACATCTAGTTCTTTAAGGTCAAAATAACAGTGTTATAAAACTGATTTTTTTTTATTAAAACAATATTATTTTAAAAAATCAAAGTTTAGGTTACCCTCCTCACCTGCGAATCAGCTCGGATATATAGTACCTTGTAAATAATATTTTCTGATGGAAACTATGCATAAGGGACTCGTCAGTTTGGATATGTTTTTGTGTATCCACAGAGTCGGACACAACTGAGATCTCAGTGAAACATCTTATCATCACAGCAAGAATCTTTTTGGGCCATGCATCGACACAAACTTGTAATATGGTATTAATGGCATGGTCAAGTTACTGTCCTAATTTGCAGGCTCTATAAATGATATTTGTCTTCACTTACAGTGCAAGACCATAGATGTTATTTTTTTTTTAGTTTAACATGATGTCCGCATCAATTTATTTTAATTAATTTTACATGTTTTAAAATTAAAGATTACATAAACCTTAAATGATATCATATAAGTAACCACATGCCTCGAACATAAAACTATAAAAAAAACAAATCTTTTAATCCTAAATTTTTATCACTAAACCACCACATAAATGTTTAACAAACAGAGCTTGGATACATGAACAATCACATGTTGTGCGATCATTCAACTCCATTCTTGTTTGCAGAAATTCATACAAGCAATTGTGAATGATCCTCTCTTGAAATACTTGAAACTTAACATTAACATCATCCATCAAACAATGTCGCGACTAACCATCCTCTCTTGCTGATTTTCATGTATCAAAACTAAGGTTTTAATAACAACCACAACTTTATATTTTGTTTAGTTTTCACTTGAAAAAAGTTATAATTTATAGTTTTGTTTAAATCTATTTTTTAAAATTGTAATTGTAAAGCTACTCGCTCTATTCGAAAACAAACTAAAAGTTTTTCTTCTTACTTCAGCTAGCTAGAAATATATTATTTACGTCAGAATTGAAGGATTTGAGAGAGTTTTACATGCCATGGATTGCTACAGGTTTGAATCTTGATATCAAAAAAGGGATGCAATCCCTTGTTCATCAAGGGAGATATCCCTTTAAAACACTTGTAAAGGGAGGGATCGGTGAAAAAATTGAGGTGACATTTTTGTCATGATATTCAAACTGTCATCACTTACTGGACGTGGGTTTCTTTGCATGGGTCCCTCCTTTGTCTCCTTCTCCACCACATCTCACATCAACACTACCTCTTCCTCCTATTCCTCTATTTGATCCTTTGCTTATATATTCTCTTGCATGCTCTCTTCTCTTCCATGAATTCTTTCCCTCCCCCTCTTCCCGTTTTATGTGATTCCTCGAGAAAATAAGCAGTCTCTTAATTAGCTCCATCCGCAACAAGACTTGTAACATGTCAGCTGCTGTTGCCGCCGCCGCCTCTGCGGCCACTATGTCACATAATTCTGCAAGAAGTGGCTCGTCAGGAACTCCTAAGAGCCAACAATTGCAGAAAGGAGTGCTATTACCACCATCACCACCAATATCATCACCACTACCATTGAGTCGTTACGAATCTCAGAAGCGACGAGACTGGAACACTTTCGGACAGTACCTAAGAAACCACAGGCCACCACTGGCACTGTCACGGTGCAGTGGAGCTCATGTTTTGGAGTTTTTGAGGTATCTTGATCAGTTTGGAAAGACCAAGGTGCATAACCAAGGTTGTCCATTTTTTGGCCACCCCCATCCACCATCTCCTTGCTCTTGCCCTCTCAAGCAAGCATGGGGCAGCCTTGATGCTCTCACCGGACGTCTCCGTGCTGCCTTCGAAGAGAACGGTGGACTGCCTGAGACAAACCCTTTTGGTGCACGCGCTGTGAGATTGTACTTAAGGGAAGTAAGAGATGCACAGGCAAAAGCTAGAGGGATAGCTTATGAGAAGAAGAAGAGAAAGAACCCAGTACAACAGCAGCAGCAGAAGTCACAAACTGCAGGAAATGGCTCTTACAGCCATGTTCAAGAAGGTATTTGTAATGGTGGAACTGATGGATACGTTCCAAGAAATGTCCTGTCAAATGGGGCTGCTGTGATTAATGTTGGGGATGTGTACGTGTTCAAGTAAGCCAATAAAAGTTGTTTTTAATTGGTCTAGGGTTTAGAAGGATATGTAATATGTAAGGTAACATTGTAATGCAAGTTAGGGTTTATCAGATGTTTAAGTACTTTTCCTTGTTATCTGTGCTAATGGTGTGTTAGGTGTTGGTAATTAAGAGAGAAAGCCATCATTTTCTCCTATTTTAGATCCTATGGTAACCAGGAATCATCAGTTAATCAAAATGTTTGTGAGATTTTCCTAAGATTTAGACAGCACAGAGACTGTGAGAGCAATATCTAAGATTATTTTTTTTCCCTCTATCAAGTTTTATTTTGTATTAGGTTTTGATTCTATGTGACCTATCTGTAACATTTTAATTTTCATTCAACAGAATCCATTCTACATAGCAATGAAAAAACAGCAGAAAATAATCTTCATAACAAATTGAAAAGGTGATTGTCCATCCTAAGGCTATCTGTGTGATCTCATGAACATGATGGAACTATTTGAGCACAGAACATGTAAAAGGATTTCATTGTCCCACATAAAATTCTTTGTCTGTGGTGAACTATCTGAGAGAAATTGTGATTACCCTATGAAAACTAAGTAATTCATACAGGTAGTTCTATATAGGGTAATGATGGGATTGGAAGATTAAATAAGATAATTAGTATTAAACAATCTTCTGTTTACAAAGAAAAACAGGCCATATTCAGTTAAACCCTAAGATTCTTCTTGACCAAGTCCCCCTTTTCTGCTCCTGTTTCAGTTTCCTTTGCTTGTGAAACTCTCTTTCCCATCTCTTTTTGCAATGTTTGAAGAAAAATTCAAAGATATGTATGTCTGCTCTTCTATGGGAAGTCTCTTGTATCCAAGACACCTTTTCATATCCACAAATCCTCTTATTGGGAAGACCAAGTCTTCACGTTGACAACTTCCCTCTCTTTAGCAAAGTAGTGGTGGGTAAAGGTTTCCGCTTTAGATGGGCAGTTGAGCACATTATTTCCTTCAATTCATATCCCCCAACTTTAATCATTACTCTGTAGTGGTATATTTTCTGCATTATTTTATACCATCCAACTGATTGTTATCTCATGAATTTATTTAGAGGATTACAGATATTAGCATCTTATATGGATGACATCTGTTGCACACATTAGGCCCTACATGAGCTGGTATAACATGCAAATGTGATGTAATTTGATAAAATCATGTTGCAAATAACATAATCTTGTGTTTTACAAATTTCCATGTCAGGTCAGATGAATCTTCAAAGCTTGCTTCAATGATGTGAATTTAATTCTAGCCATAGAATCTCTTCAATGAAAAGAAGAATTGCAAGGAACTCCCAACTCCCTTAGAATTTACAACAGTCCTGCCAAGAAAGACACAGCTTGACTTCCATCATCGGTCATGAAACACAGAGAGATACAAAAAAGGAAATGCACTCTTTTAAGGAATAAGACACTGTCCACCCTGAAACAAACAAGATAGACCTGGAAAGATCTTTTAGGTACCAACTTCACCTCAGCAGTTTTGCTTTAATGCCCAAAATTCCTATGCAGTAAGGGTTGGCTCCTGTAGATGGATATGTTCTCTTACCTGAATTGTATGTGCGCGTGGCCGCACTGTGTGGCACACCTTTGGAAAAAAATCTAGAATGCTATCACAGACAGCTGGTTCATTAAAATATATGCTCCAGATCAGAATCAAATTAAGACAGAAAGGTGCAAATTATGCTTGTAAGATATGGAGATTATGTCCATAAAAGATGGGGCCTAGTTCTTAAAATAATCAGAGAAAGAGGATCTGGTCCTCACTTTAAGTAGCAAAGCATGGTGGGATTAGAATAGCAATACTTATCTTTTATTGCAACTTTGTATGCTATATAGCAATAAAGGGGATTGTTGATCCCCGGATGTCTTTGTATCAACTACGGAGTACCACTGCTCATCAGATACGAAAAGAATTTTTGCAGACATCATGCATCTTTGTCATATACATAATGAATATATCAAGGACAAACAATTCACAAGTTCAATTCAGAATGGCAAGGAATGTCATGAAGAGAATAAAGTACACCACGGACTTTAGTCTCAATACCAGTTCAGGATATGGTCATGTTTCTATTAGTAAGTTCTTATCCTTGAGAACTGCCTATGAACCAAGATGGTAATCATCAAATTGCCGAATATAAACCAGACCTGGGTGTGTGATTTGTGACACTTGCTAATTATCTTTGTTAGTCTATAGATTTTTTTCTGGCAACAGAAGAGCATGAGAATTTATCAACAAGAACATACAGGAATAGGGCATTCTTGTAAGGAGTTTACTTGATTATTGAGGTATTTGTGTTGCTTACTGTGCCCTTTTGTTTTCTTTGCCACTCTAGGCATTGCAAGATTAGTCCCTCACTTAAGAGTTCTAAAACAGAATTTTTGGCAAATACCATTCTTGAAGTCGAGTAGTAATAGACACGTTGATATTTTTAACTACTATCATCGTTCTCTCCATGTGCAGTCTTCTATATGTTGCACACCAAAGCAATGACGTCAAAATCAACTACAAAAGTTCTGTGTATATCAACAGACTTCTAATATCTATGCTATTGATCATCCTAACCTCAGTTCCAAATTCAAGTAGGACGCCAAACTTAGTATAGTGTTCACCGTGGCTGTGGAGTACCAATTGCTCTGGATAAATCTTTGGTAATCCGGACTCATCCTGTTTTCGATCAAAGGAGCTATCACCAAACTGCTGATCTAGTTGATAATGAGCTCTAATATCTGTTCAAATAAAACAGTAGTGAAAGTTCACAGTCCCGTGAAATTTGGATGGGGATAATCAAGGTGTTACAAGGACAAGACACTAAAATTGACATGGGGATTGCTAAGTAAGCAAGCGAGAGCTAGACAGAAAAGGAAAGAGTGAGCAGAGAGCAACTCACTGAAAAAGAATATGGCAATGATCAGCAGGGAGCCGCCAATAAGGTTTCCTCAGCAAGAGAATGTTTCGTCATAAATTAAAACCGGTAGCATGGGAAAATCAGAAACCAAACCAACCTGTCCCATCCAACTACATTCCAACAGAAAACTGGTAGCACATGGTGTCAAACAGCAATGCACATACATGAGCATAATAGATATGGATACATACACCAACCTTAATGTTGAGTGCGAGAATTGTTCAATACATGTCATCTATATCTTGTTTCATAACAGCCATTGCTAGAAATAAGGGGAAATGTGTCCCAAGAGGAAGCCCATCCTGAATAAGCCAACTGCCAAGTAGCCAAAGTTTGAGGGTCAGTAAATACAATAATGAAAAGATGCACCAAAGCAAATGTTGATGCCTACATAAAATAAATAAAAATTAAAAATTGTAAGAAAAGGAGCATTTTAGAAGCAACTTGACTTCTAGAGAGCATGGTAGTCCATTACGTGATGCAACACAAATGTAGTGTATTAATGAGGCTTCATCATTTGAACAGTGAAAACAATCACATTTTCAAAGTATAAGGCTGCCTAGGGTAATACCTACTTAGAGTGTAAACAAGGGGAAAAAACTAGAGCAATCTGTGCAAGTTCTCTCTTTATTCGATTCTTGGTAAGCATGTCATGTTGCATGTAGTAATTTTTAGCTAAAAAAAAACATTTTTTTGACACAGGACTACAAAGACAAAAATTAAATAAAAATAACCAGTTTCATTATTTGACACATACTGACATTAATAATAAACCACAAACAATTTCCTAACCTCGTTTGGATCAAAATCAGATGAGACAGAGAGGATGCTCGAGCCACAAATATCTTTCATGATCGCATCTGTTTCATCACTCCATTTCCTGCATTTATCTTAAAATTTCTTGTGCCATGTCCAATTCTCAAGATTCAATCATTTCCAAAACAAGCTACAGGTTGAGGAACATAACCGACTTTTCTTAACTCTAGGAGGAGACTCTTCAGCAAAGAATAGATCTGAGGAGATTCCGGGTGACTTCCATCTGCAGCAAAAAACACACAAGTGGTGTTGTTGACCTCAATCCAACTGCATCCAGGAACTTTCTGGACTCCTCTTTCTTTCATCAAATGTTGTATCGTATGCACACTCCTCCATTTTCCAGCATCAGCGAGTACATGAGCAAGCAATAAATAGTAACCAGAATTTTTTGGTTCCAAGTCAAGTAGATATCTTGAAGCCACTTCAGCAAGTTCAACATTGCCATGGACTCGACAGGCTCCCAGCAACGTGCCCCAAACACTGGCAGCAGGTGGAAATGGCATGCTTGTTATGACTTCAAACGCTTCATCCAAATGGCCTGCCCGGCCAAACGAATCTGCCATGCAAGCATAATGCTCCATTTGAGCTGGGATACCATATTCCTCAGTCATGCAGCGGAAGTAGTGAACTCCATCCTCGACCTGTCCAGCATGGCCGCAAGAAGATAATATAGTGAGAAAGGTGATATGATCTGGCTGAATTCCTTCTTCCAACATATTATGAAACAGAGCAAGAGAGTCCGCAAGGTAACCATGGTACCCATAAGCAGCAATGATGCTATTCCATGCAACTTCATTCTTCTCTTGCATCAAGTTGAACACCAGGCGAGCAATATTTAGTTTCCCACATTTGGCATACATGTTTATCAGTGCACTCATATCAAAAAGGTCAGACTCAAATGCACCTTTAATCATGAAACCATGAATCTCTTTCCCATAATGAAGCGCTGGAATGTTTGCACAAGCAGACAGAGCAGCTGAAACAGTCACGCAATCATACTTCACTCCTTCCATCCCCATTTGACGAAAAAGATAAATGGCCTCCTCTGGTTTTCCATCCTGGGAAAAACTTGTGATTATAGAGTTCCAACAAATAGCATCCTTTATGGAAATTCTTCCAAAAATTAGGTGTGCAAGATCCAATCTTCCGCATTTTGCATACATGTTCATAATTGCACTTCCCACGGGACATTTCTCTTCTAACTCATTCTTGATGATGTAACCATGCAATTCTCTCCCCAATTTTATAGCAGCCAAACCAGCACATGCTGGCAAAATACTTGAAAATGTTAAAGCATTTGGAATCATTTTCTTTTGAAGTAACCACCTAAAGATTTCTAAAGCATCCTTATTCATACCATTAAGCACATAGCCTGAAATCATAGCCGTATAAATAACAATATCAAATTTTGTGCTTAGATTAAACATCTTGCATGCCATCACGGCATCCCTGCATTTAAAGTACAAGTCAATAAGAGCACTGTTCAAGTACACATCCAAAATCACACCATGCCTCACTATATAACCATGAATTTCCTTAATTTGCCTGAGACTCGATGGCTCAGCAAGTGATGGGAGGAAACTAGTAAAAGTGATGGAGTCTGGTTTAATACCGGCAGATATCATCTCATTAAACAACATCGAAGCATCATCCATAAACCCATTTTGTACATACCCACCAATCATCCTATTCCAAACCACCAAATCAATCTGAGGCATCATATCAAATAATTTACGTGCATCGCCCAATTGCCTGCCTTTTGAATACACAGTCACTAGTGTATTCCCCACCAGAGGATCAAAATCTAACCCGCTACGAACAACAAGCCCATGAAGCTGTCTACCATACTCAACCATTGCCGCAGAGCAAGAGATAGAAAGAACACAAGCAAACGTCACGGAATCAGGCTTAGCTTCAGAGCTCATCATATCCTTAAACAACTTAATAGCACTATCAGACTCCCCACACTGTACATAACCGTTAATCATCACATTCCACAAAACACAATCTTTATCAATCATTTTATCAAAAAAGCGCCTAGCATCCTCTATACAGCCATTATCGGCATACAACTTGATCAAAGAACTAGCAACAAACATATCCAAATCAAAACCCATCTCCAAAATCATATCTTGAATCACCTTCCCTAATCTCACATTATTCAAACCAGTGCAACACTTAATCACAGGAGGGAAAGTATACTTATCAGGAAACACACCACAACCCAACATTTTGAAATAAAACAATAAAGCAAAATCAAAACAACCCATTTTCACTAACCCTCTAATCATCCAATTCCAAGGCATGGCATAATAAAACTCAAGCTGATAAAAAAGCTTCTTAGCATCCACGAAACTATTACATAGCACATACATACCCAACATTTTCCCACCCAACAAGCCATTGTTGGTGATGTTTATTCCACTAACAACGAATTGGGCATGTAGTTGTTTTGCTTGTTCAAGTTTTGTACTTGGTTTTTGCAAGATTGATTCAAGTTGGGTGGCTAAAGAGTGTTCGGTGCTTAAAAAGATTGGATCTTTAAAGCCTTTTTTGAAGTTTGTGTGTAAAGACTTCGACTTTAGCCAAGTATTTGTGAAATGTCTGTGCATTGAAGGTAGTTTTGTGTAGGACATCCTCAGTGTTTCGGTTTCTTGGCCTTCTGTTACGAGGTTAATGAGTTATTTATGCAGGGTTTAAACGGTCATGATTGAGGGGTATTTTTGGGTTTAGAGAGAATAAGGGTATATACGGAAAAACAATTTTTTTTTTTTGGTTTTAGATCGTTACTTTTAACACACCAATTATTTATGATTGTATCGAAAACAAAATAATTATAGAGTGATTAAGGAAATTTATTTTTTTCTGAGTTCAAATTTAAAAATAAATATTATAAATATTTATTTTTCTAAACACACCAAACTAATGCAAGAGATATGGTTTTCAATCATATATATATATATATATATATAAAAGAATTAGACTGATTTATTTATTTTTACCTTTCGAGTTCAAATTTTAAAATCTACATTAAAAAAAATATTTGTCAACTGATGTAGGAAATATGCATTTAGATCATATTAAAAAAAAAATTAGTTTCTATTTATGTAAAAAATTATAAGAATAGAGAACAATTAAAAGAGAAGGAAATTCTATTTTTTTAGTGCTATGCCATTTGACCCCCTTTTGTATTTATTGTTAGTAAAATCACCTAAATTAAAATTTCCAGACTTAAATTAAACAATTACTTTTAAGAAATCTTATACTTTCTTTAAAAATAAATGAATGAATTGCTTAGTAAATTAATTTTCTTTGAACAACACATGAACATCATATATTTATATAAAAAAAAATGAAAGAAAAATCAAAATATTTCACTGTTTTTCTTTTTAGTAAATAGAACTACTAAATGATTTAATTAAGATTCATACAAACTAAAATTTAATATGCTTAAAATAAGATAATTGAGAGCGGTTAATTTTCAAATATTTAAGGTTGTTAACCATGTAATTAAATATTAGTTAATTACTATGTATATAATAAAAATAATTAAAGTTAGTTAATTTTAAAAGATTAAAGCTATTTTTGTTCTTTAAATAAGAAAACAATTTTCCTTTCAAAAAAAATTACTACGCTTTTTAAACTAAAAACTAATATACCTTATAACTGTTTTTATGAAAATCACCTTCCATTCTTAAAGATTAAGCAACAAACACCTTTCTAGTACTTTAAAGCAAAGCAATATAAGTTTTTTTTTTAAAAAAAAAAAACATAGAAGGTGAAACAGGTTGCAAGGAAAAGCTTCCTTCAAGGCTATCCTCCCCTGAACCGGAAGAGAGTGGTTGCAACTCAGCAGGGCAAATAAGAACAGCTCAGAACTCAGAAGAATACGTTCATAAATGGCAGCACCAAGTGTACGGGGGGGCAAGATAATTCATCGCGCGCACGTGCCGTGAATGCGAGGGCGATGCGGGTTGACAGAGAGAATATAACAGCCATCTGAACTAGTTTTGCTATACAAGAAATGTAATCAAAATCTTCGACTACAACAAAGAATCTCTCTTCCAAATGATGCAGGAAAATAAACAAGTCTTCCGGTCTATACCAGTCAGTTGCTATCAGTTCCTAACTCTTGCACTCTGACAGGCCAGTTACAGGCGGCTCTTTGACAATTGGAAGTCGATCTTGAAAAGATGCGATTAACAAATGATAACAGAGCTAAAAGGAGTCTTGCATGCGGGAAGTAAATACGGTCAATGCAGAAAATTCATGGCTTCCATAATTTCATTGTGGAATCTTCGCTGTAGGTGGCAAGAAGATTCCTATGAGGATGATGGGTCACGCCTATTACATCCTTCTCGTGAACCTGGCAGTATCAAAGGTCAAAACATGCACTTGCAAAGTTAGAATGACCTACGCACGAAATGGCACATAATAAGCAGAAAGGCAAAACGACCAGCTATGCAATTTCTTTAGCTGGTTTGAAGGACAGCTTCTGTATTACAACATTCATGCACAAACATGAAACTACATGCTCAGAGAAGGTTGTCCCTGACACTAAGATAAACGACAAACACCAATCCATACAGTGTGGACATGGAGGTTAGGGGTTAAAATTTGTTGGCCCCGAAAAGCAATGATGGCATAGATGAATTAGCAGAAATAAATTTCATAGCAGCTTTAACATCATGTAAACTTGTTATCCTGAAACCCTAAAAGCCCTCCCTGGTAGTTGAAACAAGGACCACGTCCTGCCCAAATTCTTCCTTTTCTTCCCTCATTTTTATTGTCTCCCTTCTGGGTTTATACCACAACACTCGATTGAGAATAAGTTTATTTTTACAAAATGTACATTGGTTGCCGGTTATAAATGATGGGGAAAAGAACAAAATAGAGAGCAACCCAAAACCCTAGATCCTGCCACCCTAGTGAAAACTCACCTTCATTAGATGCTCTAGTTTGCCAGATTGGTAGCTGAAGCAGTAAATATTCCTGCATGCAATTTTGAGGACTGTTATTAACAAAATTAAACCATCTCAAACGCCCATCTCTCCAAATTATTCTCAGTAATAGATTGACATTTTCATTTCATCTCTCTCTTCATTTCTAAGATAACTATTATTTTATGAGAAAAATAATTACAGAACAAGGTTGTAAATTTTACATAAGAACCAGCTGGACAAAGGAATACCTGTCTTCACCAACACAGTAGATCCATTCCCCTTTTGGTGATAAACAGGCTGCAGCAAAATCTCCACCTTCTCTTTTACCGGAAGAAAAGCTCTTCACAACCTGCATCACAATCACGCAAAGCAATATGTCATTGATAATGAATTATCTAAACTCCTCTACTTATGCACTCTGAAAAAGTTTCAGTGAACAAAAACAAAGTGCCTGAACCAGTAAAACATAGAATCGTAATCTATCTATAGAATGATTATCAGTTTATATTTGCTTTTGTGGTGGTCTAAGGCTAGTGAAATATGCTAGAAGATGCTATGAAATGTCATGGTTTGCTGCCAAAAAGTAGCAGTACACTATATAAAATTTGGTCCCAACCCCAAAACCCAAACATGGCAGAGCAACAGATGAGTGGCATAATATTAGCATCAGCTCGAGTTAAGAGAAACTACCTGTCCTTGAAGTGTCATAATGCATATCGATGATGTCTTGTTACATACAACAATATGATCAGTGTTTTTTGGGAAAAGATGAACAGAGTTCACAGAAGCATCACCTCCCTAACAATCCACACAAGCAGCGATAATCAGCCACGTGTTATACAAGGCAAAAGGCAAGACATATAGCAAGAAGCAAGATGAATTAAAAGTATTCTATCCCAGGTAAGCCACACAAAACAATGCAGCTAACTCAATCTCATGATCATGCACATTGCATTGAGAAAAAGTACCCTCAATGGCGGTGGTGGCCTGAATGTATGTATACAGTCTGTACTCTTCATATCCCAAACCTATTAGGAAAAAAATTGGAATCTGTTATGCAAGCTAGAGAAAAGAAGTGTAACCTCATGAAAACACTGCACTTTAATGTGTGACTTACCTTGACCGTGCAATCACTGGAGGCAGTAATAACACGAGTCCCATCACTAGTGAAGATGGCATCATTCACATAGGATGCGTGCCCACGGAATTCTTTTAACAACTTCCCAGATTTTAGGCCATGAATTCTACAACAAAGTAAAATATAGTTATTTAAAAGAAAATAAGGGAAAATGATTGTTGTATGGATATGGAAATGACTAAAGTTAGAAACTCAATGACCACATGGGTTACATAGAAAAAAAAGATACTAGTCTTAAGAGGTGTCATCTCCTAACCACGAGCTGCATTATAGTCATTAAGAGGGTCAATATAGACAATTAATTTGCTATGCACACAAAAAAATGTCCATTGCTGTAAATGAACCTCGCTGTGCTGTCAAAGGATGCACTTAGCAGCTGGCTTCCATCACGAGAGAAAGCAAGACTTGTGACTCCCTGAGAATGTGCACGTTCAAGACGACGCAAGCATTGACCAGTCCTTATACGCCAGACCTGAGAAAAGGTACATTTTAGACTAAGTTTCTTAAAAAGACGGCAATATCAAATTCCAAATTTAAATCATTTTTTTCCCATATGTCCTCACCAGCAATGCAAATTTCACCACAGCTGAAAAAACACAAGCTTAATTGTAAAGGAGAGCTAAAACATCAATGTTATCATTATGTATATAAAAATAAAATGTTTTCCTACACTCATGAAGCATTCTCTTAGTCCTAAAATCTGCAAGTCAATAAACTCAAATACATGCAACCTTAAAAAAACTAAAGTTTTAGGTCCTAAGAACTTTTTGCATTTCATCTTGTTCATGAATTTTTTAGCTTCCTGATTCTCTTGAGAAAAACTTCCCACTTCCCCTCCCAATAGAGTTACCAAATTGTCTCAAGAACTTATACTTCACAAGATCTATTAAACTCATGCCTCTATTCTCTCAGAAGGGAGCTTTATGGATAATATAAGATCCACAGCCATCAAGAGAACTGGAGAAGATAAAATTAGATATCATGTAGGATATATGAAAGAGAGAGAATTCAGAGCTACAACATAGATGCAAGCATGTAAGGGTATGACTTACTTTGATCTTCCCATCTTTCGCTCCAGATGCAAGCATCTCAGAATCTCGGCTAAAATCAACACAGAGGACAGGATCATCGTGCATCATAAAAGTTTCCTGGAAAGATTTTACATTTTTACCAGTAAATATACAACTAGTAAAGAACAACTCCACTGAAAACTATTTAATCCTAAATCAATTTGAAACAATCAAAGGATACATGGAAATAATCCCTTCAATTATCTACTTTTCATTCTTTCTCTACTCATGTTTTGGCACATGCTTGAGTTAATTGACTGCCTGTGAACCTTTACAAAATACAGGACACCAATGAAGACCTAATTTGGGATTCTGCAGTAATACAGAGCATATCATCACCGGAGCAGCATCAGTTTAGTGTGGTGAATGGAAGAGTGTTCAGTTTTGGATGATATATGATGCAGGGATCAACCTTAGATGTTTATTTTTCGAGATGTCAGTCCATAATAATGGACAGATGAAATAATGGTATAGGAATTGATCAAGTGAGGTTTGGGAATGCATGCAAACTTATCAATAGAAGAGAGTACACTATCTCCTTCCTGGTATTGATAACATTAAAAGCAAGCAAACACAAAGTGTTATAAAAAGAAAACTCACATCAGCCTGGTACTGAAGATCCTTTTTGAGCTTTCCACTTACATAATCCCACACCTAGCGGTGATCAACAAATAAAATATCACTAAATATCCATTCACTAATCTTTCATCATCTGGAGGCAGTTTCCAAAAGGATACCTCAATGAACCCATCAATAGAACATGAAACAAGGAATTGCCCGTCTGGAGAGAATTTAGCACATTCAGCATGACTTTTTGTTCCAAACTGCAGAAGAACACAGCAGGGTGTAATATGAGGAGCTAACAATTTAAGGACGCAATGTAAATACATACATATATATATATACACATACATATATATATATATATATATATGACTGTACAAACTACAAAGTAATACATGCAAACCAAATAAAAATAACAATCGCTTTTAGTCAAAAAAATCTGCGTAGTAAATTTGGATAATGCACCTACCTTTATGGTATGTGTAAGAGTTGTTGGGTACATATCATCAATATCTTGTTTCATGGCTGCTGTTCCTCGGAATAGATCAAACTGAGTTCCCGGAGGAAGCAACCCTGGATGAGGAAAATAAAAAAGTAAATGACAAGAAAGTGTATCATGTTTCCCATTGCCCACTCCCATGAGCAGAGGCAGTATCCAGATTTTGAATACATTAAGTTCATAAAAAAAAAAAGCTCCAAAAAAAGCATGCATGCTGAAAAAAAAGGAAAAATTTAATAAGAGCATTTTTTAGAGGCAACATGAATTCCCTTACCATCCAAGTGAAACAAAACAATATTAACGAGGCTTCCTCCATTATGTATAAAGTTTCATTTTGAAGCGGAACATACCTTGGTGTTGCTGCCACTTGAGAGCCTGACCAATTAGAGCCATTAATCTTGAAGGTGGAACCACACTAACTTCTGCAGCAAGGGCTGAATACGGAACAAGAAAAATCACTCGTAAAACTAAAAAGGAACAGGAAACAACAGCATAACGAGAGCAAGCAATCCAACAACTACTCTGAAAGTTATAGAAAATAAAAAAATTTAACCCTTTCTCTAGTTGTCTTGATTCACGGTGTTCGAAACAAAATCTGTTAATCATTCTTCTAGTTGCCTCGATTTACCAATTAAATCCTTCACAATTCAACAGTATTCATTCCCTGCATTCTATTCTACAGTTTACTCTAATTTAAACTTCCAGAATCTTCACAAATGTACACAGCAACCACTAAGCACACAAACATAGGGAAAAATCAAGAAAAGAAAAACCTTGAGCAATCTGTGCACGTCGTTTCTCCTTGGTTGATTCTTGATAAGCCTGTCATATTTCACACAATTCCCAGGTCTCAGGCCCAAAAAACTCAGATATTCACTTATTAGAAACAAAAGTCTAAATCTTCACTACTCCCATTGTAAGCTACACCTTCCATTCAAATCCCATTATTAATGTACTAACACCTACTACACTTTCGAAACCAAAGTGCATTAAAAAATCCAAAATTTAACTAAAATCAACAAAACTCATTACAAAACAAACCATAAAACACAAGCATTAAGAAGAGCAAAGCACAACACCGATAACACTTTCGAAACCAAAGAACATTAAAAATCCAAAATTTAACCAAAATCAAGAAAACCCATCACAAAACAAACCATAAAACACACAGAAAAGCAGGAAAAAAAATTCCTTTTTTTCTCACCCACCTCATTAGGATCAAAATAAGTTCTAACAAGCAAATGCTCGAGCCTCAAATATCTCTCCGGCTGTTCCTGCTTCATGACACCCATAGCTTGAGTCTGTCTTAAAATAGCACGAGCAGTATCCAATTCTCGTAACTCAATCATTTCTAACACAATCTGTTCGTACAAATCTTCTAACTTATTCCTCGGCAACTTAAGTTGCGCCACTTGAGGCAAGATCGTGTCCCATCTTCCTCCGTTTATGTCTGCCACGAATGTTTCAATGCTGTCTACTGTGTTTAAGGAGACTTGACATTCGTTTTGTAGGGTTTGGAATGTTTGGTGCAGAGAGTGTTCTTTGCAGAACTGCAGCACAATTTTTATTACACTGAAAAAGAAAAACAATTAAAAAAAAGTGTCAGGGGAAGGAAATTCAAGTGCTGTGTCGTGTTTTTTTAAGGAGAGGAAGCAGAACTTACTCGCGAGCTTCGATTTCGAGTGCCATGTTAGGTGTGTTGAGGAGGGAGAGAGGAGGTGTTAGGGTTTTTGATTTTGTTGGAGAAGAAGAGGACGAAAGAGAGTGAATTTTTAAATTTCTGGTTTTGAGTTCGGTTTTGTGTATATACTTTTCCCAATTCTCAATTTAGTCCTAATGTTAAAACTTCTATCAATTGAGTTTCTAACGTTTCATTAAAAGTTATTTTAGGCTCGGATTAGCAAAATGATCGCTCATTTACGTTTAGAATTTATCTCGATCAATCTATTTAAAGGGGGTTAGATTTAAATAAAAATAATTTAAAATTAACTTGATTTGACTATGTTAATTTGTTAAATTCATTTACAACGCGATTAAAGCATAATTTATCCTTTTTTTTTTAATTATTAAAAACAATATTATATTAATTAACCTGAATTAACTCATCTAATTTTGTGACTAGAAACCTTTGACCGAAAATATTTAAGTGAATTAACTCATCTAATCTTGTGACTAAAAACTTTTGACCGAATATGTTTAAGTACTTTATACTTGAATGGTTTCGACTACTTTATTTACCATTTACTGAAATTCATCAATCATTAATCATTCATTTGATATTAAATCTTATAGTTATTCTCTAAAATAAATTATCAATCAATTTCAAGATAAAGGTAGTCATTAACAACTATTAGAAACTTTTAAACATGCATATTTATTGAAGGCTCGATCAATATTTTTGTTCCTAATGGTTAATACAGGTTCCACTAACATCATATGTTCATTTTCTTCATTACTTTCACAAAAGAGAAGGAAAGATAACTTAACCTTTAAGGCTTCCCTAAAAAATACATATAAATAGCTAAATTATCACAAAGTTTTCAAAGGAGAGAACTCTTAGTATCATCATTTGGTATGAAAATGTTTAACCTATGTTTAGTTAACCAAAGGACTTGATTAAATTCCAAGATTGTTGGGGGACTATTGCCACAAAGTAACTTACTCAATGGTTGACTGTGTAGTTTATAAGATTCAATACATTTCATCTTTTAAGTTAACAAAGGTGCCTTTAGTTTCACTAATATAATAGAAATTTAGTAATTTATAAGGTCGCGTTATGTTGCGGTTTGAATAAAAAAAATCTCTAGGTCATGAGGAACTACTTGGAATTATTATTGAACACAACCTAATATGCCAACCTTAAAGCATCCCGGCCTGTCTCTTTGCATAGTTCAAATTTAAAATTAAACCGTGTGAGAGTTGTCATGATTTGAACTAATTGACTTAGAGGAAAACACCCTGGGTGACAAGTAAAAAATATGGTTTGGCTTTAAAAAAAAATTTAAGATAACCTTTTTTTATTGAAACGACAACATATTGGATTAACTCGGACTTCGCAGTATAACCCGCCAAATCAGCAATCTGGGTGATTGACTCTAGCAAGTCTAAGAACTTTGTTTCTTAAACTATTTTTTACTTACTTATACAATAAAAAATATACATTCGTGAAATTAAGCATATACCAAATGTCAGGATATTTATTTGAGACTACAATAACCTTAAAGAAAGCAAACCTAGATAATTTATCAAAACAAGTTCAAAATCAAGCAAATATTGAATAATGAAATTGAGAAAATAATTATGAAATAAAAAAGATGGTGGGAAAGGTAAAAAAAAACTATTTACCACTTATGAAAAAGGTGGTTGCACCCCAAGCATTTTAATTAAAAAAATATAATTGTCAGATAATAATGAAGTCGTGAAATACCTTAAACGATCTTGCTTTCCTTTTTATCTAATAACACATGGTATTTATAGATACTAGGGCTACATAAGCTTACACGGTGGAGAGAGAAAAGAGATAATATTTATTTTCCTAAAAAATTGAGTCATTGGTTGGCATATCACGCTTGCTATTAGTTGATAGGTTGGCACTTGAGAGTATACTATTAGTGATAAGGGTGATAAGCTAGAAAAGTTGGTGCAGAATCAAGCTTAAAGTAGCCATTAGTGAAAAAGATTGCCAAACCAAGCTTAAAGATAACCTCTAGTGGAAAGGTTAGCCTAAGATAGTTTGGGAGAAGTTGTTATTTGTGAGAGATAATGGCTATTACAGGCTAGTAATAGGGTTTGGTTGGGCTTATCTAAGGATGATGAGGGTTTGGTTGGTGATGAGAGGGTTTAGCTTGGGTTAAAGAGGAGAGATTCGGTTAGGCTACCTTGTTTCCTTTTTTTTTCCTCTTTCCTCATGCTTAGCCTCAATTGAGCTAGTGGGCTTCGGTTAGGCTAGCTTTCAGCTCACATCTTGTTATTTCCTCCTCCTTATTCCCTCATTCTCTTCTCTTTCTTCCCCTCTTTTCTCCATTCTCTTATCTCGATTGGGCCACCAACGTCTAGAGTCGAATGAGCCTATTACCATACTTTTTTTACCCCACCCAATACATTTCAATAGACTAGGGCTAATGCTTTAATTTGTTCTTTTATAATAATGTTTTTCTCTAATATATCCTTATAATCTAAATTTAGCTAACTTGATCCTTGAATATACGTTAAAACTAATCACGTGATGCAGCTAATCACGTGATGTAAGAGCTAGAAGGGAAGCAAAGGCCCGAGCCTAGGCCCCTGCAAAACATTTGAAAATTTTATATTACTTAGTGGTTAAATACATGGAAAAAAATAATATTTTTTTATTTTAAATAGATGGGCTATTCCTTTACTAGATGTAAGGAATAAAAGACATTTGCTCTCTCTTTACTTTAATTTTCTTTATTTTATGCTAAGCTCACTTAGCTATTTGTGGAAAGAAACAAAAAAATTTCTTAATTCAATTATCTTCTTTTTTAGCCAAACACAAAAGGTAAAAAATAGAATCGAGAACAAAAGGAGCAAAAGGCAAAGGCTAAGACAGAGCCAGCAAGATTAATTAATCTTTGATCAAAACAAGGTAATTGGTAACCCAAACTTAAAATTTATTTTTTTTCTTGTTTTGGGATGTTTGTTAAGAATTTGATGAGTGTTTTTTTCCTAATTGTGCTCTTTTTGCTCTCTTTTCCCTTAAATTTGCTAGTTTTGCCAAAAAAAATTGAATTTTTTTTATAAATGAATGTTGTTTCCTAATTAATTGGATATTTTACATATAATAAAGAATGTTACGAGAATTACTGATGTGCTTTGCTAAGCCTTGCAACAAAAATCTCAATACATTTTAAATGTTATGGATTTGGTGACTACCACAAATACTTTGATTCAAAAGTTATGAGATGATAGTTGAAAAAAAATTTTAGAAGAAGTGACATCATTTTGTAAGTATCAAGACATTGAAGTTCCTGATATAAATGCTTGTTTTTCTAGTATGGGATGATCTCGCTGTCAAAAGAATTCAATAATATTTGAGCATCACTACCGAGTTAATATATTTACAGCTATCATTAATCAATAATTACAAGAGCTAAATAATAGATTTAATGAGCAGATGACCAAGCTTCTTATGTTGAACACAATTTTGGATCCTAAAAATACCTATAAATTATTTAGTGTTGAAGATATATGCTTGCTTATTGATAAGTTATATTTTAAAGATTTTTTTGGGCAAAAAAAAATTCATTTGAGATTTCAGTTGCAATATTACGAGATCGATGTACCTGATCATCCAAAGTTAAAGAATATGTAATTGATTGCTAATTTTATGCCAAGGATTGGTTGAAACTAAAAAAAAAAAATTAACAATTTATCCACTTATTAACATGTTGATTCAATTTATTTTGACTCTTCCTAATTCGACAACAACTATTAAACATGCTTTTTCAACAATAAAAACTGTTAAAACAAGACTTTGCAATTGGATGGAGAATACTTTTCTTGCAATTATTTGATTGTCTACGTAGAAAAAGAAATTGCTGAAAGATTCACAATTAATAAGATAATTGATGATTTCTGTTTCATGAAAGAACGATGAGCACAATTAAAATGAAAATGTAAGAATCTTTCTTTATTATTTTTCACTTCATTTCAAAATTTATCAACATAAATAATACTTCGTTTTAGTTAATGTTTCTTATATACTTTATATGTTTATATTTAATAAGTATAAAGACCAACAAAATTAAAGTGGAGGATGCCTTATAAATATGAAATTAATTTCATAGTTTTAACTAAATTTGATATTATTTTAAACATCTTTCCCTATACAAAAATAATTATATACTTGTAGCAAGTTCTTTAAATTATACTTTATATTAAAAGAAATCAACCTTTCACTATGCGAAACCACAATAAAAGGCAAATGTCTTTTAGTTATGGGTTTTTTTGTTTTGTTTTTTTTTTTTTGCTTTGTTTTTTTGTTTTGTTTTTTATTTATTTTCAATTAATTTTTTTATTTAATTTAGTTATTTAATATTAATTTTTTTCTATTTAGTTATCACATTCTCATGATACGGATCTCAGGTTTGACGGGTTAACCTGGTTTAGCGAGTTGATCCAATTGACTAAGATTTTTTTTTTTTCTTAATTAGTTTTTTTCTTTTAATTTTATTATTTAATATTGAATTGAATTGACTGAGAATTAAATTCCATGATTTGTTTTGTTTACTTTTCATTAGATTAACCTGATCTCATGAGGGGATTTTATTATACCCCTCATCACAAAGTACTATTCATCATAATAGTGCTTTGCTTTGTTTTTTTCTTTTCAATTAATCTTTTTTTTGTTTAATATTAATTTTTTTCTATTTAGTTATCACACTCTCATGATACAAATTCCAGGTTGGATGGGTTAACCTGGTTTGACGAATCAACCCAGATGATTCAGATTTTTTTTCTTTTTCTTAATTAGTTTTTTCTTTCAATTTCATCATTTAATATTGATTTGATTGAGAATTAAATTTCATGATTTGTTTTGTCTGCTTTTCATTAGATTATCCGGATCTTATGACACGAAAATAATTCTTAACAGATTACCCTTAGTTAACTCGGGTTGTTTTTTATATCTTTTATTTAATTGATTTTTTTTTCAATTTTATCATTTAACATTGGATCGGTTGAGAATTGAGTTTCATAATCTATTTTGAGTTACTTTTTATGAGAATATCTTGGTTTTAAGATCAAGGTCACGGGTTTTAGCATTTTAACTCCGGTTAAATCAAGTCATTTTTTTTTATTTTCTTTTTAAGAGGTTATATTGGTCTCATTATCATTCAACATTGAGTCAGTTGGGAATTGAGCTTCATAATCTATTTTTAATCTAGTTGAGTAATTTTTTTCTCTTTTTTTAATTGACCCTCTCAATTTTATCAATTAATACTGTGTTTAATTAGGAATTAGGTTTCATGATTTATTTTGGTTTGTTTTTCATCAGGTTATCATGGTCTCATGACTTGGTAATAGTACTTAACGTGGTAATAGTGCTTAACGGTTAACTCGGGTTAACTTGACTTATTTTTTATGTCATTTTTTTAATTAAGATTTTTACAATTTTCGTCGTTCAACATTAGATCCGGCAGGGACGATTAAGAATCAAACTTTTGACTTTCTCTCTATGGAGTTATCTGAATCTCAAGACCAAAGTCGTGGATTTGACAAGTTAACTCGAGTTAAATCAAGTCATTTTTTCTTATTTTTTTCTATAAAGTTATCTCAGCCTAATGACCCAGGTTGTTTTTATATTATTTTTTTAATTGGTTTCTTTTTTTAATCTCATCATTCAATATTTAATTGATTAGGGATTGAAATTTGTAATTTGTTTCAATTTACTTTCACAGGGTTATCTCGGTCTTACGACCCGGGTTGCAAGTTTGACATGTTAACCTGAGTAAGTTTTTTAGGTTATTTTTTAATTGATTTTTTTTTAATTTCATCCTTTAATATTGGGTTGATTGAGAATTAGACTTAATAATTTATTTTGATTTGCTTTTTATAGAGTTATCATAATTTCATAACCCTGGTCATAAATTTAACACATTAGTCCAGGTTGTCCAAAGTGAATCCAATATGTTTTTATCTTAATATCAAGAAAAGATATCATCTTGAAATTTTATTTAATCAAAATTTATTTTCACAAGTTGTATGAGTTGTTTTTGGACCAGTAAAGTCAACCGAGTTATATTGAGTAAACCCTCACACAATTTATATTTTTTTTGTTATGAAAAATAAATATTAACAATATTTAAATATTTTTTTATCTTCAAGAAAAAATTAACATAAAACTAAATGATGCAATATTTTTGTTTTTATAACTTATACATTGTATGTTAAAAAAAATTATACTTTGTTATATTTTTATCTGCCCCCTAATAAATAATTCTAGCGACGTCACTGGCGTGATGTGCACGTAAGAAACATGACTCAAACTTACATTATATTCAATTATAAATTCATCTTTTTTTTTTTCTCTTTTTGTTTTCCCCCCCTAACCATGCGTTTACTAAAAAATAATTTTGTAGAATCTTTATTATTCTTCATGAAAAATAAAATACATTCACAATTTTTTTCAATACTTATTAATAATTAATTTTTTTTTATTTTTAAAAAATAGTCCATCTTTTCTTCTATTAAACCCTAATCAACTCACCAAAATCCATATTTATAGGTTATAGCAACTTAGTGGCTTGTTGCTTCACAAATATTTGTAATGAGCCCCTAATTAATCATAGATATTAATGACCCAATGGGAACCAGTGATTTCACGACCCCACACGGTTTCTAACCCCAAGTCACCTATAATTCTCTCAACACGTGTACGGCCAAGATTCCCTCCTCCTCCAAAACGCGTTAAATCCTCATCTGCGCGCCTTCTACTCTCGTCCCACGTGTCAATCGACTTTTCATCGTGCCTCCACGTCGTCTTCCACTTAAAGCCGGCAGAAATTTCCTATCATATACTCCCACGTGTCAGTCATGCATTCTCTTTATCTGCCCTTAAATTACCGGCTGGTTACCGGGTCTTCCCTTAACTCCACGGCACCTTCTCTCTCGAAATCACCGTAACCTGCACGATGTTTAATCATCTGAAATAAATTTACTTGACAGGTTTGCCCCTTATGTAATGGTCATAGGGCGTATTTTACCCCTAAAACTATTGTATTTGTGGCAAAATAAGACCTGGACAATCAATTTGATTGTATCCTCAAACTATTATGTTTTGACTAATCAAGTCCTTCTGTCAGAATCGTTAAGACTAACGGACATCACTTGACATCGTATATTCAGGTTTTGCAAAAATATGTATTGACGTTTGAAATTTGACGATTAGTTTTAACTATTCAATTTAACAAAAGGACTTAATTGTTTAAAAAATAGTAGTTCAAGGATACAATTGATCAAATTGATAGTTTAGTCCTTATTTTGCCAAAACCCCAATAATTTATGATGGATAAAATAAGTGCTCTTTAACCCTCGTATTGTCATATGACCACATCTTCTAGTCCTCTACCTTTAAAAAAGAGGTCAACCCATGTGGATAATTTGGTAATTTGACAATCTCAATCATGAAATAGATAAAAAACTATAAAGTGTATAATAATATTCAAAAGTTTATAATATATATTCTATGTTTTATTTTCTTCCCATTTTTGGTTCTTCAATTTTGTAGTAGGAAAAGGGAAAGGAAAAGAAAAGAAATGCACCACTACTTCAATTCCTAGCTTGATTCTCACTTGTGAATAATTTTAATCAAGTAAGTTCTTCTTATGATTTTTAATTCTAATTTCAATAATGACAAATTTTTATATTCCTTTAGATTGATTTCCAAAAATATTTTTTTTCATAATTTTTATTGTGGTTTATATGCTAATTTAGACCATATAGAAACTCTATTTATTTTTCTTAGGATTAAGAGATTTATGATCTACAAGGAAAGTTTTCAAAACCCAAGCAGCACCATAGTCTAAACAGTTTTCAATTAGCTGTATTTGTATCCTTTCCATTTGAATTTCCTTTTTTTAGGCTAAAATTCTTTAGGGTTTTGTGTTTTATACACAAAAGTGAAGTAAAGTTTGTATCTTTTCGTGTTTGGAAAGTGATTATTTTGTGATAAAGATTGTATCTTTTTGTGATTACAAAAAAAGGGTTTTTGTTTATGTTGTGATTTTGATTGAAATTCTGTGATTTGAGAAAGAATGGAGTCATCAAGGAGTTGGTTTAAGATATTTAAGCAAGGGAGTAGTAATTCAAAAAAGAAAGAAGCTGCAGCAGAGAGTGTAAAGAAGAATAATAATGGTGGTGTTGGTGTTGTTAATAGTGGTGGTAAGCCACCAATTAATGATGCACCTTCACATGCTACAAAGCAGAAAGTGGATGCAGCTAAACAGTATATTGAGAATCATTATAAAGCTCAGATGAAGAATTTGCAGGACAGGAAAGAGAGGTAATTTTGAATTTTTGGGGTTTAAAGTTTTGTGCTTTCTGGTACTTAGTTTGATTTATTGTGTTTTGGAACATTTTTTTTATGTGGGTTTGTTGGTGTTTTTAGAATAATGTAGAATGTTATGTTGTTGTGTTATTTTGGTGTTTCTTTTTAGGTTAGAGTAGTTGTGTTGGATACTGACCGGATAATCTGACATGGGTACCGGTACTTAGGCAAATCGAATGCACGGGGAAATTAAATGAATTTTGAGAATATAGATTGAATGTGTTAGGTTAGTCGAATTGGATGGTATATGTGGTTCGGGGTTTGGATTTGTTAGAGTTTTTTTTGTAGTTAAAATGGTGTGTTGGTCAATGTAGGAGATGGATGTTGGAGAGGAAGCTTGCAGATGCGGATGTTTCTCGGGAAGAACAGATGAATATACTGAAGAAGTTTGAGGAGAAGGAAACTGAGTATATGCGTCGTCAAAGACATAAGATGGGGGTTGATGATTTTGAACTTTTGACCATCATTGGCAGGGGTGCATTTGGGGAGGTGTTTCTCCTTTCAATTTTTTTTCTTAAGTTATTGTTTCTTTGTTGCATTAGAAGCAGTTTGATATTTATCTTATCCAGTGCATTCTTAAATTATGAATGCAATGATTTCTTTTATATAGCTGTATGATTTTTGGCTGTTCAGAAGTCTTTTGAGTGTAGAAAAATAAATTTTATGCTAAAAAACTTAGAAGTTCTGTCTTCATTCACTAGTCGTGTTGATGAGCTGATTTATATTATCTTCTTGGGGCTGACAAGATAACTTTTCATTTCTCTTTCAGTCGGTCAAAAGTTGTTTTGAGGAAATTTTCATATTGTTATTGTTTTAAAGTTTTTTAAATTCTGTCCTTCCTGTTCTTTTGCCATTACCTCTTGCCAATGAACTCCATATAGTTATATTATTGTGATTACATGTGCAATATTCATCCAGAAGTTGATAATTTCACTAATGGTGCATATGTGGTCACTATAGGTGAGACTTTGCAGAGAAAAAACTACTGGCAATGTGTATGCAATGAAAAAGCTCAAGAAATCCGAGATGCTTCGTAGAGGACAGGTTTGTCGCTGTGGTGCTTCATTCAGATCAATGTATTTTGACAATTTATTTATCCAATCTACTTTATTTTCATTTGGTGGTGCTGAATTTTGTTATTCTCCCCTACTAGTTGCATTATTGGCCAAACATGCTCCACAGTTTTTCAAAAAATGCTTAAGATTGATGTTCATTGCGGTCTTCACTACTTGCTTGTAAAGTTGTGTCAGCCATATAATTTATAGGAAATGCTATAAAGAAATGAACTGCAGGCTTGATGAAGAAATAGGTGTCTTTTGAAAAGAAAGCAAAATTGTACCCTGTTCAATATTTTTTTTTTATGAATGGGATTTTCATGGAAACTTCACTACTAAACACCAGATATCTCATCTAGTTGGTCCTATGAGGAAGATTCATCCCTATTTGCACTTTCTCTCCTTTCTCATGCAGGTGGAACATGTTAAAGCCGAAAGGAATCTCCTTGCCGAGGTTGACAGTACTTGTATTGTCAAGCTCTACTGTTCCTTTCAAGATGATGAATATTTGTATCTTATCATGGAATATCTCCCTGGAGGTGACATGATGTCATTGCTGATGCGCAAGGATACCTTAACTGAGGACGAGGCCAGGTTTTATGTTGGGCAGACAGTTCTTGCAATTGAGTCTATTCACAAGCACAACTACATCCACAGGTTTCCTATTAATCTTTTGATGCCTTTTGTTTCATTAGTTCTGTCTCTGTTATTGGGTAGACATAGTTTATATCTATGTGGAACTGATACTATGTTTATCTGCATTGAATACAAATGCTCCTCGTATATTTAATACTGGGAAGTGGGAACTCATATATTCACATTTTCTAACAAAGAAATTGGCTTTCAAAATTAATACATCCTGCATGTTCCTTAACATGCTTCAGATTAATGATTAGGATTGCCTATTTGGTGGTTCAAAAAGGTGAGTGCTATCATAAGTACAATTATAGGAAGCCTTATGAGACATGTTTTATTAATGCTTCAACTGGGAATGCTTGCATGGTTGCACCATCAAGTTGTCATGAGGCATACCTGCAAGAACATTTACCATTGATAAAGATTGATGTAGACATTGAACAGTTGAAAATGTATATATCAATTCCTTACTGTTTTGGTGCCCTGGTGAACATATTTGTTTCATATCCATTTTTCTTAAGCTATATGGATGATATGCTGACTTTGTAGTTGTTATAGAGAACATATCTAGTGGGTGGTATTCCTGACCAAGTTTTTTTTTGGCCTTTTTCTATGGAATATGTATTGCTGTTGGTGTATTAGTAGCTGTCTTTTAGTTGCAAAAATGTTTTTTTTTCCACGACTTGTAATTTTGTGCACCTTTTATTTTCATATTGCTTTAAAATTTTCATCTATACTCTTGCAATCATGTATGTTGAGAATCTATTCTTACCTCTCTATAACAGGGATATTAAACCTGATAATTTGTTGCTCGACAAAAATGGCCATATGAAGCTTTCAGATTTTGGGCTGTGTAAGCCCTTAGACAGCAGTAGCTTTCCAAATTTTAGGGAGGATGATTATGCAGGTGGAAGGAACTTGAAACCTTCAGCAGAGGGCAATAAACCTCCTACGCCAAGGCGGACACAGCAGGAACAGCTTGTTCACTGGCAGAAGAATAGGCGAACATTGGTATGATCTCTCAGCTATATTTACGATTGCATACAGCTTCTCTGCTATTGGTAGAAACTATGTTTTCTGGATAATTTAGTACTGAGATTTGCCTTGATAAAACAATAAACAGCACCAATTGATGGATGCCATTATGCATTTCTGCTTGCTGTCTCTTTCATTTTGGAATTATTTTGCTACAGTTAATTTATATGGTTTTCAAAATTGAAACTTGTTTCCTCTAAAAATTTGTAAGCAGTTAACTGAAAGAAATGAGTTATACTGATGCTTATATTATTTTGCTATATACTTTAGTTTGGAAGCTGAAAAGACCCATTTAAATCTTGATATTTTCATGTCATTTCTCGCAGTTCTGCTTTCAAGTTTTTCTCATATGTTCAGTTCTTTCATGTATTAATTTTCATATTTTGCTTTTCAGGCATATTCAACGGTTGGCACTCCAGACTACATTGCCCCGGAAGTATTATTGAAGAAAGGCTATGGAATGGAGTGTGATTGGTTAGTTTCCTTACCAATGGCATGCTTGATACATTCTATTTTTTTTTTCCTTTTGTTAATTAATATGTCTATTAGGTGGTCTCTTGGGGCAATTATGTATGAAATGCTTGTGGGATATCCACCTTTCTATTCTGAAGAACCTATGTCAACATGTAGAAAGGTAAGAAAACTTTTTTCATCTATTAGAGACATACCTATGTATCAAACATGTGTGTATGTGCCCATGCATGTGTTTGTACACATGGATGCATGTTTATGTAGGTAGATTTTTTTATTAATTTTTCTAAAGGTCTGAATAAAAATGACATGAAAATGTGACTTTAAGAAAATTTTCTCTGCTTAATAACAAGATACTGAAAGTCTAAAAGTACAGCAATCAATTTAGTTTATTCTGCATGCCACTACTTATGGATGGCAGCACATGTCACGCTCCTTATCTCAACCCTTTTCATCTAGCAGGACAGTAAGAACATTTATTTCCCCACGTAAAAAGCATTTTAAGGAAGTAAACATATTGCGGGAGTTTACATGAGAAAAGGGGATAAATTCTGTACATGACAGGAAGGATTTTAGTTATTGCTCTAATGTCTGTCTAGTATCTGGACTGGCAGATGTGGATCCTGATATTCCGATGTCACTAGAACACCATTTGGATCACTGACAGTGGTTATAAGATAAAAGTGAAAGCAACCTGGTCGTTTTTAGTGTCCTGCAGGATGATTTTTGCAAGGAATGTGCTTTTGAGAGACACCACATCTGCATAACTCAAGAACCAAGAGAACTTTTGAAATAAGAAGACATAAGAAAACTTTTGAATAACTTAATATCAAATCCTGTACCGTAGAATGATCCTTCTACTGTGAAAGATAATATGTTGAAACATGCTTATTTAAGAATTTCTTTAATCTTAGAAAAAAGATCTGAAACATGGAAAATAAAAGAAGTCTGTTTTGGTAAAAAGCTTTTATTATAACTCCATTAAGGGGCTACTTCTGTGTTAGGTCTGACTCCCCATATGAATTAGTTTTGGATCTTGATTTACTTTGAATACGTACAAGCTTGTTCTGCTGTTGATTAATTTATGTTGTACTGTCATCTTATTGATAGGATTACATGTGTCTTTTTCCTCCGAATTGAAATTAAATGTATATTTTTTAATATCATGTGATGTTTTGCTGCTGTATTTGATTGAATAAATTTTATCAAACAATGGTCAATTGATCCATTCAGATTGTCAATTGGAGAAATCACTTAAAATTCCCTGAAGAAGCTAAGCTGTCTGTTGAGGCTAAAGACCTTATCCGAAAACTTCTATGCAATGTAGAACAGAGGCTTGGGACCAAAGGAGCTCATGAAATAAAAGTTAGCATACTTAAACCATTGCTTCCCCTTTAGTTGAATTCCTGAATCCAGGGATGACATATTTGTTTCTAAAACATGCGTTTGACTTGTTTACACCTCAGTCACACACATGGTTTAAAGGCACCGAATGGGACAGATTATATCAGGTAGAAGCTGCTTTTAAACCAGAGGTCAAAGATGAGTTAGATACGCAGAATTTTGAAAAGTTTGAAGAGGTAAGGAATGGCTGTAAATCTGTGACTTGGTTCCTTTGTTGAGAGGTATCTTTGCTGTTTTCTTAAGGGAATGGTGATTGGTGTTCGCTATGCATTTTGATCTTGCTGGAATTTGTTTCATGTTGTTTTTGTTTTTGCTGCTGCTTTTACTCTCCATGTTTGATATTTCCATGTATACAGCTGGGGACCTCTCTGCAATCTTCATCAAAATCTGGTCCGTGGAGAAAGGTAAGCTTAAACTTTTCATAAATCATAACATGGATTCGTGTTCCTTTCAGTAAAATTTATTTTTGCTAGACTCTGAATTCAGAGTGCAGTGCAAGTTCAGTTTGATACTGAAAATGTAGTGCCATGTGATTCACACCCATTCTGTACTATGCACTTGCTATTTCAATGACACTAAAATCAAAACCGCAATAGCTTTTCCTGAATGGTAGGATTATTGCAAGATTGGAAGCATATTTCTCAGTTAGGAATTTTCCATACTCATACTTTCCAAGTACTTGGTAGAACACTTTCTGCAACTTGCATTGTCCTATGCTGAACAAAAATATATCGGGAATGCTCACTGTTTTGACTCCTAGATCGACATTTCATTTTATGCTATGGTGGAGTATTGTAGTTGTTCACCCTGATTGCATCTAACGAGTTTGTTTCTGTCATGCTGCTTTTACCCGTTATCTATATTCTATGGAACATTGGATAAATGAACTCATTAACTTTTGTTTTTTATTTGCAGATGCTTCCATCAAAGGATGTGAACTTTGTTGGTTACACTTACAAGAATTACGAGATTGTCAATAATGATCATGATATGCCATCCGTCGGTCTGTGTATCACCCTGAGGATTAGGATAGCTTGATTCCATGTTTAGAAAATCTTTTGTTAGGACTAACAGTCGTCATTTGTGTTCTTGAATGCAGAGTTGAGGAAAAAGAGTACTGCACCAAAGAGACCAACTATCAAGTCATTATTTGGTACTAACCACAGTCTACCCCCCTGAATCTCAACCTCCTTTGGGTTCGATCTACTTTCTCTAACTCCCACTTTACCATGCCTTTTGCAGAAAAACCTGATTCTTTTGACCAGCATGCTCAAGGAAGCTTTCTAAACCTCTTACCCACCCAAGTCGAGGTATCGGAAAGCCCTGAATTATCTCCGGGGTCCGCTCGAACTTCACAACACCATCACAACCACAAGCCTGTAAGAAGATAGTAGAAGAGTACACACTTGAGCCGTGATTTTTTATAGTTGCTGCAATTGATTTGGAGGGTTTTCATTTCTTGTAATGCAAATCAGGAAGAAGAAAATGTTAATGCAATATATGTATGTTGTATCTAGCGTTGATGCGCCAAGTAGAAGAAATGATTTCTTGTATAGTCAACTAGATAAAAGAACGATTAGGGCAAAGTAACTTGTAGTCTTGTCAGCTTCTTATTCTCAAATTCTTTCCTTCAGGGTATAGTTCATGGCCTCAGCCTGTGTTGACTATCGAATCCACTTGTACTGTAGAATAACAGAAGTAAATTCGTACTATCAGTTGATGTGATTACTAACTACAATATTTACTCATTTTGGCATCAATTCCTTTTAGTGAAGAAAGAAAGAAAATTCTTAGCATTGAATTTTGGTATGTTCAAGCCTCTTAGACTAGTTTTTGTCATAGGTAAGGGTTTTCTCTTTTTCTTCCTAGGTATCTTCGAGGTTTTGTCGGGTGTCAAGACAGGAACTAAAGTAGCATTAATAAAACAATCCAAACAGGTTCTAAAAATTATTTTTAATATTAAAATAATCTAAAACTATATAAAAAAAATTTGATTTTTTTTTGAAACGTGATTTCAACAGCGCATAAATATAAAAGCAGAAACATACAGCCTCGTCGTGGAAATTCTCACTCTTGGACTGATAAATATTGCCATGGGATGAGTTGCCTTTGGTGCAGTAGCCCAATGTTGGTTTGGCCCAATTCATAGGTAGAGGGAGAAGCACTTTCAAATAGAGTTTTTTTCTTTCAATCATTGATTTTTGATTGTCAATATAAGGCCGCCACTACTGCATATCGTGAAATATTGATTACATGAGCTCTTTTTTATATATAGGAAAATAGGTTTTTTATTAGTTAATCTTATGTTTTTTTTTCTATCTTGTAATATTATGCTTTTTTTCTTTGGGAATAGTTTTTCTTGTTCGATATTATTAAGATTTTTTAGTTTTTTTCATATAAAAAGTTGTAATTTGTTTTTAACAAGTGAGACATGAATGAATAAAAATAAATATCTTTAAAAATCTTTTTATAATTATGATATTCTTGATATTTGAGGGTTTTGATTTATAAAAAATCTCGTTATATTTCGTCAAGAATCTATAACTTAGGTGAAAATAAGATAATTTAAATTCACGAGAGGAATGCAGTTGAAATCGATGTTTTCTAAAATTTTGATTTTTTTATTTTACGTTCCATCTCTCTCATCAATATATCAAAAGGAACTTAATTTGAAGAAGTAGTTGCAGACAATTTGCTTGACAAAACAGAGAATCCATGCCACCATTTGCATCAAACAGCTAGCTTTATGCCATACTGTGCCCTGATTTCTAGCCTAATTGTTTTTTATTTATAATCCCAAGGGCCTTAATTAGAAGCTCTTGCTATTTCCCAAGCGATAAAGTGACTGAAAAACACAAAAAGAGATGTGAATGCATGACTATGGTTTTCTGAACTTGATCTGCACTTAAAGGGCCTTAGGATCGATCTCTAAGAGAGAGAGAGAGAGAGAGAGATCCCCCATTTAATGCCCTAAAGATTGAGAGTAGAGTAAATTATACCACATGGGTAAGTGTCACATGCCACACAATCCAAGGGCTTAATTATCCATAACCTTTATTTAAATATTAACCTTATTATAAATTAATTAAGATGATGGTCTGCCTGTTTCCAATGTGCATATATAGCATGGATTCCTATATATATATATATATATATATATATATATATATATATATATATATGGTCTCATGTTCTCAAGATTGTGATCTTCATCAAAAAAAGAAAAATGGCTGGCTTGGATTGCATTGCTTTGTGAAGAAGCTTCCTTAGTTGATGGCATTGTGATATCAATGTACAACAACTAGTACTAGTTGTTTCTTCCATCATGGTTATAAAATACAGTCTGACTTAATATTTAGATAGCTAATTAGATAAATTACGGCTTGATTTAAAATTTAGGTTGTTAGTTGGATGGATCAACCTGAATTAACTGAAGTTAAATAAAAATTTTATCGTTTTAAGTGTTTTTTTATTATTAAAAATAGATAAAAAGACATCCCTTTAATTTATTTATTTTTTAAAAGTTAAAATAAGTCTCTCTCTAAATTTTAATTAGAACCTAGACAATAAGCACCGTGGATAATGGTGAGAAGCAGGAACCCATTCATATTGGCTTATAGTGTCATAAACACAATTAGCATATATAGAGAAATAAAATTTATCTCTTATTATATATAAAATTTAGTGTTAATCATAGCATGTTTTGAACCGGTTTTTATTTTTTCTTGTTTTTATTAATCTCGTTATTTTTTTAATATATTTTATTTATCATTTAAATTCTAATTTAATATGAATTTTAATCTTTAAGACACACGAGAATATATGAATTAATAAAAATTATTATACGAATTTTTTCTATAAACTCATTCATAAACTAAACTAAGCTATGAATTTAAGCTAAAATCTAAAAAACAATGGTTAATTAAATTAAGGAGAAAGAACAGGTGTCAGGTGGCAACGTCAATGGATCAAAGCCGTCCATGTGGACGAAATCGATGGCCAAGATCCATGTAACCGGTGAGCTTGCCGGTGGACGGCCTACGTAGGGTGGTGTAAGATGCTTATGCAAGTGTCTCCAGCTAGCGTGCCATATCTATATTAGAGCAATATGCATATTTTTTGTCATGGCAGGCAAGACAATTAAAACAAGACTTTTAGGCAGTCAATGCCCCATTTTAATTTTAATTAATTTCTTGTAATCATACCCCACATCTTGATTAGATTAATTGATTATTGAAAGAAATATTCGTCATCAGCAGGGAAATTAAAGTGGACGGTTGGCGTATTAATGTGCTCCAAATAAGTGATCACCGAATTTTATAATATGGTGTATGGTGATAATAAAAAATATATATATGGAGGTGGTGCACATGGCCATGGATGCTTTTGAGCTTTGATTAATGCTGTGGAAAGACAAAAACCCTGTATATATTTTGCTCAGAGAATCCCAGTTCAATTTGTTCTGTTGTGGGGGAGAAGAGTGTCTTGGGGCTTAATATTTTGTCATGCAAGAACGTTAATTCGTTCGGCAAGTGTTATATATATATATTTATGTAAATTAAGTAATAGAATTTGAATCAAGGATATTATTTTTTTCTATTTAATTTTTTATTATTTGATTATTATTATTATTATCAATTAAGCTGTTAATTCACCTACACGCGACAAGTGTTCTCTAGAGCCCATCAAATGTATGATTCGTTCATGACTTATATTACTACTACTGGTTAGATAGCTTGGCTTTAGCTAAGGTTTATATATATGGAATATTCGACCACCCGGCCAGGCCGACGCACAAGAGAGAATATCCCAGTTAGCAAATTTAAATTCTAGCTTATGATAAAGTATAATTAAGTCAACTAACCCTGTTAAATTAGTAATTAATTATCTTGGAATAAAAGATAGAGATCGATAGGAAATATATTTTTCTGTATCTTTTATTTTAAAAATATATATATAAATTCATTTAAAAATCATCTTAAAAACATATTTATTTTATATTTTATCCTTGTTTCTTGGACTAATTAAATATGTTTATATCTTTTCTGTTTTCGTTATTTTATCTTGGAATATTGATCAAATGTATCAAAAAAACATAGAAAAATATTGAGATAATTAAAAGAGTATCTATACATGTGATTAAGAACCCTAACTTACAAAAATTTAAGATGAGGTTATTAATTTGTTGCTTTATATATATAATTAAAACATATAGATTCTACTAGCTAGGTAGTTAATTTATTCGTCTATATAGGCCACCAACCATATAGCCCTTTTCTTCTATATATTGCCAGCTTCATGTATGATTGTTTTTTTTTACGAGATGCATGTGGCATATTTATTAGGCTTGTAAATTAATTAGAATATTTATTTAACATTTCAATATTTTCATGGGTGGATGCTAGCTGCTAGCTTGTGAGCAGCTAGCTCGATCTTGTCACTTACACAGCCATGCATGCCTCTCTGCAAAATGGAAGCCAAGAGGATGGAAGGAGCGAACATATATAGTAAGAAGACTAGCTCAATTTCATTTATTTTATTATTCCAAGACATAGTCATAGGAAGCCTAATTCAGTCTTAAAGTTTTTACGACTTCATCATGCATCGAGCTGTAGATATATTAATTAATATCCAAGATTACATTTTTATAATGTCAAATTAAGATTAAATTGGATTTAATCGTGTGCGTGCTGGACGTCTGTGTAATACAATACAACAACTAAACGATGCTTGGACCATGCAATAGGTAACTGGGGTGTTGGTTTTTAATTTGGATCCTATAGCATGTCGTGACTTTGTGTTCTTATTATTATTTTTTTAAAACAAAAGCAGGAAGAAGAGATTAAGCTGTGATTTTCTGAATCATGTTTAATTAATGTCCGTTAAATGTTCTTAGTTGATTAAAATTATAATGAAGAGGTTAGGTTTCCGATAGCAACACTCTAGAAATACCAACTTAACTGAATAAAAATATCATACCAAAATAAATTACGTTACTCGATTAATAATTAATAAAATATCAAACTATGAAACTAAAATAAAAATAAGCCATAAAAAAAATTCAATTGTGATGGGTAAACTTTGAAAAAAAAATAAGAAAAAAGACCCATACACTCGGGTCTTAAAAAAAAGCTTGAGCATGTAGGCTTGGAGTATATATCGCCTTAAATGTTTGAAAACAATTAGTAGGTGGAGAATCACTTGTCTTACTCAGATTTCGACAATCCCTGGTCACTAAAAAATTAGGTTGTGATGTTTTTAATTTTTAAAAATTAAAGAGACCACGTATTTATAATTAAAAAAATTTAGGGATTAAAATGTACATTTCACACAAACTTTATTAAAGCTATTTATTCTCTTTGTATTTTAATTTTAGTCTCCTCTTTTTAAATCTCATTATTTCTTAACAAATTTACTCAAATTGATCAATAATTTTGCAATATAATAATGAAATTAAAAGAAATCAGTATGAAAGTCTAAGATAAGGCTACAGCGCTTGGAGAACAGTAATTCCTCCACGCCTTTTACTTTATTGTGTAATAATATGTAGCTGGCAACGGTGGTCTTTTGAAGAACTTGAAGTGCTCTCTGTCTCTGTGTGTGTGTGTGTGTGTCTGTGTGTGTGTGTGTGTGAGAGAGAGAGAGAGAGAGTAGTAGTAGTTAGGCATAGAAGATTCTCAAAATGTCTCATCAAACAATATAAGGTCGGCGATTCCCTTGATGATCATTGGCCCATTGAAAGCTTCAATTCATCACATAGGAAATAAAAGCCACCTCTTCTCGATCTTTCACATCAACATCCCGTCTAATAATTATTTCTGGGATATAATTTATCTAAGGTTTAGATTATTTAAATTAATAAAAAGTAGAAAAAACCAGATAAAAAACTTATGATCTTGATCCTTCAATCCTCCTGACTCGTGAATTATTTTTCAAGAAGAGTTTTAGAGCTATATATATGTTTATGACATGAAAAGGAGCCCTTGATTAAAGCTCAAGGATCAAATCAGTCATCACTTCAATATGTCTCATCAACAAGACTGTATGTGCATGTTTATTTCAGCACCATCTTTGAATGAATCACACCTAACTTCGTAAAAGAAAACCTTACTTTTAGGCAAGATCAGGCATGTTAATTCGACATTTTAATGATAAAACCTTGTAACTTTATTACAAAACAACATCCCAAACCATGATTAAAAAGGGACATCTTGTTTAGACTGGTCTTAATTATATGAATAAAACCAATCCTAGCTAGCAGCTTGTCCTTTATCATCCCGACATGAAACACATATATACACTAGACCCTAGTTTAATTAGTTATGCTTCTAAATCCCATGCATGATAATCGCCCTTTTCAAGTTTGATTATGGTGCTTAAAGACCATGATTAACACTAATTCAAACCTTAATTTATTTATAAAGCTAGCTAGCTAGCTCCCCCCACTTCTCTGTACATCACGGAAAGTGCTTTGCCAGACCAATTTAGTGGGGGAGATAAAGTGGATTCTGAAATGAAGAAAAGGCAAAGATAATTAAATCACGTCCACAAGACCAAGCCAATGCTATATATATATATATATGATTAGAGAAGTCTACCCATCTTTGACTTTGAATGGATTTAGGGGGTCTAGATTGCACCTATGCTATATATGTTTTAGGAATCCATATTGTGGTATTTTGTAATGACAATTCTTGTAATAGATCTATTTATATGTTCAGTTTTTCTTTAATTAGTAATATTAGATTTTAAATGGCAATATTTTGATTTCTTTAATTTCTTTGTATACAATCCTTTTTCTTATATTTATTTATTTATTTTATTTTAAAATAGACTTAAAATAATAATATATATATATCACTAGTTCATAGAATCTTGGAAGTAAGATTTTATTCGTCTTAATTAGTGGCTTGCTATATTAATGTTACGTGATAGCATCCACTATTTTAATTTTTCTTTGAATTTCAAATTAAGATCTCCTTCCATCCTTAATTCCTTTTATCCTACTAGAGTATTAACTATTAATTAATTGGAGATTTATTCCAAATTTTCTGAACTTGTAACATTTCAATTAGCACAAATTAAGAGATATATATATATGAATATCGATCCATGAAACATTTTTAAATAATTAAGGGCTACTCTATCTCCTTTGATAATCTTTTTCTTGACAAAATTAAACTTAATTTTGAATGTTGAGCTGGAAAAATTATTTATTATTCTAGAGAATCTCCAAGTACTGTCTAATTAGCTATCTAAATCCTGTCAAAAGAATCTTTTTAAAAAGGAAAATTCAAAGGAAATACACTTTCAATGACTTGATGCATGGGATTCTTAAGAATATATATCTCCCCAAAAATTTACCCTTTTTTTTTTCCCAAACCAATTGTTCTTTCATATATATATATATATATATATATATATATATATATATATATATATATATATATGTTGCCCTCTTGTGACAAAATCGTAGCTATATATCCTTTTATGCCCTATGGAAACTCAGTTTTTAACGTTAAGATTTCCTAAGAGAACATTTCTAATATATTCTATGTTTTCTTTCAGACTACATATGTACGATTCTAAACCCCTTGTTTATAAAGAAAACCCTAAAGGGGCATCCATGTTCTGGAATGAAGAGTGGTTCAACGTTCGATCATGGCGTCCATTATCAGAGGTATTTTGTTTTAGTTTTTTCTACTACATATGGTTAGGTTTCATTGATTAGTACATTTAACTATTCTGTTTTGATTAGATGTTGTTGATTGTGGTTCATTAATTGTAATTGAATCAAAGAGGTTGCATCTTGAGTAACAATTCATTTCTAGGAGCTTGCTCAAAGAAAAATATGCTTAATGCAAATTTTTTTTAACGTGGGTGTTCGGGTCAGCTTGCACGTACCTCGATTAATCCCACGGGCCCTGAAGTTAATGACCATATAAGCCTCAGTGGCCATCATATGAGCAACTACAGGGTTCGAACCTGAGACCACGGAGGGAGCAAACCTCTTGGTCCCAAACTCTTACCACCGGGTCATCACCTAGATGGTTTGCTTAATGCATTTTAAATATTCACCATGTAGCTTTTTTTTTTTTAGTTATAAAATCCAATCCAGATTTGATCTAATTTAATAATTTTTATCGTGGATTGGGTGTGATGATCCGAGAATTTACAAGTTCAATCCAAATTATGATTTTTAAATTCCTAAAATAATGTATTGATTTGAAATAAAACCTAATATATATACACAAATGAGACACCGAGTTAACTTACTAGATCAAATGAAGTTTTACAATGAATAATTGATTTACTAATTAGTAATTCCAATTATTTATATTAGTAATTCCAAATAAATTGACCACGTATCCCATGGTTTTTGATTTGTTGACAAGATGGCATCAAAAAATTGTGTATTTGATTTAGTGCTTAGCATGTTTCAGCAGGAGTAGCCGGTTGTGACATGTAGCTAGCTAGGTTTAGATCCATACATTGGACTTGATCACTTCACATCACGTATTAACTACATAAAACTTAACAATATTGTCATTGTTAATCTAGGACACACGCACACGTATTGTTTGATGGGAGCATAGTAATTTCTATAGAATTATCAAATAGGCACAAAGAATGAGAAATTGATTTAATTATTAACAAAAAAAACTATACTAGAAGAGAAGGTGAACTTGTTATTCATATTCCCATGAAACATTGTTACAGTTCTTTGAGTTTTTTCTTTTTAATTTTATTATTTAATATGAGATTTATCGGAGATTATGTTTTATAATTTGTTTTTTTCAACATTATCCTAGTTTTATATAACCCGAGTTGGTTTTTCTAGATCTTTTTTTTATTGATTTTTTTAATATTATTATTTAACATTGAATTTACTGTGAATTGAATTTTTTGATTTATTTTTTATGAGTTTATCTTGATTTCATGACTTGAATCGGGAGCTTAGTGGGTTAAATTAGATTAACTCAAGTTTATCCAATATATTACTATTTAAATATTATTTTTTAAAAAATTGATCACTCTATTATTTTACTAGCTGTTAATATTATTTTTAAATCCATCCAGTAACTTTAATTTTCATATTATTTAATTTTTTTTACTAAAAAAACATGAAAATAACGTTTAAATGTTTTTTTTATGTTCTTAAAAACTTTATCTACCCCGTAAAAAATCTAGTTTTGACTATTTGTATCGTTAAATATATATATTGCGCATTCCTATTGTTTTCTTGTTGGTGGGACAGTAGGGATGAGAGAGCCAAGAAAAGCAAAAGAAACAAGCACGTTGTTGTGTGCTCATCATTGCCTTTGAAACGTTTCTAATAAAAAGAAATAAAGACAAATCGAATGCAAATTTTAAAAACGTTTCGAATCGTTCCTCCGAGAAATGCGGCTGCTTGCCGCCTCTTTACTTCCCCGTCACTTGTTCTTCAAAAAAGATAGAGAGACATCGTGTCAAGAGAACAAAACTAAGACTAATATATATATATATATATATATATATAATGTTGTTTCCATATACTTGGTTCTCCACTTTATTTTTCATTTTATTTTAGGGATCTATCATAATATTTGTCCATTTTTCTAAATAAATGACATAAAAATTATGATTTTCAATCTTATTTTTAATTATTTGATTAATTTCAATTTTATGAAATAATTGAAAATAATATTATTTTAAAATTTTTAAAATATTATTTTAATCAATGTAATTTAACTAGGGTTACATCTTTGACCTGGGCCGTATTTAGCATACTTGGTTAACCATAAGACTCGAACTCTCTAATTTTGTCGTTACTAAGCATGAGATAAATCACCAGCTAGGTCGTTCAATAACCCTTCGATTACGTTATTCTCATTTGAGTTTAAAAAACACTTCCCAAAACTCTCTCCCCCTCCCCCTCTCCCTCTCCTTGTTGCGTGTAGAGAAGAATCCTTTTTGTATGAAAAGTCAGCGACTCTCTCTCTCTCTCTCTCTCCAGAAACCATTCTCTTTTGTTTGTTAATGAAACAAAGAAGAAGCACATCTCAGTTTACTTTCAACCTTCAAGAACCTGTCTTGTTTTTTTGCTTGCTTTCTTGTTTTAACCAAAACCCCAATATCTCACAAGATGAATCCTTGTACCTAAGCTAGAACTTGCATGTTTTGTTTTTCCACGTTTGGTGCAAGAAAAACAACACCATCCTCTAGTTATATCATCCTTTCTCCCTTATTCTTTGATTCTACATTAGTATATGCAGGTTTTTTGGGCTCAAAATGGATAATTATCAAGGTGATTTAACGGATATTCTTCGAGCTAGTACTGGTGGAGCTTTAGGCCAATCAGATGTTCCTGTTTCAAACTGGGAATTCCCTTCTGATCCAATGAATCTTTCATCATCATCAATTATGGGAGATAGTAGAGTGAATGCTTTTGGTGATCCTTTTTGCAACCTGAGAGATCCCCTTCTTCATGAGCTTAACGTTGCTGCTTCAAGCTATTTTAGCAGCCGAAGTTCTACAGATCACATGCTTAGTACTACTAGTGTTGATCAAGATCACACTAGTAATAATTTTGTTGGTGCAAATAGTGCTACTGCTGGTAGTTGTAGTAACATTCTTGCTCACCAAAAAGTCTTTGAAGATCATGAGATGCATAAGGCTGCTGCTGCTGCCGCCACTACTTCTCGTCGCAATATATTTTCAAGAATTCAGATCTCACCAACTAATACCACAAAGCTGCCTGTTTCACCTTGTAATTCTCCGGTTATAGCTGCTTGTTCTTCTCCGAGAGGGTTCAGGCCATCTGCTATGGTTTCAAGTGATGTAATTAATGTCAATAACTCAAAAGGTTGCTTGGTTGACAACACTGGTTCAGTGCAGATCTCATCTCCAACGAATCTGGGGATCAAGAGAAGGTGAGTAATTAAGAATTGTCTTGTTAATTAAACTTAGTTGCCCCACTTGTTTCTATGGAATTTAATATAGTTGAATTTTGATTCCTATGCAACTTTTAGTGTGTACTCATTTTTTTTTTAATCTTGACTTCATTAATTGAAGTTGATGATGATGATAATATATAGTATGATTAATTAATTATTCATAGGAGGATCAATGAATTTTTTTGGAACTTGAGACTTGAGTAAAAGCATGGTGATGGTCAGGATCCAAGGAATTTAGGGTTTTCAGATAAAGTATATGTACTAGTCTTTCATTGACTGTACAGGGAGCTAGGGGGGAGGGGGGGTAAAGCCTTTCTTTTCAGGTGAGATTGTTCAATGACGGCCTACATTACATAACAGAACATCAAATCTTTGATGGGATTTAATCAAGTAACCTGAAAAGGTAACCTCACTGGTGTCATAATAACATTCACAGACTTAGCTTTCATGGTAGTAGCTATCTCTCAAGCAACTTTATTTATTATTTATTTCTTAATTTCCTTTCCTCAAGTGATCACTTGAAAAGATAGCTATGTGTTCTGATTGATGTATAACTGTCTTTAAGAACATACCATCCCTTTCAAGCTTCATAGCTCAAGCTCAAGTATTCATTGCTACCCCAAAATGGAAATCGAATTCTTGTACAAATATAGCTTGATACATTTTTTTTATCTTTGTTCGTTGCTTCTTCATCATCATTGTCATTAAATGCTTCTATCTTGAGTTTTAGATTTTGGAAATGAAAACAAAATTCCAAGATTAATTTTTGTATTGTTATTTCAGGAAGAGTCAAGCAAAGAAGGTGGTTTGTATTCCAGCACCAGCAGCTGCAAACAGCAGGTCTAGTGGAGAAGTAGTTCCATCTGACTTGTGGGCATGGAGAAAATATGGACAAAAACCCATCAAGGGTTCTCCTTATCCAAGGTAAGTAATATATATATATATATATAAAGTCGATAAGATTACAAAGAACAAACAGCTGGATTTTTCTCTATTCTCTCTGACAAATTATATCATTGCCTGGAAAAATGTTTCTTGATTTAATTCTTCTTATTTCCCTTTTGCACATGAAATGCAATATATTTTTGCATAGTAATGCCCTGAAAAAGTTCTGGTGAACCCAAGTAATGCTTCCCGAGACACTGAGCTCAAACAGTTAGTTGTTTGGTGCATAAACAGCATTTTAAGCATTGATTGACTGGTTGTAACTTGCAGTGCTAGTATTGATGAATGTGTGTGCACTATTGTTCTTTGAGCTCAACAGCTTCAAAGAGTTCCCAATTTGCATGCTCAAATGATTGGCAGGAAGTGAATCCAAAATATTTTTGTGAACTATTAGTGGTTTTTCTGTCATCTTTCTGATCAGTTTTCGGTTTTGACCTTAGATTTTCTTTGAGTAATTATTATTGTGAAAGTGGTCTGTAAATGTTTGGTTAAGAATTGCACTGAATGTTAAAACATGTTGTGTTTCCTTCCAGGGGTTACTACAGATGCAGCAGCTCTAAGGGTTGCTCAGCAAGGAAGCAAGTAGAGCGGAGCCGAAATGATCCTAACATGTTGGTCATCACCTACACTTCTGAGCATAACCATCCATGGCCAACACAGAGAAATGCACTTGCTGGCTCAACAAGGTCTCAGCCAACAAAGAGCAATGCAGCTTCAAAGAGCTCCACAGGTGCTCAAGCACAAAAAACAGCAAATACAAAGGAAGATCAGAAGGAGAGTAGCAATGATACATCGTCTCCTACCGATATTATTGGTGGTAGCTCAACAGCAAGTGCATCTGTCAAAGAGGAGTCTGATGACATTGAGAAGCAAATGGAGATGGATGATAATGAATTCAGTGAAGGGTTTTCTCAGAGTTACAGGCCATCAATGCCAGGTCAATCTGATCAAGACTTCTTTGCTGAATTGGGAGAGATAGATGCTGACCCTCTTGACCTGTTGTTTACACAAGGAATCAATGGAGAGGAGCAGAAGGAGAGCAAGGCCTTGGATCCATTCAGTATCTTCGACTGGTCTGAGGACACGAGCATTTCATTTGGAGAAGCAAAGAGGGGGGGATTTATAACAAGACAGTGAAACAACAAGGATGCCATTTCCCAACTAAAAATATCCTATTGAGTGTTTGTGCTGCTGCTGAAACAATGTCATTCTGGGTCCTGCTATAAACCCTTGTCTTTCAGCTTTGAAATTCCCATGTGGGGAGGTGATTTTTTCTTTCCACTTCTTCTTCCTTCGTTTCTTCTTTTTTACCAAAACAGCCAGGAAAATTAGCCAGAGAAAGAAGAGTAAAAAGTCAGTGCTGGTTGATTGGGAGCAGACCTAATGAGCCCCGCATTCCTTTGGGAATATTGGTGGATGGGACAGAAAGCTGTGGAACAGAAGGTTTCAACAGTTAAAACAAGTAGATACACCAGACATGACTGGAAAGCTCAGTGAAGAGATTGATACAAGATGGGACTTGCCCTTTCATCTTTTCAAGTGGAAAAAATTATTCAAGCACAACCTCCACCCTCCCTCTGGTCATCATGTGGGCATTCCTTAAATTAAAAAATATATATACATTCATGCTTTTATTGCATTGATGGGAATAAAATGGAAGAAGATGACAAGAGTGTGTGTGTATATATTTGTTTGGTATTGTAATTTAAGATATTTTTTAAATTTTTTTATTTAGAAATGTATTAAAATAATTTTTATTTAGATTTTATTTTTATTTTGATAATATATTAAAATCATTAAAAAATATTAAAAAATATCAATTAATATTTTTTATATCAAACATGTATAAACACAATTTTGATTATAAAAATAAACAGCCTACAATACTTTTTTTTTAAGTTAAATGTGAGTGTCCGGGTCAGCTTGCGCGTACCTCGAATAATCTCACGGACCCTGAAGTTAACAACCATATAAGCCTTTAATGGCATCATATGAGCAACCACAGAGCTCGAACCTGAGACCACATAGAAAGCAAATCTCTTGGTCATAAGTTTTTATTACTGGCTCACCACCTAGATAGTTGCCTACAATACTTGATTAAGATGGTGTTTGATATTACAATCATCATCATCATCATCATCATCATCATCATCATCATCATCATCATCATCAGTACTTTCAAAAACTTTTGATTTTTTTTTGTTAGTCTTAAATATCTTTTGAATCTTTAAAAAATATTAAAAAAAAAAAACATATTTTTTAACTATTTATCTCTATTTATGTTCTTAAATATGCAGTAAAGGTTCATTGTCGTGTAACCACAAAAATGAAATCATAATAAAAGTAAGTTTTTGTTGCCGTGCAATTTGCGAAACAAGCACTAAATTTTTTCAGAAAAGCTTAACTTTCTTTTCAGTCTTGATCGCTTGGGATGTGTGCTTGCAAGATCAGAGATATATCATTTATGCTTTGGGCTCCCCAGCTTTTTGTTTCTTTTCTTATCCATCCACAGTAGTCTTGATTGCATCGGAGTGTTGATTTTTGTTATTTTTTAAATTGTTTTTTATACTAAAATAATATTTTTTTTAAAAAATTATTTTTAATATCAAAGTATTAAAACAATTTAAAATATATAAAAAAAATTAAATTTTAATAAAAAAAATTAAATTTTAAAAAACACGATTTGCACCAAAAATCAATTTTGTTAATGAGATTGTACTAAAATTAATTTTAAAAATATTTTTTATTTTGTATTAAGATATAAAATAATTTTAAAATATAAAAAAATAAAATTTTCAAGCCAGCACGGAAAAAAAAAAAAAAAAAAAAAAACACTGCAATACTGATATAACCAGCCAAATGGGGGCCGGTGGGCGTTGAATCTTTTGCATGTGAATTGCCAGCCACATGGACGTATAGACTTTTTGTATTATATACAATTAATATATTTATGCTTTTCCTTTTTGTTTTTCTATAACATATTATTTTCGAAATAGTTTTTATACATCGAGATTAATTTTATAATTCTCTTTGTACGATAAAAATAAAGAATTCTTAAACATTTTACTTTATATATTCAATTTTTAGATACCGCTTAATAAATATCTCAACAAAAATAAAGAGTACAAAGTGCATAAATGTATTATAAAATATTTTAAATATAGATTTATTTAATGTTTTCATATCTATCTTTATTACTAAATAAGTTTTCTTCATATCTCTTTTATATCTATTCCTTGTGTGGTGAAAGAATTTGATATAAGCTCAATTTATTTTTTATTAACATAGTTATCCAGGCTGATTTGTGCTTATATTAACTAATTTCATGGACCCTGAAAAGTCTCTAGTGGCCCTAAAGTTTATGGGACTCGAACTAATAATCTATAGAGAGTAAATCTAGAATCTGATCAGTTAAATTAAACCCCTCGTAGTTAAATTTTTATAGTTTATGCTCAGTTATTTTTTATTTTCTCTAACATTTTAGTTATTTTCTAGATTTCATTAATTAATTAAATAACTTGTACATGTGTTCTAACCCCCTTGTTTCAGGAGATTATGCTTTGTTCTTTCTTTTCTTCATCATTTTAGTCACTTCGAGCACCAATCAATGAGCTACCAGCTGGTGCAGTACTGGTGCCCCAGGAGGGTCTAGTGCATGTTTTGGGGCTTTCATGAACATGAACCCTAGCTAGCTACTATTCTCATTAAGTTAAGTTTGAAATAATGAAGTTCATGAGATGACAAAACTTTCGGCTCTCAAATCTCTGTACATGCCTGTAGCCTTGCTGCTTTACTCCATCTAGTATCAGGCGATGGCCAAGAGGGTGCTTGGAGCTTTCGATTGAACCGGAGTTTTGTGATTTTTTGTTTTGTTGTAGATTGATTTTTTTATATTTTTAAATTATTTTGATGTATTAATATAAAATAAATATTTTTAAAAATAAAAATATATTATTTAATGCATTTCAAAATAGAAACCGAAATTTTTTTATCACTATCTCAAATATCTCTTTCACGTCAAACATTTTGAAAATGTTGTGAAAACACATATATATTGATTCAAATTATAAACATTTTGAAAATGTTGTGAAAATTGATTCAAATTATGATTATATAACTAAAGGAGGAATGATTAATTAGCTTAGAAACCTTCAAGTATGGTACAAATAAAACTAATGAATATTCTCTTAATGATGATTATTTAATTTCTTTTCTTTTTCGTTTATTAAGGTATCATGTAAAAAAGCCACGCATAATCTTTCTGTTAATTTCTGGTTAATTAGTGTTTCATTAATAGAGGTACTTTACCATGAATTCAATTAAAATATGATAATATTCTCCAAACTTGATTCATGTATAGACCCGAGATAATGTTTAGTGTTCGAAAGAGTCCATCCTATTATTTTTTAAAAATATTAAAAAAATATTATTTAAAAAAATAAAAAAATTAACTAATTTTTATCCTAATTACTTGAGTTGTCGGTCAAGCCAAGTTTTTATTTAAATCAAACCAATTAATTATTTTTTTATTTTTTAAATCTAGACTTGTCGAACTTCCGGGTCAAAATAAATTCTTCTGATTCAACCAGTGGTCTGAATTTTATATGAAGTGAAAATAAATTGATATAAATTAGCTTATATAATAATAATAACGGTTAAAAACTTGCCAACACAGAGAATTGGCTGTTCCTCCAGTAAACACCTGTCCAGACGAGGCATTGTTGCAGCATTGGAAACTTCAGGCCTGTAGCTGTATTAATCATGGAAGCAACTTTTACCCAATCGATCACCAAATGCCAAACAGTGACACTAAGTTCTGTCAAATCCATCACCTTTAATGTAGTTTTGATATCCTTTGAAATCAAGTCACTTCAATGGAGAAAATAACAGTACAAAGTTGATTTCTTTCATACCCTAACACAGTGAAATAAAATAGATTTTAAACTAGCACAGTAATCTCAAATTGTTTTTGCTTGGCAAAAATAAATAAAAAATATGTCATGGCCAAAAAAAAAAAAACAAGGGATGAGAGAAGAAAGAAAAAATAAAAGAAATAAAAGAATTATGCGTCGGAGATATGTTAGAGCTCCAATGACAATTCTCTCAGTATTATTAAAAAGATATCGACAAAATAAATTTATAAATATCATGAAAAGTTAACTTGAAAACTGGTGATGAGATGATAATAATTGAGCATGTTATTATCCGTAAAATACATTTAAATATATATTTTTTTTAAAAAAAGACTAGTCAAAAGTTCCATGGAATGATTCCTTTTCACTCTGTGATTGGGATGGGGGTGATAGTCATAATGCAATAGAAGGAAAATTAGGTGCAATTGGGCTTGTGGGACTACTGTGCTAATGATTTTTGAAAAGGAAGGAGGAAATGGAGTTAATTGATTACATACACTAAAAGATTCATCACCATTATTTGTTCTCTTGAAAAGTTTGGTTGTAAATCTCTTAGCATTATTTTACGCTTCTTATCTCGAGACTTTTTTTAAAAAAAAAAACATGCACACGAGCCATCATTTGATGTTTTTCTAGGTTTTTGATCAAAATGTTAATCATAATTACAATGCTATCATTAGGGTGATATTTTCGGTTCGGTTTGGTTTTTATTAAAAAAAAATTAATTAAACTGAATTTTTTTTAAAAAAAAACCTGAAACCGAACCGAAACAGGTTCAAACTGGTTTGGCTCGGTTTTGACTCTGTTTTTTTTTGTTTTTTCCGGTTTGGGTTCGGTTTGTTTTTTTTTGGTTTTTTGCTTATAAAATCAAAATCGAACCGAACCGGTCAGTTTTTCCAAAAATTTAATTGGTTTAATCGTTTTTTTTACGGTTCGGTTTTTTCGGTTATTTTTTTTTTATTTTCTCGGTTTGATCGATTTTTCGGTTTTTTTATTCACCTCTAACTATTATCATGTCATTAGCAAGATTTCCTATACTAATATATGTTCCATTCTAATTCACATGTTGTCTTTTTATAAAAAATAATACAAGTATTATTAAACTCGGTTCGGTTTGATTGAATGATTTAGAACGTGATTTATCCATAACTTTATTAATACGAGAAGCCTTATAAAAAATTAGTTTGATATTTTTTAAAATATCATTGTTTTAAATTTTTTTAATAATAAAACTAGGGGTGAGTTGTTGTTTGATAATATATTATTCTTAAAAAATTAAGTAATTATTAAATTAAATTTGGAACAAACAAATTTCCAATAATTGTCATGACTAAGAAATAATAGAATCTTTGTACCATTATAAATTATTAAGTATCCCTATCATGATCTCAGTCGGGGAATTAAAAAAATTGATATTTGATACAGAAAAAAAACAATTCTTGAATCCCTTTCAAGCTGTCCTATGTATTAATATATGTTGATGTCTTCATGGAGCTCCATCGATCTGTAATAATCCAAATGGACCGACCAAGATGATTTTTATTTATTGCTGCTCCTTATCTTTAATTAGTTTTCTTTGTATTTTCCTTTTACTCCATTGTATTTATAAAATCCAACTGAGTTATTACAGGGTAAAGTTTAAATCACCAAGGGTCATCCTTGATTGACTTCAAATTTTATTTTTAAAATAGAATCACTGCAATGTCATTTTAAATATATATTTTTTTAAATAAATGAATTGAGAGTCAGGTTTCGATAAAGTTTTTCCTAGATTAATCCAGGTTTTCAACTAAATTGAGTATATGTATAAAACTCAATTTAGTTGAAAACCTGGATTAATCTAGGAAAAACTTTATCGAAACCTGACTCTCAATTCATTTATTTAAAAAAAAATATATTTAAAATGATGAATTAATTCAAGTTAATTATAAATTGACCAATTCTAATAAGGATGGCCCGTAAAGCCATGATCAACATTCACACATCAAAAGTAATTTCTTTTCAGTTCAATTCAAGTAATTCTTAGGACTTTAGTTATGTTTATACTTAGGTTTTTGAGTTTTCAACTTAGGTTTTTATGCTACAGTGAAAATAATTCTCAAATTATATTATATATTAATCAGATCAAATATTATATTTTAATGATTTTAAAAATACATTTTTTATATTGATTTAAAAAAAAAAATTTGGTGACTAAAACTTAAACCTAGAAGTTAAAGCAGAACAATACGCTCAAGCAAATCACTTGTGGTTATAAAAAAATGTATGTTAGTTTTTATCTTTCAAAAATATTTTTAAAAAATATTTAAAAATATATTTTTTTTATTTGTTTTAAATTAATATTTTTGATATTTTTATATTATTTTGATATACTGATATCAAAAATAATTTTTTAAAAATAAAAAAAATATTATTTTGATGTATTTTAAAGTAAAAAACATCTTAAAAAGTAACCACAATCAAATTTTTAAATTTAAATTTTTATTTAAAAATTACTTGGGTCTATAAAAGCCCATACTAGATGAAATAATATTGGGCCATATTTCTACTGGGCTATGAATCTGCAGTCTTTTCATTTTGTGCATTTAAGATATTTTCCACCGGGAAAGGAGGCTATTAACTAACATAATAATTAATATTCACAAACTTCAAATTAGTTCCTAATGTATCATACAACTCTAAATTGGGTCCCAATACAAAATATTTCATCAATTAGGTAACAGATGTCTTAGGATTTCTCAATTGGGTCCTTTCATCAATTCTAATAATAATTTCACCAGAATTTTTAAAAAATACCTAAATGTTTTATAGCATAAAATGTGTAAGAGGATATTAACAAAATATTGATATAAGGACTCAATTGATAATATATTTTGATTTTAGTGCTCAATTAATGATAAAAATATAAAATAGGGACTAAATTGTCTAAGTATCTAGCATGAACTATTTAGATGTCTGTTTCCAGTTCTAAACAGTTAAAAAAAGAGAAAAGAATGAAGCTTTGGCTTCCAGAGTCCCATGCATTCATGGCCACACCATTGGCTTTCAGATCAATAAGAAGGGCTTGTTTTGCATCTTCTGGTCTCAAATGGGAAGGTGGGGTCTCTATGGTTCAAGGAGCTTCTAGAGGAATTGGCCTTGAATTTGTAAGCTTTTACTTTAGTTGTTTTATGCAAAGTTCTTGTCTTTTGATTGCTTCAATTGTTTCTTGCATCTGCTAAAAATGGGTTGGTGTTTTTATGTAAAGAAAGATCTGGAGAATAATGTTTAAGTTAAATGATTGGCATTTGGTTCTTGATAATTGAGCTTAGATTTCTTGATTAGCGTAATCAAATTAACTGCATGCATAATTAAGTCTATTGATTGATATCTATCACATTGGTTGCTAATGTTTCTCTCTGTTGTTTTGTCATAGTCTTGATGAATTGCTAGAGAGCTGCTAGTTTGTTTTTCTTTTTTTTTCAATATTCCATCTGGCGTTGGAAATGCGGACCATTTCCTTGATAATCAATAAAAGGGCTTTCCTGTTTTTGGTTTTTGTTTATGGTAGAGAAATTTTGTGGATTAATTCATCCTTGGAGTAATATAACAATGCCAAATCATTTTCCATGTCAGTTTTCATTGCCTTTTCAGCTTTAGTTAGTGTCATTGTTTTGTTGAAAACCCGTTGGACCAATCCGATTAGCTTATCGTGTGGTTGTTATGCCAGTTTTCTTATTAGAATCCCGTTGGATATGAGTGGTAGACTTTATTTAAGAATATAATTATTCTCATTTTTCTTCCGAGGTAGAAGTTAGTATGTGATAAGTTGATTTAGTACTATTCTTGATGCCAACTGATTTTTGGGGCAATTAAATGACAAAAGCTCATATTGTAATTTTCATCACTATCTATTAATTCTGTGCGCAAAACTTGAATTGTTTACTGCCTGCTGCAGGTTAAACAGCTTCTGGAAAAAAATGACAAAGGGCATGTTATTGCTACTTGCCGAAATCCTAACGGGGCAACAGGACTTGTTGATTTGAAAAATAAGTTTGCTGAGCGCCTTAACATTATGCCATTAGACCTGACCATTGAAAGTACCATAGAGGTTGGTGCTCATTTTTTGGTTGATATCTCCTGCCTTTGTCCAGGCCAGAAGAAAAGTTTACCTCTGCCTTTTCTTTTGAGTCATCGTTTGAACTCAGTTGTCTCAGTTTTTTCTGCTTCCTGCCTTGTGAAATTCTTTGGGATGACCATATCATTATTTTAAACTTACGAAAATGCTTGATGTTGGAATGATTCTTGTGAGATCAGAAATTTTTCTGAATTTCCTTTAGCATTTTCACAGCAATGATCTGGTGCATTAACACTTGTGTACCCTGATTAACTGCCAACAGCCAACATGCTGAAGGAAAGTTCTGTTATATTTTTTTTTCTTCGAATTTCCTGATATGATGTCATATTTCAGGCATCTGCAAAGTTCATAAGGGAGAAATATGGCTCTCTGAACCTTCTGATTAATGCATCAGGAATCCTCTCAATACCAAATGTGCTGCAACCAGGTAGGAATAGAAGTTGAGCAGTAGACTTTCACATCAGCATTGTATTATATTGTAGCAAACAGGAAGCTAGTCTTCTTTAGCCACTGTACTTAGGTAGGCAAAAGAATTGATTTCTTTTGTTTCCAGTGCAGAAACAACATTGAGCAAAGTAGAGAGGTCATCCTTAATGCTGGCTTATGAGGTCAATGCTGTGGGTCCTATTCTAGCGATCAAGGTACGGGGAATGGTGATTTTATTTAATGACTGATAATTCATATTGTGTGAAATGTCTTTGGAAGAACCTAGTTCTGCATTCATTTTGGCGTAGCTGTTTTTCGGTTAAGATCAGCTATATTTATGAATGCTGAATTATCAAATGTATTGAAGTACTAAAGCCAGTCATGCTTTCAATAGTTTTTTTCTTTCAATACATAAAGCCAAATGCAGGAAGAATCACTTTTACCTTTCTTTCATGAGAGAAAAGAAGTCTTCACTTTTAACCTTGGATGAATGCATGAATCGAGCACAGAAAAGGAAAACAAACACAAGCATCTGATTTTCTAGTGCTGTTTATAACTATTAGTAATTGTTATTAGTATTGAAAGAATAATTATTGCAGGCACAGAAACTCCTTAACAGTGTTAACCTTGAAGAGATGCATTCGAATTTGATATTAGTATTATCAGGCAACGATAAAGTTGTTGCACTAGGGGTTTCTCTATTGCCTTTTTGTTTCTTCTAAGGGGGTAATGATTCACATGAGCTAAATATTGTTGTTTGCCATTTGCAGCACATGTGGCCTCTTCTGAAGGCTGGAGGAGGCTTTGGAACTGAAAGGGATGTTGCAGTGGTGGCCAATTTAAGTGCCAGAGTTGGATCAATTGGAGATAATCATCTAGGTGGTTGGCATTCATATCGATCTTCAAAGGCTGCTCTAAATCAGTGTATGATTTCTTCCACAAAGTTCCCTTGGCATGCATTTCTTGATTTATGGCTTCAATTTATCATCTTTAACTGTTCCTTAATCATTTCCACAAGCAATGAAATGTTGCATTACTGCATGGTTAGTCCTTTCAGATCCTGAGCATATTTTATGTGAATGTGATAACTTGGCTTCAGCTCCTACCTGTCTTATTTTCTAGTACTGCAATTGGATATGACAAGAAGAATCATGGTTACTTTAGTGAAGACATCTATGCTGGCTTATGTTTATTTTCACCTCTGCAAGGAATATTTTATACGTCAACTTTCAACACTTTTTTGAGTGCAACTTGGCAAGAAATCTGTCAAGGGCACCGTTGCCTAAGATTTGAGACTATTCATGCATGTGAGGTATGCCATTTTTCTTTGTTTGGACCATCCAATGCACAGGCTACAGATGGCATATGCAAAGGACATGCTTGGTGTCCTGAAACACAGGCATATCCAGAAGTTTTCCAGCCAAGTCTTTTTGAGGCAGGAAATACCAGTGAAGAAAATTTCTATTGTCTTTGAAAAATATTCTAAAAGATTCCCTGCATGGCATTTACTTTTGTTAAACTTTGCTGCATGTCACCTGCTTTATGATTTCTATGCTCTTCTTTCAAATGTTGTGAAACCTTGCTGGATGTCACCTCCTTCATCTTGTCCATTCCACCTTAAAAATCATAAAAAGAAAAAAAAATCAGTACACTTTCCAGTCTTCACTTTCCTCTGACTAATATAATTCAGTTAATTAATGTCTTAGAATGACTTTGATCAGCAGTCCTTTAAGAATATGCATATTCACATGAAGTGAATGAATACTACTAGGGCTTGGAAGCATGGTATCTTGGTCTGCATGCATGCATGCATAAATCTGTTTTGGGTGGTAATTAGTCTCTTTTAGCTTTGTTATTGTTTCGTCCCATGCTAAAACATACACATTGAAGCCATCATTATTTGAATCTCTCTTGTTGTAATACTTCTGTTGGCTGATGGTAGCAGTGACAAAAACTGTGTCGGTGGAGCTTGCGCGAAAAAGGGATCCAATAATATGCATCCTTTTGCACCCAGGCACGGTAGACACAGATCTCTCTAAGCCATTTCAGAGAAATGTCCCCGATGGCAAGCTTTTCACCAAAGAGTTTTCAGTGCAGCAGCTCTTAAGCATCATTAATAATGCAAAGAGCCATGATAATGGCAAGTTTTTTGCCTGGGATGGCCAGGAAATTCCTTGGTAATTGGTTATTGTACTTAATTGAAGTCACTATTTTTGTTACCACGCAACTCGTATATGTCCTTACTTCGTTGATCATAAATTGATTTGACTGAGTGATCCATCCTTTTCCCTCTGTTCACCTGAACCTGATGCAAAGCATCCAAATCCTCATCACCAACATGCTACCCCAAGCAGCAAAGTATGAGAATAATTTATTGGCTTCTTATTTGTAACTTAATTTTTCCAAACATCATTGTGGGTTTCGAAGCTATTGAATTGTGGGCTGGTCTGCAAATGCCAGCATTTCTTTTGATGTCAGTAATAAATGGACAATTGTGGCTGTCATTGGGCCTGGTCTTTAGGGCTATGGCAGATAGCTGGATCTGAAGAGCAGAATGGAACTACAAGAATGTCAGTATATTTTTGGTGTGATCTAGTTATATTATAGCACAACACTGCAATGCATGCCTTGCAATATGTCAAAATTTGAAGTTCAGCACATAACAAGATCATAAGAGGAGGCAGAAGAAGAAATGAAAAGCAAGAAATCTGAATCTAAAAAGCCAATTTGTTATGGTATCAAATCGCATGATTATTGAGGTACAAAGTAGGGTCTGGCTACAGACCACATGCATTGCCTTAAAGTGTTTATTCAACTAGTAGTAAATTTCTACTCTCCTAGAAACTCCTCGGTCACTGCTCGACTTCGATCCACTGTAAGAAATCTAAGTGAATCCTGCAAAACCAAAATCAAAGCATAAGCAAATCACCAGGGCCCAATTGATCATTTGCTAGTTATCAGTGGGTGCACAAGCTGTGAGGAGAATCAATGGAACCTATAAGGTAACAATAATATACTTACGCATCACAGTTGACACTTGTAGAGACAGGGAATCCAACTTTGATGTTGCAAGCTCCAGGAATCTTGCCTCAAGAACTGGTCCAATACGTTCTGATTATGTTGCAGGATAAAATTCAATGGAGTTGATGAACCTGGCAGGAATTTCATGACAGAGCTGCATATCTTCATATTGGTTTCACACATGCAAGCACCTAAGTAGTCATAGTCACATATTTTTCATCAAAACAAACAAGAATATACTCTAGACTAGGTTAGTCACTTGTGTTATCTAAATCCCAAGATGTTCATCAAAAACTCTTCGTTTGTAAATTCCAGAAAATAACCTGACGCAGCCGAAGAAAACAAGCACAAAAGAATCTCAAACAACTAAAGCCCTCATTCATACTTAAATATGTCAATGGCCGAACCTTACAAGAATCAAATAGAAGAATCAACATAAAATTCAAAATTAAAATGGAAATCCAGAAAATAAAAAGAAAATAACAAAACCGAATCAAAGAACATAATCCTTGCGACTGGTTTGAAGGACTTTCCAACATTGGCTAATTATGGACAACCAATTCTCTATAGAACTAAGCCTGTATAATCTCATGACCGAATTTGAACCTAATTCCAGAAGGCATATCAAAAGCTATGAGTTTTTCTGTCCGATTAATCATTAGTATGATTTGGTCTTTTCTTAGCTTAGCTCTATTACACTAGTCCATAAATAAGCTTGCTAGGCTTTTCACATGATCTGGTTATAGTGTATTTACAATAAACTGTTCAGAATCATCAAACCCACCTAAATCCCTAAACTTTATATGTTTAAGCATCCCTTTTTCATGTTTGCTTACCATAAGTCAGACTCAGACCACAATCTTAAAGATGACAGAATACATTAGTAGACAAAATCCAAAAATTTATCATCCGCGATGCATAAATTGTCGCCATTTGCTCCCCTAAATTGTAAGAAGCACCGATGAACATTGTATCTTCTATATTTTGCAGTGTCTCTTATCAATCAGTACTTCAATCAGAAGAACTTACCTCAGTACAAAGCCTGTCTTGGTTTTGGCCTCACCTCTATGTAATAAGAAAACAAAGGCTAGTAATAACTAGTTGATGGCTTGCTACTTCTACTCTTGGCACCTGATTATCTATAATGTTTTGTGGTATCTTGATTGCAAGGTGGAAATTCGTACAAAACAGTTCACTGATTTCATAAGACTTATAGTGTGTTCATAGTTTTCCAACAAAACAGAAAACAAATGATATTTTTATGCCAAATACATTTTTGAAACGCAAATAAAAACTCTAAATAACCTTTACTGAAACAAGCATGAATGTCAATCATCTAACAATTTACTGCAATTTCATCTTCAACACATAATTACATGCTAAAATACTTCAATTCACATGGAAGACAAAAAAATATTATTTTCGACTCATAATCTTATAGGATGTAGTAATTGAAAGAAGGAAAAACCTCATTTTAATACCTATGCATGGTGATAATCTCAATTTTGTCCTAAAGCAATTTACATTATCAATTTTATCCTTAACAAATCAAACATTTATCAATTTGATCCTTACATCTAATATAATTACATTTTTAAACCAGATCGATCACATCAAATCTTCTTCAAGATACTTCAATTTATTGCATAAAATATTGAAAATAGCATCAAACATTGATGGAAAAGATGTAAAGGAATTAATTTTTTGGTGTACAAAGCAAAATTTGTTAATTCTCCTAGAAGATACCTATTCACTAGAGATAAATCCAAGGACTCTCAAACCTTTGAGAGCTAAAGTAAGAAGTTACGAAAACTATAAGGACTAAAAAACGGCATACCAAAAAATTATTGTTTATGACTCCCTTGTTCTACAGTTTAAGTCATGGATGAATTTCAAAAAAAAAGAAAAAGTCATGAATTGAATTGAATAATGCACCTAATTAACACTCATCCGTATAGATTTGGACCTTTATGCTATACCCAAAAACCCTATAAAAAATCCCATCTTTCCCTCCAAACCACAATTTACTGCCATCCCACGAGATTCCACAAGCACTACACAGCAACTGCCATACAGTCTCCAATGGAAGCTGCGGGCACAGATTCCGATGGCCGTGAATTCAAAAATCCAGATGAAATGTGGTCAGAACACACTGGAGACACTAACAAGAAGACTCAATGGTACCGTGATGGTGTTGCTTATTGGGAAGTAAGTTTGTTTGTTTGTTTCTTTATTTGTGTTTTTTGAGCTCCCAATTGAGAAAGATGAAAGATTGATGAGAGTAATATAATGGGTTTTTGCTGTTTTCTGTTAAAAGTTTTGTTTTTTTGAACTGTATGGGTGTGTTTTTGAGGACCCAATTGAAAAAAAAATGGAAGTTTGATGCAGAAATTAAAGTGGGTTTTTGTTGTTATTAATAAAGGTTTGGACTTTTTGTGGTTTGGTTTGAAGGGTGTGGAGGCATCAGTGAATGGAGTGTTAGGTGGATATGGGCATGTGAATGATGCTGATGTGAAGGGAAGTGAAGGGTTTCTACAGACCCTTTTAGCTGAACTGTTTGTTGACGGAGGAATTGACAGGCATCTTGTTGCTCTTGGTATTCTTTTTCACTGTGTTATTGAGTATTGAATTTAAAGTAGCAAACTTTTGAGTTTTTTTCACTGTCATTTGGTGATGGGAACATGTTTTATATGCGAAACACATATTTTTAATGATTCTAGTATTTATTTAGGTGGGTGAAGCTGAATTTTGCTTACAAGGCTGTCTATTTACATTTAGCATTTGGGAAAGTTTCATATACGAGAAGGAAGTGAATAGAGCGTTTTAGATTAGTTGGTGTGCTACAGAATTATGACTAGTTTTCGAGTAAGAATTGTTTCTAGATGCTAATGAAGCTCATGTATCACTTTTGACATTTATAATGGTATCATTATGATAGCAATTGTCACTGAATATTGATGCTACTATGTGTTGGCTTGCTAGGAAAACAAAAGTCTCTGCATGTAGTGCCCGTATAACACGTTTCGAAGCTGCATCTTGGTCATAGGATTCTATTGTGTTAGATATCATTTAATTCTTAAAAAAGTTTTAACTACTATTTCAAGATCTTTAATCTTAATCAGCTTAATTATTGGCCATGCACATTGCTTGTCAGTACTCTAAAGTTGAAACTCTGCAGATTGTGGTTCTGGTATTGGGAGAATCACCAAGAATCTTCTCATAAGGTATTTCAATGAGGTAAGGCCATTGATCCTTATGTCCCTGTATATTACTAGATGTATGAACTATGAGTTGTTTGTGCCTTTCTACAACTATAAAATCCTGATGCAGCTCATTAATCTTTTCATTCTCTTTCCAGGTCGATCTTCTTGAGCCAGTGTTGCATTTCCTTGATGCTGCCCGTGAAAGCTTGGTCCAAGAAAATCATATAGCATTGGATAAGCACAAGGCCACTAATTTTTATTGTGTCCCCCTTCAGGTAACACACTCTTAGATTGATTTGAAAGCTTGATTTGCTCTAGGATGAAATTGGAATCAATATAATTTAGTTTGCAGAGTCACAATGAATCAGTTATTTTTTTTTCAATATATAATTTTCCAAATTTATTTCTTTCCTACAGTATATTATACATTGAAAGGATTTTTCTAGTCACACTACATTCGAAAAGTACATTTAAAAGGTTGAATATAATGTGCATTGTAAATTAATAGCTGTAGCCCAGCTTACCTTTCACTATTTTTTTCTTTGCTTTTGTTTTTTTCTTCAGTAAATGAAGTTTGCTTGCCTTTGCCTTTAGGAATTTACACCAGATGCAGGAAGATATGATGTTATCTGGGTTCAGTGGTGTATTGGGCATCTCACAGATGATGACTTTGTGTCATTTTTCAATAGGGCTAAGGTAAATCAACGTTGACCTTGAGTTTAATATTTTAAATACCCAAACAGTTATAGTGTACATTTATTCATCTACAAGGAATGATTATGATATTTTCTTGAATTTTTGGTTGTTTTGTTGAAATAACATGACTTGTCCTTGTGTGTTAATTAAGGACTACATTTCTCTTCATTTCAAGTGTTCATTTTGTATTTTACCAATTTTGTAGTTGCCATTTTTCCAAGAAAATTATAACATGTACTATAAAAAACTAGTAAGATTTACATCTATCATTAATTAGAAAGAAAATCTTGGAAGTTAAAAGTCTAATTGCTTACGAGTAACTTTATCAAATACATGATGTTCTTGACTTCCACCATCTAGGTGGCTGGGGTTGCATTTTGGGGGTGAGAGCTTACATTTCCATAGTATGTACTGTCATTTCTTTAATTTTCATGCTGATTGCAGATTGGCCTCAAACCTGGTGGATTTTTTGTCTTGAAGGAGAATCTTGCAAGAAGTGGTACTTTGCTTCCTTCTATTTCATAGTGAAAAAATGTATTGGCCCACTTTCCATTGAAGATGATTCTGAAATCACCTTCGAAGTGCTTGATGTCCATACAGAAAAGTATAGTTGCAGTTGCTGCAAGGATCTAATGTTATTGACTTCTGAACTCAAACTGCATGTTTTCAGGATTTGTGTTGGACAAAGAAGATCGAAGCATAACCAGGTCTGATTCATACTTCAAGGGGCTCTTTAGTCGGTGTGGATTGCATCTCTACAAATCAAGGGTTAGCTTCTATGCATTTTAACTTGAAATAGACAACTAAAGGTGCTTGTACTTGTTCACCTTATATGGCTTTCTATCAATATTCTCTACTCATCCTACTCAATTCAGCTTCATTGCAAAAAGTGTAGCAATGTGAGAATGTGTTCCCAAAGGGACTCTTAGAGCTGTATTTGCATTTGCATCTGCAGTTAGTTTGATAAAGCAGTCTATTTGCATCCCTGCACCACAGATGAAGTTTCTTGTTGTTAGTTTAGGTGGGGATATAGCTCGTGAGCTTTAAATTGGGGCACAAACCAGTAATGATGCAATGCTTTAAGTTGCACCCCAACAGATATTAGTGGATTGATGATCAGAAATTGCACTAGAAATGCCCAGTGCAGAACTGCAATTTGGCAGCCCATTTTTGGACATGACAGTATGGGTCAGCACATATTTCTGGTTAGCTGTCCTCTACCAGCCGCATCAATCATTATTGTAACTGATTTTTAATCTATGTGTAATACAGAACTTTATTGCTGTACTTGTATTTACTAAAATTTGATATCTATTTTTATTATTTTTAATTGAGTAATTTACCAATTTGAGTTGGAAAAAAAATAAAATTCAGATTCGTAGAGCTCTCCTCTCTCCCTGAAGCCATGTAACCTGACTAGCAAAATTTTCACCTCCAGTTAGCAGTATCCGAGGTCCTAGCTAAATAAAAAATAAAAAATCCTGATGGTCGAACAGAGATGTCGATAGTGAATCGCTGCTTGTACTGCACACCAAAGAGACTTTGCATTGATGTTGTTCATTTGATTACTTTCATTGGCTTAATCAGGAACAAAAGGGACTTCCCAAGGAGCTATTTGCTGTGAAGATGTATGCTTTAACAACTGATATTCCAAAGAGAGTCATGAAGGCCAGATCCAAAGTTCAAGCCAATCGACCTGGGATAATCAAATGAAAATAATTTCTCGAGCTTTAAATTGTTGCCAATGGTGAGTAACTGCTCCTACAGAAACAAATGTCTGTAACTTAAACCATTTAAGATTAGATGGTGAGCTTATTTTTTCTACATTTTTAACGAGTTTGAAATCCTCTTAAAAAGATGTCTGCAACTTCTTCTCATCAGTTTAATTACAATATCTAAGATGTTATCATTGTCATGACATGCTTTAAAGTTCTGCTTTGTTTTCAACTCGCAAAATCAATTGGTATATTGTGACGTCCGTGAAAGAAACTGACAAACATTTATTCACTGCTTGTTTCTCAGTTGGTCAAGGGGGTGCTACTGCAGCATGAAAGCCTGTAATTTGGGATTCTAATCTGGCTTAATGAATTGACGGGCTGGAGACAGGTGCTTTGATAGCTATCTTTGATTCTGGCTCGGTGAACTGACCAAATTCATTCCTGCCATTGTTGAGTGAGGAAGTCACATTCAAGAGTATAATAGCTGATCCGAGATGGGCTGGTTAATTTAGAGTCTGCTACATGTTTTTAATACAGAACACTGGATATTTCAAGATTTTTGTGTTCCTTTGACTGCTAGATAGAATGATGTATCACCAGCTTAGCTTTTTTGTGGGTGTAACAAGCCTACTGCTGGAAAATGGAATGAAATGAACTTGCTGCTGGAAAATGGAATGAACTTGCTGCGGGAAATTGAATATTGAGTTCAAGAAAAGCTAAACTTTCGGACGTCTGTTTTGTTTTTTTGTTTTAAAAATGTTTTTGAAAAAATTTAAATTTTTTTTATTTTTTTCTTTGTTTCAAATTAATATTTTTTTTGATATTTTTAAATAATTTTAAAGCGCTAATATAAAAAATAATATTTTAATATATTTTTGAGTGAAAAATATTTTGAAAAATAATTATAATTATATTTTTAAATTGCCAGCCTTGATTTTTTATTTTTGTAACTAAGATATAATAAGAGTATGTTTAGCAGTGTGATTGCGGTTGTTTTTCAAATAATTTTTCATACTGAAATACATGCTAATGATATTTTTTTATTTTTTAAAAATTATTTTTGATATTAGTATATCAAAATAATTTAAAACATATAAATCATATTAAATTTATATAAATTTTTTTTTAATTTTTTAAAAACATAATTTGTAACTCGTTTCCAGACAGGTTCATACTAGAACTCAGATGCTCTACAGCAGCCAACAGTGACTCTTAATTATATTAAGAAACTGACCTGAAACTGACCTGGCCGCCATGGAGTTTGAACTTCAAGTTCTTGTCTCCTTATCTAGAGGTCTGTTGAGTGGAGTTTATCCCTTACAGTTGATTTTACCCTTAAAATTTAATATTTTCAGTGCCCAAAATAGTTATAATATTCATTTGTTCCCCCACAAGGAATGATTATGATATTTCGTTCAATTTTCTTGCTGTTTCGTCGAAATAATCAATGTTTATATGTATTGAGGTACTAGAATATTTCTCTGCATTTGAAGGTTCAATATAAATTCCACTACGTTGTAGAAGCATTTTTGCTAAGAAAATTATGACAAACTTTCAAATAACTACTAAGATTTTAGAAATATCAGGCATTCCTGACCAGCTGGGGGTTCTGAGTAATGAAAGAACTTCTACTTTATCTGTGCTGTTTATTTGTAGAGAGTTTATAGTTGACAATAGGAAACAGGAGGACTAGAATTTCCCAGTGCATACTTGCAATAGATCTAGTTTAGGGAAGCAATAGGTCACTGTTAATCCATGGATAATTAAGTTAATCTGGGTTAATTATTTTAATCAAAATAATAATATTTTTTTTTAAAAAAAAATCATTGAAGTTGATCCGATCAGTTTTTTTTTTTTTTTAAAATCATTGACGTATCCCAACTTAAATTTGGTTGGATCAACTATATTTCACCAAATTAATATTTTTTAGTTTAATTTAAAACTCATATCAGGTTAAGCTTCAAATAATTGGTTTTCCATGTTAACCTGCTTAGCTAGGCCGAGCTAATAAAGTATGCCTGCAATAACAGCAGAATAGCAGCCCATGTTAACCTCGCTAGTAGATTTTTCACCTCCGGCTAGTAGCCTCCTAGGTCTTAGCTAAAGATAAAATGAAAACTACTGATGATCGAATAGAAATCTTGAGATTGAACAGCTAGTAGCCATTTATTCACTGCTTAATTGTTTCTCAGTCTGCCTAGGGGTGCTATCAAAAGGTTGTGCGGCATGATAACTTGTACTTTGGGATGCTAATGTGGTTTGGTGAATTGACAACCAAAAGACTAAAGCCTTGGGGGTTATGCGTTGCAGCTGGTTTTGGCAATCTGCATCTCATGCCTAGAGTCTGGACTAACCATTGCTAGAATCCTTTCCTACAACTGCAGTCACGAGGAAGTCATCTTCAAGACCACTGGTGTGTATTCGATCCATTGACTGCTACATGTGTTGTTCTATGACTGTATCACCAGTTTCAGATCTTTTAGGTCTGGTTTTCTGCAGTTTCTGCTGCTTACTTTGATCATCTTGTTTTTTCCTGTGGAAAAATTTCATCAAACAAACGAAAAGATGCCTAGTCTTGTAATGGTTCGAGAGCTGAGGTTGCATCTTCCATGTTTTATTGCAATATAATCATTAAAAAACAATAGCAAATGCATCTGCTTACAAATAATATATACGATACACTTAAGTTCTAACACAGTCACTTCCAAATTTTGCTGCTTATAGAATCTGTAATATAATTGAAACTAGTAAGATCCAAGATGTTATCAGATCATCTTCATTGAACATGTTTGTGTCCTTTACCTCCATCTCCATGAGATCTTTTATGGTTCTGGGGCGCTAATTCCAGGCAAGACTCGTAGACTTTGTTTATCATATGGGATATCTGATTCAGGCTTGGATGTTTGCTGATTGATTGGTCAGTGCACATCAATCCCAGTTCTATTCCATGTTTAGCTTGATCAAACATATTTTCTGGCAATTTCATTCTTGCATCAATCACTTTGTGCAAGTTTTCAGGATAATTGTCTCTGACATGCTCAGTCAATCCAGCCTCACCTCTCTCAAATTCCTGTGACCTCTTATTTGTTATGATCTCTAGCAGAAATATTCCAAACTTGTGAATTTCTGAAGTACCAAGAAAATTAGATATCAGTCAAGCAAACCATACAAAAACAAGAGAAATAAGGGATAGCTATGAATAGGAGAGCACATACTTTTGTTGTTGCTGTATTGATCTCCAACCTGAAACCTTGAAAGGAGTGGCTCATGATTGTCCGAGAGCAACACACTGTTTATCCTGAGATCATACACAACTTCAGGCCAATGTTCCTGCAAATAACGCATGCCGTCCACCACCCCAATTAGTATCTTCAACCTTTGCTTCCATGGAGGAGCTGAACCTGATAGCCACATCTCAATAGTCTCTCCATCTGTCCATTCAGTAACAATGGCTCTCTGATTTCTGTTACTGCACCAACCTAATACTTGAACTAAGTTCTTGTGGCATAGATCAACAAGAACCTTGCACTCCTCAAAAAATTCCTTGCGTTTCTCCCTTGAAATGCAACCCCTGTATATTTCAATCCTGACTTGAGTACTGTCTCGCAAGGTTCCCTTATAAATTTCTACTCCTTCACTTCTGACCATCTGGTTTTTTCTTGAAAACCCATTGGTTGCTGCCCTTAGCATTGACGGTGTAAACTTGTGCTTTCTTTGAAACATTCTTGGTAAGTAATCCGGCCTTTGAAAACACAGCCATTCAAAGCAAACCGCCATTAGAATCACAGAGATTGGAAATCCAACTAGTAAAAATATGGCCTTGATTGTATAGTTCCTGTCACTTGGAAGGATACCAGAATGAATAAAACTTGAAGCATTAAACCTTTTGAAAAACTGAGAATCTGAGATTTTACTCTCTGAAAAATAATTATATGACAGGTTGAGAAATGTAAGGTTGGTAAGAGGAGCAAAGCTCTCGATTGGGAATTCGCCGGTAAGGCCATTAAGGCTCAAATCAAGAGCCTGGATTTGGTCACAACATATAACTTCTTTAGGAAAACTACCCTTTAAAGAAATGTTTGACAAATCAATGGAAAGAATGGTTAAAGGGCAGTATTTCCAAAAGAAACTGTATGACAAGTAGAGTGGTGCCATCTTCGGCCTGTTTCGCAGGTCTATGTTGTCGAAAGAATGGACACAATTTGGATTCTTTGACTCATTGCAAAGATGGCTTGCAACAATGGTGAACTTGAAGATTTCTTTCAGGTCCATAGAAGAGGAGTTGCAGTATCTGAGAGAAGGATTGTGTTGACAGTTTTTCATGATTGTGGTGTTGAAATCTGATGGGGGTTGCAAGTTTGCAAGGTCCTCTACTACTGATCCTGAGATTGCTGAAGAAATTGTGAGTGATAATGTTGTGAACAGAAGGAGAAAACGTGGAGAAGCCATGAAAGAAGTTGAGAGAAGTCTCTGAAAGTCAGATAGATATCCAAATTTTCAAGCGGTTTGCATGCATTTGCATTGTGGAAGTTTTAGAAGGTTTATTATTTGAATTTGTAGTGCCAAATTTGGTGGTTACCATGCCAGGGAGAGGACAAATGTATCTCATCAAATTGTTTTGGGTCAAATATGTAAACAAAAAATCAAACCTTAAATGATTTAGGTGAAGTAAAATATTCTTCTAAAGTCTTGATACAAGTAAATTAGAGAGTTGGACATAGTTTTAGTGGATTAAAAAAATATTCAATGATATTATAACAAAAAAAAAAAAACAATTTAGTTTTTGATACATAACCCAATAATTTTATAAAACTGTCAAGTAATGTGTTTCCAAAAAAAAAAAAACTGAAGTTTTGAGCATTTTTATGAACAAAAATTCTTACAATATGATTCTTGTTTACACATCATTGAGACTTTGGTTTATAAAAAACATAATTATTAAACCTCATCTAATTTAGTAAGTTATCTTAGAAAATCTATGATACATAACTTAATTTGTGTTGAGCTTTAAGTTTAATTGGAAAAGATTGAAATTCAATTGAACTGATCATGTTTTTATTGTTTTGACAAACTTGACTTGTCTTTGACCATTAACAAAAATTCTTAGAATATGATATTTAATTATACATGAATCATTGAAACTTTAGCTTATTGGTAGTATAATTATTAAACTCGATCAGATTTAATAATAAAAAACCCTTTGATTTGAAGATTAACTTGGGTTTCAAATTTAATAAAAAAATATTGACATGGTAAGACTCGGTTAACTTAACAAACTTGATAGGTTAAAAAGACAATATAATTTTAATAAAAATAATTGATCTAAATTCAATAACTTAATTCATTTCCAAACAAGATTTGATAATGATAATTATGATTGAAAGTAGTTTATTAATACTTGTTATGATATGTTGTATTAAATATATTATTATTATTAATGTAGTTGATATATTTTTTCAATAATTAGTATTTTTTTTAATCGTATACACAACTTATATATTTATAATTGTGATCAATCATCAACATCAACATTATTAATATTTTACATCAATCAAATGATAACTCTTAAAATAAAGGAAATTAATCAATACATTTCATGAAAACAAGAAATTTACAAGAAATTGATAAAATTAGGACCTAAAACTAAAAGGAAGATTCACAGTCAGCACCTATTGCTAACATTACAACAAGGACAGTTAACAATTAGCAACTAAACTGAAGATAATTAGGGCAGGAAAAAAAAATTATCAACAGATTCTACTTAGACATGAGCAAAAAAGCACACAAAAAATGCACCCTCTTGACTGATCCAAGTGCTATCAACTATCCAAGCAATTCACCCCCCAACAACTGATCAATCTCCTCAATGATCAAGGGTTTTGATTGGATTTGGCAATCGTTAGCAATGGTTTGGACAAAATCTCTTGGAACCAAGCATTTCTCTTCTGAGTACAACTTCTCTTGAATTGCTGGAGACGTTACAAGGAGACTTTGAAGTTCCTGTGTGTGCATTGGCCCTTTGTTATCCTGTAACATTTATTTAACACATAGGTTCTAAATCTGAAGAACATTTTCAGTAGCTGCCAAGAAATTTGAAAGAGAATGAGATTTTACCTGAGTTGAGCCCATGAGTTCAAGAATTCCAATTTGAGCCTGCAAGAACTTGACATACTTGGAAGCAGCTTGGAACATCTCTGCAGTGTTCATCTTATGCCCACCAGGAATAAACTTTCCAAGCTCCCGTGTCTTCTCGGTTATCTTCCTTCTCCTCTCACGCGCAGCGATGCTCTGTGTAGACAAGCTCACTCCAGTACTTGGTTTCTTTGAATTCATCACACCCTGATCAGTCCTCCCAGCATCAAAGGTTATTGGAACCTGAAACTGAGGTTCCGGGACTGGGATTTCTGGAAGTAATTCTGGGAGTCCTGGATTGGGATTCGGAGCATATCCTTCGAAGAAATTCGGTTCAAAAGTTGAGTTGAAATGATCTGTGTAGGTTTTTGGGCGTTTCGGGTAGTGGTAGGACTCAAAATCTTGGAGAGGAAAGATTTCGGGGGAGAGAGAGATTATGTTATCTGAAGGAGAAGAGAAGTATGGGAGGAGATCGGTGTAGCTATCCGAGTAAACTAGCTGCTCCTCAACCTCATAACAAGGGTTGATGAAAGCATCTGAAAACATCATGTTGTCATTGCAAGCAAAGAGCTGATCATTTCCTATCTCTATGTCGCCTTGTGGATATTCTGTTAACTCTTGAAGGTTGTGATGCTGAAGTGATGAGCCCAAGTTTGAACAAAAGCTTAGAGCCATGGAAGATAGAATCTAGAAAAGAAAAAAGATCACAAACTCCATCAGAATTTGGGAAATCATAAGCTAAACAGAAAGTCTATACTAATTAGAGTACAAAAGCCAACAAAAAGCAGTTACTTATCTGAATTATGGCTATCATTATATATGTATCAGTTGTCATCAACTTCAACAATTAGTACTAATTACTAAGCTTGAGTGCTGCTAGTTATTGCAATCAATAATAAAAAAAACCCAACAAATTCTTGAGTGAAAGGAAGACAAATAGGCCGGCGAACAAGCCTATAGCTCAACTAGAACATAGATCAATGTCCTCCTCATCTTCAGAGATCTGGAGTTCGAACAACAAGAAGACACATGAAATGACAAGAAGAAATAGTGTGGAGAAGCATAACCCATTTGAGCATAGGAAAGAAAACACACACAGAAGAATTGATGGAAGCTGAAGAAGTTAGCCAAGAAGCTAACAACCTAGAAAAGATCCAAGAAAGAGAATATTATACAGACAGAATCATGGGACAAAAGACAAATGTAAGATACTTAAGAAAGACATATACTATAGATAAAAGGAAATCCACAAGACATTAAGAGATAAAGAAACAGAAAGATATGGTACCTGAGATTAAGATACTTGTAGATATAATATTGTCCTTTTGAATTCAGGTAGACCTAAAGTCACTAACAAACCTTATCAACTAACACTTAACAGGACACAGAGGCAAACAGCTTGAAAAGTAGACGACTTGCTGAATATTGTTAACTGTGTGAGTGAGAGAGAGGGGGAGAGGGAGAGGAGTGGGGGAGTGGGAAGTTAGAGTATTTGTAGGAGATTAAGGGGGGGATTATGGGTGGAAGATGGAGTAACCAACTCCTAATTATTGGGGGGCACTAAATTATAGCTCGTCATAGGGGTGGTTTTTTTCTTTAGCTGCAAGCTAGGTAGGGTTTCCCATTTGTTCTCTATAAACCGTTACTTTGCATGCATGGCGGCTGCTATATTTTACTACCTCATTACTTAACCTTGCAGTTACTCTTGATTTAATTTGTTGAGCATCAATGATTAATCGATAATAATAATTAGTAATATTAAACATAGTTATTTTTTTTAAAATAATCATCGAGATTATATTGAAATTAAAGTTCATAAAATCAAATAAAATGCAAGAAATAACAAAAAAAAAAAAAAATACAGGAAAAAAAAATCTACTATAACAAAAACAAAGGCCATATTAAGCATAGTTAGGCCATATTAAGCATAGTTATTAAGCACGAATTTACTTGTTGGGTGACATGGAAAACTCATGGTCTGCTCGGTTAATCTAGGAGTTCCAACCTCTAAACGATGTCATTTCTATGTTATCACGTATAATTTTTTTAATTTTTTTTGAAATTAACCCTGTCAAGTTTCATTTGAGTTTACCCTAATCAATCAAGTTAGATCATGTTAACTTCTAAACAGTTTGAAATGAAACAACCAAGCTTGATGTTGATGTTGGTGAGTTACCTGCTTAACTCGTCAATACAATTTAGATAACTTTAGTGATTTCAATCAAATTAAAAAAGAATAGGGCTTATGCAAAATATTTATCTTCCTAGTTAAGGCTGCCTGGTATATATACGTGACAGGCTCACTAGAATTCCCATGCTCAGAATTGATCGCCACATGCTCTCAGTATACATGGCCATTATCCTCGGTGCCTTTGACTCCCCAGCGCTCTCATATATATGGCTACCGGCCGTTGAATTCTGAAAGCACATCCAGTCATGGGAGCCATGACCAGTAATTGCAAAGATCCAGTCAAAGCTCAAAGTCATGGTCGAATGTTTGTGCGCGCTCTGACCATGGCTTAGAGGTCATGATGGATATGTTTCTGGTGCCTTCAGATTTCTTTAAAGTTCTGCAGAAAAGGTCACATATAAAAGACTTGGGATTTGCTTCTCTCCAAGGGCACTGTGTATAAAACATGGAATTTATGTTGTTCAAACATGAGGTTCATTGCCCTTGCAGTGTTCAGACATGCCTCTTTGCTGTAAAACATTTATACTGTTCAGTTTGCGGCCGAGAAGTGCAACGAGAAATGAGAAAACTGTATAAAAGAGAGTAATAACACAACGTGTTCAAAACACAACAACAAATGTCATCCTGCCTATCTGAAGCAAAATTCCTATAAACTTGTCGGTAAACAAGGTTGACGAAGAGTTGAGTCTACAAAATTGCTTACAGCTGGGAAGAAATCAAAACTAGGAACCTGAGATACCTATACACATAATTAAGATCAAGCATTAGAATTGATTTTGCTTTTTTTTTTTCACCAGCATAAGAAGATAAGAAAATAATGATAATATATGAAGGACTTGTTTAATTAAATCTAATGCACCTCTGCCTCAACAGCCACTACCAATCCCATTGGCTGGTAATTTTTTAGCTGTAAAAATTAGCAAACATTTGTATTTTTAAAGCCATCACAAGTAAATGTCCAGGGGAAGCAATAATGCACTGCCAAAAGACTTGGTCACCTACACAGCACAACAAAACAAATGGAGGTTTGTCTACGGTGACATAGTGGCATTTAGAGGTTTTTCCATCCAGGGAACTTGAGCAAAAGAATGCTGTAAACAACTATGCAAGGAAATGAAGGCAAAAAGTTTAAAACATAAATTTTACAAACAGGAGTTCCACTGGTTCTATCTTTAAGTTCAAAATCACTAGCATTCAGTTTGAAGTTGACTCTGAAATACAATCACCAACATAATTAACCCCTTTCGAGATAATAGCAAAATTACTACTTACCTCATGAGCTGTAATCTGCTCGGCATGAAAAGGAAAGTTGAAGGACCATGAACAGAGCTGAAATGTGATAGGAAACGATCAGTAAAAAGAGAAGAGGCATGATGCTATTATAGATGTCAAAAAGAATATACCTTGTGAAAAATTTCATCTTCAGGCTTAACGTATATAATTGCTTCCTCACTATCAATACCTAACCTGTTTTTCTTGTCTGCATTCTTGTGCTGGTCATGAGAGACGAGTGTTGATTTAAGTAAAAGGTAATGGAGTTACAACGAGAGAGAGCAGGAGGAAGAATCTGGGGCAAGCATACCTTGTAAATTTTGCTAACTAGTAGATATGACTTAAAGAGGAATGAATTCTGGAGCTCCTCCGTTGGCTTCAAATAAACAAACAAGAAGTTAGCTAGACAGGCAAAGTTCTGTCATGCATGTAAAGAAAGAGATATTTATTAAGCTCACCCATCCCATATTTCATCTAACCTCATCTTCTATAGCCCTGAGACTTCATCAAACACAGCATCATAAAAAGGTGGAAAAAGCTGGTGTGGAAGATTAACAACTTGTCGAGAGACCAAGAGAACCACATTGTGTGTTTGCTCTCCCAAAAGAACTCTCAGATCATCTTTTATGCCCTTTCTCTTGGCATACTGTGAGCAGGTTCTCAACCAGCAGGGACATTCTTGAACTCATTAGAACTCACATCATCAACATGGAGCACAAATGCCCCATCCCAGACTCTGTTTGTCACACCTGGGGCATTCAACAGCCTTAATGTTTGTCAAATGAGGCCTGCTTTTTCTTTCTTCCCTCGGTTGTAAATGAGTCTGAAGGGGAAGATGGGTTTTTTTGTATTTGGGCCTGTTTTTGGGTTTTTTGTTTTTGCTTTTCCTCTAGCTTTTTGGGTTTGTTCATGGCCCTATCGAGGTGCTGTTGTTATCCCTCGGCCGGTTTATTGCTTGTTATGCTTTTTCTTCTGTATTCCTGAGAGCATGGCTCTCTAACATTTGTACAATTTTTGGATCAATACAACTTAACATTTCCAAAAAAAAAAAAAAAAGGGTTCTCCTTGAGCTCTGCGACACATTTATGATCCTGGTAATAGCAGAACATTGTTAGCCAGCACAAACTGAAATGTAACAGATTTGAAGGGATGCTAATTCTTGGTTAATAAAGTGGCACTAATCACCTAACATACCATTCAAACCGGAAGGGCAGTTAACAAAATTGGTAACAATGTTAGGTTTCAAATTAAGATAATTCAATGTTGTAGCCACAGTCGGGTTCAGGTTTGGGGATCTTTACAAAAAACAAGAGGGTCAACACCTCATAACTCACTAAATAATGAGGGTAAACTTGCCACAATGATTTGCCAAATTTTAATTGACATGAGATTAGCCATTGAAACTGAATATAGAAAAGGGTGGGAGGAGCATCTCAAAGAGCAAGTTACTTGCCTTAAATCTCCCCAAGTTTAAGGGCAGAAACAACAGAGAAAAGTCCATTATCTTCATCATCCTTAATTTAAGATTAAAACTAGACTTGAAATGCCCAAAACAACACAAGTAAAACAATTCAACAGCAATGAGAAAACATTGTACTAAGCTAAAGCTATACAGTCCATCACAACAGACAAAACAGAACCAACCCAGCAAACAATGTTCTTATTTCATGCCAATTGAACAAAAAAACACAGACACAAACATAGCAAAGGTGAAATCTTTGCAAGCTTAGTCCTAAACCATATTGTCAAATCCTTCTCTAACAAAGAAACGAACTTTGTGCAGCATCAAAGAAAAGGCAACATAAAATGAAAGATGAACAATTTACCTTATCAAAGACAAGTTTGTCGAGAGACAGAACGTTACAGTAAGCTAAAGCTTTGATCTTTCTTCATTGTTTGGGGTTTATGAGAGGTTCTATTGTTCTCTGTTTTCTCCTCTCTCAAAAGTTTCAATCTTTCCCATGTTTACTTTACTGGGCCAAAGACAAAATATCCACTTGGCCTCAGCTGCTGACAGGAAAACTATCATCAGTGTACTTTGGTCAATTGCTTGTTATTTCTAATCGCAGTTTTTTCAGTGCAATCCTCAATCTATCAATTTAGCCCTTACGTGTCATAATTACCAATATTATTTAATTTCTTAAGTAACTAATTAATAATTTTATTCAATTTCTCAAAATGCATGTGTAAAAATAAAATAAAAAAGTAGGCAACAACAGACACAACCCACTAATCATTTAAAACATGTTTTCTACCTCGCTGATGTTTTCGTTTCTAACATAGTTTTTTTAATTTTTTTTTGATAAAATAACACAGGCAATATTTTAAACAAACCGGCACAAATTCAAACGAAAAATAAGAATTTTTTTTTTAAAATAAAAAATATTTTCTAAAATATCATATATATATATATATATATATATATATAGTACCAAACATAGTCATTATATTTTCAAGATTTGTGTCATCTTGGCGTATGATTGCTAGATGATGCACTGTCCGAAATGCCGAGCCTTAGATGTGTACCAATATCAACTCACTTGCTTCAAACGTGCCACAAATATTTTTGTAAAAAGTAATTGTTTTTTTTTTTCCAATTCAGCTTTTTTTTTTTTAATTTTATTTTTTTCTGAATTAATTTTTTTTAAATTCATCTCAATTATTTTTGTATAGGTCAAGTCGACTCGATGACATCGAGACAATTCTCACACAATTTAATTTTAAACTCGAATAAAGTAAAAATATAAATAAAAAGATTTTTTTCTATTAATTTTATTATTATAATTTTTATTGATTGGTTAGGTTTGTTTTTGTACTGACTAACTCAATTGAATCATATTAAAATAATTTTTACATAAAAATTTAAGTCAAAAAGTTTTTAAATTAACCCATATAATAAAATAAATTTAATAATAATATTAAATAATTATTCATAACATGAATATTTTTTATTATATTCAAAATTTATTTTGATATGATCCGTAGCGTTGCACAGGCATCTAAACTACCGCTTCGTAATCAATTACTTGCCCGATACTGATAGCCCATTTAGAGTTAAGAATGGCAGCTTAAATCATTACGTATTGTATGAAACTGAAACAAATAAAGCCCTAATTTCTGCTAGGGATTGCTCCTCCATTATGCTGTTCACATATTTTCCTATTATTGCAGATGTGAATGGATGAAGGAGAAAATTGAAACCAAGGTCCAAATTGATATAAACCAAACTTATGGGATAAAACTCGACACCCTTTAAACCCTAAGGGTAAATTAAAAAATTTCCCTTTTCTCTAAGCTCCTCTAAGAGGAGGATTTCGAATTTTCATTGAAGAGAAGCGTATGGGCTGATCACGTAATTTGAAGAAATGCAAGTAATGAAATACAAAGTAAATCTTTATTTTATTTATTTATACAGACATAATTAATCTTTATTAGAATATGAAATAATCTTCTATGACAAGTACATCTCATGGCACAACTCGATACACAGTAATTCATGAACATACGATAAGCACATCTTTTACTATACATCATATCTTATATCTATAAATATTCAGTAATCTTTTAGAATCTACAATTACCAAGATGAAAGAGGAGGAATGCTTTGTTCATTTCTGAAGAAATTAGCAGGATCAACTGCAGTCTTCACATGCACCAACCGGTCGAAGTTGTTCTTGAAATACTTGGTACCCCAAACGCTTGCTTGTTTATAACTCGTGTATCCTAGGTTGTTCACTCCTAGGTCAAGATCTCTATAGTTGACATATGCTTGTCGGGGTTTTTTCGAAACATAAGGAGTCATGTAGCTGTAAAGCTTTCTGATCCAACTTGAATTTTTAGCATATGCCTCAATGCTTTCTTCAAACCAAATGATTGCATACTGAATTTGGAATAGAGTTCCGGCTCTATGCGGAAAGGGAGTGCTGGACTCTGCAATTTCATCCATTTTTCCTCCGTAGGCAGTGAATTGCAATTCAGCCAAGTGGACACCGACTTGGCTGAGCCTTTCCCATATTCCTTCAAATGCAATTTCAGGTATAGGTTCCCTAACAAAGTCACTTTTTCCTATGAAAAAGCTCGAGGCATATCTCCTACTAAGCAACACTTCCAAGGATGAATTTCGTGGAAATTGAGCAGCGAAAACCGTAGACTCGATCCAACTCATTTCAATGCAATCTTCTTTCACCAAACCAAGCTCGGGAAAGCTCTCTTGCATCAACGAAAGAAGCCTATCGACTCCACCAAGAAACAAGGAAGTGAATGCGGCTTGTATCATTATCTTTCCTTCTTGATTAGAGTTCGCTCTATATATGAAAATTCTTGAGAACAAATCATCGTCGAACTTTTGGATCGCATATTGCCATCGATGAACGAGTTTTGTTGCATCTTGTTCTGTTAGTATTCTTGTGACATTGAATACTGTCACAATAGCTGGAACTGGAACCAATTCTAGTTTCCATGCAACAACTACTCCGAAGGTATTACCTCCACCACCTCGAATAGCCCAAAATAGATCTTCTCCCATTGATGCTCTATCAAGGATTCTGCCTTTAACATCGATTAATTGTGCATCGATTATATGATCTACAGCGATGCCATATTTACGCATGATCATGCTAGTTCCTCCTCCGCTAATGTGCCCACCAGCCCCCACTGTAGGGCAAACACCTGCTGGGAAGGCAAGAGTTCTACTTTTCTCCGCGATTCCGTAGTAAACTTCGCCTAGAGTGGCCCCAGTTTGAATCCATGCAGTTTTATTGGCGACATCAACAGTAACTGTTCGCATATTGATTAGATCAATGACCACAAAGGGTACTATAACCGCAACATAGGAGAGACCCTCATAGTCATGGCCACCACTTCGAACCCTAATTTCCAGGCCATGTTTTTGGGAACACCTAATGGTAGCTTGTATGTGAGCTACATTCAAAGCTGTAACAATAACAAGTGGTTTCGGGGTTGCACTTGTGTTGAACCTGCTGTTTCGTATAGAAAACTGCAAGACTGAAGAATATGAGGAGTTGATTGGGGTGTAAATGACCTTAGAAATGGAGTTAAAGTTTTGAGACTCAAGGCATTGAAGAAAATCCTCATGACGGTCAGCAGAAGCTACCCTTGAGAATGAAAACAGAAAGATAAGTAGGAAAGGGATCATCAAAGAACTTGGAGAGTTCATGATTCTGATAATCTTTTGTGCACACAGAAAGGTGCTAGAGGCTCCCTTATTTATATAGTTCTTAACGTGCTTGTTTGTGAAATTCTTTTGCCCCATAAATGGAGAAGATGGTGACATTTCAACCACGATCAAATTTCCAAAACACGGATCATAGCCAACTTGTATGACAAGACACGAAGTTGACCACTTGTGTTATAGCATTGGCTTGCTTAGTATTTTCCTGCTCTATTACATGGACAATGACAATCTAGCCATCGAAATTTCAATAAACTGTTGGATTTATAGATTGTAAGTTGATGGGCAATGATCGGTATCTACATTAAACCATTAATTTCTTGTTTGAACCCTGCCCTTAATTTTAAAGCTATGTCATCCTAATGCCTGCTAAATAGAAAGATTTTATTTCTTGATAATTACCCAAAAAAATAGAGAGATTTTATCAATGTTCATGAATAATAAATCATAAATCAACTATCCAATCGAAAAAATTGGGTGGTTCAAGCTTCAAGTAAATTTACTAAGAAAATGATCAATTGGTTTTTATAACTATCGAATAGACTAAGTTTCTTGTTATTAATTCTTAATTACTTCTGTAGATAACCCCAAGCTTCCACATCCATGCATGCATGGTTGACAGGCAAATTTTCTGTTTGATAGGATCTTGTTGTTTTCCATTATATCAAAAAATCTTTCTCTCCGAACAGATTTTTTTTATAGTCAATTTTATGCACGGAATTCTCATCATTGTTTGCCAAAACAAGAGATTTCCCATTAAGATAATCCTATAAACGTCCAATGCGATTATTGTCCTTCAAAATGATCCAGCTGATTTTCAAAGTTAAAACGTACAAGATTATTCCAAGTTGAGATTAGTTGGTAAAAATAAAGAAATTTCTTTGCAGTCTATTAATTATTACTTGAGTTAAATCTTTTAGTTTAATTTCTTGAATTATCTTTTAAGGGATTGAATGTAGTGAATAATCTTTGGTAAGGTATATATAATTTGGTCCAACTTGAGATTAATTTAGCCATCTCTAGCATGTCAAATCGTATAAAATCATGATTCTTTGAACATTACTGGAATATATCATGTCTCAAATTCAAATTAGGCTAATGATTTGTTGCTTCATCAAGCTTGATCTGTCGTCTACTGTGTTATTCTTGGATCCCACTTGCTTTCGACAAATTATTGGTGCTCTTTAGTATCTCACGTTTACTAGACTAGACATCTGCTATGCTATCAACAAGGTCTGTCAGTTTATGCATGCTCATATTGAGAGTCATTGAGCTGTTGTTAAACATATCTTGCGCTACTTGAAAGGTACGTCATCCTATGACATCCACCTTACTCGTGGCCTCTTTATCACTTCATGGATTTACTGACGTCGATTGGACGGGGAGTGTTGATAATCGAAAATCTACTGGTGGATATATTGTTTTTCTTGGTACCACCCCTCTTTCATGGAAATCTGGGAAGCAATGCACTGTTGCTCGATCCTCTACTAAAGCACAATATAAAGCTTTGGTTAATGGTATTGCTAAGGTTCTTTGGTTACGCTATCTTCTGACAGATCTGTACTTTTCCCCTAATTCTGTTACTACTATCTAGTGCGATAATTTGAGTGCTACTTATGTGTCTGCTAATATGATTTTTCATACTTGAACAAAACATGTTGAAGTTGATTATCACTTTATTCATGATCGGGCAGCCAAAAAGAAAATTCAGAGTGGCTTCATCTCCTCCAAAGATCAATTAATATATGTTCTTACTAAGCCACTCTCTTACTCTACATTTGCTCTTTTACGTTTCAAGCTTCATATGGATAACCCACCTTCAACTTGAGGGGGTATATTATGAAATGTGTTAAAATAGGAAATATTTTATTATTAATTTATTAACTTATCGTGTGTAGTATGCTACACCATAACACATGTACTGCTCTAATTATATAAATAGAAGAGGTAGCTATCTCATTAGGTTAAGATTCTCAATTATCACAAATCTTGTTTCAACTTAATTTAACCAAGCTTTGTGCCATCTTCGACACTTCTTGTTCATGTCTTTTCATAGGCATTGGATGAGGGTTTTGTTTATATAGTTTTGGTGTCTCGATACAAGTTGTCATTGTGTGAAGCTCAATCACAAATCTAAATTTAACTTTTTTAGAAAGGGTTAATTTGATTATGAATTTTTGGACCTTTTTATCCACAACATTCGTATTGAGAAGGCATTAACTACTTAACAACTTGTTAGAGTGTCTATGACCATAAAAGGATGATACATAAATAAAACTCTCTTATCATAAGTAATATCTATGCATACTTCCACTTGATATATACCTATGGTAATATAAATGGCTCATCTCACCATGCTATTTTCTTAAATTCTCAAAACTTATAACTCTATCCCAGGAGAGGTAAGGAATTTTTGTTGTCTCTGCTTTCTACTTGAGGCTTCGAGGAAGTTTGAATAAAAAAGCACTCATCTTGGGATGAGTTTATTACTTAGATGCTTTCAGTAGTTATCTACTTACTTTGCACTTGACTACTTAATATATATTTACAGTGGGTACAATAAGTGGTACACCAAATGTGTGTCCTTCTCAATCCTCTAATATTAGGGAAAGGTTCTCTTGATGCTCGAATGCCCACATTGGATATGAACCAAACTATCTAATGATATTCTAAACCCAGCTCATGCCTCGCCTTAATAGGCAAATAACTCAACCTAGGTTAAACTACAACCTTTGGTGGCGAAGAGTTTATATTGAGGTGCCATATTTTCTTGTCGATATGAGTTCTTGGAGAAGACCAATGTGTTATTCTTAAGAGTAATTTTTATCTGTATAACCCTTCCACTTGGTACCATGAATCACTAAAGTTAACTTTCGTCTCTGCTAGACAGGAGGGTCTTCTAATCAAGCTCTTTTCTACCTTTGCAGTCGATTGATAGTTGCCATTTCAGTTGGATGGCCTTGAATTACAACTTTGAGACCTTAATTATCACTACCGTATGCTTGCTAATTCTTATGTCTGCCTTGATCTTATTTTGGCTTGACTTTTATATTGGCTTTGTGCAATTTCATATATATTCTATAATCAATTCATCCTAAAAAAAAATAAAATCAACAAACACATACATTAATAAAATAAAAATTAAATGATATTTATGGAATAGTAAGAAACTTACCATTTAATTACCCCCTTTTAGTGAAACTCCAGAGATGTTAAAACTAATTAAAGCCCCAAAACATTAAAGGCTAATTGAGCAATTAACACATTTCCAAAAAAAAAAAAACCCAAGTAAAAGATATGGTTAAACTCTATCACACAATTTTGTTACGATATTCAATGGCTAAAAATTCATGAGAAAATTTTCGGTACTCTTATTGTTGGCTACATCTTTCATTGTAACTTGAATATTCATATATTGAAGAGGCATAGTCCTTAAGCCTCTCTGAAAAGAAAAAATAGTTAGTTTCAGTTGAGGTACAAAGCTGATCTCTAATATATATATATATATATATATATATATATATATATATATATATATATATATATATATATCTGTGTGTGTGAAGCCCACATGAGACTCGCAAAATACTCAAAAAACACAAATGGAAGATCAAAGATATAACACCAAAGGCAGGACTTGAGGGGTTATTTTTATTTTTATTTTATTTTTTTATACAAGTTATCAATAACAATAACGGAAAACATTACATTAAATTTGATAAAACTGTTTTTTTAATAAAAAAACGGAAGTCAATAAAATCAATTAAAAAGGGTAGGTGAAATTAGGTGAAAAACTATTGACTTCTCAAAATTGGTGAGGGCACACTTCAGTTTCTTGCTTGTTGGTTCATAGACTTTTTTTAGGGTTCTTTACCATCTAATTGTTGGCTATTTGTAAAGTCCTATTTTTCTAATTAATCCAAATATCTAATTCACCAAAAAAATAATAATTTGCCAGAGTCTTGATATGAATTCTCTAGGCCCTTCAACCATGTTTGCTTGTATGTTTTTTCTTCTCTTTCCCTTCTCATTGGTAAATTCAGCTAAGGATACTCGTGAGGATTTTCTTCAATGCCTTCACTCCCAAAACTCCAATTCCATTTCTAGTTTCATTAACACTCCAAACAACTCCTCCTATTCATCCCTCTTGCAAAATTATACGCAAAACCTTAGGGTTAGGGCAACCAAAACCCTAGAGCCTCTGGTCATTATCAAAGCAAAGAAGGCATTCCACATTCAAACCACCATTATTTGTTCCAAAAAACATGGCGTGCAAATTAGAATTCGAAGTGGTGGCCATGACTATGAGGGCCTTTCTTATGTTTCTCCTCTCCCTTTTGTCGTTCTTGACCTAATCGATCTTCGAAATATTACTGTTGATTTAGCAAATAAGAGTGCATGGGTTCAAGCCGGAGCAAGTTTAGGTGAAGTTTATTATAGGATTGCTGAGAAAAGTAGTACTCTTGCCTTCCCAGCAGGTGTTGGACTTACTGTAGGTGTTGGTGGTCATTTTAGTGGAGGAGGGGAGGGAATGATGATGCGTAAATATGGCATTGCCGCAGATAATATAATTGATGCAAAAATAATTAATGCTGAAGGAAAAATCCTTGATAGAGAATCAATGGGAGAAGATCTATTTTGGGCCATTCGAGGTGGTGGAGGAAATACCTTCGGAGTTGTTGCTGCTTGGAAAGTAAATTTGGTTGACGTGCCACCAGTTGTGACTGTATTCAATGTCACAAGAACCTTAGAACAAAATGCCACAAATCTTGTTCATCGGTGGCAATATTTGGTGGACAAGTTTCCTGAAGATTTGGCATTGAGAATTTTCGTAAGGAGAGTTAATTCTAGCCAAGATGGAAACACAACAATACAGGCTGCATTCACTTCCTTGTTTCTTGGTAGAGTTGATAGGCTTCTTCCAATAGTTCAAGCGCACTTTCCTGAGCTTGGTTTGACAAAAAAAGATTGCATTGAAATGAGTTGGATCAATTCTACCCTCTACTTTGCTGGAATCCCAAAAGGTGCATCCTTGGATGTTTTGCTCAAGAGGGATCCTCAAGGAAGAATATTTTTCAAAGGAAAATCTGACTATGTCCAGGAACCTATACCTAAAAATGCTTTGGAAAAGATATGGAAAAGGCTTTACAAAATGGATGCCAAGATGACTGAATTACAATTTACTATATTAGGAGGGAAAATGAATGAGATTTCAGAATTTAGCATTCCATTTCCACATAGAGCCGGAAACTTATTCCAAATTCATTATGCATTGCTTTGGCATGAAGAGAGCATCAAGGAAATCAATTGGCATATGAAGTGGATTAGGGAGCTTTATGATTTCATGGCTCCCTATGTTGCAAATCATCCTCGTACAGCATATGTCAATTATAGAGATCTTGATCTTGGAACCAACAATATTCATGGCAACTCAACATATCAAGAAGCTTGTATATGGGGTTTCAAATATTTCAAGGTCAATAACTTTAACAGGTTGATTCAAGTGAAGGCAACGGTTGATCCAGATAATTTCTTTAGAAATGAACAAAGCATCCCTTATCTTGATCATTATGCAGGATAGAAGAAAGAGATTAGATTGCATGTTTGATTGTCAGTATCTTAAAATTTAAAATTTAAATAAATAATCTCGAAGTCTCTAGTTAATATTTTTTTATATATCCCAAACAAACATACTTTGGGTTAGAGAATAATATAAATAATAACTTGATACCTCACTTAAAAACTTAAGTTATTGGGTTGAATTAGTTCTTTGATATGATATCAGAGCCTTGTTGATCAAGCGGTCACAAGTTTGAATTTCATCATCCTTATTTATTTGATAAAAATTAAGCACAAGGTAGTATGAGCCTATGCAAGTTTCAAGCCCAAATGGTTTTCACTTGAGAGAGTGTGTTAGAGAATAATATGAATCATATCTTAAGACCTCACCTAAAAGTTTATGTCTTTTTGGATTGAATTAATTCATTGATACTTTGACATGTGAATTGCTTATAACCCTAATGGGTTATGTGCTTCTACCCTAATTCTTTAATTAAATTTAAAAGTGGAGATTTAATTACAATTGTATGGTTTCTCTTATTTTCTTTAATGGTATTATGGTTAAATCAATAAACATTCATTGTTAGTGATATTAAATGATCTAACTTTCATATGAAACTCTTTTAATTGTTTTCAATAAATTTTTTCACCAAAAAGAAAAATGCATGTTAGTCAGAGATGTTAATTAATTCATAACTAGTATCCTCACCATTCATGTGTGGGGTGCGTAATTTAATATATTAGAGTAATATGTACATGCTTTATTAATGTTTTTGTTGCTACCCAATTTTTAAATACACACACATAATAATAAGATAAATGCGAGAAAATATACCTGAAGCAAACATGAAAAGAAATGCCGAAGCCTAATTATGAAAGACAAGAATGCCAAGCAAGTTTGATAGGCTAAAATAGCAATCCAAGGTTTAATTGACAAAAAACCTTTAGTAAAAATATTTATTTTTATTATTTAAAGACTCAATTATATTTTTTTAAAATTTTTAATTATTTAATTGATGATTAATCGCAAAGGAAATCAATTTTGAAAGTTAATTTTGAAATAATTAGTGTTAGAGACTTATTTGGAAGCTTGAATAGTTTGATTTAGTCAAATCAAGGGCTTAATTGCATAAAAAGAAAAGTCTAATGAGCAAATAAGGGTTTAATGGAACTTTTTGTGAGCCAAGGATCAACTTGCAAAACACGTGCAACTTCAGGGACTGAAACCAGTGAGGAATTAGGGGTTAAATAAAAAAAATAAAAGTTTAGTAGTCATTTAAGGGGGTAATTAAACAAATTAGAAACCAAGGAATAACTTGTAAAAGGTGCTCGAAATTGGGGGTCATAAATGAAGTTTAACAGGGATGCAATTGCATGAAATTAGAAAGAAATAGGGGAATTAAGGATAAAATAGAGCAAAACCTAAACTTCAATTTAGTGAAATTTAGTGAATTAAGGATAAATGAAATTAGACGCGTCGTTTGGTTCCTTTTTTCTTTAATGCTGTCGCCCGTCACCCGCGCGACATCGGCTTGGCGAATTTTCATTTTTTGTTTGATTGATTGGTTTGTTGGGAGTCGCCATCTAGTATTTCATTGAGGGTCACTAGGAAACCCGGGTGCACTGGTCTTTATCAGAGATTCCCGAGTAAGGGATTGGTTGTGGTTAGGGAAGGTATTAGCACCCCTAACACGCCCTACCTGAGGTAAGCTACTTCGTGACTTTGACGTGTTAAAGAAGTTTTAAAAGTTTTATCTTTTCATTGGATATTAGAAATACAACTCACGTATAAGTTAATAATTCTGGACCGTGAGCAAATCAAAATATTAAATTCTTCTTTATTCTTTGCAATTTTATCATAAAAAAAACATTCATAAAAAAATACAAACAACACATTCACTTTCACTATATTTTTTTCTTTTTTCTTTTTTACATACACACTACAAATTATAAAAAATCAACAACTAAACAAAAATTACATTAAACAATTTAAAAATTAAAAAATAGACCAAAAAAAAATAGAATCAGGAACAGTGCAGCCACTGGAACAGTGCTGGAAGGCTTCTGGGTCATGGAAACAGTGGCGGCGCGTGGGTTCACGCGCCGCCGCCGATGAAGGTGACACAACCGGTGGATCAGGAACGTCTTCCTCTTCTCTGTCTCCCTATGCCGGCGGTGACTTGTAAAACAACCGAAAACACAACAGGCAATTGATTTTAATTTTTCCTTCTTTTTTGGTCCAGATCGGTTCACAACCTTCTCCTTCTTCGGGTCTACTTCACGACGGGTCGGTTTGTTATGGGTTTCGTCTTCTTCTCCTCTGCTTCGGGTGGTAGGTCTGGCGGTTGTAGAGGTGGCGGCGACGTTGAATATGTGGCCAGGTGTGGATGGCGCTGGTGTGGCTGATGGTGTGGACGGCGCTGATGGCTCTGTGGGCGTGCTGCTGGATGGTCTTCACTCCTGTTGGTGGCAGCGGTGGTTGGCCTTGCTGCGGGTTGGTTTCTATGGAGGCCTGTCTGCGGGGAGATGAAGGGGAGTTGCAGCAAGGAAAGAAAAAGGGTGAGCCAACTGAGAGGGAAAGTCTGTTGGTTGAGGGGAGAAGGAGAGCTGGGTCTCGGTTTGTGAGGGAGGAGCTCAGCTGCTGTAGTGGTGGAAGGGAGCGACTGGGATGGAGAGTGAGGGCTGTCTTGTGGCCGGCTGGTTCTCTGTGGGCGAAGGTTGGTGAGATGGCCGAGGAAGAACAAAATCCGAAACCAATGGGGGACGCAGCTGGTCTTGGTTTCTTTTGCCAAAATGGGGCCGCCGGCTTGGGTGAAGAGATAGGTTTTTTAGGGTTTTTGTGGTTTAGGGTTTCTTTGTAATTCCCCTCAATTGTTCAAAATTGCCCCCCCGTTTTGTGTGTGTGTTGAAGGCTATTATTTATAGGCAAAATGTTGTTTGGGCCTCAAAATTGGTCCCTCAACTTCTTTTTTTGTAAATTTTGATTTTTTCTTATTTTTTTAGATTTTTCTTATCAACATCGTCTCGAGTGAGGAAAATCGGTCACTAGCAGAAATTCGATAAATAGCAACGGATTTACCGACGGAATATTTCTGTCGGTAATTTGAGGTCGAAATTACCGACGGACAATGTTCCGTCCATAATTCAGTTGGTAACTACCGATGACAAATTTTCATCGGTAGTTACCGACTGAATTACGGATGGAAAAGTTTCCGTCGTAAAAAAAAAAGGCAGGTCGCTGACGTGGAGGTTTTGGCGGGTTATTTTTTCAGATGGAATCACCGATGGATTCAAAAAGACACCTCGTACAACGACCGCTGTTTATATTACCGACGGAATCACCGACGGATTTGATATGGCAGATCCGTACGGTGACATGTCGATTGTTCCATCAGAATCATCGATGGTTTCACCGACGGACACTCCGTCGGTGAAACCGTCGGGAAAAGTTAATATATGTCCGATCTGCCGACTCTCTCCTCCCCTATTTCTCCTTCTTCCTAATCCCAACTCTCCCCATCTGCAAACAACCAGCCCCCCTCCCCCCAAACAAAAATCTCCCTCATATCAGCACAATAAGTTATATTTCTTGAAGTTTTGTGGTCACAACATCCGTGTTATGATTTACCGACGGATTTTATCAATTTTTGTAAGTAATTCTATCTTTTTAAATTTTAACATTTAATTAAATGTCAATTTTATTGTTTTTTTAGTATATGTATTTTGTTAGTAGATGTACACGTTTTATTGTTATTTCTCAAACAAACTTGTAGTATATGAATGTATAATTCTATACCTGTTATGGTTTGTTTTAGATTTTGTAAGATTGTATTTGTTTGTAAATTGTTAAAACTTTATGGAACTACCGAAGTACATATGTTGTTTTGAAATAATTAATAGCTTGCTTAATGGGTCCATTTAAAGTTTTATCAATGGTATTGCGGAGTGGTAATTTCTGTAAATTTATATATTTTAATTTGTATGGATGTTGATAAACGATAATGAATATTTAATATTTATGAGAAGTTGTGATTGGTTTGTTGGATAATCTCGAGGTAAAGTAATATTTTTGCAAGTTTATTTACCTAACTTAATTAATTAATACATGATGTCATCATAATTTTATAGAGGTTTGATATAAATCATGGATGATCGTTCATGGATGTATCGAGATTCACCCCAAGAATTGCGGAGGATGGATTATTGTAACGGGGTTCAGGGTTTTATTAATTTCGCAACATCTATTCCCAGAAATTTTACTGGAGCCGGTATTAGGTGTCCATGCAGGAAGTGTCAAAATAAAAAGTATCTGCATCCAGATGTTGTAATGATGCATCCTCTACACAAAGGGTTTATGGAGAATTACCAGTGTTGGTATGCACATGGAGAAGTATTTGTTAGTGAGAGGAGAATGGAAGAAACGGTGGTTGGGTCTACTTCTAGTGCTAGCAACGTGCATGAAGCGGCAAATGACAACACTAATCCTTACAGAAATATGGTTATGGATGCAATGAGAATGAATCAAGGTAATGTCAGTCAATGTCCAATCGTAGAAGAAGAACCTAATGCAGATGCAGCTAGGTTTTTTGATTTGTTGAAAGATTCTGACGAACCATTATGGGATGGCTGCACGAACCACAGTAAATTATCAGCCGTAGCACAGATGTTCACTATCAAGTCAGATCACGGGTTGAGTAAGGCCGGGTATGACAAGATTATTGAATGGGCAAGAAGCATTTTACCTGAAGAGAACAGGCTGAAAGAGAACTTCTATGCTGTGAAGTCCATGATGAAACCCCTCGGTTTAGGATACTAGAAAATTGACATGTGCCCTAACTTCTGTATGTTATACTACCTTGAAAATGCTGAGATGACCGAGTGCATGACATGCGGGCATTCCCGTTACAAACCTAGAACTGGCAGAGGAAAGACTTTAGTGGCATATAAAAAACTTAGATACTTCCCGATCACACCTAGACTGCAGAGGTTATTCATGTCACTAAGGACTGCTGAGCACATGACATGGCACCAAGCACACCATGCGGTTGATGGAGTGATGGTTCATCCTTCTGACGGTGAAGCATGGAAACGCTTTAACAGTGTTCATCCTCACTTTTCAGCTGAATCAAGAAATGTGCATCTTGGGTTGTGTACAGACGGATTCAACCCATTTGGGTCATTTGCTGCTCCTTATTCTTGTTGGCTGGTCATACTCACAGTTTATAACTTGCCATCGGGAATGTGTATGAGGCCGGAGTTCATGTTTTTATCTACTATCATACCTGGTCCAAGCAGCCCGGGGCGGAATATAGATGTTTGTCTTTGATCGTTGATTGATGAGTTGGCGCAGTTGTGGTCCTCCGAAGCTCTGACTTATGATATATCGAGGAAACAAAATTTCCTTATGAGGGCGGCTTTGATGTGGACTATCAATAATTTTCCAGCTTATGGAATGCTTTCTGGTTGGAGCACACATGGGAAACTCTCATATCCATACTGCATGGAAAACAACAAGGCATTCACACTAGCAAACGGAGGTAAAGCTTCTTTTTTTGACTGTCACCGTCGCTTCTTGCCACTTAATCACAGGTATAGAAAGAACAGAAAAGATTTCTTTGTTGGCAGAGTTGAAAAAGATGTTGCATGCCCGCGTCTTTCTAGTGAAGAATTGCATGATGTTGTCTTAGAGTACGATGACATTGTGTTTGGCCTTCAATCAGGTAAGCAAAAGTTTCCTGGTTTTGGTTTGACCTATAATTAGGTAAAGCGAAGTATCTTTTGGGAGCTTCCTTATTGGAAGACCAATCTGCTCTGCCATAACCTTGACGTCATGCACATAAAAAAGAACATGTTTGAGAACATTTTCAACACCGTCATGGATGTGAAGGGGAAGACAAAGGACAACATCAAGGCTAGATTGGATATAGCTTTATACTATAATCGTAAAAATATGGAGTTGGTTTATGATGAGTCACGGGTCGCAAAACCAAGAGCAAGCTTCGTGTTAGAGAAAAACGCACAATTGTTAGTCTACAAATGGCTTAAGAGTCTGCGTTTTCTGGATGGACATGCATCGAACATATCAAGGCTTGTTAATATAGAGGACTGCAGATTGTATGGAATGAAGAGTCATGACTGCCACATGTTTATGCAAACACTCATCCCATTAGCTTTTCGTGATTTGTTGCCAAAGGGAATATGAGATGCACTCACGGAGATCAGTCATTTCTTCAGAGATATATGCTCCAGTAAGTTGAATGTTGATCACATTGAGAGGCTTCAAACGAATATCGTCGAGACACTATGCAAACTTGAGATGATATTCCCTCCATCATTTTTTGACTCAATGGAGCATCTCCCTATACATCTACCGTTTGAGGCAAAAGCTGGAGGACCGGTCCAATATAGATAGATGTACCCATTTGAACGGTTAGATATTACAGTTGCAATGTAATTCATATATAAAAGTATTTTATATGTTTTTCTTAATTGAAAATACTTGATTAATATTTCAATGCAGATACTTGTTTAATCTCAAGAAAAAGGTTAAGAACAAGGCGCATGTTGAGGCTTCGATATGTGAGGCCTATATTGTTGAGGAGATCTCAATATTTATCTCGTACTATTTCGAACCTCATCTGAGAACGAGAATCAATCGCGTTCCACGGCATGATGATGGCGGTGAAGTGCCTTCCTGTGGGAACTTGTCAATATTCTCCAATACTGGACGACCCACACCTAAAAATGCCGTAAGAGGAAGATATTTGTTGGAAATAGAGTTCAAACAAGCACAACTATGTTCTATTTAACTGTGATGAGCTGAGACCTTTTATTTAGTAAGTTTATACTAATTAAACTTTGTTAGTAATATACTGTTAATTATATATTGTAATATCATACACTAATCAGCACTTGTAGGCAACAACGACAATATTTGCTCTCTAATAACTCACAGCTGACCGAATCCCAGATCTTTCAATTACAAGATGAACAGTTTGCCACGTGGTTCAGAACATATGTAAGCACTATCACAAACTCATTCTAGCTTGCAAAATTACTGTACGTATGCATGTCATTACAAGATTCTCGTTCATTTACTGTTTATTGATGTACATTACATACAAGGTTTATCAAATGGGAAGGAGTGCGCCTAAGTCATTGTCTTCACTAAGCCTGGGGCCTGAAAGAAAATGTAAGTGCTACAACGAGTATTTTTATCAATGGATATGTTTTCCATACTGAAGAATACGGCCAAGGAAGAAAGACATACAACAACGGTGTTTGTGTTAAGGGATCCACTAGTAGTGAGTTAGAAGTTGACTACTATGGTAGATTAGAAGAGGTCGTCAAACTGCAATATCATAACGAACAGAATAGAGTGTTTTTATTCAAATGCTATTGGTATGACACGACTGACAGAGGAATCAGAGTTGATCCGCACTATGGTCTGGTCGAAATCAACTCAAAAGCTAGACTCCGCAACATAAACGATGTCTTTGTTTTCGCAAAGCAATGTCAACAAGTTTATTACACATACACCCCTTTATTTAGAAAGGATCGATCAAGAGTGGATTGGTTGTCCGTTTTAAAAACGAAACCCCGGGGTCGTGTCGAGGTTGTTCAGGATGAGAATGAAGACACAAGTGTGCGAGATGAAGTCTTTCAAGTTAGTGAGCTGGTTGAACCATATTGAGATGCTCCTTCGATTGAATTGGAAGAAAATTCAAATTTTCGTGTTTTAGATGATAGTCTTGTTGATGTTGACGCAGAGGAGTTTAATGTTGTTTTTAGCTCTAGCAGACAAACAAATGTGGATGAAGAAGACGATATCCATATTGAAGATTGCGATGAGGGTGATGACAATTCCATTGATGACGAAGAAGAAGAAAATTCTGACTAATAATCAAATTTAAGCCTTGTGTAAAACCCTTTCTTTCATGTAATTTAGATTATGGATGATATATTTTGTAACATGAAGTATTTATTACTTGAAATAATTACTTGAAAAGCCACAATCACGAAAATAATTATAGATCATGGATGATATATTTTGTAACACGAAAATAATTACTTGAAATGCCACAATCACCGACGTCCATACCGACGGCCTAAGTCCGTCGGCGTTTCACAGAGAGTTCGAAAATAATTACTTGAAATGCCACAATCACCGGCGTCGATACCGACAAAATAAGTCCGTTGGCATTTCACAGAGAGTTTGAAAATAATTACTTGAAATGCCACAATCACCGACGACCATACCGATGGATATAAGTACGTCAGCAAGTTGTCGGCGGGTCAATTTTACCGACGACATTACCGACGAACCACGCGAATTCCAAAGGGTTGTGCATTAAATGCATCTCTGACCGCGTCATCTCGCCGGCGGAATTACCGACGGACCACGAAAAATATGGAGGGTCATTAAAAATTTTGGTGCGAAATTCAAAATTTACCGATGGATTTTGGACACTTCACTGACGGAATAAATTAAAATGATAATTCATTTTATATCCGTTGGTGAATCCGTCGGTAAAACTGCCATATAACTCCCCCCATCCGTCGCTTCAGTTCATTTTTTCTTCTCCTCAGTTTTTCACCGATTCTTTTCCTCTCCGTTCTTCAAAGGTTTCACCAGCAATCTCTAGGAATTTTTCTCGTGAATCTCCATCAGTTTAAAAGGTATGTAAGTTTTTTGCTTTAAGGGTTTTTTTTTGCTATTTTTTTTGGTATGTTTTTTGTTTTGGTGTATTTTTTGTAATGTAGATAAAGTCTATAGTTTTTTTTTTGCATAATTCATTGCTAAAGTCTATAGTTTTTTTTTGAATTTATTGAATATTTTTTATTGTTGTATTGGCATAATTATTATTAGTTAATTTGTTGAATATTTATTGTTAATGTCGCACCCGACATCGCGGCGGCCCACAAATAAATTCTTTTATGAAAAAGAACAGATTTCTGGCATCTTGTTCTTTTAGGGGAAAATGTCTTGTTTAAGGAGTCGCCACCTAGTATTATGGTCACTAGGAACCCTAACTGGTCAACAGAGATTCTATGGTACGAGATTGGTTACGTAAAAGGGAAGATATTATCACCCCTTAAACGTTCTGCCTGAGGCAGACTGCATTGCTGATTTTGTCTTAAATTGCTAAATATTTATTGGTTTATGCTCTGATGGTTCACTTACAATATTACTGACTCTGGCGCCAGTGAATATTCAACTACGAATAATTCCAACTCTGGTGTTGGTAAATATTACGTAGCTATAAAATAAATTTGGATCAATATTTTTATTCCTGACTCTGGCGTCAGTGAATAAACAAATAAAATAAATTTATTTTTACACATGCACATATTTTTATTTTTTTTCTAGCTAAATAAAATAAAATACGGCGAATAAAAATAATATAAATTTAAACCGGTATTTTTATTCCTGACTCTGGCGTTAGTGAATAAACCAATAAATTTACATTATTTTTATTCATGTATGAATTTTTTTTTGTTTTTTTTTTGCTGGGCCCAGCTCAGCCCACATGGGCTAGGCTAGACCCGACCCAGCCCAGCCCAGGCTGGTCACTGACCGAAGCCAGTGACCAGGCGGCTTTTACCCGCCAGCGTGTGTGAATTGTTCACGCACGCTGGCAACAGTTAGTATGTAATTATATTTGTAATGCAAAGTGTTGGGGTGCAAACTAGAGACACTTACCTGGGAGCAAGATGGAGGCGACAGCGTGCTATTCCTCTCTTCGTTTTTTTAAGCTTCCTCCTCTGGTTTTGGAAGCCGGCGCCGGAGAAGAAGAAGCCGATTGTGATGCTGGTGCTTTCGTCTATGGGTTTCTTATTTTCCTGTCCTCCTCTCTTCCTCTATTCTCAAAGAAAGAAAGAAAAGCTCTGGTCCCTATAGTCTCTCTGTTCTTGCTTTTTTATTATCTCCTCTTCTCTGTGTTCCCTTGGTTGCCCTTGCGTTTCCTGTTCGTTGGGAACCAAAGTCTGCTCTTTCGTTTTTCTTTATAGTTCCCCCGGTTCTGTGATTCCCCTCTCTCTCTCCAACCAACCTCAGTTTTGCCTTTCCCCCTGGCTTTTTCGTGTTTTTTCCACAGTTTTTCCTTTGGGTTCTGCTCTTTCTTCACTCTCTCCTGGTTTTGTTTTTGTCTTCCCCCGGTTCTGTGACCCCTTCCCGTGGCTCCTTTTTGTTTTTTTTTTGTCCTCGTGCTCTCTCATCTTCTCTGGCTTTATAGCCAGAGAATACTAACCATTTGAAACGGCCTCCCTTTACTCCAGTAACGGCTCCTGAGGAGGAAGACGAAGAAGGCGACTGATAAATTCTAAAACGGCGCCGTTTGTGTGGTGGGAATATCCATTTTCAATCTGGTTACTGAAGTTCTGAAATCATGCAATCAAGTCCCTGGGTAAATTATAATTGGACCCCTCTATTTTCTCGTCTTGTACAAGTTAGTCCTTGAACTTTAATCAATTGCAATTGTGCCCCCAATTAACCCCAAACTTTGCTATTTCTTTAATTAAGTCCCTGATTTCATCAATTTAATTAAATCCAAGTCCAATTAAGTCTAAAACTTATCAATTCTCCAATTAAGCCCCTGATTGGATTAATTAAATTAATTCCAAGCTTAATTAAGTCTCAAAACTTATCAATTCTCCAATTAAGCCCTTGATTTGATTAATTAAACTCGTCAAGAATTTAATTAAATCTTTAAACTTTCAATCATGTTGCCCTTAACCCAAATTTTAATTCATTCTTCATTTATTTTATTTTTACTTGTTTTTCATCATTTTTTTCAGTAAATAAAATAATTAAAATAAAAAAGTCAAAAATTAGGTTATGACAGTTAATGTTGAATTTACCATAGAATTAGTAATTGAATATGTTTGAATAATTATTAATTTAACTCTATTATTGCATGATTTGTGTTTAATGTTTTGCATTTATTTTGATTGTTATTCTAGAGTTTTTTATTATTATTATTGTTTTGTTGTATTGGTATAATTTTTGAATAATTTTTTGAATTGTAATTGTTAATGTTGAATTTACCTTAGGATTAATAATTGAATATGTTGGAATAATTAGTATAGATTGGGTCAATTGGTTGTGGCTTTTGTTAATATGTGCAGGTTTGTGGATTTGGGTAGTATCCGGTATAGGGGAGGTGCTGTCGAAATTTTTTTTTAACATTTGAATTTAATTATATAATTATTTATATAAAATTATGGAGATGCGTAGAATGAAAACCAGAGCTGGTCGCTCACGTACAGTCGCAACTAGTTCATCTAGCAGCGATGATGATATTTCCTTAGATGACTCTCAAGAAGAGGCACCTACAACACCACCTGCGTCGTCAACCGATGCTGTCTCTTTTAGCGGTACTTCACAGCGCAGAGGCGGCGTGCCTTCGCAGCGGAATCAATTTACCCGCAAGTACGAGGCACAATGGAAGGACGACCTTTCAATGTAAGTTTGTTAAAGTTTAATTTTTTTTAAAAAAAATTACAACATAATTTATGAAGTAATCACTATTTAATTTATTTCATTTATTTTCAGGTTCACAAACATTGAGGCCGCCCGAGTAATATCATCGGCGTTTAAATCGTCGATGGAGATTCCATTGTTTCAATGTAGTCAGATATCCAAGCATCCTGAATGGATGCCTCAAATCAATGCATGGTTTGGCAGATTTCAGGTTGGTGTTAATTTATAATTTTCAGCTTATTTCTAATAAATTAGTAATATAATTGTAAATAAATTATTGTTTTTATTTAAACTTGTTTATTTATACACAACACAAATTTTGCTGGGACAGTGAGCATAACACTGTTGTGAGGAGGGTGTGGGAAAATCACGCGGCAATTAGGTAAGATAAAAAAAAATACAAGATTTTTTTTAGACTAAAATTTATGTTTTGAAATGTAATTTTTGGTTGCTGAAGTAGGTTGCGTGATTTTTGGTATGAAGCACAGAAAAAGGCAAAAAAACGGCGAGGGACAGGGGTTTCCAAGGCTGGAATGATGTTGTGGTTTGGAGGGATTTCAAACCGATATGCATCCTGGAAGATATATGGCCGCACTATTTTGAGCACGTGACGTCTGAGCGGTTCACACGACGCTCACATTTCGGTGCTGACAACTGGAATCGGCCAATTCATGGCTCGGTGACAACGCACACTGGCGGCTCTATTCCGTTTGCTGCACATGCGAAACGGATGGTAAGATTAATTTAGATGAAATATATCGTTAAATTAAGTTGTTGTTAATATATCTTTTTTCATTATAGGCTGCGTCTCTTGGACATGAGCCAAGCCCGATGGAGCTGTTTGTGGAGACGTACGTGCGGAGTCAAGACCGCCACAAGGGGGCGCAACAGTTCGTTGATAACCGTGCTCAACATTTCGTGGTATGTTTGTTCGACCATTTTATTTTGTAAGTTATTATGTTTATTGAATTGAATATGATGATTACTTTTTTTTTTATTTTCAGGAGACATATAATAATCGGTTGAGGGAGAGATACAGGGATGATATTTTTACCCATCCGGAATTCGATCCGGATTTGTGAATGGAGGTTGGCTCGTCAGGTGGACCAGATAAAAATGGGGTTTACGGGCTCTCCAACACTACGGTCGACAACTTGCGGTCGACCCTTAGTGTTTCAACTGCTGGGAGCTCCCAATCAATATCGAGCTCCCAATCTAAGGAGTTCGTGGCCTTGCAGCAACACACGGTTCAGCTCACCGACAAATACGACCACCTATCAGCGGAGTACGCACAACTCAAAGCGTCTCATGCACAACAAAGAGCGGAGTCTGAGCAAATCAAAGCGTCTCAAGCACAACAAAAAGCGGAGTATGAACAACAAAAAACGGCTTATGAACAGCTTCGCGAAATGATTATGAACATGGCAAATAGTGGAACATGTGCGCCTAATCCTTTTTGGCCGTATAACCACCAGCCTCCTCCTCTAGGATCTCCTCCTCCTCCTCCAGCTCCACCTTTATATTAATTTGTAATAAACATTATTTACCTTTAAAACTTCATTTAATATTTTTTTGAAACATATTCAGTTTGTAATGAATATTATTTAACTTTGTTTTTTTTTTTTTTATGTTTAATATAAATTTTATTTGCATAATTGGTTTGTATTACAATTAATTTATATAGTTTTATATTATATATCCTAAATAATTTTTTAAAAACAAATTTAGAAAAAAACTATTACCAAGGATTTTACCGACGGATTAATTCGGTCGTTATTTTAAACATTTACCGACAGACTTACCGGCGGAATTAATCCATCGGCATTTAACAGTAGCTGCCACACTGACCGACGAATTTACCGATGAATATATTCGGTCGGTATTTCATACACTCACCGACAGCTTTACCGACGGTTATTAGCCGTCGGTAAATCACATATCACCGACGGACTAAAAATCCGTCGGTATATTTCAAGCGGGAATCTTTTTTTTTGGCGCTCAAATTCCGTCTGTAAAACCATTGGCAAATGGTTTTTTTGTTTTGCCGACCGATATAGCGACAGAATGGGGAATCACCGATGAAAGGAAAGCCGACGGACGTAATCCGTCGGTAAAAAAATCACCGACGAACTTCTAATCACACACCAATGGAAGGTTTCCGTCTGTAAAACTATGATATCTTGTAGTGGGTGATTTTTAAAAATAACGCGTTAAAAGTCGAACGCGTTCCCATGATCTTTGAAAATTTAAATTCTTTTAAGACGATGCTAAAAATTCTAAAAATGATGCAAATATATTAAAAAAAGTATTTTTTTGGATTTTCGATGTTTTTCTCTATTTTTGGATTTTTTCTGAAAATTTATCAAAACATGGGTCAAAAATTGGGTAGCAACAAATGCAAAACGGCGTCGTTTAGGGTTAAAATATGGATTTTTGTCCAACTTCAATTTAGTCCTTAATCTTTCACTGTTGTTCGATTGTACCCCTAATTGACCCTAAACTTTTGATTTAGTGCAATGTAGCCCCTGCGGAACTTCAGTTGGAACCCTTAATTTACGTGTCTTTTGCACTTTGGTCCTCTCATATATGAAAGAGGGGACGGTATATATTACCCAAGATAAAAAAAAAAATTCTTCTATCGGATTTATGCAATTTAAGCCCTGATTGACTATTAAACTTTCAATGTTCTTCAATTTCACACTCGATGTTTGTCAATTAAGCCCCCATAGGTTGGTGCATTTTACAGGTTGGTTCTTGGCTACGAAATTGTTCAATTTGACCCTTAATTAACCCAAAAACTTTAATTTTCTTATGATTTTACCCCTGATTTCAATCAATTAACATGGTAAAAAAATAAATTTGATCTTTTAAAATTTCAATATTCTTAATTAAGCCCAAATTAGGCTTCCAAACTTAATTTTTCACCAATTAAACCCTTAATAAAATTAATTTGACCCATTGAAAGTATAATTAAGTCCTTGCACTTAATTAAATCTTTCAATTGGACCCAAATTAATTTTTAAACATAATTAAAATTCAATTTGGCCCCTGATTAAATCAAAGTGGCCTATTAAAAATTTAATTATGTCTTTGGACTTAATTCTTATGCAAATTCATCCAAAATATAATTGACTTTGAATTTGCATTTTTTCTCTCAATTTTTGGGCATAATGAGTTACAATTAGGCCTTGAATTTCCTCCAACATTGCAACTGTATTTCCTAACATGCTTTCTTCATATTACCAGCCTTTATTTTTTTTTTTTTAAGAGTGAATTTTGGGGAATAACCAAGAATTGGGTTATGACATCATTCATTATTTTTTTTTATCCTTTTACATTAGATTATTTTGGAATTGGACTTTGTCATTTATTTTGCTTGCCTTGGTATTGATTCTCACGATGTCAGAAAAATAAACCAACTCTTGATTGATTCTCAATTTTACATCTTGATTGATTGATTGCCTTGGTATTTTTACTCTTGATTGATTGCTTGCCTTGGTATTGATTCTCAATAACTCTTGATTGATTCAGAAAAATAAACCATCTGGGTGAGCTCTATCTGGTGGTGAGACGTGTGTCCACGACAGAGCAACGATGAGTCTCTGACAATATTTTTTTTCCTTTAACTTTTTCTCTCCTCTCTTCTTGAAATGAGAGTTAGACATGCCAAAATTAAAAGATATCATGTCACTTTTTTATCATATTTGGTCCACATTCTTTTAATTACTATTTAATTTATTTTAAATCTTTTTCTTAATTGAGTTGCTTTTCAATTTCATCCCTTAATATTTAGTTTAATTTTTTTATTTTTATATTAAATTTATGCTATTTATTTTGTTTTAGATCTTGTTTTTATTGAATTTATTTTTAAAATTTATCCGTTAATATTGTGTTAGATTATTTTTTTAGATTGTAGTAGCTTGTTTGATTTGCTTCTTTGAATTCTGCCATGTGTTGTGTTGTGTTGTGTCTTGACTTGGCTTACCTTACCGTGTCTGTGTCTATACAAGTGAAACCCACGCATGTTTCGTATTGGAAAATTCCATGTTTCGTATTTTTTTTAGATTATTTATGGTTCTCTTTGCTGATGCTCTTCTTTCCATCAAATCATGTCATTTTCAAATAAACACATGGCGGAATTTTGAGGTTAACTATTTTATTTTATTTTATTTTTGTTGATGCTCTTCTTTCCATCAAATCATAGCTTTCACTGACATTCAAATCACGTCATTGACAACACTAAAAAAAAGGGGTACTGTCTTTAAAAATAAATAATCAGAAAAGCAACATAGTTTAAAAAAGTGAAATAATATAATTTATACTTATTTTATTGTCATTCAGAACATGATCTTTTAAAAAATTATATTTTTCAATTATGATATGTATAAATTGTATTATTTTGTTATTTGTTTTCAAACTAAATTATTTTTCTATTTAAAAAATCCAGAAAAAGAAGTACTCATGTCACTACAAATTAAGCAATTCCATGAAGAGTTTTTTAAAAAAGATTAGCACAACTAAAAAAATTATTGTAAAAATAGCATAGTATGTGTGAGGACATGCATGTTTTAAAGGATGAGATAGATTGTGGAAGACAAATGCGAACGTGTCCATTTGTACAGATAATGCAATGAACCTCCTTTAATTGGTTTTGTTTTCAAAATAACAAAACAAAACGCATTTGTTTTAAAAAACGAGCATTTGTCACTTTTTGTTGTTTTTAAAAAGCAGATTCAATTTTAAAAATGACACCGTCCAATTATTTTAAAAGGATATGCATGTGTTACATGCTTATCCAATTCAATTCAAAAACATTGATGTTTACAAGTTCATCTTAAGAAATTATGTTATTTTTACAAATAAATTTCGATATATCATTTTTTTTAAAAAGTAATTTCCTACTATACTAATTGTTTTAAAAAAACCTAGTTCATTGAATTGAATAGAAGGCCAATCCACAAAGTTGAAATAACTTGATATACTATAAAACAATCCTTATATCAATTTTAAATGTTTATCTACGAATTTATTTTCTTTGGATTCAATATAAGATTCATTGCGCCTTAAACATTGATCGATATCTTTTCTCCATACTTATATCTTATCCCAGTAGATGTTTAAAGGAAGGTTCATTAGATAAATGTGTGTGATGATAATTGAGAATTATATAAATTATATATTGAAGCTTTATTTAACAGTTTAAACTATTAGACTGAGATAATTATTTAACTTAGTATTAGAGCTTACTTGGTGTTCTTCCTTGCAATGGACTCTACAAACACTCAAACCATGGACTCTCACATGACTACAATGATTCCTTCTTCTGCTACACTGATCCCTTTCTTTGTTGTTGTTCCTTCCTCTTGTGCGTATCTATTATCTGGTGGGTTTTCTTCTACTACTGTGATTAATTTTACGGCCATTACCAACACCTTTGCTATTGTCTCTCTGCCTTTCATGGTTGCTACCATTTCTGCTTTTCATGGGTTGTTCTTCCTTCATCAAACACTTAACACGTAATCTCTTTAAAATTATCAAACACCAATTTCTTGTATTAGAGGATGCAGATGAAACCTTACTTGTTAGGCCAAGGAGTGTACTTTTTTGTTGATTGCTCTTTCTCATACCCTCTTGTTTATTCTCAATCTAACATTCTTGTCATGAAAGCAATAAAATCAATTGATTATGAGTGCTATATTTTATCATCTTTATCTACTAAAGTGTTACATCTAGTAGTTGATTACTAGACATCCCATAACCTTTGGACAACCCTTGAAATTGCCCTTGTTTCACCCTCTAACTCACGAGTTATACAACTTTATGGTGCCTTCCAAGACCTTAGAAAAAATAATGATTATGTTAGTGTTTATTTGTAGAAGGCCAATACGCTATTTGATACAAGTGTTAATCAACATATGACACTCGACATTGCAAGTATGACTAGCTCAGAACCTTATATTAGTACTAATCAGCTGTATTGGTGATGGTAAGGACCTTGTTATCTCTTATATTTCTCATTCTAAAATTCACGCACCCAAACTTATATACATTTATCTTATCTAATATCTTACATGTCTCGCATAATAAAAAGCCTCTATTATCTATTCAAAAGTTCTTATTAGAAAATAATGTGTTTTTTAAATTTTATCCTTTTATGTTTTATGTTAAAGATCTAATAACTAAGGAGGTGGTTCTTTCCAGTCGGAGTAGAGGTGGTCTTTACATTATATATGAGTCTTGCAACCTTATTGCCCCAAGCCTTCTTATTTGCATGTCTCTCTACTTGTATTGATATCTGGCATTGACATTGTTGACTTGGGCACCTTAATTCGTGCATTTTAAGTTTTTTAGTGTCTAATAAAAAAAATATAATGTACATAAAAACAATTTCATTTTAATTGCCAAGCTTGTTTGTTAGGAAAATCATCGTGTCTGTCATTGGGACCTATGGGTCACAAAACTTCTACACCTCTTGAATTAATTTTTTGTGATATTTGGGGACCTTTTCCTATGTTGTCCTCTGATGGTTTTTGGTAGTTTGTTATTTTTGTAGATGTTTATACGAAGTATTTTTTTTTTCTTTGATTGCAAAAACTGATGTTTTTAATATTTTCACCAATTTCAAACTTAAGTTGAATGTCAGTTCTCTTAAAAAATTAAATTTGTTCAAACAAACTGGAGTTCTGAGTATCACAAATTAAATATATATTTTTTAAAAACTATTGGTATTCACCATCGTTTAATTTTTCCACATACTTATAAACAGAATGACATGGTTGAACATTGAGATTGATAAATTATTGAAACTAGCCTCACTCTTCTGGGTCAATGTAAGGCTCCTTTAAAATTATAGAGTTATGTGTTTGAAACTTTTATTTATTTGATTAATCGCATGCCAACTCATGTTCTCAATTACAAAATACCCTTTGAATGTCTTTTAAAGTTAACCCCTGATTATAGTTTACTTCGCACTTTTGGATGTTTATGCTTTCCACTCCGTTCATATAATGCTCATAAGATAGATTTTTGCTCTTGTTGTTGTGTTTTTCTTGGTTATAGCACCTCCTACTTAGGTTATTGATGTCTTGATTTATCTTCTCAAGCATTTATATTGCCTTTTATGTCTGGTTTCATGAAAATATTTTTTCTCTTGCAACTTTTAAACAAATACACTCTCTCCCTACATCACAAACCAATACTTTCCTACCCCAATTGACCCCTTCATCACATGTTTCTCAATACCCTTTCCCTGCATCTACTGCCCCTATTTTGTCTACCATTACTGCCTCTGTTTTGACTAATTCCATGAGCACTAGCCCACATCAATTATCTTTATATGCATGCCCTTCTTTTAATCAATGTCCAGGTACATGTTTTTCCTTGTCATCTTAGCATGTCTCATCTGTTTCACTTTCCTTGCCACGATCTAGTTCAGTGTTAGATAGTTCTCCTGCAAGTTCTTCCTCTCGGGTTGTTCTAGTCTTGGATGCATCACCAACAAGTTCACTTATTGTTTCACCTCCATCTTTGAATTTAGTCATTGATCTCTTGAAATTTGCTTTTTAGTAGGTCTTGAACAATGGTGTTAACTTCTCTCCTTTGGTTTCTCATCAGCACTCCTTGGTTTTTTGACCATGATAGCCCAAGATTGCCAATCTTAGTGTCTCTTCTGCCCCGTAGGATTCTACCTTCTTTGATCATAAACTATCCACTTTCCAGAATGTTAATCGTTACTTGGCATGTAGAAAGCTATACAGAAGGAAATTCAGGCCCTACACAATAATGGCACGTAGACTTTAAACAACGAGTTTATAGTAGTGTTAAGAGATACAAAGCATGGTTGGTTACTCGTGGGTTCACTTAGTAGGAGGGGATTGATTATTCAGAGACATTTAGTCTTGTGATAAAGCCTACCATAGTCTGGTTAATACTCATTATTGTTGTTTCTCATGGTTGGCTGATTCATTAATTGGATGTTCAAATTGCCTTCTTAAATGGCATACTTCAGGAAGAGGTGTACATGGAACAACCACCTGGTTTTGTTCACTTTATTTTGTTTACTTATTTGTGTCATCTTCATAAATCATTGTATGGTTTTAAGAAACTCCTCGAGTATGGTACAAATAGTTGAGTGACTTTTTGCTCTCCATTAGTTTCCAGACATCCAAAGTTGACACATCTCTCTTTATCCTATCCTTTGGTGGTGGTGTTTTCTATTTACTTGTACATGTTGATGATATTCTATTGACTAGGAGTAACTTAGACTTGCTTCAATGATTGATTACTTTACTGAGCTCAGAGTTTAACCTTTAGGACTTAGGCTCTTGCATTATTTCCTGGGCATTGAGGTTAAACCCATTTGTATGGGACTTCTACTAAGTCAAAAGAATTATCTTGATATTCTTTGACAAGCAGGTATATCCTCTTGTAAATTGGTTAATACTCTTTCATCTTTTTCATCGAAATTGGTCATCATGTCGGGTGCTCCGTACACTGATCCCACTAAGTATAGATAGATTATTGGTGCACTACAGTATCTTACATTTACCAAACATAATATATGTTATGCTATAAATAAGATGTGTCAGTTCATGCATGCTCCCACTAAAGATCATTAGGCGACTGCTGAATGTATTTTGTATTATCTTCAGGCTACGGTGTCTTATGGGTTACATGTTACTCGAGGGTCATCCTTGTCTATTCATGGCTTTACTAATGTTGATTGGGCTGAAATTGTTGATAATTATAAGTCTACTAGTGGTTATCTTGTGTATCTCGGTAATACTCCTATTTCTTAAAAATCTGAAAAGTAATGCATTGTTGCTAGATCTTTCACAGAAGCTGAATATAAGGCTTTGCTTATGGCACTATTGAAACTATTGATTCATTCTTTACTATTAGAACCTTGTCTTCCCTTTCCTTATATGACAACTTTATAGTGAAATAATTTAGGGGCCATGTTTTTATCTATCAATCCTGTATTTCATGCTTGTACTAAACATGTTGAGGTTGGTTATCATTTTGTTCATGATAAAGTTGCTACGAAAGAGATTCAGGTTCGACTTATCTCTTTGAAGGATCAACTAACTGATGTTCTTACCAAATCTCTACCTCATGCTCCTTTTGCTCATCTTAGATCCAAGCTTCAGGTGGAATCTCTTTCTTCAGCTTGAGGGGCCTATTATGGAAAGGATTGACTTATCGTACATGTATAGTTTAGTTATCGTGTGTGTGTGTTTAATTATCGAGTGTAGTGTATTCCATTATTACTACTGTATACAATCCTAAACATCCACACACACACACACACAAATGATGGTTGCTATTCTAATTAGAATCCATTACTATTCATACAAATTTATTGCTTCTCTGTTTCTAACTTGGTATCAGAGTTTTGATGATCAAACGGTCACAAGTTTGAATTTAATCACCCTTGTTTTCTCTTCTAATTAAAATCTAATTAATAGCACAAGGTAGTGTAGGCTTGTGCAAGTTTCAAGTTCAAATGACTTTCACTTGAGAGGGTGTGTTAAAAATTATATAAATCACATCTTGGGGCCTCACCTAACAGCTTAAATAATTGAGTTGGGATAGTTCTTTAATAGAGGATAAGGAGGATTGCTATCAGGATTTAAATAAATGAATTTAGCTGAAAACTATGAATTACCATTTGTACTCTAACAATAGATTGGAGTAATTAACATGATCAGTTGAATTTCTCTCCGTCCTAATATAAAATGCTCAAATCACTGTCCATGTAATCGAAGAAGAAAAAAAATAGAGAGGGCAAATCCACGAAGCAATGGGGTGGATGTTCAACATGAGCATCCGAAAGTTGACAACTTGGTGAATTTGTTAAATTAGGTTGTTCTTAATTTCTTGGTAAGAACTTTCAACCTCCAAATTGTCAACAAACTCTATCCTAGCTAGCTAGATGATAGTTGAATAGTATCCCTACTCTAGATAGAGGCACACTGTTCAGAAAACCAGGCACCTGTACTCAGTACTATAAATGAGAGGGAGCCTCAAGCCCACTTCTATAGGCAAATAAGATTTTAACAGAGATGAATTCCTTAATCCCTTCAATTCTGCCATTTTTGTCCATCTTTCTGCTTTCTTTCTCATGGGCAACTTCAGCTCACACTCATGACGATTTTCTTGATTGCCTTTATAACAAAAACAGCGACTCCATTTCTAAGGTAATTTACACCCCAATAAACTCCTCATATCCATCTGTCCTGCAGTTTTCTATTCGAAACCTCAGGTTCAATACAACCGCCACCCCGAAACCACTAGTCATTGTTACCCCTGTGAATGTTTCCCAGATTCAAGATGTTGTTATTTGTTCCAAGAAACATGGCTTGCAAATTAGAGTGCGTAGTGGTGGCCATGACTTTGAGGGTCTTTCTTATGTTTCCATTGTCCCCTTTGTCCTTGTTGATCTTATTAATCTTCGAATGATCAACGTTGATGTTGAGAATAGCAATGCATGGGTTGAAGCTGGGGCAACTTTAGGTGAAGTTTATTATAGAATTGCTGAGAAAAGCAAAACTCTTGCTTTTCCTGCTGGTGTTAGCCCTACTGTGGGTGTTGGTGGGCACTTCAGTGGAGGAGGATCCGGCATGATTCTCCGTAAATTTGGCCTAGCCGCAGACCATATCACCGATGCTGTATTAGTTGATGTTGAAGGTAGATTACATGACAGAAAATCAATGGGAGAAGATTTATTTTGGGCCATTCGAGGCGGTGGAGGAAACACCTTCGGCATCGTTGTTGCATGGAAACTAAACTTGGTTCCAGTTCCACCTATTGTGACTGCTTTCAATGTCTCAAGAACCTTGGAACAAAATGCAACAAAGCTTGTTCACCGGTGGCAATTCGTATCAAACAAACTTCATGAAGATATTTTCACAAGAATTTTCCTAAGGAAGGTTGAATCTAGCCAAAGAGGAAAGACTACAATACAAGCTGCATTCACTACCTTATTTCTTGGTGAGGTAGATAGGCTTCTTTCATTGATGCAAGAGAGCTTTCCCGAGCTCGGTTTGGTGAAGGAAGATTGCATTGAAATGAGCTGGATCGAGTCAGTTCTCTATTTTGCCGGATTCCCAAGCAACACATCTGTAGATACATTACTTGATAGGACTCCTATATCTGATTTATTTTTCAAAACAAAATCAGACTACGTGAAGGAACCTTTACCGGAAATCGCATTGGAGGGTATTTGGGAAAGGATGGATCAATTAGAGGTCCAGATATCTGAATTGCAATTTACTGCGTATGGAGGCAAGATGGATGAGATATCAGAGTCCAGCCTTCCATTTCCACATAGAGCTGGAATTATATATCAAATTGAATACGCGGTGCTTTGGGAAGAAGAAAGTAGTGAGGCATCCCAACGGTATATAAGTTGGATAAGAAGGCTACTCAATTACATGACTCCTTACGTTTCAAAAAATCCTCGACAAGTATATGTGAATTATAGAGATCTTGACCTTGGAATCAATAAACTCGATGGCAACACAAGTTACAAACAAGCAAGCATCTGGGGCAGGAAATATTTCAAGAATAACTTTGATAGGTTGGTACGGGTGAAGACTGCAGTTGATCCTGCTAATTTCTTTAGGCATGAACAAAGCATTCCTCCTCTCTCATCTTGGTGATAGGAGAGTGTTACTAAATGGTACAAAACAGCATATATGATAAATTAAAGGATGTGTTTCGTCTCTCTTAGACATCAATAAAAGCTCCCACGCACTGTTTTGATCTTTCAATGTAATGTAATTGCACGTTCAGTGTCTATCAAGTGTGAGCACATACAAATTAATCAAATAAATAAAGGCATTCTTGCTAATGATTTATAGCATGCATTTCATTCCTATACATGTTAACAAAATATGATTGATATAGATTTCGTTTTCTGTGCCTTACTGTAGTGTGAAAAAAACTATATGATACGTGAAGAACTGTTCTGCTAGATTCATTTTTCTAGCTAGTTTTTCTACATATGTGTTTGCAATTGCATGCTTTAATTAGTATAATATGATGCATATAAGCAAATTTAGTCTACGATTATTTATCAAATGGTTGTGGTTTCTTTAATTATAATAAAGAAGGATTACTCTTATATATTGTGTAATTTAAGGTCTGGTGGACCTTCTAAATAGGAAAAAAGAAATGCCAAACAATGTTAAGATTGATATTGTGAAGGGGACCGGTAAGCTCATTTGAACATAGTTGTAAGATATGGCTCATATCTTGTCCCAAAAATGGTATAAGATCATAATTTAGTTCTTGATTTAATATATAGTTGGGTACGTAATTAATGGTTGAATCAATGAATTGATAATTAAAATGATAAATTAAAGCTTAAATTTTTCTTTTTAAAATTCAATGTTCCCCAATTCAACAATAGCTCAAGTCAATGAATTCAATTTGAACAAAAACAATTCCTACCAATTTCTAATTTTTGAATGGTAGGCAAGATCAAACTAAATTTGTTTAAATATATAACAATATTGAAATTTATAATAGCCCGAGTCACTAGTTTATGGTATGAAAATGACTCTAAAATTTTAATTATGTTTTTAATGCATTTACAAATATAATTACTAATTAGTCGGATTGCCGCACCAAACTATATTTTTCTAAAACATGATACATAAATTTCATCTAAGAATGATTATATTATTAATTTTCAAAACATTATCTCTTTCAAGAGCTTGAATTGTTATGTCAAGCATAATAAATGATTATATATTACTTTATAGCATGCTTTGTTGTTGGGTCATTAAAGTTTTTTATTTTATAAAATAATCATTTCAATAAAAAAAATATAAATTGTTAAGTGAAGTCCAATTAATATTTATATATTACTCTCTAATATTAATGTATAGTTTATTTACAATTTTTTTTTTAATTACAAGTTAATTTGAAGGATGATTGTCGGTTTATCATATTATCATTCAAGATTTAAATCTTATGACCAGTCACAGAGTAAATTTCTTATTAATGTCGTTCCAAGTTTGATAAGAACTATTTTCTTAATGTATCATGAAGGATAAACTTTAAATATGATATTTTGTAGTTTAACCAATAAAAAAATTATTTAAGAAAGTTTATGATTGACCGCCTCTTGAATATATATTCCACAAATATCAATTTGAATAATAATAAAATAAAAATAAAAACACCACCAGACGCCTTTCCTAAACCGGCACCACCAAGGATCAACATCAACTTCCTTTGATTAAAAAAACTCAAGAGCACTACTCGTCAACAATTTTATTATCAAGAATTCAAGGATAAGGTTTGGAGTTTAAGAACACTGAAAATATTATCACTAATTCTAAATTTTCATTACTAAAATAGACCATGCACTTGTTTTTACATATTAAAGTCTATAATATATATTATTTTTTTTTGCATTTTAAAAACACATTTGAAAATTTTTAAATTTTTTTTATTTTTTTTACTTTAAATTAATATTTTTTTAATGTTTTATATCATTTTAATATACTGATATCTAAAATAATTTTAAAAAAATAAAAAAATTATTTTAATATTTTTTTGAATAAAAAATATTTTAAAAAACAATAAAACCATACTTTCAAATAATTACATGTCATTGAGTTTAAATATACAGTACCGTATCTCAATTTGCATGTCATCTCATCATATTTTGACACTTCAAAAAAGACAATGATTTCTTATGCTGCATGCTTGCAATGAAATGGATAAACTTGTCCTTTGTGTTGAATTGGAACCAGTCAAACTCAAACTAAATTGCCATCGTCCACTTCCAATTCAACACAAGGGATATAGGATTCATTGTATTTGTTGTTGCTAAATTGAATATTGCAGTTTTAATTTTCAAACAACACTTAATTAATAGTCAAGATTTTATTTAAAAATAACCAGGGATTGCTGGAAAAAAGGATCATCTTCAAGCCTCTCCCCTCTGAGCCGCCATTCTCTCCACACCAGGACCTACTCCTCCAGAACCCCCAAAATCTCCATAGCAATCAGTTTTCCTTCATCATCAGCACAACGTCCCCCCTTCAGACCACCATGACATTGTCACCGTAGAAACAAAACCAGTAGCAATTAGCTACTACCCACATTAACGTTGGCCTCTACCACGCCTCTCCTCCACTGTTTAAGGTTGAAGCAACTAGAAAGGGAAATTTTTTTGAGAAAACAGACCAGTGAAACAAATATGTGAAAGAAGAAAAAAATAAAATCTATTGTTTGTGTTTTTCCTTACTTTGCAGGTGACAGTACCATGTTAATATTGTCACCGTAGAAACAAGACCAGTAGCATTTAGCTGCTACCCGCATTAACGTCGGCCTCTACCACGCCTCTCCTCCACTGTTTTGAGGTTGAAGCAACAAGAAAGGGAAAAAGAATTGAGAAAACAGACCGGTTAAACAAATATGTGAAAGAAGGAAAAAAAATAAAATCTATTGTTTGTGTGTTTTTCCTTACTTTGCAGTTGACAGTGATATTCACCGCTAGCCTAGGGAGGAAGAAGAGGACTAACCACTTCAGATCCACCAGTGTTTCTAGCTTTATTGACAGCGGCACATGGGCCTCTACGTTTACAGAAACGGTGGCGCGTTGAGCAGACATGCCTCCATTATTTCTCCACTTCCCAAAAGCTTCTCAGCACTATTCCTTAATTTTAGAGGGTTTATTTTGTAAATTATAAAAGATTTTAATGTGTTGTTTGAAATATTTTAAATTTTGAGTTTGTAGTGTTTGTATCATGTAATTATGATATGTTTGGTATAAAGATTGGATCTATAAATAGATTGGTATTTATATATCAGAGGTTCATTAGAAAATTTTAAAAATTATTCTAAATATTCATTAATTTTTGAAAGTATTTTTAATCTCAATATAAGAATTTATTTGGCTATATGAGCTTATAATAAATTCAAAACACCAGATTTATTCACATGAATAAATCTTCATCCTAAGTCATTGATAGGCTACCGGTTAGAAGCCCATCAAAACCATTAAACCACATTTAGAACACATATATGCAACTTATCTCAGGTAAAGTGCGCTAGGGGTGCTAATATTTTCTCTAGCCACAATCAGTGTCTTACCCTTGAATCTAGGACAAAACTAGTACACTCGGGTTTTTTAGCGACTCTGAACCAAACAACTAGGTAGCGACTCCTAACGACCCCCATGACACCGCGCATCCAAGTGCAACACTCCCTATTTTGTGACTTAAGTAAATTTTTTGTCTAACAGACAACCACTAAAAAATAAGAGGTATAACTTATTATTTATAGGAAAATCTGAAAAAACCCTATAAATTGGAAAAATATAAATTTTTCACTTGAATAATATCCACATATTAATTTAGAACAATTTTTAAAATTAACTCAATTAAGTCCTTACTTGATTTTTCAACGTCTAGAAATATAATCTTTGTATTAATTATATTCTAGTTTTAATTTCTAAAATATATTTTAATCAAATCATACTTAATTAAATCATCCCAGTTTAATTTATGACGAATGATTTTTAATGTGTGTAATTCAGTAGTTTCTTAATATATTGGTTTAAATATAAATTATAATTATAATTAAATAGAAATAAATAAATTTAATAATTTAATTTATTATCAATTTAACTATTGATTAATTTTTGTTTGAATATCAAATGCATAATCTAACAACGTATCATAATCTTCCATATATATATATATATATATATATATATATATATATATATATATATGTATGTCATTATTGGTTTAACTTAACATTTCAGTGTCATGTTTCTCAGTGTAATTAATATCTTCTCATCAATAATGTTCTGATTTAACATTAACGCATGTAATATGTTTATTATATTAAATCATGTTTATTCTCTACATAATAGTCATTAATTGTTTGAATAAGATTTAAAACTCTTTTCAAATATTATTCTATATTGGTAAGGATTTTTCAGTCAATACTATTTGAGAACATATGAAACATTTTTTTTAATTCACCTAAGGTGATGAATTCTCTTTTGTTCACTCAAGTTACTTTATATAGGTCATGTTATACTCAATTTTTCTCTTTGTTACCTCGATTAAGATAACATCTAATATGATTAAAGTATAACATTCTCTATATACGATAACTTAGTGATATCAAGTCTAAAGATCACTTACACAACTGTCATGTTATTATTTCCATTGACATAGGTAATCTCTCCATATACAATTTTCATGTGGATCAGTTTAGTATATATGTCTTATGACAAACACCTACATATTTATCTAGGTATCCCTTATACCTCGGTTTATGAGAATAATTGCATTCTTTTATAAAGGAAATAACATAATATGTATCAGTCTCTACGGTTCTAATAAATATCTAGTATTTAAGAGAACATTGTCAAATAACCAATTCAACCTAAAAGCTTAAGATATTAGATAAGGTTTCAAGATATGATTTATATTATTCTTTAACACATATCCTCGAGTGAAAACCTTTTGGGCTTGAAACATGCACAAGTCCACACTACCTTGTGTGACCGCTTGGTCATCAAAGCTCTTATACCATGTCAAAAAATCAATTCAACTTAAAAGCTTAAGCAATTAGGTGAGATTTCAAAATATGATTTATATTATTCTCTAACAAGCATCGACCAAGAGTATATTAGGACAATACTTTGATGCAATAGAAATCTCATAATTATAACAACTTTATAATTTCTTTTACAAAATATTTTTGTCCCATGAACTTTATATTTACTCTAGATTTATACATCAAATATCAAATTAATTAATCTAATATTATATAAATATTAAAGATAAATTAAATATTTATTACTAATAAATATATATTTATATAAATATAATAATATCATGTGTAATTAACCAATTAACTATAAAATATATTAAACTAACACCATGCATGTTGTGTATGTCAATCTTCACGTGCACTCAAGGGATTATGTTGTGTGTGACAAACTTTTTTACGTGCACCCAGGGGGGATTAATCTACCATGGAGTCAATTGAAGATTATGTCAAATAACCTAACAGCCAAAATTTGAATGTCGGATGCCGAAGAATTTTCTCTTAAAATAAAACACGCTAGAGGAATTCAAGAGCAATTCTTTCTCTTTTTTTGGGTGATGGATTTATGATGTTACTATTGGGGAATATAATATATAGACGTCCATTTTTGAAGCCTCTCGCTAAGAAATTAAATCAAATGTCCTTTTTAGAGAACGAAAAACACAGTTAAATGTACACTTTTACGGAATGATTTATGATTTATTAATCATTATTATTTCTTCTGAGAATGGATTTGAGGATTTTCGGAGAAGTGATTATTTTTGGATGGATAAATGGGTTTCTTTTCCTTTTAGATAATAACTAGATTTGTGGGTAAATGCTCTGTCGCGGCCCGGAATATTTATTTATCAAGAAAAAAAAGTGTTTGAGCAGCGTTAGCATGTTTTAAAAACATTCTTAACAAATATGGCTTGGAGCATAGATCACTTGACCAAGAAAAAAAATAAAGTATTTAAAAAATATTGAAAATACTCTCTTGCGAAGGCTTTTTGGTCTTTTATCATGGTTTTTGTGTAACATCAAGTTAGTTCAAGGGCATGTTTATATCTTAATAAATATTAAATATTTTTTAAAAGAAACTTGTCGGTGTGTATGGCAAGTGGGCAGCCTCAATACCCTTCAAGTGGCATACGAGGGCCTTCCGACCACTGAAGTCACCTTCACTAGCTTGTGGTGTTGGATTAGTCACGACAGTTGTCTGCGATAGAGTAACGTGTGTTTTTGAATTTCAAAATTAAAGATAATAATTTTATTATTTACTTTAATATTTAAAATATTATTATGAATTATACAACTCATTCACTTTTGATATAATAATCAAATTTAGAAAAAATTTTATCTGAAATATTATTTAGAATGGTGTGATAAAAAAAAAAATTTTCATGTTTTCCTCTAAAAGAAATCTCAACAATAACTGATGATATTTTACCTTTCCAGACCGAGTTCTTAACTTAGAAAATTAGAATTTGTTTATCATAGCAAACTTGTCGTAGTAAGTTGGTGGAGATAGACATCATCGAATCATAACAAATAAATAAAAAAATAATACAATTTATTTTAGAAGTGTTGTTGTTTCTTACATAAAATTTTTAAAAAACTAATTAGAATTTTTAGTACCAGTAAATTAGATATCGATTCCCTAACCAAACCAAACTATAGACCATTCCTAAAGATACCATTCGAGAATTGTCGCCACAACATCACGCTCTTCGCCAAAAGGGTATGACGGGTTCTACCTTTAACATCGATTAAGTGTGCATCGATTATATGATCTACAACGATGCCATATTTATGCATTATCATGCTAGTTCCTCTTCCACTAATGTGGCCATGGCTTTCATTGTAGGGCAAACACCTGTTGGGAAGGCAAGGGTTCTATTTTTCTTCGTAATTCTGCATAGTCAAGTTGAAGTATTACTAATGAAGTATTTGAAAAATACTCGAAGGAGATGATGAACAAGAATTCAAGTTTTGTAAGTTGGCTAAATTTAATAATTAAAGAGGAGTTCAAGTTTCATAAGTTGGTTTAATTTAAGTTAAGGTTAAAAATAAAAATACTTATGAAATCATTATTTATTTCTAACGTTATCGACTCGAAAGTAGTTAATGTTAATGGAAGACTTCTTGGTAGAAAATCTATGGAAGAAGATTTATTTTGGGCTGTAACAGGTGGGGGAGGATCAAGCTTTGGAGTTATTCTTGCATATAATAAAATCAACATTGTTCGCGTTCCTGAAATAGTCTCTGTTTTTCAAGTTCAAAGAACAGTCGACCAAAATGGAACAGATATTGTTGAGCAGTGGCAACAAGTTGCTTACAATCTTGATGATGAACTTTTCATTAGGACTGACATGGATGTGGTAAACAGTGCCACTCGAATCGGTGAAAAGACTGTAAGAACTACTTTCTTAGCCTTGCTCCTTGGAGACTCGAAAAGACTGCTTTCTATCATGAATGCAAGCTTCCCTAAACTGGGTTTGCTTCGGTCAGACTGTTTCGAAATTTGTTGGCTTGAGTCAGTCCTTTTCTGGGCAAACTTCCCTCTTGAGACACCAACTGATGCTTTGCTAAGTGGAACACCGCAATCACTGACTTACTTGAAAATTAAATCAGATTATGTTCAAAAGGCAATTCCAAGGGATGGTTTGGAGGGCATATGGAAGAAAATGGTCGAGCTACAAGTGCCTGTGGCATAGTTTCAATCCTAATGGAGGAAAGATTTGGGAGAAAAGCTACTTGGAAGGAAGTGTTTATGGGATCAAATATTTTAAGGAGAATTTCAACAGGTTGGTTGAAATCAAGACTAACGCTGATCCTTGCAATTTCTTCAGGAATGAACAAAGTATTCCTACTCTTCCCTATGGCTTAGTTTTGACAAGTTGTTTACTATTAAATTAATTTGTTTGTTGTCCTAGAAAAAAATTATATTTATAGTGCTCATGTATCCTGTTAGTGGCGTTACACATTGAAAAAAAAAAAAAAGACCGACTGGTTAGTAAAAATATGTTTCAATTTTTTTGGGTTAGTAAAAATATGTTCCCACATTGACACTTGAATATGATAATGTTTAAAACCACACAAAAAAAAATATGTAAGAACAATTAGTATAATTGATGAGTGGATATACATAATAATTGTTGTTGTCGTACTTATTCAGGTTTAGAAACTACTAGCTATTTCACATGTAATTTGCCGCAGGTTAGATAAAAAACAAAATTGTAAAAAAACGAATATACATGCTTGTTTTTTTTGTTTGAAAAATCATAATTATAAATTAAAAGGCTAATAAATATATTTCATTAAATAAATCTAGAATTATTCATGCCAAGAAATGCAAAATACAATATTAACATGTCTATTCAACTCATGTCATTGTGAGTCAAATATTTTTTTAACACAAAAGAAAAAATATATAGGTGTTATTAACGAGTTCTTTTGACATCGAATAAAAAATATAGTTGTGAATTAAAAAGTCGATACTTACATATAATAAAATAAAATGAAAACCATATATGTTTTAAAAAAAATGTAAGATCTCAAGTTAAATTTTAATGTTGCAATTGCTACATTGAAACATCATTTCTTTTTAGTCTTTGTATAATAATTTTTCAAAAAAAATAGTGTGAGGAATAAATTACAAAATAATAAAGATAAGAACAAAAACAAATAGTATAAATAGATCAAGTGTGGAATGATAAATATTCTAAGTGTAAAGAATAAAAAATAATATATTTTTCCAAAAAAAATGTTAGGAAAAATTAAAAGAAGAATTATAAAAGAATGAAGATAAAAATAAAAATAAAATGGTGAAATAGGCCAAGTGATAAATATAACAAATATTAAGGGAAAAAATGCAAGAAAATATTTTTCTTAATAAACAAAAAAAATATATTTATCACTGTTAGAGCATCAGTTAAGTTAAGTTTAGAGAATGATTTGTATGCGAATTGCAATGATTGCTAATAGCTGCAACCATCCTTTGTGTTTATATCTCTAGGGTTGTGTACAATACTAGAGTGGAGTATACTACACATGATAATTATCCTATATAAGGTATTTACATATATAAGGAATCTATTTTAATCTCTTTCCATAATACACCCCGTCAAGCTGAAGGTGGAGATTCCACCCGAAGCTTGGATCGAAAAAAAGCAAACGAGACTGGGGGAAGCGGCTTGGTAAGGACATCAGCTAGTTGGTCATTTGAAGAGATAAAGCGTACCTGAATTTCTTGCTTAGCAACGCGATCGCGAACAAAGTGATAGTCAACTTCAACATATTTAGTACGAGCATGAAAAACTGGATTGAGAGATAGGAAGGTGGCTCCTAAAATATCACACCACAACGTAGTCATGGATGACGATGAAAAATGAAGTTCTGATAATAAAGAGCGAATCCATAAGATTTCAGCAGTACCATTAGCTAAGGCCTTGTATTCTGCCTCTGTAGAAGACCGAGCCACAGTGCGTTGCTTCCCTAATTTCCATGAAATAGGAGTAGCACCAAGATATACAAGATAACCACCTGTTGATTTTCGATCATCAATACTGTCAGCCCAATCAGCATCAGTGAAACCATGAAGAGACAATGAGGAATCCCGAGTAATGTGTAGACCATAAGAAGCTGTATCCTGAAGGTATCGTAGAATGCGTTTAACGGCCGACCAATGATCCTCAGTAGGGGCATGCATAAACTAACATACCTTGTTGACTGCATAACAAATATCAGGTCTGGTAAAAGTAAGGTATTGGAGAGCCCCAACAATCTGTCTATACCGTGTCGGATCAGAGTAAGGAGTACCAGATGCGATGCTCAATTTTGAGGAGGTAGACAAAGGAGTAGTAACTGGTTTACAAGAAGTCATACCTGCTCGTTGGATAATATCAAGAGTATACTTGTGTTGGCTGAGTAACAAACCCATAGAAGTGGATTTAACTTCAATGCCCAAGAAGAAATGAATAGAGCCTAAATCTCGAAGTTTAAACTCTGAACTCAGCAAAATAATTAAGCGTTGAAGCAAAGTCGGGTTACTCCCAATCAACAAAATATCATCAACATACACAAGTAAATAAAATATAGCACCGCTGAAGGAGAGAATAAAGAGAGAAGTATCAACCTTCGATGCCTGAAAACCAATGGAGATCAGAAACTTGCTTAACCGGTTGTACCATGCCCGAGGCGCTTGTTTCAAACCATACAAAGATTTATGTAGACGACACACATGCGAGGGGAATGTAGGGTCAACAAAACCAGGTGGTTGTGCCATGTACACCTCCTTCTGAAGAATGCCATTCAAAAAGGCATTATGGACATCCAACTGATGAATCTGCCAACCATAGGTGACAGCAATAGTAAGGACTAGTCGAATCGTTGTTGGCTTAATCACCGGACTAAATTTTTCCAAGTAATCAACCCCCTCTTGCTGAGTGAAACCTTGTGCTACCAGCCGTGCTTTATATCGATCCACACAACCATCGGCGCGCCTATTAATCTTATATACCCACCGACTGCCAACCACATTCATAGATGGAGCAAAAGGAACTAATGGCCAAGTGTCACTACTGTAAAGGGCCCGAAGTTCTTCTTGCATGGCTTTATGCCAAATCAAGTATTTGTCAGCAGCCTTAAATGAAATCGGTTCCTGCTGAGGTAAAGATGTAGACCGGGAAGCAGATAAGACACTTAAGTTGGCAGTTTTAGATGAACGTGGGCGAAGCACCATGGAGTGAGTGTGTGCAACCTGTGGTTGAGTGGAAGCCACACCGTCTTGGCCTTGCTGAAGAGAGAAATGAGACAAATCAACACATAAATCAAGTCCGGGGGGGGGGGAAATAGGGGAGGAACCTGGTGTTGAAAGGCGCAACAGAGGACTAGGCTGAGCAGGGGAAGCAAACCGAAAGGGAGAGCCAGCAGGGGAAGGGAGTTGGGCAAATCAGATAGCACAGGGGACGCACATGCTGCACCCGAAGTAGAAGACCCAGCAGAGGAGAGTGCCACATCAGGAGAGACCGGGGCCATAGGAGACATATGTGAGAGTGACAAGTCGGGACCTGTACCTGTGGAATGAATATGACCGTGATATGCAGGCAAAATAAGGGGGCGGGAGAGGTTGATGTAGGTGCAGGGGGCTTTGTTGGAGCACTAGATTTGGCTAAATATGGTGCAGAGACAGATGTGAGGGGCTAGAAAGTGACAACAGGGGGTTGTATAGGTGAGGCAATACTCTGTTCAGACTTGTCAAAGGGAAACACAGTTTCATGAAACTGAACATGACGAGCAATATAAAGATGATTTGACGATAAATCAAGACATCGATAACCTAAATGAGAGTTGCTATAACCTAGAAAAACACAATGAGAAGAGCGGAAATCTAACTTATGAGCATTATATGGACGAAGTAGCGGAAAGCAAAGACACCCGAAAGTACGAAGAAATCCATAGTCAGGAGTCGATTTTAAAAGACATTTAAAAGGTGTTTTATGATTAAGAACCGAAGTTGGCATGCGATTAATCAAATAAACAGAACTTTCAAAAGCAGAACTCCAGTATTTTAAGGAAGCTTTACATTGACCTAGGAGAGTAAGTCCAGTTTCAACAATATGTCTATGACGACGTTCGACCATGCCATTTTGTTTATGAGCATGGGGGCAGATAACACGATGATGAATACCAATTGCTTTAAAATAGGTATTGAGTTTTCGATATTCGCCGCCCCAATCTGTTTGAACAGATTTGATTTTTAAGGAAAACTGACGTTCAACTTGTGCTTGAAATCGATGAAAGATAGTAAAAACATCAGATTTGACAGCCAAGGGGTAAAACCAAATAAACCTTGTATGGGCATCCACAAAAATAACAAAATAGCAAAATTCATCAGATGATAACATAGGGGAAGGTCCCTAAACATCACTAAAAATCAAGTCAAGAGGAGCTTGAGTTTGATGACCTGTAGTTTTTAAAGACAAACGAGACGACTTACCAAGAGGACATGCTGAACAATTAAAATCAAAATATTTTGACGTACAGGACACCTTTTTATTCGACACTAAAAAATGCAAAATACATGGACTGGGATGTCCAAGACGACGATGCCAGACATCAGCTGAAGTAGAGATTCGAGTGGATAGAAAGGCTTGAGGTAATGACGTTGCAGAGGACTCGGATAGAACATATAGACCATCTCTACTCCAACCGGAAAGAAGAACTTCCTTTGTCATGAGATCCTTAACATAAAATACAAATGGATGAAATTCAAAAAACACGTTATTCTCAAGACAAAACTTCTGAACAGATAGTAAAGGTTTTTTTTATGGTAGGAACATGTAAAATGTTGGATAATGTAAATGTGCATTTGGGTGACTGAATGTGAGAGTGAGAAATATTAGAGATAACAAGACCCTTACCATCGCCAACATGCAAGTGATCATTACCAAGGTAAGGTTCTGAACTTGTCATACTCACAAGGTCCGGCGTCACATGATGATTTGCACCTGTATCAGGAAACCAAGTAACAGGAGAAGTTGTGGGGGCAGTGTTAAATGCTAAATTGGCATTAGCTTGTACATGATGAGTAGATAATTGAGAACACTGCTGGGCAGTATGCCCATAATCATAGCATAGCTGACATTTGATGGTGTGGTGAGAACCCCCAAACCGGTTGCTTGGCTGCCCAAAGTGCTGACTTGAGCTATAGGAGACCCGATTTCCCTGTTGTCCAAACTGTGAACCTGAAGCAGAATTTGTAGGACTGAAATTCTGAGCTGAACCATAACCATGATTTCCACGATAACTGCTACGGTTATTTGGTCGCCATCCCCCGCGAAAACGGCCTCTTCTGCCAGCGTTGGAACTTAATTGCCACTGCCCAAAAAACACAGATGGCTGCTGGGATGGAGTGGGTAACAGAGGAGCTGTTACAGCATGATGAATATTGGTTTTGTTGATAAATTCATGCGTGAGAAGGTGGCTGTGGAGGTCAGTGTACGAGATAGGATCAGCTTTAGTAGATAAGTTGGTTACCAGGTCCTTAAACTCGCTGCGTAATCCCCGAAACACATACAGATTAAAATCTTCCATTGAGATAGGTCTACCGGCTAAAGCAAGTTCATCAAACAAGGACTTAGCCTTCTGCAGATAGGTGCTGACAGATTCATCATTCTGTCGTAGCTCTTGGAAGGAACCATGGAGCTGCATAATTCGTGAGTTGGAAGGAGAAGCAATGGCTGTTTCCAGCGTTGTCCAGATGTCGTGGGAGGTGTTACAATCAACCACTAGGTGCAGAACTTCCATAGAGAGGGAGGATAAAAGAGCACTCATGAGTAGGTGGTCTTGTTGCTTCCATGACAGATAGGAAGCATTAACAGCAGGTAAGGAGGTGTCAACAGCAATCACATGAGAGGGAGGACATGGTAATGAGCCATCCACAAAGGGAAAAACGCCTTGGCCCAAGAGAAAAGGTTTCATCTGCATCCTCCAATACAGAAAATTAGTGTTGGAGAGCTTTAAAGATATTACCTGCTGAGTGTTGGGGAGAGGGATGATAGCAGGGACTTTTGTCATAGCAGTCATGACATCTAAAGAGGAAGTCTGAGGCAGTTCGATTTCAGCAGCAGCAAGAGGGGCACCAGATGTAGCAGCTGTCATTGATGGTGGCGCAAGAGAGGAAGAAGAGTGAGTGAACGATGCAGTAGCAACAAAGTTATTCGTCATTGATAGAGAAGAGAACCAGACCAGAATAAAGCTGCGATTTTATTTTCTTTGCTTGCTCTGATACCAAGTTAAGTTTAGAGAATGATCTGTATGTGAATTGCAATGGTTGCTAATAGCTGCAACCATCCTTTGTATTTATATCTCTAGGGTTGTGTACAATACTAGAGTGGAGTATACTACACATGATAATTATCCTATATAAGGTATTTACATATATAAGGAATCTATTTTAATCTCTTTCCATAATAAGTTATAATAAAAAAAAATAGAAAAAATTATAAGTATATTATTTCTACATAAAAACACGTATTTTTTTTTTTAGTTTAACGTGGGTGTCCAGGCTAGCTTGCACGCACCTCGACTAATCCCACGGGCCCTGAAGTTAACGACCATGTAAACCTACAGTGGCCATCATATGAGCAACCACAGGGCTCGAACCTGAGACCACAGAGGAAGCAAACCTCTTGGTTCCAGACTCTTACTACTAGGGCACCACCTAGATGATTAAAAAAAAAGTTACAGGTGATAATTTGTATAATTTACAGAGTTACTTATTCTATTCTTTTAGTATATGTATAGCTAGTTAAAGATGACAATTACGAAAAGCCGCCATGTGTGAATTTTGAAAAAGATTACAGGTGATAATTTGTATAATTTACAGAGTCACTTAGCATTAGGCAAATCAATTTAAGATTTTCTTTTTGAAGAATCAATTTAAATTGACAATTAAATAATTTAAGTACAGACAATTATAATTTAAGATTCTCTTTTTGTATATATTACAAACAAGGATGCAATTTCATCCAAACAACTTGATGAATAGATACAAACCAATCTAAATTAATGGATTATATATATATATATATATATATATATATATATATATATATATATATATATATATATATATTATTTGATAAGTAATAGATGGAGTACACATATTATTAAATTCAATCTAAATTTAACCCAAGCTAGATTATTTTTTTCTTGTTCTACGTATAAAATTATATTTAAATTTTTTATCCAATAAAAAATAGAATATTAATATAATTAAAAAGATAACTCGTGGATATCATCCTAGTTTGTAAATTAAGAGTGCTATTTTTTGTATTAATGGAAGAAGAATACTAATTTTTAACTACTAGTACGTCTTCTTTAAAACACAAACGTCCATTTTCGAAGCATAAAATGTCTTTTTTATACTCATGAATGTATATAGGGATTTGATATTAGAATATTTTAATTTTTAGAAGAAAAATTTATTTTGAATTATCAATTATTTTATAAGAGACTCTTAGTTTTATTTGATGTATAAACTAACTTGAAGATACTTTTATTTTTTAGTAAAAAAAAAAAAAACTAACTTTTTAGCTTGAGCACTTAAGACATTTTAACAGTATTTTAAGGACTCAATGACTCAAAGCATATTATTAAAGACAAATTGATTCTTTAAAAGTAGACAATACAATACTTTAGATGCATCTCAAGAATGAAGATCAATTCTTAAAAAATCAAATAAGAATATAATAACTCCATAAAAAAAATATAAAAAATAAAGTTTAATCTCTAGCAAATAAAATGTTGAATAAAGAAAATTAAGAAAAAAATAATTTAAAAAAGGTTGAAAAAACTCAATTTGAGCCCACCTGGATGAAGATGTAAAATCTTTGTCCCAGTCGTGATACCAAGATGACCACGTTCGAAAGCAAATTAAATAAAATCACGAAGCACAATTATTAAACAATTCAATGTTGAAGGACAAAAATTTTAAAAAAAATTAAAAAGGCAACGAAAAAAATATGAGTTAACTCGGGTTAATTCATAAACCTTGTAATCATGGAAATCATGAAACCCTTGAACCAGGTTTATTCAAGAAGCTTAATTCCTAAAAAATTTACTTTTGAAGGATAAAAAATATCGTTTTTTCTAAATGGAAAAAGATAGCAATAAAAAGAAAGGAGATCAAATTTGATTAAAAAAAACATGAAGGATGAAATTATATATACAAAACAACCTAAAAAATTATTGAAATAATCCAATAGAAAATAAAAGGGAAAGGAAAAAAAATAGGAATACCACTGTTTAATAAATCAAATCTTGAATGATGAAATTGAAATAATTCAATTTAAAAAAAAAACCCAAGAAAAATATCAATATGCATTAAACTTTGAAATCAACAACTCTAATCATGAACTCAGGACTAATATATAGAAGGCAAATCATAAAAAACAATAACAAAGCTAAACTTAAAAAAAAAGGTACAAACAAAATTACCTGATCTAATTAATTCGGATCAATCTAGCCGGATTAATCATGAACTCAGAAATCAATATTTTAGTATTCCTTATAAATACTGGTCAACCCATCTTGGTTACCAATCAATCCGGCCTTCCTAATTGAAAGTCAATATTCTGATATTACTTACGGATACCAATTAATCGGGTAAACCCATTTGGGTTGCCAATCATTCCGGCATTTCTATTAGGAAGCTAATATTCTAAAATTCCTTACGAATACCAATTAATCCAATCAACCCATCTGGGTTGTCAATCATTCTAGCATTCCTATAAAAAAAACACCAATATTCTGATATTTCTTACGAATACCAATTAATTTGGTCAACCCATCTTGGTTGCCAATCATTCTGACATTCCTATTAGGAAGCCAATATTATGGTATGCCTTACGAATACCAATCAATCCGGTCAACCTATCTTGATTGCCAATTATTTTGTTATACCTATTAGAAAGTCAATATTGCGTTATTCCTTATGAATACCAATTAATTCCTCTCAAATTCCATACACACTAACAATACCATTATCTGCATTTTCATGGATTAACTATTTAATAGGTAAGATTTGCAAGAAAATTATAAAGGAATTGCCACAAGTTATGGATTACCTACCTGCAGTCTAACTATAAGTGGCTTCACCAGCTTGCTGAATAATCTCAACGGTCTCCTTTGTATTGATAAGATTTTCAATTAATTATTATTATTTTGTAATCCAAAAGAAAACATTTTTTTATTTATTGAAGCATCTATTATAATTCTACTATGTTATTCATCCATAACTAAATTTATTTCTTCTTTTCAACTTAGAGTATGTTTGGCAGTGTGGTAACGGTTATTTTTCAAATAACTTTTTGTGCCGAAATGCATATAAATGATATTTTTTTTATTTTTTTTAAATTATTTTTGACATCAGCACATCAAAACGATCCAAAACATACAAACCATATTAAATTTTAATAAAAAAAATTTAAATTTTTTTGGAAACGCGGCGCTTCCTTATTTGATTCAGTTCTTATTATCATACAATTATTTAATATCTAAATGAACATGAATTCCATTCCATCTTGGTTCAATTACAAATACAACTATAAGCATAAATACAACTAAAACTCACTTTTAAGTTCAACAATTTATCAAAGGCATTCAATTTCTAAAACATCAAAATTTCTTTTTTCACATGCTTAGTTATAACAATTTACAATACTAAAATAAATATATCAAATCCCTTTTTATCTGTCAATAGTCGGCCCCTAAGCGTCGTTGCCCATCCAAATTTCTTTATTATTTCAACATGAATCCACTCTTACAATAACCCATAAAGATCCAAGAGGCCCAATTTCTAGAATACCTATTTCTCCCCTAATTTTATATCAAGAATCCTAATTCAATTATGGTTACTTTTGTTCAAAATAACAAAACTCTTGTTTGAGTTGATATAGAAGAGTTCCAAGTACTTTTAACTGGTTCCACGTACCTTTTTTATCTCTCAATAGCCGGCCCCTTCTTGTTGCACGTGGATGACAGTCTATGTTTTAAACGATTGCTGGGCTCCTGCCTACTGGTCAAATATCAAACAGAATGGCATGGCCATGGAGGGTGTCCCACAAGAGGCAGTGACAATAAATGGGAAAAAGACTAGACAACGTGATTTTAATAATTTGATACAGACACCCAGATGAAACGGGCATTCATTTCTTTTCCACCCGGTAAATGGTTAGCTTTTCAAGCCAGTACCTTTTCTACATATAAATTCCATCCCAAGACATCGCAGGAGGAGTTGAGCCATATCTTAGTAAAGCATATTTCAAAGCAATAGAAAGAATTGTTGCTTTAAGGCCTATGGCGGCAGCTCCAGAGTTATCCTATGAAACATTTTACCTATCCCTTTTGAGCCATTCTGACCCTTCTTACCCAATCTCCAAAGTCATTTACAATCCTGACAATCCTTCATACTCGTCCATTTTGCAAGCTTATATTCGAAATCTTCGATTTAACACATCAACAACACCAAAACCACTCTTTATCCTGACTGCATTGCATGAGTCTCATGTGCAAGCTGCTGTTTTTTGTGCCAAAAAACATGGATTGCAAATGAAAATCAGAAGCGGAGGCCATGATTATGAAGGCACATCTTATGTTTCGGATGTCCCTTTCTTCATTCTCGATATGTGCAATCTTCGATCGATTGATGTTGATATCGAAAACGAGACTGCTTGGGTTCAAACTGGGGCAACTCTTGGTGAAGTGTTCTACAGCATTGCCGAAAAAAGCAGCACTCACGGCTTCCCAGCTGGAGTCTGTCCTACAGTAGGTGTTGGTGGGCATTTAATTGGAGCTGGATATGGCAATTTGATGAGGAAATATGGCCTAAGTGTCGATAACATTACCGATGCAATATTGGTTGATGCTGAAGGCAGAATTCTTGACAGAAAATCAATGGGAGAAGACCTTTTTTGGGCTATTAGAGGCGGTGGAGCTAGCTTCGGAGTCGTGGTTTCATATAAACTAAACCTTGTTCGAGTTGCAGAAGTTGTCACTGTATTTCGAGTTGAAAGAACACTTGAAGAGAATGCAACTGATATTGTGTATCAGTGGCAACATGTTGCACATAAGATTGATGAAGACCTCTTCATCAGGCTACTCCTGGATGTTGTAAAAGATAGTCCAAGTGGAGAAAAGACGGTGAGGGCTTCATTTATAGGTTTCTTTCTCGGCGACTCTGAGAGGCTTCTGTCCATTACAGCAGAAAGCTTCCCGGAATTGGGTTTGCTTAAATCAGATTGCATAGAAACGAGTTGGCTTGAATCAATCCTGTTTTGGGCAGACTTCCCCGTTGGGACACCGATCGATGTTATGCTTAGTCGAACACCTCCATCACTCGTCTACTTGAAGAGGAAGTCAGATTATGTGCAAGAACCAATTTCAAAGGATGATTTGGAGGGGATTTGGAAGAAAATGATAGAGCTAGAAGTTCCAAAAATGGGGTTCAATCCTTATGGTGGTAAAATGAGTGAGATTTCAGCAGCAGCAACTCCCTTTCCGCACAGAGCTGGGAACTTGTGGAAGATTCAGTATCAAATAAACTGGAATGAAGAAGGGACTGAAGCAGTAGAATATCATCTTGATTTGGCAAGGCAGCTCTATCGTTACATGACTCCCTTCGTATCCAAGAATCCAAGGGCTGCATTTCTGAACTACAAGGACCTTGATTTGGGCATCAACCACCATGGAAAGAAAAGTTACATTGAAGGAAGTGCTTATGGGATCAAGTACTTTAAGGGTAACTTCGAAAGGTTGGTCCAAATCAAGACTAAGGTTGATCCTGGTAATTTCTTCAGGCATGAACAAAGTGTTCCAACATTTCCCTTAATAGAGAGGATGTAGAATGGGAAATTCATTTTCCATAAATTGTCTGTTTATCGGCATTTTTAATAAATAAATAAAAAGACTGTTGATTATTATCTCATACGAGTTTGTAGTGGAAATAATTTGCAGGAAATCGTTCGGTTGAGGAGCGGCGTCAATGCTTCATATTATTATATCATATACTTGTAGGCATTTTTATTCCAATATATAAAATCACAGTCCAAAAGGACAAAAACCATAGAGAGAAAAAATATAGTGATATAATGTATTAAGCTAGCCTCATATGTAAGATAAGTTATCAAGATAACAAAAACCACAGAGAAAACAAATATAGTAATATAATGTATTAAGCCTCATATGTAAGATAAGTTATCAAGATATTATAAAATTCTACAAAATTCATACGAGTGTTAATTAATTGTCTTTCTAATAAATTAATTAATATATCATATCATTTATAAACACAATATATGATATATGATGTGTAATGTGTAATGTCTTTTGAATATATTTATGAACTAGACATATATACAAGACATACAAGATTAGTTTACCAAGAAACCTACAAAAAAACTTATACTTGTCAAACGTGTATAACTTGTTAAAAACAATCATAAATTTATATATAATTATTGGATTTAGCTTAAATTTTATTAAATAATTTTACAAACCAATTAAGTTCTATAGGAGTAGCTCATTTTAATTAGACAAAGTTCAGAAAACTCTAAAATTAGACTCAAAAAATATTATTTTTTTTTGCTATTTTAATTGTTTTCCAACTTAATTTCAGATTTTAATTACTTTTCTTTGAATTTCTTTAATTTGGTTATATTAGTTTTAACATCTATATAAATTATGAGAATGTTATTTTTATCAATTGAATTGCAAATTTTTCAGAAGATATCAGAGTTTTTTTTTTTGTTTTTTTACAGCTTTGGACTCTAACCTTAAAACTTGAAAACTCTAATTTTTATTCACGCTATATACCACTTCAATTTAAGAAAAATAACTATATAAATATAGGTTGCATAGCTTATTAGATAGAAATCACTGTGTTTCATATTAATTAGCTTAATCTACATATAATAAGATATAGTTAATCTATGTAATAATTTCTTTAAAAAAAAAAAAAGTTATATTTCAACATAGGACTCCAATTTTTCTCATTAAGAAAAAGGAGTTTTTTACCAAATCATTATACTGGAAAAAATTGTTTCCCAAATTAACATTAGGTGGGGAGAAAAAAATTCAAGCTAAGACAGCAAGGTCACTCTCGCAGCGAACTCATGGTTATGCGTGTTAATTTTTGCGGCGCTTGTGTTACAAATGTCATATATATATAACATGTTAACACTGGTGTGCTTTCCACCCTTTTTTTTATATATATAATTATCATGGGGTGTTCGGGCCAGCTTGCGCGCACCACGACTATTTCCCACGGTCCACTGAACATCCTGCAAGCCCAGTGAACAGGTAAGACACCGCGGGGGTGACAGGCGTGTACATAGAGGATCGAATTCGGGACGGGGACAGAACAAATCACACGATTGGCCACTAAGCTAGACCCTCAAGTACGCTTTCCACCCTCTTTAGTTTATGCGTGTGACTTCCCAAAGCTCACACATATTTTATTTTTTATTTTTATGTTTTTAAACTTGTTTGGAACTTGGTAAATCTAAAGTATTTTTTGTTTAAAATATATTAAAATAAAATTTTTTTATTTTTTAAAATTTATTTTTGATAACAATACATGAAAACAACTAAAAATATAACAAAAAAATATTTTTTAAAAAAAAATTAAAAACTTTCAAAATCACGATTTACATTTTACACTTACATTTCCAAACAACCTCTTTTCATCTTCGAAGAATATTTTCTCTTGTACTTGATATGTCATCATAAAGCTGAGTAGGATTCCCGACATCTTATTCTTTCCTTCTTTATTTTTTTTTATTTTTTATTTTTTCTCTCCTGCTTTGGTTATTGTGCCAACATATTCTTCTTCTTTCTTCTGCCATTTGGTCCCTTAATTTTTATGCATAGTAAATTTTATTTTCATTATTATAATTATTTCATCAATTAAACATATTTTTATTTAAATTAGGCAAAAATTAACTATTTTTTTTAGTATTCATATTCAAAAATAAATCTTACCTTTATTTAAAAAAATTACAGAAAAATTATCATAATAATAAAATTAAAGTTAATTAAATAAAAAATTCTAGACACAAAATGAAGAAAAGAGGTAGTGAAAAAGAATGAAAAGTTATTTTTGCCCATTTGAGTTGTGCAGGTGAGACCTAAGCATCTCAAGATCTGCATAACTAATCAAATTGTGTTAGTTTAATAATTATTTATTTAATTGTGTTAATTTGGAATTTTATTTGTTTTACTGTGCAAGTTTGGTAAAAGAAATTCGGGAAAGAAGCCTTCGCTTTTAATTAAACAAAGTTGTGATGTAGATTACACTTCAGAAAAGGAAGGACCACTGATGGGACTCCATAGCAACAGAGATATGGACTGATGAGGGGCAAAAAAGTAATCAAGATATTATAATTAATGTGAGATAAGTTCTCAAGATATTATAAAATTCTACAAAGTTCATAGTCATTGACATGAGAACATTCTAGTGGTAATTGTCTTTCTAATAAATAAATTTAATAAAACATTTATAAATTAGATCTATTACATATAACGATAGATAAGACTAAGTTCATAGAGAAACCCCAAAAAAAAAATTGAATGTATCAAATACACAATCTCATATAAATATTCATGATTTTAGATCCGAGGCTCAAAAAACCTTTAAATTAAGCTTAGAAAATATTATTTTTGTTATTTTAATTATTTTTCTAGTTAATTTTATATTTTAATTATTTTTCCTACTTAAATATGAGTGTTTTTTTGTTATATTAGTTTTAACCTATATAAATAAACAATTATTATGTTATTTTTATTATAAGATTAATAAATTACAAACTTTTCATAAAATATCAGAGTTTTCTCTCTATTTCTTTATAGTTCCGGGCTATAATCTTAGGGTTTGAAAATTTTAATTTAGACACAGACAAAATTCTTTTTGACCTGCAAGTGTGTGTAACTGGCAACTATACATTCGGGTACTTTTAGGTTGTGCGTGTGACTCACTAGAAGCTACAAGGGTGGCTTTTTTTAGTGTCTATGAATTCATCTTATTGTGATTATTCCAATGGTTCTAAGTATGTCATTATCAGAGATGCGACATATTCTCAATATCTCATTCTTTTCTTCTTCTTTTTTTCTCTTTCTTCTATTTTTGTTATTGTGTCCTCCTATTCTTCTTCTTTCTTCTCTCATTTGGTCCCTTAATATATATATTTAATTAATTTTAGTTTCATTATTATGATTTTTTCATCAATTAAAATTATTTTTATTTAAGTTGGGCAAAAAATAACTCTTTTTTCAACATTCTCATTTGAAAATAAATATTAACTTCAATTTCTTTTCTCGAGAAAATAACAAATGAAATGATTATAATAATATAATTAAAATTAACTAAATGAAAAAAAATTAAGGGACTAAATAAAGAAATGAGCTAGCAAAAAAGAAAAAAATGATATTTCTTATGTGTTTGGCCTTGTGTAATATTTTTTTCAGGGTGTAATTTTATTCAATTAATTTTATTTATATTTATGTTTTAGGTCACAAGTTTTTTACAATATGAATATATCTTTTATTAATTTAAATAAAAAAATTCGATGAACACAGTCAAGTGAATGTTTCATTTTATATAATTAAATATCTTAATTTATATCTACTTTTTTATTTTTCTTTTGGTTATTGTTATGGATTTGTTTTTTTTTATTTACATAATAAATAGACAATAAATAGATAGATAGTTTTTGATATTTCATGAGCTTATCATCGCATACGATAGCTAGTTTATGATATTTCATGTGCTTATCATCCCACCATATAAATAGACAATAAACAAAAGATAGCAGAAAAGAAAATGACACAAAGGACCAGTGATGGGACTCAAAGGCAACAGAGATGTCGACAGATCAAGGGAAAAAAAAATTCTTAATTAGCAGATAATTACTCATCGAGTAAATTACAATGTAGTCCTTCTAGTTTTGTAAAATGAATTTAATACTATAGTCCTAAGGGCTAAAAAATAAATTCTAGGAGCGTTATTAATAAAGAAAAAGAAACTCTGTAAATTTGTGTTTAGTAATGTAGTTTATGATATTTTTTTAAAATATTTTTATTTAAAAATATATTAAAATATTTTTTTTAAATTTTTTTATTTTAATATTAGCAATTAAAAACCATGAAAAAATACTAAAAAAATCAATTTAATATTTTTAAGTCAAATTCAATTTCAACTACAATGTGAAACAATCATTAACTTGTATATTTTGATAGTGTTTGATATTATGGTAATAGTTATTTTTTAAAATAATTTTTATTTAAAAATATTTTAAAAAAATATTTAAAACTTATTTTTAATATTAATTGATCAAAATAATCTAAAATTAAAAAATATATTTAAAAAAAAAGAGAGGAGGGACACCGCGTTCGCAAATAGCTTCGAAGAGAAGAGGGAACATTGATGTGACTCCACTTTACATATCGATCATAAAAACTTGAGATAAATGGAAAACGTTACAGTCAGGTTCTGTACTGTCCTTGAATTTCTATTGGCAATAATTTCAAACTTCATGGGTTTTTTTTTTTTTTAATATGGATATTCGGATCAATTTGTGTATACCTCGATTAATTTTACGGGTCCTGAAATTAATAACCATATAAGTCTCTAGTGGTCATCATATAAGTAATTACAGGGTTCGAAGCTGAAATCACAAAAAAAAAAACTCCTTAGTCTCAAGTTCTTATCACTGAACAAATTTCATGTGTTTTAACAGATAAGATAGAGAGTTGATCACTACATGCTTATATCATAACGATTGATGACAAAGTCATTTTTATAAGTTTAAATTTGGAAAATTGAATACTTATAATTTGATCTATTTAATAATTTCTTAAAAAAACATTTATATTTCAATATAGGACTCCAATTTTTCTCATTGGGATAAAGGAGTTTTTTAACCAAATTATTACAGTGGAAAAAAAATGTTTTCCATATTAACATAGGTAAAAACAAATTCAAAATTAACATAGCATTTTTTATGGCAAGTGTGTTATACATGCCCAACATAAAAATAAAATTAATTTATTAACACATGTATTACACATGCCAAACATTAAAAAAATATTAATTAAATTATGTTAGTTTGATAATTATTTTTTTAATTATAATAATTTGAGATATGTATTTTTACTGTTTTAGTCCTGGGAGAGAGAAAAACTCACAAAAGAAGCCTTCACTTTCAATTAAACATGGTAGTGATATTTCACCTAAAAAAATCAAATTTATGAAATTAGAGAGAAAAAAACAAAAGGTCATTCCTTACTCTCTAACTTTTACACAGCCTTTGGCTAGAGTCCTAAGGGTTAAAAAAATATATTCTAGGAGTGTTATTAATAATAATAATAAAAAAACTCTGTATATTTATGTTTAGTATGTTAGACATCATATAAATATATTAAAATAATTTATTTTAGATATTTTTATTTTTAATATCAGAAAATTATAAAAAAAAACACAGCCACCAACTTGTATATTTTATTATTGTTTGAAATTGTAATAATGATTGTTTTTAAAAAAATATTTTATTTAAAAAATATTAAAATAATAATATATATTTTTTAATTTTTAAAATTAACACATTTAAATAATTTAAAATTAAAAAAATTAATTTTTAAAAAAAAAAACAAAATTAAACCGCGTTATAGCTTCAAAGATAAGAGGGAACATTGATGTGACTCCACTTTACATATCGATCACAAAAAATTCAGATAAATGGAAAACATGATGGAGCTTGACAATCTGGTTCTGTCCTTGGATTTCTATCGGCTATAATTTCAAACTTTAATAAGAAGAAATATATGTTTCTCCAAAACAATTATGAGATAAAGAAAAAGATACTAAAATAAACTTGAAAGTATGAGTGATTATCCAAAACAATTAAGAGATAAAACGAGAAGAACATAGAAGGATAATGAATAAGATAGGTAAATATATAAGTAAAGAAAAAGCCATAAATAAATTATATGAATCTGTTTGAAATTGTAATAATAATGATAGTTCAAAGTATTTTTTGTTTAGAAATATATTAAAATAAAGTACATCAAACAATCTAAAAACATAAAATAAAAATTAATTTAAACAAAAAAATTTAATTTTTTTTAAAACACTCTCATAATTAAAGAACAGAAATCACAAGAAAAAACACAGAGAAAAAAAAAACATATAAGAGATAAAAGATAGAACAAAAAGAGAGAGAGAGAAAACATGTCTCCCACTTCCAAAAAGAAAACCTTGACATTACTGGCTATCTCTATCGCTCTCCACCTCTCTCCTTTACCACTGTCAATCACAAATCCAAACCATACAGACTTTAAGAATGCTGAAGTTTATGGGCATAAGTTTTTCAAGAACAACTTCCAAAGCTTGACAAAGTTGAAGGCTGCAATTGATCGATCCAGATAATTTCTTCACACATGAACAAAGTATTCCTCCTTATTCAGTTTAGGAAAAGCAAAGGAGCACAATAAATGAAAAAATTAAAAAAAATTAATGCTACATTTAGTTTACTTTCCCATGATTGACGTCCATCGATCTTATTCTAGTTGATAAAAGAATGTTTGTGTTCAATGGAATATTCATTCATGAAGACTAGACTAGTTGGATCAGAACTCCCATCAGAGGAACTCTACTACCAAACCATACAGCAAATTAAGTTATTCATTGCCTCCGAGGCAATTATCATGCCTAATTCGTATTATTGTATTGTGCAATGCGTTTTACAATATGTTAATTTATTGTCATTTCATTAATTTTGAAAAATCAATTTAAAAGTTAGTGAGTGAAATGATAAGGAAAAGAGAGAGAGAGCAAGAAATAGAGATTAAAGCAAATTTGAAAAGATTGTGTTCGACTTATAGTATATGAAAAGTTTTAATTAAAATATTTAGAGAATCACTAATTAAAAATCTTATTGAAGTCAATAAGGAAAGGGAAAAATCCTTCACAATTCAAAAATGAAAGAAAGTTGATCTTTGACCACAACATTCAATTAAGATTTAAGATTCTCATTCAAAAGGAAAAAATAAAAGAGGTCTTTCAATATTCTATATTAATTGAATGAATTTGTTTTCTATTTAAAGGGTTCACAACACTATATATTGAGTCCTCAAGAAAATAAAGAAAAATCATAAAAGAAAAAAAAAGTGTAAGATAATGTCTTCACCGATTAAACCCAAATCTAACAACTCAATCTAACCTAGGTATATAAAGAAAAGTTTTTAGCCATAGAATTGATTTTTCCTTCTTTTTTCTCCTTTTAAAAAGGGTTGAAGAAACAAGTAAGTATAATGACTCTCTCTTAAATTGTTTTCAATTGAGGATTTTATAGATGGTGGTTTAAAGAATTGTTTAAGGGTTTTTATGGTGTTTAATATATTGATTTGATATATGGATGATTTAATAGGTGTAATTGATGTTTTAGGGTATTAATTTTGGCTTCAAACGAAGTAATTGAGGACTAGAATTTTGGGTTTTAAGAATCTGCAAAATTTTAAAAACTGACATATCAAGATTCTAAAATCTCAATAAACCAGTTAATCGTATGGTTTGTTGGTGTCAGTTGACAGGTTGGTATTAACACGTCAACTAGTTGACCTGTGGTGGCAGTCGACCGATTTATCAAACAATAGGGGTTAATCAATTTTGTTAGGTTCAATTAGTTTGGGATATATTCAGGATCAATTTGGTGGATCTGTATCAATTTTATAATTACATTTTGATCGCTAATATTAGAGTTGTGATCTTTTATGTCATCTATTACAGGTTATTTTTTAGTATGTTTTTGTATTAATTATAGGTTCTGCTAACAATATTCCTCCTAACAATTTTTAGTAATCTCCAGTTCTATGTCTGTTATCTTTTGCTTTTGTTTTTCGAATGAGATAATCTTTAATATATATGTAATATAAATAATTTATGTATATTGGTTGAACTCACCCGTTCATCTTAATATTATTTTCAAGTTTTTAACTCTTGTTAGCAAGTTAACTTTTGGTTGAGAGTTCTTGCTATTTCATTTGTTGGTATGCTTTGCTTGCTTCTACAAAGCTTTTCTTTTTATTTTTTTTATACGATATCTTAGACGCTTGATTATTATGCTATTTTTATTCAAGTCTAGATTTTATTTTAAAGATTGGATTTTATTTAGTGTAATAAGTATTTTGAATTATTAATTATTTTTATTAGTTATGAGAAATATTCTAGAAAATTATGAAATGTTGTGATATTTTTATATGTTTGTTTTATGATATGTATGTTCTAAGATCTAGCATATGTGAGGTGTCATCATAGCATTGTTTCTGCGTTGTCAGTCACAGACCTGGAATTCAGGTCATGACAAAAAAAAAAAAAAAAACAATATGCTCTCTCTTCTCATTATTTTACTAGAATTTCTCAATACCAATTAGAGTATTCTACCATAAAACTAGGTTTTTTCTTTCTTTTTTTCTTTCTATTCTGCCTTTATCAATCCTATTATTTAATCTAGATGTCCCCTACAAGAAAATTTGCATGAAAAAATTTGCTTGTTTTTTTCATATACTTCAATTGCAAAAAAGACATCTGCAATAACGCCTGGTCCAATAAAGATAATATATGGTTAATTTGTCTTTCTATTGAACTTCTCTACGAATGAAATGATTGATCAAATCTAAACAACAATTTCTTGTTATATGGCTATACATTATACTAACAAATAAAAATTCCATTTAATTATTTATATCAAAAATAAATCAGATTAATATATTTAATAGTTAGATTGTTAACACAATTATTCCACGGCTCTCTTGGTTAATACATGGCGCTGGTAAATTACGGGTTCAAGCACCAGTAAATAGACAATATTTTTATATTATGTGATAGATAACTTGTTGTCTGTTATAATTTTATTTAAAAAAAATACGGATAATATATCGTTAGCCTTGTATAAAAAGAAAAACAGGCCTACAAGCTCAATACTTGTTATTAATGGCGCTTTTGTTTTGTTTTTTTATTTTTTTTTAATTTTACCTTTTAATATTAAGTTTTTTATAACTTTATTATTTAATATTAGATTAATTGTTAGTCAATTTTTATATTTTTTATTATATAATAATAATAAAAAAAAACCAATCCAATTGCATCATATATCGTGAGTTTGATAAGTTGACTATAATAAAACTAACATTTTTCTTTTTATTTGATTTGTTTTTTAGACTTACCTGGTTAATAATTTTATTTAAATTTTTTTTTTACACATTTTAATTTTAAAACTCGAGTTAAATAAAAAGTTAATTATTGATTTTTCTAGTTTGAATCATTATAACATGTTGAAGAGAATTGTAAAATATTCTTGAATATATATTCTAATTTTTTTTAATCAAAGTCACATCAACAACGTGATAAATGAACTAGTAATTCTCTATGTTTGGTTTTTCTTCTTGTATGAAATCATGAAATGGTAGGTGACTGGCCTAGATGAAGCACCCCTCTTTTGGGCTTAAACTGATTATGTCATCAATGGACCCAAGACCGGGCCTAAAACTTGTCCAGCCCATCACCATGAGGCCGGAGACAAGGCCTAATCTAAAACCCGGTGGGGGCATCCATCCCATCCGGGCTTCTCATACATCTGTATGGAAAAAACAAATAAAAAAAATCAATTTATATGATAATAATAAATAAAAACAAGGAAATGTGCTTACTTTGTAATCACTCCGATAAAGGATGGTGGTAGCAAAGTCAAAAGGTGGGCAGTTCCACAGCCGCAATAGTGCTCTTTGAAGTGAAGAAAGGAGTACCATTTCGCTTGCCTGAAAATCTCATCCACCACAGTCGCCTCTGATGTGATGCCCATATATATATATATGTTAGGAATTAGTTTCATTATAACATAAATTAACAATTAAATATTTAATGTTTTTAATCATCATGATTAATTCTTATTGGAATTTTTATTTATTTATTTTAAACACAATCCAACAATAAATGAAACCTAATAAATACATTCAAATAATACTTAACGGATATTCTAAAGAATTAATCATGCTAATTAAATACATCAAATAATTGTTATTTTAAATTATAATGTTTTAAGTGTTTATAATAAATAATAAAAAAAAACACACGAGTTGATTAAGAACATTAAATGACTCTTAACAAGCAACCTAAGGGCACCCATTAGTCTAACCTTTTTTTTTCCTATAAATATGATTTATTATTGTCTTTTTTTCTTTTTCATAACTATAAGTCATATATAATATATCATGAAATCCCATCAAAATGGATGAAAATATAAGATTCAAGAAATATTAAGAAAAATAAATTCAATGTAATGTTGCTTTCTTTTTATATATGAATATTTTGAAGAATAATGGTAATATTTCCAAAATTTTGTTCCCAAGTTCACTTCTTGTAAAACTTCAACAATTATTAGAATTATGCGATTTATTAGCCAAATTCACTTATTTAATACATCAAATTCCCATTTAATGCATAAACATTTTCGGGAACTTGAATTGGCTCAAAATATTGATAAATATAGACAAGATTAGCATCAATTACCCTAATTTGTAGTTGCTTGCACAGTTGAAAATATATTTTCCATTTTTTAGTATCAAGAGATTTTATAATCTTACAAACAATTCTAATAGAAACTAATTAATTCTCCTCTTGGAGGTTTAATTTATATAATTTTCCTTCATATTTTATGAAAAGTAATTCTAAATATTAAGAAAATATGAAAAAATAAAAATACATATGAATAGTTGGATTACCAGAGCTACAAGTAAGTTTCTTTTAAAAATCATAATCCAGTGGCTACTGTGTATTTTTTCGTCTTTTTTAATCACATATATATATATATATATATATATATATATATATATATATATATATATATATATATATATATAGCATTAAAAAGAATAGTTTTCTTTTTTGTTTTCCAATGAAGCCTTAATACCTTTTTTCCCCTATAAATACACCTACAAGTACTCGTATCTTGTGCTAAAATCTTAGACCAACAGAAAATGAAGAGTCCTTTTGTGTTCTTTTCAGTTCTTCTGATTTCAGTTTCATTGCCAAACTCGATTGCACTTCCAGACAACTTTCTGCAATGTCTTACAGAAAATTCTCAGCCTACAAATCCCATTTCTGATGCTATCCATACTCCTGACAATCCTTCATTCACAACAGTTTTGCAGTCATATGCCAGAAACCTAAGGTTCCTGACGCTTTCAACACCAAAACCCCTTGCTATCATAGCCGCGAAGCACGAATCCCATGTCCAAGCAACCATTATTTGCTCTAAAAAACTTGGCTTGCAGATCAGAATTCGGAGTGGCGGTCACGATTATGATGGACTTTCGTATGTTTCTAATGTCCCTTTTATTATTCTTGATATGTTCAATCTTCGATCGATCAATATTGATATTGAAGATGAAAGTGCTTGGGTTCAGGCTGGAGCGACTCTTGGCGAAGTTTATTATAGAATTGCAGAGAAAAGCAATGTCCATGGATTTCCTGCAGGTGTCTGTCCTACACTAGGCGTTGGGGGACACTTTTCAGGTGGTGGATATGGCAATATGATGAGAAAATATGGCCTGTCAGTGGACAATATAGTTGATGCACAAATAATTGATGTCAGGGGCAGGATTCTTGATAGAAAATCTATGGGAGAAGATCTCTTTTGGGGCATTAGAGGAGGAGGTGCAGCAAGCTTTGGAGTCATCCTTTCCTGGAAAATAAAATTGGTTCCAGTCCCGGAAATTGTCACAGTTTTTAGTGTTGGCAGAACTCTGGAGGGTGTTGGTGACCTCGCTTGGAAGTGGCAACAGATTGCAGCTGATAAACTAGATAATGATCTCTTCATAAGATTGATGCTACAGCCTGTAAATGGAACTCAAGAAGGGAAGAAAAGTATACAGGCATCCTTCGTTGCCATGTTTCTTGGCCGAGCAGAAAGACTCCTTTCGGTGATTAATGAAAGCTTCCCTGAATTAGGCTTACAGGCGAACGACTGCGTTGAAATGAGATGGATCGAATCTGTCCTGTTTTGGGTCGGCATGCCTAATGGAACTCCTATTGAAGTTTTACTTGACAGGATTCCAAAGGGTGTGAGCTATCTGAAACGGAAATCAGACTATGTTAAAGAACCTATTTCAAAGGAAGGTTTGGAATCCATTTGGAAGGTTATGACTGAGGTTGGAGAAGTGGCAATGCTCTGGAATCCTTATGGTGGAAAAATGAGTGAGATTTCGGAGACGGAAACTGCATTCCCGCATAGAGCTGGAAACATATTCAAGATCCAATATTCTGTGAATTGGAAGCAAGAAGGAATTGACACCACCAACCATTATGTCAATTTGACAAGAACTCTCTTTGAAGCCATGACTCCTTATGTCTCAAAGAACCCGAGGGAAGCATTCCTCAACTACCGTGATATCGACATTGGTAGCATTGGCAGCCATGGAAATGGGACATTCCAGGAAGCAAGTGTTTATGGGCATAAGTACTTCAAGGATAACTTTGACAGATTAGTGCAAATTAAGACAAGGGTTGATCCTGATAACTTTTTCAGGTATGAACAAAGTATTCCAACTCAATCATCATCTTACAGTAAGATCCTATGAAGATTGTAGAGAATTATTAAGAATTAGTTCATCTCCTGCTTGTCTGAGTATGCTCAGTTTCAGGACAGAAATTGAAAGTCTTATACTCAGGAAAGAAAAAATAAAGATGTTAGTTTTTTCCCCGTAGTTTTTTAAAGTGATTTTTCTAATTATGGTTTGAAGGAATTTGTTGTATACTGTGTTGAAGAATAATTAATTTGAACTTCAAGAATAAAAATCTTCGGTTGCAATTTCAATTTTTATATTTTTCTACTAATCAAGAACAGGAATGCTTATGTGACTTGACAAGAAAATTAGACCTTCTTGATTTAAGAAGAAATTAAAGCAAGAAGTGCATTTTACTCCAATGCACATTTTTTTTTGGTGCAAGAAGTGGTTTGATTTAATATTTCGATAAAGATATTAGATATTAGATATAACACGAACTATATAAAAATATTTAAATAATTAAAAAAGGATTCATCACCCTAAGTGAATTAAGAAAAATATTTCACATATTTTCAAATAATATTGATAATAAATCCTTGTACAAGGCGCGAAATGAGATTTGAAAGAGTTTTAAATCTTAATCCATGAATCAATGATTATGGTGTTGAAAACAAACATGATTTGACAGAGACAATAATTACACAAAGAAATAGATTACTGTAGACCGTAAGTGATTTCACTGTAAACTACACTGTTTGGGTTTGCTCTTTACTAAAAGCACTGTGGGTTAGGGAGGCATAATGGTAGGGCTACTTTTGCCACAGAGAGTTGCAAAGATTGTAGGGGATGAGGTTGTCTTTTTGAGTGGGGAGAAAATTTTCGGTTCAGATTTTGGTGGAGTTGTACGATCCAGGCTGCAGACACCTGGTGCTCGGCTTAAAACTTAGATGCTAGGGCCAAACCCGTGTGCCTGGCAGCAGCCCCGAAAACGGACACCTGGCGCCAGGACCAGTGAGCGAGCCTGATAGCAACACCAGGCTGCAGACACATGGCACGGGGCTGTCATGCCCTATGCGCTAGGTAAACTCACACGTCTTGCTAAACACCCGAAGAGCAGGTCTACAAGCCCGCCCGTATGGGTCTGCAGACACGTGCTTTGGGTGCAGACCTCGGCGAACGGGCCTGCAGCCACGCGAGCCTGGGGCATGTGCCCAGTGCTGTTGACTCTGTAGACCTGGGCGTTGGGTGTAGACTCGCATGCCGGAGTCAATTGTGATCCGCACCTTAGGTCTGCAGACCCTGCAAAGGAGAAAAATGAAAAAAAAAATCAATTAATATTATTATTGTTATCGTTAATAATTTTTTTAAAAAAAAATTATTACTATAAAAAATTTGGTCAAACAAGTTCAATACTATTATTAATATAATAAATATTATTATTTGTATTCTAAATTATTATTTTTATTATAATTAATATTACTCATATAATAATTAATAAATTTGTAGAAAATATTATTAATATTAAATATATATATATATATATTTAATTTGAAGGGTAAAATTAAAAATTATTATCACTATTGTTATTATTTTTATTGTCATTACCAGATTTTAAAAAAACATTATTGCTACCATCGAAGAAAAACATAATTGTTTTTCCTTAATTCATATTAAGATGTTTTTGTATTATTTTGATGTGATTATATAAAAAATAGATTTTAAAAAATAAAAAATATTATCTCAATATATGTTTTTAAAAAATATTTTAAGATATTTCCAATTTTATTTTTTTCACTCTTGAAATTTTTTTTCTTTTTTCTTTTTGATTTTTTTCATACTGTAAAGAGAAAATAAATTAATGTGACCCTTTTTATATTATATAAAAGTTTGGTGTTGATAATGTTTTTTCATTTCAGGTTGGGTTGAATTTCCTTATTAAAGCATGCTTTTTTTTTGCGTTCCAAAAATATTTTGAAAAAAATTTGCATTTTTTTATTGTTTTCTTTACTTCAAATTCATATTTTTTATTTATTTATATATTTTTTAAAAAATATATTGAGATTAGGTCTAGCTGCGCAGCCGGACTCAAGAAGAATATATTAAATTGAGTCCTGCCCAGCAGGACCGGCCATTCAAGTTAGGTCCTGCCCCAGAAGGACCCAAAATAGCGCGGCTGGACCCGTTAGCCTTGGCTCTTATTGCCAACAGGACCCATCAGCGTGGGTCTTATCCTAAGCAAGACCCATCAGCGTTAGGTCCTGCCTCAAAAGGACCCAAAATAGCGCGATTGGACCCTTTAGCTTTGGCTCTTGTTGCCAACAGGACCTATCAGCGTGGGTCCTGTCCTAAGCAAGACCCATTAGCGTTGGGGCAGGACCCAATGCTTTCAAATTTTTTTTTTCTCTCATGTAATTTTTTTCATGTAATAAAGAGAAAATAAATTGATGAGAGTTTTTTTATATTGTTTAAAAGTTGGGTGATCATAATTTTTTTTTCATTTGAGATTTTGTTGAATTTTCTTATTAAAGCATGTTTGTTTTTGTGTTTAAAAAATTCTTTGAAAAAAATTTGAAATTTTTTATTTTTTCTCTAACATTATCATATTAAAATTGATGGAGCTCTCAATAGATTTTTAATTCACATCATATACTTTATATATTTGTATTATATAAGAGATTTTTTTAACAATAAAATCCATTAAAAAATAATTTATAAATATTATAATATAATATTATTTTGGGTAATAGAAGATATTTTAATTTTATAACATTAGTGTATGAGATTGAAAGTTTTATCAATTTTTTATTGTCTTTAGATTTTTTATTCAGTATTTTTGAATTATATGTATTATTAAATATAAATAAATTATGTGTTTGGTCTTGTTGGTGACAAGATCTAAAATAGCTTTAGGTCCGGCTGCACAACAAGACCCAATAAGTTTGGGGACCCCAAAACACTAGGTTCGCCAATTCTCTTGGGCCGCCCTTAGGACCCAACTTCGTTAGGTCCGGTGTCAGGACCCAATTATCTTGGATCCTGCTTCAGGACCCAAGACTAGTGTGTCCTGAGTCCGGATCCAATTCTAGTCCTGCATCAAGACTTAAAGGAAATGGGTCATGCCTCAGGACCCAATGTTAATGGATCCTGCTTCAAGACCTATCTCGATTGGGTCCTGTCTTTGCACCCAATTCGCTTGGTTCTACGTTAGAACCCAATTCTCTTGGGTCTAGCATCAGCACCCAAGGTTCATGGTTTTTGATCAGGACCCGAGGTTCTTAGGTCTTAAGTTTCTAAATATTATTATTTGTGTTATAAATATTATTATTTTTCTTATAATTAAAAGTATTAATATAAAAAATATGATTATTTTTATTATAATTAATATTATTAATAAAATAATTAATAAATATGAAAAACAATTATTATCAATATTGAAAAATAATCTTAGATTTGATTTGAAGGATAAAATTAAAAATTATTATTATTGTTGTTGTTATCATCATTAATAAATTTTTAAAAATGCTATTATTACTATTGACGAAAAACCATTTTTTTTTAAGATTAAAAGATATAAAAATTTAAGCAGATGAATTAAATAGACCCGAAGCTCTTGGGTTTGGCGTTGCAGCCAAACCCAATACTTTTGATTTTATATTATTTTTTATATTTTTATAAAAATAAATTAGCGTGGGTCATCTACTAGTATGGATTAAAGTGGCTGCAGCAGTGAATTAGATATTTGCTTTAGTTTTTCTTAATTAATAATAATAATTAAAGCATCCCATCCCTTGATGCTGCTGGGAAGAATAGGATGGTAGTGTGGATATTGACTTTTACGTGATAGGGTCCTACCTGCTGCCTTGAAATTAATTAGTCTACTCTATATATTAGAAAGTGGCTATTAGCATGCATGATACCAATTTGTTTAAATTCTTAATTTTCGTAGAGCATAATGTCAAAGAAACATTCTACTATAGTTTTATATATATATAAAGATTATGTATTTTCAATAGAAATAAAAACGTGAAGTATATACTTCGGATAAGAATTCATATGGTTGTGCAATTCAAAAGAACAACCATTAAGACATAAGTTTGTCATGGCGACAATGCATCGTGTCCTGACAGTGGATGCATGTGATTTCCAGGTGACTATGACATCAACTCAGGTCACAGATTCAATTAAGGATGAGATCCGGTGTATAAAACTCGGGTTATAAATTAAATATGTTAATTTTTTAAAAAGTAAAAATAATTTTTTTTTAAAAAAGAAGATATAGTTCAATTCTCATTCTATTAAATACAAAAGGATAAAATTAGGTAAGAAAATGATAAATAAACTGGTTCGATTCAACCCGGATTAACATGACAAACTTGTAATCTAGATAATAAGAATCGAGTCAACCCAGGTTAATCCACCAAATTCGTTGTCCAGTTCATGAGATCGAGATAACCCAATAGAAAATAAAACAAAGAAAATCTCAAGGTCTATTTTTTTTTTTTTTAAAAGAAAAACCAATGTCAAAAGATGAAAACTAAACAGAAAATACCTAAACAAATATATAAACTCGAGTTAAATTTTTAAATTCGTAACCCGAGTCATTAGAATAAAAGCACCCCATCTCATAAAAACCAAAAAGCTTAATTCTCAACCAGTCAAATATTGAATAATAAAATTAAAAAAAAATCCCAATTATACAAAAAAATCCAAAACAAAATAAAAAAATAGTAATTAAAAGAATGAGGATTAAAATAAAAATTAAAAATAATTTTGATTTTTGATGGAAATGTGAAATTAAAAAGAAACATCAAATTAGCAAACAGACCCAAAAGAAAAAAAATAATTAAAAATAATAAGGATTAAAATTGAAATAAAAAATCAAAGCAAATTTTTTATTGATAGATAAAATTGAAAAGAAATTAATTTAACAAAAAAAACCCAAAAAGAAAAAAACAATACAAAAAAATGAGGATGTAATTGAAAACATGTCAAAATTTTACAAATGGTCAAGAATAAAATTTGAAATCAAAATAATAGGGATTAAAATTCAAATCTCAAAACATCATGGGAAAACTTTGAAATTCTACATGACAACTTGATTTTCTAGGGGAGAAGAGAGACAACAGGGGAGAAGAAAAAAAAGATGTCACCTCCCACTTCCTAACCAATCATTTTTTTAATTATTTTTTATATCTATTTAAATACCAAATTGCCTCTTATCCCACTTTATTATAACAAAAAATTTAGTCTAAACAAATGAAAATTCTCCTAGATGTTAGTTTTAAAAATTTTTATTTGAAGGGTAGTTTGGTTGTTTTGCTGTAATTTTAGAATGAAAAAAGATTTTCTTACCCCCAAACTATATAATATTAGCTAAAGGGTCTTTTGCAAAGATCGAGTCATAGTTATGAAATCAGCCCGGGGTTGACTCAAGATCCTAACGACTCGAGGTCTTGGCCGGGTTTCAAATAATAAAAACTCAGGCTTGCAATCAGTCTTGTAAAACTCTGGTGACTCGCCGGGTCAACCCAAGACCTGACTTTTTTTACATTTTTTATTTTTTTTGAATAAACCATAAAAATATGAAATTAATTTATGAATACTTAGTCTTATATATCTTTTTTTATATATAATTTACATCCACATGGATTGTTTCTTAACTTTTTATGTGTGATACTATACTACACTTCATATTTTTTTTTTATAGTCTATACCCACATGGATTTTTTCTTAACTTTTCTATGTGTGATATTATACAACACTTCACATATTTTTTTTATAGCCTATACCCACATGGATTGTATCTTAATTTTTCAATGTGGGATAATTATATATAACTTATATCTATATGAATTGTTTTTTAATTTTTTGATGTGAGATAAGTATACCAACTTCACATTTCTTTTTTATAGCTTACATTTCTATTCATATGAATTATTTTTTAAACTTTTCTATACTTCATGTTTCACATTTTTATCTATATTCACATATATTTTTTCAAGAGTTTTTCATGTGAAATATTAAACCCTAGCTCAAATATAATTTTTATTTTTCTAAGTTGACTGGATAAATTAGAACCTGATTCTTGTGTAGATCAGCTCCTAAATGGAGTTTAATAACTATGAAATGAACTAATCCAATTGCTTGTTTAAGTATTTTTGGTTAGACGAGCACAACTGAGAACCTGATTCTTGTGTAGATCAACTCCTAGATGGAGTTTAATAACTATGAAATGAACTAATCCAATTGCTTGTTTAAATATTTTTGGTTAGACGAGCACAACTGTTATTATACTGTTGCAATAAATAATATTCCTGAGTACGGGTGAATAGTTTTTCTCTGAAGGGGTTTTAGTTTTTGTTAAAGCTATATTGGTATTGGAGATGCCGACTTTTACTTAGCAGAACGAAATTCCTTGCCGTGTGTTATATGTCTTGTAATGGATAGTTGACAAAATAGAAAAAGAAAACGATGGAAGGAGACTGTATAGTGCTAGATAGCCATACAAGAGCCCGTGCTTGATAGCCAACAACCTTCATCCTCATGAAAAAGTCAATAAAAATGAAAAGTACCACCCTCTCTCTCTCTCTATGTATATATACATAGAGAGAGAGAGGGGGGGGGGGGGGGGGGGGGGAGGGAGAGTATAGACCTATGGGATATTCTAGTATTGAGTAATCTTTTGACCAAAAAATATATAATTGAATTAATCTACACCAACTTTATCTTATTCTTTAATTATAAGTAAAAAAATTTATATATTTTTCGTACTAACACTCAGGTCAAAGATTTTGTTCTAATCTCCAAAATATTTTATTATTAATAATATATATAGTAAATGAGATGTACATAATACTATGGATTCATTCATGGTCTTATCATTAACTGCTCTTTAAAAAATCGTACTAAGGACCGGAAGGCTTGGGGACTCTCAAAGGATCGAACTATATAAAAACAAAGAGAAAGGGTTAGAAACTTCAAGCAGATCAATCATTTTTAGAAGTGTTAGTTTGGCATCGAGCTGGTTTTTGTTTTTTTAAATGTTTTTAAATTATTTTTTATAAAAATATATTAAATTGATAATTTCTAAATGTTTTTTTAATGTTTCAATATTATAATATCAAATTTGAAGTTAGCAAATAGTATAGAATATTGTTTTTTTTTTCCTTGAATATTTCCAAGTCAACCCTTGGCATGCTCAATACAAGAAGTTAATCCTTTAGCCAAATGATTTGAATACATCGATCATTTTCTTCTCGAATATCAAGTATAAGATCTTTCCCTCCTTGTTTGATCCTAATCTCATCTTCAATTAAAAAACTTTCCCTCCTCGATTTTTTTTAATCCATTCCTTGTTTTAATTTTTCAGTTCCTTAATTACTTTTCTATCTTTATTTTGAGAAAAACCAATTTAAATATTCAACCATTTGTGATATACTCAAGAATATATATTCAAAAAAAAAAAAAAGAATATATATTCCATAATATTACAATATTGTCATAAAACACGCTGTCATTAGTGTCACGTCATCGCATTTCCCAGCTATTTATGTACTCAAACATAGAATTTTATAGTGGATAGAGGGTAATTAATGATATTTTAGATTTAGATTTTAAAACTAATGCTCCAAGAAAATTTATTAATTTTTTTAAATGCAAAAAAACAGTTTTAAAACTATCCAATATATTAATAAATGAGTTAATATGAAGATTATAATTTCTTAACGATTATAAAAAACAAAATAATTGTTTATCTTATTTATCAGGGTCAAAAGTCAGTGCACAAGATGCAATAAAATTCGGCTGCTTGCCAACATGCCCTTTGCAAAGTATTGTATAAATGATTTCACGCTAAATTAGAAAAATCCAAGCAGTGCTGACTTGCCAAACAGCACCACATGATTCCCATTTTCTCCACCGAGTTTTCCATGTTGAATTTTCTCTCAAAAAGACGTTAATCCTTTCCGAGCGTTGAAGAAGACAACACTTATTTTCCTTTAAATACTTTCTCTTTGCTCAACCAAAACCCACACAAAGAGAATCATTCTCTTAATCTCACAATGGCAGAACCAACCCTTTTAGCCTTTCTTTTACTTCTTCTTGTCTTCAATGTACCGTCCGGTTCTTTCTCTGCCAAAACTAATGATGAATCAGTGTATGAATCTTTCCTTCAGTGCCTAGAAAAAAATACAAATCCCCAAGACAAAATCTCAAACCTTGTTTACTCACAATCCAACACAGCTTACACTTCAGTTTTAAGAGCTTACATAAGAAACGCACGTTACAATACTTCAGCAACACCGAAACCACTTGTCATTGTAACTCCAACTCAAATATCCCATGTTCAAGCCACAGTTATTTGCACCAAAAAAGTTGGTTACCAGCTCAAAATCAGAAGTGGTGGACATGATTATGATGGGATTTCTTACATTTCTGACACACCCTTTTTCATTCTTGACATGTTTAACCTAAGGTCCATTGAAGTGGATATCAAGGATGAGTCTGCTTCTGTTCAGGCAGGTGCTACTCTTGGTGAACTCTACTATAAAATCTGGGAAAGCAGCAAGGGTCATGGTTTTCCTGCTGGGGTTTGTCCTACAGTTGGTGTCGGTGGGCATTTAAGTGGTGGGGGTTATGGCAATATGTTGAGGAAATATGGGTTGTCTGTTGATAATGTGTTGGATGCACAGATTGTTGATGTTAATGGGAAACTTCTTGATAGGAAAGCAATGGGGGAGGATCTTTTCTGGGCGATTCGTGGAGGAGGAGGTGGAAGTTTTGGGGTTATAATTTCTTACAAGATCAAGCTTGTTCCGGTTCCTAAGACAGTTACTGTTTTCAGAGTTGAAAGAACACTTGATCAGAATGCTACTGATGTTGTTTACAAGTGGCAATTAGTTGCTCCTACAATAAGCAATGATCTTTTCATGAGGATGCTTTTGCAGCCTGTGACAAGGAAAGGTAAACAGACTATTAGAGCATCAATTGTGACATTGTATTTAGGGGATTCTGATAGTCTCGTGGCTTTACTGGGAAAAGAATTTCCTGAGTTGGGATTGAAGAAGGAGAACTGTAACGAAACAAGCTGGATTCAGTCTGTGTTATGGTGGGCTAATTTTGATCTTGGAACATCACCAGATGTTCTTCTTGACAGGAATCCTAATGATGCCAATTTCTTGAAGAGGAAATCAGATTATGTTCAGAAACCAATTCCAAAAGATGGGTTAGAATGGTTGTGGAAAAAGATGATTGACGTAGGCAAGACTGGATTGGTTTTCAATCCTTATGGTGGTAGAATGAGTGAAATTCCCGCCTCGGCAACGCCATTCCCTCACAGGGCAGGCAATTTGTATAAGATCCAGTATTCAATGAACTGGCAAGAAGCTGGAAAGGAAGCAGACAAGAAATTCATGACTCAAATAAGGAGGCTTCACAGTTACACGACCTCATTTGTTTCCAAGAATCCAAGGAGTGCATTTTTGAACTACAGGGATCTTGACATTGGTGTTATGGTGCCTAATAAAGATAGTTTTGAGCAGGGTAGTGTCTATGGTTACAAGTATTTCAATGACAATTTTGATAGGTTGGTGAAGGTAAAGACTGCAGTGGATCCAGAAAATTTCTTCAGGAATGAACAGAGCATCCCTACTCTACCAAGAAAGGCATAGAAGATTTCAATAGTGATTAACCGATCGGTTACGTAAATGGTTTGTAATGGAAATAATTTATAGCTCCTTTATTTTAATTTAAAGGCTACATCATTGCTTTTTGGTGGAATTATGCCCTTGTATCATTATTGTTCTTTTCTTTTTATTCCTATAATTTATAAAATAAATATTCTGGGCTCCCTTTAGAGTAATGTAAATCTTGTGATCATTGCTTCACATAGTTGCCTGCTTGAAGGCTGAAAATTGAGAAATCCCTTGGTACCAAAGTGTTTGATTTTTCGTCGGTTGCTATCTCATGAATGAATGGTACTTGTTTTGCCATATAGCAACTTCATCTACGACCACAGAACACAGAAGATGATAGAAGGTGCATTAACTAACTCTAGAAATTCTCAAAGTCATACCTTACCCTTCTCCCTTTTCACATGAGGGATGTGAAGGGAAGAGGAAACGAAGCTTATCAGTTATCATTCATGTATGGAAGCTTCAAGGCTCTTGACATTCTGATTCTGATTAGAAAACTGTCGACTGCTTAAACCCCATGATTCTTGCCATGGTTTTAAGGAAGGAACATGTGCTAGCTTTATGTTCAATTCCGTACAAAAGGATTCCATATGCTGTTGTGCAAGAATTTGTCTTCGGTCATACACATATGACAAGTCTCCGGTCTCCACATGGCTGACTAAGATAATACTCAAAAAACAATTGCTTGTGTCCACCTCCTTTAGATTCTTTTTACATCTCTTCACTTGTACAAAATTATTATTTAAGAGGGTGTTTAAAGTTTTTTTTTTTTTTTTTGTTAAAATTTAGATAATGGATTGGTTGAGTTAATCTTAGATTAATTAAAATAAAATAATGTTATTTTAATTTATTTTTTTAAATTAAAGAGTTTGGATGGAGTCAATAGAATCTTAACCTAACTTGTGGAGTTGATGAAATTAAATATTGTTTACAGGTAAATAAAATAATGTCATATGCTTTATGATTGACATTTGTACTTTGCAATCCGTGATATATATATATACAGCATCACATGGCCATTACAATTATTGCCCTTCCAACTTTTCCTTTAAAGATTTTTCACTATGATATTATCCTTCTTCATCAATGTTGTGTGCCCTGCCCCAGTTGCATCAACTGGCTTTATAACTACCACATGCGGCTTGTATTGATGTCGACCCTCAATTTATAATAGACCTCGGCCATAACTCATGAATCAAACAAGGAGACTTTATTTTTATTTATTTATCTGTGTCCTCCTCATGCTCATTCTCTTCTTCCTGGTAGCTACCTTTGTTAGCTTAATTATTGCAGGAGTAGACTGAGTTTAGAATGCAGGACTCGGGGGCGACGATGAGTTCAGAATGTCTCTGGGTTTAGGGATGATGAAAATGTCAACGCTCATTCCAGCCATGCAATCTGAATAAGAAATAAATATAGTGGTATAGCTAGTCTAACAGTTTTCTTTTTCTTTTTTCTTATCTAGCTTGATGATACTAGATGGTATGAAGATCCTGAATATAAAAATCATCAGTTATCACTTCGAGATTGAGAGAAATATCATATATAGTTATGAAATTTAATTTATTTAATTTTATTATCTTAATCTAAGACTCGAGATCAATGAAGATTAATTAAAATAATATTATTTTAAATTTTTTATTAAAAACAAAATTAAAACCATCTTGTTTTTAAATTTATTAAAAGTTAGTTTCATTTTAGTTTAGATTAGATTGTAAGCTGATAAATTAAATCAACCGAGGTTTAACTAGATTAATTCTCTATCTAGTCTAACATAAAACATAACCTAAACCGAGTTGGATCATCGAAATAACCTACTTTCACTGAAATGAGTTTTACAACAATGAGAGAGACTCGTGCCATTAAACATCCCACCAATGTGATCGATAGCCCATCATATCAGTTAGGCAATATTTTGGGAGCCCGAATCATATCTGAGTGCTATGAATTTCATCCTCCAAGTTTTCATGCATTGACTGGGCTTGGACTGAGGGCACATGGCCAGAAGTTGCCATGGGTTTTAACTGAATATACTATGCGAACCAGTAGAAGAGTTCTTCTGTAAGGTAAAAAGCCAGAGCCCATCTACAATTTGGTAGGTTTCCCAATACGATTGAATCTCTATTTAAATTATGGATGCCCAGTTGTTAGTTGTTGGTCATGTAATTATACTATAAACAATGCTAATTAATCATTAAAAAAAAATATGATAAGAAATACAAGATTTACATAAACTATTGGATAATGATATTAAGGATTCACTCTAGGTCACATTAATTTAATCATTCACATGTATTTTTCTTGGAATTTGTTCTTATTATATTTTCTTAATGCTTAATATTACTTTTGTTTAAATTACTCGTGTCATATACATATATGATGTAGAAGTTTAGAATATTGTAGCTGCGATGAGTGGTGGTGTCGATCCTTGTGCTCTTACTATATAAAAAGAATTCACAGAAATTGAATACTGTAGAAATAGCAATCAAGAGCAATAGATGAACAATAATTAAATTGAAAAATTAAAATTATTTCCATAAAACCAATGAACTAACCACTCCTACATCATTCTTCAAATTTTAGATTCATAGAAAAAAAACATACTATTAATTGTGATTCAAATTTCAAAATTTCCATAAAATCATAAAAAAACCTCATAAAGAACTGAGTTTTTTTATTGCTGTGATCTTGGATTAGAGAAGTGACTAGATTAATGGTCATAAGCCTTCTTACAAAACAAATTCAATGTTAGTACAGTGGATCCTCCGATTCTAAAGTTAGCAAATGTAAAAGGAATAGAATGTGGAAGCCAAGAGAGCAATATATGATGTGATCAGCTTGAGTTAACTTATCCATTTACTTGGTGATCATTTCTATTTATAGAAATTTCAGAACCAAATCATGACAACTGAGACTATGGTGGTTATAATAATTTAGAAGAGAGGGTTCGATTGTACTAAGTGTAGGGTTTAGGTTAGGATTAAGATTGGTCCAAGGTTGAGTTGTCGAACCCACTTCTTCTCATCTAGCTTCCCTTTCCTCCCACACTCGGTTAGGCTGCAGACCACTTTTTCTTATTTTATCCTTCTTCCCCGCTTGACCATAGGTTGGGTTAGGTGGTCACATGTTAGGTTATTTGATAACATGTTGGGTTTGGTTGGGTTGTTGGTGACTGGGTGTTAAGCTGTGATGACCTAGTGTTAGGCTGGTCGACCAAATATTGCGGTTTTTTTTTTGTTAAAGCTTCAGAGTTCACTATCTGCTTCTTCTTCCATATTTTCCAGTCATAATTCTCAATGATCCATAACTCTATGAAACGCTCCTCTTTCTCCTTACGTATTATGGCAAGATTTCCCCATACTAGCTAGGCGAGCATAAGCCAACGAAGTGAACACCTAGCAAATTAATACAACTGGGTTGAATCTAAGAAATGACTCGTAAAAATTCACCTCCTCCCGCAATTCCTTGCATAAATCTTCGAATCCAAAACCTCTCATCTAAGTTGTTGCATTGATATGAATCTCTACTCATACAAAAACCTAGGCTGAGAGAACCTCGTGATTTTGTAGTGCAAAGGGTTGAACTTTGTAAAATCATGTCAATTGCTTTAGTCCGATATCGAGTCTTTCAATTCAGAATTTTTTTTCATTAATCGATATATTAGGATTGCACACATAATATCAAACAATGCTATTTAGGTATTGGAGAATGTGTGCAAAGCAAGTGATGAGGATTGAAGCGAATGCTATTGGATTTGGGTTAAAGGATAATAACAACGGTAAGTCTCGGGAACACCAACAAAACAAAGTCTCATGTCTTAAACATGCCAACTTGTATAAAGAGAGGGTATATAAAACAAAGTTCCATATCTTAAACACGCAAAACTTTTATAGAGAGCGGTGTACGAGGAAAACCCAATTTATTATTGAAGACAATAACCCTTAATATAATAGCTAGTGGCTACACTATTGATCGGGTCATGATGCTTTACCGCCTTGTTAGCCCAACTATCGCATAGGGATCTCGGGCTTACCCTAATAGAGATAAGTTGAGTGCCCGTTGAGCTAGCTAGACTACCTAGGAAATCGGTCCAGTTGGGCTTGTCATTGGTGCGTTTAGTTTGTATCGAAAAAGGGAAAGCTAAGCCTAGGCCTGTCAGCAAGAAACCTTGGTTTTTGGTGCCTAGAATGAGAAGTTGGATTGGCAAGAAACAAAAAGATTGAAGAAAATACTGAACTTGTAATATTTTGATAATTAAAAAACTAATTTAATTTAAAATTTTAAATTATTAGATAAGATTTTAAGATATAATTTATATTATTCTCGAATATATTTTCTCAAATAAAAATTTTTTAAATTTAAAATTTAAGGTTTATATTATTTTATACTTGATTTTATCAAATAAATAGAGGTGATGAAATTCAAACTCGTGATCATATAATCATTAAAACTCTGATATCATGTCAAAAAATTAATTTAATTTTAAAATTTAAATTATTAAATAAAATTTTAAAATATAATTTATATTATTAGAAGTTCGCTTCTCTGCTTTGGATATTCTTTGAAGTCTACTCATCGGCATCCAAATCAAAATTCTGACTGGAATCCATTAACCCAATCGGTGTTAAGTGTCAACCACGAAAGAGAAAAAACTTTGGATAGGCCATGGCTTTTCTTGAGGCTGACCAGAGCTCAGGACTTGTGGCTGGAATTTATACTGGGTCAGAACTCAATTACCAAGAAACCTCTAGAGCACAAAAGTTTGAAATAAGGTCCACCATTTAATTGATTTTTCCCAATAATAAGGGATATATTCAGATTTTTTAATCTATGTATTCATTTTTTTTATTAGAATTAACATTGGTTGTCATATAATCAATTTATAAGTTGCTGTCACCGATTCTGTGGCTGCATAAGGAGTTGTGCTTCAAGACACTAGCGTCTCTTTCACCACTGTTGCAGCCTATTTTATACGATTCCTCTAAAATTGATCATATCTGGAATCCTATAACAACTGACTTATTTGCTGGCATTCAAGAAAATTTAGTGTAATATATTCGAATGGACTTTGATCTTTTCATTCTTTATAAGAAACGGGAGCCAACATTGGTTACTGGCTATAAATATGCAACATCTTACCTGCTGTTAAATCTCAAGCTGAAGGAAAAGAATGGAAAGGACAATCTTCAATATGCGTTTTTTACTGCTTATATCTTTAGCCCCATCAGTTTGGCCTGCAAGTTCAAGTTCAGCTCATGAGAAGTTTTTGCAATGTTTTTCATCTCGTATACAGCCTTCCAATCCAGTTTCAGAAGTTATCCTTACCAAAAATAGCTCCGATTACTCGTCTGTTCTCCGGTCATCCATTCGAAACTACAGATTCTTGAACACTTCAATTGTGAAACCTCAATTTATCATCACTCCATTTGATGAGTCTCACATTCAAGCAGCCATTGTTTGTGCCAAGGAATATGGCATGCAAATAAGAGTCCGAAGTGGAGGTCACGACTACGAGGGCCTGTCTTTTGAGTCTTATCAAGAATTTGTACTTGTTGATCTAGCTAAACTTAGCTCCATCATTGTTGACATCGAAAATGAGACGGCATGGATTGGGGCCGGTGCAAGCATAGGAGAGTTATATTACAAAATTGCAGACAAAAGCAAGGTCCATGGCTTCCCTGCAGGCAGTTGTCCTACTGTAGGAGTTGGGGGACACTTTAGCGGAGGTGGATTCGGTACCATATTCAGAAAGTATGGCTTAGCAGCTGATAATGTTATTGATGCTCAGATAGTTGATGCCAATGGAAGAATTCTCGATCGAGAATCAATGGGAGAAGATCTTTTTTGGGCCATTCGAGGAGGGGGGGCGGCTAGCTTTGGAGTAATTTTCTCATGGAAACTTAGATTGGTTTCGGTCCCTCCAACTGTTACTGTTTTTAATATCAAAAGGACCTTAGAGCAAGGTGCAAGCAATCTTCTTCAGAAGTGGCAAAGCATTGGAGATAAGTTCCATGAAGACCTTTTCCTCCATGCTGCCATAGAAGTTGCTACCTCTAGCCCCAATGGCAACAAGACTATTGGAGTTTCCTTTGTGTCGTTGTTTCTGGGAAGGGCTGAAGAACTTCTACCAGTGATGCAAGATAGCTTTCCTGAGTTGGGTTTAATGCGTGAAAACTGCAGCGAAATGAGTTGGATCCAATCTATCCTCTACTTTGGTGGTTTCTCACCAAGAGACTCCTTAGATGTTCTGCTTAGCCGGACAGCTCAATTTAAAGGATTCTTCAAAGGAAAATCGGATTACGTGAAGGAACCTATTTCAGAAACTGGTTTGGAAGGGCTGTACAGAAGGCTCCTTGAAGAAGAGGCATCAATGTTGATCCTGACACCTTATGGAGGAAGAATGAGTGAGATTTCGGACTCGGAGATACCTTTTCCCCATAGAAGTGGAAATATTTTCAAAATCCAGTACCTTATAACTTGGGATGTGGAAGAGGAAACAGAGAGACATCTAAAATGGATGAGAAGACTGTATGCCTACATGGCCCCATATGTTTCAAACTCGCCAAGAGCTGCCTATCTCAACTATAGAGATCTTGATTTGGGAAGGAATAATAATGGAAATACCAGCTTTGCAAAGGCAAGCGTTTGGGGCCTGAAATATTTTAAGAACAACTTTAAGAGACTAGTGCAGGTTAAGACCGCAACAGATCCTTCCAATTTCTTCAGGAATGAACAAAGCATTCCTGCGCTTCCATCATGGGGGCAAAGAAAGATGAACCTGAAATAAATTTACCAGGATTTTGTGTAACAGCAGAATAAATTTTTGTAATGGTCAAAAACCTCGAAGAACCACCAAATCTCAATCTATTGTTTGCTTCCAGTTGTAGTTTTGCCCTTTGAGCTAGAATTCTGTTATGGCCTGTTTTCAGCTGCTTGCCTGTGGTTTACCACGACGAGGTGTGCATTGGCTTCCCAGTTTTGGGTTAGGCTTAAGATTTTGCAAGTCCTTGTGCACAATTGGGCCTCTTTTAATATGCCTTAAAGAAAACATCCCAGGCTTTCTGCTAGATCCACAGCCGAAGGACAGAGTTGGACTGGACCACCTGAAGGCCTATATTCCTTTGTTCAAGTTACTTGAACAAGGGTTCTTGGCAGAAGACCACCTTGGTAGCCACAGCTCACAGGACTGAATACATTTACTTGAGATCTTTAAGCAAAATCTGCAATATTTCTTTGCTTGATTTGTCAAACAAGTGCATAAAATTCAAGAAACTAAAAACAATTCTTAAACAAAAACATTCATCAACCAAGAGCAGCAGAGTTAACTAAAATCCCATTGAAAAAGTCTGCTGTCGCAAACTCTTAGCTCGTATTTTCTAACCATTCTGAAATTCCTCACCTACTTGAATTGGACAGACAAAACTTTGAAATTCAGAAATAAACCATGTGATTGCTTTATTTTTCTACTATTCAACTTCAGTTTTCAATCACTATCTGAATGCTACATGTTCCACTATTTATTGCATCAAATCAGGGACAATTACTTGGTACGTACAATGACAAAAGTTTCAGTTTATCTTTCTCCTAGAGAGTGACATTTCATGGAAATATATCAAAAATGCTCCCCCTGTGATTCCTTTTGGTGAGATATCTCACGATGGATTCACAGAACTTCGTATAAGTATTGCAATCTACAGCTCAGACGACTGCATTTCACTATCTTGACTGCTGCCGTTAAAAAGCAAAACAAATAGAGAGGTGGTGAATTTGATTGCTGGGGTTGCAAGAAAGAAAAATATGATAATATATATTTTCCAAAGACATTGTGAGGGGACAAAAAAATTGCAGAAACAAGGAAAATGCTATTGGTGAAAGATCTTACATGCAAGGATCCTTTCTTTCCCAAGAATTCGGCCCACAATACATGAAGACTAATTCAAAGTTGAAAAGGGAAATGGATGCTAACTTCAACGCACCACTAAAGCTCCAAAATGGACTTCTTCCACAATGACAATTTTTTAGTTTTCCCATTGTTTAGGCGCCTCCTCTAGCGATAGCTAACTAAGCTAAGTGCTTTGTTAAATTCTCCGATCCTTTACACATTAGATTTGCCAAACCCGTGACAGTATGACTGCCGATATGACATGGGAACTGGGCTAGGAGTACTAAACAATTTCTTTTGTATCTATTTTCTTTTTGATTAAGTAATTAAGAAACTAACATTAATAGTTAATTGATGGTTGAAGAGACATAGAATTCAAATTTCTTTGACAAATTAATTAGGACATTAACGCTAAGATTGTCTTTCTGTTAATGTTCCACAACAAAAGAGAGAAATATATAATAGTCTTGACTAGATAACAGATTCGAGATGAACAGACTCGCCAGCACTACCAATAGAAAAAAAAAAAAAACATGTTTGATTAAAGAGATAGATACAAAATTATAAAATAAATAAATATTTGAAACAGTTGTTGTATCTTTGGCATCCATACTCTATATACTAGCTTATTATAACGTCTCTTTCTGGCTACAACTTGGTAAACCCAACGTAATCCAAGAGAAAAAACTTCTGAAGCGCACCATTGTATGCTCTTTGACAGCGTGATCCTGCTCGGCAAACATTGCTATATGAACATTCTCTTAATGGAATGGAAGCTATCAGCACTGAGAATTACGAGTACAATAATCAATCCACTGAGCATATATACAGCTTCTCGTATGAATCCAAAGTAGTGGCCATGATTTTTTAAAGAGAGCTTAGAAAAATCTTCATCCTTGTAAAATTAAGATAGTGGTTGAATAAATGCACATACCGAGATGTTAGACTTTAAGTATGAAGAATTTTGATGATTGACCACTAAATGCAATGGAAAGTGGTACACCAGTCCTCGGGTGAAGGCATGGTGTCTTTGCCTGTATATAACGCTTCCTGATACGTGGTTTGAGTTGAAATATTTGACATTCATTAATCACAAAGGTTGGCGAGGGATTTTTTTTTTTTTTTGAGATTAAACAATGATTTTTTTTTTTGGTTTTTTTTTTCTTGTACTGTGTGTATTTGATAATGCTGCCGAGTAGATTACTTTTATAAAAAATATTTTTGAATTGAAAATTTAACAAAATATTTTTTTTTTAATTTTTGATATTAGTATATTAAAATTATAAATAAATATCTTAAAAAACATAAATTTAATGTTTTTAGATAAAATAAAGATTGAAAAAAAATGTTAAACGGTACTGATCAAAACAAGCCGACAATTAAAACGTAGCTAGCTAGCTAGTGCAATTAATTGATGCCAATCACCTCTTCCTCTAGTAACCATCATTACTTCTAATTATATTAGAAGAATTATTGGAGTTGAGAATTCTTATGAAATAAATGACTCTAGCCCTGAAATTCCATTTCTGTGATTATATTTATGAGAAATTTGTCAAAAACCCGTGGTAGATGTTGTCATTTTTCAGAACTTGACTTTTCTATAAATGAATCAACATGTGATTTATTGATACTCGATTGATCTATTTGTGTCAGAACCCCTCATGTTTTCGATTTGAGTATAATTTTTTAATTCCATCATTGAATGCCGTGTTTATTATTGTATTTCAAATATATCTTAAAAAAATTTAAATTTTTTTTACTTTAAATTAATATTTTTTTAGTATTTTCAGATTATTTTAATATGCTAATGTTAAAAATAATTTATAAAAAATAAAAAATATTATTTTAATATATTTTCAAATAAAAAATACTTTAAAAAATAATTACAACTATCTAACTTCAAGAAATTAATTCAAAGATTGTATTTTTTATTTTCTAAGTTTAAAATTTAGTATAAAAAACTTATTAATTTTTTTAATAAGTTGATAAAGAAGTATATCTTTGAAATTGTTTCAAGAAAGAAAATTTATTGGCACACCTTTACTTTTGAAAAACATTGACGGCATGTTTATTTTTGTATTTTTAAAATATTTTTGAAAAAATATTGTTTAATTAAAAAAATTTATTTATTTTAAATTAAATTTTTTAATATTTTTAAATTAATTTTAATATTAAAAATAATTTTTAAAAAATAAAATAATATTATTTTAATATATTTTTAAATAAAACAAAATTAAAAACCATCCGGAACTTCCTGCAACCTACAAAGAAGCTTGGAGGAAGTCGGGTCTGTTTGGCTGTGCGTTTCAACCTGTATTTTGTTAAATTTTGAATTTTTTTTTTGCTAAAATTAAGTGCGGTTTGTACTTTTTGGATCGTTTTGATGTGCTGATGTTAAAAATAATTTTTAAAAAATAAATAAACATTATTGGCATGTATTTCAACACGAAAAATTATTTAAAAAGTAACCGCTATCACACTGTAAAAAAAAAAATACATGAATGCACAGTCAAACAAATATTTTATAGGAAAAATAGCTTTGAAAAATCTGAAGAAGAATGATGGGAGATGATCCTGTTCCTTTGAACATGGAACATTTCTGTTCCTTTCAGCAAGAAGGTAGACCAGAGCTTCAATTTTCTAGTCATGTCATTATCATCTTGATTGATGCTCCCATTTCTAATCAATCACTTCTTCAAGATCTTAATTTTCAATGCCCTAGGAACTTCTTTTTCTTTAGGGTCACGCCATTTTTTTAACTGTTAGATTCGTTGTATAAATATGTTTTTTAAAAAGATTAAATTTTAATCTTAAATTATTTTAATATATTAATATTACAAATAATTTTTTAAAAAAAATTTACTTCTAAACAAAAATTATTTTAAAAAATAATATATATCATACTTTCAAATAAATAAAATAAAATCATCGATTAATTTAGAATTCAGTTTATCTAAAATTTGGACTTGAGTAGGTTAAAGAAAAATATAAAAAAATCTAATTTAATTAAAAATTTAAGTTAATTCATGACCCAATCAATTTAAGTTAAAACTAATTGAAAAACTATATCGTTGATCAATTAATATTTTTTAAAAAATTAATAAAAAAAATATGATCAACTTTAATTTGAATAAGATAACGATAAGATGTGGATGTCTATATCCATCAATAATTTCATTTGTTATATCTTGTAGATGAATCTAGTTGGTTCAAAGTTTATCATACTATACTACAATATTTCAAAAATATTATGATGCTTCATTGTTTATAGGAACAATAAAGAATTTTATTTTATTTTTAAAATCTAATCTTTTTTTCTTTTAATTAGACACTTCTACAACTTAATTTGATGAAATTAGACATGCAATTATGATTAAATTACCAAATTAAATACAAGATTCATCTCTAATACCGTATAACTAAAATACAATATCCTTTGATTTATTTGTTTTTTTTTTAATTTCCCATTTCCCCTTCGTTTGTATTTCATTTTCTATCTTTTTTTTTTATATAATTTCATCTTTTAACAGCAACAAAAAAAATAACATGCCATCACGTTGAAGTAGGTCTTTTTTTTAACCCTTTTTCTTCTTTTTTTCATTTTATCTCTTTTATTTTCTCAATTTCACATTTTAATATTTTTTTAATTTTAAATTTATCTTTATAATTTATTTTGGTTTGCCGCATAGCCTAGGTTAATTGAATATATCGGTGTTTCAATATTAAAAAATAATTATCTTGAATATATTTATAACTCAAACTAAATTTTTTTATTGATCATTTAAGTTGGTTTTAGACTTATAAAGTTAACTATAATATATCATGATAACTTGCACACAATTAATTTTAAATATAAATTAAAAAAACAATTAAATCGAGAGATTTTAAATTTTAAATTTTAAATATAAATTTAATAATAATATCAAATAATTTTTTATAAACTTGAAATTATTTTTTTAATTCTATCCACATCATAGCTCAGCCTATAAACTAATATTACCTAGCTATCAAATAAATAAATAAAAACTAATAATCATAAGCTCCAATTTAATGCGAGTTGTCCGAACTTGATTTTCTATTGAAATCAATTCTCAAAAGATGGACGCTCAATTATGATCTTATACATTAAATAAGAATAAAGCATTATATATATTAATATAAAATTTACAGGACAGAAGACTTACGATATCGCCTTTTTCTCGATAAAGCTGATAACAACTACTTCTTTTGTTGTTTTGTTAAAACTAAAATAATAAAAATAAAAATAAAGAATATTAACTACATAAGGTTGACGTGTTGCTTACATAGTTATCATTCTACCAAAAATTTTAAAAAAGTTTTTCTATAGAGTTCCTTGATTTAAATAAAACTTGAAATACCATCAATTTATTTTAATGATTTTTTTAATTTTTATTCAAAATAATATTTTGTTTTTCTAATTATTTTTCAAACGAATTCGTTCATTTAAAAGAAACCTAAAACAATGTTTTATTAAAATTAATTTAGGTTAATTCACTTACTTATTGGTTGATTTAAACAAAAAATTCTTCATTTAAACAAAACTTGAAATACAACCAAACTCTGATGGGATAGGATTAGGTCATTTTTAATGATTTTTTAATTCTTATTTTCAAACGAGCTCATTCATTAAAAAACTTGAAATAATATTATTTTAAAATTATTTAAAATTAATTTACTTATTTATTAGTTGGATCAACCAACCTATAATCCGAGCATTGAGTTAAGTTAGATAACTATGGTTTAATAATAGGATGGATAATTCCCTAAAGAAATTACGCAATCAATCATTCTGGTAGGTAGAGAGGAGGTTAGTTTTCTAAAATATCACTACTGAATCCCTTTTAGACCCATCTCTTCCCAGTCTTCGAGATGTTCACATAGCCAAAGTAATCTAATTATTAACAAAATTAACACTTTCTGTGACCACGCAAAGTAATCCCTAATAAATAATTAACCATCTTTATCATGGAGGAGGTGCGCAAATTCCAGTTCTAGCCCCTCCTGCTCTGCATAGATAGATGCCATCGTGCCACTGCTAATAGTCCCACATGGTCCTCTTACTTTGTATACTTGTTAAATCAAATCTCTTACTCTGCATTTTATCGAATCAATCCTTCTACTTCCGGTCGAAGGAGATTTAAGATCCTTCAGCCAACACACACGGAACATCTGTCTGATCGGTCCGTAACAAGGTGGATACCATAGAGGGGCTCAGATAACCTTCAATCGAAAGTACAGGGGTAAATTTAAAAAACATAAAGGATAAGGGACTGAATTGACTGAGAGTTTAAAGTGGAGGTACCATAATGTGTTTATTCACTCAACAGTCTTACTCAAAACACAGTCTTACTCAAAACAGAGTCACTTTAATTATGCTCATATCCACTTTAATTAATCGATGGAGATTTCTTGCCTGGACAAATCAGGCATTATGGAAGTGATTTTCTATACATATTTATTGAGCATTAAATTCCCCTAATTAATGTTTTCTCCTTCAATTTAACATGTATAATTTTAAGCCGAAAAACATATATATAATAAAATTGATGGGTTAAATGATAAACTAAATGAAAAAAATTGATTAAAAAAAATAAAAATTTCAGGTTAACTTGTCAAACCAAGTTAACTCGTCAAATTCAAGATATATGTCATAAAAATCTAATAACTAATATATATATATTATTTTCTAGTTTCTTATATATATTAACTCCGATTATGGACACCAATTTCTCACATCTAAAATATAAATTATTATGATTGATCAAATATAATCATTAAAGAAAAAGAAAATTCACATTACACACAAATATGCAAATCATGAAGACAAGAATGAAGAGACTTAACTTTGCTTATATGCTTTAGCTTTATTAATTGACGTGTCTTTTTCTTTTCTTGTTCTTTGTAATATTTCTAATCTTTCTTTTCAACTGGGTGTCTTATTACAATAATTTCATATCCTTCTAGATGAACAGACCATGTAGCTAATGCCTTAAGTAAAAAGGCAATCAATTTGGTCCTAAGAAAATCTATAACCAGAAGTGCTTCAAGACAAAATAAATTAATAAATAAATAAAATAGTAATTTGCATATTGAAATTATTATCAGTCTAAAACGGGTTTTCTGGCTGCAAAAATTGGAGAAAAGTAGCAATTGAAAAATCAACTTGATTTTCTCGTTTGGCTGCTGCTGTAGTAAGAGCATAGAAATCAAATGTTGCTTGAAGCAATCTCGGGCAGAATTGATTGGTTTTTTTTTTTTTTTTTTTTATGTTTTCAGTTCATGTCCACTCAATGGATAAATAACAACTTGGGAGATGGGGCAATATTTTCTTCGCTAGCATGTTCAAGAAGTCTACAATATTTAACACAAGACTCACTTTACTTTTTTTAATTTCTACTTCAAATTGCAATTGGGGCATATTGAGAGATCAATTCTAAACCACTACAAATGTTAAGAGTATGGATTCATACAACTAATTGCTTCAAGCAACAAATATTTAAGAGTGACAGCAACAAATTGAGGTGCTAGTTGCTTCAAGCTATAGAGGTTAAAGACTAAGCAATATGAAACAGTAATATTTGAACTTTGAAAGAAAAAGAAAACTTAAGTCTAACAAAATTTAATGCTTTAGTGTATTTTTCAACTAGAACATGAGAAAGAACCTGACCATTGAAGTTCGAACTGACTAATATTAGTTGATTACTAAATAATTCACTCATGCCACGATACGGGTTTAGTTAAATTTTTCTTGAACATAAAAAAAATATCTAGATATTGCTAATATTTTTTTAATTAATTTTTTTTAAAAAAATCATGAGAGAATTGACCTGGTATAATTTGATTGGCTTTACAAGTTCAAGAATAACTTATATAACCCGTAAAAGCATAGCTTGACTTTAAAAAAAAATTAAGATGACATCTTTTTTTATATATTAAGATAACAACATATTAAATTGACTTTAATCAACCCAAGTTAACATGTTAAATCTATGATCCAGGTTATGAGACTATAATAACCCTATAGAAAGCAAATCAAAATAAATTATAAAGCATAATTCTTAACCAACCCAATGTTGAAGGATAAAATTAAAAAATAAATCAATTGAAAGGACTTAAAAAAATGATCTGAGTTAACCTGTCAAACTTTCAACTTAGATCATAAGATTGAGATAACTCTATGGAAAGCAAATCAAATCAAATCAAATCAAAACAAATTACAAATTTCAATCCCTTATTAACCCAATTTTGAAGGATGATTAAAAAAATCAATTAAAAAAAAACATAAGAAACAACTCGAGTCAATTTGTCAAACCCATTACCTGAATCATCATACTGAAATAACCTCATTGAAAAAAAATAAAAAAAATGACCTGGTTTAACCTGGAGTAACCTACCAAATGAGACTGAGATAACACAATAAAGATTAAATCAAAATAAATTATAAAGACTAATTCTCAATCGCTCATTTCAAATCTAATGTTGAACAATGAAATTTGTAAAAAAAAATAATTAAAAAAATGACATAAAAAATAAGTCGAGTTAACCCAGGTTAACTTATTAAGCACTATTCCCGAGTCATGAAACCGGAATAACTTAATAAAAAGCAAACTGTAACAAATTATGGAGCTTAATTATCAATCAAACATAATACTAAATAATGAAATTGGAGGAAAAAATCACAAAAAAAACAAAAAAATGAGTTAATTGAATTAACCTGTCAAATTCATGACTTGGGTCATGAGACATGGACAACCTAATAAAAAGTAAATCCAATGTTGAAAGAATCGTGACCCGGGTTAGGAGATTAAGATAATTTTTTAGAAAAAACAAAAAAAATGACCTGATTTAACCAGGGTTAAAATACCAAAATTCACAACCTTAATTGCGAGACTAAGATATCCCCATAGAAAGCAAATAAAAACAGATTATGAAACTCAATTCCCAACTAACTCAGTGTTAAATGATGAAATTGAAAAAAAATCAACTAAAAAAAGGATACAAAACATAACCCTGATCAACTCGTTAAGCATTATTCTCAGGTCATGAGACCAACATAACATAATATAAAATAAACAAAACAAATCAAATCAAATCAAGAAGTCTAATTCTTAATCAATATAATATTAAAGAATAAAATTAAAATAAAACGAAAAAAAACTTGAGTCAACTGGGTTAACCTGTCAAACTGGATTATCCTACCATCTCATGATCTATGTCATAAGAGTGTGATAACTCAATTAAAAAAAATAATTTAATATTAAAGGATGAAGTTAAAAAAAAATGTTGATTGAAAAAAAATCAAAGAAAAAAAGAAGAAGCAAAACACTATTACAATAAATAATGAAGGGTACAATAGAACTCCCTCCTATTTTAATTTATAGTTAATACAAGCTCTAGGACCAAAATTATAAATGATTGAGAATTGTCAACAAAAACTCTTTTATCAAAATTTTATCTAAGTTTAATAACCCTGCTCAAGTTATAGGTTAGATAGGTTAACTTAGATAGATCTGGATCGATCAAAACGACATCATTTTGAATTTTTTTTAAGAAGTCAAAAAAGTTTTGACTAGATAGATTGGGTTTAGGATTGACCCACCGGTTCATTTAAGTTTAATTAAGTTAGATAAATTAACCCGAATTGACATGAATCAATCAAAATAACATTGGTTTGAATGGTTTTTTAAAAGTAAAAAATAGTTTTAACTAAGTTAATTGGGTTATATAGTTTTAACTAGATCAACTCCCATTAAATTTATTTTAAAACTCGATCTAGACTAAATCCTAGCTAAACCTACTAGGTTGAATTTAATAATAGTAATTTTTTCTTTGTATTTGTAGTATTGTCCTTTCAAATTAAATGTGATTTAATAAAAAAGAAGTGAAATTAGTTTTTTAAAACGGACAAAGTATCAAAATAAAATAATTTAACACTTTGTGAAGAAAAAAAAACTCTTTTTTAGGATTGATGTTTCAACTAAAAATACAAGACCACTGATAAAACACAGTGGAAGCTACATCTCCCTTGTATAATTAGGCAAAGCTGTAGAAAATTAATCTAACAATTGGGTTCTACTTTGTCTTGCTAGCAAAAAAAGACTAACCATGTGTAAATGCTTAGTTTAATTACTCAAATTGCTAGAGTTAAATTATTAGACATTATCTGAGAAAAAAAAATTGAGATGATGAATCTTAGGCTGCATAAACCAAAATCAACAAGGGCTACGATAATTTATTCACATTCATAATTAAATTTTAATTAATCATTAATCAATTTTATAGAAAAGAGAAAATACCATACAACATTAACTATAATCCAACATGGGCTAAGATATTTCCTTCACATTCATCATCAAATTTATAGTCATCAATGAAAAACATATCTAATTATGCTCCGCATGTCGCCTACCTGCATGCTTCGATAAATGGACCATATGACAAACTCCTGTACTTTAATTTAGGTAGACTTGCATGTCGGTGGTTGATAATATCATAAAAATCTTTGTCAACATTAATTGTTCGATTCACATGTCCTTATATTCAGGGTAAATTCAATGTATAGTCCCCTTGTATAATTCTTGCTTCTGAGATGTAAATCAATCCAGTATTTAGTTGAATTACGTAGTGATATTAAACCCGGTTTAGCCTAGCAGTTTAACCTAATTATTAATTGATTAGACCTTGATTTAGGCTGGTTTTTAAATTAAACCGAATGAAAATTGATAAAGTGTGACTGTGTTGGCTTGATTGACTAACTTGTGACTTCATCTACCCGTTCATAATTTAATCAAAACATAGTTTGATTTTTTTAAAAAAACATTTCAAGACGAAGTCATTTTAACTGTTTTAAAAAATATTAAAGCGATATAATTTTAGATTAGTTTGGATCAACCTTCTCAACCCGTGATTGAGTCTTATATTAGGTCATGAGTTATATTATATTAATAATTTTAAAATTACCTATGACCCGATTCTTAGACTGAATCATAGTTCAAACCGGGTTTAATAACTTTAGAATTAACTCATGTATTTTAATTTTATACAAGCTAACTTTCATGTATCCATACTTTCAAATCTAGTCACATTTACTCCATACAACTCCTGCTTGTTAGATGTACATCACGCGTTGCCAAGTGTACACAGCCAAATGCATGAGATATCCACATTTGACCACATGGATTCAAAATGTAAGAGTCGGCATGCTAAAAATCAAAGTAGAGGGGCTAATTTCACCAATTGTTGAGACTTGAGGGATCACACAATGAAATTAACCTTAAATTTAATTGCCTCTTGACCAACCTATCCAAATTACATTACATTACACCCCCTTCGCGTGGAAACCTATAGTTGTGGCTACGGAATCTATGAGTCTGGTCAGGGACATTTACCTATCAGTCCTAAGGCGCAATTGGAGCTTCTTTAACGTGACGTTAGGATTAGATCAAGGAGAGTCATCAACACGTTGTAACCCTTCTATAAGAGAAGTCTAGTGACTTTCAATTCTTGAACACAAGCCAAGCAGCAGGGGAAAAAAGAAGGCAAAATGGTGCCTTCAAGTTTTTGTATTTTTTCAACTCTTGTAGTTCTGCTGCTATCTTCTTCAGTGGCAGTTTCACTTTCAATTAAAGATAATTTTGTCCAATGCTTCTTACAAAATTCAGAACTTGCCGTTCCTACCTCAAGTTTTTACACCCCAGACAATAGTTCTTCATTCAGTGCTGTTTTACAGTCTACTGCTCAAAACCTGAGGTACTTGTTGCCTTCAGTGCCAAAACCTGTGTTTATCTTCACACCTTTGTATGAAGCCCATGTCCAAGCATCTGTTATCTGCTGTAGACAACTTGGACTTCACCTTAGAGTCCGTAGTGGAGGTCATGACTACGAGGGTCTCTCTTATGCTTCGGAAATTGAGTCACCTTTCATTGTTGTAGACCTTGCCAAGCTTCGAGCTATCCAAGTTAATATTGAAGATAACAGTGCTTGGGTTCAGGCAGGTGCTACAATCGGAGAGCTTTACTATAGAATTGCTGAAAAAAGCAAAACCCATGGCTTCCCAGCTGGCCTTTGCAGCAGTTTAGGCATTGGTGGGCACATTACAGGAGGTGCTTATGGTTCCATGATGAGAAAGTATGGCCTTGGCGCCGACAATGTCATTGATGCTCGTGTAATTGATGCTAGTGGCAGGGTTCTTGAAAGACAAGCCATGGGAGAGGATTTTTTTTGGGCAATTAGAGGAGGTGGAGGAGCCAGCTTTGGTATCATCACTGCATGGAAAGTAAAACTGGTTCCAGTTCCATCAACTGTGACTGTTTTTACGGTCACTAAGACCCTGGAACAGGGTGGCACTAAGCTTCTCTACAGATGGCAGCAAGTTGCTGATAAACTTGATGAGGATCTCTTCATCAGAGTCATCATACAAACAGCTAATGGTGCGAAAAAGGGTCAAAGAACTGTTACAACTTCTTATAATGCCTTGTTTCTTGGTGATGCCAGCAGACTACTCAATGTCATGAAGACTGGCTTCCCTGAATTGGGCTTGACACGAAATGATTGCGTCGAAACTACCTGGCTGAAATCTGTGTTATACATCGCAGGCTACCCAGCCAATACACCTCCTGAAGTTCTGCTTCAAGGAAAGTCAACATTCAAGAACTACTTCAAAGCCAAGTCAGATTTTGTCCAGCATCCCATACCTGAAACCGCACTGGAGGGGATATGGAAAAGGTATTTTCAAGAAGTGACTCCTTTCATGATATGGAATCCTTATGGTGGAATGATGAGCAAGATTTCAGAGTCATCAATTCCTTTCCCCCATAGAAAAGGTATCCTCTTCAAGATTCAGTACTTGACCAGCTGGCAAACTCCTGCAGAGGATGCTTCAAAGCATATAAATTGGATCAGGAAGCTTTACAACTACATGGCACCTTATGTTTCCATGTTTCCAAGGCAAGCATATGTCAATTACAGGGACCTTGATCTGGGGATGAACAAGAAGAGGAACACAAGCTTTAAAGATGCAAGTGTTTGGGGTACCAAGTACTTCAAGAACAACTTCAACAGGTTGGTACAAGTCAAGACCCAAGTTGATCCTGACAACTTCTTCAGGCATGAACAGAGCATCCCACCTCTTCCATTCTCCTCGAGAAAAGGGAAAGGAAAGGGACACCATGGGATTCATTAGCTAGAGATATATAATTGGTTTGAGCATCATATATCCATGTCTTTATTGGACCAATATTGTACTGAATTTGATTTTATTAAGAAATATGATAATGTTTTCTAGTTATAAAGATAAGTTATGCAATAAAATAGCTCGTGTTTTCTAAATGCAGTAGAAAGTTGATGAAATGTTCCCTTCTCTGCAAATGACATTTTGCTTAATGTTTTGATTAAAAGAAACGCAGCAAGTAAAGTAGTTCATAATCCAAAAGTAAATAAAAACATAATTATATAAGCTAGAGTTTAGTGAATACAAGATCATTCATTAAATTTAATTTAACATCAACAAATTATAATTAAAATCTTGAATTGAACACCCTCCATCACTTTTTTCTAGAAAAAACTAAATTAGCACACGTTGTTGACAAGGCCAAAACGGTAGGTCGATCCTTTGTCGACATGCTAGAAATGCATGGACCTTGATCTGGTCACTTACAAAAAACAAAACCTAGAATGAGACGTGATTTACGAGTCAAGACTAGGATAGTTAAGTTTCAATCAATTAATGGATTGAAGGGAGGAATTAGAGCGTGTATGGTTGAGCCGGCAGGTTTGTATTTGAGGCCCAATAAAAAACGCAATAAAAGCATCAAAAATATGTTTTTTTTTGCTGTTTGTGTTCTTGTGCTTATAGGGACAGCAACCAATAGCAAACGCAACCTTTCTATCCAACAGGGCCATTATTACTTGAATTTACAACAATTTTGCTTGGAGATTTGAAGATCAACCGTGAATGAATAAGACAATTGATGAACACTTGTAGACATGTTGTCCTTCAATGTGCAATGTTTGTTTTTTTGCCCTTTTCTATCACGAGCTTAACAGCTGTTGCAAAATATAACATGGTGGTAATGAGAAGATGGTTTCGAGATTTTGACGTTCAGAACCATTGTAAAACCGTTGTTGATGATAAATTGTACCAGCTTCACCTTCATGTGTTGCCCTAATAGGTGATAGGAAATATTTAGCTGCTAGAGATGTCGTACAAATCTTTAAAGAGCGCAAGTGCTTAGCACATGAATTGCACATGTTAACAATTGTATACGTTTTTATGTTTATTAAAAAAACTAAATTATTTTTAATCAACTTTGTAATAACAAAAAAAGAAGCTCTTGCTTTAAAAGAGGGCATAAAGCTCAGAAAGCCATCACATGGAGGAATGTCATAGGGCATAGGTATATTACTGTTTTTTTGCCCGAGACGCGACATCAATCGATTTCATTCTTGATAGAGAATTTGATTAGATTGATCAGGAAGCCCATACTTGTCAGATGCATGGCCTTTCGTTTTCTAGGCCTGTTATCCCAATTCTCAGTTCCTAATAGTTTCCTTTGTTCACACTTCACAGTGCTAGAGGTTGGGGAAGTGCTCTTTTTTTTTTTTTTTTAATGTAGTGTCAATGTATTTTTTCAAATTATAATGATGATCATGTAATAAACAATGATATATTGATAAAAGGGCCTTTATTTTTTCTCTTTAACTGTCTACGATGATGATTTAACGGAAAGCAATTAATATAAATAAAACACAAATATGAAAAAATAGCTTTTATTAGTTATTTATCAGTTAAGGGAAGAATTAAAACCTCTTAAGAACTATTAGGTAAAATTGAGAGGTTTTAACCATCCGAGGACCTAAAGTAAACATTGTTTCAATCTTTTTCCTAACACGAAATCGACCATACTTGAACTTGAGGTAGAATTCGGTAAAGCTGATCAAGGAGGCCAGGCCTGGTGAGGTGTCCCATAAATTAAACCTTGTGAAGCCTATTTTTCAAATTATGACTCTAATTTCGTCACTCAAATTTATATCCCGAGTCAAATCAGCCCTTTAGAAGATTCAAACCAATTCCAAAAATACTATTTTGTATCCTTGGCTATTTCTTCTCTACCAAGACATGGTTGCACACATCTGAACTCTTTCTGTTTTCTACTCCTTCTTCTTGGTTTCAGCTTAGTAATTCTAAGGGTCCGGTTGTTTTTAGGGTTAAGTTCTGTGTAATTATATTTTATGGATAACTCTCTCTTGAACCCGTTAAAAAAAAAACTTGTAAGTTTATATTTTTATTTTATAATCATAAAAATTATCACAATAATAACAAGGGAGCATGAAATATTCTATTACGAAACTGTGTTTATTTTTATTTTGAGGGTTTTATAGGCTAGATATACATGGTGTTTCCGAGCTAGTTTTCAAACATTATCTCTATGATAACATGGTCAAAGACGGGGGATATCCATACTGCGTCTAGGAGAGTTATTTGAAGAGTGAATAATTAAATAATTTGATGACCCAAATGTCATTAGAACGTATTAAATGTGAGTAAAAAGTCTATCAATGACAATTATAATTATATTTTTAATAAGATATCAGTCAACATTTTACAGTTATTATGCAGGAAAAAACAAATCTAATTTAAGTTAATAAAATTACATATAGTCTTTGACAAACTCATCTGTATTCTCTGAAAACTGAATATTCAATAGATTTTTGAGCAAATGATACAAGTTGTGCCAAGTAGTGACATTAAGATAAGAATCCCAGCAGATCACAGCTCTCTATAAGAGAAATCTCGCAACACACGAATTCTTGAAAACACACGCCTAAGCCTAAGCAGCAGGAAAAAAAAGAAGCAAAATGGCCTGTTCTGGCTCTTCCATTCTGTTATTTTTTGTTTTCTAATTTTACATCCTTCATTGCTACTCTCACTTCCAGTTCAGGATAGCTTTCTGCAATGTCTCTCAAAAAATTCTGAACTCTCCTTTCCTTTTTCCACCATCTTGTACACTCCAAAAAACTCTTCATACACTACTATTCTGCAATCTTCTGCTCAAAACCCCAGATTCACAACGCCTTCACTACCAAAACCAGAGTTTATATTCACTCCATTACAGGAATCTCACATCCAAGCCGCTGTTATTTGCTCAAAGCAGCATGGAATTCATCTTAGAGTCCTTAGCGGAGGCCATGACTACGAGGGACTCTCTTATGTCTCTGAAATTGAAAAACCATTCATTGTTGTAAACCTCGCCAACCTTCGATCCATTAGTGTCGATATCGATGATAACAGCGCATGGGTTCAAGCGGGGGCTACAAATGGTGAACTTTACTATAGAATTGCTGAGAAAAGCAAAACTCGTGGCTTCCCGGCTGGTCTTGCCACCACTCTTGGTATTGGTGGGCACATACGGTAGATATGCGCTTGGATTTTGTGTTCCATGTTCTCTATAAAGTCTCTTTCTATCTATCCAAATGCAAAGATTGCAAAAAGACAAGTCGCGTTTAGGCACTAACATTAAAAAAATCTCAATGGTTTGGTCAAACACGTGGTATTCACATTAGGCCTCTATATCGTTTATTAAACCTGATGTCATGTTAAAATAAAATAAAATTAATAGAGTAAGAATTGTTAGGAAAAGCAAACCATGACTATGGATGTTCCGGATATTTAAAGATAAATTATGGGTAAAATTTAATTTATGATATTTTTAGTTTGATTTTTTAATTTGAAAAAAATATAACTTGACTTTTAAAAATATGATAAGATTTCATATTAATCCCTAACTGTAATTTTAGTTTCTTGTTTATGTTATGAGTTGAGCCTTGAGATATGAATCTGTCTGTTTGATTATGATACAAATATATGGTATGCGAGTAAAAATACCCATATTAACAAGATAGTGTTAGTCTTTGTGCACAATATCGTATTTTAACCCTAATTAATCAGGAGAGTCACCAACCTGTGACAATTGATCATCCCACAGTACGAAGCGTTATGCTCATTGCATTTTGATTTTCCAAAAAGCTTTACCTTATGATATTCTTGTTATGGCTTATTTGAGAAACTTTCTTCTAAGAACTTTAGCCATATTTGTGTGTGTGTGTCTCATTATTTATTATTTTCAGGCTTATAACTTGTTAACATGTCATTTTTGTTGAACTTTTAAAACATGTTTTTTTGATTGTAATTAATACTTTTTTTTTTATATCTAGTTAATGCTCCACAACTATAATATTTGTATTAATTCTTGTATTAATATAATTAATTTATATTATTAGGTTAATTATTTTATTATGTTGCGTAGAACTTTATTTTATTTATGTAAGTGACTTTGTTTTATTTATATAGGTGAAAAAATTTATAAATAAATTTGGATTAGTAAAAATATAAAAACCTGAAAAAACATCTTCTCTGTGTGTCAATCATAAGTTTGAAAATCGGATTGCAACACTTTGACATGGTCAAATTGGTGTTGTAAATTGAGCGAGTAAGAAAAAGATTTATTGAAAACAATAAAGAACTATATTGTTTTGAAAATTTTAAATGTTAACGAATTTTGTGTCGGGTCAATTCCTTTTTTTTTTTATAAAAAAAACTCAGCCCAGAGTACTTATCGTCTTCTCTAGTTGAATTGCCAGGAAGGTAAAGTTTCGTAACAGCGATTAAGTCTAAATGAGCTATTGGAAAAGGTAATTATTACAAGATTCAATGAACCAAATGTGATTAGAACATGTTAATAAATAAGTTTGTCTATACCAACTATAATTGGAGTTTTAATCAGCTATTTGGTCAACATTGTACAATTGTTATGCAGTAAAAATCAAATCTAAGTGAGTTGTAACGGTATGTATGGTCATGGAGAAGCTAATCTATTTTAGAGGGTTTGTGTTCCCTGAAAACAGAGTATTAAATAGAGTTTTGACCAAATGATACACAGATCACAGCTCTCTATGAGAGTTCTTGAAACACAGGCCTAAGCAGCAGGAAAAACAAGCAAAATGGCCTGTTCTGGCACTTCCATTCTGTTATTTTTTGTTTTTCTATTTTTACATCCTTCGTTGTTACTCTCACTTCCAGTTCAGGATAGCTTTCTGCAATGTCTCTCACAAAATTCTGAATTCTCCTTTCCTTTTTCCACCATCTTGTACACTCCAAAAAACTCTTCATACACTACTATTCTGCAATCTTCTTCTCAAAACCCCAGATTCACAACGCCTTCACTACCAAAACCAGAGTTTATATTCACTCCATTACAGGAATCTCACATCCAAGCTGCTGTTATTTGCTCAAAGCAGCTTGGAATTCATCTTAGAGTCCTTAGCGGAGGCCATGACTATGAGGGACTCTCTTATGTCTCTGAAATTGAAAAACCATTCATTGTTGTAAACCTCGCCAACCTTCGATCCATTAGTGTCGATATCGATGATAACAGCGCATGGGTTGAAGTGGGTGCCACGAATGGTGAACTTTACTATAGAATTGCTGAGAAAAGCAAAACTCATGGTTTCCCAGCTGGTCTTTGCACCACCATAGGTATTGGTGGGCACATCACAGGAGGAGCTTATGGTTATCTGATGAGAAAATATGGCCTAGCAGCAGACAATGTGATCGACGCACGCATAGTTGATGTTCATGGAAGAGTTCTTGACAGGAAAGCCATGGGGAAAGATCTTTTCTGGGCAATTAGAGGAGGTGGAGGAGGCAGCTTTGGAATCATTACTGCCTGGAAAGTAAAATTGGTTCCAGTTCCATCAACTGTGACAGTTTTTCAGATTACTAAGACCCTGGAACAAGGTGCTATCAAAATCCTTAGTAGATGGCAACAAGTTGCTGATAAACTTGACGAGGATCTCTTCATCAGAGTCATCTTACAATTGGCTGGTGCTGGTAACGGAGGAAAAAGAACAGTATCAACCACTTATATTTCCTTGTTTCTTGGTGATGCCAAAAGACTCCTCCAAGTAATGCAAGACAGCTTCCCTGAATTGGGTTTGACAAGACAGGATTGTATTGAAACAAGCTGGATCAATTCTGTGCTCTTTGTAGCTGGATACTCCAATGGTACAACACCTGAATTTCTACTTGAAAGGAAGAATTTATACAAGGGTTACTTCAAAGCCAAGTCAGACTATGCAAAAGAACCCATATCTGAAACCATACTTGAAGGTTTATGGGAAAGGTTGTTAGAAGAAGAGAGCCCTAATATAGCATTGACTCCTTATGGTGGAATGATGAGCAAAATTTCAGAAAATCAGACTCCTTTCCCTCATAGAAAGGGTACCCTGTTCATGATCCGCTACATGACCAGCTGGGATCATCCTTCAGAGAATGATGCAAAGCATCTAGATTGGATTAGGAACGTTTATGAGTACATGAAACCTTATGTTCAACCAAGGACTGCATATGTCAATTATAGGGACCTTGATTTGGGCATGAACAAGAAGACTAACACAAGCTTTAAGGAAGCAAGTGTTTGGGGCACCAAATACTTCAAGGATAACTTCTACAGATTGGTACTGGTGAAGACCAAAGTTGATCCTGACAACTTCTTCAGGCATGAACAAAGCATCCCACCTCTCCCACTTTCCATGAGAAACTGAAGAAGAATTCATGGCTACAGATATGTTTGGTAGGTGCACCATACTCGTCTCCATCAGATCACAGCCAGGAATTTTTTTTTTTTTATATATAAATATAGTTTAAAGTTTAGTATAAACAGGAATAAGAAATTTTAAAGAAATGCGCCAATATGTCTCAGGTGTTGTATTAAAGAAACAGTGTTTCCTTACCAATTTTTACTTCCCATTTTAAGACGTAATCCTGAACAGCATCACAGGATTCTTGACCAGTTAGCAAATTATTTCCTTGGCAAGATGTTAGAAATCTTGATGTCTTATGTCTATAGTTTTCTGGAATTCTTGACTTTGACACAGGGGTAATAAAAAGATTGCACGGCAAGTATTTTAACTGTCATGTTTTTCAAAGATGATGCAATTGAAGATAAAGTTCAACTGATATATATATATATTCTAAATTACAAATGAAAAATTTACTACGAGGTTATGGATAGGTATGCTAGCTATAAAATCTACACAGGTGGTTAACTCGGGATCTAATTAATTTAAGGGATGGATCAGTCCGAGTTAAAAAAAAATTAAAGAAAGGATGAACTCGGTTTAACTCATTTAAAATCCCGGGTTAACCTGAGATGAATAAACTGGGTTAAACCTGAAAAAACAAATTATTTTGATCAAAATAACATTATTTTTACCTTTTAATTTTATTTTAGATCAACCTCTCTACTTGTGTGCTTCACTTTGCTCTGAATCACTCCAGATGTTGTTTTAAAACTATAATTTCAATTAGAAAAGTAGAAAAAAAGAATCATAAATTACACATAAGCGTAGCATCACTTTTCAAAGCAATGAGGATCTTTAGTGTGCAAATCAATCAACTTTTTTTTTGAAACGCAGAGAATGTCTTATAGAAGAACACAGACATCAGATAGACAATTCTGAGATGAGCACCTGAATTACTTGTAAAATCTGCAAACCAATCCACTTGTTAGGTTTTGCATCGCACACGCATATATCGATTTCATGCCTAATAAACTCGACATTTAGAGTATTTCCGGACCAATTTTCATACATCAAGACTAAGCATATCTGGACTAAACTTAGCTACATACATACCTTTGGCCAAGCTAAAGCTGCAACAGTCAGAATTCCATCTTTCATTCTCAAAAGAAGAAATTCCGAGTTTGCTAGTTCAAATCAATCAGAACCTATTCTTAGAACCTTGCTAGTTAAGGAATCCAATGGGTTTATGCTCCTCTTCAGCCTTCTCAAAGAAAAACAAGCCAACAAAAAGTTAAAAGAGACTCCTGACTAAATGATACTGGCTGAGCTAAAGTGATGTTTGGATTCGTAGAAGTAGAGGAATGCTCAGACCAATTGTAAAATGCAAAGCAGAGATGCAAGAAAGGCAACAATATGGTTCCTTCTTTCTCTTTCATTACTCAATACTTCTAGTTCTTCTGTTATCACCATCGATAGTTTCATTGCTTTCAATCCAAAATAGTTTTCTACAATGTCTCTCAAGAAACTCTAACAATTCCATCTCGTTTTCCACTACTTCTTACACCCGAAACAACCCTTCATTCACCACTATTTTGCACTCTACTTCTCAAAACTTGAGGTTCACCTTGCCATGATCAGTTCCGAGACCTGAGTTTATCTTCCCACCTTTGCATTGTTAAGACACCATCAAGTGAGCAGCAATCATGCACTGATTCCAGAATTACCAAATCTGCAGCAAACATAGCAAGGAACACTTTCAAAGATTCTGCACTTTGACAGTGTTCCTTGCTATGTTTGCTAAGATTTGATTCTGGAATCAGTGCATGGTTGCTGCTCACTTGATGGTGTCTTAACATGCATCAATATCATGTCGAAGCTGTTGTTATTTGCTCAAAACAGCTTGGAATTTATCTTAGGAGTCTGTATGCTGCAAATGTCAGCTGGTTTTCCAGAAGAGGAGCAAGATATCAGAATCTCATCTTCCCTTCCCTCATAGGAAAGGTAATCTGTTTATGATCGGCTACTTCACCATCTGGCTTAATCCTTCTGAGGATTGGGCAAAGCACAAATAGATTTGACTAGGAAACTTCGTTTACAAACACATGACACCTTTCCGTGGGGACCTTGTTGTGAATGGAGGCAAATTAGGCTCAATACCAGCTGCAAATCAAGCTGAAAAGGAATGGATTTTCAGGGAAGAGATTTAGGGGTATGTCTACCACATCAAAGGGAAAGTATCCTGGTGTGTGCTCCCCATTTCAACTATAAATATAGGGGTTTGTAAGAGCCATAGACACCGAACAAGAAACACAGAGTGATAGAGATAAGTGAGGTGAAAGTTACAGAGGGCTTGTGAGCTGAGTTGAGATAGTCTCTTTCTTTTGTGATGTAATTTTCTGTTTTATCTTTTGTGAGTAAAATTAATAGTTTTGTGGATGTAAGTAATTGTTACACTGTGTTTTCTTAATTCTAGGCATTGATCTTAGGTATAACATGCCTTGATTTGGGGATGAACAAGAAGACAAACACAAGCTTCATAGAAGCAAGCGTTTGGGGTGCCAATTTCTTCAAGGGTAACTTCAAAAGATTAGTAAAAGTGAAGACAAAAGCTGACCCTGACAACTTCTTCAGGCATGAACACAGCATTCCACCGCTTGCACCTTCCATGAGAAAAAGAGATTGAAGAGTAATTTTATATGCATGCCTAGGAAATATTTATAGCCAAAAGTAATTTGTAGGAAAGTGATACATATGATGCAATAGTTATGCTCTCCTGTGAGCTAAAATCTACGTAGAAAGTTGATATTGTGGTCATATGCTGCAAATGTCAGCTGGTTTGCCATTAGTTAATTAAGGCATGCTTGCTTCTGCAATATTGCATACACAATAACAAACCACATCACAATGTCAGCAATAATATGAAAAATTAACTGAAAATAGGACATATAAGGTTAAGGCCAGAACCTAGAAGAACAAAAGATCAGGTCAATAGTTGATGTCCTTTCGCAAGATGTTAGAAATGTATAGCTAATTATGTCTTCATCATAAGTCCTTTTAAAGCACTTAGCATTTGGTTAGTACACAGATAAAGACAATGGAGATATGTTAGGATACTGACATGCAAACCCGATAAGATAAAAGGCAAGAAATAAGATAAAATGAGAAATGAGACACACAAGAATTTACGTGGTTCACCCAATTGGGTTACGTCCACAGACAAGTATAGAAGGATTTTACTAAGTAATGTGAGAATTACAACCTCTCTCAAATAATAGGAGAACAACTAAAAATCTCTCTATTATTAGGAGAAAACACCTCACTTACTCTCTCACAAATACCTCACAATTTTATGGGATTACTCTCTCTTCACTCTCCTCTTCTCTTCTCTATCTTGGTGTGCATATAGGCTTGAATGCATTGCCTATTTATAAGCAAAAGTGAGGGTATAATGGTTATAAATTTAGGAGGAATATATGCCTAACTACTCATCCTCCACTCATACTCCACCAATTATACTAACTCATTCTCCACCAATTACAACTCATCTCCCACTCAAATCCCATCAATTATGCCAACTAATTAAATGGCTTTACATTCTCCCACTTGAAGACTTTGATGATTTAATCAAGTCTTCACACTTGATTATCTGTGATTCTTCTTCTATCCTTTCTATACTTGCCATCTTCATGCTGCTTACGTTTCTACTAGGCCATAAGAGGATCTACACCATATATACTTATCAGTGTTGACCGGTTTAGTCAAAGCATCTACTGGGTTTTCTTTTGTGTGAACCTTCTGAAAATACACACTTCCATCTTCCATCACTTTGCGAACAAAGTGATATTGAACATCTATGTGTTTTGTTCTTGAATGAAATGCTGGATTCCTTGCAATATGCAAGGCACTTTGACTATCACAATACAAAAGAATCTTCTCTTGTTTGTGCCCGAGCTTCTCCATAAGTTTCTTCATCCATATTGCTTCTTTACAAGCTTGTGTAGCTGCCATGTACTCAGCTTCTGTTGTGGACAATGCTACAACAGTTTGAAGTTTAGAGACCCAGCTCACAGCTCCTCCTGCAATTATGAACACATAGCCTGTAGTAGATTTTCTTTTCTCAAGGTCACCAGCAAAATCTGAGTCAACATAACCTCTGACCGTAAATTCTGATCTTCCATAACATAATGCAGCATCTGAGGTACCCTTGATGTATCTCAAGATCCTCTTAATAGTATTCCAATGCTCTCTACCAGGATTTGCCATGTATCGACTAGCTGCTCCCACTGTTTGTGCAATGTCTGGTCTTGTACATATCATAGCAAACATTAAACTTCTCACTGCTGATGCATACGGTACTCGAGACATCTCTATCCTCTCTACTTTATTGCTAGGAGACATACTTGAGGATAATTTGAAGTTAACAGGAAGTGTGGTGGAAATTGGCTTACAATCTTGCATGTTGAAGCGTCGCAAGATCTTCTTCAAATAATTCTTCTGAGAAAGCCAAATCTTCCTCTTACTTCTGTCTCGATGAATTTTCATCCCTAGAATCTTGTTTATTGGTCCCAAGTCCTTCATATCAAACTCCCTAGCCAATTGTGCCTTCAATTCTTGGATTCGATCTTTGTTGGGGCCTATAACCAACATGTAATCCACGTACAACAACAAAATAATGAAAACATCATTTTCTTCAAACTTCTTGTAATACGTACAATAGTCTGAACTGAGTCTGTTGTACCCAAGGCTAATTATGAAGGAATCAAACCTCTTGTACCAACACCTCGGCGCCTGTTTGAGACCGTATAGAGATTTGTTCAACCTACAAACCAAGTTCTCCTTGCCAGTTTCAGCAAAACCCTCTGGTTGGAGCATATATATTTCTTTTTCAAGTTCTCCATGAAGAAATGCAGTTTTCACATCTAACTGCTCTAAGTGAAGATCAAATATAGCACACATTGCCAAGACTAGTCTGATTGTAGTAAGTCGTACCACCGAAGAAAATATCTCATTGAAGTCTATGCCTTCTTTTTGAGCATATCCTTTCACCACCAATCTTGCACGATACCGCTCCACTTGATCATTGCCATCACGTTTTATCTTGTAAACCTATTTGTTGCCAATGGCCTTTCTTCCTTATGGTAGCGGAACAAGATCCCAAGTGTTATTCTTGTGCAGAGCTTCAATCTCCTCTTGCATTGCTGTCATCCACATAGATACATCTGTGCTTTTGATAGCCTTATGGAAAGTTGATGGCTCTCCATCCTCTGTTAGAAGACAGTATACAATGTTGCTCTCAATAACATATTCTGAGTGCCAAGCCGGTGGTCTTCTTTCACGAGTTGACCGTCGAACTTCAGGAGTTTCAGACTCTATTTGTTCTTGTTCTTCATGCTCTGGTACAACTTCAGAAGAAGTATGATTCTGAGTATTTTCCATCTGGACTGTTGTAGTCTCTTTTAGAATGCTATTATGTTCTTCCATTTGCATTTTACCTTCTACAAATATGACATCTCTGCTGATGACTACCTTGTGGGCAGTGGGATCCCACAAGTGATACCCCTTCACTCCATCAGCATATCCCAAGAATACATATTTTCTGGATTTTGAATCCAGCTTGCTAACTTCTTGTGTATTGTACATCACGTACACATGACTTCCAAATATATGCAATCGAGAATAATCAGCTGGTTTTCCAGTCCACATCTCCATCGGTGTCTTCAGCTCAATTGCAGTTGATGGAGATCTATTTATCACATAACAGGCGGTATTGACTGCTTCTGCCCAAAATGACTTTCCTAGACCTGCAGCCTTCAACATTGCTCTTGTTCTTTCTAATAGAGTTATGTTCATCCGCTCTGCCACTCCATTTTGCTGTGGAGTGTATGCCGTTGTGAACTGCCTTTTGATACCTTCATGTTGGCAGAAGTTATCAAATTCATCACTGGTATATTCTCCTCCATTGTCAGTCCTCAAACACTTGATCTTCTTTTCAGATTCAAGTTCCACCCGCGCTTTGAAAGTTTTAAAGACTGCGAACATATCTGCCTTCCTTCTAATTGGATACACCCAACATCTCCTGGAGAAGTCATCTATGAATGATACAAAGTATCTTGCTCCTTCCAAGGATACAACCGGTGCTTACCAAACATCAGAGTGAATCAAGTCTAAGATGCATTTGCTCTTAGTTGTTGATGTGCCAAACTTCAACTTGTGCTGTTTACTTGTAACACAGTGCTCACAAAAAGGTAAAGTAACCTTTGTAAGCCCAGGGAGTAACTTTTGATCAGAGAGAACTTTCAAACCTTTATCTGACATGTGGCCTAGTTTTTGATGCCACATCATCGTCTTCTCTTCTGCAGGACTGGCTAATGCGATTGACGCTTCTGCCCCATGATGTATTTCTCCCATTAATACAAACATGTTTGCAACTGTCTTCTTGCCTTTAAAACCACCAGCGCTCCTTTGATAATTTTCATTATTCCATTGTCTGTTTGAATCTTATACCAAGACTATCAAATTGTCTTACGGACAAAAGATTCTTCTTTAAGTCTTTCACATGTCGCACTCCTGAAATAGTACGAATTAAGCCATCATACATCTTCAATTTGATGGTGTCAATGCCGGCAATCTCTAAAGCATGATTATCACCCATGAACACTGAGCCTTCAGAGATGGGTTCATATGTATGGAACCAATCTCGATTAGGAGTCATATGCTATGTTGCTCCTGAATCCATTAGCCAGACCTCAGTGAGCTCTTCTCTATTTGTAGAGATTGTCGCTGCTTCACTATATAAAACCTCTCCATCTTCTGAGGTGCTTGCAACACATCCTTGAGGTTTTGATGACTCTGCAGTATTCTCTATACCCTTTTTAAACCAACAATCCTTTTTGAAGTGCCCTTTTCTGCCACAGTTATAGCATTTCATAGTCTTCTTACTTCTTGATTTGGACCTTCCTTGTCTTTGACTCCCACTGGAGCCACGCTCCGTTGATCTCCCTCTTGACACCAATAATGCCTCTTCTTGGTTTGAACTATTTCTGTCTCCTTTATTTTTGCGCCTATTTTCTTCTTCCAAGATGGCGGCTACAACATCATCAAAGACTAAATAGTTTGTGAGGATATTATTGGTCAAGTTGATAATGAGCTGATCATACGAATCTGGAAGACTTTGAAGTAGAAGCTCTGCACGTTCACTTTCCTCTATTTGTTGACCCAACGTAGTGAGTTGTGAAAATAGAGTCCTTATTATGTTGATGTGGTCAGTCACCGTCGTGGTTTCTGCTATTCGAAGGGTATAAAGTCTCCGCTTTAAGAAAATCTTATTGTGCAAAGACTTGGACTCATATAGCTTTGTTAGAGTCTCTCATATCTCCTTAGCTGTTTTCTTCTTCACCACACTTGATAATACTTCATCAGCTAATGCTAAATGTATGTTAGCAATAGCATTGCCATCCATCTCATTCCATTTTGCATTATTAGTGATTTCGCGGGCCGATTCCCAACTGCTGCCAAACAATTGTCTTTCCTTAAGATTGCCTTGATTCTCATTTTCCAGAGTGAGAAATTGCTCCCATTGAACCTTTCAATCTCGTACTTTGCTGCCATTTTATTCACCGTGATCTATTCAGCTATCACCATTTCATAGATCTGTAACGTATACAGAAATAGTATCGTGTGAATAATACTTCACTAAGTAAGTTCTCAGGAAAGATTGGAGGGGTCACAAACGGTCCCGCTTAAAACCCAATCTCCTTAGACAGAACTTCCTAGACTGTATTTAATCACCGCACTGACTTTCTATATACGCCAACAGTAACGTATGTGAATAATACCGTATGGATGAATAGTGTCGTATAGGTGAATAGTACCGTAGACGTGAATAGTAACCGTATACACGAATAACTTTTTTTGTATTAATAACACCAACCAAGAAGGCTCTGATACCACTGTTAGGATACTGACATGCAAACCCGACAAGACAAAAGGCAAGGAATAAGATAAAATGAGAAATGAGACACAAGAATTTACGTGGTTCACCCAATTGGGCTACGTCCACAGACAAGTATAGAAAGATTTTACTTAGTAATGTGGGAATTACAACCTTTCTCAAATAATAGGAGAACAACTAAGAATCTCTCTATTATTAGGAGAAAACACCTCACTTACTCTCTCACAAATACCTCACAATTTTGTGGGATTACTCTCTCTTCACTCTCCTCTTCTCTTCTCTATCTTGGTGTGCATATAGGCTTGAATACATTGCCTATTTATAAGCAAGAGTGAGGGTATAATGGTCATAAATTTAGGAGGAATATATGCCTAACAACTCATCCTCCACTCATACTCCACCAATTACAACTCATCTCCCACTCAAATCCCATCAATTATGCCAACTAATTAAATGGCTTTACACGATAAAGGGTACATGTCCCTATATGCCTAGTATTTTCAAATGACAGAAATTCATTACAAAACTGCTTTAAAAACAGATTTATTTTATGTTTTCTATCTTTATTTTTACAACTAAACATGTTCCTGTCTTTTCTATAACACTAAAAAAAAAAATAATACTATAATGCTGTTGAGTTAGAATTAGTCAGAAAGAAATAAAAAATCTGCCTTCAAAGCCACGTTTTTGTTATCAATATTTAATTTTGCCACTGTCAGGCCCCGAATATAGATTTTTTAGAGGCAAATTATATTGAAACCACTAAAACAAGAAATCGTGTTGAATTTTGGAAGGCAAGACTAAGTGTATTAGGCGTTTAAGGAATGGATCCAGTTGGTTGATATAAGTGAAGATCACAGTTAAATTCATAACCCTCTTAATTATGAATGCAGATTGTCAAAACAAAGATCAATCCAAGGCACTTGATATAAATGTGATAAATACTATAAATAAAATATTTAAATATAAATATATATATTAGATATAAAATTAATTAAATATCTTTTTTGGTTTCTAATTAGATAATTTTAAATATAAATTTCTATGTTTTTCAGATTTTTATTAAACTAAGCATCATTTTTTCACTAACTTTCCTTATTAAATAATTTTAGTAAAATAGATAAAAAAAAAAATAATGATATATAATTTTAGTCCCATTAAATTTTGATATTAATTCCTGGAAACTGAGTGTTAAACAGGTCACTCTTCTCAGCCAAGGGATCCAAGCTGCGCTATTGACTGTAAGATTATATCACTCGCATCCTTACAGCTACAGGGTCAACAGCAGAACCTAACAGTCATACATGGGGGCTCGGGCAGGGGCCGTAATCAGTGAACTTTACAATATACAGAACTGGAAGTGCATACAGCTCCATGTTGAGAAAAAAAAATGCCTTGCTGCACACAATGTCCTCGATGCTCGTAGAAGTAAAGTTCATGGAAGAGCTGATCATGGCAGACAAAGTTCTTTTTGGACCATTAGAGGAGGTGAGGAGCAAGCTTTGGAGGCATTAGTCATTACTGCTTGGAAACTAAGACAGGGCAAAGGCAGAAAGTGAACTCGTGTTTATTGGTTGAAGAGTAAAGCAAAGAACTCTTATTTCCCTTGTACTTTAAGTCCGAGGCTTGTAAAAAAGGTTGCTCCTTCATGAACTTTTAAGCCAAGACATAAGCCCACAAAACCCTTCATTTCCAAATCTAATATGCACATATAAATTAAAATCCAATGTTTGGAACAATTTATATGAACCAATCATTCAAGTAGAACATCCACATTACACAATCATGGATAAATTATTCATCATTACCTTGCTTGGTTTGCTGATATTGGTTAATGGAGTTGCTGAAAACTTGGTGTATAACAACTTTGCCATGCTTGAGGAGCTTGAAAGCTTTGAGATAGACGATGAAGATGATGTGGAACTTTTCGATATCCCGTCATGGACTAGTGAACGAGGTGGCAAGGTTCTTGTGAATGTTGATAGCTTTGGTGCTGTTGGAGATGGAATTTCTGATGACACCCAGGTGCATATTAGAAATCTTGAAATTATTTTAAAGGTTTTCAGTACTGTGTCACTTACTTCAATGATTGATCTTTCTAGGTTAAAGTCCACTTTTTGAATCTCACATATTCCCCAAATTATATATCTGCTAGCCTAAAGCTAAATAAACAACATTGACTATAGTCCTAATCAGGTTGCATGTTCTGTTCTGATATTACCAGGCATTTGTAAAAGCTTGGGGCACCGCCTGTGCTATCCCAAAATCAGTATTCTTGGTTCCCTCCGGGCGCCGTTATTTAGTTAATGCAACAAGATTTAAGGGCCCTTGTGAAGATAAGTTGATCATCCAGGTAATTTTCTACGTTGCTTCAAGTGAAATCTATCCAAATTTATATTTCAGAAATTGTTGTCACTTTCTTGGCAGATGTTGTCGAACAGTTGCATTATAATCACACCTTTTACAATTTGTTGTCATCACGACTTTGCAGATAGATGGAACAATCGTAGCACCTGATGAGCCTAAGAACTGGGACCCCGATCTCGCTCGACTATGGCTTGATTTCTCTAAGCTGAACGGAGTCCTCTTCCAAGGGAATGGAGTTATTGATGGATCAGGCAGCAAATGGTGGGCGTCATCTTGCAAAAAGAACAAGTCCAATGTGATTATTCAAAAATTCTAGTCTATAGTTTAATCCATGCTTCGCTACTTGAATAGGTCAGAATTTAACACTCCTTTTTCTTTCTTTACAGCCTTGCAGAGGTGCACCAACAGTAAGGATCTTTTTCCCTTCATTATATAATTCATCCTTCCGGGGAGAAAAAAGAAACTATGCAGATTGTCAGGGATTTAACCAATGAGGCCTTTGCAGGCATTGACCATTGATTCAAGCTCAGCAGTGAAAGTAAAAGGTCTTACTATCAAGAACAGCCAGCAGATGAATTTTGTGATTTCCAAGTCAGCATCCGTAAGAATATCTAAAGTTACTGTCTCATCACCTGGAGACAGTCCTAACACTGATGGAATCCATATTACTCAATCAACTAATGTGGTTCTCCAGGATTGCAAAATCGGAACAGGTTTTCAGACGTTAACCCCATTATTTTCCTCATCTATTCTCCAAGTAAAGAATATCATAATTAGAATGGAGATCTTGGGGATATTATTGGCAAACTTTCTGACAGGTTGCATATTTTGTTGATTCTATGGTATATTCAGGTGACGATTGCATCTCGATTGTCAACGGTAGCTCTGCGATTAAGATGAAGGGAATATATTGTGGACCGGGACATGGAGTCAGGTTGAGTTAAATATGAGATTCTAGCCATCATGTCATATCCCATAAAGGAAGATGTTATAGGCCAAGTTTTACCATCATCTATACAGGAGCTGGGACTGAAATTCTAAGTTTTCATTATTAACCCTTTTCTTTTAAATTCTGTCACTCAGCATTGGAAGTCTAGGGAAGGACAACTCAACAGGCATAGTCACAAAGGTGGTCCTGGATACTGCACTTATCAGGGAGACAACGAATGGCGTCAGGATTAAGACTTGGCAGGTAATACTCTAGGACATAGTTAAAACTGTTCGGATTCTGGAAGTGCTTAACTTATATTCTCTCACAAGACTTGAGGAATGTTCGATGGAGTATGCATCTAAAATCCCCTGCTAATATCCTCTCTGGATCTCTATATGCTGCAGGGAGGTAATGGTTATGTTCGCGGGGTACGTTTTGAAAATGTCAGGATGGACAATGTTGATAACCCCATCATCATTGACCAATTCTACTGTGATTCCCCGAAATCGTGCCAAAACCAGGTACGTATTCCATTTTTTGTGCTAGATTCATACTTGACAACCTACTCTTTAATAACTATCCTAGTCATCTGATCAGAATTTTGCTCCTTTTTTTAGACATCAGCAGTAAGAATTAGCGAGATCATGTACCGCAATATTAGTGGCACTACAAAGAGTGCAAAAGCGATGAAGTTTTCCTGCAGTGACACAGCTCCTTGCAGCACCATAGTCCTGAGCAACGTAAACTTGGAGAAGGAGGATGGCGCAGTAGAGACCTACTGCAATTCGGCCGAAGGCTTTAGATATGGCATTGTTCACCCATCAGCTGATTGCTTAACTTCCCATGACAAAGACTATAGTTTCTTCGAGCAGACAGAAGTTTCCCAAGACTACATTCTCAACGACGTGACGGAAGAAAAGGTTGAGCTTGCAGATTCCAACAACGACCGCATTGTTCATACTGAACTTTGACATGGCCTCTTATTGTAATAAAACTATCCTTATTAACTATAGTAATATACTAAATTGGGTAAATGGAATGTATAGAATACAAATAGATATTTCTTGGAGGAGGATTGAGGTGCCCATGTTCGATTTTTTGGGAAGTTACAGGTATTCATATATAGTCACAGACCAACGAAAGCAATTATGCACCTGGGATTTTAAATATTGTGTATATTTTGATTACATGTGCCTGCATTATTTGAAGGTTTGTCATAATTGCAAGTTGGAACATTTGTAATGATTTTTTGTTGTTTCGGGTTTCAAATTCTATAATGTAAGTCTCTCTTTTTTTTTCCTAGATTTGTTATATGAGCAGCGAGCTTGCCTAAAACTACAATGATCGATGCAGGTAAAAGATACAATTTAAGTCCCAAGGCTATATGATGCAGGTAAAAGCTGCTACAACAACAACACATACATTTAAAAGAGTTGCGAATGAATTCTAAATTCACAAAGAAAATAATTACATAATGGCTATATCTTCAAGAGGTTTACAAGATATTTAAATAAGTTAAAAAACCTATCTTTACTAAGAAATAATCTAAAGTGTAAAGGCATTTAGGAAATTAAAACAGAATCTAAAATAAAATAATAAATCCAAAAACTTCTACAAAAAAATAACAAAATTCTGACCATTGAGATACAACTATTCAATAAACAATAGAGTAACTTTCCATGTGAGAACTGCATGTAGAATCACATGGAAAAATTTGATTCCAAGCTAACAGTTAGATTTCATGTTATGTTCATTTTAAGGTACTAATATAGTATGATACAATCAATTTTTTCTTGAACTTAAACCTATTCTACTAACACATAAAAGTATCTACTAAAACATCCATATAGTAACAAGATACTATAAATTAAGAATTTTACTTTCTAACCCTAGCAATGCATCCCCTTTACAATCTGCAATCTTTTAAATTCACCAACTTTGATATATTTGAAGCATGTCTATTAGAAAAACACAAACTCTTAAGTCGTTGATAGACAAGTAACTATGCATTATTTTCTAAGGCGAAGCTGGCTTTGGGCTTTGCGACACGTGACCCATCATAAACCAACTCTATATTTTTATGGTGACAAAACAAAGATATATCCATTCTAGCCTTGATGTTGTCGTTTGTCTTCCCTTTCACGTCCATAACCATGTTAAAAATATTTCCTAACACATTATTTTTAATGTGCATGACATCAAGGTTATGGCATAGAAGATTAGTCTAAGAGAAAACTCCTAGAAAATACTTCGCTTTACCCAATTATGGTCAAATCAAAACCAAGAAATTTCTGCTTATTGGATTGAAAACCACGCACACATAATGTCATCGTACTCCAATACCATATCATAGAATTCTTCACTTTACAGTAGCGAAGGTGTAACATCCTTTTTAACTCTGCCAACAAAGAAGTCTTTTCTATACTTGTGACCCGTTAGCAAAAATCATTGGTGGAAATAAATAAAAAAAAGCATTTTACCATCATTTGTTAACATAAATGCCTTGTTATTTTTCATACAATATGGACATGCTAGTTTTACATGTGTGCTCCAACTAAAAACCATTCCATACACAGGAAAATCATTGATAGTTCACATCAAAGTTGCCTTCATCTAAAACTTTTGTGTCCTCGATACATTATATGTCAAAGCCCCGGATAACCATAACTATTTCAACTCATCAATCAACAGACCAAGACAAATATCTATATTTTGACCTAGACTATTAGGGCTGAGTATGATCGTAGATAAAAATATGAACTCTGATATCAAACACATCTATAGTGGCAAGTTATAAACCGTTAGTATCACCGACCAACAAGGATAAGAAGTAACAGTGAACCGAATGGATTGAATTCGTATGTACATGACCAAGATGCACGTACCTTAATTCCATTGAAAACTAAGGATGCACCCTATTAAAATATTTATAGGCTTCATCATCAGAAAAGTGCATCATCACTTCATCAATCACATCATGTAAATGATGTCATGTCATGTGCTTAGTAGTGGTTGGTGACATCAATAACATTTGCAGTCTAGTTGTGATTAGAAAGCATATAAGTTTTCTATATACAATAAAAGCTGTAGGTTTTGGGTTTATAACGAGCATGCCACATGTTTTACACTCGTTCAACTCTATATTTTTAAGGTAGTACAACATGTAGAAGTTTGGACATATGTCAATTTTATGTTATCCTAGGCCGAGGGGTTTCATCATGGATTTGGTAGCATAAAAGTTCTCTATCAGCCTATTCCCTTCAGGTAAAATGCTTTTGCCCATTCAAGAATTCTATTATAACCAACTTCACTCAACTCATGATTTGACTTGATGGTGAACATATGTACAATGACCGATAATTTACTATGATTTGTGCACCTATCCTATAATAGTTCGTCGGAGTCTTTCAAAAGATCAAAAATCTTGGTCGCGTCTATATTGGGTTTTTCATCTACTATTGGAGATTGACCGACATAACCCTAATTCATTCTCATCATATCCATAACCATATTCTGACGATGATTACTATTGTCATTTATAACTTTATGCACATTGCTAAAACTAGAAGTTAACCCAACTATCTTTTCTACCATGGTCTCATGAGAAACATATGGTTCTTCATGTGCAAACTAACACAAGTATTTCTCCATGAACCTTTTTTGTAGAAGATTTGTAGTTACAACATTTGGATCAATAAACTTTTTATTTTTACATCTTTTATATGAATATTTACTATTGCCTCCACTAATATTTCTTGGATTAGATAGTATATAATTAATAAAACCCTAAATCTCATTACAATAATTCATCCTACACAACAATTTTGGTGAATCTTGATACATCCATGAACGATTATCCATTACTTATGTCAAACCTATATAGAATATTGATGACAAAATGTATTAATTAATTACGTAAACTAAATAAATTAAAGAACATTGGTTTAACTTAAACTTGTTCAAACTATTTTAATAGTTCAAGTAATTCATTATCAATTATCTACATAAATTTAAATTTCTATACATTTACTGAAAATTTCAACTCAACAATGAAACTGATAAAACATAAAATGAACCCGTTAAATAAACCATTATTTATTTCATCACAAAACACCTAAGTCACAAATTTAAAATAAATTTCATCAATTTATAAATAAATACAATTTTAAAAAATCTCAAACAAACTCTACCATGTACAAATCATACATTCATACACTAGATTTCTATGAGGAAAAGCTATAAAACAAGTAAACACTCAAATAATACACACACACACACACACACTACAAAAATATGTTGTTGCACCTCAGCAAACGTTGCAGAAAGAGGGCAAAATAGAAAATTGGAGTCGCCATTTAGTAATTAAAGGAAACAAGGGATCCTAAAAATTAGTACTGGTTTCAGAGATTCAAGTAAAATGTTAGTTATACCCAAGGAAAGAACAACATCACCCTTCCAGCATTCTTTCTTATGAAAGATTACCTTTATTATGTGTTTTTTTCCTTAAATTTATCTTTTTGATTGCTATCAATTATTCTAATTGTTTTTAGCTTTTTTGGTATTTTTAATTTTGTGAAAAGTTTGACGTTGATCTTTAGACATATTAGAAAATAATATTAGTCTCTTAAAAATAAAAGAATTGTTGAAGATGTTTTACAATAAGTTCTAAAAAGAATTTTTTGTTGAAATTGTTAAAAGTAAAGTAACTCATATTTGATTTGAAATTTAGACATTAATCCTTAAAAAAAAAAAAGACATGTAAATTAAATTGTTTTGTTTTTAAGTAGGCGTTGGATGCATGAAGATAGTAAAAATAAGATTGGATTTTAGAACATTTATTTTTGTGGGTTTTTTAAAAAACGAACCTGATGTACATCATTGTATTTCAGCAAGTATTGATTAAATTATATTTTGACGATGTTTAAGAGTTTAATAATAAATATAGTTTAAAATATTTTTTTATTCAGAAATATATTAAGATAATATTTTTAATTTTTAAAAATAATTTTTAATATTAATATATCAAAATGATTTAAAAATATAAAAAATAAATTTTAAATTTTTAAGAAATACCAACAACTTCGAACACTTCCCTTACTCAATGCAAATTATTAAATCGTATGAGCGGAAAATATTACGGAATTATTCCCTGTACAGCAAAGACAAAATCACTGGTTTATTTTGTTACAAAAAACTTCTCAACATTCTCAGCCTTCTCTCTCATTCTAAAAAGAAAGACCGTGACCAATATTCAACTCTTCTCTTCATTGTGGCTGTTTCTTTCTCTTTTTGTTGTGTTGGCTATGCGAGGTAGACCATGGGTTTCAGGTTTTATTTTTTCTGGAGGTTCTCTTTCCTTAGTCCCCTCCTTTGTTCCTGTGCTGGTATTTTTTAAAATGGAGAGGGAGCTGTCGGTGGAAGGCTGTGATTGGGGGTTTTTGGGTCTGTATGGTGATTACAGTCTCAGTTCTTTGTGGATGAAGGAGAGGTTACGGGTGCTGCGAGTTGGGTTCGTTGGGGGCTGTATTTGGGGATGACTTGGAAATGGGTTTCCTTTGGTGCTGCTTATTGGTAATGAAGGGAAGGGCTGGAGCCCTGATGGGTCAGCCGTGGGTGGTTGATGATGGTGAAAATGGAGGCTTGGGTGTACAGTGGTGGGGCTCACTGTAGGAATGGAATTTCTGGGCTCTCGTCTGTAGATGGGGATGAAGGCTGGTTTGGGTTGATGAGAGAAGAAAAAAGAAGAAGAAGACGCTGGCAGTGGGTGACTTGGGTGGTTTCGGATGTTAAAGCAAGGGCTGGTCGTGGATATATGGTTTAATTGGTTTTGGTAGTGGCTAATCCATGGTGGTCAATCTGATAGTTGTTCTCGCGGGTAGATGCAAGATGGAGAGGCTGCTGCTGGTTGGGCAGGGCTGGGGCCGAGAGTGAAGGATGGAAGCTTTTGTGTTGTTGGTCTAGGGTGTGCTGTTATGTGAATCCTTTAGTTGAATGAGAGGCTGGTAGTTCTGAAATATAGTATCAGTGATCGATGGTTGGCTGGAGAGGTCACTTGGTAGTCTATTGAGGTGTTGTGGTTATGGTTAATCTGGACAGTGGAACTGGAATGGCAATGGCGATGGTCTCTGTGTGGGAAATAAGAGGAATGGAACTGGGTAGTTATGGCGTTTGAAGGAAATGGATCATGAAGGCTCTGTGCATGGTCAATCCTTTTAGCTGAATGAGAGGCCCCCCTGGTTGTCTCTTGTTCATGCCTTTTTGAAGGAGAGAGTGAAGCTGAAAGTTTGGGATTTGATGCAGGAAATTTTGAAGGAGAGAATTCCATAGCTGATTTCCTGGAATTGGGAGATTGGTATCTGGACTTAATTGCTTAGGACTGCAATCCAAAATCTGAAATTAATTGCAGGATTTTGGGGTTTAACTGCTCAAGAATCTGGCTATAGTTGGGTGATTACAATTTCTGGAATTAAAAATTGAATAAATTAATCCAATTGGACTAATATGATTGAAATCAATGAATCAATTTGGACTAAATTGAATTAAATGGATTGAAATGGACTGGAGTAAGAATACAGGCAGACATTCCTTGTTCTCATTACAATCCTTGGATTTTGAATTTTTTTAATTTTATTCAATTTACCCTATATCACCTTTTTCTATTTAATTATATCTCTAATTATACAATTTTGATCAATCTAACTTCTAATTGACTTTTCTTCTTCAATTAAAATCTTCATTGATTTCTAATTTGACCATTTATTTCAAAATCAACATTGAACTTCAAGTTTTTTTCACTCTCAGCAAAATCAAATCAAATTAAACTCTTTTCTTTGATTTACTCTTCAATTCAAATCTCAATTATGATTCAAAAATTTTCAAACTTTATTTTTACTTGTGAAGCTCAATTATCAATCCAATTTCAAACCCCAACTTTTTTGTATTTAATTGTTTTTATTTTTGCATTTTGCATTTTTTTTATTTACAAGATTTGTTTTTTTGACACATAGAAATTAAATAAAACTACTGAAAAAACATATTTGTTTTTGATTTTTTAAAAAAAATATATACAAAAATAGGGGTTAAATTTGAGTCATGACATATGCAAAAAAAATTAACAAATTTAAACTTAAACAAGATACTGACAAACTGAGTGTTAGAGTGACTAAATTTGTAGTGGGAGGTTGATTTGAGATAAAATTTTCTCTGTGTGTGTGTGTGTGTGTGTCTGTGTGTGTTGGGGGGGGGGGGGTGTTGTTTGTTGTAAAGAAAAATTGAGGAAGAAGAAGAAATGGAGGAGGGAGAGAGGAGGGTCAGGATATAAATTAAATATTATCGACAGATTTAATCAATAAATTTAAATATTTCTATAAAAATATCATGCCATTATACTTTTTTGTTTCTTTTTATTCTTCATTTTTCCACTATGATTCTATCTGTATATATCATGAGAATATTTCTGTTGGTATTTACTGATGAATATTACAATGACATTTTCATTCAGAAAAATTCAGCACAGTTTAGTGACAAAAATACTTAGTTGGTGTGTGTATTTGAATTTGCTAATTTTCTAGTAGTTAAACAAATGAAAAAAGGTTGAAAAAAATGTGGCATGGTCGGTGTTGCAATATATGTTATAATCCAATATTAATAACAAGATTCCACTAAGCATGCGTTGTTATTAAAATTGGCAAGGCTTTTCACAAAAAAAAAGAAGAAAATTAAAAACTAGGGTTAATGGTTGATCTTTGATCTAGATCAAGTAAAAATTAATTAGTGTGTCACCTTATAACCTAGATAAAACCTAATTTAATTTTTTTAAAAATAATAATATTGATTTATCTTTTTTTAAATGAAAACAACTTATCGTTTTGAATTAATCCAAATCAATTTAATTTAAATCATCAAATTTATAATTAGGTTTTGAGCTTACTCACTAGTCTAATTAGATTTAATAACTTTGAGTTGAAGTAAGAATCATTTAAAAGAAAAATTAGCATATTAATTACTTTATGAGATGATTGTTTCCTAGGAGCTCCGTTAAAAATGAAAGTGAACCATGTTGTAACATACTAGCTCATATATATATATTATTATTTTTTAGTTTAATACATATTATTGTCAAAACAAAAATAGCTTTATTATATATTTTTTTTCATTCAAGTGATTTGAAATATATTAAATGAGAAAACAAAAGAAAAGAATCATGAGTTTATGAAAAAAAGAAAAGGTTTCAAAGCATACGATAGTAGGTCTTCAATGTCGTCTGCTAAATATTGCAACAGGCATGAACTCGATGTTATAGGGGACCTGATCCGCCAATCTGGGTTAGGCTTTTGTATTCTTGGAGGCTAACAATCTTTGACCCTTCAGAAATCCTCAACCGTGACGTATTCTATATTAGTTTGCTCTCAATTATTAGTCATTCAAGATTTCATAGTTTTTTCTAAGGAAAACTAAGGATGGAGATTTCGAAGTTTTTTCTAAGGAAAGCTAAGGATGGAGTTCTGGATAATAATGTAGATGACAATCCCTTACTTATTATAGAATTAATAACACTATATATATAAAAAAATAACCACGGCAACAGGCAATAGAAAATATAGTATATGCCGCCACAAATTACAAGATAAATATTCTTTCACATAAAAAGAAAAACTCAGCTAAAACCATCTCAATGGAGGGATTTCAAACTAGGGTGGTACCAAATTGCTATGCTGAAATGGACATTCAATTCAATGATACTGCTGACAAGAGGTAAAATTCCCTTGGAACTTGAAGAAACCCAGTTTTGAAAGAAGAAGAAAAAAGTCGTAGAATAATTGTTATAAAACATAACTAAGAGATGACTTTTAATTAATACCAACAAAATAATATATGTGTGAATGGCAATCAATTAAGAATTGTAGTTTAAATTTCTTGATTGGCTGCGGGCTAGGACTAAAGTATGTAAACGAATAATGTTCTCCTACCAGTGAGATTTTCAATAGTTGCAGAAGCAGGTTGTTTCAGAATCTCAAAGGGTTGGAGCCAGTATGAACTCTATAATAGCCCAACACATGTAGCGCCAAGCACTAAGAAATGGTTAAGATCATGTGAATGGAGTAATATAATGAGAAACCAAATGGTGACCAGAACTAGTTTCCGTCTAGTTTCTGAAGAACCCTTTAGCAGAAAAGTCAGGTAAAATATTTATCAAAACAGGAATTTCACATGGAAAAGCATAGATGACCAATATCTAGGCCCAAGTTGCCTGTTGGTTGTTGAGGCTATATTAAAAATCATTACAATAAGGCTTACATTTAATCCCTGATTAATGTGACTCATACTCATCAAGATTACTATATAAGGAATCTTGGGGCTTCGGGTTTTGATACACAAGCCAGGGAGATAGAGAAATAAGCAGGCAAAAATGGTGTTTCCAAGTGCTTCCATTCTTTCAATACTTGTAGTCCTACTCCTATCTCCATTTGTATTTTCATACCCAATTCAGGATAGGTTTCTACAATGTCTCTCAACAACTTCAGAATCCTCCTTTCCTTTCTCCTCTGCCTTGTACACTCCAATTAATAACTCTTCATTCACCACAGTTTTACTTTCTACTGCTCAAAACCTGAGGTATACATTGCCTTCAGTGCCAAAGCCAGAGTTTATCTTCACACCATTCAATGAATCCGACATTCAAGCAGCTGTTGCTTGCTGCAAACAGCTTGGAATTCACTTTAGAGTTCGCAGTGGAGGCCATGATTACGAGGCTGTCTCTTATGTCTCTGCAATTGAATCCCCTTTCGTTATTATAGACCTTGCCAAGCTACGGTCTGTTGACGTTGACATCGAAGATAATAGCGCTTGGGTTCAGGCAGGCGCCACAAATGGTGAACTTTACTACAGGATTGCTGAAAAAAGTAAAACGCATGGTTTCCCTGCTGGCCTCTGCACCAGTTTAGGAATGGGTGGGCTCATTACAGGTGGTGCTTATGGTGCTATGATGAGGAAATATGGCCTCGGTGCTGACAATGTCATCGATGCTCGCATAGTCGATGCTCAGGGCAGGATTCTTGATAGAAAAGCCATGGGAGAAGAACTTTTTTGGGCAATCAGAGGAGGAGGAGGAGGAAGCTTTGGTATTATTACTGCCTGGAAAGTAAAATTGGTCCGTGTTCCAGAAACTGTAACAGTCTTTACAGTTACTAAGACCTTGGAACAAGGCGCCACTAAGCTCCTCTATAGATGGCAGCAAGTTGCTGACAAACTCGACGAAGATCTCTTCATTAGAGTTAGCATTCAAACAGCCGGTACCAAAGGCAACAGAACTATCACAACTTCCTATAATGCCGTGTTTCTTGGTGATGCCAAGAGACTCCTCAGGGTAATGGAATCTAGCTTTCCAGAATTGGGCCTGACACAGAAGGATTGCATCGAAACTACCTGGCTCGAATCTGTGCTATACACTGGCAGCTATCCGAGCAATACACCTCCCGAAGCTTTACTTCAAGCAAATAACGTATTGAAGAGCTACTTCAAAGCCAAGTCAGATTTTGTCCAAGAACCTATCCCTGAATCTGCACTGAAAGGTATTTGGAAAAGGCTTTTCAAAGAAGAAGGCGGTTTCATGATATGGAATCCTTTTGGTGGAATGATGAGCAAAATCTCTGAGTTTGAGACTCCTTTCCCCCATAGAAAGGGTGATCTATTCATGATCCAGTATGTAACTGGCTGGCAGGATGCTTCAGGGGATGTTGGAAAGCACGTAAAGTGGATCAGGGAGCTTTACAAGTACATGGCACCTTATGTTTCCAAGAATCCAAGGGAAGCATATGTGAATTACAGGGATCTTGATCTGGGCATCAACAGGAATACTAACACTAGCTTTATTAAGGCAAGTGTTTGGGGTGCTAAATACTTCAAGGGTAACTTCTACAGGTTGGCATTAGTGAAGAGCAAAGTTGATCCTGACAACATTTTCAGGCATGAACAAAGCATCCCACCTCTTCCACTTCACATGAGATAGAGAAGCTGAAGAGTAACACGGGGCCAGAAAGAAGGGTGGTTAGATCACCATGTTTAGGCACTTTTTACAGAACCAGCATCCTTGATTTGTTGTAATAATTTGGTTAAATAAACAGTAATTGCAGTCCCAAAATGATGTGTAATAAGCAAGCTATTCTGTCATGTAGCACTCGAAATTTAGTAGAAAGACGTCGTACAATAATCGTGGTTGTTGAATCCTCGATGATGATCAGATCTAAATTATTTAATAAAATACAGCAATTTGGTGAACAATTTACAAAATATTGAATAATATGCTAATGTGCCTTTAATGATCCACTTAATGATCACGTACGTAAGATGTTGTGAAGACGTGAATTGAACCCTTTACCTCAAGATTACAAGTCTTACGAGCTTAGGGGAGAATAGAAGAGCAACGTAGAGAAAACTGTGGAGTTGAATAACAAACCAATAAAATAAACTACTAGCTGTCAACCGGATAAACCTCAGGAGAAGATTAAGAAAGATAACATAACCTGATATTTCTATCATTATCTAGAAATTTGAAAGCACTACAATTTAGCTATTCTCTTGTACTAAAACTCTACAAGAATCACTCATGTAATTAAGATGTTTTTAATCCGCTTCTCTTCTCTAGTTAACACTTTAAAATGAAGTGTTAACCAGAGAACTGTTTACTTGTATGAAAAAGACAGTACTGAAGAACTAGTAAAACTTATCCTTCTGTTTTTCTATATGATATCACAGCTCTAAAAAAAGACAAACATCTTAACATGTAAACCAGTCGGGTCAGGTAAGCTTAATAGCTATGGTTAAGACATTAACATTAATAATTAGTGTGATAGAGAAATCATAGTATCACACAAATCATAGTAAAAACATGTTGTTACTCCACATAATTATTGGCCGACTTGGGCTAGCTCCTAGTCTAGATTGTAACTATTAATAGGAAAAATGACCATGTAAATGACTTGGTTTACGCAATTACATGCATTAACTAACATATAGTCATTGATTTGGGTTGGAGGTCTTAATTTTAAGTAATTAATTATCTAGGTTGACTAATTTAATCCTTCACAAAATCTACAAATCAGGCTAAATATAATAATTAAGTTGATGTCGATACATGCATGTGCTATGGTTAGTTTTGTGTCAGCCCATATAACTTGTCTTATACGGATTGTGATGTGCTTCAAGGGTAGCCTTAACGCCTCTTCGAGGCTGTGGTAGCGATACCAGTTCTAAGTATTTTTCGTTTAGAAATGTATCAAAATGAATTTTTTTATTTTTTAAAAATTATTTTTAACATCAGCATATCAAAACGATCTGAAAATATAAATAAATAATTTATTTTAAGTAAAAATTAAAAATTAAAATTTTTAGGAACACGGTGCAAATACTCCCTTACAAAGCTACCCTGTTTACTTGTATGAAAAAGATAGTATTCGAGAACTAGTAAAACTTATCATTCTGTGTTTTTCACAGCTCTAAAAAAAGACAAAAACATCTTAACATGTCTTCCTCTCCTTCCTCCTTCACGCGAGAACATGACATTGCAACGACCCTTCCTAGACTAGTCTTGATATCTTTTGTTGGTTGAGAAGTCGCCACCAAGTATATTATGACTACTAGGAACTCTAATTGGTTTTTTAGAGATTCTAGGTAAAGGACTGGTGGCATAAAAAAATGTATTAATTAGCACCCGTAGTACATTTTACCTGAATTAAACTCCATTGTTTTTTTTCTTTGTTTGCTATTTTCTAATGATGTTTCAATTTCTATTAGCCTACCATCGTGAGTTTGCTACGATGAACAAACCCTGGTTTTCTAGATCAAGAAAATCAATCTAGAAAGGTGAAATGTCCTCAATTATCACTGAGTTTTCTTTTAGGGTAAACTTGAGATTTTTGCTACCACATCATTCCAAATAATATTTCAGATAAAATTATTTGTGGTTTTTATCTTTATATTATAAATGAATAAGTTGTATTATTTTTAATAATATTCTGGATGTTAATCTTATACAATTTTTTAATCCTTATATTAAAGAGAGTAATAATAAATTATTATTCCTAATAATATTTTGGATATTAACCTAGGTTTTTTATGCTTATATTAAAAGTGGATAATATATTTTCTTGCCAAAAACTATTTTTAAAATATAGACCAAAATCCCTTGGAATTTTACAAACTTGTTATAAAATCTATGCAATACTTCTTCTTCAAAAAAACATGCCAAAGTATTTTAGATTATCTTTTTTTTAAAGGATGCTCAAATAATTTTAGGATTTTTTCCCATATGCAAGATAAAAAAAAATGAAAATATTTTTTTTTATTTTTTTTCCTTATTTATTAGGCTTTGCTTGGCAAAAACTCATTTTTTATTGAAATAAAACTATAATAACAAGCCTAAGTAGGTGTTTGTCAAACATATCCTTAAACTAAAAAACCCTTTAAAGGGTTTTAACCCTTTGACCTAATTTTAACCCAATTGGGCTGACCCAAAATCTTTGGTTTGACCCAAAAATAAAATCAAAGATAAAAAACTGATTAAACACAAAAAAAATAAAAAACTCAAAATTTCTTGGACAAAACAAATCAAACACAAAGAACACGAAGAACATTCAACCATGAACTCAGCAACATGGATCCCAAATTAGACTAGATACGATCAAAACAAAGACACAAATATATTGTAAATCATGTAAGGATCAATAATTTGGCACCCATTCATTTTGATTATCGCTCAAATATCACGATTTTGTCAAAATAGGTTTCGATTTAAAACTAAAACCATAGGATTATAACCCATCAAAACTTGTTATTGATGCAAATAAACCCTAAATTATTAACTAATCAAGCATAAAGAAGTGTGTAGCACAAAGAAATGGACCAAAACTGGTCCAAATCATGGGGCAAAGACAATGTTCTTCCTAAGAACATGAAGAACACTGCCTTAAACCCAAAAAAAACCCCAAAAAAACCCAACCACTGTCAACCCCTAGAAATTGGCATTTTTTACCTCTAAAACATGCCTTCTTTATCTCAACAACAAGTTACACTACTATAAACAAATAAGTTTGAATAAAAAAACTAACAAATAACATCAAAACATAAAAATCATGCAAGGGGTTCTAAATTAAAAAACTATTAACTTAAAACAACCTACATGTTAATACAATTTAGATTTAAAATTGGTTTTCCAAATATATTTTGGTCATGAGAAGACTTAGAAAGCCTAGGATGAACAAACTCCTTCAACATGCATTGCTTAAGTTAACTAAAACTAAAGCAAAATTATTTTATCAAAAATAACTATCACTTTTACACCATTCCAACACACCTCCCCCGTCCTTTGACTTATCAATTTTCCAATTAAGCTCTCAAAATTGACTTTTAAATATATAATTTTATCCCTATTAGTCCTCAAAACTTTCAACTTGTATTGTCTTGATCCCAAATTTCAAATTTTTATTTATTAATTTATTAATTTTTTTTTAAATTGAAAAGTTGGTTTATGACAATTAATCCATTCAAAATTTCAATGGTGCACTCATAAGATTTTGTTTTTCTGTTTTTACAGTTTTTTAAGGAAAACTAAGAAGGGAGTTCTGGATGATAATAATACTATAGAAAAAAAAAATAACCACAGCACTAGGCAATAGAGAAACATACTATATGCTACCACAAATTACTAGATAAATATTCTTTTACAGAAAAATAAAAACTCAGCTTAAACCATTCAAGTGGAGGGACGAGGAGTGTGTTGCAAGAAAAATATTGAAAACTAGGGTCTTGCCTATCCTGAAATACACATTCAATTCAATGATATAAATATGAGGTAGATAAAAATGATTTAATTAATTCAGTACTCTAGTTAATCATTCTCGATCTCTCTCAATGTCTACATTATAATTCTTAGAGGCTATGAAGAGTGAAAATATATAGGTGTTAGTAAATAAATATTCAAGGAACAGTAGCTATTATAGAATGTATATCATGTATCTATCAGAATAGAAAATTAATATAGGATGTTGTAATCATTACAGTTACTGCAGTGTTCTGCTGCCTCTATATAAATAGGAAGGTTGGCTAAGGCACATTCCATTATTCTCAACTTGGTATCAGAGCCACAAAACCCTAAAATAAATTAAACCTACTTTTCTCCCAGCCTCCCAGCCTCCCTTCTTCAATGTAACAGCCGCCACATACATCTTCAAATTCTGCAGCATCAGCAGTCCATCTTTCTTCTTCTCCGGCAGTGCAGCCCTCTTTTCTTGCAGCGCCTCCTGTGCTTTCCTCTGCTGCGTCACCGACTGGATTCTCCTCTACCATGGCTGGTGAACGCCTCCTCTTGCAGCCCACGTCTGCTGCCTCTGCTGCCTCTACTGCCGCAAGCATTATCTCCCTTTCTCACACTCATCAAGTCATCTCCCTCAAATTAACAAACACCAATTATTTATATTGGCGTATGCAGATGCTGCCTTATCTCCTAGGCCAAGGAGTTTTTGGTTTTGTTGATGGCTCCAACACATGTCTATCAACACATGTTCTTGCCCATGATGGTATCTCTCTTCAGGTAAATCCGCTTTTTCAAACCTGGAAACAACAGGACCAACTCATTCTAAGTGCTCTTCTTTCCTCCCTATCTATGGAAGTTTTGCATCTTGTTGTTGGTTGTCAAAGTTATTGTTCAGCTTGGGGCACTCTTGAGCGAGCTCTCGCTTCTACCTCCAATTCTCGTATTATGCAACTTCACGGCTCTCTTCAAGATCTTCGACAGGGTGATGAATCAGTAACTCAATTTATGCAAAAAACAAAGGCCTTATTTGATGAATTGGCCGTTGCTGGTCGGCCAGTTTCACTTGAAGATTTTAATTTATATGTGTTTCGTGGTCTTCGGGGAGAGTTTAAAGACTTAGTTACCAGTCTTATTACCAAGGCTGAACCTTTATCATATGCAGATCTTCACAGCCATCTCCTCACATATGAATTTCTTCACAAATCTTCTGCTACCATACATGCTCCTCTGCTGCCCACACCCAGCATTCCATTCTGCTCTTGTTGCGCAGCGCCAGACTTTTAGCAATTCTGGCAGTAGCAGGGGCCGCTTCAATGGTGGCTGGTGTCCCAACCAGTCCAACAACAGAGGCAACCGATTTGCTGGCTCCAGACCTGATCACCGCAGCTTCCAAAACTCCTCATTCGGTGACCATAGGCAGGGCTCTTGGCAGCGCAATAGGGGGCAGAATCCACGCTGCTAACTGTGTCAGAATTTCGGCCATACAGCTCCCCATTGCCCTCAATTCCAGCAGCGAGGTTATGGCCAATAGCCTATTGCCAATCTGGTGCAACGCAATCTCTCCTCAATCGGTTCTGTTGATTGGTTTCCGGATATCGGTGCCAATCAACACGTCACACCTGATATTGCCACCTTGACTGCTTCAGAACCGTATCTTGGTAATGATAATTTGCATGTTGGTGATGGTAAGGGCCTCCCTATATCCCATCTTGGTCATACAAAAATATATACACCACATCGTTCTTTCACCTTATCTAGTGTTCTTCATGTTCCTGCAATTACGAAACCTCTGCTCTCTGTTCAGAAATTTTGTCTTGATAATAATGTTTATTTTGAATTTCACCCTCGTGTGTTTTATGTCAAGGATCTCAACACCCGAGAAATCCTTCTCTCAGGTCAGAGTAAAGATGGTCTCTATGCCCTTACCAAGTCTTCCGTCACTTCAGTTCCTCAAGCCTATTGGTCTCCCTGCACTTCTGCCTCTGCCGATTTATGGCATCGTCGACTAGGTCATCCTACTACACATATTTTTCAATTGTTAATCTCGAAAAATAAGATCATTTGTAACAACAAACATCTTAATTTTCAATATCAAAGTTGTCCTTTAGGAAAATCATCACGTTTGTCTTTAGGACCTATGGGTCACAAAACTTCTGCTCTGCTTGAATTAATTTTTAGTGATGTATGGGGCCCTGCTCCTTTTTTTTTCAGATGGCTATCGTTATTTTGTTATTTTTGTTGATGCTTATACTAAATATGTATGGTATTATCCTCTCGTTGCCAAGTCTGATGTTTACTCTGTTTTTCATCAATTTCAGACTCTCGTTGAACGTCAATTTTCATTAAAAATAAAATCTGTTCAAACTGATTGGGGTGGTGAATACCGTAAATTATCCATATTTTTTCAGACTGTTGGTATTCATCATCGTCTGATTTGTCCTCACACTCATGAACAAAATAGCACAGTAGAGCGTCGTCATAGGCATATTGTGGAAACAGGTCTTACTCTTTTAGGGCAATGTAAAACACCTTTTCGATTTTGGAATTATGCTTTTGAAACCTCTGTTTATCTTATAAATCGCATGCCTACTCCTGTTCTTGCCCATTGCTCTCCGTTTGATTGTTTATTTCACCGGTCTCCTGATTATCATTTTCTGCGTACTTTTAGGTGTCTCTGTTTTCCTTTTCTGCGTTCATATAATAATCATAAATTGGATTTTCGCTCCTCTCCATATGTGTTCTTTGGATATAGTTCCTCCCATCTTGGTTATCGATGTTTTGACATTGCATCTCACCGTATTTATATTTCCCGTCATGTCCGTTTCCATGAACATGTGTTTCCTTTTGATAATTCTGAATAGATTGCAAAGGTTTCCACCACAACCCCCATCCCACCCGCTACTGTCACCCTTCCAAACTTGTTAAACCACCCACCACCACCCACTTCCATCAGCCACCCAAACAGCCTACGGCCCACAGCTCTGCCACTCCAAACAGCCACCCGACCACAGCTCCCGACCATCCCTTGGCCATCATCACATGCTTGTTTATCTAACCCTTATGATGCAGGTTTAGGTCGTAAATTGATCTCCTCTCCTCATGGTCTTGGGGCACCCTCTAGCCCTTCCTCTGCTTCGCCCACCCTGGCCAGCATTCCTGCAGATTCGGTCTCTGCCGACAGACCCTTCTCTGCTGACAGTCCTATGCTGGAGGCTGCTTCTTCATCATCCTCTCCCGTAGGTCTGCAACTTATGGTTGATTTATCTTCTTATCAGTTGCCATAGGTCTCCTCACTGCCACCATCTTCCCCTGCGTCTCCACCAGCACATAGCAGCCATCCTATGACTCTCAGACTGCGGTAGCCGAAGACAGCAAACCTGGCTGCTTTCGCTGCCGCCACCTCTGCCTCCACACGGGTACTGCATTCTCCTTCTTCTGAGCCCTTTGCATTTTCTGATGCTGACCGGTATGCAGTTTGGCATAATGCTATGTGTGATGAGATTGCTGCTTTGCGCTCAAATCGCACTTGGTCTTTGGTTCCGTTTCATTCTTCTATGAATGTTGTTGGCAGTAGATGGGTATATCGGATCAAACGTCGTGTTGATGGTAGTATAGAGCGCTATAAAGTGCGCCTTGTTGCTAGAGGTTTTACCCAGCAGGAAGGTATTGATTATTCTGAAACCTTCAGTCCAGTTATTAAGCAGGCCACTGTCCGATTGGTTTTCTCTATCGCAGTTTCATGAAATTGGAAGATTCATCAGCTTGATATTCATAATGCCTTCCTCAATGGTGTTCTTACTGAAGAGGTCTACATGAAACAGCCTCCAGGTTTTGTTGACTCTTCTCTTCCATCTCATGTGTGCAGATTGCACAAATCATTGTATGGTTTGAAATAGGCACCGAGAGCATGGTACACTCGTCTAAGTGATTTTTTGCTCTCCATCGGTTTCCGAGCTTCCAAGGTTGACACCTCCCTGTTTATCTTATCTGATGGTACTAATATCTTTTATCTCCTGGTGTATGTTGATGATATTCTGCTCATGGGTAGCAACTCTGCTATGCTCCATCACCTTATACAGTTACTCAGCTCTGAGTTCAAGCTTCGTGACTTAGGTGTTGTTTACTACTTTCTGGGTATTGAAGTTCAGTCTACCGGTATGGGTTTAATGCTGCGTCAACATAAATATATTCTTGACATCCTCACCCGAGCTGGTATGACTTCCTGCAAACCAGTTGATACTTCAGTCTCCCCTTCGAAAGTCATTTTATTACCGGATCATTCATTCTCTGATCTTACATGATTTCGTCAAATCGTGGGTGCTCTTCAATATCTTACCTTCACCCGTCCAGATATATGCTTTGCTGTTAACAGAGTCTGTCAGTTTATGCATGCTCTTACAGATTCTCATTGGGCCGCTGTCAAATGTATTTTACGCTATCTTAAAGGTACGGCATCTTATGGTTTCCATATCACTCGAGGCTCTTGTTTTGCTCTATATGGCTTTACAGATGCAGATTGGGCTGGTAGTATTGATGATCGCAAGTCTACGGGCGGCTATCTTGTCTTTTTTGGTCAGACACCGATTTCTTGAAAATCCGGCAAGCAACGCACTGTTGCTCGCTCCTCTACTGAGGCTGAGTATAAAGCCCTTGCTGATGGTACCGCTGAAGTCATTTGGCTTCAATACTTGTTAACAGATTCACAGGTTCCCTCAGTCTCTGCTCCTACCATCTGGTGTGATAAACTTGGTGCTACCTATCTCTCAGCAAATCCTATCTTTCATGCTCGTACTAAGCATGTTGAAGTGGATTATCACTTTGTCCGTGACCGTGTTGCCAAGAAAGAAATTCAGATTCGTTTTGTTCCCTCTCGGGATCAATTTGCCGATGTCTTCACTAAACCACTTCCTATTGCATCCTTTACTGCTTTTCGGTTCAAGCTTCGGGTTGATCCCCCACCCTCAGCTTGAGGGGGCATATTATAGAATGTATATCATGTATCTATCAGAATAGAAAATTAATATAGGATGTTGTAATCATTACAGTTACTGCAGTGTTCTGCTGCCTCTATATAAATAGCAAGGTTGGCTAAGGCACAACCTAACACATTCCATTATTCTCAACTGTAGCAATAGTGAACTGTTCAAGAGTGACAGTAATGGACCCTAAATCTCTCTCTCTCTCTCTCTCTCTCTCTCTCTCTCAATTTAATTTTAATTTTAACTTTGTAATAATTGGTTTAATATATATTGAGGTTTACTCCTCATGTTATGTTTTTGGATTCGAATCCTAAAGAAGACAGCAAGAAAATATTTCATTGTGACTTAATGTACGAAAATTGATCCGAGAATGTCTTTATATTAAAAAAAAAATCAACTGAAATGCACATTATAGGAATAGGTAAAATTCTCCTATAAGTAACTTGAAGTAACCCAGTTTTGAAAGAAAAAAAAAGTAGGTTTCACCTCCGTCAACAGCAGTAGGTTTCACCTCCAGCGAGGGACCTTCTCTGCACTGCACCGTGAGCAGGCAACCGCAGGAGCAGCCACTCTCTCTTCAGTCGCCGTCTTCACCAGCCATCCATAGTTTAAAGTAGCTTCCTCCTCCACGCCAGCAATACGCAACCAGTGGAGAGAGAGGGGACGAGGAGACAGAGAAGAGCCAGAGAGGAATAGACCAGAGGCTGAAAAAACAGGAAAAAAAAGAGAGAAGAAGGGACCAAGGAGAAAGGAGAAACACAGAAGAACGAAGGGAAAGTCGAGAGGTTTTGCCCAGCCACCGGTCTCCAGCATCATCTGGCCGTCTCCTTCGACTTCGCTCCAGCAACGACATGCCCAGGTAAGTTTCCTTCCTTGCTTGCTAAAATAATTATCCGGTTACGGTTGCATGCATGCGTGAACCATTCACGCATGCGTGTAACAGTGGCCAGCCATGTCACTGGCTAAGCTAGTGACCAGGCTGGACCGCTAGGTCTAGCCCAAACTATATGGCTAGGCTAGATCCATCCCCTAAAAAAAGAGTAAAAATAGTTTTCTTTTCTTAAAACTTAAATTTTATGGATTTATTCACTGGAGCCAGAGTCAGGAGTGCCGCACATTTTGGGATGTGCAATATTATCAACACAAGAGTTTATTCATAAGTGACTGTTCACTGACGTTAGAGTCAAGAATATGATAGGAAATAAAAAAAATGGAAAAGCACAAACTCTTAGCAATTTTAAACAAAACCAGCAATACAGTCTACCTTAGGTAGAACGCGTAAAGGATGATAGCATCTTTCCTTTCACGTAATCAGTCTCGCACTATTGGAATCTCTGTTGACCAATTAGGGTTCTTAGTGACCATAATACTAGGTGGCAACTCCTTGAACTAGACATTTTCCTCCAAAGAATAAGATGCCAGATATCTGTTCTTTTTTCATGAAAATTTTTAATCGGTCACCACGATATTTGGGTGTGACTATTCACCGCAATCTTCTACGTTGATTTTGTCATTATCATCACCTTCATCGACTTGTGTATTTCCATTGGTTCTCAAAATATTATTTAACTCCTCAACTTCAACATCAACAAAAGTATTCTTGATGATGCGAAAAATTGAATTTTCTCCTAAGTCATTATATGGAGCAACTCGATATAGATCAACTAACTCATCAAGTTGAAAGACAATATCTCCCATAATTAATTCATCATTTCCATCTTGAACAACCTAGACACGACCCCTGGGTTTAATTTTCACTAGAGATAACCACTCAACTCTTAAGCAAACCTTTCTAAAAGAAAGAGTGTATGTGTAATAAACTTGCTGACATTGCTTGGCGAAAACAAAGACATTATTGACATTGCGGAGTCTAGCCTTTGTATTAATTTAACCAAATCATGATGGGGATCTACTCTGATTCATCTGTCAGTGGTATTATACCACTATCATTTTAACAAAAAGATTTTATTTTGCTCATTATGATATTGCAATTCAATGACCTCTTCTAACTTCTTATAGTAGTCAACTTCAAACTCATTAGAAGTCGATCTCTTAACACAAACTCTACTATTATATGTCTTTCTACCCTTATCATACTCTTCAGTATGAAACACATGTTCATTGATGAAATATTTGTTATAGCACTCCACCTTTCTTTCAGGATTCAAACTTAGTAAATTCAAAGTAACACTAGCATTTCCTCTCAATTGATAAACCTGATATATGAATTACATCTCCATCATATTTAATGAGAAATGTGTAATGAAATTAAATTTTTCAAGAGATAAGAATAACTAAAGAGTCTTACATGTGTTCTAAACCGCATGGAAAATTATTCATCTTGTAATCAAAAGATTTGGGATTCAGTTAATTGTAAGTTTTTGGATAGTAAAAATTGACGATGTTGCCTACGAGAAATTTAACAATCTATCAGTTTATGATAGTATAAAAGATAAATTGTTTGAAAGTAACAACATGTGGAGTATTATACTTATTGAATAAATGGTCTCAGTTCATCGCAGCCAAATAACACATAATTATATGCTTGTATGAATTCTATATCTGTTAAATATCTTCTCCTCATAGTATTTCTTGGTATGAGTTATGCAGGATGAGAGAATATTGATATGTTCCCACTTGAAGGCACTTCCCTACCATTATCATTCCTTGGAACACGGTTGATTCTTGTTTTCAAGTGAGGATTGAAATAGTACGAGATAAATGTTGAGATCTCTTAAACAATATAAACCTCGTATATAGAAGCCTCAACAAATTGTTTTTTACTCTTTTTTTTAAGATTGGAATTAAATGAATGTTTTGAATTAAAAAAAAAAAGACAATAAAATTTTAATTACGATGCACATGTAATCCCTAACCTCTCGAATAGATATATCCATATATATTGGATTGGGCTTCCAATTTTTACCTCAAATGATAGATGTATGAGTAGTTGCTTCATTAAGTAAAACAATGATGAAAAGAATATCATCTCAAGTTTGCAGATTGTTTGGACGATATTCATTTCAAACATCTCTATATATTGTGTCTGCTTTAGGCTTTGCGACACGTGACCCATCAACAACCAACACTATATTTTTATGGTGACAAAACAAAGATATACCCATTCTAACCTTGATGTTGTCCTTTGTCTTTCCTTTCACGTTCATAACCATGTTGAAATATTTCCTAACGCATTATTTTTAATGTGTATGACATCAAGGTTATGGCATAGAAGATTGGTCTTTCAATAAGGAAGCTACTAAAAAATACTTCGCTTTACCCAATTGTGAGTCAAATCAAAACTAGGAAATTTTTGCTTATTGGATTGAAAACCACACACAATGTCATCGTACTCCAACACCATATCATACAATTCTTCACCCTAAAGTAGCGAAGGTGTAACATCCTTTTCAACTCTGCCAACAAAGAAGTCCTTTCTATACTTGTGATCCGTTAGCAAAAACCATCGGTGGAAATAAAAAAAGCATTTTACCACCACTTGTTAACATAAATGCCTTGTTATTTTCCATACAATATGGACATGTTAATTTTACATGCGTGCTTCAACTAGAAACCATTCCATACACAAGAAAATCATTGATAGTTCGCATCAAAGCTGCCTTCATCTAAAAATTTCATGTCCTCGACACATCATATGTCAAAGCCTCGAATGACTACAACTATTTCAACTCATCAATCAACACACGAAGACAAATATCTATATTCTGACCCGGAGTATTAGGGTCGAGTATGATCGTAGATAAAAACATGAACTCTGATCTTAAACACATATATAGTGGCAAGTTATAAATCGTTAGTATCACCAACCAACAAGGATAAGAAGCAGCAATGAACAAAATGGATTGAATTTGTATGTACATGACCAAGATGCACATTTCTTAATTCCACTGAAATCTAAGGATGCACCCTATTAAAATGTTTACAGACTTCACCATCAGAAAGGTGCACCATCATTCCATCCACCATATCATGTAAATGATGCCATGTCATGTGCTTAGTAGAGTTTGGTGACATCAATAACATTTGCAGTTTAGGTGTGATTAGGAAGCATCTAAGTTTTCTATATGCGATAAAAGTCCTTCCCCTATCAGTTTTGGGTTTATAACGAGCATGCCTGCATGTTTTACACTCGGTCAACTTTATATTTTTAAGGTAGTACAACAAGTAGAAGTTTGGATACATGTCAATTTTATGTTATCTTAGGACAAGGAGTTTCATCATGGATTTGGTAGCATAAAAGTTCTCTTTCAGCCTATTCCCTTCAGGTAAAATGCTTTAGCCCATTCAAGAATTCTATTATAATAGGCCTTACTCAACTCATGATCTAACTTGACGGTGAACACACGTGCAATGACCGATAATTTATTGTGATTTATGCACCTATCCCATAATGGTTCGTCAAAGTCTTTCAAAAGATCAAAAATCTTGATCGCGTCTGCATTAGGTTCTTCATCTATTATTGGACATTGATCGATATAACTCTAATTCATTCTCATCGTATCCATAACCATATTTTGATAAGGATTACTATTGTCATCTACAACTTCATACACGTTGCTAAAACTAGAAGTTAACCCAACCATCTTTTCTACCATGGTTCTCCATGTGCAAATTAACACAAGTATCTCTCCATGAACCTTTTTTGTAGAAGATTCATCATTACAGCATTTGGATCGATAAATTTTTTATTTTTACACCTTTTATATTGACATCTAATATACCTCCACTAATATTTCTTGGATTAGATAGTATATAATTAATAAAACCCTGAACCTCATTACAATAATCCATCATACGCAACCATTCTGGTGAATCTCGATACATGCATGAACGATCATCCATTACTTATGTCAAACCTATATAGAATATTGATGACAACATGTATTAATTAATTACGTAAACTAAATAAATTAAAGAACATTGGTTTAACTTAAACTTGTTCAAACTATTTTAATAGTTCAACTAATTCATTATCATTTATCTACATAAATTTAAATTTCTATACATTTACTAAAAATTTTAACTCAACAATAAAACTGATAAAACATAAAACAAACCTGTTAAATAAACCATTTTTTTATTTCATTACAAAACACCTAAGTCATAAATTCAAAATAAAGTTCATCAATTTATAAATAAATACAATTTTATAAAATCTCAAATAAACCCTACCATGTACAAATCATACATTCATACACCAGATTTCTATGAGAAAAAACTATAAAACAAGTAAACACCCAAATAATAATCTACACACACACACTATAGAAATATGTTGTTGCACCTCGGCAGATGTTTCAACCAGGGGGCAAAATAGAAAATCAGAGTCGCCACTTAGTAATTACAGGAAACAAGGGATTCTAAAAATTAGCACTGGTTCTAGAGATTTAGATAAGATGTTAGTTATACTTAAGGAAAGAACAATATCCTTACAGCATCCTTTCTTACGAAAGATTACCTTTATTATATGTTTTTTCTTAAATTTATTTTTTTGATTGTCATCAATTATTCTAATTGTTTTTAGTTTTTTTTTTATTTCTAATTTTATGAAAAGTTTAACATTAATATTTAAACATGTTAAAAAATGACATCAATTTTTTTAAAATAAAAAACTCGTTGAGTCTTAAAAAGGAGTTTTCGCGAAAATTGCTAAAAATATTAGTGTTGTTTGATTTGAAATCTAGACCTGGGTTCCTTTTTAAAAAAGAAACAAGTACTTTAAATTGTTTATATTTTTGTTGGTTTGTTTAAAACAAACCTAATGCACATCATTCTCTTAATCATAAAGGTATTTAAAAATATGATAATGATTATAATTTAAAGTTTTATTTATTCAAAAATATATTAAGATAATAATTTTTTAATTTTTTAAAAATAATTTTTAATATTAACATATTAAAATAATTTAAAAACATAAAAAAATTAATTTAAATTTTTTTTAATTTTTTTTAAAACATACGGTTTTAACAACGTTCCAAAAGCTGAAAATATTAGAATTATTTCTTGTATAATAAAGATTAAAGTATTTTTTATTTAGAAATATATTAAAATAATATTTTTTTATTTTTTTAAAATTATTTTTTATATCAATGTATCAAAATAAAAATATAAAAAAATAAGTTTTAAAAAAATTAAAATTTTAAAAATAACGATTTCAACAGCTTTCCAGACACTTCCTTTTACTCAATGCAAATTATTAAATCGTATGAGCGGAAAATATTACGGAATTATTCCCTGTACATCAAAGACAAAATCACTGGTTTATTTTGTTACGAAAAACTTCTCAACGTTCTCAGCCTTCTCTCATTCAAAAGAAAGACCGTGACCAACCATCATCTCTTCTCTTCATTGTGGCTGTCTCTTTCTCTTTTTGTTGTGTTGGCTATGCGAGGAAGACCATGGGTTTCGGGTTTGATTTTTTCTGGCGGCTCTCAGTCCTTAGTCGCCTCCTTTGTTCCTGTGCTGGTATTTTTTCGAGAGTGAAGGATGGAAGCTTTTGTGTTGTTGGTCTAGGATGTGGTGTTGTGTGAATCCTTTAGTTGAATGAGAGGCTGGTAGTGCTGAAATATAGTATCAGTGATTGATGGTTGGCTGGTGAGGGAGATGATTGGCTGGAGAGATCAATTGGTAGTCTATTGAGGTGTTGTGGTTATGGTTAATCTGGACAGTGTTGGTTTTTGGTTTGATCCGGGACTGGAATGGCAATGGCAATGGTCTCTGTGTGGGAAATAAGAGGAATGGAACTGGGTAGTCATGGCGTTTGAAGGAAATGGATCATGAAGGCTCTGTGCATGGTCAATCCTTTTAGCTGAATGAGAGGCCCCCCTGATTGTCTCTTGTTCATGCCTTTTTGAAGGAGAGAATGGAGCTGAAAGTTTGGGATTTGATGCAGGAAATTCTGTGATTTGCAGGAATTCCATAGCTGATTTCCTGGAATTGGGAGATTGGTATCTGGACTTAATTGCTTAGGACTGCAATCCAAAATCTGAAATTTATTGCAGGATTTTGGGGTTTAACTGCTCAAGAATCTGGCTATAGTTGGGTGATTACAATTTCTGGAATTAAAAATTGAATAAATTAATCCAATTGGACTAATATGATTGAAATCAATGAATCAATTTGGACTAAATTGAATTAAATGGATTGAAATGGACTGGAGTAAGAATACAGGCAGACATTCCTTGTTCTCATTACAATCCTTGGATTTTGAATTTTTTTAATTTTATTCAATTTACCCTATATCACCTTTTTCTATTTAATTATATCTCTAATTATACAATTTTGATCAATCTAACTTCTAATTGACTTTTCTTCTTCAATTAAAATCTTCATTGATTTCTAATTTGACCATTTATTTCAAAATCAACATTGAACTTCAAGTTTTTTTCACTCTCAGCAAAATCAAATCAAATTAAACTCTTTTCTTTGATTTACTCTTCAATTCAAATCTCAATTATGATTCAAAAATTTTCAAACTTTATTTTTGCTTGTGAAGCTCAATTGTCAATTCAATTTCAAACCCCAACTTTTTTGTATTTAATTGTTTTTATTTTTGCATGTTGCATTTTTTTTATTTACAAGATTTGTTTTTTTGGGGTTTAATTGCTCAAGAATCTGGCTATAATTGGTTGGGTGATTACAATCTCTGGAATTAAAAATTGAATGAATTAATCCAATTGGACGTATATGATTGAAATCAGTGAATCAATTTGGACTAAATTGAATTAAATGGATTGAAATGGACTGGAGTAAGAATACAGGCAGACATTCCTTGTCATTACAATCCTTGGATTTTGAATGTTTCCAATTTCATTCAAATTATCCTAAATCATCTTTTTCTTTTTGATTATATCCCTAATTATACAAATTTGATCAATCTAACTCTCAATTCTGATTTTTCTTCTTCAATTAAAATCTTCATTAATTTCTAATTTGACTATTCAAAATCATTATTGAACTTCAAGTTTCTTTCACTCTTTAATTTCTTCAATTTACTCTTTAATTCAAACTTCAATTATTATCAAAAAATTTCCAAACTTCATTTTCACAAACTCAATTATCAATCCAATTTCAAACCACAGCTTTTACTTTTCGAGATGATTGTTTACTAGGAACTGCGTTAAAAATGAAAGTGAATCATGCTGTACATACTAGCTCATATATATATTAATTTTTTTGAGTTTAATACATATTATTGTCAAAACAAAAATAGCTTTATTATATATTTTTTTCATTCAAGTGATTTGAGATATATTAAATGAGAGAAAAAAAAGAATCATGAGTTTATGAAAAAAAGAAAAGGTTTCAAAGCATACCATAGAAGGTCTTTAATGTCGGCTACTAAAAGAAAAGTAAAATATTGCAATAGGAATAAACTCGATGTTATAGTGGACCTGAGCCGCCAAGTGCGGGGTTGGTTCTTTCTCTGGGCCAGGCTTTTGTATTCTTGGAGGGTTTGTAATTTCTTGGAGGCTAACAATCTTTGACCCTTCAAGAAATCCTCAACCGCGAAGTATTCTATATTAGTTTGCTCTCAATTATTAGTCATTCAAGATTTCAAAGTTTTTTCTTAGGAAAACTGATGGAGTTCTAGATAATAATGTAGATAAAAATTCCTTACTTATTATAGAATTAATAACACTATATATATATATATATATATATATATATATATATATATAAATAAATAACCAATGATAGAGAATAATATAAATTATATCTTGATAATTTATCTATAGTTTAAGTTGTTGGGTTGAAATGATTATTTGTCATTGTATCAGAGTTTTGATGATCAAGCGGTCACAAGTTCAAATCTCACTATTTCTATTTATTTTAATTTTAAATTAAGCACAAAATTGTGTGAATCTGTGTAAGTTTCAAGTTCAAAAGGCTTCACTTAAGGAAGTATGTTACAAAATAATATAAATTATATCTTTAACCTTACTTAATAATTTAAATAATTGAATTGAGATAGTTATGGTTAGAAGCACAATGGACGAATTTCAAACAAATTGCAATGCTGAAATGGACATTCAATTCAATGATACTGCTGACAAGAGGTCAAATTCTCTTAATCATAACTTGAAGAAACCCAGTTTTAAAAGAAGAAGAAAAAAGTCGTAGAATAATATATGTGTGAATGGCAATCAATTAAGAATTGTAGTTTAAATTTCTTGATTGGCTGCGGGCTAGGACTAAAGTATGTAAACGAATAATGTTCTCCTACCAGTGACATTTTCAATAGTTGCAGAAGCAGGTTGTTTCAGAATCTCAAAGGGTTGGAACCAGTATGAACTCTAATAGCGCAACACATGTAGCTCCAAGCACTAAGAAATGGTTAAGATCATGTGAATGGAGTAATATAATGAGAAACCAAATGGTGACCAGAACAAGTTTCCGTCTAGTTTCTGAAGAACCCTTTAGCAGAAAAGTCAGGTAAAATATTTATCAAAACAGGAATTTCACATGGAAAAGCATAGATGACCAATATCTAGGCCCAAGTTGCCTGTTGGTTGTTGAGGCTATATTAAAAATCATTACAATAAGGCTTACATTTAATCCCTGAATAATGTGACTCAAACTCATCAAGATTACTATATAAGTAATCTTGGGGCTTCGGGTTTTGATACACAAGCCAGGGAGATAGAGAAATAAGCAGGCAAAAATGGTGTTTCCAAGTGCTTCCATTCTTTCAATACTTGTAGTCCTACTCCTATCTCCATTTGTATTTTCATACCCAATTCAGGATACGTTTCTACAATGTCTCTTATCAACTTCAGAATCCTCCTTTCCTTTCTCCACTGCCTTGTACACTCCAATTAATAACTCTTCATTCACCACAGTTTTACTTTCTACTGCTCAAAACCTGAGGTATACATTGCCTTCAGTGCCAAAGCCAGAGTTTATCTTCACACCATTCAATGAATCCGACATTCAAGCAGCTGTTGCTTGCTGCAAACAGCTTGGAATTCACTTTAGAGTTCGCAGTGGAGGCCATGATTACGAGGCTGTCTCTTATGTCTCTGCAATTGAATCCCCTTTCATTATTATAGACCTTGCCAAGCTACGGTCTGTTGACGTTGACATCGAAGATAATAGCGCTTGGGTTCAGGCAGGCGCCACAAATGGTGAACTTTACTACAGGATTGCTGAAAAAAGTAAAACGCATGGTTTCCCTGCTGGCCTTTGCACCAGTTTAGGCATGGGTGGGCTCATTACAGGTGGTGCTTATGGTGCTATGATGAGGAAATATGGCCTCGGTGCTGACAATGTCATCGATGCTCGCATAGTCGACGCTCAGGGTAGGATTCTTGATAGAAAAGACATGGGAGAAGAACTTTTTTGGGCAATCAGAGGAGGAGGAGGAGGAAGCTTTGGTATTATTACTGCCTGGAAAGTAAAATTGGTCCCTGTTCCAGAAACTGTAACAGTCTTTACAGTTACTAAGACCTTGGAACAAGGCGCCACTAAGCTCCTCTATAGATGGCAGCAAGTTGCTGACAAACTCGACGAAGATCTCTTCATTAGAGTTAGCATTCAAACAGCCGGTACCAAAGGCAACAGAACTATCACAACTTCCTATAATGCCGTGTTTCTTGGTGATGCCAAGAGACTCCTCAGGGTAATGGAATCTAGCTTTCCAGAATTGGGCCTGACACAGAAGGATTGCATCGAAACTACCTGGCTCGAATCTGTGCTATACACTGGCAGCTATCCGAGCAATACACCTCCCGAAGCTTTACTTCAAGCAAATAACGTATTGAAGAGCTACTTCAAAGCCAAGTCAGATTTTGTCCAAGAACCTATCCCTGAATCTGCACTGAAAGGTATTTGGAAAAGGCTTTTCAAAGAAGAAGGCGGTTTCATGATATGGAATCCTTTTGGTGGAATGATGAGCAAAATCTCTGAGTTTGAGACTCCTTTCCCCCATAGAAAGGGTGATCTATTCATGATCCAGTATGTAACTGGCTGGCAGGATGCTTCAGGGGATGTTGGAAAGCACGTAAAGTGGATCAGGGAGCTTTACAAGTACATGGCACCTTATGTTTCCAAGAATCCAAGGGAAGCATATGTGAATTACAGGGATCTTGATCTGGGCATCAACAGGAATACTAACACTAGCTTTATTAAGGCAAGTGTTTGGGGTGCTAAATACTTCAAGGGTAACTTCTACAGGTTGGCATTAGTGAAGAGCAAAGTTGATCCTGACAACATTTTCAGGCATGAACAAAGCATCCCACCTCTTCCACTTCACATGAGATAGAGAAGTTGAAGAATAACGCAGGGCCAGAAAGAAGGGTGGTTAGATCACCCTGTTTAGGCACTTTTCACAGAACCAGCATCCTTGATTTGTTGTAATAATTTGGTTAAATAAACAGTAATTGCTGTCCGAAAATGATGTGTAATAAGCAAGCTATTCTGTCATGCAGCAGTCGAAATTTAGTAGAAAGACGTACAATAATCGTGGTTGTTGAACTCGATGATGATCAGATCTAAATTATTTAATAAAATACAGCAATTTGGTGAACAATTTACAAAATATTGAATAATATGCTAATGTGCCTTTAATGATCCACTTAATGATCACGTACGTAAGATGTTGTGAAGACGTGAATTGAACCCTTTACCTCAAGATTACAAGTCTTACGAGCTTAGGGGAGAATAGAAGAGCAACGTAGAGAAAACTGTGGAGTTGAATAACAAACCAATAAAATAAACTACTGGCTGTCAACCGGAGAACCTCAGGAGAAGATTAAGAAAGATAACATAACCTGATATTTCTATCATTATCTAGAAATTTGAAAGCACTACAATTTAGCTATTCTCTTGTACTAAAACGCTACAAGAATCACTCATGTAATTAAGATGTTTTTAATCCGCTTCTCTTCTCTAGTTAACACTTTAAAATGAAGTGTTAACCAGAGAACTGTTTACTTGTATGAAAAAGACAGTACTGAAGAACTAGTAAAACTTATCCTTCTGTTTTTCTATATGATATCACAGCTCTAAAAAAAGACAAACATCTTAACATGTCAACCAGTCGGGTCAGGTAAGCTTAATAGCTATGGTTAAGACATTAACATTAATAATTAGTGTGATAGAGAAATCATAGTATCACACAAATCATAGTAAAACATGTTATTACTCCACATAATTATTGGCCGACTTGGGCTAGCTCCTAGTCTAGATTGTAACTATTAATAGGAAAAATGACCATGTAAATGACTTGGTGTATGCAATTACATGCATTAACTAACATATAGTCATTGATTTGGGTTGGAGGTCTTAATTATAAGTAATTAATTATCTAGGTTGACTAATTTAATCCTTCACAAAATCTACAAATCAGGCTAAATATAATAATTAAGTTGATGTCGATACATGCATGTGCTATGGTTAGTTTTGTGTCAGCACATATAACTTGTCTTATACGGATTGTGCTGTGCTTCAAGGGTAGCCTTAAGGCCTCTTTGAGGATGTGGTAATGATAACAGTTCTAAGTATTTTTTGTTTAGAAATATATCAAAATGAATTTTTTTTATTTTTTAAAAATTATTTTTGACATCAACATATCAAAATGATCTAAATGATCTGAAAATATAAATAAATAATTTATTTTAAATAAAAATTAAAATTTAAAATTTTTAGGAAGGCGGTGCAAATACATGATCTGTCTATGATAGATGGACAAAATGATCCTTTTCACGTATCCAAATTAATAATGTCTGCTACGAATTTTAAATAGTATATATACCACAAAACTCGAAAAATATCAAATCTTGAAATGATTTGAACTAATTTTTTGAGTTGTTGATTCTTAAGAAGAGAAATCGTGCCATTGATGCATTTTGTCAAGTGATTATTGGTTTATTTCCTGCATTATTATTTCATGTTCAAATTAAGGAGAAGCTGCGAAGCTCCCGTTGAAAAAAAAACCCTAGTCCTAAGGAGAGGAAATTGGTTTGAAAATATCAAGATATTAAATTGTGTTAAAGAACCATTTCAATTCAAAAATTTAAGTTGTTAGCTGAGGTTCCTGATTTATATTATTCTCTAACACATCTTATCAAATGAAAATTTTTTAAACTTGAAACTTACACAGACTCACATTACCTTTTACTTAATTTTATCAAATAAATGAACGATGATGAAATTTGAACTCGTGACCGCTTGATCATCAAGACTCTGATACCATATCATCTCAACCTAAAAATTTAAGCTGTTAGGTGAGATTTCAGAATATTATTTATATTATTGTCTAACAAAGTATAATTGGTGACTTCAAATAATATAAATGTATGTATATAATTCTCTGTGTCTTCTTTTTTTCTGGTCTGTTTTGCTTTTGTTTCTCTTCTCTCTCTCTACTCTGTTCTCCCCTGTTTTCCTTTGCTTCTCCCTCTTTCTTTTTTTTCTTCGGTTTCTCTCTTCTATTCCTTCTGTTCTCTATGTTTTTTTTTCTCTCCTAGGTGTTTTTTTCTCCTCCCTATGCTCTGTCTTTTCCTCCCTGTATTGTCTCTTTTTTTCACGTTCTCACTGTTTTTCTCCTTTTCTTTCCCCCCCTTCTGCTCGATCCTTCATCTTGCTTTTATAGCCAGAGGATGCAGACGTTTCCGGCAATAACAAAGTAACGGCCGGCGTGCATCATGGTGGCATGAAACATGCCCCCAGATTGAAGCGGCTCCATTGCTAGCGCCTTCATTACATTTACTGTCGAAACCGTCGCGGATGAAGAAGGCGATAAACAATTGTCAAGGAAACGGCGCCGTTTTCAAATTCAAAAAAGAATATTTCCGATTTGGTCCTTGGATGTTTTTGCAATTTTGTAATAATTGGTCTAATAGATATTGAGGTTTTCTCCTCATGTTATGTTTTTGGATTCGAATCCTAAAGAAGACTGTAAGAAAATATTTCAATGTGACTTAATGTACGAAAATTGATTCGAGAATGTCTTTATATTAAAAAAAAATATCAACTGAAATACACATTATAGGAATAGGTAAAATTCTCCTATAACTTGAAGTAACCCAGTTCTGAAAGAAAAAAGAAGTAGTAGAACAATTATTACAATAAAAAGTAGCCGGAAAAAAGTCTGAGAATACTGGAACTTTAGTCGTTTGTCTGTGATAAGACACTATATTCCAATTAATACCCCACAAGATTTGTATCCAAAGAAAGTCCTAAATATTTGATTGAAAATACAATTTATTCGCGATTCCAGTTGTAAGGGTTCATTCTTGCCAGATAACTGTATTTTTTTTTTAGTTTAACGTGGATGTTCGGGTTAATTTTTATGTACATTGATTAATCTTACGGGTTCTAAAGTTAATGATTATGTAAATCTCCAGTGACCATCATATGAACAATCAAATGGTTCGAACTTGAGACCACAGAGAGAACAAATCTCTTAGTTCCAGGCTCTTACCACTGGCCACCACCTAAATAGTTAACTGTAATTTTATAGTTTAGGGTTGTCTACAAGGACTTGAATAATCATGATTTCCTAACTTTTACTATATACCTCAATACATTATAATTTTTAGAAAACTATAAAACTAGTGTTAATATATAGAGAAGATTACCTTGAGTATCTCTTGAACATCTCGTAGTTTAGTTTTTTTTTTTTGGCTTTATTTTTTTAAAATTAAAAAAAAAACTTCTTGAACTTTATAAGTTTATAAAAATTTACATAGAGTAAAAAAGTCAACAAAATAGATTTAAGTATTTACAAGTTTGTCATTATATTTTATTTAATAACTAAAAACCTCTTAATGCATAAAATTAATAAAATTTAAATCTAGATATTCTAATTCATCAAATTCATTTAGAGTAAAAAACATTAATTTTGATTTTGTGTTTTAAAATTTAATTTTTCAGTTTAATTTGATTGGACTTTGATTGTTGATTGTTGATTGTTTAGACAAAACAAAATGAAAAGAAAGAAGGGAAGGGATATAATGGATGAAGAAAGGGGTGCTTGTGGTGTATTATATATATATGAGAGTACATTCATCTTTTTATTTTATTTTAAGCTTTGAATTGACCAAGAATGTAAAGTGTACTTTTTTTAAAAAAAATGAAAAGATAATTAAACTATAATTTATAGAAAACGGTGGAAGTACTATTAGTGAAAGTAATGAATTTAGAGATCAATCCAATACCTTTAATGAATTATATTTATTATGCTAATTAAAGAACACAAAATATGAAACTAATAAAGAAAATTAAAAAAAGAGAGATGGAAGAATAAAATGAAATGTTAAGGGATAATTAGAAAAGCGAAAAAAAAAAGTTTGATGAAAACAGTGGCAAAACTGCCAAACCTCGAGAATGGTGTTTCCTTGTTGATAATTTTTTATTAAAACATTTTTTCAACAAATTGGACTACTTAATGCAAAGCTTTTATTTATAATAAAAAAAACCGCAAGACAGAATGATTGCACAGCATGACATTTCTTTATTTAGCTAAAGTATTAAAAAAAAAAAAAGGGTCCCTGCTCCAATCTTGACTTGTGAAAATAGTGATCCAAAACAAAGCTTCCCTGGCGATGAATTCCACTTCAATTTCTTTATCTCATGTGGAGTGAAAGAGGTGGTATGCTTTGTTCGTGCCTGAAGAAATTATCAGGATCAACTTTGGTCTTCACATGCACCAGCCTGTAGAAGTTATCCTTGAAGTAGTTGGTACCAAAAGCACTTGCTTCGACAAAACTTGTGTTAGAATTTCTGTTCATGCCCAAATCAATATCCCTGTAATTAACATATGCTTCCCTAGGATTCTTTGAAACATAAGGTGTCATGTAACTGTAAACCTTCCTAGTCCAATTTATATGCTTTGCAACGTTTTCCTTTGCATCTTGCCAACTGGACCAGTAAAGGATCATGAACTTGGTACCTTTTCTATGAGGGAAAGGAGTCTGAGATTCTGAAATTTGGCTCATCATTCCACCATAAGGAGTAAACACTACTAGAGGACTCTCTACATCAAAAAACTTCTCCCATAACCCTTCAAGTGCCTTTTCAGGTATGGGTTTTCTGGCATAGTCAGATTTGCCTTTGAAGTAGGCCCTGTCCGGGTTCGTTCTTTGAAGGAAAAATTCAGGAGGAGTATTATTACTCAAGCCTGCCATATATACAGTAGAATTGATCCAGTTTGTTTCGATACAATCCTGTCGTGTCAAACCCAATTCAGGGAAGCTGTGTTTCATTACCTGGAGAAGCCTGTTGGCGTCACCAAGAAACAGGGCATTGTAAGAGGTGGTAATAGTTCTTTTACCGTGGCTACTGACATTAGCTGTCTGAATTTGAACTCTGATGAAAAGATCCTTGTCTAGTTGATCAGCAATTTGTTGCCATCTATAGAGGAGTTTAGTTGCACCTTGTTCTAAAGTCTTGGTAACTGTGAATACTGTCACAGCTGATGGTACAGGAACTAATTTTACCTTCCAAGCTGTGACGATCCCGAAGCTGCCACCTGCCCCTCCTCTGATGGCCCAAAAAAGATCTTCGCCCATGGATTTTCGGTCTAGAAGTCTTCCATGAACATCAATTATATGAACATCAACGACATTGTCGGCTGCAAGGCCATATTTTCGCAACATGGAACCATATCCACCTCCTGAAATTAGCCCGCCCATACATACAGTTGGGCAAGTGCCAGATGGGAAGCCATGAGTTTTGCTTTTCTCAGAAATTCTGTAGTAAAGTTCACCATTCGTGGCACCCGCCTGAACCCAAGCGGTGTTGTGCTCAATATCAACGCTGATGGACCGGAGCTTGGCAAGGTCCACTACAATGAAAGGTGTCTCAATTTCTGAAACATAAGAGAGTCCCTCAAAATCATGGCCTCCGCTACGGACTCTAAGGTGAATTCCAAGCTGCTTAGAGCAAATAACAACAGCTTGGATGTGAGATTCTTGTAAAGGAGTGAAGATAAACTCGGGTTTCGGTACTGAAGGCAAGGTGAACCTGAGGTTTTGAGCAGAAGATTGTAAAACACTAGTGAAAGAAGAGTTTTTTGGAGTATACAAGACAGTGGAAAAAGGAAAGGATGATTCTGAATTTCTTGAGAAACATTTCAGAAACCTATCCTGAAGTGCATGTGAAACTATAAATGGAGATAGGAGTAGGACCAGAAGCACTGAAAGTATGGAAGAACTTGAAGGCACCATTTTGCTTGCTTTCTTGCTTCTTTGGCTTGTCTTCAAGAATTGAAGTCTCAAGGTGCTCTTATAGAGGAGCTGTGATGAGTTGATCGTAAATTGGTTTAATCATTACATTATCCTAGAAATATCATATTACTCTGAATTCTTAATTTGCAGTAAATTGTTTAATTATGACATTAGAATTGAATCGTGATTCTAAACAATTGATATATGATTAACTAACAATATAAATTATAATTTTAGATTTTGTTTAATAATTTAAATTATTAAATTAATATGATGATTTGATATGATATTAGAATTTTGATAATCAGGCAGTCCCGAGTTCGATTCTCATCATCCTTATTTATTTAATGAAAATTAAAAATAATGTAATATAAGTCTGTACAAATTTCAATCTCAAAAGAATTTTATTTTTATTTGAAAAAATATATTAAAAAATAATATAAATTATATTTTAAAATCTCCTCTAATAATTTAAATTATTGAATTAATATAATTTTTTATATATGTATAGTTAACTACACGTGAAAAATATTTGATTGGCCCAGAACATGCACGTGTCTATTGAAAGTTTTAGTTAATTAAACGTGTCACTGTCAAGCATCTTGCATTTGGGAAGGGTATTTGTTTTTATTGATAATTACAAACACAAAACAGTGTTCTTGTCTATAGGTTTTTGTTAGCTGTCAATGCCTGTGTATCTTCCTTTTATCAATAAATTATATATATAAAAAATACAAAACAGTGTATCTTCCTTTTATGTTGTCTGCTTTTATACAGCATGACTTGACTAGGTTAGATATTTTGCTATCAAAAATCAAGATTTTCTGATTTTTTTTTTTTTTTTTATATTTGTGTAGATGAATGTGCTTAAGGTTATTTATTAAACTTTCAAGTTGGACCAATACAGATCTTCTAATATCTCAATTCTATTGAAAGTTTGATTCCCAACATAATTTTTAACAAAGTCTTCACCTAAAAGTTAGTGAACTTCAATTTTTAATCATATTTTTTAAAATAAAATCCTAGCACCCTTTTCTTGCAAAATGAAACTTCAATGGTAGAACTCAAGGTCACACTTTAAGAGGGATGAGATCGGGATTTAAGAATAACAAAATTGCTACAATATTGCCTAAATAATTTATTAGAACTCTTACTAAAATAACAAAGAAATTTAAAAATCTCATAATCTGTATACTTATATAGTGCTATAACAATTGAAAATGAAATCTTAAAAGCAAAGAAATTAATTAGAAATTGATCTAATGCTTAAGGGATATATTTACTTCTTGGTTATTAGAATATTTTAAATTTCATGTTAGAGTGTTAAAAATAAAATTCTCATTAACCTTTATAGAGCTTGTTTGACATTATATTCGTTTTTTAGCTAAAAGTAACCAATTAAAACTACCAATTAAGTATATATTCGGTAGCAATTTTATTTTTTATTAACTTTGGTCAAAGATTTTCGTTTTATTGATAAAATAATTTACATTTTCAAGTAATTTAATTATTTACTGAGAATCTTTAAATTTAATTACATCCTAAATAATAATTTTAATTCAAATATAAATAGTAATAATATATCACCAAAAGGTTAGATGATTTCAATACCTGCACATAGGATGTCATAGTGCATAACCAAAAAACAAAAAACTGTTTAATTAAATACTCAAATAATGACAAAAATAAATAAATATATACTCAAATGATAAGTGGAGTATTGGGTGTTGGGTCATGCATGTGAAATTATCTGATTAGTTGCAAGCTAAGCCACGATTCTGTCCGTCTCCCTGCAGGCACCAACGTACATGGTGCATTATTGCACGTTATTTTGATGGCTGAACGTGTTGTCTTTCAAAATCTGTCCTTGTGGTTAGGTTTGAGATATAACTAGAAAAAATGTCAGATTTTTAAGTTCTCGAATCAACTCACAAATCACCGGAATAGTTACCGAGTTTAGCTAAAAATAATATTTTTTTTGTTTAAATTAAAACTTATCTTAGATAAGGATTGGAGTGATAAATTTTTTGAATAAAATTATTACAGTAGATTGAATTTAATAAAAATAATGTTATGGTATAAAAATATCTTTATAGCTTTGTGTTGGTGTAAATACTCAAATGATTCAAATATAAAAAAGTTAAAACAATTTTTCACGTGCCTACACAGCAAACACACCACCACAATATAAAATAAACAGGCTTGAACAATCATATAGATGGTCAATATTTAGGGCCGGCCGGCATAATCATGTCATGAACTTAAAACGTGAAGAACGTCCTTATTTATTTATATTTTACTCTATGAGAAAATTGCAATCTTTCAAAAGGAAAATGTTGAAGATTCTAATATTTTGGTATAAAAAATATTATTTAATTTCAAAAAGTTTGTTCAACTTTAAACTAGTGTAAACATCCTGTTGTCTGGATGGCATGTATAGCACCATCTGATGGCCAAACTCCAGCTTCCACAACGGCATTTTAATTCTTATGATTTTGCCTCCATTCTTGAATGAAGCGTGTGGAAAAAATATATCAAGTTTTGCATGGTGACCGTTTCGTTTTTTCCTTCCTTCCTTCCTCTCTCCCCCTCAATTCAGAGCCTACAACTGCACATTTTCAAAATAGCCATTCAATTTTATTTTTTTTCATATTTGGTACCTGTTATTTTATTGCTATTTATTTTATTTTAATTTAATCCTTTTTTTTTACCTTTTAGATTTGGTCCCCATTCTTCTAATTTTGATTTTTTTATAAGTATTCTCTTAATTAAATTATCTTTTCAATTGCATCCCTCAATATTTTATATCATTCTTTTTTTAATTGCATCCCTCAATTTTTCCTATCATTTTAGTAATTAAATTATTTTTTCAATTGCACCCTTCAACATTTTAGTTCATTTTATTTCAATTGCAGATTTGGTACTTGTTTTTTTTATTAAAATTATTTTTTGTTTCTAACTCTTTTTTATTTGAACTTTCTTTTTTTATTTCTTTCATCAATATTTTATTGATCAAGATTTTGTTAACCTTTTGGGTCATGAGTTTGAAAGATTGGACCTTGTTGGGTCAAATCTTTTTTTTTTCAAGTCATTTTTTATAAAATGATATTTTATGATACTATCCTTCTATAAGATTATCCTGATATCATGTGCTAAATCCCGAGTTTCGCGTGTTAACCCAATTTTGCTCGAGATAATATTTTTAAAATTTATTTGTAGTTGTTGTTGCCTGATTTTTTTGTCATATTATCATATTAATCAAGTTTTAATCCGGTTATTGAATTTTTATTACTTCTTTAAAAACACAACCATCTCTTAAACAATTTTTTTGGGGTTGAAAAAAATATGGTCTAGCCCGAGGCGTCACGCAGACTCCTTATCTAGTTTTAACTAAACAAAAATCCTTTCTCTCTGTTTTTTTAAGTGATGATCAAACTAAAATTACGGGCTTTTAGACACACACACTTAAACAAAATTAGTTTAGGATACTTATTGAAGCACTTAAAAGCTATCATGCCGAAAACTTTTGTTATCAAGGATCAATACTGTTGTTACCCATTTTTGGATCCCCACAAAAAAAAAAGAGAAAACACCAAAAACAATTCGGAAAAAAAAGAAAAAAAAATGTAGCAGTGAGAAAACATGTCAGAGCGCAAAAAAAAAAGAAGGATTGAGGAGGTTCAAAAATGCAAAGATTGAAATTTAACAGTATATCGTTAACTGATGAGAGCCTTGTTAACAAAGAAAATTCAATTTGAAAAAACATATTCAAAATCAGATGTTTGTGGCTCAATTAAATTTTATCTAAAGTTTAATTGAATTTATGAAGGGTTTGATTACAAGAAAAAATAATTTTTAAGTCAATTTAGGCTTTTATTGGAAGAGATTAAAGTTCTAGGGTCAAATTACAATTTTTAAGAGTTGATTTAGTCAAATTAGGGGCTTAATTGCATATTTCTTGAAGTTTGATGGCCAATTAGGGACTTGATTGGAAAAATCCAAAACCAAGGACCAAATAGGAAAATGGGCGTAAATAGAGGGGTTGAAATTAACCAAATCAGGGGCTAAATTGAAGAGATTGAAAGTTTATTGATGAATTAGGAGTCAGATCACATAAATACAAAAAAACAATTATAAATAGCGCCAAAAATCAAGGAATTCAATTACAATTTATCCAGGGGTTTGATTACAAATTGTGAAACCACAAGGACCAAATCAAAATGGCCATTTGAATTGGAGAAACAAAGACGTTTCATGAACAACTGTTCATCGTCTTCTTCTCAACAACGGTTTCAGCAATAAAATGAATGAAGATGTTTCATCATTAAAGGCAGAAATCATCTCAATTACGGGGCATGACTCACGGCTATTATCAAGCCGGCTATTATAGAATGTAACTATATAGGAAATATTGTAGTCATATTCTTATGTGGTAATCTCCACCTTTACTATTGTATATTGCCCTACTCATATATATAGAAAGGGTTGGCTAACTATTAGGTTAAGCCTCCTAATTATTTCTCAACTTGGTATCAGAGCCTTCGGCCGTCAAAACTCTTTTCTCTCTTTGCAACTTTGCAGCCGCCCCTAATTTTTTCTTCCCCATGGATTCTCCTCCTGCTGCCGTCATTGCCATCTCTCCTTCCACCGGTGCTGCAACATCACCGGCCAGTCATCCTCCTGCTGCTGGCCGAGAACAACTTCCTCATGTGTCTGATTCTTCTTCTCATGATTCTGCCGTTCCTTTACCTCTTATGGGAACACACACTTCAACAATGGTTCCTCTATCAAACACCCATCAAATTGTGTCGTTGAAACTTACGAACACAAACTATCTCTATTGGAGAATGCAGATGAAGCCATATCTCCTTGGTCAAGGTGTTTTTCACTTTTTTGACGGCTCCTTGCCGTGTCCTCCATCTCATATGATTGATGCTTCGGCTGATTCTTCCTCTGCCATCAACCCTTCTTTTCTTCGTTGGAAGCAACAAGATCAACTTATTTTAAGTGCTCTACTCTCCTCTCTCTCCGTGGATGTGTTGCATCTTGTAGTAGATTGTTCTACTTCACATTGTGTTTGGCGCACGCTTGATAAGGCACTTGCCTCTCCATCTAATTCCCGGATCATGCAACTACATGGCTCCTTTCAAGACCTTCAGCAAGGTGATGCATCCGTTAGTATGTATATGCAGCAAGCCAAATCGTTATTTGACGAATTGGCTGCTGCTGGTCGCCCAATATCTCTTGAAGATTTCAATCTCTATGTGTTTCGTGGCCTTCGCGGTGAGTTCAAAGACTTGGTAACTAGCCTCATAACCAAGGCCGAACCGCTATCGTATGCTAATCTTCATAGCCATCTCCTTACCCATGAGTTTCTGCACAAGAATTCTTTTCACTCCATGGCTGTCGGTTCATCCTCTTCGCCTCTGCTGTCTTCTTCTTCTCTGCCGCAGCAGCCACCATTGCTGCCAACACCTCAGATTTCTGCTCATCTTGCCATGACTAATCACAGCCGAAACAGGGGACGTTATAGGGGTAATTGGCGTCCTAGCAACAACCGATTTCAGGCCCAAAACAGAGGCCACTCTGCTGCAGACTGGAGGCAGAATCAGTGGCAGAACAGGCGCACCTCTGCTGCAGATTTCAGGCCGAATCAGGGGCAGTGGTCTGGACATGTACGCTGCCAAGTATGTTCCAATCTTGGCCATTCAGCTCTTCAATGCTCTCAGTTTTGCAGCAGCACACAACAACCCTCTGCTCACCTTGCTGTTGTGAATGATTCTGCTGCAACGACTTGGTTTCCCGACACCGGTGCGAATCAACATGTGACGCCTGACCTTGCAACTCTAACTGATTCTACTCCTTATCTTGGTAATGATTTCTTGCATGTTGGTGATGGTAAGGCCCTTGACATATCCCATGTTGGACATACTACTTTATATTCCCCAAAACGCTTGTTTACGTTAACTAATGTTCTTCGTGTGCCTCACATTACCAAACTGTTGTTATCTGTTCAGAAATTCTGTCGTGATAATCATGTTTATTTTGAATTTCACGATTTTGTGTTTTATGTGAAGGATCTCGTCACCAAGGAAGTTCTTCTTTCCGGTCAGAGTCATGATGGTCTTTATGTTCTCTCCGAGTCTTCAGCTACGTCAGTTCCTCAAGCTTTTTGGTCTCCTTGCATTTCCGCGACTGCCGACCTGTGGCATCGTCGTTTAGGTCATCCAACTCCTCGCATTCTAAATCTGTTAGTTTCCGATAATAAAATTATTTTTACGTCTAGACGATCTTTTACTCAATGTCAAGCATGTCCTTTAGGCAAGTCATCCCGTTTGTCATTACGACCGACGGGTCACAAAACTTCTACCCCACTTGAATTAATTTTTAGTGATGTTTGGGGTCCTGCTCCAATGTTTTCTTCTAATGGTTTTCGTTATTTTGTTATCTTTGTTGATGCGCACACTAAATATATCTGGTATTATCCGCTTGTTGCGAAATCTGATGTATTTTCCACGTTTCAACGTTTTCAGACACTTGTTGAGCGTCAGTTTTCTCTTAAAATTAAATCTGTTCAAACTGATTGGGGTGGTGAATATCAAAAATTAAATAAATTTTTTCAAACCATTGGTATTCATCATCGATTAATTTGTCCTCATACTCATGAACAAAATGGCACAGTTGAACGTCGTCATAGACATATTGTCGAAACTGGCCTAACCCTTTTAGGCCAGTGTAATGCCCCATTGCATTTTTCGAACTATGCTATGGAATCATCGGTATATCTTATTAATCGCATGCCTACTCATATTCTTCAAAATAAATCTCCTTTTACGTGTCTGTTTCATCGCACTCCTGATTATAACTTCCTACGTACATTTGGGTGTCTTTGTTTTCCATTTTTACGTCCATATCATGCTCATAGATTAGATTTTCGGTCTTCTCCTTGTGTGTTTTTAGGCTATAGCTCGTCTCATCTTGGTTATCAGTGTCTTGATTTAGAGTCTGGTCGTGTCTATGTCTCCTGTCATGTTCGTTTTCATGAATGTGTCTTTCCTTTTAAAAAGTCTGAACAGGTAACAACACCCCCGGTTCCCCCCACTCCACCTACCTATCTTCCATCCTTGCATCCCCCTTCCTGTTTTCAGCCTATTCCTTCCCAAATCAGCAGAAAACACAACTCACCTTTGCCCCTTGCCGCACCTCCCCAGCTTGCCCCCTTGCCCGTTGATTCAGCTGACCCTGCCTCACCACCCCACACAGCCATACCGTCACCACGTGCTTGTCTTTCCAATGATTATTGTGCAGGAACAGGTTCTGAATTGCAAGATTCAGTAGCGGCACAACCCAGCACCTCCCCGGCTTCACCTCCTGGTCTACAATTTTGTGTTGATCTCTCCTCTTATCCTCTTCAGCACATTCCAGGTACAGGTACTGCTACTCCATGTCCGGCTGCTCCTAAACACCCCATGGTTCTTCGTCCGAGACAGCCCAAGACAGCACTGACCACCACCACGGCAACCACATCTGCTGCCTCCTTCAGTCGGGTAGCTTCTCCTCCCTCGCATGAGCCTCTTATTTTTCCTGATGCTAACAGATATGAGGCGTGGCATAATGCTATGCGTGAGGAAATTCAGGCCTTACGCGCAAACAGAACATGGACTTTAGTGTCGTTTCATCCGTCCATGAATGTTGTTGGTAGCCGATGGGTCTACAAAATTTAAACGCAGATCTAATGGTAGCATTGAGAGGTATAAGACGCGCCTGGTTGCTAGGGGCTTCACTCAGCAAGAAGGTATTGATTACTCAGAAACTTTTAGTCCTATTATCAAACAAGCAATGATACGCTTAGTGTTCTCCATTGCAGTTTCGAGTGGTTGGAAAATTTATCAGCTTGACATTCATAATGCATTTCTAAATGGAGTCCTTAATGAAGAGGTTTACATGAAACAACCTCCAGGTTTTGTTGATTCTGCTCTCCCAGGTCATGTATGTCGATTGCATAAATCTCTATATGGGTTAAAACAGGCTCCGCGGGCTTGGTACACTCGTCTAAATGACTTCCTATTATCCATTGGTTTTCATTCTTCTAAAGTGGATACCTCATTGTTTATCTTCTCGGTTGGTAGCGATATTTGTTATCTTTTGGTTTATGTTGATGATATTCTGCTTACGGGTAATAATGCTATTCTGCTACAACGCCTCATTCAGCTACTGAGCTCAGAATTTAAACTTCGGGATTTGGGTGATGTTCATCATTTTTTGGGTATTGAAGTACAGTGTACTGGTCTGGGACTTATACTTTGCCAACATAAGTATACACTTGACATCCTCACACGAGCTGGTATGTTATCCTGTAAACCAGTTGATGCTCCTATTTCGGCATCCAAAGCCACCATTATGCCGGATCCATTTTTTTCTGATGCTACTCGTTTTCGGCAACTTGTTGGTGCCCTCCAATATCTCACTTTCACACGCCCGGATATTTGCTTTGCTGTTAACCAGGTCTGTCAGTTTATGCATGCTCCTACAGAATCTCATTGGGCCGCAGTGAAACGCATCTTGCGTTATCTTCGTGGTACGACATCACATGGTTTACATATTACTCGCAGCTCTTCTTTTGCTTTACATGGTTTTACAGATGCAGATTGGGCAGGTAGTATTGAGGATAGAAAGTCTACAGGTGGTTACCTTGTGTTATTTGGTCAGACGCCGATTTCGTGGAAATCGAGTAAGCAACGCACTGTTGCTCGTTCTTCGATGGAAGCTGAGTACAAAGCCTTAGCCGATGGCACGACTGAAGTTATCTGGCTTCAATACTTGTTAACGGATCTTTAGATTCCGACTGCTTCTGCCCCTATTATCTGGTGTGACAACCTTGGTGCCACGTATTTGTCCGCAAACCCTGTATTTCATGCTCGCACAAAACATATTGAGATTGATTATCATTTTGTCCGAGATAGAGTTGCGAAGAAGGAGATTCAAATTCGTTTTATTTCCTCTCAGGATCAACTTGCCGATGTCTTCACTAAGCCACTTCCTACTTCTTCGTTTACTGCTTTTAGATTCAAGCTTCAGGTTGATCCTCCATGTCACGACCCGAATCCCGGGTCCGTGACCGGCAACGCAGGGGCGGTGGCAGAAGGACACCCCGCCTGCGCTAAGCCTCAGAACAGACATATCAAAAGAATAATTTATTCAAAAATACGCAGCATTTCATAATCTTCAGAAATATTATATTATTCAAAACTGATAAACCAAAAGATAGTTTGAAACTCCTCATCAGTAATTAAAACCAAAAAACAATAATAAATAAATACTCATTACATTGTCAAATTCCAAACTTAATTAAAACAAAGTAATAGTGGAGCGCCTAAGACATCGAATCAAACAGCCTTGAAAGATAAGCAAGGCATACCGACCCAAAACTGAAGAAGCAGGAACACTCAACAAGGTTCACCTGCTATCAGAAAACTAAGAACCTGAAATAATATTAAGAATGAGGGGTGAGTTCAACCAACTCAGTGAGGGAATAATAATTAATATACATTTTAGATATTCTGATATTAATGGTTCGCAAGATCATTTATCTTGATATACATATACATATACATACTAAACATATCATATACGTATACATATGCATACTAAACATATCATCATATCGTAATGGACTACATGTCAGAGATCAGATGACACCCGAAGGTGACCAGATGACACTCAAAAGTGACCAGATGACACCCGAAGGTGACCACTGTGGGATGATCAGTCACCACAGGCTGATGCCTCTCTCACCAGCTAGGTATACAGAATACTATGTGCACACAGGCTAACTACTCTCCGTTAGCATGGAGTTACTGACAAGTCCCATATCAAGGCATAATATATATTCACATAATCATCAAAGAAACGTATATCATATCAAATAGAATTTGCTTTGACAGATTGCGAGTGCAAATTCAAGAATAAATGAGTACTCGGAAAATAAGCAACATATATAATTATTCAAGAAATTAACGAGTTGTACTCATTATATAATCAACATACATATTTACTTATCATATATGCATATTAAAGATTATCCCACTCACCCGAAAATATAGAACTAAAAGGAATGTCAGACGAAAAGACCCGAAAATCCTATTGAGGATCGTTAGGAGAACCTACAACAATATGAAATATACTCAAAAGCAACTCAAACAAGAGATTCCAATGCATAAAATAAAACCAGGTTTAGTCTCCTAAGTTTATGGACTAAAACGACAATTTTTCAAAACAGGGACCAAAACGTAATTTTACCAAAATTGGACCAATCTGGAAAATACATAACTATACTGAATTTTCACCCATAAACCATCCTTAATTCTGTCTAGAACGAACCAGGGACCGAATTGAAATTTTCATAAAGTTCGGGGACTAAAATGTAAATTCCCAAAATTAAGGGACCAAACTGAAATTATTCCAAATCAATTATCAAACTCAGATTCATCATCCTTAACCTCATAATAACACTGTCCAGAATCTCAAAATACAATTAGGGGTCAAATTATAATTTTCCCAAAGTTTAGGGACTAAACTGTAATTTCACAAATTGAGGGACCAAATTGAATTTTCGTCATCTTCAACCTCAAACCCAGAATTTCACAGATTACTTACTGTCATCTTCTGATTTCTAACACAATTTCACCATTCAAACAAAATCATAACTCAAAATCATTATCTTTACCTTCAATCTCTCACAATCAACTAATTAATCAATTACCCACAACAATCAACCCATAACATTCCAATTAATTCATCAATCAAACCCAAAGCACAATCTTCAAAACCCTAACATTTATCAAAACAGAAATTAAAAGCTTAATGAACACATATTTATACATAATCTTACCTTTAAACTTATTTCCTCCAATTCCTTTCCTTTTTCCCTTATTTTCCCCTCTTTTCTCTTCTTCTTCTTTCTCCCTTCTCTCTCACGGTTTGCTCTCTCAAATATTCAGATCTCTTTTTTTTCTTTTTTCTTTTTTTTTTTATACTTATCATCTCTTTATACAATTACTACAATACCCTTCATTTAATTATACCAACTTTAAGCCTCCAAGGGCTTTATTGCCTTTTACCTACTCATTTAATTTCAAAACATCACAATCTCCCCACCTTATAAAAGTTTCGTCCTCGAAACTTAACTTTAAGAAACGAAGTCTTACCATCAAGTTCAAACAAGAATGGATACTTGTTGAGCATTTCCTCCTCAAGCTCCCACGTCGCTTCTTCACGTGGGTGTCCGCTCCACACAACCTTAACCGATGCGATATCTTTCGACCGAAGTTTTCTAACTTGTCGATCCACTATTTTTATTGGTTGAACTTCGTATGTCATATCTTTTCTCAGCTCAACCGGTTGAACTTCCAGCACATGAGAGGGATCAGACAAATACTTCCTCAACATCGAAACATGGAACACTGGATGTATAGAGGATAGATTAGGTGGTAAGGCAAGCCTATATGCCACTACCCCTACTCTTTCCAAGATCTCAAAGGGCCCTATAAACCTAGGACTCAACTTTCCTTTCTTCCCAAATCTGAATATCCCTTTAGTCGGGGAGACTTTTAGGAACACGTTGTCACCCACTGAAAATTCTAGATTACGCCTTCTCTTATCCGCATAATTCTTTTGCCTACTCTGAGCTGTTTGAAGCTTATCTCGGATCACCTTAATCTTATCCGAAGTAATCTGTATTAACTCAGGACCCATTAATCTCCTCTCACCAACCTCATACCAACATACAGGTGATCTACACTTCCGGCCATACAAGGCCTCATATGGGGCCATATCAATGCTCGCTTGATAACTATTATTATATGCAAACTCCACCAAAGATAAGTACTTGCTCCATCCGACACCAAAGTCAATCACACAAGCTCTTAACATATCCTCCAAAATTTGTATAGTCCTCTCAGATTGTCCATCTGTCTGAGGATGAAAAGCAGTACTCAACTGAACATTAGTCCCCAAAGCTTCCTGAAACTTCACCCAAAACCGAGAAGTGAACTGTGGACCTCTGTCGGACACAATTGAGATCGGCACACCATGCAACCTTACGATCTCATTAACATAGATTTCTGCCAGTTTTGCAAACCCATATGTCACCTTTACTGGCAAGAAATGAGCTGACTTGGTCAAACGATCAACTATTACCCAAACCGAATCATAACCCTCTTGACTCCGAGGCAAACCTGACACAAAGTCCATAGTGATCCTCTCCCATTTCCATTCAGGAATCAACAATGGCTGCAAAAGCCCTGGTGGTTTCTGATGCTCACCTTTAACCCTTTGACAGGTCAAGCATCGAGATACAAATTCAGCAATATCCCTCTTCATGCCATTCCACCAGTAACACTCTCTCAAGTCTCTATACATCTTGTTAGAACCAGGATGTATAGTATAGGCAGTTTGATGTGCTTCCGTCATCACATCTCTTTTCAAATCATCCACCTCAGGCACACATAACCTGGAACCAAATCTCAACACACCATCTTCATGGATAACAAAACCCGGAGCTCTCCCTAACTCCAACTCATCTCGAATCTTGCAAAGTCGCTCATCCTTCATTTGAGCTACTTTAATCCGGTCTACCAAGTCTGACTTAGCCTGAAAGTGAGCCAACAATGCTCCCGATTCACAAATCTCAAAACTGACCCTCTCATCTAACAATCCGTGTAACTCTTTAATCAAGGGTCTCCTCACCTCCTGAATATGAGCCAAACTACCCATAGATTTTCTGCTTAAGGCATCGGCAACAACATTTGCCTTGCCCGGGTGATATTGAATCGTGCAATCATAATCACTTAACAATTCCATCCACCTTCTCTGTCTCAAATTCAGATCCTTCTGCTGGAAGATATATTGAAGACTTTTATGATCTGAAAATATCTCACATGTCTCCCCATACAAGTAGTGTCTCCAAATTTTAAGGGCAAACACTACCGCAGCCATCTCCAAATCATGTGTGGGGTAATTTTGCTCATGTTTCTTCAACTTTCTCGAGGCATAAGCAATCACATTACCATTCTGCATCAAAACACAACCCAAACCAATCCTGGATGCATCACAGTACACGGTAAAACCGCCAGACCCTGAAGGTACTGTCAAAATTGGAGCCGTAATTAACCTTTCTTTCAACTCCATGAAACTCTTCTCACATTCTTCTGACCATTGAAACTTGACACTTTTCTGTGTCAACTTCGTCAACGGAGCAGCGATTCGGGAAAAATTCTCCACGAATCTTCTGTAATATCCTGCTAAACCCAAGAAACTCCTAATCTCAGATACTGTAACTGGTCTAGGCCACTGCTTAACTGCCTCCACTTTCTGTGGATCAACCTCTATCCCATTTTTGGACACCACATGTCCCAAAAACCCAACACTCCCTAACCAGAACTCACTCTTTGAGAACTTTCCATACAACTGATGATCTCTTAGAGTTTGAAGCACCAATCTCAAATGCCCTTCATGCTCTTCTTCACTTCTTGAATACACCAAGATGTCATCAATGAACACAATAACAAACTTATCAATAAAAGGCCTAAAAACTCTGTTCATCATATCCATAAAAGCTGCAGGTGCATTCGTTAACCCAAAAGACAACACTAGGAACTCGTAATGCCCATAACGAGTCCTAAAGGCAGTTTTAGGAATATCCTCATTCCTAATCCTCAACTGGTGATACCCTGATCGCAAATCAATTTTTGAGAAACATTGAGCTCCTTGTAATTGATCAAAAAGATCATCAATGCGAGGGAGTGGGTATCTATTCTTAACAGTGACCTTGTTCAACTGTCTATAGTCTATACACATCCTCATTGATCCATCCTTCTTCTTTACAAATAAAACAGGTGCTCCCCACGGAGACACACTCGGACGAATAAACCCCTTATCTAACAAATCTTGAATCTGCTCCTTCAACTCTTTTAATTCCGCTGGTGCCATCCTGTAAGGTGCCATAGAGATTGGTTTTGTTCCTGAAACTAGATCAATACAGAATTCGATTTCCCTATTGGGAGGTAGTCCAGGTAAGTCATCAGGAAAAACATCGATGAATTCCTTAACTATCGAAACTTGTTCCATCCTCGGGACCTCCATCTTCACATCATGCACATAAGCCAAAAACCCTTGCATACCCTTTCGTACCATCCTTCTCGTGATGGCTGAGAAACTAGATGGAGATGATAACCCATCTCCATGAAAAGCAAACTCCGTCTCCCCATCAGGCTTGAAAACCACTGTCTTATTCCAACAATCAACTGAGGCATGATGCCTTGATAACCAATCCATACCTAGTATCACATCAAAACCTACTATTTCTAAAATTACCAAATCACCCAATAAGTTTCTACCTTGCACTTTAACCTCACAATCAACATAAACATATTCCCCAAACATAACCTCATCCGAAGGGGTAGCCACACACAAAGGACTCTCTAACAAAATGGGTTGTTTAGTAAACCTTAAAGCAAAATATGACGACACAAAAGAATGAGTTGCCCCCGTATCAAATAACACTCTAGCCTCGAAGGAACATATTAAGAGTGTACCTGAGACAACAGTATTGGATGTCTGGGCATCCTGCTGAGTAATGGCAAAAACTCGTGCCTGTCTCTGACTTGTTGGCGCAAAACCTCTACCGCCTACTCCACGGCCCCGCTGGCCACGCCCACCAGCTCCACGACCACCCTGAAACACAGAATGGCTAGCTGACTGAGTCTGAGTGGGAGATGTAATCGGTATAGAAGCATCAGGCTTGGACCACCGCTTGTTCGGACAATCCCTCAATAAGTGATCAGTCTGCCCGCAACCGAAACAAGCTCCTGTCTGCCTATAACAGACTGTGCCATAATGCCTAGACCCACAAGACTGACATTGAGGCCTCCCATCCGAACCTTGTGGTGTTGACTGAATAATACGACTCTGAGTCGAACCAGCTCTGCTCATGCTATGTCTACTATTTCCCCTGACAGTAGACCTCGACAAGAAATTCCTTGACTGATTTAATTGGCCCTGTCGGCCTCCATGTCCCCTGTTAGGACCTGTATCAGACCGCTGCTGAAAAGAGAACTGATTTGCCACTTTGGGCCTCTTGACCGAACCCACTGATAATTCATCCTCTAACTCTCGTGCCTCAATAGCTCGGGCACGATCCACTATGGCCGAGTACGTCTTAAACTCATGAGCCCCAATAGCTTTGAATAAGTAGCTATTAAGACCCCGAACAAACCTCTTAATCTTCCTCTCCTCAGTCGGTACCAAATACCCAGCAAATCTGGACAACCGTGTGAATTCCACTTCATACTCTGCCACAGTCAAGTCACCCTGAACCAACTTTTCAAACTCATATGCTCTGGCTTCCCTCACACTTTCCGGTAGAAAACGTTCCAAAAACATCTCAGAAAATTCCTTCCACTCCATTGGTGGCGAACTAACTGCCCTTTCACCCCTCTTGGACTCATACCAGTTCACAGCCACCTCTCCTTCTAGCCTGAAAGATGCTAAAGTCACTGCACGATGATCCGTGCACCCCATGGCCTCACACCTACGCCATACTGCATCTAAAAACTGTTGTGGGTCCTCAGAGTTATCAACACCCTTAAATGTAGGAGGTGCCAGCTTAAGGAACTCTGACAATGGCACTTTCACCCCATGCACAGTATGGGAAGTCGAAGATGCATTCTTATCCTTCTCCTTCTCTCTCTCAGTTAAAAGGTCAGCCAGGGTCTGCATTGCCTGTCCAATCTTATCCAAAGCACTATCAGTATAAGACACCCTATCCTGGGATCCCTGCTCCTGATTCTTACCAGCATCCAGACCATAGTCTCCCTCAAACTCCACCTCATCCTGAACTTCTGCTTCCATTGGTTGAGGCGAAGGGGTCCTAACCCTCTTTTTGCGCCTCTCCTTCCTAAGCTGGGCGATAGGAATGTCCTCTTGATCATTACCGACATAATCGGTATTAACTACATGTTTAGCTCTCGGCATATTTCCTAAAAGAATGCATTTACATATATGTATCAACATAACTATGAGAAGTTTTAAAAAGACACACCAAACACTAGATTGGAGAATTATAAGAGGAATATCAAGACAAGATAGATCCTAAGCTCCACATATTACGAGGGTTTTAAATAAATAAAACAGATTATGAGGTTTTAACAAAAACCGGGCTCTGATACCACCTTTGTCACGACCCGAATCCCGGGTCCGTGACCGGCAACGCAGGGGCGGTGGCAGAAGGACACCCCGCCTGCGCTAAGCCTCAGAACAGACATATCAAAAGAATAATTTATTCAAAAATACGCAGCATTTCATAATCTTCAGAAATATTATATTATTCAAAACTGATAAACCAAAAGATAGTTTGAAACTCCTCATCAGTAATTAAAACCAAAAACAATAATAAATAAATACTCATTACATTGTCAAATTCCAAACTTAATTAAAACAAAGTAATAGTGGAGCGCCTAAGACATCGAATCAAACAGCCTTGAAAGATAAGCAAGGCATACCGACCCAAAACTGAAGAAGCAGGAACACTCAACAAGGTTCACCTGCTATCAGAAAACTAAGAACCTGAAATAATATTAAGAATGAGGGGTGAGTTCAACCAACTCAGTGAGGGAATAATAATTAATATACATTTTAGATATTCTGATATTAATGGTTCGCAAGATCATTTATCTTGATATACATATACATATACATACTAAACATATCATATACGTATACATATGCATACTAAACATATCATCATATCGTAATGGACTATATGTCAGAGATCAGATGACACCCGAAGGTGACCAGATGACACTTAAAAGTGACCAGATGACACCCGAAGGTGACCACTGTGGGATGATCAGTCGCCACAGGCTGATGCCTCTCTCACCAGCTAGGTATACAGAATACTATGTGCACAGGCTAACTACTCTCCGTTAGCATGGAGTTACTGACAAGTCCCATATCAAGGCATATATATATTCACATAATCATCAAGAAACGTATATCATATCGAATAGAATTTGCTTTGACAGATTGCGAGTGCAAATTCAAGAATAAATGAGTACTCGGAAAATAAGCAACATATATAATTATTCAAGAAATTAACGAGTTGTACTCATTATATAATCAACATACATATTTACTTATCATATATGCATATTAAAGATTATCCCACTCACCCGGAAAATATAGAACTAAAGGATGTCAGACGAAAGACCCGAAATCCTATTGAGGATCGTTAGGAGAACCTACAACAATATAAATATACTCAAAAGCAACTCAAACAAGAGATTCCAATGCATAAATAAAACCAGGTTTAGTCTCCTAAGTTTAGGACTAAAACGACAATTTTCCAAAACAGGGACCAAAACGTAATTTTACCAAAATTGGACCAATCTGGAAAATACATAACTATACTGAATTTTCACCCATAAACCATCCTTAATTCTGTCTAGAACGAACCAGGGACCGAATTGAAATTTCATAAAGTTCGGGGACTAAAATGTAAATTCCCAAATTAAGGGACCAAACTGAAATTATTCCAAATCAATTATCAAACTCAGATTCATCATCCTTAACCTCATAATAACACTGTCCAGAATCTCAAAATACAATTAGGGGTCAAATTATAATTTTCCCAAAGTTTAGGGACTAAACTGTAATTTCACAAATTGAGGGACCAAATTGAATTTTCGTCATCTTCAACCTCAAACCCAGAATTTCACAGATTACCTACTGTCATCTTCTGATTTCTAACACAATTTCACCATTCAAACAAAATCATAACTCAAAATCATTATCTTTACCTTCAATCTCTCACAATCAACTAATTAATCAATTACCCACAACAATCAACCCATAACATTCCAATTAATTCATCAATCAAACCCAAAGCACAATCTTCAAAACCCTAACATTTATCAAAACAGAAATTAAAAGCTTAATGAACACATATTTATACATAATCTTACCTTTAAACTTATTTCCTCCAATTCCTTTCCTTTTTCCCTTATTTTCCCCTCTTTTCTCTTCTTCTTCTTTCTCCCTTCTCTCTCACGGTTTGCTCTCTCAAATATTCAGATCTCTTTTTTTTTTTTTTTTTTTTTTTTTATACTTATCATCTCTTTATACAATTACTACAATACCCTTCATTTAATTATACCAACTTTTAAGCCTCCAAGGGCTTTATTGCCTTTTACCTACTCATTTAATTTCAAAACATCACACTCCACCCTCAGCTTGAGGGGGCGTATTATAGAATGTAACTATATAGGAAATATTGTAGTCATATTCTTATGTGGTAATCTCCACCTTTACTATTGTATATTGCCCTACTCATATATATAGAAAGGGTTGGCTAACTATTAGGTTAAGCCTCCTAATTATTTCTCAACTCCGGCCGACTAGCACAAAGCCTTCTCTGGCCTTATAAAAGAAGAGAAAGAAAAACGGGTAGGCGGAAAGAAAAAGGAGAAAAAACAGAGAGGGAGAAAGCATAAGGGAGAGAAAAGGAAGAAGAGTAGATAGCACAGAAGGAAACGCAAAGGAAAGCCGAATAAGGAGATAGGAATAGGAGCAAAGGAACATAAACAAAAGAAAACCGAATGGCGAAGCAGAGAACACAGATAGCAAAGGAGGTCAGCACCACCATCGTCTCCAAAACCAGTCACCACCGATCCTGCACAGAAGTTTCATCGCCATAGTCTTTGTCTGTCTCAGTTACCAGGTAAGCTTCATACATTCTCTTCACGTCGTATTTGTTGTTTCATTGCATGCATTTTGTTTTTTTTTTCATTTGTTGTTTTACTGTTCAAGTGAATTATAATTCACTTGAACAGTAATTGTTGCTCTTTACTGTTCAATTATAATTCACTTGAACAAATGAGCATGCATGCGTGAGGAAGCTCACACATGCCTTTTGTCTGCCCAGCCGGGTCACTGGCTTGGGCTAGTGACCCGGTTAGGTATGCTGGACCGAGCTGAATCCAACAAAAAAAAAATTTAAAAATCTTCTCAAATTTTTTTGTGATTTTCCTATATATTTTTCTATCAATTTTGTAAAATATTGGTTTGTATTTTTATACTGTAAAGATACAAATCCGGTATTAAAATACCAAGTTTTCGTCAAAACATTGAAAAATTAAAAAAAAACATGTTTTTTATTTTCATGCATACGGCCAAGTATCTTAAAAAAAAACATATCATATTTTCATACAACAAAAATTCAAAAATATTTATTAACATGCATTTTGACTTTAATATAACCAGTTTTAAAGTCACGAGAACTAGCCCAATATTTCAAAAATTCCATTTTTTTTCTTTTAGTATCTGGGGTTAATTACAACCTTATACGTAAGACGTATTCCAGATATTAAATTATTTGTTGACGTTAGAACGGTTAAGTTTTACCCGATAAGATAAGGATTTCCTTACCGATGAAGACTTTTCTTAAACCATAGACGGACCAACAACTAGAAAGCACGACAAGACCTTTGATTTTATCAGACAATAAAACAATGAAGCTTACCTTATGTAGGGCGTATTAGTGGTGTTAATACCTTTCTTTTACGCAACCAGCCCTCGTACCCGATCTCTGAGACCAGTTAGGGTTCCTAGTGACCAAATACTAGGTGGCGACTCACATTCCTGCTTTCCACAAATAAGAGATGTTTTCCAGATAGATACTATATGAGAGTGGATATTTTTTGCCGCAACGCCGCACATATGCAACAAATACTTTATTCTTAAAGTTTTATTGCTCCTTATTTGGTCCAAATAAGATGTTTACAATAAGCCTCCCAAGATTTTAATAATACCACATTGTTCAGATGCATTTCTAAAATAAAGTTCATAAACATAACACAAAAAATCAAATATCGTTCTACAAAAACTGAATCTAAATTCTAGATTGTGAGGGTTTTAAAAAAGGCTTAAAATAATGGAGACAAACACTAAAAACCGAAATGAAAAAGAGTAGTAAAATCTTGAAAAATAGTGCAGTAAATCCTTCCTTCGATCCTTTTTTACCATGGATTGTAAAACCAAAATAGATAAAGAATTATCTCATTGCCAACTTTGATTACCCTTAATAAAAGTAGAATTAAACCTGATAGTTTTGACTTTAAATTTAATAGTTTTTAGTTGAAATAATTGAACACCTAGCTTTAATATATACTTTTTTTTTTAATTCTCGTAACTAGAAAAGAAACTTGAAAATGTTAAATAATTGACTATATAAACTTGACGATGCAAAATAAAATTAACCTTAAAACTTCAAAGGCAATCCAACTAAATTGATCATGCCTAGTGAGGTAGCTAGCATGCAATAAGCTTAAATCCTTGTCAATACTAATTTCACTAAGCATCAATCAAAATTTTAGACCTTGAGATGCTTCAACTGGAGTGTCATGTCTCTTCAGATGATAACAAAAGCTTCTAGTTCAAAATGTAAGGAGAGAGAAGGGAGAAAGGGCTTGAAAACAGAGAATTAGAAAAGTAAATTCTTTATTGAAGAGGCTTCTCCTTCGAGGTTTACCCTCCCAAGGTTCTGTCTTATAACATTACATATAACCTCTATATATACAACTTTGAGGCTTTTTCTTACATCACTCATTACATCAGAAAATACTGAAGCACACTTAATAATGGACACTCAGATGACTTATGACTCAGCAATTACTAAACACAAACAACAAGCTAGTACAACACTAATATTAACCGACAATAGGTTCATGATCTGGATAGAAATTATGTTCTGACAGGTTATCCTGATCTTGAATAGTTTGGACTTGTAAGGCTAACACATAGTCATCTTCTGCAAGCATTTCCATCTTATGTGGTTCCAGAAGCTTTGGTAATCCCAAAACGATATGTTTAAGTTTTTTGTTGTTGTACTGCATCTTCAAGTCATGAAGATGAGCAGAATATTGAGGGTCATACAGATCATAGTTAATTTCTTCATCTGGATCTGTTCCTTTAGGCCATATTTCATCAGGAATAATGTTGTTCTTAAGGCATACTGTTTTTTGTAGGGTCTTAATGTCCGAAAGGTTATCTAAGGGGTTTTCATACAGGGAGTATGGATGGGTTTTCTATACTGCAGCCTGTGGAAAACTCATAACCAGATTGTCTGCTGAAGCTTTGAAAGGCTTGTGGAATATGAAAACAGAGAACAGATGGGCAAAAGCTTGCTTAACAGATTTGTTACGAAGTGTACTGCAGTGTACTTCAATCCAGTAGGTTAGTGCATGAGGCCATTTGGATTTTTCCTGTTGGAGAAGAGAGATCCATTGTGTGGGGTTGTAGAATCAGGTGAGGAACTTTAGAGTATAGTTCCAAGAGTCTGCCGACCAAGATGTCTTAAGAAATCTAGAGAGAAAGAAATCAGTGGGAAACTCGATAGCAATATAGTACATGTGACAAAAATACCATAAGAAAAAATAGAGTTCTTTAGGGAACAATCCAACAGGTTTGAAGGTGAAGTGGTGAATGAAATGATATATTGGGATGGATGCCTAAGTTTTGGAAATAAAGGGAAGTCATATCATAGTTGAGAATAAGGTAGTCTTGGAGGTTAAATAGTTTGTTTTTTTTCTTGTAGGTCAAGAGTGTGGTTAAGAACCATATCTTGAGCAAGAGGAGATAAGTCATTTGCTAGGAAGTCTCATTCAGGTGGAGAAGGATTGGAAGAGGAAGCCATAAGAATCAAGAGAAGGAGTAATGTTTGTGATTTGGGTGGTCTAGTGAGCATATCTGGGATCAAGTTCTTGTTACCTTTTATATGCTCGACGGTGAAGGTGTACTTGAAAAATCACCCAACTAATCATAGAAGCTATGGATGAAGAAGCAACATGTGTTAAAAAAAACAATATAATCTATTTTACTGTAAAAAAGACCATCTGTATTGATCGTTCAGATCTTCTTGTCCGACCTGATGTAGAGCATGTTCTTTAATTCTAATAAGGATGACAAGAGAAATAGTTGCTCCAGTTCAAATTCAAAAAATTTGACAATCTAATCTATTTTAAATTAATCCATATAGTTCAACTCTCTTTCTTTCTTTTATTTTTTAAACTTTTGGTTTGACTAAGGTGGCTGACATAAACAATGAATGTGCAAGCAAGATTTTAAGTTTAGTCTCACAGGAAACCTTGGATTGATTCGTACCCAAACGTTCAATTGATACGTGAACAAACTCAATCATATGTCATAAAGTTTGATGGCTATTATTGGAATTAAAATGTTAAATTAATACTAGTAGTTTTTGTCAAAGAATCATTTCAATCTAATAGTTTAAGTTGTTAGGTTAGATCCTAAGATATGATTTATATTATTCTCTAACACACTCTTTCAAGTGAAAACTCTTTGGGCTTTAAGCTTGCACAGACTCACATTACCTTGTGCTTAATTTTTATCAAATAAATAGAGAATGTGAGATTCAAACTCAAGACCATTTGGTCATCAAAACTCTGATATCATGTCAAAGAACTAGCACAACCTAATAACTTAAACTGTTAGGTGAGATCTCAAAATATAATTTATATTATTTTTTAACAGTTCCTATATATGTGCTTAAAATAATATTCAAAAGAGATTCAAGAAGTTAGCACAAAGTTTGAAAATAATAAAGGAAGATTTTTTTTTAAAAAAACCAGAGAGATAGAAGGATAAAATTGACAAGCTAAGGGATACTTAGAAAAAGAAAAAAAGTTTGATGAGAGCAGTGGAAAAATCAACAAACCTCAAGAAGGGTGTTTTCTAGTCGACCATTTTAATTCTAAACATTTTTCCATCATTCTTCTTCAAAAAATTGGACTATTCAATGCAAAGTTTTTATTTATAATAAATAAACCCCAGACGGCATGATTGCATAACATGGCATTTCTTTATTTAGCTAAAGTATTAAAAAAAAAAAAAAAGATCGATCAAGACTTTTGAAAATAGTGATCCAACTAAGCATTGCTGGAGATGAATTCCACTTCAATTTCTTTATCTCATGTGTAGTGGAAGTGGTGGAATGCTTTGTTCGTGCCTGAAGAAATTATCAGGATCAACTTTGGTCTTCACATGCACCAACCTGTAGAAGTTATCCTTGAAGTACTTAGTACCAAAAACACTTGCTTCAACAAAACTTGCGTTAGAATTGTTGTTCATGCCCAAATCAAGATCCCTGTAATTCACATATGCTTCCCTTGGGTTCTTTGAGACGTAAGGTGTCATGTAATTGTAAACCATCCTAGTCCAATCTATATGCTTTGCAACGTTTTCCTTTGCATCTTGCCAACCGGTATAGTACATAATCATGAACTTGGTACCTTTTCTATGAGGGAAAGGAGTCTGAGATTCTGAAATTTGGCTCATCATTCCACCATAAGGAGTAAACACTACTAGAGGACTCTCTACTTCAAATAACTTCTCCCATAACCCTTCAAGTGCCTTTTCAGAAACGGGTTTTTTGGCATAGTCCGATTTGGCTTTGAAATACTCCCTGTTCGGGTACGTTCTTTGAAGGAAAACTTCAGGAGGAGTATTATTTGCAAAGCCAGCAATATATACAGTAGAATTTATCCAGTTTGTTTCGATACAATCCTGTCTTGTTAAACCCAATTCAGGGAAGCTGTGTTTCATTACCTGGAGAAGTCTGTTGGCGTCACCAAGAAACATGGCATTGTATGAGGTGGTAATAGTTCTTTTACCTTCACTACTGACATTAGCTGTCTGAATCTGTACTCTGATGAAAAGATCCTTGTCTAGTTCATCAACAATTTGTTGCCATCTATAGAGGAGTTTAGTTGCACCTTGTTCTAACGTCTTGGTAACGGTAAATACTGTCACAGCTGATGGTACAGGAACTAATTTTACCTTCCACGCGGTGACGATTCCGAAGCTGCCACCTGCGCCTCCTCTGATGGCCCAAAAAAGATCTTCGCCCATGTCTTTTCGGTCGAGAAGTCTTCCATGAACATCAATTATATGTGCATCAACGACATTGTCGGCTGCAAGGCCATATTTTCGCAACATGGTACCATATCCTCCTCCTGAAATTTGCCCCCCCATACATACACTTGAGCAAGTACCAGCTGGGAAGCCACGAGTTTTGCTTTTCTCAGAAATTCTGTAGTAAAGTTCACCATTCGTGGCACCGACCTGAACCCATGCGCTGTTATGCTCAATATCAACGCTGATGGACCGGAGCTTGGCAAGGTCTACAACAATGAAAGGTCTCTCAATTTCTGAAACATACGAGAGTCCCTCAAAATCATGGCCTCCGCTACGGACTCTAAGGTGAATTCCAAGCTTCTTGGAGCAAATGACAACAGCTTGGATGTGAGATTCTTGTAAAGGAGTGAGGATAAACTCAGGTTTCGGTACTGAAGACAAGGTGAACCTGACGTTTTGAGCAGAAGATTGTAAAACACTAATGAAGGAAGAGTTTTTTTGTGTATACAAGATAGTGGAAAAAGGAAAGGATGACTCTGAATATTTTGGGAGACATTTTAGTAACCTATCCTGGATTGGAAGTGAAACCATAAATGGAGACAGGAGTAGGATCAGAAGTATTGAAAGTATGGGAGAACCTGAAGGCACCATTTTGCCTGGTTTCTTGCTTCTCTGGCTTGTCTTCAAGAACTGAAATCTCAAGGTGTTCTCTTATAGATTTTAAATCATTCACGTCAGACTTTTTGGAAATTAAATGTTTTAATTAATTAAACATAACATTTGCATTTGGAAATTAAAAACTTCTGCGTCACTATTGGAAAAGTTCAACATTAGTAAAATCAAGGTAATTGTTTGGAAGGGCATGAGGGCTGGGATCAGGAAGACATTTCAAACTTCTTGTCTTGGTACTGGAAAGTGCTATGGTGAATGGTTTTCTTATGGACCTAGATGGTGAAAGGTTTTTTTATTGTCTCAACACATCCACATATCTGAAATAATTATTTAATTTATTTCAAATAGTTTCAATTTGACAGAACCAAATAGTATAAAAACTAGTATAGCGATCATGTGCTGTCACGTGGCACTTTTCAAATATATTTTAATTCAATTCTATGACAATTAAAAAAGATGAGTAAGAAATATAATAGTTAAAATTTTGTTGTAAAAAGGTTTTTTTTTTTTTGTTTTTAGTGAAAATTGCATTTTCTCGTTTATGTATTTTTTAATTATTTTGACAATAACATTTCTTTTTTATGAACAGTATAGTTTATAGAATAAAAGTTGATGGAAATTAAAAATATTCATAAAAATTATAATAATTTGAATTGAAAAGGAAATAAATATTTTAAAGAATGAAAAATCCCTTTCCTTATTCATGTATTTTTTCTTTTATGAAAACATGTTTTTTATTTGAAGCATAGTTTTTTTTTGTATAAAATTTATTATGATGGTGAAAACAAGCTTTAATAAAAAAATACCAAGAATTTATTATTTTTACACATTTGTATTAAAAAAAATATAAGAATAATAAATATGCATATTAGGTTACTACAAACTGAAGGTGCACATGAGCCTAAAAGTCGAGGCCCACATGCTTGGCTTTCACTTTAGAAAAAATAGATGGATGACACATTGTTCACCATAATATTTTTAAATAGTTTTTTTTTTATTTAATGTAGGTGTCCAGGCTAGCTTGCGCGTACCTCGACTAATCTCACGGGCCCTGAAGTTAACGACCATGTAAGCTTTCAGTGGCTATCATATGAGCAACCATAGGGCTCGAACCTGAGATCATAAAGGGAGCAAACCTCTTGGTCCCAAGCTTTTACCATTGAGGCACCACGTAGATGGTTAAAATGACGTGTTGGTTGCTCATGCCCAATTTGACCTTCAAAATTCAATTTTTAATTTCTTGTCAACTTAAAACATTGTAGGAACCTCAAAACCTCATTTTCAATCCAAAGGCACCATTTAATCACTTAAAAATTGAAAATCAAACCGAATTAAAAAAAAAATTATGAATCCTAATTTGTTTTTTTTTCAACATTGTTAGGGCATAAAACCACCTACATTGAACTTTCCAATCCAATACAAATATGACATCGAATTTAATCTTTTTTGTGGTCGAAGTGGCCGGTCTTGATTTTTCTCTCTTCTCTTCCTTTATTATTAACGTTCTCTCTCATGTCAAAAAAAATCTAAGGAATGAAACATATTAATCTAAAACTACAAGGATAAATATGAAAAAACAAAAAACTTCCAAGTATTAGATCGTTTTAGATCGTAAAACGTTGTAGCTATAATCACTATGTTTTATTAATATTCTTTATAATATAATTATAATTGTAATTTATAATTATAATTATAATTATAATTAATAAAAGATAGATGATGTTGGTATTATCAAAAAAACATCTCAACCTAAAAGTTTAAGTTATTAGGTGAGATCCTAATATATAATTTGTATTATTGTCTAACATATCCCTTTAAGTGAAAGCTTTTTGAACTTGAAATTTGCATAGGCTCAATCTACCTTGTGCATAATTTTATTAATTAGAATGGAGGTGACATGATTTGAACTCGTGACCACTTAGTCAATAAGATTTTGATATCAAATTAAAAAAACATCTCAATTCAAAAGCTTGAGCTATTAAATGAGATTTCAAGATATAATTTATATTGGATATAATATGTATAAGCTTTGTTTAATAACATGAATACTCCAACAAACTCCTCTTATGTAACAAAGGAAGCATGATTCTTTTGGCTACATTTTTTTATGCAACTTACAGCGAGAAGACAGAAATATGAAACTTTTAAATTTAATAATGTTATTCTTATAATATCTCTCTTCCAAATAATACATAAAGATGTTTATATATACCAACTTAAATCCAATCTATTTAGGAAAACCTAAATTATATAAGATTCGACTTCTAACTAAAAAAAATTAAATTAAAACCTTATTATAACTTAACTAGAAAATAAATTTAAAAATAATTTTTAAAAAGTAAATACAATTTACTATATCAATCTGATTGATTAATTAATCTTGCAGTTGTTTATTTTTAAATATGGTTGATTTTATTAAAAAAATCTTGTTGACATGTTCAAATTTCGTTATAAAAAAAGTTAATGAAGAAAATTAGAGGGATAAAATTGAAAACAGAACTTATGTATTTTAAAAGAAAGAAATGGAACACAATCAGGTATAGTTTAGCAGTTTATGTATCCAATTGATTTCTTCAATAAAACAAATTTGAGTTCTCATAATTTTAGTTTATTTGGTAATTATTATATAATAAAAAAGAGTTGCCTCCATTGTGCAGCCTCAAGTTCAATCAGCCCTAAAAAATAAAAATAAAAATAAAAATGATAAAATCAAGATGTTGAAGTTTTGATCGGTTTCACTTGAAAGTAACTCTAAAATAGAAATATGTGTAGCCAAAACAGCATTATTGAAAATTAACTATATAGTACTATTTTGAAGAAAATACTCGCTTCTTTTTATAACAACAAATAACAGTAATCCGTTATAAGGTGAGTATGATATTGCTAACATTGTATAATTGAAACTAGTATATTGCTCTACACTCCGCTATGGATTATATTTTTTTTTAAATATAAATAAAATATTAAAAGCACAAAGAGTTTCTTAACAATGTTGTTAAACCTGATCAAATGGATTAATTTTGAAACCTCCTCACTCAATTCTTGCCTACTTAAAGTTTTTAATTAAACCATATGAAAGATAGCTCGACTTAAAATTAATCGATTTCATAGGTCCAAATGCAACCTTGATGATTGATAAAAAAAACTTTAAGATGATATTTTTTTAAAAAAATATTAAGACAATGACAGATTGGATTGACCTCGATCCCCCCGCACCCTGGGTCATGGACTATATTAGGTTTAATAACTTTTTTTATTTAATTATATAATAAAAATAAATGCTCACAAAATTGAGTACCAACCTAAACATATACACTTATTGAGATAATTATCCCTAGAAAGTAAACAAGAATCAATAATACAATTCATTTCTCAACCAATTCAATATTAAATGATGAAATTAAAATAAAATAAAATATGAAAAACAAAAAAAATGTATCCTATTGATGGGTAAACTCCTCAAACTTGTGAATCAGTAAGCCGGATTAGGATGTCAAATCTATGAACTGAGTTATGGACTCTATTGGGATTATAATTTATTTTTTTAAAAAAATTATTTTTTATTTAACTATATGATAACACAAATAGATGATTGTGAAATAAAAAACCAACCCAATACCGAGATGTTTTGTTAGATTGTGATAACCTCATAAAAGGCGAAATGAAACCAATTATGAAACTAAATTCTCAATTAACTCAGTATCTAGGAATGAATAAAAAAAACTATTTTAAAAAAGTTAAACTTGTCAGACCCGCGAATCAAGTCAATCAGTTAAACCTATGAACGGGTCTATATACTTTATAAAGTTTAATAACATAACTTTCTTATGAAACTATATATTTTTTTACTATATGAGAAAAGAATATGTGATAAAAAAGTCAAGTTCAACTTAAAAAAAAAAAACACTCCACCAAACCGTAAACCATGGCAACTCGGGTACTCTAGAAAATCTGCAAATCATACTAACCTTGTAGAAAGTTAAAATAAAAGGAAACAAATTATGAAGTTAAATTCTCAACCATTCTAATATTAAAAGATGAAATCGATAAAAAAAAATTGAAAAAAAAATAAAAAAAAAAAGAAAAAAGAAAGAAAGAAAGCAAAACACAATGGATTATTATTGTCATTCACAGTGCAATGTGAGTGGGTGAACAGTGGTTTCCTTACACCCTTTATTTTTTGTTACTTTATAAAGTTTAATAACATAAATTTTTGCTAAAAATATTTTTTTTAATTATAAGAGAAAAAAATAGACTACAAAAAAGTCAAGTTCAATTAAAAAAACAAAAAAAACCCATCAAACTTGTAAATTGAGGTAACCTGAGTTACCTTGGCAAAGTTGTAAAGCAGGAAAAATAAAAAGAAGCAAATTACGAAGCTAAATTCTCATTAATCGCAATTTTAAAAGATGAAATCGACAAAAATAGATTTGAAAAAAAATCATAACAAAATTTAAAAAAGAAGAAGCAAAACACCGTGGATTACTATTGTAATTGACAATGCAATGGATTTTAGGTGAACAATGGTTTCCCCCACATCCTTTAATTTTTATTACTTCATGATGTTTAATAACATAATTCTTCTCTAAAATTATTTTTTTTAACAATATCAAAAAAAATAAATTATAAAAAAATCAAGTTCAATTAATAAAAAAAAACTCATCAAATATATAAACTAGGCCAACTTGGGTTCCCTCAACAAAACGCTAACATAATAGAAAGACAAAATAAAAAGAAAAAATTACAAAATTAAATTTTTAACTATTTCAATATTAAAAAATAAAATCAATAAAAACAATTTTGAAACAATTATAATAAAAAAACAAAAAGAAAAGGAAAAGAAAGAAAACATGTGTTAAAAAAATATAAAAAAAAATATTATAACAAATAGGTTTCTCGAAGAAAACGTGTTTTTCTCGCATTTTTTTAGCTTTTTATATAATATAATAGTTTTTTTTACCGTCAATATTTTGAAAAGTTTGATATGACAAGGCACGTGGTCAAAGCAATCAAATTGAAAAGTTGCCTAAAACATATAGAAATAAGTAATCTGAAATTCGGTCAGTTTGACAAGCGTTTTGGTGACGCAGCTAATGAAATGTAAGAATAAAGAAAACAGAATTTTCAAAAGAAAACTAGTAGATAGACTCTAATTCATGATTTTATTTTCTCTTTTAATATTCTATCCTCAAAACAAAATTACAATTCTATTAAAAGGCTTGAAACTAACCTTTACAAAACATAAATAGTCAGAGTTTTCATTCAAATAGAAAGTAGCATTTAATCCAAAAATAAAACTAAAAATTAATTAGAAAACTAATAAAACTGCAACTTCATGAACTATTCTTCTTTAAGAATTATGAGGTTGTGTGGTTATAACAAGTCTCTTCTTTGACTTTAAAACAACATTATTGAAAATTAACAGTTGCGCAAAGAATCATGAGGATGATACTGCTAGCGCGCATCAATGTATGATGAATTTCCTTTAAAATTATGAGGTTGTGTAGTCAAAGCAATCAATTTGAAAAGTTCCCTAAAGCCGCACGTAATCTCAAATTTGGCCAGGTTGAAAAGCGTGCGAAAATCAAAGGCGTATGCAAGGTTGTTAAAATCACGATTCAACTCGTAAAATCGTACGATTTTACTAGTCAATATAGGCTAAACGTGCTAAATCGTTCATAAAACTCGGAAATGGGTAAAATCGGGTGAAATCGCACAAAAACACGATTTCACACCCGATTTTACGCGTTCGGCAGAAAACAACAATTGAGCGCCACTGTTCCCTCCAGCTCCAAGTGTCAAGCGCGTATTGGTCTATTGGCTATTACACAGTACACAGTACACACAGAATAAAAGGCAAAAGCAAACAAGTAACACATTCTTTCTTCAATCGTCATCTTTCTTCATCGACTTTAACACAACACAACAGAGGAAAAAATCAAAATCCTTAAGTCAACAACAACTTTCTTCATCCTTATTCTCCTTCTCTCAGTCGTCCAAGTTCCAACAATCAACCACCGGTCCACCACCAACAACCCTCTTTCTCACCAGCCACCGTGAGATTCAGATTTCAAACAATAATAGCGGCGGCTCTCTAGTGATCCAGTCTCCACCAGCCATCGTAAGTTATTCTATTTATCTTTTTTTACCTTCTGCAAATAGCATCATGATTTAGAGTCTACTCAATCTAGAGTAATTTAATTGTAAAATTACAGACATGTCCATGTCCCCTGTGTCATGGGTCTCTCACCGAATCCCCGTCATGGTGAATTTGCAGAGAACTGTGAATTTTATAATTTACACAACTGTTTGAATTTTTATTTTTTTATGGGCTAGGTTTCGATAACAAAAAACAAGTCTGTGAATTTGATGGGTTAGGTTTCGAAAACAAGTCTGTGAATTTTTTGATAACAGTGTTTGCTAACTGTTTGTGAATGCTTGAGTTGAGTATGTTTGAATGTTTTTTTAGTGGTGTTTTGTTTTGTTAAATTTGTCAGTGAATTTGTTTTGATAACAGTGTTTCGATAACAAAGTCCGTTAAACAAGTCTGTGCATTTGTTTTGATAACAGTGTTGTCGCACCCTCGTGAGCGGAGCACGGCATCGCGATGATCCTCGATTGGTTTCGGGGTCTTTTGTTTTGTTGAATAATGGGAGTCGCCACCTAGTATTATGGTCACTAGGAACCCTAACTGGTCTTTCAGAGATTCTAAGGCAAGGGACTGGTTGCGTAAAGGGAAGGTATTAGCACCCCTAGTACGCCCTACCTAAGGTAAGCTGCTTGGTGTTTGGTTTGTCTTAAAATTGCTATGGTGTTGGTGTTTTCTAATTCCATCAGTTTTTCTAAGTTTGATTCTAACTAAATTTATTAAGATAGAAATCCAAGGAGATTCCATGTGCTTTAAAAGCTCATTTTTCCCTTAGTATTTCAAGAATTTGCGACTCGTAGATCGCAAGGAGGAGGGACAAAAAAAATTAGAAATCTAGGGCGCTTTAAAAGCCTATTTTTGCCTTAGTATTTTATACTCTCACAGCTCGTAAACCGTGGAGTAAAAAAAAAATTGAAATGTCCTCGATTATAATCAAGGCTTCTTTCAAGGATGTGTGATGACTTATTATCCCTAGAAAATTATTTTGGATATTTGCCACTTAGGGTTTCTTTATCCAAATATTAACAGTGAATAATAACAAGTTATTTCCATTAAATATTTTGGATATTCATCCCTTAGGGATTTCTTTATCCAAACATTAACGGTGAATAATAGGTGAATTCCCCCCAAAATAAGATTTTTTTATTTTTTTGGAATATTGGCCAATACCCTTTGGAGTTTTACAAACATGTTGTAAAATCCAGAAATGCAAGAAAATAACTTTTGTTGTGTTTAAGAAATCCATGCGAAAACACATTTTTAAAACTTCCAATATTTTTGTACATAAAAAATGTTCTAAAACATGTAAGGGTATTGGCCGTATGCAACACACAAAAACAATTTTTTTATATTTTCTTTATCAAAAACACAAACATTGCATTTAATCACAATTAAAGTCATATTAGTCAAATTCTTAAGGCTTTAATAAATCAGCTATTAAATCCCAGAACATATGTAGAAACGTGTTCTTACATTTTCACGAGAAATATAACATGATTTTATTTGTCCTTCAGATACTTGACTATATACCAATTAAAACATTAAATTCATTTTTTTTCTTTTTGATTTTATAATTCAATAACATATTTAAAACACACACATCCCTCACTTTTTACCATGTTTACTCACACCTATAATTACATGTTTACAAAATACATGAACTCAAAATAAACCAAACAAAACACTAAACAATTCAATTATTTACAAATAAACCCAAAACAGTCCTGGAATTGCAAGGAAGGCATTCTGGAGTTGCAGGAACAGGGCGGCGCGTCTTCTCCACGCGCGGCCACCACTGGCGGCGCGTGGGTTCACGCGCCGCCACAAGAAATAACACGGGATGGGGATCTGGCTTGGCTTCCTCCCTTCTTCTCTTTCTCGCCGGCGGTGACCTGCAAAACAAAAGGAACGCAGCAAGCAGACATATTCTCGGTCTTCTTTCCTTTTAGATTTGTTTCACTACAGATCGTTTTTTTTTTGTTTCACCTTCTTCTCCTCTGCTTCAGATGGATGGCAACAAAGAGGAGGGAAGGACGGGAGAGGGGCAAACAGATCAGGGAGTGACTGCCCTCAGAAACTCGCTGGAACGGATAGATTGCCGACCCCTCTTTCTTCTTTGGTCGGCGATGAAGCAAGCCGAGGTTTGCAGTTGAGAGGGAAATGGGGACCCCTCTACCCGTTTTCTTTCAGCCTTGACGAGCTGGCCCAAGATAGGGACTGAAGAGGAGCGGCTGAGGGTCTTAGCCGAGAGAGGGAGATTCTAATGAGGTCAAGACACGGGGCTGTGAGTGGGAAACGTGGGAAGGAGAAGGATGAGCCGGCTGTCTGTGGGGAGGGATCTGGCGATGGAGATAAGAGAGTGAAGGGGTTCTGTTCTGTCAAGAGAAAGGGGGGGTGCGGTGGCTGAGATGGAGAAAATGGAGGGGCTCGGGTGGCTAACTTGGGAGAAGAAAATGGGGGAATGGTTTGTTTGGCTGGCGGCAGAGAAAGGAGAGTGCAGGGGCAGTGAGCGGGGCTGTTGGATGGAGAAGAGGAAGGCTTCTGCTGGTTCACGAGAGCGAAAATCAAGAGCAGGGAGGGCGGCTCTGTTTTTTTCTTTTCAAAGGGAGGGAGCGACCAGAAGAGGAAGATCAAACGGGTTTAGGGTTTTTTTTTTGTGTTTTGCCCCTCTTTTCTAAAAAATTACCCCCCTTTTTGAATATTTATCCCCCTCTTTCTCTATGATTGAGGGTTAATTTATATATACATCTCTACATGTGCTATTCAAGGAAATATTGCAATAATTATTGCTGAGATTATCTTCTATAACCAGCACCAACAAATCCTATATATATGGTATTTTATATTGTATTGATTATTTTCCATAACCAGCACGAATCAAATCATATATCTATGGTATTTTATATTGCAGTGATTATTTTCTATAACCAGCACGAATCAAATCATATTTATATGGTATTTTATTTTGCAGTAATTATATATGATTCAATAATTATCTCCTTGAATATTTATCTCTTTTTCTCTATGATTGAGGGTTCATTTATATATAAATATCTACATGTGCTATTCAAGGAAATATTGCAATAATTATTGCAGAGATTATCTTCTATAACCAGCACCAACAAATCCTATATATATGGTATTTTATATTGCATTGATTATTTTCCATAACCAGCACGAATCAAATCATATATCTATGGTATTTTATTTTGCAGTAATTATATATGATTCAATAATTATCTCCTTGACATATTGCTTCATTAATATTAGCCCTGATGCTCTATGTTATCGCCACATGTAAACCCTTTTTTTTATTTGTATTTGTATTTTTTTATTTTTGAAAAATTATTAAAACATGGGTCAAAAATTGGGTAGCAACAGATGCCCCCTCTTTACAGTGCTTACGAAGCAAAACTCCTCAATGTTTTGCATAGTAAGCTTGTAAAGAAAAAAAGTATTTATTACTTGCTGAGTGATCCACTCATCCAAGGATTTCACTTTTTAAAAGAAAATGGTCTCGTTATCATGGGTGACCTGCCCTTTCTTTTAAAAAAAAATAAAAAAAAATTAGTCTATTTTCACGGGCGACCTGCCCACACACACTCAAACATGGTCTATTTTCACGGGCTACCTGCCCTTTTGATTTGGTTAACCTATGATCCCATCTGGCGACCTCCTTTAACCCGAAGCAAAGTCGGTGTGTAACTCGGTCAACTTGAAAACCCATCTGGCGATTCCCTTTAACCAAAGCTAAACTATGTGTGTGGTTGGGTTAACCTGAGATCCCATCTAGCGATCTCCTTTAATTCGAAGCAAAGTTGGTGTGTAGCTCGGTCAACCTGAAATCCCATCTAGCGATTCCCTTTAACCAAAGCTAAACTCTGTGTGGGGTTGGGTTAACCTAAGATCCCATCTGGCGATCTCCTTTAATCCGAAACCAATACAAAAATGTGTGTGTGGTCTTATTATGACGGGTGACCTACCCAAATGCAAGATGGTCTTATTGTGATGGGTGACCTACCTAAGTGGAGAGAAGGGAAGAGTAGTCTCATTCTTATGGGTGACCTACCCAAGGGAAGAATGGCCTCATTATAATGGGTGACCTACCCAAGTAAGAAAAAAAGATGGAGAATGGTCTCATTTTAATGGGTGACCTACCCAAAAAAATGGTCTCATTGTGATGGGTGACCTACCCAAGTGGAAAAGGGGAAGAGTGGTCTCATTCTTATGAGTGACCTACCCAGGGGGAAGAATGGCCTCATTATAATGGGTGACCTACCCAGGTAAAAAAAAAAAAGATGTAGAATGGTCTCATTCTAATGGGTGACCTACCCAAAAAATGGTCTCATTATGATGGGTGACCTACCCAAGCGGAAAAGAGGAAGAGTGGTCTCATTCTTATGGGTGACCTACCCAGGGGGAAGAATGGCCTCATTATAATGGGTGACCTACCCAGGTAAAAAAAAAGATGGAGAATGGTCTCGTTCTAATGGGTGACCTACCCAAAAAAAAGGTCTCATTATGATGGGTGACCTACCCAAGTGGAAAAGAGGAAGAGTGGTCTCATTCTTATGGGTGACCTACCCAGGGGGAAGAATGGCCTCATTATAATGGGTGACCTACCCAGGTAAAAAAAAAGATGGAGAATGGTCTCATTCTAATGGGTGACCTACCCAAAAAATGGCCTCATTATGATGGGTGACCTACCCAAGTGGAAAAGGGGAAGAGTGGTCTCATTCTTATGAGTGACCTACCCAGGGGGAAGAATGGCCTCATTATAATGGGTGACCTACCCAGGTAAAAAAAAAGATGGAGAATGGTCTCGTTCTAATGGGTGACCTACCCAAAAAATGGTCTCATTATGGTGGGTGACCTACCCAAGTGGAAAAGGGGAAGAGTGGTCTCATTCTTATGGGTGACCTACCCAGGGGGAAGAATGGCCTCACTATAATGGGTGACCTACCCAGGTAAAAAAAAAATAAAAAAATAAAAAAAATGAAGAATGGTCTCATTCTAATGGGTGACCTACCCAGAAAAAATGATGGTCTCATTGTGATGGGTGACCTACCCGTTTTGAATTTCAAAAGAAATTATCTTACCTCGAGGAATGAAGCAGTGTTGGTTCACAATTCCTATCCTTTTTCATAGTTTCGTTGACCTGAGATTTTGTACCTCAACGGTTTTCCCAAAAACTTGGAAATATTGTGGCTTTCGTCACACCTTTCCTGCCAAGTTAGTGTTATGACAATATAGCATGCATGTTTTTGTTTACCTATTTTTGGAAACCTAGGTCCCCCTTTTCGTTGTAGCCTTCTTCGAGCTCCTGTTTCCATTTGTTTGCCCGACCTATCCTCTTGAACTGGAATATGCTCCATGCACTATATGTCCTATCCTTCTTATGCTTGGTGAAGAGATCTCTAGTTTCTTATGGCGCCCTTTCTTGCTCCATTGAATAGTCTTTTATTATACTTTTGGAGATGTTTTAATCGTCTTTTTCCATTTTTTAAGAAATTATTTTCAGAGGAAAACTCAAAGGATCTGGTTTTATTCATGAAAACTGAAACTTTTAATGCAATCATCATATTTTGTTTTAAGCAACTCTCATAAAAGGTGTTTCAACAATTCTATAATGATACCCCTTTGGGCTTTGGTTCACTAATAGACCCCTATGCGCACTTTTTGCCCCCTAGTGTGGTGTACAAAACCTATCAGGTTTAAATTTGGTTTGGGATCCCTCCAATTTTGAGAATGGATGGAGTCATCTTTTTAGTCATGTGTAAAAATAGTTTTTTTAGTAAAAGATTTTGAATGCTATGAGATCATGCGCTTTATGAAGAAAAGGTTTTTTACAGAGAGAATTCATGGCCGAACTTTATTTTATGGATCCAGAAGCATAGTATTTCTTTATAGAGTCAGCATTCACAGGTCTAACTAGATCTTCTCAATCCATTCTAGATTACAATAAAGCTCCTCCCGAGAACGCTTTCTTTACCATGTAAAGGCCCTTATTGTTTTGCGTCCATTTACTCTGATCTTCTCCTGTAAAGGCTACATTTTCTTCAGTACAAAATCTCCTTCATGGAATCCTCGAGGTCGGACCTTCTTATGATATGATTTGGTCATCCGTGATGATGATAGATTGCAGTTATCCTTTTTTTTTACTGATCAGATTCAACTATTCATATCTAACTTTTACCCATTCCACCTCTTCTAAACTCAAAGTCTACCAATACTCTTAATGAAGGGGTTTCCACTTCTAAAGGCATCACCGCCTCCATTCCATATACCAAAGTGTACAGTGTGGCTCCTGTTGAAGTTCGGATTGCGGTGCGGTACGCATGAAGGGCAAACAGCAACATCTTATGCCAATCCTTGTAGGTGACTACCATATTCGAAATAATCTTCTTGACATTTTCGTTAGTAGCTTCTACAACACCATTCATCTTTCGCCTATATAGTAAGGAATTGGAATGCTTGATTTTCCATTTAGCGAAGAGTTTTATTATCATCTTGCCATTGAAGTTATGGGCATTATTAGTCATAATCTTTTCTAGTAGACCATATCGACAGATCAAATCTCTTTCCATAAATTTCTTCACCACTTTTTACCTCCATGTCATCCAAACATCTCAATAAAGTTTCGTCAGATGATTTCTTATACAAAGTTTCCCCATCAAGATAGATATCCATTGCCAACCTCCTCAAAGTCTTCTTGTTGATTTTGGATGCTCCCATGGGATAGGTCTGGCTTTTGGATGAAATTCTTGATATCATAGTACCAAGGGTTTCCATCTATTTCTCTCTCAACTGAGCAACAATGAGCTGGGTTATTTCTGATATCAATGTGTACCGGCCGCACCTTGTGCCCAAAGTCTATTCTAGTCATAAAAGTTAGCGTGACCAAAGCATCAGCAAAATGGTTTCCTTCCCTTCCTAGATGGGTGAACTTTATTTCCTCAAATTCTCTAGCCAATTTAGACAGGTATTATTGGTAAGGTCTCAACTTCTCGTCCTTGATTTGCCATTTTCCTTTCACTTGGCAAATAACCAAAATCGAGTCTCCATACATATCTATCTTTCTGATATTCAGCTCCAATGTTACCTCTAAAACGAGAATACAAGCTTCATACTCCTATGTTGTTATTGCACCCAAATTGACTTAAATGAAACCGGATAATGTTTCTCATCAGGAGAGATTAGCACTGCCCCTACTTCGTTACCATAGCACCATCAAAGTACATAATCCACTAATCTGATTTCCCTTCCTCGAATGAAAACACATCTTCATAAGGAAAATCAAAGTTTAACAGCTCATAATATTCCATAGCATGGTCAGCTAGGTGATCGGCGATGACATTCATGGCTTTCCTTGTCATATATACTATGTCGTACTCAGCCAGTAGAACTTGCCATTTGGCTTGATAGATAAGGGTGGATTAAGTAGGTACTGCTTGATTTTCGCGAAAGCTTCTTCACACTCTTATTCCAAATTCCAAGATTCTTCTTCCTTAACAATCAAAGATTGCGTCACAAGTCATGGTTAATTGGGATATAAACCGGGCAATGTAATTCAATCTTCCTAAGAACCTTATTACATCCTTCTTAGTCTTGGGAGGTGGCATAGATTGAATAGCCTTTACTTTGTTGGGATCCATTTTTATCCCTTTGTCACTTACCACAAATTCTAACAACTTCCCAGATTTCACCCCGAATGAACACCTCGTTGGGTTAAGCCTCAAATTATATTTCCTTAAGTCTTTCAAACAATTTCTTCAATATTTGGACATGATTCTTTCCCTCTCTAGATTTAGCAATCATGTCATCTCTTTATGCATCATGTCGTGAAATAGAGTCAACATGACCCTTTGGTAGGTGGCCTCAACGTTCTTTAACCCAAATGGCATGACTTTGTAGCAAAAGGTTCCCCGTAGTGTTACAAAGGTTTCTTCTCCTTATCCTCTTGTGCCATTTTTATCTTATTATAGCCAGAAAATCCATCTATAAAGGAATATATGGAGTTACGTGATGCATTGTTAACCAACATATCTAGGTGTGGTAGAGAAAAATTGTCTTTAGGGCTAATTCGGCTTAACTCCTTAAAGTCCACACAAACTCTGATTTTATCTTTCTTTTTAGGTACTATCATTATGTTCGACGCACATCGTGGATACTTGACTGCTTCTAGAAAATTGGTGTTCCACTGCTTTTCAATTTCTGCTTTTACTAAGACATCCAGATGGATTCTTCTTAACCTTTGCTTAACCGATTTGCATCCTTCTACTAGTGGTATCCTATACAAACCAGGCATATCCTTGTAAGACCAGGAAAAAAAATCTATATAATCTTGGAGTAGTGCAATTAACTTTTCTCCTTCTTTTAAGGGTGATCAAAATTCTTATCTTCAACTCTCTCTTGATTTTTTTTATTGCCCACATCTATGGTTTCAAATTCCTCTTTAGCGGGTTTCCAAGCTTGTTCATGTTGTTCTTATTAATTTTTGTGAATCCCCTAATGTTATTTCCCTCTCATTCTTCTTCTTCTACAACTAATATGTATTCTTTAAAGTCCGGTCATTCATTCTCAGTGTAAAGTGCAGGTGTAGTTATGGAAGATTCGCTTTGAAAAAGGAAAGTGATGTGTAAAAACACCAAGATGAACTTTTGAAAATGCATGATCTCATTAAAGGGAAAAGTTTGGCTAAAAAAAATAAAATCCCATTGACATTTGGAACCTCGATTTAAAAAGTTGAAAAAGGCAAACAATACAATATCATGATCAAATAAGCATTGTTAATTAAATTTTGAACACCAATGGAGCTTCTTGGGTCTCCCAATTCTAGAACATCTCTCTCTTGGTTAGCTTTTGAATGAAGGTCTTGAGATTCAAGATGCTTTGAGCTTAGGCTTGTTTGGATGCAAAAAGATATTATGGAGCATACATCCTAAGGATAGGTTTTAGTTCCTTTACGTGAGACGTAGGGTAGGTTTACTACTTGGTCTCTAAAAAGGGTCTCTTGCTGTCCTAGTGATCACCCTCGTAAAAGCAATATGGGGGTTCAGCAGATAGTGGGATGGCACGTGTACCAATCACTTTCAGTCTAAACACTCAGCAAAGAGTTGGGGTTTACACAAACTTAAACCTTGACTCAAGTCATAAGGCAAGCTGCTAGTCCCCCACTTAACTTAAAGTTTAATGTGTGTGCTCTCCAAAAAGAAAATAATAATAAAGTGATGAATGACTACATGTATGACAGAATGTAAATATGCATGCTAAAGCTTTTAAACAAATTATCATTCATAGTAAAAAAAAAAAAAAAAAACAACAACACATAGCGTAAAAAAATCAATTACCAAGCTTAGTCCAAGGGTCCCCAGCGGAGTCGCCATCCTGTCGCACCCTCGCGAGCGGAGCACGGCGTCGCGGCGATCCTCGATTGGTTTCGGGGTCTTTTGTTTTGTTGAATAATGGGAGTCGCCACCTAGTATTATAGTCACTAGGAACCCTAACTGGTCTTTCAGAGATTCTAAGGCAAGGGACTGGTTGCGTAAAGGGAAGGTATTAGCACCCCTAGTACGCCCTACCTAAGGTAAGCTGCTTGGTGTTTGGTTTGGACACTATGTGTTGCCCATTGTATTGACTTGATATTAGAAGATTTTGAGAAGAAGTTAGAGGTTCATCAAGTAACTATTGCTAAGGGGAGGAGAATCACCTCATATATTTATTCAAGAACCATTCTTATTTCTATGCTAAGGCACTTTACAAAAGGAAGGGATTTGATTAGGCCTACTGCCACTCAGTTTGCTACTGCATATTTGACTCTAGGATGTTTGAATGATCATAAAATGCAGCTGATGACTATGTTTACTTTCAAACAATGGAGTTCATGTAGGTTTGCAAGAATAGAAGAAGGGAAATGAATTCAAAATTGTGCTTTGGACAGCAGGTTTTGGCATGATGTCACTATATGTATTAAGGCAGCGTATCCTCTAATTAAAGTTATTCAATTAGTTGATTCAGATGAGAAACTAGCTATGGGTTTTATATATAAAGCAATGGACGAAGCAAAATATAAGATACAAGTGAATTTTGGTTCTGTGAAAAAAAAGGTATATATCTTGCTAATTTTTATTTCAAATGTTGTCATCTATTAATATGAATGTTTTCCAATTATGATATTCCTAGATTGTAATAATGTTTTTATTGTTTTTTTATATAGTTATATACCTATATAGAATATTGTTGATGCAAGATGGGAACTTCGACTCCATAGACCCTTACATGCAGCAACTTATTATTTGAATCTTCATTTTTATTATAATCCCAATTTTAAGGTTAATGCCAACATTAAAATTGGATTATATCAATGCTTAGAAAGGATGGTGCCTAATGCAAGTGAAAGGTGCAAAATTGACTTACAACTTGAATCATTCAAGGATGCAAAAGGGTTGTTTGGCATTGAAGCTGCCAAGACAGTAAGAGATAAAAAAAACTCCAGCTCAATGGTGGGATTCTTATGGGGATGAATATCCAGAATTATAAAGGTTTGCAATCTGAGTTCTAAGTTTGACTTGTACTTCATCTAGATGTGAGCGTAATTAGAGTGCATTTGAAATGGTGAGTTTTTTTAAAAAAAAATGTTGAAATATTTGATAAAAATCTTATAAATTTGAATTGTTTATTTAGGTTCATACAAAACGAAGAAATCGTTTGCACTAGGAAAAAATGAATGACTTGGTATTTGTAATGTGCAATCTGAAATTGAATGATAACCAAGTCAAAAAGCAAGCTGATGATTTTGGTGTATAAAATGATCTTTCATCTGATGATGATTGGATAACCGAGGGAGAAAAACATTTAAACTTTGATTTGCTTGGTGCTATTGACAACGCAGCACGAAGACAAAATGGTAATGAAGATGAAAGTGATGAAGAAGAAATTCCTAATGATGCTGAAATGGAGAGTCATGGTACTGAAGATGATTTGGAGATTCAAATTGATGATATTGGTGTTGGTACTAGTAGCAGCACTAATGTTCATAATATTGGTGTTGGTACTAGTAGTGACACTAATAATCCTCTTGATGCTAATGATATTGATGAATGCTTGAGGAATAACGAGGAAGATGAAGGCAATAAAGCTGGTTTTAGTTTACATGACACACAAGCAGATTGTTTGTTTTAAGTTTATTAATTATTAGCTAATGAAAAGTTATTTAAATTATGTATGAATTTTTATTTGAACCATGTATTTTAAGATGCTTGAATTATGTATGAATTTTTATTTAAAGGTTTGAACTATGTATTTTAAGGTGCTTGAACTATGTATGAATTTTTATTTGAAGCATGAATTTTTTTTTAATGTATTTTAAAATTCCTTATGATTTTACAATTTTACGATTCGAGTTTATTTTGTATTTTCCGTGCCGTGTTAAAATTGTGATTTTAACAACCTTAGGCGTATGTACACTAAGTTGGGGTTAACTTTAAAAGAAGGAAATAAAATACAAGCAGGTATAGTTTAGTTGTGTATTCGAACACTTTTTTTAATGAAACAAATTCGAGTACCAATAATTTTAGCTTATTTAGTTTTTTTATATATAATAATCGAACGATTTATTAAAAACTCATGGCCACCATGAAAATATAAAGTTTTTTTTGCATAAAAATACCAAAAAAAGAAAAGGATTAGAAACAAAAGAGGTCCTACAACATGGTACGTACGTACCATATAAACATTTAGTATTGTCTTCTGGTATTTATCCAGCTAGCTTCAAATACAGTTAGAGAGAAAAATTACAGAGGAAAGGTGTATTAAAAGGTTTCTCTGTTTCTTAAGAAAACAACGTGAATCTACAGCAATACATTCTGCAAGGGCTGCTGGTTATTATATAGCAATACAAGTTGCTTAAATTGGATACATTAAATAGCCTAATTCTCAGCTGATTTACTTCCATAATCAGCCAACGTCTCTTTCTCTTTCTGTCTTGTTCTCCAACGTAACCTTCCTTATTGCTGCAGTTGATTTGTTTCTATAATCAACCGATGTCTCAACGTCTCTTTCTGTTTCTGTTTTGTTACCATTAATATCCTCCCTCAAACTAGGCCGAGGTCGGAGGCATAGTTTGTTCTTGAAGTAAGCCAATGCAGTTTTTGACATAGGTTTTGTGAAGATGTTAGCTATTTGGTCATGAGTTGAGATGTGTTGAGTAATGAGAAGTCCAAGGGCAACACGTTCACGTACAAAATGGTAATCCAACTCAATGTGTTTGCTACAAGCATGAAACACAGGATTGACAGTCATGTGCAACGCACTGAGATTATCACAGTAGAGGATTGGCGAAGAAGTATGTGAGATGCGAAGATCTTGTAGGATGAAGGTGAGCCATGTAAGCTCGGCCGTTGTGTGTGCCATAGCTCTGTATTCGGCTTCAGTACTGGAACAAGAGACAGTGGGTTGTTTCTTTGCACACCATGAAAAGAGATTGCTGCCAAGGAATGTGCAGTATCCGGTTGTGGAGCGTCTTGTTGTAGAGCAACCTGCCCAATCTGCATCGGAGAAGGCACAAAGATCACGTGTAGAGTGGGAAGTAAAATTTAAACCAGTATCAATTGTGCCTTTTATATATCTTAAGATGCGATGAACCATTTTGAAGTGTATGACAGTTGGTGCGTGCATGAATTGGGAGACAAAATTAACACTGTATGAAATATCAGGTCTGGTGAGTGTTAGATATTGTAAGGCTCCAACAAGCCCACGAAAAACCTGTGGATCTTGCAGTAATATATCAGTTGCTGCAGTCTTAGTCTTGGCTTCCAGTGGTGTGCTCATTGGTTTACAATCCATCATACCATCTCGTTCAAGAATCGTCAATGCATAATGTGATTGAGAGAGGTGAAGTCCTTCAGGTGTTTGAGTGATTTCAATACCTAAAAAATGATGAATTGGACCTAGATCTTTCATTGCAAATTCAGAACTCAGCAATTGAATAAGGTTTGTAACCAGAGGAGCAGAGGATCCTGTGAGGAGTATATCATCAACATAAAGAAGAAGAATTAATGTATCAGAGTTAGAGTGAAAAATAAAAAGAGATGGATCGGCAAGACTACAAAAGAAACCATATTGAAGAAGAAATATACTAAACCGATCAAACCAAACATGAGGTGCTTGTTTAAGACCATAAAGAGCCTTTCTTAGCTTGCACACATGAGATGGGTATTGTGGATCAGCTGTTCTTGGTGGTTGTTCCATGTATATATCTTCTGATACAAAACCATGTAGGAAAGCATTTTTAACATCAAGTTGTCGTATGGACCATTTATGAACTAGTGCTGTGGAGATAACCATGCGAATAGTTCCTGGTTTAATAACTGGAGAATAGGTCTCAGTATAGTCCAATCCATCAATTTGGTGATACCCTTTTGCTACTAACCGAGCTTTTAAGCGATCTAGTGAACCATCGGGTTTGAGTTTTGTTTTGAGTACCCATTTAGAGCCAATAACATGCATGGCTTTTGTGCAGGGAACAAGCTCCCAAGTATGATTTCTATGAAGAGCTTCCAGTTCCTCTTCCATTGCAGCTTTCCAACCAGGGTGAGCTAAAGCAGACCGAAAGTTAGAAGGCTCACATGGGATGGTTGTAGAGGACTTCAAGGATGTTAACACATATTTTGGATTTGGCTTAAGGATCCCTCTTTGTGATCTTGTTACCATGGTATGTGAGAGAGGAGGATCACATGGAGAATGCACAAGCTGCGTGTCTGATTCCAATAAAGCAGAATTGGATGGTGAGGGAGATAGTTGTTGCAATTGTGTGTCATCTTCATTATCAGATTCTACTAGTTGTATTTCAATTGTGTTATCATCATTAAGATGTTGCTCTGTAGTTGCAGAAGTAAAAACAGACAGGTTGTTGGAGGTGTTGTCAGTGATATGAGGCAGTGATGTAGACTTTGACTGAGAGGGGGGAAGGTGGAGTTCTACCATTTCATTTTCATTGTTATGTTCAACCAGCTGTGTTCCAGTCACATTATTAGCACTAACATGTTGTTCTGCAATTGTATTAGTAATAGCATTATCATCATGTAAAGGAAGAGAAGATGATAGGGTATGTGGTAATGAGCTTAAGCATGGTGGAGTAGACATCACAGGTTGTATGTCTGCGACATACTTAGAGATAGCAGGTGGTAACCATGAATCAAAGATGCTCATAGCATGTGTTGGGGACGAGGTTATGTAATTCTAAAGTTTTTGCTTATAAGGAAAAGATGACTCATCGAAGACTACATGACGGGAAATAAGCATTTTTTTACTAGGAGGATGAAAGCATTTGTATCCTTTATGTTTGTCACTATATCCTACAAAAACACATAGAACTGTTTTAGGGTCAAATTTGTTCTGTTTTGTATCCCAGGTGTAGGGAAAACATTTGGACCCAAAGACTCTAAGGGATGAGTATGTAGGATGATTACCATGCAACATGAAATATGGTGATTCAAAGTTAAGTGCTGATGAGGGCAATCTATTCATAAGATAAACAGCAGTAGTGAAAGCTTCAACCCATAGAAATAAAGGAGCATTACTATGAAAAAGCATAGTCATACCTAGTTCCCGTATTACTCGATGTCTGCGTTCTACTATACCTGTTTGTTCTGGTGTATAAGGACATGATATCTGATGAATCACTCCTGTTGAGAGAAAGTGTGATGATAGTTTGGAATTTATAAATTCGCCTCCTCCATCAGAGTGAAAGACCTTGATATGTTTGTTAAATTGCCTAGTAACATAATGTTCAAAAGCAAGATAAGCATCTGCAAAATCAGACTTGTGTAGTAAAGGGATTATCCAAGTATATTTAGAAAAATCATCGACTAAACAAGCATAATATTTGAATTTTCCTATTGATAAAACAGGAGCAGGTCCCCATAAGTCACAATAAATTTTTTCAAAAATACCAGAACTCGAGTGTTCAGAACGAAAAAAAGGTAATCGACTAAGTTTTCCAAATTGACAACTATCACAAACATGTTCATGCTTTATAGTTCCTTTAACATCTATCAAGCTTTTATTGTGCAATAATTGTAAAGCAGAGAGGTGTGGATGTCCTAAACGCTGATGCCAAATATCTGGTGGTCCTGATCTGAATCGATTGGAGAAGTAGAGCTCAGGCATGGTGGAAAGAGCATAGAGATCACCCTTGCGCCATCCTGTGATCATAGGTTGTCCTGTCTGTCGTTCCTTAATACAGAAATCAACATTAGAGAATTCACAATTAACAGGAAATTGGGATGTTAGTTGACTTATAGAGAGTAATTTCTTTTTTAAGTCTGGGACTAACAATACATCATCAAGTGGCAAGATTTTATTTTTTTGTTTAATGGATGAGTCTCCAATACCATGTATTGGAATGGAGGAACCATCACTAATAAGAACTGAGTCAAAACCATAGTGATTGCAAATATTTTTTAACATACCTGGATTACCTGTCATGTGGTTGGAAGCTCCCGTATCTGAGATCCATTCTGTTTCAGTAACGGTATTGTCCAAGGTGAGAGCTGCAAGAGCTTGTGGTATGTCTTCATGTTGATTTGGTCGCTTTGGAACCCACCAGCATATTTTTGCAATATGACCTACTACCCCACAATACTGGCAGGTTTCTTCTCGGTACAACTCATGTTCTGCAGGAGTCATGCGTTGTTCTCCAAATGGAGGGGGTCGTTTTTGTTTAGAGTCTGAGGTGGGTCTAGCAGTATAGGTACGTACCTTATCTTTAGGTTGGTGCATAGAAACCTCTCCTAGTAGATATGAAGCTTTGTTTGTTGCCATGGTTTCTTGAAGAGTGTTGTTGAGAACGTTGATGTCTTTGCCCATAAAATGCTAGTTGTGGAGTGAATGAATTAGTTGTCTGGTTGGAGAACCAATTTCGTCTTTGATCTAGACTCTGTAATTGAGAGACCAACTCAGAGTAAGAAGGTCTTGGTGGTTTCAGCATTGTGGTAATGCAGGTTTCATATTGAGGGCCAAGGCTTGTGAGGAGACAAAAGACTTTTTCTTTGTCTGGAATTGGTTTCCCAATAGCTGCAAGGCTGTCACATAATCCTTTGAAGGTTCGGATATGTTCTCCAATGGTTTTGTCATCTTCTTTGCGGAAATAAGTAACTTGTTGTCTGAGGGAGAATTCTCGTTCTTGGGAGTCTTCTGCATACTCATTTTTTAGAGCATTCCAGACAGCAAAGGCTGTATCTAAGCCTACAGCAAGGCCTAATATTTCTTCTAAAAGTGTCCCGATCTGCCAGCCACGAAGGAGTCGGTCTGACTTTCTCCAGACAATGTATTCTTCAGATAGTTTTGGTGAAGATTTTGTGGTGGTGGTAGAATCTGGTACAATATATTTGTCAGGGGCTGTGTTTTCAATGGTGAGATGCTCAACCAAGTCTTGACTCTCTGCAAGAGATAAGGCTTGTTCTCTCCATAATGGATAATTTGTAGGAGTGAGTTTGAGGATAATAAAGTTACCAACATTGAGTGACAGAGTTGACATGTTGTGTGGTTCTGCTAGGATTGCTGTATGTTCACAACAAGCTCTGATACCAAGAGAAAAATTACAGAGGAAAGGTGTATTAAAAGGTTTTTCTGTTTCTTAAGAAAACAACGTGAATCTACAGCAATATATTCTGCAAGGGCTGCTGGTTATTATATAGCAATACAAGTTGCTTAAATTGGATACATTAAATAGCCTAATTCTCAGCTGATTTACTTCCATAATCAGCCAACGTCTCTTTCTGTTTCTGTCCTGTTTGTTCTCCAACGTAACCTTCCTTATTGCTGCAGTTGATTTGTTTCTATAATCAACCAATGTCTCAACGTCTCTTTCTGTTTCTGTTTTGTTACCATTAATAGTTAGCACTAATATGAAGATCATTACTTGTATAAGAAAAATAAGACTCGCAATTTCTTAGCCAAGTAGATAAACGATAAAATGCCAGAGAAAAGCACAAGTTCAAATCTGGTTTAACATCATTGAAAACCAAATTATTTCTTGTTAATCACATGCTCCAAGGAATACCAAAAGAGAGTAGTTGCGATTAACGCCTTCCTCTGAAACCCGCCTTTAATCATCATTGGCCATAGATGCAGTAGCTCATCAAGTGTGTGTGGAACACACCAATAGATCCCCCATTATGAAAAACATTTGGTCCATAATTTTCATGCAAATTGGCAATGAATCAACATATGATTTGAGGTTTCTATAACCATTGTACGAAATAGACAAAAGGACTAAACCAAGGATAAGAGATGACAATGACATAAGAAAGATCTTGTACACAATTTATATTGAATGGCCAACCAAATAAAAGTTTGAATCTTTGGAGGAGCCGCGGACTTTCAAACCTGTGTTTTAAAAGAGCTTGATCCACTACACTCTATGCTATCAATTAAAGTGGTACAAGATTTCACTGTAAATTTCTCATCTTTGCGAAGAGTCCACACCTTCAAATCTGGTTTAGTATGATGAAGCTTCATCTCTTAAAGAACCTGATGCAAATTAAGACATTTCTTGCTCAATTTCAAAAATTCATAGAGTTCTCGTCTAGTTGACATTCTATGCCCAATTACAATTTACCCATGATCCCATTTCTGATATTGTTGTTGTTCATGCACTTGAAATCTTATATAATCTTGAAAACATAAGTTTATGAGAAGTTGCACCCAACCATATATCACTCCAAAAAGAAATAAACAGCCCATTTCCCACCAACTAGTGCAACTTCACAATAGCATAGGTCTATATATTTTGCATACAACCTCCTGTCAGCTAGCTTTAGGTGTTAAGCTTAGCCTCCACAACCACTTGAATAGCATACCTTTGTTCTTACCTAAAAGTGAGCTTATTCTCAAACCTTGTTAATTTATCCTTTGCTCTAATAACTGTCTTCTATTGCACCTTGCATATAGCCCGTTTTTTAGTAACACTTGCTCGTAGAAATCGCCTTTTAATAGAAGTTATTTTATAAACTCCTTTTGGCATCGAGAAAACTGACACAAAATAAAGAGGCATGGAGTTAAGGACACTTTTAATCAGACAAATTCTCCCAACAAGGCTAAACAGCTTCCCTATCCATAATGAAAGTCTGTTGTGAAATTTTGTTATAACAGGCTTCCAGGTAGATAGTCTATTAATAGGATTAGCTCCCAATAGCATGCCAAGGTATACATTAGGCAAATATGTTTGTCTATAAAATGCAGCGTTTGCCAGAGTTAAACAATATATAGTTATCATCAAGATTAATCCCAACAACTTAACTCTTATGAAAGTTAATTTTGAGACCAGAACACAATTCAAACCATCAGAGAATTCGCTTTACAGTTAATAAGGATTGGGGACTGGCAAACATTTACTACAAGTGAGTGAAATACTCTCCACATTGTAATTTTAGACTTATGAATAAACCAGTCTCTGATTTATAGTAAACAAGACTGCTAATCCTTCTACCGCAATATTAAACAAAACTGGTGATAACGAATCACCTTGATGAATTCCTCGTGTGACTTGGAACTTAGAGTAAGGGACCCATTAACAAGAACTGGTAATTTAGCAGTAGAAAGACATGCATATATTCAGTGGCGGAGCCAAGAATTTTTTTAAAAAAAATAAATTATTAACAAATATTTGATATTATATATTATGTAGGCATGTATAATATAAAGAAATTAATTTAAAATATATGTATTAATTCATATTAAATAAAATTAATTTAAAAATACTTTTAAAATGAGAAAACTTATATCATAATTATTATTTTCAAGTTTTTTTTTATTTTAAAATCACTTCATAATAACTTTATTATCCATCTCATTGAATATATTTTTTTAATATATACAATTAAAATGTCATTTATCTATTTTTAGTTTAGGATGGGTTTAATGTTGAAAGACTAGTAAAGTTCTTAACAACAACTCTATACTGATATATGATAATAGAGAATAGCTAAAATCATAGATTAAAAGGATTGCCATGACAAATTAATGTTGTTATTATTAACTTATTATTTTCTTCTTTTTTCAGATCTACTTCTCCCCCTTCTCCTCTTTTAGGTCTGTTTCATTGCAGATCTGTTTTTCTATGGGTTTCGTCATCTTCTCCTCCGCTTCAGGTAGTTGGCAGCTGTTGTTTTGGCCGTTGTTGAGGAGACCAAGAAGAAGATGATGATGAGGAGGAGACTACGGTGTTGTTGGGTCTGTGGGCGCTGCTGGAGGGAAATGAGGAGCCGAAGTCAAGTGAAGGCTGGGCTGTCACGAAAATGGAGGACAACTAAGTTGGTGGAAAGGGGAGTTGTTGGCAGAGGGACTGTGGCGTTGGTTTTGTTTTGATGAATGGAGAGGGACATTATGGTCAGGTGAAGGATCTGCAACCGAGAGAGGGATGAGGGGAAGGTGGAGAGGCTGGGAGAGGGCAGGATGGTGTTCAGGTCTTGGTAAAAGAGAGGTGAGAGCGGCCGTGTATTTGTGGAGGCCGGTGTGTGGGGGAGCTTGGTTGGTCTAAATTTCTTTGCCCCAGCAAATCCCCTATTTCTGTGTGTTATAAAGTAGCTTCTTTCTCAAAAATACATTGGTCTTTCAACTTCTTTATTTTTTTATAAATTTTAATTTTTTTTATTTTTTTTATTTTTGAAAACAAGTAATATTAACGTTGACTCAACAAGGAAAATTAATAATTTTAAAATGACGTGTGAAAAACCAAAAACGTTCGTAAGACCTTTGAAAATTTAAATTTTTTTGAGACGATACTGAAAATGTTAAAAACGAAGCAAATATATTAAAAAACATATTTTTTTTGGATTTTCGTTGTTTTTCACTATTTTTGAATTTTTCAAAAATTTTATAAAAAAGGAGGGTCGAAATTGAATAACAACAGATGCCCCCTCATTACAATGCTTACGAAGCAAAACTCCTCAATATTTTGCATAGTAAGCTTTGCAAAGAAAACTTGTCTTTCTGTCTTCCAAACTTGCTAGATGATCCACTCTTCTAACAACATTGCTCTCTTTTCTTTTCTTTTCTTTTCTTTTTTTTCTCTCTTCTTTCTTTCTTTCTCTCTTTTCTTTCTTTTCTCTTTTTTTTCCTCTCATCTGGTTTTTTTCTTTTTTCCTTTTTTTTTGAGAATTTCCTAATGGTAGGGTTCCTCTCATTTTTATTCCAACACTAGTGGCTCAATCAACCTGAGGTCCCATACCTTATCGTTATCCTGGAAGATAAGTAGAAAATCTCACTACGCAGAGGAGAGGGGATATCAAGAGCAGAAAGACGAGCGCCAATCTTCTTCTAGAAACGCCAGCAACGAAGTATCTGCTCCAGGTAAGTTCTTTGCATTTCCTTCCCCCTCAATTTTAATTACTCTTTCACTGTGCATGCACCCGTAAATTAATTCATGCGTGCACGTGGACAAAGGCCAAAACCGGGTCACTGGTTTGGGCCAGTGACCGAGCTAGGCCTCTCGGTTTAGCCCAGCCCATACGACTGGGCTAGATCCAACCCAAAACTGACAGATATTTGTTTTTTCTCTGATAGAAAATTAAAGGCCACCATGATGTCCGAGTGTGACAATTTATTTTATTATAAAACACCCAGGTTACAAAATTCAACTCATTTTCATGAAATGGCAAACAAATATAATTTTTTAAAATTTTAAACAAATCATAACATGCACAAATCATACAATAAATTTCTATGGAAAAACGCTATAAAACAAGTAAACACACAAATAAATTACATATATTACATCAAAATGCAAAAAAAAATAATCAATATTTTAAAAATAGCTTCCAACAAAAAAAACAGGTAGTTTTGTTACTTGATGTGGTGAATATTAAAAAAACATTGACCCAGAATATGATTGCTGACAAACTTAATTAGTATTGGGGTGTCTAGATTTGTAATGATGATAGCTTGATTTGTGACAAAATGTGTGGGTGTTCTGTGTTGTTTTTTGCAAAATAAAAAGGAAGAAGAAGAAATGAGGGAGGAAAAGAGGGGGGTCGTCTGTTAAAATATAACATAAATATTGTCAATAGATTCACCGACGAGAATTAGTAAAGAGTATATTTTCTCGGTAATTCTGTTTGTAATAATGATACTTTATGTTTTTTATTCCTTCATTTCCAACTTTAATTTCCTCAGTATTTACCGACAAAAAATTTATATCAGTGCATATTGAGAGAAATAACAAGGAAATATTCCGTCGATAAAAATCATTGTGATTTACTGATGAGTTTTTTTTATTATTAATATTTCTATTTGTATTTGATAATTTTCTAGTTGTGATATATATTGGACAATGGACCATGAATCTCTCTCTCTCTCTCAATTTAATTTTAATTTTAACTTTGTAAGTTTGATGAAAACAGTGGCAAAACCGTCAAACCTCAAGAATGGTGTTTCCTTGTTGATCATTTTTATTCTAAACATTTTTCAACATTCTTCTTCAACAAATTGGACTATTTAATGCAAAACTTTTATTTATAATTAAAAAAAACCGCAAGACAGCATGATTGCACAACATGACATTTCTTTATTTAGCTAAAGTATTAAAAAAAAAAGTCCACTTTATAAAGCTTCAATAAAGCTTCCCTAGCGATGAATTCCACTTCAATTTCTTTATCTCATGTGTAGTGAAAGAGGTGGTATACTTTGTTCATGCCTGAAGAAATTGTCAGGATCAACTTTGGTCTACACATGCACCAACCTGTAGAAGTTATCCTTGTAGTAGTTGGTACCAAAAGCACTCGCTTCGACAAAACTTGTTTTAGAATTTCTGTTCATGCCCAAATCAAGATCCCTGTAATTAGCATATGCTTCCCTAGGATTCTTTGAGACATAAGGTGTCATGTAACTGTAAACCTTCCTAGTCCAATTTATATGCTTTGCAACGTTTTCCGTTGCATCTTGCCAACTGGACCAGTAAAGGATCATGAACTTGGTACCGTTTCTATGAGGGAAAGGAGTCTGAGATTCTGAAATTTGGTTCATCATCCCACCATAAGGAGTAAACACTACTAGAGGACTCTCTGCTTCAAATAACTTCTCCCATAACCCTTCAAGTGCCTTTTCAGGTATGGGTTTTCTGGCATAGTCAGATTTGCCTTTGAAGTAGGCCCTGTCCATGTTAATTCTTTGAAGGAGAACTTCAGGAGGAGTATTATTTGCAAAGCCTGACATATATACAGTAGAATTGATCCAGTTTGTTTCGATACAATCCTGTCGTGTCAAACCCAACTCAGGAAAGCTGTGTTTCATTACCTGGAGAAGTCTGTTGGCGTCACCAAGAAACATGGCATTGTATGAGGTGGTGATAGTTCTTTTACCTTGACTACTGACATTAGCTGTCTGAATTTGAACTCTGATGAAAAGATCCTCGTCTAGTTGATCAGCAATTTGTTGCCATCTATAGAGGAGTTCAGTTGCACCTTGTTCTAACGTCTTGGTAACGGTGAATACTGTCACAGCGGATGGTACAGGAATTAATTTTACCTTCCAGGCGGTGACGATTCCGAAGCAGCCACCTGCGCCTCCTCTGATGGCCCAAAAAAGATCTTCGCCCATGGCTTTTCGGTCTAGAAGTCTTCCATGAACATCAATTATATGTGCATCAACGACATTGTCGACTGCAAGGCCATATTTCCGCAACATTGCACCATATTTATGCACCTCCTGAAATGTGCCCACCCATACCTAAACTTGAGCAAGTACCAGCTGGGAAGCCATGAGTGTTGCTTTTCTCAGAAATTCTGTAGTAAAGTTCGCCATTCGTGGCACCCGCCTGAACCCACGCGCTGTTGTGCTCAATATCGACGCTGATGGACCGGAACTTGGCAAGGTCCACAACAATGAAAGGTGACTCAATTTCTGAAACATAAGAGAGTCCCTCAAAATCATGGCCTCCGCTACGGACTCTAAGGTGAATTCCAAGCTGCTTAGAGCAAATAACAGCAGCTTGGATGTGAGATTCTTGTAAAGGAGTGAAGATAAACTCGGGTTTCGGTACTGGAGGCCAGGTGAACCTGAGGTTTTGAGCAGAAGATTGTAAAACACTAGTGAAGGAAGAGTTTTTTGGAGTATACAAGACAGTGGAAAAAGGAAAGGATGATTCTGAAGTTTTTGAGAGACATTTCAGAAACCTATCCTGAAGTGCATGTGAAACTATAAATGGAGATAGGAGTAGGACCAGAAGTATTGAAAGTATGGAAGAACTTGAAGGCACCATTTTGCTTGCTTTGTTGCTTCTTTGGCTTGTCTTCAAGAATTGAAGTCTCAAGGTGCTCTTATAGAGGAGCTGTGAGGAGTTGATCGTCAATTGGTTTAATCATTACATTATCCTAGAAATATAATATTACTCTGAATTCTTTGTAGTAAAATGTTTAATTATGACATTAGAATTGAATTGAATTGAAATATATATATATATATATATATATATATATATATATATATATATATATATATATATATTTTATTAGAGGATAATATAAATTATTTTTTGAAATCTCATTTAATAGTTAAGTTATTGAATTTTTATCTAAACGGTTACAAGTTTGAATCTCATCATTTTTATTTATTTGATAAAAATTAAGTACAAACTAGTGTGAATATATACAAATTTCTAGCTTAAAAAATTTTAATTTAAAAAAATATTATAATTTATTTATTAAAATTTCATCTAATAATTTAAATTATTAAATTGATGAAGATTTTATACATGTATAATTAACCATTCATGAAAAATATTTGATTGGCACAAAACATGCACGTGTCTATTGAAAGTTTTAGTTAATTAAACGTGTCAAACTGTCTTGCATAACTTTCTTGCATTTGGGAAGGGTTTTTTTTTTATTATTATTGATAATACGTGAGCCAACATCAGCAGAAAGGAGAGGATACGGAAGGCTGTATTCCGAATCGACGTGGAATTGGCCACAAATACAAAACAGTGTTCTTGTCTATAGGTTTTTGTTAGCTGTCAATGCCTGTGTATCTTCCTTTTATGTTGTCTGCTTTGATTTTTTTTTATTATTAATATATGTATTCCGACTAACTTACATGTCTTTTAACTAATTTTATAGGTTATAAAATTAATGACAATGTAAGTCTTTAGTAGTTTTAGGTTTGTGAGACTCGAACTGATAACTTTTAAAAAATAAATTCAGAATCTAACTAATTGAGTTACACCAGAATTGTCTCTTTGATATTTACAACGTTGTCTTTGGTTTTATCAATAAATTATATATAAAAAAATACAGTGGATCTTCCTTTTATATTGTCTGCTTTTATAGAGCATGACTTGACGGAGTAAGATTTTTTGTTATCTAAAATCAAGATTTTCTGATTTTGTTTTTATATATTTGTGTAAATGAATGTGCTCAAGGTTCTTTATTAGATATAGAGATTCTAATATCTCAATTTTATTGAAAGTTTCATCACCATCATTCATCTCTCTTATAGTCTTCCATTAAACGTGGGTACTCTCAGTCAACAACTAGATCATACAATTTACCCGTATTTCTTCTGACATCTGCATCTGATCTATAATCCTTTTTAATTTTCTCAACCAATGTCTAGCGACTTCAGTGTCTTCCTTACAAAGTGACCACCCTCTCTGGTCTAGAAGCGGTATTGGATGTTCCTGCTGCCATAGCCCTAACTAGCTGCTCCATGAAGGTAAGATATGAATATAGGTTAGGCACAACTATCAGCGCCATCGGTGGGGGTCTATCATCTTGTCTCTGCCCCTCTGCTGCCTCGGGCCATGATACCTTTGCCTGATGGGATGCAGAATCATCCTGATGCCCTGCTGATTCACCCTTCTCAAAGTGAGATGACACTGCATGTAGGTGGGAGGCAGTATCCGTCAATGGATGCCCCTATGGTTCACTACCATACAATGAATTATACCCTCTTTTCTGTATAGAAGGATCAGTCCTGGCTCCATGTTGTGTACGAACCATTCTGCAATATGTTTCCAAATTCACATCAATATTCCAATCCTTGAATTTTCCACTAGATGCTTTGATACTAAATTGTAGCATCTCAATTACAAAGACAACACACCAATCATAATATTAAAAAAAAAAAAAAAACATGATAATTTTTTTTAAAAAAATACAAAGTCATACAAAGTTCACCAAAATCTCTATCGAAATTTCGACACAGTCTTCTCTATACCGGGAAATTCCAAGTTATCGACAAACAACCTATGCATTTCTATTAATCATTATTCAATCACACTCAATCATCCCGAGTCTCAATTTTCATCAACGCTCATTGGTACAACCATAATTTTCCAAATATCCAAATAATAACAATGAGTATTAATTAGTACTTAAATGAGAAAAAAATAGACATACATGGAAATTATGAATACATGATAATATAAATTATGTTCAGACATTCTATTTAAAAGATATTATTACAATTTAAGTCGTAATAGTTTCTTGAGATACAAAATACATTAATATTTGTTTAATTCTAAATGACAGAAAAGATAGAGGATCGAAAATATTACTCATTTCGTGAATATGATGGACCTGAAACAAATATAAGATTAAAAAATAATTATCATAAAAGCAATACTAACATTAATAGTCAAAAAAAAATATTTAAGGCTACATACTATCATATTCTTTACAATTTTCCATCTAATCCCTTTTTAATATTTTTGGATTTATTCCTTCTGGATTTACTAACACTTCCTTTTCCACTCCTAAATTTTCTGACCAATGTCATATGTTAATGTTGAAGAACAATTCCTTAAAAAATGTCACTACCAATTTAATGGTACCATCAACTATCCTCCATAGAATTGCTAATCAAATCTCTTCTTCCCCAAATCTTAGGATGGTAATGTCGATACTAATAAATGTCATTAGTATAATTAGTCGCCCTTATTAGGACCAACTAATCAAGTTTGTCGCAAATGCCGATATCAATGCAACCCATTGATGTCATTAACTATTTCTAACCCGAAATAGTTAATCAATTTTCCATAAAATTTTGAAATATCTCCAAGAATGTTGATGTCAAAGATTCTTAATATCATTAGCTTTCACATCAGGAATAACTAATCAATTTTCATGGAATTGCTGGTATCAATGTTGCCATTGATATCATTAACTATTCTTAACCTGAATAGTTAATCAAGTTGACTTAAAGTAACTTTAAAATTGAAATATGTGTAGCCAAAACAACATTATTGAAAATTAACTATAGTAATACCAATTGCACAAAGAATTATTTGCGAGTGGGAGACTATAGTAATATTTTAAAAGAAAATACTCACTTCTTTTTATAACAACAAATAACAATAATACGTTATAAGGCGAGGATGATATTGCTAGAAACTAGTATATTGATCTTTGCTCCGATATGGGTTATATTGATTTTTTGAAAAAATGTAAATAAAACATTAAGAGCATAGAGAATTTTTTTTTTAACAGTGTTATTAAACCTAACCAAGAGGGTTTATTTTGAAACCTTCTGACTCAACTCTTGCTTAACTCAAGTTTTTAATTAAACCGTATGAGAGTTAGCTTGACTTAAATTGATCAATTTTATAGGTCTAAATGCAACATTGCTGATCAATAAAAACGTGACTTGACTTAAAAAAAAACATTAAGATGATAATTTTATTTTTTAAATATTAAGACAATGACAGATTGGATCGACCTCGGTCCCCCGCGACCCGGATCATGGATTCTATTAGGTTTAGTAACTTTTTCTTATAAACCTTTTTTGTTAATTATTTAATAAAAATAGATGCTTATAAAATTGAGTACCAACCTATAAAAAGACACTTATTTGAGACAATTATCCATAGAAAGCAAACAAGAATCAATAATACAATTCATTTCCTAACCAATTCAATATTAAATGATGAAATAAAAAAATAAATTAAAAAAATTAAAGATCATAAACAAAAAAATAAACATATTCTATCGGTGGGTAAACTCGTCAAACTTGTGAATCGGGTAAGTCAGGCTAGGATGCCAAATTTGTAAACTGGGATATGGACACTGCACCATTAAACAGTTTTACCAACGAATTAATTCTATCGGTGTAAGACACACAATTCATCACAAGACGACGAATGGGCCACATCACTCTACGAAGATTCTGGTTTGAATCCCTCAGTCATTCCATTGGTAAAGTAGTCTGAAAAAATTCCACGTCATCAAATTGTTTCTTTTTTTCAAAATTCTATAGATTCCGTCGACAATTCGGTCGGTATATACCGATGGAATAATTCTGTCGGTATATACCGACCGAATTGCCGATGGAATCTATGCCATCGGTAATTATTTCTGACAGCAAAGGTTTGTTGTTATAGACTGATAAAATTAGAGACGGAATTATATCCATCGGTAAAAATTATCGAGAAAACAATTCTGTCGGTAATTCTGTTGGTTTTCGCTGATTTTTTTGGTAGTGGGACCCCACTGGGATTATAATTTTTTTTTCCAAAACTATTTTTTATTTAACTATATGATAACAAAAATGGATGATTGCAAAATCAAAAACCAACTCAATACCGAGATTTTTTTTAGACTACGATAACCTCATAAAAAGCAAAACGAAACCAATTATGAAACTAAATTCTCAATTAACCCAGTATCTAAGGATGTAAAAAACTAATTAATTTAAAAAAGTTAAACTTGTCAGACTCGCGAATCAAGTCAACTAGCTAAACCTGTGAGTGGGTCTATATATGTTAAAAAGTTTAATAACATGACTTTTTTTATGAATTTTTTTTTTTAACTATATGAGAAAAGAATAGATGATAAAAAAAGTAAACTTCAATTAAAAAAAAAAGACACCTCACCCAAGTTACTCTAGAAAACATGCAAACCATGTTAGCCTTATAGAAAGGTAAAATAAAAAGAAACAAATTATAGTCAAATTCTTAACCATACCGATATTAAAAGAAGAAATCGACAAAAAAATAAAAAAAATCATAAAAAATTCAAAAGCAAAAAGAAAAAAGAAAGAAAGCAAAACACTGTGAATTATTATTATCATTTACGACGCAATGTGTTCCTCACACCCTTTAAATATTTTTGTTATTTTATAAAGTTTAATAACATAACTTTTTGCTAAATCTAATTTTTTTTAACTATATGAGGAAAAAATAGACTATAAAAAAATCAAGTTCAATTAAAAAAAAACCCATCAAACTTGTAAATCGAGGTAATCTGAGTTACCTTAACAAACCCGTAAACCACACTAATCTAATAAAAAGATAAAATAAAAAAATAAATTATAAAGCTAAATTTTCAATAATTATAATTTTAAAATATGAAATCGATATAAATAGATTTGAAAAAAAATATAATAAAAATTCAGAAAATAAAACAAAATACTGTAAATTATTATTATAATCTACGATGCAATGGATGTTAAGGTAACAATGATTTTCACCTATCCTTTAATATATTTTTTTTAATACTTCACCAAATATTTTGAAAAGTTTCAAAAATTAAAGCAGTCAAATTGAAAAGTTTCCTAAAACAAGGATGTCATTCTTTGCTGAACTTTTACTTCCGCTGCCAACCAAGTATTTCTCTCAAGTCTATATCATTATCGTTAAGCCTAACTTAGTTCGGGTTTTTAAAGAGCCGAGCAAGACATTCATGTATTCATGATTTTTTTTTATTTTGGGAATGTTCTGATATGTTTTTATTATATATATATATATATATATATATATATATATATATATATATATATTATTTTAATATATCATCTTGTTATCCACTAATAAAACCATTTTAATTTACATGAATCATCTACATAAAATAATAATCTTTTGAAAAGTTTAATATGACAAGTAATGCAAGTAGTCGAAGCAATCAAATTTGAAAAGTTGCCTTAAGCCGCACGTAATCTCAAATTTGGCCAGGTTGAAAAGCGTGCTAGAAAATCAAAGGCGTCCACTGGGTTGGGTTTAACTTGAAAACTAGGAAATGACATCTAAGCAGGTATACATTACACCCAAGCTAATTTGCCAATTGCACAATCTGATTTTGTCCATGGCCTAACCTTTCTTCTTTGTTTTTTTTTATAATAATAAAGAGTATATTAAAAAGGCTATAAAACCAATAACCAAAGTAAAGTATAGAGACATTAAAAAAAAAAAAACTTAGAAAAAAAACTGATCTGTTATAACAAAACCATATCTTCTACCAGCCCGGTTGCTCTTCCTGAAGATTAAAAGAGCAACTTCTTCACCAGACTTTATGAAAGCAGTCCTTAAATGAATTTTGAGGTATACTATAATATAAAAACTTGACTCCTCGGAGAAAAAACTTTGGGTGTCTAGTGTTTGGAGGACAAGGAAGGCCGAATATAGATTTAGTAAAGTGGAGGGGGCAAATTTTGATTTTGAGGGAGGATTTTAGGAATTCTTTAAACTTGGGGGGCGCCAAGGCCACCCCTAAATCCATTCATGAGGACAAGATTAACAAGGGATTTTAAAAAAACAAAATCCCTTTAAATGGTGCAATCAAGATTAGACTAAAATGTTTAAAATATAAAGTTGAGGGTCCAAAATGAAATTAACCTCAAAACTGCATTCAGAACCCGGTTAAAGTGATTTACCAAATGGGCTTTTTCCCATTTTGAGGATAGGCACAAAGACCCAAATAATGATTTATTTTATTGTAACAATAAAGGTTCAAATGACGCAGATTTACTAAATGGGGTTTAGCCCATTTTGAGATGCTCACTATAGGCTATCTGACAAGTCCAGTCCAGTCCAATCCTTAAGCTCTAAATCAGTAAGAAAAGAAAAGAAAAACGTGCCTTTCTTACAGCTCCTTGAGATGCTTCAACCTGACATCGTCTCCCAAAACACAAAGAGAGTAGTTGTGGTTTTATATATATATATATATATATATATATAGTAAAGTTCAAGTTTTAATGATTATAATTTACTTATTTGTATGCATGACTCAGCTGACAATAAAACAATTTCTATACATAAAAAAAATATTTAGGTTTTAGAGAAGTTTTGAAAAACAAATTCATTATAATAATTCTTTTTAATGTATTTCTTGTTTATTTCAATGAATGCATAGTTTTTAACCAGAATTATTGTTTCTACTTAAATAAGTATTTTATGATAGTTACATCAAGTTAATAAAAAATTTCAAAATAGTATGTACATATTTTATGTGCGTGTAGAAACACAAATTTTCTATCAATCAAACTTCGCTATGTATTATTTTATTCTTTAAAAAAAAGGATAAAATAAAATTGAAATAAATGACATGGAAAAAAATAAACTTTTATATATTTCTTAGCCAATAAAAAGTTGACACTGGGGATGAGATATTCAAGATATCTTGTCATAAATACAAGATCCCGTCAATAAATATCAACCAATAAAATTATACCATGTGGCATTGGAAAAGGACCTGAGAGCCCCTACAGATCTCTATAAATATAGGGTCTCAACCTAAAGAAAAATGATCCTGGGAGATACAAATTTCCTTCAAGACAAGCTCTTCAAGTAAGGAAGTTCTCTCAAAAGTTCTCAAGCCTCCTTCATCTACGCTTGAAGTCTACAAAGAACGAAGCTCTATTAGATCAAGCCAAAACGCCCCATAAGAGTTCTTCAACAACACTTTGAAGACAAATCAAAGGTACTCTTTAAAGCATCAAATCACCAGGGGGAATCCTGGAGCTACAAATTTTCTTCAAGACAAGCTCTGCAAACAAGGAAGCTCTCTCAAAAGTTCTCAAACCTCCTTTATCTACGCTTGAAATCTACAAAGAACGAAGTTCTGTTGGATCAAGCCTAAATGCCCCATAAGAGTTCTTCAACAACACTTTGAAGACAAATCAAAGGTGCTCAAAATTGTGTCTACAGTGTGATTAAAACAAAAAATATCATAAATATAACAAAGTCAAGTTCAGAATTTATCTAAAAAATTTTAGATTAAAAAAACATATGAATCGAATTTTTATGAACAATTTATTATTATTTTAATTTCATATTATATACATATAGCTAGTTGAATAAAATTATTAATATTAAAAAATAAATTTAAAAATCATGTCAAAACTAAAAAATAAATGAATCTAGTAACAAAAATTTTAGAATTCTAAATATTTTTTAAAAAATAAAGATAAAGATAAAAAATAGCCAGCCAAGTGTGAATGGGCGCTAGGCATTGCATTTTTTTTATTACATTCTTTTTTTTAAAAAAATAATCATAAATATGACCTCTAGATTTAAATATGCACACTGACCAACTAAACTATTTGCATGCAAATTTGTTGTCATATGAAATAAATAAATAAATATATCATGTGGAATAAATAAATATACTAACCTGCTTCAATTTATTATAAAGAGTCAGTTTTTTTAGAGTTTTAATGATGGAGAAATATATCATATTATATAGTCCAAGATTCAACGGATCATCCAATATATATATATATATACCAGATTAATTTGAACCTCCAACATTTAAAATTTGTGCTTTTCTCAGAAATTCTGTAGTTAAGTTCGCCATTCGTGGCTCCCGCCTGAACCCACGCGCTGTTGTGCTCAATATCAACGCTGATAGACCGTAGCTTTGCAAGGTCTACAACAATGAAAGATGTCTCAATTTCTGATACATAAGCATGGCCTCCGCTACGGACTCTAATGTGAATTCCAAGCTGCTTAGAGCAAATAACAACAGCTTGGATGTGAGATTCTTGTAAAGGAGTGAAGATAAACTCGGGTTTCGGTACTGGAGGCAAGGTGAAACCGAGGTTTTGAGCAGAAGATTGTAAGACACTAGTGAAAGAAGAGTTTTGTGGAGCATACAAGACAGTGGAAAAAGGAAAGGAGTAGGACCACAAGTATTGAAAGTATGGAAGATCTTTAAGGCACCATTTTTCCTGCTTTCTTGCCTCTCTGGCTTGCCTTGAAGAATTGATGTCTCAAGGAGTTCTTTTATAGAGGAGCTATGAACAATCAACAGGAAATTAAATTATTTTGTAGCTGGTTTTGTGCATTGAGATATTTACTTGTGATATTACAATGGGATTATATAAATTTGAATGATTCATATTCCATGCAATATAGTCAAACTTTTAGACTTTAAATGTTTAATTAATTAAACACATCTTCCAATCATATTATACATATCATTATAGCTAAAGTGAATAAATCAAAAAATTGAGGATTGATTTGGAAATTAACATATTTTGGCGTCATTTTCTTTTATATGAAACGACACGTTTTGTTCGAAACGACACGTTTTGTTCGAAACGACACGTTTTGTTCAAAACGACACACTTTCATATACTGTTAAAAAAAAAAACCAAAACGGTTGCGTTTTGAACGACACTGTATATCTTCTTCTTCCCTGACGTTCAAAGGCAGGGGAAGAAGGTTTTTCTTCCCCTCCTTTGCAGCACCCATATTCCCTCTTTCTCCCCTGACACAACTCACGCACCTCACTTGCCACCATGATGAAGATTGGACAAGGAAGTCATACTCTGCGGCTGAGGCGACTGCACAGAGGCCACCCCAGCCACCCTACCTTGTCTCCATGATTGGACAAAGGTAGGGTAGCTCCTACTTCCCCTATCATATAAATACCCCATTCAACAGGTCGAGAGCAGGGGAAAAAGAAAAAACAGGGGAAACAGAAAAGAGAGACGAAAGAGAGAGAGACTCAAATAGAGAGAAAGAGGGAAGAAAAAGAACAAAACAAACCAAAGATAAAAAAAAAATAAATTGAGAAACAGAGACAGAGAGGAGAGAAACAGAGGGATTGGGAAGGAACAAGAAGCAAAGGAAAAGGAAAGACAGGAAAAGGGTGGAGAAATAAAACTAAAGGAAGAAGAAACACACAGAAACAAAGGAAAAAAAGAAGAAGAATCATTGTTTGGAACAGTCATCCACCGCAACATCACCACCACCAAGAGCCACCAGCACCGTCAATGCCGTCAGCAAGTCACGCCCCCTTCTTCTCCTTCTTCTTCTGCTCATTTTCCTGTCTCTACTGCCCTATAGAGCAAACAGTGAAGAGTTGCTCCACTGTTAACTGGGTTGGACAATGCCAGTCCAGATCAAAATGGATGAGTCGGGTCCGGTCCAATCCGAAAGGAAAAAAAACATCTGGTGGGCCAAATCAACCCAACCCCAATACCTTGGGCCGAACTCAGCCTAATTTATTCTAGGCCGATTTCGGTCCATTCGGGATGGGCTCAACCCAATGTAATTGGGCCCAGCCAATCCCAATAAATTGATATAATAATGTTATATAATATAATATAATATAATATATTTAAAAAAATTTCCAAATCCTTTGAAAAACTTCTTTGGGATTTTCTCACAAGTTTTTTTCTTTTATCATTTTAGGTTAATACCGATTTTTATTTTAATACTGTAAAGATATAGATCCAATATTAAAATACCTAGTTTGCTTTGAAATGTTGCAAAAATATTATATAAAAAACAAAAAAATATTTTTTTTTCATGCATACGGCCAAGTCTCTCAAAAAATAAAAAAAAATCATATTGGATTTTCATACAACAAAAACAATTACAGAAAATGTTTAGCATGTATTTTGGCTTTTATAACTAGTTTATTAAAGCCTTGAGACTAAGCCAATATTTTAAAAATACCCAAAAAATATTTTTGTTTTTCTAGTAACTGAGATTATGAATTTATATGTAAAGCGTATATATTCGCGATGTTAAAATGTACTTTTTTATAGACATTAGCATGATTAGGTTTTTACCTGATGTCATAACCCAATTTTTTACCATTTTATTTTAATTATTATTATTATTATATTTACTGAAAGGATAAAGAAATGATGATAAAATAATAATAATGATGATGATGAAAAAACAAGTAAAATGAAATAAATGAAGAATGAATTAAAATTTGGGTTAAGGGCAACATGATTGGAAGTTTTGGGGTTTAATTAAACTTTGGGATTAATCTAATTAAGCTTGGAATTAATTTAATTAATCCAATTAAGAGTTTAATTGGAGAATTGATAAGTTTTGAGACTTAATTAAGCTTGGAATTAATTTAATTCATCCAATCAAGGGTTTAATTGGAGAATTGATAAGTTTTGAGACTTAATTAAGCTTGGAAATAATCTAATTAATCCAATCAGGGGCTTAATTAGAGAATTGATAAGTTTTAGACTTAATTGGACTTTGGATTTAATTAAATTAATGAAATCAGGGACTTAATTGAAGAAATAGCAAAGTTTGGGGTTTAATTGGGGTCCAAATTGAGAAATTAAAATCCAAGGACTACATTAAAAAAGGTGCGCAAATGCAGGGGGCCAATTACAGTTTAAACCAGGGGTTTAATTACAAGACTTTCAAAACTGCAGGGATCAAAAGGATAAATGGCCGAACGACGTCGTTTTGAAGACGCTGTTCATTTTCTTCTCCTTTAACCCAGTGACCGTTTTCTACAGTAAAGGACGCCGAACGTTGCAGCAGTAATCGTCGTCCGTTGGCTTCAGTAATGGGCGCCTTAATGGTGGTCGACCCTCAGCCTGCCGCCCGTTACCACCAGCCGAACTCTATATAAACGGAGGAGCACCGAAAAAACAGAGGTTGGAAAGAGAGGGAGGGGAAACAAACCCGAAACAAGACAGATACAAATAAACCAGAGGGACTCCTAAGTTTTTTTGGTTAAACCCCAGACCAGAAGTGAACCTTTCCCTCACCAATACCGGCCTAAAACAAACGAAACAGAAACAGGGGAAGAGAATGAAAAAACCAGGAGAGGCAAAAAAAAAAACCCAGAAAACAGAGACAAAGAAAACAGTATACAGAGCAAAAACAGAGACAAAAGCAAGCAACAAGCCCAGAATACCAACATTAACATCACCGTCTTCTTGATCGCCTCCTGCAAATAAAAAAAGAGCCCCCCAGCATCGCCATCGTATGCGTTCCTTCATCTCAAAAAAACCGGGATAATAGGCTAGATAACCAGAAGCAAAGGAAACGCAAATCCCAGAGAGAAGAACACAAGGGAAGGTGAAAAGGGTGCCCTGCCAAGCGTGGTTCAATCACACAGAAGGAGCTTTGTCATCGTCTTCGTTGCCTTCGGCCAACCAAGGTAAGCCGCTTCCTCTGCCTTTCATTCGTTTTCAAATTATTAGCAGCATACTGTGCAAGTGAATTTTAATTCACTTGCACAGCGCAGCAACACGCGTGGCTTGTCGCACGCGTGTTGCTTTTGCTCGGCCAGGTCACTGGCTTGGGCCAGTGACCGGGCCTGGCTGGCTGGGTCTAGCCCAGCCCATGTGGGTTGAGTTGGACCCAGCCCAAAAAATAAAAATAAAAAAAAATAAAAATAAAAATGATAAAAAATAATAAAAAATAGAAAACCAGAAAAATAAAAAAAATAGAAAAAATTAAAAAAAATGTGTATGCATGAATAAAAGTAATGTAAATTTATTGGTTTATTCACTGACGCCAGAGTCAGGAATAAAAATACTGGTTTAAATTTATATTATTTTTATTCGTTATATTTTATTTTATTTAGCTAGAAAAATAAAAAATATGTGCATGCATAAAAATAAATTTATTTTTATTTATTTATTCACTAGGCGCTAGAGTAAGGAATAAAAAATATTGATCTAATTTTTTTTTTCATAGCTACGAATTTTTACCAACGCCAGAGTTGGAATTGTTCGAGCTCAAATATTCACTGGCACCAGAGTCAGGAATATTATAAACAAATGATCATAGCATAAGCGAATAAATGTTTAGCTATTTAAGACAAAACCAGCAATGCAGTCTGCCTCAGGCAGAACATTTAAGGGGTGATAATATCTTCCCTTTTACGTAACCAATCCCGAGCCATAGAATCTCTGATGACCAGTTAGGGTTCCTAGTGACAGTAATACTAGGTGGCAACTCCTTGAACAAGACATTTTCCCCTAAAAGAACAAGATGCCAGAAATCTGTTCTTTTTCCAATAATAGAGATTATTTGTTGGCCGCCGCGATGTCGGGTGCGACAGAATGGCGACTCCACTGGGGACCTAGGATTAAGCTTTGTCTTTTGTCTTATAATTGCTATTTTATTTGTTGTGTTTATTTGTTTATTTCTCCTGAATTTATTGCTTTAGCATGCATCCTTGTTTATGTTGCCATGCATCACTTTGAGAGCACACACTTTACATCCTAGGATAAGTGGGGGAGTAACGGTACCCCAATGGCTTTAGCCTGGGTAAGACTCATGAAACCATCCAACTCTCGCTTGATTGTTTACTTGGAAGTGGTTGATATACCGAACTGATATTACTCAGGGCCTCTATTTTCACACTACTTGTAAGCCTCATATCGACCTTTCATGGACGATCACTGAGCATGCGAGAGACCCTTTGAAACTAGATAATGACCAACCCTTTGATGCACTCAACAATTAGGATCTTCCTATTAGGTTGTCATTCCATGAAGGGCGAGTCTGCATTTCATACACATTTTTTTTAATTAATTGTTTCAGCATTTTTGTATGATTTACATTTAGCAGGTTGAAATATATAGGTTCCCCATTGAAACCCGCCTATAACACTCGTTCAAGAAAAAGACAAATGAAAAACGAAGAAAGAGCCCAGTTGGAAGCCCAACATAAAAAAGAGGTGGATAATCTTAAAGAAGAAGTCGCAAAGCTTACTAGTCTACTCGAGCAGGCCTTGAGAGATAAATCCGGAAAAGCAATACTTATAGCTCAGCCTGAAGATATGCATATAACTCATTTCGATCCACAGAATCTGGGGGCAAATAGGGTGTCATCTGAATTTCAACAAGCTATGCATTTCCAGTCAGCATACCCCTCAAGAATTTCATCTACCATTGATTCTACCGAGAAAGAATCTCAAAAGGGCCAGATGGTGAAAGAAGAGGGTTTGGAAAAATGGACTGCCCTAGAAGAGAGGATAAGGGCAGTTGAGGGAAACCATTTGTGTGACTTAGTGAAAGCTGTCAATATGTGTTTGGTACCTAACATAGTCATTCCTAAGAAGTTTAGGGTGCCCGAATTCGTTAAATATACAGGAACCCAATGCCCTATAACTCATCTCAAAGCATACTGCAACAAAATGGCTAAGGTGGTTGATGATGATAAACTGTTGATTCATTTCTTCCAAGACAGCTTAAGTGGCGCTGCCCTCACTTGGTATATGCGATTAAATAATACCAAGGTTAAAAAGTGGAAGGATTTAGTTGATGCCTTCATGAGACAATATAAGTTCAATATAGACGTGGGCCCTGATCGGTTAAGCTTGCAAGCTATGGAGAAGAACAACAAGGAGTCCATAAGAGAATACGCCCGAAGATGGAGTGAGGTAGCTGCACAAGTTAACCCTCCCATTTTGGAAAAGGAGATGATCAGTTTATTTTCCAACACCTTTAAAGCTCTATACTTTGAATACTTGGTTAGAAGCTCTGCACAACATTTTACTGACCTGGTTGTTATAGCTGAGAGGATTGAACAAGCCATTGGGTTAGGTAAAATTGCTGATCCAACTGAAAAAGAACGGTTTCACCGAAAAAAGGAAGGACACTGAAGGGGGTTGCCAAGGCACTTATCGTTCCTATAGTTGATTTCTTCATACTGACTCCTAGAAATCAAATATCTTGAAGAAAAAGCTACGGTGATATTAGGTCAAGAATGGTTTGCATATGGCTTCAACTAACTGCTGAAAAGATACCATTGTCAAGAAGAATGAGAGAATGAATGATTCCAGAAATTCCAATCAATGATTGCTGAATTTTTAGCCCCTTTATATGTTATCATGCCAGTAGTCATAGCCCAAGATGTTGTCATAAATTCTTTGAACTTCTTTTCCAAAGTTTCAATGAAAATAATGAGTTTGTCATTCAATCGTGTTTACAACCAAGAGAGTTTTCTTATAAAGACTCACGAATACACCTTTGAAGCCTCTCGTGATCTCATAGACGCAATTCATCACTTGTACCAAAATCCATTTCCCTATTGGAGTTTTGAAAAATTGATTTGGTATTTTGATTTCAAAAAAAATAATTTGATGTTCTTTCAAAAATGATATTTTTAACATTCTACTTGTAGAATGACAATTGAATCAAGCAACTCCATCATTGAGGTGACTATTATACACCACAAAAAAAGAAGAAAAGAAAAAGAAAAAAAGAAAAAAGAAATGAATAAACACCCTTACCCCATGACTCTTGAATCATGTGTTTTTAAATGTATGAATAATGGTATGTAGTGAACTTGTTACTCATGACTCCTGAAATGCATCTTTGCAAAGACCAAACCATCATATTGGATGAGGTCAAAGTTTATTGATCATAGCTGCTTGCGCTTGAAATGAGGAAAGGCCATCTTTGTTATTCCTTTCACTTTCTGAAATAAGTACATCCCTTGCGATCCCTTTTTGAGCCTGAATAATTTTTTTTTCATGAAAACAAATCTCGACTAGGATCACACCCCACATTGGGGGGCAAGAGAAAATTTCAATCAGAAAAGAGAAAAAGCCGTGAGAAAGTCAAAAAGGCATAAGAGCTCAAGAAACTCAAAATGCTAGGGGGCATGCCCAAAACACTAAAAAAAGTGACATCCAAGATAAAATGAGTATGTCCTAGCAAAGCAATAAAAAAGAAGCATCAAATCAAAGAAGAGCGGCAAAAGAAAATATGAATGACGTCAAGAGTCAAACTGTTGATAGTGGTCCTCGGTCTTTGAAACCCTGAAACACTATTTGAACCTTATGAATCCTTTTCTTTCATAGCCAAAAACCACAGTCTACGTTACATGCCTGTAGAAGTCCTTTCTAATCAAGTAAGCAAGCAACCTAGAACAATAAACAATGCTCTCAAAATGCAAAGAATACTTTTTCATAAGATTCCTGACATCAAGAATAAACTACTCATTATTATTCATGCTGATAAAAAATGAATGTTCAAAAAGAGACCAGTTTTTCTCATACAAAACCTCGAGCTTTTTCTCGAGCCATTCACTTTGAAAACCTAAAAAAAAAACAAAAAAAAGGTCACCTCTTGATGTATTTTCTCTGAAGACCTCATTGCCAAACACAAGAGCACATAATTTCTTTTACAAGAAAGAAAATAACCAAAGAGTTGCAAGATTTCAAAAGAAAATTGTTTCAGATTCACATCGAAATAATTTTTGTTTTCAAAATGCAAGATCAAGATTTCAAGATTCATTCTAGACCCATATTCCTTCACCAAACTGAAAAGGAGAGAAATGAGAGAATGGTCCCTTAAAACCATTATTTTTTTAAATCACTGGCAAAGCACACTTGGGGGGAAATGACTAGTACAAGGGGGCAACATTGTATTTTCTCTTCTAGAAAAAGAGAGGAATATTTCCTACAACAAGACAAGGAGGCATTTTGGTTTATGAAAGACAGTTTGATCCTTTCAGGAAGTGAAACCGAATGTTTTTAGTAGTGAAACGAGGGGTAATGAATAAGTCCTCTCAAATTATTTGACGAGTCGGAAATCTTCAGCAAGCAAGTGGGTCACTATGGGCACCACAAAGGCTAAGTTGTGCAAACAAATCTGGAAATATACTTACATGGGCCAACTCGAGTGGGCTAGAAGCCAAGCGACAAAGAGGACCCAAATCAGAGGTAGCAAATCCTCATCAGTTAAACAACAAGAAGACTAAGAAGAAATGGGGGCCTATATTTCAAAACAAGTAAAGATGCATGCATATCATCTAAACTTCGAGACATTGGACTATGAGTTTTGCAAATTTCAGATGAGAAAATTCCAACGGAATCCATCAAGTGGAAGGCCAACTTGAAATGGCCAAAGATCGAAATTGCTGAGAATTTTTTAATCTGGGCAGGCCGCCCATGAGAAATAGGCCATCTGAAAAATCTCTATGTTTTTCCACCTCCTTCGAATGCGCCTTCGAGCCTTTGATCATCATTTTTATAGCGCTTTCAAGTCCTTATCTCATTTCAAGTGCGCCTTTGAGCCCTTGCTTTCCTTTTCGAGTGCCTTTGAGCACTTGCTTTTCTCTACGAGCGCGCCTTTGAGCCCTCGCTTTCCTCTACCAGTGCCTTTGAGCACTCGCTTTCATCTTCGAGTGCCTTTGAGCACTCGCTTTCCTCTTCGAGTGCCTTTGAGCACTCGCTTTCCTCTTCGAGTGCCTTTGAGCACCTGTTTTTCTCTTCGAGCGCGCCTTTGAGCCCTCGCTTTCCTCTTCCAGTGCCTTTGAGCACTTGCTTTCCTCTTCGAGTGCCTTTGAGCCCTCACTTTCCTCTTCGAGCGCGCCTTTGAGCCCTCGCTTTCCTCTTCGAGTGCCTTTGAGCACTTGCTTTTCTCTTCGAGTGCGCTTTTGAGGCCTCGCTTTCCTCTTCTAGTGCCTTTGAGCCCTCGCTTTTCTCTTCGAGAACCTTTGAGCACTTGCTTTTCTCTTCGAGCGCGCCTTTGAGCCCTCGTTTTCCTCTTTAAGTGCCTTTGAGCACTCGCTTTCTTCTTGGAGCGCCTTTGAGCCCTCACATTCTTTTGAGTGCGCCTTCGAGCCCTCATTTTTCTTTTTTTTTTACTTGGGTAGGTCACTCATCACAATGAGACCACTATATAAAAAAAAAACAAAAAAAAAAAAACAAAAAAAGTATACAAAAACAAATGGGTCGTCTTCCAAATGATTTGTTTCTTGCTTTCTACATCTCTTTGTAAAGGTCGTGTGTCAATCTACTGCTTTCAAAGTTTTCAAGACTTGAAAAAAAAACGTTCTTTCTGTATTTACTTTTCTTTATAAATTTACTACACAAAGCTAAAGGAAAATGAAATTTTCCAATATCTTTGCATAGTAAATATTATAAAGAGGGGGCAACTGTCATAACCCAATTTTTAACCATTTTATTTTAATTATTATTATTATTATATTTACTGAAAAGGATAAAGAAATGATGATAAAATAATAATAATAATGATGATGAAAAAACAAGTAAAATGAAATAAATGAAGAATGAATTAAAATTTGGGTTAAGGGCAACATGATTGGAAGTTTTGGGGTTTAATTAAACTTTGGGATTAATCTAATTAAGCTTGGAATTAATTTAATTAATCCAATTAAGAGTTTAATTGGAGAATTGATAAGTTTTGAGACTTAATTAAGCTTGGAATTAATTTAATTCATCCAATCAAGGGTTTAATTGGAGAATTGATAAGTTTTGAGACTTAATTAAGCTTGGAAATAATCTAATTAATCCAATCAGGGGCTTAATTAGAGAATTGATAAGTTTTAGACTTAATTGGACTTTGGATTTAATTAAATTAATGAAATCAGGGACTTAATTGAAGAAATAGCAAAGTTTGGGGTTTAATTGGGGGTCCAAATTGAGAAATTAAAATCCAATGACTACATTAAAAAAGGCACGCAAATGCAGGGGGCCAATTACAGTTTAAACCAGGGGTTTAATTACAAGACTTTCAAAACTGCAGGGATCAAAAGGATAAATGGCCGAACGACGTCGTTTTGAAGACGCTGTTCATCTTCTTCTCCTTTAACCCAGTGATCGTTTTCTACAGTAAAGGACGCCGAACGTTGCAGCAGTAATCGTCGTCCGTTGGCTTCAGTAATGGGCGCCTTAATGGTGGTCGACCCTCAGCCTGCCGCCCGTTACCACCCGCCGAACTCTATATAAACGGAGGAGCACCGAAAAAACAGAGGTTGGAAAGAGAGGGAGGGGAAACAAACCCGAAACAAGACAGATACAAATAAACCAGAGGGACTCCTAAGTTTTTTGGTTAAACCCCAGACCAGAAGTGAACCTTTCCCTCACCAATACCGGCCTAAAACAAACGAAACAGAAACAGGGGAAGAGAATGAAAAAACCAGGAGAGGCAAAAAAAAAAACCCAGAAAACAGAGACAAAGAAAACAGTATACAGAGCAAAAACAGAGACAAAAGCAAGCAACAAGCCCAGAATACCAACATTAACATCACCGTCTTCTTGATCGCCTCCTGCAAATAAAAAAAGAGCCCCCCAGCATCGCCATCGTATGCGTTCCTTCATCTCAAAAAAACCGGGATAATAGGCTAGATAACCAGAAGCAAAGGAAACGCAAATCCCAGAGAGAAGAACGCAAGGGAAGGTGAAAAGGGTGCCCTGCCAAGCGTGGTTCAATCACACAGAAGGAGCTTTGTCATCGTCTTCGTTGCCTTCGGCCAACCAAGGTAAGCCGCTTCCTCTGCCTTTCATTCGTTTTCAAATTATTAGCAGCATACTGTGCAAGTGAATTTTAATTCACTTGCACAGCGCAGCAACACGCGTGGCTTGTCGCACGCGTGTTGCTTTTGCTCGGCCAGGTCACTGGCTTGGGCCAGTGACCGGGCCTGGCTGGCTGGGTCTAGCCCAGCCCATGTGGGTTGAGTTGGACCCAGCCCAAAAAATAAAAAAAAATAAAAATAAAAATAAAAAATGATAAAAAATAATAAAAAATAGAAAAACAGAAAAATAAAAAAAAGTAGAAAAAATAAAAAAAAATGTGTATGCATGAATAAAAGTAATGTAAATTTATTGGTTTATTCACTGACGCCAGAGTCAGGAATAAAAATACTGGTTTAAATTTATATTATTTTTATTCGTTATATTTTATTTTATTTAGCTAGAAAAATAAAAAATATGTGCATGCATAAAAATAAATTTATTTTTATTTATTTATTCACTAGGCGCTAGAGTAAGGAATAAAAAATATTGATCTAATTTTTTTTTTCGTAGCTACGAATTTTTACCAACGCCAGAGTTGGAATTGTTCGAGCTCAAATATTCACTGGCACCATAGTCAGGAATATTATAAACAAATGATCATAGCATAAGCGAATAAATGTTTAGCTATTTAAGACAAAACCAGCAATGCAGTTTGCCTCAGGCAGAACGTTTAAGGGGTGATAATATCTTCCCTTTTACGTAACCAATCCCGAGCCATAGAATCTCTGATGACCAGTTAGGGTTCCTAGTGACCGTAATACTAGGTGGCGACTCCTTGAACAAGACATTTTCCCCTAAAAGAACAAGATGCCAGAAATCTGTTCTTTTTCCAATAATAGAGATTATTTGTGGGCCGCCGCGATGTCGGGTGCGACACTTGATAAGATAAGGACCTCTTCATCGAGTAGGACTTTTTTTAACCCATAAACAGACCAATAATTAGAAAACACAACATGACCTTAGTTTTTTTTATTAGATGAGTAAACAATGCAGCTTACCTTAAGTAGGACGTATTTGGGGTGCTAATATATTTCCTTTACGCAACCAGTCTCCATACCCAATCCCTGAGACCAATTAGGGTTTCTAATGATCAAAATACTAGGTGGTGACTCTCATTCCCCTTTTTCAAGGATAAAAGACAAGAATTCCTTGTCTGCTCCATTTTTCGATTTCCAGATACTTAAAAGAGTGGACAATTGTCACGATGCCGCACACGTGCGACAAACCACATGGAACACCAAGGGTTAACAATAACTGCTCGTACAATCACCTAAGTTGAGTCATCATGTACCAAAGTTGAGTCATCTTAGAACTAAGCTGGGTTGTCTAAGCCTTAACTTATTCTTGTACAATCGCCTAGACGACCAGATATTGGGAGCGCAAACCCAATTGCGAGGAACAAAAGATCAATACACTACAACCCGTCTGTATATCCTCGATCATAGTGTTTGAGATACCATAAACTCGATTTCTATCGAGTCCACCAGATGATCCAGCCTCCAACCACAAATCCAAATCGAGTTTTGGATAGGTCGAATGATTATCCTTGTATTCCTCTTGCAAACGGGTATTATATGTTTCCTGAAAAAAAATCAACAAATTAAAAAAATAATAACTTAATAAAAAAATTGTTAAAATCCGATTTACCCTGAACTTTTGAGCTTGGCTATCCAAAAGATATTATGCTCATTTCCAACAGTCATCATTTTGCTCGTGAGTTTTAACAAAAAGCTTTATCGGTCTTAGATCATGTCCAAGAACTGTAACATGCAAAAGAGAGTTATTGTTTGTTAAACATTAAATATTTTCATATAAAAAAAACAATCTAAAAAAAACATACATAATAAAACAAAATCTTACCATCCTCTTTAAAAGCGAAATGAACAAAATGAATTTAGTAAAAGTTTAGACACATGTCAATTAACTAGTATCCGAGGCCAAGGGGTTTGATCATGGATTTAGCAGCATATAAATTCGCTTTCAGCCTATTCCCTTTAGATAAAATGTTTCTTGTTCATTTGATAATTTTGTCGTAACCGCCCTAGCTCAACCCATGATCTGATTTAATAGTGAACACCTATGGAACGATCGATAATTTACTGTTATTTATGGAACCATACCATAATGGTTCGTCAAAATCTTTCAATTAGTTCTTCATCTACAATTGAACATTCACATGCATTACTCTGATTCATTCTCATTGCATCCATAATCATACTCCTATAACGATTATTATTATCATTTACAATTCCATTCACATTGTTAGAACTAAAAGTCGACTTAACCATCATTTATACCATGATCTTGTATGGAACATATGATTCTACATGTGCAAACCAACACAAGTACTTCTCTAAGCATTTTTTTTTCTAGAAGATGCATCGTAATAACATCTAGATCAAGAAACTTTTATTTTGACACCTTTTACATGGAAATTTAATATCGCATCCACTAATGTTTTTGGAATAGATAGTGTGTATTTAATAAAACGTTTAACGCCATTACAATAATTTATTTTTATGTAGTAAAAAAACTAAATGAAATGGAAAAAATGAAATGAATGAAAAATAAATTGAAATTTGGGTCAAGACAACACAAATTGAAAGCTTTGAGAATTAATGAGGGTGAAATTATAAATCTAGGAGTCAATATTGGTAGAAATTAAAAGAATTAATAAGTTTGGGGACTTAATTGAACTTGAAATTAGTTTAATTAATGAAATGAGGGGCTTAATTGAAGAAATACCAAAGTTTTGGGGTTAATTTGGGTCAAAATTGCAAGAATTAAAGTCCAAGGACCAAAGTGAAAATTCAGGGGTACGATAGGTAGTTTAATTGATTTTTCAAGGATAATTTTGAAAGAATTAAAAGTTAAAGAGTCAATTAAGAACTAAATTAGAAACCAAGGACTCTTTTGTAAATATCGATGGCATGCAAGGGTCCAATTGCAATTAATCCAGAGGCAAAAAAAATTAAAAAAAAAAAGAAGAAGAAATTTCCTTGAATAAGGGCCTGATTGCAATATATCAGAACTTTAGTGTCCAAATTGAAGAATGACCAATTTAATCGAAAACAATGTCGTTTCTACATGTACTGTTTATTCTTCTTGTTCCTTTGGAACTGAAAATCTGACTGCGACAAAAAGGAAAGAAGAGTGAAGTGATGGTGTCCCCATCCTACCCAACACCACAGCCAAGGTCACCCTATATGACTGGGCTAGATCCAGCCCAAAAATGACAGATATTTGTTTTTTCTATCATAGAAAAATAAAGGCCACTATGATGTATCAATGTGACAATTTATTTTATTATAAAACACTTAAATTACAAAATCAAACTCATTTTCATCCAATGACCAACAAATATAATTTTTAAAAATTTCAAACAAACTATAACATGCACAAATCATATAATAAATTTATATGGAAAAACGCTATAAAACAAGTAAACACACAAACAAATTACATATACTACATCAAAATGCAACAACAAAAAAAATCAATATTTTGAAAATGGGTTACAACAAAAAAAAAAGGTAGTTTTGTTATTTGATGTGGTGAATATTCAAAAAACATGGAACCAGAATAGGATTGCTAACAGACTTAGTATTGGGGTGACTAGATTCATAATGATGATAGCTTGATTTGTGACACAATATGTGGGTATTGTGTGTTGTTTTATGCAAAATGAAAAGGAAGAAGAAGAAATGAGAAAGGAGGAGAGGGGGGTCGTCTGTCAAGATATAACATAAATATTATCGACAAACAACGAGTATTAGTAAAGAGTATATTTCTCAGTAATTCTATCTGTAATAATGACACTTTATTTTCTTCATTCCTTCATTTCCAACTGTATTTTCCTTAGTATTCACCGATGAAAATTTTATATTAGTGTATAATGAGAGAAATAGCGATGAAATATTTCGTCATTAAAAGTCATTGTGATTTATTGATGATTTTTTTTTTGTTAATATTTCCATTTGTATTTGATAATTTTCTAGTTGTGATATATATTGGACAATGTATCGTGAATCTCTCTCTCTCTCAATTTAATTTTAATTTTAACTTTATAAGTTTGATGAAAACAGTGGCAAAACCGCCAAACCTCAAGAATGGTGTTTCCTTGTTGATCAATTTTATTTTAAACATTTTTCAACATTCTTCCTCAACAAATTGGACTATTTAATGCAAAGCTTTTATTTATAATAAAAAAAAAACCGCAAGACAGCATGATTGCACAGCATGACATTTCTTTATTTAGCTATAGTATTAAAACAAAAGGTCCCTGCTCCTATATATCATGACTTGTGAGAATAGTGATCCAACTAAGCTTTGCTGGAGATGAATTCCACTTCATTTCTTAATCCCATTTGTTGTGGAAGAGGTGGGATGCTTTGTTCGTGCCTGAAGAAATTGTCAGGATCAACTTTGGTCTTCACATGCACCAACCTGTAGAAGTTATCCTTGAAGTAGTTGGTACCAAAAGCACTCGCTTCGACAAAACTTGTTTTAGAATTTCTGTTCATGCCCAAATCAAGATCCCTGTAATTAGCATATGCTTCCCTAGGATTCTTTGAGACATAAGGTGTCATGTAACTGTAAACCTTCCTAGTCCAATTTATATGCTTTGCAACGTTTTCCGTTGCATCTTGCCAACTGGACCAGTAAAGGATCATGAACTTGGTACCGTTTCTATGAGGGAAAGGAGTCTGAGATTCTGAAATTTGGTTCATCATCCCACCATAAGGAGTAAACACTACTAGAGGACTCTCTGCTTCAAATAACTTCTCCCATAACCCTTCAAGTGCCTTTTCAGGTATGGGTTTTCTGGCATAGTCAGATTTGCCTTTGAAGTAGGCCCTGTCCATGTTAATTCTTTGAAGGAGAACTTCAGGAGGAGTATTATTTGCAAAGCCTGACATATATACAGTAGAATTGATCCAGTTTGTTTCGATACAATCCTGTCGTGTCAAACCCAATTCAGGGAAGCTGTGTTTCATTACCTGGAGAAGTCTGTTGGCGTCACCAAGAAACATGGCATTGTAAGAGGTGGTGATAGTTCTTTTACCTTGACTACTGACATTAGCTGTCTGAATTTGAACTCTGATGAAAAGATCCTCGTCTAGTTGATCAGCAATTTGTTGCCATCTATAGAGGAGTTCAGTTGCACCTTGTTCTAACGTCTTGGTAACGGTGAATACTGTCACAGCAGATGGTACAGGAACTAATTTTACCTTCCAGGCGGTGACGATTCCGAAGCTGCCACCTGCGCCTCCTCTGATGGCCCAAAAAAGGTCTTCGCCCATGGCTTTTCGGTCTAGAAGTCTTCCATGAACATCAATTATATGTGCATCAACGACATTGTCGACTGCAAGGCCATATTTTCGCAACATGGCACCATATGCACCTCCTGAAATGTGCCCACCCATGCCTAAACTTGAGCAAGTACCAGCTGGGAAGCCATGAATTTTGCTTTTCTCATAAATTCTGTAGTAAAGTTCGCCATTCGTGGCACCCGTCTGAACCCACGCGCTGTTGTGCTCAATATCAACGCTGATGGACCGGAACTTGGCAAGGTCCACAACGATGAAAGGTGACTCAATTTCTGAAACATAAGAGAGTGCCTCAAAATCATGGCCTCCGCTACGGACTCTAAGGTGAATTCCAAGCTGCTTAGAGCAAATAACAACTGCTTGGATGTGAGATTCTTGTAAAGGAGTGAAGATAAACTCAGGTTTCGGTACTGCAGGCAAGGTGAACCTGAGGTTTTGAGCTGAAGATTGTAAAACACTAGTGAAGGAAGAGTTTTTTGGAGTATACAAGACAGTGGAAAAAGGAAAGGATGATTCTGAAGTTCTTGAGAGACATTTCAGAAACCTATCCTGAAGTGCATGTGAAACTATAAATGGAGATAGGAGTAGGACCAGAAGTATTGAAAGTATGCAAGAACTTGAAGGCACCATTTTGCTTGCTTTGTTGCTTCTTTGGGTTGTCTTCAAGAATTGAAGTCTCAAGGTGCTCTTATAGAGGAGCTGTGAGGAGTTGATCGTAAATTGGTTTAATCATTACATTATCCTAGAAATATAATATTACTCTGAATTCTTTGTAGTAAAATGTTTAATTATGACATTAGAATTGAATTGTGATTCTAAACAATTGATATATATGTGATCGTAAATCTTTTATGTCAATTTTTTTGGAAATATATATATATTGTTAAAAAATAATATAAATTATTTTTTAAATCTTATATTATTTTTTAAATCTCATCTAATAACTTAAATTATTAGATTAATATGGTTCTTTAATATGATATCAAATTCTTAATAATTAAATGATTACAAGTTTGAATCTCATTATTTATATTTATTTAATAAAAATTAAGTACAAAATAGTGTGAATCTGTATAAATTTTAAGTTTAAAAGGTTTTAACTTAAAAAAATATAGAAAAAACAATATAATTGATGTAGATATTAGACATGTATAATTAACCATTCATGAAAAATATTTGATTGGCCTTCAACATGTACGTGTCTATTGAAAGTTTTAGTTAATTACACGTGTCAAACTTTCTTGCATTTGGGAAGAGTATTTGTTTTTATTGATAATACGTCAGCAGAAAGGAGGAGGATACCGAAGGCTGTATTCCGAATCGATGTCGGAATTGGCTTGTGTATCTTCCTTTTATGTTGTCTGCTTTGATGTTTACAACGTCCTCTTCTGGTTTTATCAATAAATTATATATATAAAATACAGTGGATCTTCTTTTTCTGTTGTCTGCTTTTATAGAGCATGACTTGACGGAGTAAGATCTTCAGTTATCTAAAATCAAGATTTTCTGATTTTTTTATATATTTTTGTGTAAACGAATGTGCTTAAGGTTCTTTATTAAACTTTCAAGTTGGATCAAGTGAGAGCTTCTAATATCTCAGTTTTATTGAAAGTTTCATCGCCATCGATTATCTAAATTTACATCAATATTCCAATCCTTGAATTTTCAACCAGATATTTTAATACTAAATTGTAACATCTTAATTATAGGATAACACATCAATCATAAAATAGAGAAAAACAAATGGTAAGTCTTTTCTTTTTTGAAAACAACATCATTAAAAATTCACCAAAATTTCTATCGAAATTTCAGGTACTATCTTCTCTATACCAGAAAATCCTAAGCTATCAACAAACAACCTATGCATTTTTATTAATCATTATTCAATCATGATCCAATCATCCTGAGTCTTAATTTTCATCAACACTCATTGGTACAACCGTAATTTTCCAAATATCCAAATAATAACAATGAATATTAATTAGTACTTAAATGAGAAAAAAAATAGACATACTTGGAAATTATGAATACATGATAATATAAATTATGTTAATCAATTTTATATAAAACTTTGAAATATCTCCGTGAATACCAATGTCAAAGATTCTTGATATTATTAGCTTTAAGATCAGGAATAAGTAATTAATTTTCATGGAATTGTTGATATCAATGTTGCCATTGATATCATTAACTATTCTTAACCTGAACAGTTAATTAAATTCACTTAAAGTAACTTTAAAATAAAAATATGTGTAGTCAAAACAACATTATTTAAAATTAACTATAGTAATACCAATTGCACAAAGAATTATTGGTGAGTTAAAGACTATAGTAATATTTTAAAAGAAAGTACTCACTTCTTTTTATAACAACAAATAACAGTAATATGTTATAAGGTGAGGATGATATTGCTAGAAACTAGTATATTGGTATTTGCTTCGCTACGAGTTAGATTAATTTTTTTAAAAATATAAATAAAACATTAAGAGCACAAAGAAATTTTTTTAACAGTGTTATTAAACCTGACTAAGAGGGTTAATTTTGAAACCTCTCGACTCAACTCTTACGTAACTTAAGTTTTTAATTAAACTATGTGAGAGCTAGTTCGACTTAAATCGATCGATTTTATAGGTCTAAATGCAACCTTGATGATCGATAAAAACATGACTTAACTTTTAAAAAAACATCAAGATGATAATTTTATTTTTTAAATATTAAGACAATGATATATGGGATCGACCTCGGTCCCCCGCAACCCGGGTCATGGACTCTATCAAGTTTAATAACTTTTTCTTATAAACCTTTTTTATTTAATTAATAATAAAAATAGATGATCATAAAATTGAGTACCAACCTAAAAAAGACATTTATTTGAGATAATTATCCGTAGAAAGCAAACAAGAATCAATAATACAGTTCATTTCCTAACCACTTCAATATTAAATAATGAAATAAAAAATAAATTAAAAAAATTAAAACATCATAAAAAAAAGCATATCCTATCAGTGAGTAAACTCGTAAAACTTCTGAATCGGCTAAAGCAGGCTAGGACACCAAATTTGTGAAATGGGTTATGAACTCCACTAGGATTATAATTTGTTTTTTTTTTCAAAATTATTTTTTATTTAACTATATGATAACTAAAATAGACAATTGCAAAATCAAAAAACCAACTCAATACTGAGATATTTTTTTAGATTGCGATAACCTCATAAAAGGCAAAACGAAACCAATTATGAAATTGAATTCTCAATTAACCAGTATCTAAAGAAGAAAAAAAATTAATTTAGAAAAGTTAAACTTGTCAAACCCGCGAATCAAGTCAACTAACCAAACCTGTGAGTGGGTCTATGTACTTTATAAAGTTTAATAAATGACTTTTTTATGAAACCTTTTTTTTTTAACTATATGAGAAAAAAATAGAAGATAAAAAAGTCAAGTTCAATTAAAAAAATGAAACCTTACAAAACTTGTAAACCAAGGCAACTCAAGTTACTCTAGAAAACATGCAAACCATGTTAACCTTATAGAAAGGTAAAATAAAAAAAATAAAAACAAATTATCAAGTCAAATTCTTAACTATCCCAATATTAAAAGAAGAAATCGACAAAAAAAATATAAAAAATCATAACAAAAATTCAAAAAAAAAAGAGAAAAAAGCAAAACATTGTGAATTACTATTATCATTCATGGTACAATGTGTTCTTCACACTTTCTAATTTTTTTTACTTTATAAAGTTTAATAACATGACTTTTTGCTAAAACTATATTTTTTAACTATATGAGAACAAAAAAATAGAATACTAAAAAATCAAGTTCAATTAAAAAAAAAAAACCCATCACACTTGTAAACCGAGGCAATTTGAGTTACCTTGGCAAACTCGTAAACTACATTAACCTCATATAAAGGTAAAATAAAAAGAAAAAAATTACAAAACTAAATTCTTAATAATTTTAAATTGATAAAATAGATTTTAAAAAAATAATTATAACAAAAATTCAAAAAAATAGCAAAATATCTTGTATCACCATTGTAATAGACAATTGAATGAATGTTAAGTTAACAATGATTTCCCACGTATCCTTTAAATTTTTTTTATACTTCATAAAATATTTTGAAAAGTTTGAAATGACAAGGCACGTAGTCAAAGCAATCAAATTGAAAAGTTGCCTAAAACATTTAGAAATAAGTAATCTTAAATTCGGTCAGTTTGACAAGTGTTTTGTTGACGCAGCTAAAGAAATCTAAGAATAAAGAAAACAGAATTTTCAAAAGAAAAATCATAGATAGACTCTAATTCATGATTTTATTATCTCTTTTAATAATATTCTACCCTCAAAACAAAATTACAATTCAATTAATAGGCTTGAAACTAACCTTTACAAAATATAAATAGTCAAGTTTTAATTCAAATAGAAAGTATCATGGAATCCAAAAATAAAACTAAAAATTCAAAATTAATTAAAAAACTAATAAAAGTACAATTTCATGAGCTAATTTTAAGATTTTTTAGATGATCGTTAACTTTAAGATCCGTAAAATTAATTAAGATATGTATAAATTGATTCGAACAACTACATTAATTAAAAAAAATAGACCTTTTAGATCTAATCTTGTTATAACAATTTAACCTCTTATAGAACCTTTTAACCAAATTTAATCCCAATCCAATGTTAATCAAATCAAACGTGACTTGCCTTTCCGTCATAGATGATGATACGTAAAAACAACATTATTGAAAATTAGCAGTTGCGCAAAGAATTATTGGCTCTCTGTCATATCTTACAAACAAAATACTCACATTTAAAAGATGTTAAAATTATTAGGTGGCAAGGTGCATGCAAGTAGTCGAAGCAATCAAATTTGAAAAGTTGCCTAAAGCCGCACGTAATCTCAAATTTGGCCAGGTTGAAAAGCGTGCTAGAAAATCAAAGGCGTCCACTGGGTTGGGTTTAACTTGAAAACTAGGAAATGACATCTAAAAAAAAACTTAGAAAAAAAACTGATCTGTTATAACAAAACCATATCTTCTACCAGCCCGGTTGCTCTTCCTGAAGATTAAAAGAGCAACTTCTTCACCAGACTTTATGAAAGCAGTCCTTAAATAGCAATAATCCAATCAACTAGGAAACCTTTCAAAATAAATCTACAATGCCCCTACAGCGGATTTGGTTAAACTCTGTCGACGAGTTGAAATTTGGTGATTTTGGGAAGGGTTGTGATAATGGTTGGCGAAGTTTGGGTGGGAAATGGAGGTTCTTTAGTGGCGTTGGTAAGGTGTTGTGGTGGCCGGAGAAAAAGGCATCTCTTTATAGGGTTTTTGAACTTAAAAACTAAAACATGTGAGGTAAATATTATCTAGCTAGAATTATTCACCCCCTCATAAAATATTATAGATGGACCTGTTTGCTTTTCAAAAAATTATTTTGGTTTTTAAAATTTTATTTTGTGCCTGGTTGAAGGCCAATTGATTTGAATTTTTTAGGCAAAGGATGAATTTGAAGAATTAGGATCAAAATTAAAAAGGCATCAAACGTGAATGACGCGCTAGAAATTTTAGGAAAGATACACTTTGGTCTTTTAACTTTAAAAATAACACAAATTATACAATGTTGGTGCTTTGATATTTTTTCAATTTAATTTTGGTACAAAAATTTATTTTTGTTTTTTTTTAATCTCTAGTTAAGAGAGTAGAGATAGAGAGGTCACTAGAAAGAGAAAAATAATGTTGACACTAATTTAGACCACCAAAATTTTCGATGTTTGTGTTAAATAGTTCTATTTGATGAAAGGAGTTCAGATCAGGTGTTTTTTTTTATCCTTTAATGTTGTGAAAAAAACATATATGAGTCTTGTTTGATTTTTTATTTTGGGTTGATTTTGATTTTTTGCATGGTTTTTTGGTTTTTTAAGGTTATAGATAGGTTTATCACGATTTCTAAAGTGTTTTTGATAAAAAAAATAAGTTGAAAACATTTTTTTTGGGTAAAAAAAACATAAATCTCAATTTTTGGGACATTTGGTGATTAATTGCATATATCAAATATTCAAGGACCATTTGGGATGAAATTCCAAGTTATTTCCAGAATTTTTTTAACATTATGAAAAATAATTTTGAGGTATACTATAATAGAAAAACTTGACTCCGCGGAGAAAAAACTTGTATAATGATTTATTTTATTGTAACAATAAAGGTTCAAATGACGCAGATTTACTAAATGGGGTTTAGCCCATTTTGAGATGCTCACTATAGTCTATCTGACAAGTCCAATCCAATCCTTAAGCTCCTTGAGATGCTCCCTATAGTCTATCTGAAAAGAAAATTAGTCTTCAAACTAACCTATAGAATTTATCTTCCACCATTCTGGCCATCCATGGCCTAACCTTGTCGAACAACTTGTTCCACTAAGATAAATTATTATTTATCAAAAGCTGCCATCATTGAATTAAAATAATCAAATAAAATTACAACTTGTGAAGCCCCAAGAAAACGATGTCCAGAAAAAACCAAATCATCTTGTAGCAACCACGACTATATCACGGAATAATCTACCCCACCATAAATCCAACCAACTAGGCTCTTACGAAGCCATAAAATATCATACTGTTTTGAGCCAAGAATCACCAGATTCACAGCAGGAAGATTAGCAACAAGAGGCACCATATCTAAAGAGTGTTCTAGTGGAATAGTGTCGGCAGACATAGTCCCCCTCCCTGACTAGACTCAATTTGATTGGTATCTGAACTCTAGTTATGTTTGGATTCCTCTTCATAATGACTTTACTTCTAAGCTCACGTAGATCATATTGGCTATAAGTTTATAAGAGCCCAATCATAAATCATTAAGCCTATCAAGGAAAACAGCATCAATATAATTTGATCTTATAGATAAATAAATAAATAAACCATATCTTCTACCAGCCCGGTTGCTCTTCCTGAAGATTAAACGAGCAACAACTTCACCAGACTTTATGAAAGCATTCCTTAGATAGCAATAATCCAATCAACTAGGAAACCTTTCAAAATAAATCTACAATGCCCCTACAGCGGATTTGGTTAAACTCTGTCGACGAGTTGAAATTTGGTGATTTTGGGAAGGGTTGTGATAATGGTTGGCGAAGTTTTGGGTGGGAAATGGAGGTTCTGTAGTGGTGTTGGTAAGGTGTTGTGGTGGCCGGAGAAAAGGCATCTCTTTATAGGGTTTTTGATCTTCAAAACTAAAACATGTGTGGTAAATATTGTCTGGTCAGCATTGTTCATCTCCTCATAAAATATTGTAGGTTATCCTTGTTTATTTTTTAAAAAATTATTTTGATTTTTAAAATTTTATTTTATGTCATTTGATCCTAATTGAAGGCTAATTAATTTGGATTTTTTTAGGCAAATGATGAATTAGAAAAATTGAGACTAAAATTAAAAAAGACACCAAACATGGATAACGCGCTAGAAGTTTTGGGAAAGATATGCTTTGGTCCTTTAACTTTTAAAATAACAAAAATTATACAATATTGGTGCTTTGATTTTTTTGCAATTTAATTTTGATATAAAAATTTATTTTTGTTATTTTTTTAGTTTCTGGTTAAAAGAGAGAAGATAAAAAGATCACTAAAAAAAAATGAAATTAACCTCAAAAACTGCAATCAGAACCCGAGTAAATTGATCCATGAGCCTTGTGAGGTAGCTAGCAAGCAATAAGCTTAAATCCTTTCGAAAAACGAATTTCACTAAGCATCTATCAACATTTTATACCTTAATTCATGTGATAAGTGAATTTACTCTTCATATTATTATTTTAAGTTTTGATTAAAAAATCCCAAAAGAATTTGTTTTAAATTAGATTGTGTGTTTCAAAGCACTCCAAAGAGATTTAATCTCATCATGTGAAAACCTAAATTATAAATACTCTAATCATTAAAAAAAAAGAAAAAAAAAAGGATCTTGAATTTTTTTTCCTTCATCATCTGTAATAACAAAAAAGATTTACCAAATGGGCTTTTTCCCATGTTGAGGATAGGCACAAAGACCCAAATAATGATTTATTTTATTGTAACAATAAAGGTTCAAATGACGCAGATTTACTAAATGGGGTTTAGCCCATTTTGAGATGCTCACTATAGTCTATCTGACAAGTCCAGTCCAATCCTTAAGCTCTAAATCAGTAAAAAAACGAAAAGAAAAACGTACCTTTCTTACAGCTCCTTGAGATGCTTCAACCTGACATCGTCTCCCAAAACACAAAGAGAGTAGCTGTGGTTTTAATGATTATATATATATATAGTAAAGTTCAAGTTTTAATGATTATAATTTACTTATTTGTATGCATGATTCTGCTGAGAATAAAACAATTTCTATACATAAAAAAAAATATTTAGATTTTAGATAAGTTTTTTATATTGTAATTAAACTTAAAAATACAGTTATTTAGATTATAATAATTTTTATTAATGTGTTTCTTGTTTATCTCAATGAATACATAGTTGTTAATTGGAATTATTGTTTCTGCTAAAAATAAGTATTTTATTATTGTTACATCAAGTTAATAAAAAATTTCAAAAAATTTCAAAATAGTATGTTTATATTTTATGTATGATTAAAACAAAAAAAAATCATAAATATAATAAAGTCAAGTGCAGAATCTATTTAAAAATTTTAAGATTAAAAAAACATTTGAATAGAATTTTCATGAACAATTTATTATTAGTATTATTATTTTAATCAAATGTCATATTTAATGGAATTAACTTATTACTACTAGTTCCTGTTAAAATAATATATAAAAGAGATGAAAGAAAGTATGAAAAATGATAAACAAAATTAAAAAAAATAAAGATGGAAGGATAAAATAGAAATGTTAAGGGATAACTAGAAAAAAAGAAGAAAAAGAGTTTGATGAAAGCAGTGGCAAAACCACCAAACCTCAAGAAGGGTACTGTTTTCTAGTTGACCATTTTAATTTTAAACATTTTTCCATCATTCTTCTTCAACAAATTGGACTATTCAGTGCAAAGTTTTTATCTCATGTGTAGTGGAAGTGGTGGAATATGCTTTGTTCGTGCCTGAAGAAATTATCAGGATCAACTTTGGTCTTCACATGCACCAACCTGTAGAAGTTATCCTTGAAGTACTTAGTACCAAAAACAATGGCTTCGACAAAACTTGTGTTAGAATTGGTGTTCATGCCCAAATCAAGATCCCTGTAATTCACATATGCTTCCCTTGGGTTCTTTGAGACATAAGGTGTCATGTACCTATAAAGCTTCCTCGTCCAATCTATATGCTTTGCAACGTTTTCCTTTGCATCTTGCCAACCGGTGTGGTACCGAATCATGAACTTGGTACCTTTTCTATGAGGGAAAGGAGTCTGAGATTCTGAAATGTGGCTCATCACTCCACCATAAGGAGTAAACACTACTGCAGGACTCTCTACTTCAAATAACTTCTCCCATAACCCTTCAAGTGCCTTTTCAGGAATGGGTTCTTTGGCATAGTCAGATTTGCCTTTGAAGCAGGTCCTGAGCAGGTTCGTTCTTTGAAGGAAAACTTCAGGAGGAGTATTATTTGAGAAGCCAGCTAAATATACGGTGGAATTGATCCAGTTTGTTTCGATACAATCTTGTCGTGTCAAACCCAATTCAGGGAAGCTGTGCTGCAATATCTGAAGAAGCCTGCTGGCATCACCAAGAAACAAGGAATTGTAAGAAGTAGCAATAGTTCTTTTACCTTGGGAGGTGACGTTGGCTGTCTGAATGCGTACTCTGATGAAAAGATCCTCGTCTAGTTTATCAGCAATTTCTTGCCATCTATAAAGGATCTTAGTTGCACCTTGTTCTAACGTCTTGATAACGGTAAATACTGTCACGGTTGATGGTACGGGAACCAATTTTAACTTCCAGGCGGTGACAATTCCGAAGCTCCCCCCTGCACCTCCTCTGATGGCCCAGAAAAGATCTTCGCCCATGAGTTTTCGGTTGAGAAGTCTACCATGAACATCAATTAGATGTGCATCAACGACGTTGTCCGCTCCAAGGCCATATTTTCGCAGCATGGCACCATATGCACCTCCTGAAATGTGCCCACCCATACCTACGCTTGTGCAAGTGCCAGCTGGGAAGCCATGGGTTTTGCTTTTCTCAGAAATTCTGTAGTAAAGCTCACCATTCGTGGCACCCACCTGAACCCACGCGCTATTATGCTTAACATCAACGCTGATGGACCGTAGTTTTGCAAGGTCTACGTTTCTCGATTTCTGAAACATAAGAGAGTCCCTCAAAATCATGGCCTCCGCTACGGACTCTAAGGTGAATTCCAAGCTGCTTAGAGCAAATAACAGCAGCTTCGATGTGAGATTCTTGTAAAGGAGTGAAGATAAACTCAGGTTTCGGTACTGAAGGCGAGGTGAACCTGAGGTTTTGAGCATAAGATTGTAAGACACTAGTGAAAGAAGAGTTTTGTGGAGTATACAAGACAGTGGAAAAAGGAAATGATGTTACTGAATATTTTGAGAGACAATTTAGAAACTTATCCCGAATTGGAAGTGAAACTATAAATGGAGATAGGAGTAGGACCACAAGTATTGAAAGTATGGAAGATCTTGAAGGCACCATTTTTCCTGCTTTCTTGCCTCTCTAGCTTGCCTTCAAGAATTGAAGTCTCATGGTGTTAATTCTCTTATAGAGAGGAGCTGTGATGAGGTGACCGGAAATTGTTTTAATCCTTACATTATCTTAGGAATATAATATTACTCTAGCTGACATTAGAATTGAATTGTTAATCTGAACAATTGATATTCGGCAATCTCAAATCTTTAAGATCAGACTTTTTGGCCATTAAATGTCTAATTAATTAAAAATAACTCTAGCTGGTCCAGTCATGTTTATACAGGTAATTATAAACGTGATAATATTCTTTAACCGTTTACGAACAAATCACGGTCATTGTTCGAAAAGGCATGAATTGTGACTTAAATAGTTTAAAAAGTGGCTAATGAATCATGACTATGAAAGTTATTAAATAATTATTTTAATTTAAAAACTTAAATAGTTGAATTGTGTTTTAAAAATAGTTTTATATTATTTTTTAATATTTTTTGTGGTGAAAGTCTTTTAAATTTAAAATTTACATAGAGTTATTATTAACCTGTGCTTTAACTTTATTAAAAAAAAACCGAAATTTAAACTCTTAATTACTTGATTATAAAAGCTCTAAACCATGTTAAAGGCAACACTTATACAATTTACTGATGGTGATGCTGCTGGTGATTTTGGAGGTGATGATGCACATTGTTTCCTAGCATATCCAGTATGGCAAAGTGCAATCAATGATTGAGAGAGTGATTAAGAAATTTGAACCGATTTCATCAAGCAAACATTTCAATTTAAAAATTAATTTATTAGATGAAAATCCAAAAAAAAAAAATTATATTATTCATTAACAACACGAATATTATTCTAAGCATTTTTTTTCCTGCTAAAAGTTTGGTTGGTTGCTTTTTTATGATCCCAAGACATGCTCATGATTATTGTAAAAAATTAACTAATTACTTTTCGAAAATGAAATGCATTAATTCATTTCAAATAATTTCAATTTGAAAGAATCAAATGATATAAAAACAAAGGATAGATGAGATGGTCTAATATTTAATTATTAGCTTTGTTGAATAATATGCAAACTCCAACAAATCTCTTGCTGTGGAACGAAGGAAGCGTGATTCTTATGGCACTATTTTTTTAAAAAGGAATAGTGCAAGAGATACTAAGATTTTTTCAATCACTTGAATAATAAGCTAGTGTTTGGATTGTAATAGGGGTTTTTTTTAAAGTGATTTTTATTTAAAAATTAATGTATTAAAATAATTTTTTTTATTTTTAAAACTTTTTGTATCAGCCCATCCAAACAATTTGAAATCATATACAAAACTAAACCTCTTTTTTGAGACTGCCTTCATAAATTTGAATTTTGCTTTCATTTACAATTATTCTAATGCTAAATTTGAGAGTTGGTGAAGTTATGCCAGTGGCAGACGGGTGAGTGACGCATAATAACACCTTGTATTTTTTTGACCACTACCTTGATGGCCTCTCTTTTTTTTAATTAATTTACTAATTTAAAAAAAATTAAATCTTAAAAAGAATTTTTTCAGATAACTCTAGAACTATTTATTTTTTAATTGTACTATTAATTGTTATTTTTTACAGATAAAATCACTGACGGATTGAAAATTCATCAATGTTATTTAATAATTTTTTTATTTTTTATTTTTTTATTTTTTAAGCTATTGATCCAAGCTAGTGGCCCGGTTGAACTAAGCAATTTAGCGCACGCGTGTTGCCACAATGTAAATGCCACTTAATCGAAATAATGCAAGAAGAAGAAACTCTTACCTGGTTTGCTGGAGGCGATGGAGATGATGGAGATGATGGTGAAGCTCTGGCTGGTCGACCTTGCCTCCTCTCCTCTGCCCCTTCTTCTTTGTTCTTATGATTCTGCGAACGGCTGGTTCCCATGCTTCTGGTATTTGATCGATCTCTTGTGCTCGCTCCGGTTTTCTGTTTCTATGTGTTTGCTGAGAGACAGACGAAGACGATGATACATGAAGGTGTGGTGGCTTCCCCTCCACCTCTGTTTCATTCGTTCTCTTCCATTTTCTCTTCAATCTCCTTTTTGTGATGTCTCTGTTTGTCCTCTTGCTCGTTGTCTGTGTGTCTGTTTTTTTTTCTTATTGTCCCTTGTGTTTTTCTTCTGTTTCAGTTCGTGCTCTGCCTTCCCCTGTTTTCTGGTTTTTTTCTCTGGATTTTGCTCCAGTTCCTCCTGTTCTCGGCCCCTCCACCTCCCTGTTTTCCTAGTTTTTTTTAGTTTTTTCTCCTTGGTTCTGTGATTCCTTTTCACCTTTCAGTCCCCTCGGTTCTACCCTTTTCTCCTCCCTCGGTTCTGCCCTTTTTCTCTAGTTTTTTTGTCCCCATTTCAGTCCAATTCCTCCTCCCTGTTGGTTGCGACTCCCTCTCCTTTTATGAGGCCAAAATTGGTGGTAACAGCAGGCCTCCTAAATGCCCTGTAACCGACCCTTTAAGCGCCTTCAATGCTGAAACTTAAGCGTTGGCTGGAAACTGATGAAACGGAGGAAGAAGACAGTGAACAGTTTTGTCCAAGAAACGGCTCCGTTTTCCCATCAACTGCTATTTATGACCTGGTCCTTGAAGTTTTGATATGTTTGTAAATAAGCCCCTGGATAAACTTTAATTGGACCTCAGCATTTCAGCGTTGTTTACAAAACAGTCCTTGGACTCTAATCTAGCGCAATTTTGACCCCGGTTATCCCCAAACTTTGGTAATTCTTCAATTAAGTCCCTGATTTCATTAATTCAATTAATTCCAAACTCAATTAAGTTTTAAAACTTATCAATTCTTCAATTAAACTCTTGATTTGATTAATTAAATTAATTTCAAAGTTTAATTAATCCCAAAAACTTCCAATCATGTTACCCTTAACCCAAATTTTAATTCATTCTTTATTTATTTTATTTTTACTTACTTTTCATTATTTTTTCAATAAATAAAATAATTAAAATAAAAGGGTCAAAAATTAGGTTATGACACACATTGTCAAAGCAATAAAATCGAAAAGTTGCCTAAAACCACATCATAATAACTTTATTATAGAAACAAGTAATTTCAGATTTGGCAAGTTTGACCGTTATGGAAATGATTCGGTTAAACTTAATGTATCAAAAAACTCCTTCGTCATCATATCAATGAATCGCATGAAAGTTGGAAATGTGTCTGGAGCTTGAACCAATCTTTCTTGCGTGCATACAAGAACAGCCCTAACATTTTTTCTTATTCCAGGCTTCCTATGAATAGTTTTCATGGAAGTGCTGCAATATGTACATGACTTTCCAATGAGTGGAAATTTAACCCAACTAGTTGAACTGTGATTAAACATGCCCCACGCTCAAACCTTCTTCATTATTATAAACCTAAGTGCGTAGGAGGGTATATAGTCTTTTGGAAAGCCAATCATGCATGCCCAACAAGCAAAACAAGTAAAAAATTACAAAAGAATAATGACTGTAGCATTTACATGAGTTCAAAAATAATTTTATATTATTCTTTAACATATTATTTTAAGTGAAAGTCTTTAAACTTTTCGTCACTATAATGTCAAAAATCCAGTTTAGCTAGACATAGTATTATATATATATATATATATATATATATATATATATATATCATATTTAATCTTAATCTTTCATACAGGATGACAACCAGAAAAAAGGCTAATGTTCAGGTGATACTTGATAGTCTTCATTCATTTTCTCACCAAAAATGATGTTACAGCTCATACCAACCAAAATAATACTATGTCTAGCTAAACTGGATTTTTGACATTATAGTGACGAAAAGTTTAAAGACTTTCACTTAAAATAATATGTTAAAGAATAATATAAAATTATTTTTGAACTCATGTAACTCCTACCAGAAAATCGATAAATACAAACGGAAATATCGAGGGAATATTTTCGTCAGTAAATTTCTAAGGGATTTTACCGACGGAAATATTCCCTCGGTATATACCGAGGGAATTACAGTGGGAAAAAAAAATAAAACAAAACAAAAAAAATGATAACGTGTAATTTTTACCAACGGAATTAGCGACGGAATAAATTATGTCGGTAAATTCATTGGTAAACTGTGAACACTGTTCATCATGTCAATTACAAAGGGAATCACCGACGGAAAATTCCGTCGGTATTTTTCAAAGAGCTCCAGAACTGTTCACTTTCCAATTGCACTGTTAATTGTTGTTCTTTACGGACAAAATCACCGACGGATTGAAAATTTGTCAGTGTTATTTGGCGGTTTTCTGAAAAAATTCAATTAATTTAAAATTTTCATTTAAATATTACAGATGGAATCACCAACGGATTGAAAAATCATCGGTAATTGTTGGCGGTTTCGGAAAACCTTTTACGAAATTGAAAATTTAAATTAAATATTACCGATGAAATAATTAAAAAATATTAATATTCAATTATCCGTCGGTAAATCCGTCGCTAACGTGCCCCAATAAAAAGTCTGAATCCCCTTATTTCACAAGAGACAGACTCATTTCTTATTATTCTTCTTCTTCTACTTCTACTTCTTCTTCTTCTTCACTATATGTTAAAAACATCAATATCTATTTCTTTCTCTTCTTTTCTCTCCTCATCTCCTTCTCTTTTCCTCCATGCTCGGGTATGTCTTCTTCTTCTTTCTTCTTTTATCCTCTTATTGTTTTTTAATTAATATGCTTTACGAAATTGTTTTTCTCTCTTTAGCTTCACTTGCAACTACATTAAGGTAAGATTTTTTTTTTCTTCCTTTTTCATGATTTTTTTCACGATATTAGTTTTTTATTTTATTTTTAATTGTTTTTGTTCTTAATAATTGTATAAATTTTGTTGTGAGATTTTTTTTTCATATGATATCAATTTTTAGTTGATTTATTTATAGGATTTTTAAATTTTTAGCAATTGCAACTTCATTTTTTTCATATGAATTTTTTTAGTTGAATTTATTTTTTTGTTTTATTTATTTGTTGCAAATTTTTTTGAGTTGATTTTCTTTTTTTTTTCCAAGCATTTTGAGTATATATTATATAATGTTGATTTATGTTAATTTAATTATTTTATAAATTTAATTATTTTATCAGTAATTCCGTCGGTATACCCCTCGTAAATCCGTTGGTAATAAAAAAATATTATTACCAAGGGATATATAGACGAAATGAAGTGTGTAATTTTTTTTTACCAACGGAAAAAAAATTACCGATGAAAGATTCACCGACGGATCATTTCCATCGGTGATTTTGTTGGTAAACTAATTACCGACGGAATATGTATCTTATGTCAACGGAAAAATTACGTCGGTAAAACTATTAAATCTTGTAGTGAACTACTTAAGCTTTCAAACTAAAGGTAAAGAATATCTGGCATTGGAAATTCACTAAACTCTTTTGGAACTTAAGATACTTCTGGTAATCCAGCTGATTTTTTTTTTCAAATAACTGATTTTACCAAGTGATTGTAATGCTTTTGTTGGTTAATCTATTCTGTTAATTAATCACCTATGCAAGCCCACATGAAAAAAAATTAAAACTATAATCAGTAAGGTATAATATATGATATGGTAGCAAGAATTACAGAACAACGGCAATTACAAAAAGGAAAATAAAGTTGAAGCTGTTTTTTTTTTCTTTTTCTCCTTTTTTAGTTACAAGGAAAGAGATAGCTAGCCTTTAGGGAAGGGGGAGTGGGGATTTGATGTTTCCCCCTTTTCAGCTGCTATCAGACTATGATGAAAATGATGTATCCTCAAATAAGTGTGAAAATGATGCTCCCTCTTAGAGCATATCTCATTCGATCTTGTGCCAAATATGAAATGATCTAAATATATATTATGGGATGTGTTGTAAAATAGGAAAATATTATGTTTCTCCTTGTATAGATTTATCTTGTGTAACAGGTTATACCATAACAAATGTACAATGCCCTAATCATATAAATAGTGGAGGAGCCTCCCTGATTTAAGGTGCTCACCAAATTATTTCAAAAGTTTGTTTCAACTTGGTATTAGAGCCTCTCTAACTTAAACTGGTTTAGGCTTTCTTCTCCTTCACCTGGTCGGCTCAGCCGCAAACGTGTTTTCATTTTTTTGTCAGGTTCTTCTACTCTTTGTTGCAGATTCTTCTTTCTGCCACTTGTTCTTCTTCTCTACCGCAAATAATTTTGTTTGCAGACCTTGATCGGCTGACCTCTCCTCTCTGTCAAAGATGTTCTCAATCCAGGTGTGCTCATCTTTTTCCTCTATTATTTATGTGACAGCTCTTCGCAGGTTTTTCAATTGATTATTGCTACTACCATCTTCCATGTCATGGTTTAGTTTTTTAGTCATCTTGCTACTCTTTTTTGTCACGGTTATTGCTATGCATCCATTGGTTAGTGCTGCTACTGGCATTAATGTCAGCCCTTCTTCTCCAAATTCATTTTCCCCGGTTCTTGGACTCACAACAACAACCAACACAGCCATGGCTCCTTTTGTTGCGACCGCAACGCTTATTCCCCTCTCTAACACCTAGCAGGTTATCAATCTCAAACTCACCAACAATAATTATTTGTTTTGGCGTATGTAGATGAAGCCGTATCTAATTGGTCAAGGAGTCTTCTCATTTGTTGACGGCTCGAGTTCATACCCCTCTCTATATGATCTGTCCAATACGGTTTCTGCTGCCTCTGCTACCTTTAATTATGGCCCTTCCCAAACGTTTCTGACTTGGAAACAGCAAGACCAACTCTGTTGTCCTCTCTCACAGATGATGTTCTTCATCTCGAGGTTGATTGTCTGACTTCTGCTAGTATTTGGAGCACACTTAAACGTGCTCTCGCCTCCCCATCCAAATCTCGAATCATGCAATTGCATGGCTCTTTTCACGATCTTCGACATGATGATGATACTGTCACCCTCTACTTGCAACGCGTTAAAGGTTTGTTTGATGAATTAGCTGTGATTGGCAGACCTATTTCTCTCACTGATTTCAACTTATATGTGTTTCGGGGATTTTGTGGTGAATTTTGTGATTTGGTTACGAATCTATCACCAAAGTTGACTGTAAATCCCGAGATAATCAAGGTTGGATTAAATTAAAGAAAATAAACTAAACTAAAAAGAAGTGGGGTCAAAACGAATACACTTAAAGAAAATAGGGCTTAAATGCAAATAAGAATAATTATAGAGCATAAATACTACTCTTCTTACCAAAAACAAAACTGAAACTATCGTGAAAAAAGAATAGAGGGAGTTTTGGTATCTATTTTTACAAATCAAGAGAGAAACACTAAATTTCAAGAACTCATCCAAGATTAAAGGTTATAGGTAAAAATAAACACTGGTGAGCAAAGGATTAACAAGAAAAATTGAACAAGAAGAGAATAGGGGAGGGTCAACTGCTATTAGAAAGAAAAGCAAGGATCGAGACCTTGATTCGTACTGGGTAAGATATTTTAAACATGGTCTTATGAGTTCTTTTAAAGTCCTTTATGAATTGATGCATGGATGTTAAATTATAGATTTGAGTTCTAAAACTCCAGATATAGTTAAAAATTCTGAGGAGAGGTCAGACAGTAACAGTTCAAAAATGAGACAGTAACAGTCCAAGTGTTTGTTGATGACCATTTTGACTATTATAGAGGCAGAACTTCTAGCCTCATGTCTTAGCTTTCCAACGAGACTAATCTTGCTTGAATCAGAGTCCTTTAACTCCAGATATGGTTAAAAATCTGAGGAGAGGTCAGACAGTAACAGTTCAAAAACAAGACAGTAACAGTTGGACAGTAACAATCCAAGTGTTTGTTGATGAGCCATTTTGACTATCGTAGAGGCAGAACTGAGTTCTCCTTAAATCATAGAACTTGTAGTCTCATGTCTTAAGTTTCCAACGAGACTAATCTCACTTGAATCGGAGTCCTATAACTCCAGATATGGTTAAAAATTTGAGGAGAAGTCAGACAGAAACAGTTCAAAAAGGAGACAGTAACAGTCCAAGTGTTTGTTGATGAGCCATTTTGACTATCTTAGAGGCAGAACTGGGTTCTCCTTAAATAATAGAACTTCTAGCCTCATGTCTTAGCTTTCCAACGAGACTAATCTCGCTTGAATCGGAGTCCTATAACTCCAGATATGGTTAAAAATTTGAGTAGAGGTCAAACAGTAACAGTTCAAAAATGAGACAGTAACAGTCCATGTGTTGGTTAATGAGCCATTTTGACTATCTTAAAGGCAGAACTGGGTTCTCCTTATATCATAGAACTTGTAGCCTCATGTCTTAGCTTTCTAACGAGACTCATCTCACTTGAATCGGAGTCCTATAACTCCAGATATGGTTAAAAATATGAGGAGAGGTTAGACAGTAACAATTCAAAAATGAGGCAGTAACAATTGGAAGTAATAGTCCAATTGTTTGTTGATGTGCCATTTTGACTATCTTAGAGGCAGAACTGGATTCTCCTTAAAAAATAGAACTTGTAGCCTCATGTCTTAGCTTTCTAACGAGACTAATCTCGCTTGAATCAGTGTCCTATAACTCCAGATATGGTTAAAAATCTAAGAAGCGGTCAGACAGTAACAGTTCAAAAACGAGATAGTAATAGTTGGACAGTAACAGTTCAAGTGTTGGTTGATGAGACATTTTGACTATCTTAGAGGCAGAACTGGGTTCTCCTTAAACATAGAACTTCTAGCCTCATGTCTTAGCTTTCCAACGAGACTAATCTCGCTTGAATCGGAGTCCTATAACTCCAGATATGGTTAAAAATTTGAGTAGAGGTCAAACAGTAACAGTTCAAAAATGAGACAGTAACAGTCCATGTGTTGGTTAATGAGCCATTTTGACTATCTTAAAGGCAGAACTGGGTTCTCCTTATATCATAGAACTTGTAGCCTCATGTCTTAGCTTTCTAACGAGACTCATCTCACTTGAATCGGAGTCCTATAACTCCAGATATGGTTAAAAATATGAGGAGAGGTTAGACAGTAACAATTCAAAAATGAGGCAGTAACAATTGGAAGTAACAGTCCAATTGTTTGTTGATGTGCCATTTTGACTATCTTAGAGGCAGAACTGGATTCTCCTTAAAAAATAGAACTTGTAGCCTCATGTCTTAGCTTTCTAACGAGACTAATCTCGCTTGAATCAGTGTCCTATAACTCCAGATATGGTTAAAAATCTAAGAAGAGGTCAGACAGTAACAGTTCAAAAACGAGACAGTAATAGTTGGACAGTAACAGTTCAAGTGTTGGTTGATGAGACATTTTGACTATCTTAGAGGCAGAACTGGGTTCTCCTTAAACATAGAACTTCTAGCCTCATGTCTTAGCTTTCCAACGAGACTAATCTCGCTTGAATCGGAGTCCTATAACTCCAGATATGGTTAAAAATTTGAGTAGAGGTCAAACAGTAACAGTTCAAAAATGAGACAGTAACAGTCCATGTGTTGGTTAATGAGCCATTTTGACTATCTTAAAGGCAGAACTGGGTTCTCCTTATATCATAGAACTTGTAGCCTCATGTCTTAGCTTTCTAACGAGACTCATCTCACTTGAATCGGAGTCCTATAACTCCAGATATGGTTAAAAATATGAGGAGAGGTTAGACAGTAACAATTCAAAAATGAGGCAGTAACAATTGGAAGTAACAGTCCAATTGTTTGTTGATGTGCCATTTTGACTATCTTAGAGGCAGAACTGGATTCTCCTTAAAAAATAGAACTTGTAGCCTCATGTCTTAGCTTTCTAACGAGACTAATCTCGCTTGAATCAGTGTCCTATAACTCCAGATATGGTTAAAAATCTAAGAAGAGGTCAGACAGTAACAGTTCAAAAACGAGACAGTAATAGTTGGACAGTAACAGTTCAAGTGTTGGTTGATGAGACATTTTGACTATCTTAGAGGCAGAACTGGGTTCTCCTTAAACATAGAACTTCTAGCCTCATGTCTTAGCTTTCCAACGAGACTAATCTCGCTTGAATCGGAGTCCTATAACTCCAGATATGGTTAAAAATTTGAGTAGAGGTCAAACAGTAACAGTTCAAAAATGAGACAGTAACAGTCCATGTGTTGGTTAATGAGCCATTTTGACTATCTTAAAGGCAGAACTGGGTTCTCCTTATATCATAGAACTTGTAGCCTCATGTCTTAGCTTTCTAACGAGACTCATCTCACTTGAATCGGAGTCCTATAACTCCAGATATGGTTAAAAATATGAGGAGAGGTTAGACAGTAACAATTCAAAAATGAGGCAGTAACAATTGGAAGTAACAGTCCAATTGTTTGTTGATGTGCCATTTTGACTATCTTAGAGGCAGAACTGGATTCTCCTTAAAAAATAGAACTTGTAGCCTCATGTCTTATCTTTCTAACGAGACTAATCTCGCTTGAATCAGTGTCCTATAACTCCAGATATGGTTAAAAATCTAAGAAGAGGTCAGACAGTAACAGTTCAAAAACGAGACAGTAATAGTTGGACAGTAACAGTTCAAGTGTTGGTTGATGAGACATTTTGACTATCTTAGAGGCAGAACTGGGTTCTCCTTAAACATAGAACTTCTAGCCTCATGTCTTAGCTTTCCAACGAGACTAATCTCGCTTGAATCGGAGTCCTATAACTCCAGATATGGTTAAAAATTTGAGTAGAGGTCAAACAGTAACAGTTCAAAAATGAGACAGTAACAGTCCATGTGTTGGTTAATGAGCCATTTTGACTATCTTAAAGGCAGAACTGGGTTCTCCTTATATCATAGAACTTGTAGCCTCATGTCTTAGCTTTCTAACGAGACTCATCTCACTTGAATCGGAGTCCTATAACTCCAGATATAGTTAAAAATATGAGGAGAGGTTAGACAGTAACAATTCAAAAATGAGGCAGTAACAATTGGAAGTAACAGTCCAATTGTTTGTTGATGTGCCATTTTGACTATCTTAGAGGCAGAACTGGATTCTCCTTAAAAAATAGAACTTGTAGCCTCATGTCTTATCTTTCTAACGAGACTAATCTCGCTTGAATCAGTGTCCTATAACTCCAGATATGGTTAAAAATCTAAGAAGAGGTCAGACAGTAACAGTTCAAAAACGAGACAGTAATAGTTGGACAGTAACAGTTCAAGTGTTGGTTGATGAGACATTTTGACTATCTTAGAGGCAGAACTGGGTTCTCCTTAAACATAGAATTTCTAGCCTCATGTCTTAGCTTTTCAACAAGACTAATCTCGCTTGAATCGGAATCCTATAACTCCAGATATGGTTAAAAATCTGAGGAGAGGTCAGATAGAAACAGTTCAAAAACAAGATAGTAACAGTTGGACAGTAGCAGTTCAAGTGTTTATTGATGAGCTATTTTGACTATCGTAGAGGCAGAACTGGGTTCTCCTTAAACATAGAACTTCTAGCCTCATGTCTTAGCTTTCCAACGAGATTAATCTCGATTGAATTGGAGTCCTATAACTCCAGATAGGGTTAAAAATCTAAGGAGAGGTCAGGCATAAACAGTTCAAAAACAAGACAGTAACAATCCAAGTGTTTGTTGATGAGCTATTTTGACTATCTTAGAGGCAAAACTGGGTTCTCCTTTAAAATAGAACTTGTAGCCTCATGTCTTAGCTTTCCAACGAGACTCATCTCGCTTGAATCAGAGTCCTATAACTCCAGATATGGTTAAAAATCTGAGGAGAGATCAGACAGTAACAGTTGTACAATAACAGTCCAAGTGTTGGTTGATAAGCCATTTTGACTATCTTAGAGGCAAAACCGGGTTCTCCTTAAATCTTAGAACTTGTAGCCTTATGTCTTAGCTTTCCAACGAGACTCATCTCGCTTGAATCGAAGTCCTATAACTCCAGATATGGTTAAAAATCTGAGTAGAGGTCAGACAGTAACAGTTCAAAAACGAGAGAGTAATAGTTGGACAGTAACAGTCCAAGTGTTTGTTAATGAGCCATTTTAACTATCTTAGAGGTAGAATTGGGTTCTCCTTATATCATAGAACTTGTAGCCTCATGTCTTAGCTTTCTAACGAGACTAATCTCGCTTGAATCGGAGTCCTATAACTCTAGATATGGTTAAAAATCTAAGGAGAGGTCAGACAGTAACAATTCAAAAACGAGACAGTAACAGTTGGAAGTAACAGTCTAACTGTTTGTTGATGTGCCATTTTAACTATCTTAGAGGCAGAACTGGGTTCTCCTTAAAAAATAAAGCTTGTAGCCTCATGTCTTAGCTTTCCAACGAGACTAATCTCGCTTGAATCGGAGTCCTATAACTCCAGATATGGTTAAAAATCTAAGGAAAGGTCAAACAGAAACAGTTCAAAAACGAGACAGTAACAGTTGGACAGTAACAGTCTAAATGTTTGTTGATGAGCCATTTTGACTATCTTAGAGGCAGAACTGGGTTCTTCTTAAATAATAGAACTTGTAGCCTCATGTCTTAGCTTTCCAATGAGACTCATCTTGCTTGAATCGGAGTCCTATAACTCGAGATATGGTTAAAAATCTTAGGAGAAGTCAGACAGTAGCAGTTCAAAAATGTGACAATAACAGTTGGACAGTAACATTCCAAGTGTTTGTTGATGAGACATTTTGACTATCGTAGAGGCAGAACTAGGTTCTCCTTAAACATAGAACTTCTAGCCTCATGTATTAGCTTTCCAACAAGACTAATCTCGCTTGAATCGGAATCCTATAACTCCAGATATGGTTAAAAATCTGAGGAGAGGTCAGACAGAAACAGTTCAAAAACAAGATAGTAACAGTTGGACAGTAGCAGTTCAAGTGTTTATTGATGAGCTATTTTGACTATCGTAGAGGCAGAACTAGGTTCTCCTTAAACATAGAACTTCTAGTCTCATGTCTTAGCTTTCCAACTAGACTAATCTCGCTTGAATCGGAGTCCTATAACTCCAGATATGGTTAAAAATCTAAGGAGAGGGCAGACAGAAACAGTTCAAAAACGAGACAGTAACAGTCCAAGTGTTTGTTGATGAGCAATTTTGACTATCTTAGAGGCAGAACTAGGTTCTCCTCAAATCATAGAACTTGTAGCCTCATTTCTTAGCTTTCCAACGAGTCTAATCTCGCTTGAATTGGAGTTCTATAACTCTAGATATAGTTAAAAATCTCAGGAGAGGTCAGGCAGTGACAGTTCAAAAACAAGACAGTAACAGTTAGACAGTGACAGTCCAAATATAAAGAAAAGAATGATAACTGGGGTTGGACAAAGAACAACAATAATAATGGGTGAAATGAGAAAAATGTAAAATATTAAGAAATGACTTAAAGAAAGACTTATTGGTTGTTGATAAGGTTATTATAAAACATATCCTTAAGTGAGGAAAATTTATGAGATAAACCTGTGATTTGCAGGAGGGACCACAGGCGTGGTGCAACAGCAACAGTAGAGGTGCACGAGTAGTGCTTCTATTGCTGGTAGGTGAATCGCACCTTTACCTTCTAGTTAAATTCCATGATTTAATATATATTACCGATGTGAAATGTGAATTACTGAATGTATGTGTACTCAAGGGGAAAGGTTGTTGTGTGAATTGCTAAGTGATGAAATTATCACTGATAAATGAAATATGAGAAGTGTGATTTGAGGCGTAAACTAATATACATTTAGTGTATGTTAGGATCCTAGGTAAGGGGATCGCCACGTTTGGACTAGCATACATTTAGTGTATGTTAGGATCCCGGGTAAGGGGATCACCATGTATTGGCTAGCATACATTTAGTGTATGTTAGGATCCCGGGTAAGGGGATCACCTTGCATCGACTCCTATGGGATGATGATGATGATACCAGTGAAAAGGGTATCGGTAATGTGTTAAACAAAGATAATCATATTTGATCTTATAAAGTCTGGAATGGAGGTTAATAGTGAAAGAGGGAACGGTTATTAATAGTTGAATAAGAAAGAGATTCTAATGAAAATCAAAAATAAGAAGTGAACAAAATATGAATGCATGTTACCCTGTTGAAATTGTTAGATATTCGTGTTGTTATATTTATGTGATATTCACCTTTCAAAAATATGTATTTTGTTTCAGGATCATCACATGTACGACAGGAGTAGATCCTAGCTTATGTTCCGTTCTTGTAATTTAGGTTCTAAAGGGTATACCCTTGTATTTTGTAAACATGAAAATGTTTGTATAATTTAATTTGTATAATTAATGTTTAAACTTGATTGAATGAACGTAATCTCTGTAGTTCATATAACCATTTTTCGTGTGTATGTATTTATTTTTTATCCATCCATAATGATATTTTGTTAATAATGTATATTATGAATAAAATATATATTATGAATATTGTGGGTAATAGGTGTGAGAATATTTGTGGAATTTGAAACCCAAGATGATTGGGTCGGGATTAAGTTATGAGATGCGAGTTATTAAAAGTGTAAGCAGGTTACATGTCGATAACTTGGGACCTTTTGGTATAGGGGGGACTCCGTCAAAATTTCACTAGATTTTAATATGAAAACCATGAATATATATATATATATATATATATAAGAGAAAAAAAATTATACTTTGTTTTCGGTTGACATGAGAATGTTGTTTTTATCCCGGAATGAGGGATGTTACAGTTGGTATCAAAGCCGAGGTTGCTATTCTGGGGACAGGAATGATTATATGATTTTAAAACGTGTTTCAGCATGGTGAGAACAAGGCAATGAGCCAGGACTGATCCATCCCCAGTTCAGGGAAGTGACCAGAGTTTTCGAAATGAAAGTGATCCAGACTGGGATCCCTTGGCAGACACCTCCTCTCATATACCTACAACATCAGTGTACTCTGAAGCTGGCGAGTCAGTGAGACTTTGGAATGATTCGTTGTCCCATCAAGCAGATGTGTCCATGCCCGAGGTATGAGACAGACAGGGGGGAGATAATATACCCCCACCAGTGGAACCGGTAGCTGGATCAAACCCATTTTTAGATCTTGCTTTTATGGAACATATAGTGAGAGTTGTAGCAGCAGGAATGGTAGCCGGAGCCTCCGGTATAGCTCCTAGATCAGGGGGAGCAGTCACCATAGTGCAATGGGTGAAGGGTATGAGAAAGATGGGTTATATGACTTACGGTGGTGAAGAGGATGCTGAGGTTGCTAGGCATTGGCTGAGGAAAGTGGAAAGAGTTATAAATCAGATGCAGGTGCCAAAGGAGCTACGGGTGGATTGCGTGACTCAATTATTGGTTGATAGTGCCCACTCTTAGTGGGAGACCATTAGAGAGAGGAGATCAGGGGAGGCATTGAGATGGAGGAACTTTCGTGAAGAGTTTGAGGAGAGGTACTATTCCAGGGAACATATGAGGGAGAAAGAACAGGAGTTCTTGGATTTGAGGTAGGGAGATTTGACAGTTCTGGAGTATGAGAGGAGATTTCAGGACTTAGCAGCTTTTGCCTCCACTTACCTTCCCACATAGCGCCACAGGGTGGAGAGGTTCTGTGATGGACTGAGGCGGGAACTGAGGATGATATTGATAGCCATGCAGTTTCAGTCTATGCGGGAATTGGTACGGGCAACTCAGGGTATGGAGAGGGTAATAAGGGATACCCCAAAACCAGTGGTCGAGCAGAGTTAGGTAATTGGAGCTAAGAGGAGAGATTTTGAGTTTTTGACTGGGAGACCTCCTCTCCCAAAGAAAGAGAAGAGCAGGCAATCATCAAGTCAGTTCTAGAGAAAGAGCGAGAGTTTCATCCTAAAAGGGAGCTCAGGAGGATCTAGACGGGTCAGTGGAAGAGGAGCTTAGGGAGGACAGTCTAGACAGGGAGTCAAAACTGCTGGAGGGTCTACAGAGCAAAAGGGCAAATCTTCTAAACCTAGTTTAATCCCCGAAACTCGCAACCTGTAAAATTCTAGACCCGAACTCAATCAAAAAGCTCAATTCTTAACCAATTTAATTTTACAGGATGAAATAAAAAAATATCAATTTTAAAAAAATAAAGTATAAAAAATAGCAATCAAAAGGATAAGGATGAAAATTGATAGGTGAAAAAAATTGAGATGAAATCATAAAAAAAAAAAATCAAATTCAAAAATTTTCTCAAATAGAAATCAAAAGAATGATGACAAAATTTGACAGATGAAAAATCAGTGGATGAAATTGAAGAAAAATCAAATTTTATAAATTATATCAAATAAAAAGAAAGAGTAATTAAAATAACATGACCAAATCTAAAGAAAAAAAAAATTAAAGGGATGCTTTGAAAATTAGAAGGGTCAAGTATGGAAATTGAGGAGAAAGTAAAAAAAAAAAAAAAGAGTCGCGTGACACCTAGGGATGGAGGAGACATCATGACAATTCAAACAATACCCTAGAAGCCACTGCTAGGCCACCAGACTCCCACTAATACCCCGTTAGAAGATCATGAGAGCTTCTCACTCGTTGTCGAATGTGCCAACCAATTTTTTAAAATAAACTTTTATATTTTATAAAGATAACTAGTTGCCCATGAGGAAACTTGGTTAGAAAACAAATGGGATAAAAATATGAAAAATCCTCTAGACGTATTTTTTTCTTTTAAATGTAATTAATCATTTTATTGTGCTAAAAATTAAAAAAAATACAAAAAAGCCCCTATACAACAGCTAAATATTTTTTTTCTTTTAAGGGTAATTCAATATTTTACTATGCTTAAAATGCATGAGAAGAATGATTTTTTCCCGGTCAATCTAATAATAAACAATGGATCTCGTGAAAAAGATAGTAATGCCTCCAATAGAAAGTTTATTGAGCTTTTTTATAAGGGTAAAATTGTCGCTATATTGTTCAAATCTATAGTGTTTTTTATCTACGTGAACAGTAAAAGCCTTGATCCATTTTAGTTTTTTTTTTAATAATTTATTTGATTATTATGTAAAAGGGCAAAGTGCATCCTATTATACAATCCAAGATTTAATGGATCCTTTGGAAAAAAAAATACTTATTATACTACTAGACCAACATCCAGGGGAGGGTATGTTTTACAAGGTAAATTAGGAACAAATATTAAATTATCTTGATATATCTTTATCAGATTAGAACCTCCAAGACAAAATTGACAATCTAATCTATTTTAAATTAATCCATATAGTTCAACTCTCTCTCTTTCTTTTATTTTTTTAAACTTTTGGTTTGACTAAGGTTGCTGACATAAACAATGAATGTGCAAGCAAGATTTTAAGTTTAGTCTCACAAGAAACTTTGGATTGATTCGTACCCAAACGTTCAATTGATATGTGAACAAACTAAATCATATGTCATAAGGTTTAATGGCTATTATTGGAATTAATTTAATACAAGTAGTTCCTATACATGTGCTTAAAATAATATATAAAAGAGATTCGAGAAGTTAGCACAAATGTGAAAATAATAAAGAAAGATTAAAAAAAAACCATTTTAACTCAAGAAAAAAAGTTTTTATTTATAATAAATTGACAAGCTAAGGGATACTTAGAAAAAGAAAAGAAAAAAAAAAAAAACTTTGATCAGAGCAGTGGCAAAAACACCTCAAGAAGGGTGTTTTCTAGTCGACCATTTTAACTCGAAACATTTTTCCATAATTCTTCCTCAACAAATTGGACTATACAATGCAAAGTTTTTATTTATAATAAATAAACCCCAGACAGCATGATTGCATAACATGGCATTTCTTTATTTAGCTAAAGTATTAAAAAAAAAAAAAAAGATCGATCAAGACTTGTGAAAATAGTGATCCAACTAAGCTTTGCAGGAGATGATTTCCACTTCAATTTCTTTATCTCATGTGCAGTGTAAGTGGTGGAATGCTTTGTTCGTGCCTGAAGAAATTATCAGGATCAACTTTGGTCTTCACATGCACCAACCTGTAGAAGTTATCCTTGAAGTACTTAGTACCAAAAGCACTCGCTTCAATAAAACTTGTGTTAGAATTGTTGTTCATGCCCAAATCAAGATCCCTGTACTTCACATATGCTTCCCTTGGGTTCTTCGAGACATAAGGTGTCATGTAATTGTAAACCATCCTAGTCCAATCTATATGCTTTGCAACGTTTTCCTTTGCATCTTGCCAACCGGTATAGTACAGAATCATGAACTTGGTACCTTTTCTATGAGGGAAAGGAGTCTGAGATTCTGAAATTTGGCTCATCATTCCACCATAAGGAGTAAACACTAGTAGAGGACTCTCTACTTCAAATAACTTCTCCCATAACCCTTCAAGTGCCTTTTCAGAAACGGGTTTTTTGACATAGTCCGATTTGGCTTTGAAATACCCCCTGTTCGGGTCTTTTCTTTGAAGGAAAACTTCAGGAGGAGTATTATTTTGGAGCAAAGCCATAAATACAGTGGAATTGATCCAGTTTGTTTCGATACAATCTTTTCGTGTCAAACCCAATTCAGGAAAGCTGCGCTGCATTATCTGAAGAAGCCTGCTGGCATCACCAAGAAACAAGGAATTGTAAGAAGTAGCAATAGTTCTTTTACCTTGGGAGGTGACGTTAGCTGTCTGAATGAGTACTCTGATGAGAAGATCCTCGTCTAGTTTATCAGCAATTTCTTGCCATCTATAAAGGATCTTAGTTGCACCTTGTTCTAACGTCTTGGTAACGGTAAATACTGTCACGGTTGATGGTACGGGAACCAATTTTAACTTCCAGGCGGTGACAATTCCGAAGCTCCCCCCTGCACCTCCTCTGATGGCCCAGAAAAGATCTTCGCCCATGAGTTTTCGGTTGAGAAGTCTACCATGAACATCAATTAGATGTGCATCAACGACGTTGTCCGCTCCAAGGCCATATTTTCGCAGCATGGCACCATATGCACCTCCTGAAATGTGCCCACCCATACCTACGCTTGTGCAAGTGCCAGCTGGGAAGCCATGGGTTTTGCTTTTCTCAGAAAGTCTGTAGTAAAGTTCACCATTCGTGGCACCCACCTGAACCCACGCGCTATTATGCTTAACATCAACGCTGATGGACCGTAGTTTTGCAAGGTCTACAACAATGAAAGGTTTCTCGATTTCTGAAACATAAGAGAGTCCCTCATAATCATGGCCTCCGCTACGGACTCTAAGGTGAATTCCAAGCTGCTTAGAGCAAATAACAACATCGTGGATGTGAGATTCTTGTAAAGGAGTGAAGATAAACTCAGGTTTCGGTACTGAAGGCAAGGTTAACCTGAGGTTTTGAGCATAAGATTGTAAGACACTAGTGAAAGAAGAGTTTTGTGGAGTATACAAGACAGTGGAAAAAGGAAAGGATGTATCTGAATATTTTGAGAGACATTTTAGAAACCTATCCTGAATTGGAAGTGAAACTATTAATGGAGATAGGAGTAGGACCACAAGTATTGAAAGTATGGAAGATCTAGAAGGCACCATTTTCCCTGCTTTCTTGCCTCTCAGCATCGCCTTCAAGAATTGAAGTCTCAAGGTGTTCTATTATAGAGAGGAGCTGTGATGAGGTGACCGAAAATTGTTTTAATCCTTCCATTATCTTAGGAATTTAATATTACTCTGCAATCTTTGCATAGAAGAAATTTTTTAGATGACATTAGAATTGAATTGTCAATCTGAACAATTGATATGTCGGAGATCTCAAATCTTTAAGATCAGACTTTTTGGCCATTAAATGTCTAATTAATTAAAAATAACTCTAGCTGGTCCTGTCATGTTTATACAGGTAATTATAAACGTGATAATATTCTTTAACCGTTTACGAACAAATCATGGTCATTGTTTGAAAAGGCATGAGACCTGGGATCAACAAAAACATAAAGCGGCGAATGAATCATGACGATGAGAGTTATTAAATAATTATTTCAATTTTAAAAAGTTAGATTTTGTTTTAAAAATAGTTTTATATTATTTTTTTAACAAATTTTGTTTTGATGAAAATCTTTTAAATTTAAAATGTTAATTTATTAACTGAAAATCCAAAAAAATTATATTATTCATTAACACCATTAATATTATTCTAAGCATTTTTTTTTTCCAACTGAAAGGTTGGCTGGTTGCTTTTTTATCCAACTAAAAGGTTGGTCTAATATGACCTGACACCCATCCTTATTTTCAACTCTCAATAGACATAAAGAAGCATACCACGCTTATTTTCAAACTCTCAATAGACATGATTATTGTAAAGAAATAATCTAATTACTTTTCAAATAATTTCAATTTGAATGAATCAAATGATATAAAAACAAAGGATAGGAGTTGGTCTAATATTTAAGTGTTAGCTTTGTTGAATAATATGATACTCCAACAGATCTGTGGCTGTGGAGCGAAGGAGCGTGATTCTTCTGGCACTGTTTATTTAGAAGGAATAATGAAACAATATTATTGTTTTAAATTTATTTTACTTGAAAATATATTAAAATAATATTTTTTTAATTTTAAAAAAAAATTATATAAAAAGATTTCAAAAACATTTTTGAAATACAAAAACTGAATCTATTTTTTGAGACTGCATTTTGTCCAATTTCTCCTCAGTTTTGGTGTCAAAAACCCCCTGCCTCCATAAATTTGAATTTTGCTTTCGTTTACGATTATTATGAATGCTAAATTTGAGAGAGTTGGTGAAGTTATGCCAATGGCAGACGGGTGAGTGACGCATTATAACACCTTGTATTTTTTTGGCCACTACCTTGATGGCCTCTTTTTTTAATTAATTTACTGATTTAAAAAAATTAATTAACATTATTATAGAACCAAGTATTCTCAGATTTGGCAAGTTTGACAAGTATATATATAATCTGATAAAATTCAATTTGAACCGCTATGGAAATGATTCGGTTAAACTTAATGTATCAAAAAACTCCTTCGTCATCATATCAATGAATCGCAGGAAAGTTGGAAATGTGTCTGGAACTTGAACCAATCTTTCTTGCGTGCATACAAGAACAGCCCTAACCTTTTTTTCTTATACCAGGCTTCCTATGAATATTTTTCATGGCAGTGCTGCAATATGTACATGACTGCAAGTCCAATGAGTGGAAATTGAACCCAGCTAGTTGTACTGTGATTAAACATGCCCCACGCTCAACTACCCTTCTTCATTATTATAAACCTAGGTGCGTAGGAGGGTATATAGTCTTTTGGAAAGCCAATCAAGCATGCCCAACTAGCAAAATAAGTGAAAAATTACAAAAGAATAATGACGGTAGCATTATAATTAATCTTTCATACAGGATGACAACCAGGAAAAAGGCTAATGTTCTCACCAAAAATGATGTTACAGCTCATAGCAACCAAAATAATACTGTCTTTTTGAGTTAAATTGGTTTTTTAATATTATTATAATGATGAGTATATAAGTTTTAAATCTAAAAAATTTTACTCTTAGACTCTAAGTAACTACTTAAGCTTTCAAACTAAAGGTAAAGAATATCTGGCATTGGAAATTCACCGAACTCTTATGGAACTCAAGATACTTCTGGTAATCCAGCTGATTTTATTTTATTTTTTTCAAATAACCGATTTTAGCAAGTGATTGCAGTGCTTTCGTTGGTTAATCTATTCTGTTAATTAATCACCTATGCATGCCCACATGAAAAAAAAATTGAAAATATAATCAGTAAGACATCTTAGAGAGTAATATAAATCATATCTTGTGACCTCACCTAACAGTTTAAGTTGTTGGGTTGAGATGGTTCTTTGACATGCTATCAGAACTTTAATGACTAAACGGTCACGCATTTGAATCTCATCATCCTCATTTATTTGATAAAAATTAAGCATAAGATAATGTGGGTCTATATAAGTTTCAAACTCAAAGGGCTTTTACTTGAGGGGGGTGTTAGAAAATAATATAAATCATATCTTGAAACCTCATCTAACAGTTTAAATTATTGAGTTAAAATGGTTTTTTGACAAGGAATAATATATGGCAGCAAGAATTGCATAACAGCAGCAATTACAAAAAGGAAAATAAAGTTGGAGCTGCTTTCTTTTTTTCTTCTTTTTTTCTTTTTCTCCTTTTTCAGTTACAAGGAAAGAGAAAGCTAGCCTTTAGGGAAGGGGCAGTGGGGATTTGATGTTTCCCCCCTTTTCAGCTGCTATCAGACTATGATGAAAATGATGTATCCTCAAATAAGTGTGAAAATGATGCTCCCTCTTAGAGCATATATATCCTTCGATCCTGTGCCATGTATTAAATGATCTGAACATGAATGGAAGATTTTGAGATTGCTTACAAAATCATTCACATTCAGTACCAATTTCAATGTCATGAGTCAATAACTAGTTGCACCAAATTGGTTACATGCAGAGAACATACATAGCCAAGATGATGTTATATAGGATTAGCTCAATATCTACAAGACAACTCGTGAGAATTGAACTCTTGAACTCTTGAAGATATGGTTGATCTTGAAGATATGGTTGATCTTCAAGATACTATTTATCAAGATAATGTCTATCTTGCAGATGCATTCAAATATTGTGTTGCCATATCAATACCTGTAAATCAGCTAATGTTGCTGATTCTTCTCCTTAATTGTAGACCTTCCTGCTGTATATGTTTTTCTGCTAGCAATAGAATAACATATGAGAATTTAGTATTTTGTTCTTCTTAATTTCTGCTTCATGTTTTCTATATGGTATCAGAGCAAATACTGATCCTTGTTTTCTAAAAACACTCAATCATCATGAGTGGAGAAATTCCCTCCAGCATATTCAAAGGTTCAACATCAAAAATAATGTATGAACACGACTCATCATCACCTTATTTCTTGAATTCTTCTGATAATCCAGGAGCAGTTCTTGTTTCTTGTCTTCTGAAAGGAGACAATTATCCAACATGGAGGCGTGCTATGATGAATGCTCTACGAGCCAAAAACAAGTTGAGCTTTGTTGATGGCTCTTTACTCAAACCAGAGGAGGATAACAAAGAAATTCAGGCCTAGGAAAAATGCAACTCAATGGTAATCTCTTGGATTTTTAATGCTTTAGCTTCAGAATTGCATGATAGTGTTGCCTATGTGGATTCAGCATATGAAATGTGGGGAGAATTGCAGGAACGTTTCTCTCAAGGAAATGTTCCACGTATTCATGAATTAAAAAGAGAGATTTGTCTGGCACAACAAAAGGATCTTACTGTAGCAGTCTACTACACCAAACTAAAAGGTCTTTGGGATGAGTTGTCAGCTTACTCTATTATCCCTTTATGCTCATGTGGTGCTGGAAAAGAAATCTGGGCAGAGAGGGAAACAGAAAAGGTTCATCAGTTTCTCATGGGACTGAATGATCAATATGGAATCATTCGGTCCCAAATACTAAACATGGAACCCTTTCCTTCAATTAACAAGGCTTATGCATTTGTAACCAAAGAAGAGAAGCAATTGGCCATTGCCTCAATTGGCCGTGATCAGCCGACAGAGACAGCAGCATTTACTGTCAAACCTTTCAGATTTCCAGCAAGGGATTTTGCAGGAGAACAGCAAAGAGGAGAGACAAACAAATTCAAATGTTCATATTGTGATAAACCTAGGCATTCCAAAGACAAATGTTTTAAGCTTGTTGGATATCCTTCAGGTTGGCAAAGCAGAGCAAAGACTTCAAATTTTACGAGACAGAACAAAAACTTCAAAAGGGAACCAGAACATGTTTCATCCAACAATGCCATTGCAGGGTCAAGTCAGCCTACGGGTAAAGGTTTTAATCTCACTCAAGAACAGTATGAACAGCTCATGTCCTTACTGCCCTCTACTAATCAGAATATAGCAAACTTTGTCGGTAAGGTCCCTCACTCATCTGATACTACAGATTGGATTCTAGATAGTGGTGCCTCTGAACATCTCACATGTGATGCACTTGTTGTCTCTGATACAAAAACACCTTCTCATTATTTGCCTGTTAAACTACCAAATGGAACATCAGTTCCTGTGCATTCTGTTGGTCAGATCCAACTGTCAAACATGACTTTAAATCATGTTCTTTATATACCATCTTTCAAATGCAATCTTCTTTCAATAAGCAGGTTGACAAAAGCACTACAATGTTCAGTCACATTTTTTCCATCTTTTTGTGTCTTACAGGACCTCAAATCGAAGAAACTGATTGGAATGGGTGAATTACGTGATGGCTTATACTACTTTCATGGGCTGCATTTACCTTTTGTCACAGCAGCATCACTTCCTTCTTCTTCCAACTTGTGGCATGAGCGGTTAGGACATATCTCATTTGATCGATTATCCTTAATTCCAGAATTATCTAGTGTGTCTTTTAAAAATTCAAACAATTGTTGTGATGTGTGTCATCGAGCTAAACAAACTCGAAATGTTTTTCCCTTAAGCAATAATAAATCTGATTTTCCTTTTGATATGATCCATTGCGACATTTGGGGACCATATAAAACACCATCTACGTCAGGTGCTCATTATTTTCTTACCATTGTAGATGATTGTTCTAGATGCACCTGGGTTTATCTTCTCAAACACAAGTCAGAAGCACAAAAATACTTTATTCAATTTCATGCTATGGTTAAGACTCAATTTAATCGGAGTATCAAAATAGTTAGGAGTGATAACGGTTTGGAATTTACTGCTGGTCATATGTTCAAATTCTTCTCTCAAAATGGTATTTCACACCAAACATCTTGTGTTGATACTCCACAACAAAATGGAATAGTAGAGCGGAAGCATCGTCACCTGTTAGAGGTTGCTCGTGCTCTACGATTCCAAGCCAATTTACCAATCAAATTTTGGGGTGAATGTGTCCTGACTGCAGCTTACTTAATAAATTATACTCCCACTCCTAAATTGTCTGGCAAAAGTCCTTATGAGATACTGTTTTCAAAACCCCCATCTTACTCACATTTACGTGTTTTTGGTTGTTTATGTTATGTGCATGATAAAAATCGATCTAATGATAAATTTGCTCCCCGATCTAAGACTTGTGTTTTCATCGGTTATCCTATGGGGAAAAAGGGATACAAAGTATGTGACATGGAATCACATAAAATTTTTACATCCCGCGATGTCATTTTCTATGAAAACAAATTCCCTTTTCAGTCTCATAATCCTTCAAAGGAATCAAATGTAGTTGTTCCTCTGCCTATTTTTGACTCCTTGGAGACATTAGACACCATGTTCCCGGATCATAGTCCACAAATTCAAACTTCTCCAGATAATCCGGATGCTGAAGCTGCACTGCCTACTGTCATTAATTCTAATCATCAGGTTGTTCCCTTGAACACCTCACGATCACAAAGACCTCGACGAGTTCCTTCCCATCTTGATGATTATGTGTGGCAGCTTCCTGGAATAGATGAGTCATCACAGCCCACATCTAATACAGTTTCTTTAGGTACTCTGTATCCCATAGCATGTCATTTGTCTTATGCTCGGTTTGCTCCATCTCATCAAATGTTCCTAGCTAATATTTTTGTTGTGAGTGAACCTAAAACCTTTTCCCAAGCTGTAACAGACCGACAATGGTGTGAAGCGATGAAACAAGAAATTTCTGCGCTAGAGCAGAATGCAACTTGGAGTTTAGTATCATTACCTTCAGAGAAGAAACCAGTTGGTTCTCGTTGGATATACAAACTGAAATACAAGTCAGATGGTTCCATTGAACGCTACAAAGCTCGGTTAGTAGCTCAAGGATATACACAGATTGAAGGATTGGATTATACTGAAACTTTTGCACCGGTTGCAAAATTGACCACTGTCAGATGTTTGTTGGCTGTTGCTGCTGCTAAGAATTAGGAATTACATCAACTAGATGTAAACAATGCATTCCTTCATGGGGAATTACATGAAGAAGTCTATATGATTCCTCCCCCAGGCTATCTGCCATCAGGTGACAATCGGGTATGCAAGCTTCATAAATCATTATATGGACTAAAGCAGGCTCCTCGTCAATGGTTTGAAAAGTTCTCCTTGTCCTTAAGAAAATTTGGATTCACACAATCCTCCAATGATCATTCACTTTTTACTCTGATTAAAGGTACATCTTTCCTTGCTCTCCTTGTCTATGTAGATGACATGGTTATTGCTGGAAATGATTTTTTGCAAATTCAGAAACTCAAGCATTATCTCAGCTCATGCTTCTCCATCAAAGAGCTTGGCACACTTAAGTATTTTATTGGCTTAGAGTTGGCTCGTTCTCCTCAAGGAATATCTCTCTGCCAACGCAAATATACTCTTGATTTATTAAAAGAAACTGCTATGGCAGGCAGTAAGCCAGCTGCTTTTCCCATTCCTCAACAGCATCGACTGTCTTTAGACTGTGGAGAACCTTTACAAGATCCGAGTCAATATCGTCGCTTGATTGGACGTCTTATTTATCTTACAATTTCTCGACCAGATATCACTTATGCAGTGCAATTTCTCAGTCAATTCATGCAAAAACCGTGTCAGCCACATCTTGATGCTGCCTATTATGTTCTTCGTTACTTGAAGAGTTCTCCTGGTCAAGGCCTTTTCTTTCCATCAAACAGTGATTTTCAGATCAAAGCTTATTGTGATGCCGACTAGGCAAGTTGTCCCATGACTAGACGATTGGTTACTGGTTATTACATTTTCCTTGGTGATGCTCCTATATCGTGGAAGTCCAAGAAATAGCCCACAGTGTCACGTTCCTCTGCTGAATCAGAATATCGCTCTATGGCTGCCACCACTAGTGAACTGATATGGTTACATAGTCTACTTGCTGATCTTTCTGTGCCTCATTCTCAACCAATGTTTTTGCACTGCGATAATCAATCCGCTTTACACATTGCTGCTAATCTCGTGTTTCATGAGCGCACTAAACACATCCAGATCGACTGCCACTTCATTCGTGAGCACTTACAATCTGGCATCATTGCTACACAATAAGTTTCAACGCACTTTCAATTAGCAGATATCTTAACTAAAGCGTTGGGACGTGATCGATTTCATTTTCTTCTTGTTGACCAAGAATGACTCTAGAAGCAAAATAAAATCTCAGCAAAATCTAAGTTTGTTTACAGTTATTAGAGTTTGTTTCTTGTTGCTAGTCTAATGGCTATTTTTATTCCATGTAACAGAAAATCAGATATCCTAGGAGAATATCTTGCAATTCTGTTTTTCCTTATTGTATAAATAATCGTATTGAAATTCAATAAAATGTGTGTTCTGCTGCAACTACAATATAAAACTTTTGTTTTCTCTTCAATATATACAACAAATTGGTATCAGAGCTGATTTTCTTAAGGGACTTGTGAGATTGAGAGATCCTAAACACAAACACTTGTGAGATTGAAAGAGCCTAAACACAACCTTCAAATACTTTTCATCTAAACACAACACAACCAATATGAACTCAGAAATGCCATTTACTGCAGTTGCACCTCCAGTATTTGATGGGATCAATTATCAAGTATGGGCTGTTAGAATGGAAGCCTATCTTGATGCTCGTGATCTATGGGAAGCAGTTGAACAAGTATATGAAGTGCCAACTCTGCCAGACAATCCAACAGTTGCACAAATCAAAAATCACAGAGAGAAGAAGCAGAGAACATCGAAAGCAAAAGCAACTCTGTTTGCAGCAGTCTCACCTACCATTTTTTACAGAATAATGACTCTCAAAACAGCAAAGGAAATCTGGGATTTTCTGAAAGGAGAATACGAAGGAAATGAGAGAATCAAAGGGATGCAGGTGCTAAACTTAATCCGAGAGTTTGAGTTACAAAAGATGAAAGAATCAGAAACAATCAAGGAATATTCTAACAAACTTCTCAGCATTGTTAACAATGTAAGACTTCTTGGCACTGATTTTTCTGATTCTAGAATTGTTCAAAAAATTCTAGTAACAATTCCAGAGAAGTTTGAGACAACAATCTCATCTTTAGAAAATTCTAAAGATCTGTCAAGCATTACCTTGGCAGAGTTGTTGAATGCACTACAAGCACAAGAGCAAAGGAGGCTGATGAGGCAAGAAAGAACTGTAGAGGGTGCATTCTTTGTCAAATCTCAAAACAACCGTGATGGTAAGAGCAGAAAAAAACAGAACAACAAGTTTGGAGGCTCTGCATTCAACACCAGAAACAATAAAACCAACAACATTCAAAGCTTTCCTCCCTGCCCTCACTGCAATAAAAACAATCATCCTCAGAATAAATGCTGGTGGAGTCCTAATGCACGTTGTTTTAAGTGTGGTCAGTTAGGGCACATGGAAAAGATATGCAAGACTCAACAACAACAAACTGAAGCCAAAGTTGCCGATGATCAACATCAGGAGGAGCATTTGTTTGTGGTTTCATGTTTAGCCACAAATAAATTCACAGAAAATTGGCTCATTGACAGCGGCTGTACAAATCACATGACTCATGATGGAAAGCTCTTCAAAGAGCTTGATAGAAATATTATTTCCAAAGTCAAGATTGGAAATGGAACTCACTTGAAAGTAGAAGGCAAAGGAACAGTAGCCATTGAAACACACTCAGGTTTTAAATTAATTTCAGATGTACTATATGTTCCTGAAATTAATCAAAACTTGTTAAGTGTTTCCCAGTTGCTGGACAAAGGTCATAAAGTGCTGTTTGAAGATAAAAGTTGTGTGATTGAAGATGCTGAGGGCATAGAAGTCTTCAATATTCAAATGAAAGGCAAAAGTTTTGTGCTGGATTTTAAAGAAGAGCAGGCTGCTGTACACAAGGAAGTCAATAATTCATTGCTTTGGCACAAGAGAATGGGGCATTATCGTTATGAAGCATTATTTTTCATGGAAAAGAACAACATGGTGAAAGGCTTGCCCAAATTAGAAAAAGATATTCCAACATGTGCTGCCTGTCAATATGGAAAGCTGTCAAGACTTCCATTTCAACAAAGCAAAGCCTGGAGAGCTACACAGAAGTTGCAACTAATTCACACAGATGTTGGAGGACCAATGAACACATCATCTCTAAATGGCAGTAAGTACTATGTTGCCTTTATTGATGATTATTCCAGAATGTGTTGGATTTACTTTATGAAATTCAAAGCTGAAGTTGCCAACATATTTGGAAAGTTCAAAGCATGGATTGAAACTCAAAGCAATTGCAAAATTCAGGTAATCAGATCCGATAATGGAACTGAATACACTTCTGAAAAATTTAACAGATTTTGTGAAGATGCAGGCATTGAACACCAACTTACAGCACCATATTCTCCACAACAAAATGGTGTTGTGGAAAGAAAAAACAGAACAGTGATGGAGATGACGAGATGCTTGCTACATGATAAAGGACTGCCTAAGAAATTCTGGGCTGAGGCAGCTAATACATCAGTATTCTTGTTGAATAGATTGCCAACAAAAGCCCTGCAGACAAGGACTCCATTTGAAGCCTGGTTTGGCTACAAACCAAAGCTAATTAATCTGAAGATATTTGGTTGTTTATGTTTCTCTTATATTCCTCAAAATAAGAGAGACAAACTGGACAAGAAGGCTGAAGCTGGGATTTTTGTAGGCTACAGTGTTGTTGCAAAAGCCTACAGAATCTATATACCTCAAAGAAACAAAGTGATCATCAGTAGGGATGTTCAGTTTTTTGAATCTGACAGCTGGGATTGGAAAGATGAGAAGCAGATTGAAGATCAAGATCAGAAGAATGAAATAGATGATGTACCTGTGAGAGGAACCAGAACTCTTGTTGACATTTATCAAAGATGCAATGTTGCTGCAATAGAACCTGCAAATTATGAAGAAGCTGCAACTGATCAGAAATGGTTAGATGCAATGAAGGAGGAGCTAAAGATGATTGAAAAGAATCAAACGTGGGAATTGGTGGACAGACCTCAACAAAAAAAAAGCCATAGGAGTCAAATGGATTTTCAGGACCAAATTGAATTCTAATGGTTCTGTGAATAAATACAAGGCAAGGCTGGTTGTCAAGGGATATGCTCAGATGTTTGGGGTGGATTTCTCTGAAATATTCGCTCCAGTTGCAAGGATGGATACAATAAGGATGCTGCTGGCACTTGCTGCACAAAAAGGCTGGACTTTACATCAAATGGATGTAAAGTCAGCTTTTTTGAATGGTTACTTGGAGGAAGAAATCTTTGTTGAACAACCTGAAGGTTTTTCTATTGCAGAACAAGAGAATCAGGTATATCAACTAAAAAAAGCCTTATACGGCTTAAAGCAGGCTCCAAGAAGCTGGTACAGCAGGATTGATGCTTACTTGCAGAACTTAGGCTTTATAAGAAGTCTAAGTGAATCTACTCTTTACGTAAAAGGAGCTGAAGGACAGATACTTGTTGTATCTCTTTATGTTGACGATTTGCTGATAACAGGAAGCTGTAGAGAGCAAATTGACAAGTTTAAAGAAGAGATGAAGTCTGTTTTTGAAATGACAGACCTTGGAGGGATGACATTCTTTCTTGGCATGCAAATATTTCAAACACAAAATGAAATATTTCTGTGTCAGCACAAATATGCAAAGGAAATTCTCAAGAAGTTCAACATGGAACAATGCAAGCCAACTACAACACCAATGAATCAAAAGGAGAGGTTCTGCAAGGAAGATGGAGCTGGAAAAGTGGATGAAAAGCTATACAGAAGCCTAATAGGTTGTCTAATGTATTTGACAGCAACCAGACCAGACATCATGCATGCTGTAAGTCTATTATCTAGATATATGCATTGTGCAAGTGAAATTCATTTTCAAGCAGCAAAGAGAATTCTCAGATACATAAAAGGCACAGCTGATTATGGGATCAAATTCAGTCAAGTTGGAGAATTAAATCTTCATGGTTACTCTGATAGTGACTGGGCAGGAAACATTGATGACATGAGAAGCACCTCTGGTTATTGCTTCAGCTTTGGTTCAGGTGTTTTTTCATGGAGCTCAAAGAAACAAGAAATTGTTGCCCAATCTACAGCAGAAGCTGAATACGTTGCTGCCACTGCCTCTGCAAACCAAGCAGTTTGGATAAGGAAACTATTGGCAGATTTGAATCTGAAGCAAAATGAAAGCACACAACTGTTTGTGGACAACCAAGCTGCAATATCAATCTCAAATAATCCAGTATTTCATGGAAGGACAAAACATTTCAAGATTAAATTTTTCTTTCTGAGAGAAGTTCAACAAGAAGGAGAAGTAAAGCTGCTTTACTGCAAAACAGAGGAACAACATGCAGACATCTTAACAAAAGCACTTCCTAAGCTCAAGTTTGAGTATTTGAGACAGAAGTTGGGAGTTTGCAGCTTCAGAGTCAAGGAGGAGAATTGTTGACCAAGAATGACTCTAGAAGCAAAATAAAATCTCAGCAGAATCTAAGTTTGTTTACAGTTATTAGAGTTTGTTTCTTGTTGCTAGTCTAATGGCTATTTTTATTCCATGTAACAGAAAATCAGATATCCTAGGAGAATATCTTGCAATTCTGTTTTTCCTTATTGTATAAATAATCGTATTGAAATTCAATAAAATGTGTGTTCTGCTGCAACTACAATATAAAGCTTTTGTTTTCTCTTCAATATATACAACACTTCTTCGCAAGTTGGGCATTCAGAATCTTCATGCTCCACCTTGAGGGGGGATCTTGAAGATATGGTTGATCTTCAAGATACTATTTATCAAGATAATGTCTATCTTGCAGATACATTCAAATATTGTGTTGCCATATCAATACCTGTAAATCAGCTAATATTGCTGATTCTTCTCCTTAATTGTAGACCTTCCTGCTATATATATTCTTCTGCTAGCAATAGAATAACATATGAGAATTCAGTATTTTGTTCTTCTTAATTTCTACTTCATGTTTTCTATATGAACACAAAGCCAAAGCAGCGAAAGGAGGATAATGGTTCTTTCCAGATTTTCCGTTCTTTCAATACTTGCAGTTCTTGTGTTAACACCATCTCGGATGGGTTCACTTCCAATTCAGGATCAGGATAGATTTCTACAGTGTCTCTCTAGAAATTCTGAATCGTCCATTCCTTTTTCCACTGTCTTGTATTCTCCTATTAACTCTTCCTTCACCGCTATTTTACGTTCTTCTGCTCAAAACCTCAGGTTTACATTGCCTTCCCTGCCGAAACCTGAGTTTATCTTTACTCCTTTGGAAGAATCTCACATTCAAGCTGCTGTAATTTGCTCAAAACAGCTTGGAATCCACCTTAGAGTCCGCAGTGGAGGCCATGACTATGAGGGAATCTCTTATGTTTCTGAAACTGATACACCTTTCGTTGTTGTTGACATTGCTGAGCTTCATTCTATTAGTGTTGATATCGACAATAATAGTGCATGGGTTCAGGCAGGTGCCACAAATGGTGAACTCTACTACAGAATTGCTGAGCAAAGCACAACTCATGGCTACCCGGCTGGTACCTGCACAAGTTTAGGTATTGGTGGGCACATTACAGGAGGTGCATATGGCTCCATGATGAGAAAATATGGGCTTGCTGCAGACAATGTCATTGATGCGCGTATAATTGACGTTCATGGAAGAGTTCTTGATCGACAAACTATGGGAGAAGATCTATATTGGGCAATTAGAGGAGGTGGAGGAGGCAGCTTCGGAATAATTACTGCTTGGAAGGTAAAATTGGTTCCAGTACCATCAACTGTGACTATATTTACAGTTACCAAATCCTTAGAGCAAGCTGCTACTAAGCTCTTATTTAGATGGCAACAGGTTGCTGATAAACTTGACGAGGATCTCTTCATCAGAGTCAATATACAGACAGTTAATGTCAGTAACAAAGGTGGAAGGACTATAACGACTTCCTATGATGCCTTGTTTCTTGGTGATGCGAACAGACTTCTCCAAGTAATGCGAGAAAGCTTTCCTGAACTGGGTTTGGCAAGACAGGACTGTATCGAAACAAGCTGGATCAATTCTACTGTATATCTTGGTGGCTACACCATCAATACATCTCCTGAAGTTTTACTTTAAAGAAGAAATATATTGAAGCACTACTTCAAAGCCAAGTCAGACTTTGTTAGACAACCTATACCTGAAAGTGCTCTCAAAGGATTATGGGAAATAATGTTAGAAGAAGACAATCCAGCTATAGTTCTTACCCCTTATGGTGGAAACATGGGCAAAATTTCCGAATCTCAGACTCCTTTCCCTCATAGAAAAGGTACCTTGTTCATGATCCAGTACTTGGCCAATTGGCGAGATGCGAAAGAAAATGTTAGAAAACATACCGATTGGACTAGGATGGTTTACAGGTACATGAAACCTTATGTTTCCATGTTTCCAAGACAAGCATATGTCAATTACCGGGACCTTGATTTGGGAATAAACAAGGAGACTAAGACAAACTTTCCAGAAGCAAGTGTTTGGGGCACTAAGTACTTCAAGGATAACTTCTACAGACGGTACGGGTGAAGACCAAAGTTGATCCTGACAACTTCTTCAGGCATGAACAGAGCATCCCAACTCTTCCACATCATATGAGGAAAAGAAATTGAAGAGATATTGGTCAAGGACAGAGAAAGGTTCCTTGGAGGATCACAGTAGTGTCTAGTTTCTGACCTCAATTTTCTTTCAACAGTTTATCTTTCTAGATTATGTTAAATAAAAGTTGTTGATGCTGCATTAAGATGTTGCAAGAAAGTACTTACTCGATATGATTTTAGTGATGTTGAACTTTTCTATGTTGCATAATGCTTATAGTATGAATATTATCACCAAAGAAAAAAAAAATAGAACTGTTAAACATTGTAAAAACAATGAGATAATTAAACATTTAATGCATTAAATGTGTGATTAGAAAATATGAAATTCCTTAGATTTTGTACCACTCCTATAATTATATTATATCAGTAATGTCATAAGTCAATGTCTCATTGCACAAATCAGATAAAATAAGATAATGCAGAGTAATAATATATGCTAAGATAATGTCAGGATTAGTTAGCTCAACTTCAGGGTCAACTATTCACAATTCCTCTATAAGAAAACCATCTGAAACTTCAATTCTGAACAAGCCAAAGCAAGAAAATCAAGCAAAATGGTGCGCTCAACTTCTTCCATTCCTTCAATTCTTCTGTCCATCCTACACCCATCTCCGTTTATAGTTTCGCTTCCAATTCAGGACAGTTTTCTAAAGAGCCTGTCAAGAAATTCAGAATCAGCCTTTCCTTTTTCCACTATCTTGTAAACTCAAGAAAACTCTTCATTCACTACTGTTTTACATTCTTCTGCTCAAAACATCAGGTTTACGTTGCCTTCCGTACCAAAACCTGAGTTTATCTTCACTCCTCTGAAAGAATCTCTCATCCAAGATGCCATTATTTGCTCTAACAAGCTTGGAATTCACCTTAGAGTCCATAGTGAAGGTGACGACTATGAGGGACTCTCTTATACCCTTTGATGAGTAGTTTAGGGTATAAATATTCGAGGGATATTTTTGGTCTTTTCATATATTAATTAATGATAAGTTTTAATTGGTTTGATTTTTTTAATTCAGGTATTTCTAATGTTATATATGTAGCTTTATTTTTCAAGTAATGATTTTATTAATCAATGCATATATTTTTAACATATTAAAAAGAATTGGAAAAAAAAAGACGTAGTAGAATGGTAGAATTTATTATTATTATTATTATTATTATATATAAGGGTAAAATCCATTAAAAAACTAAGTACAGGGGGTAAACAAGTTATTAACCCATTGTTATTAGTTAAATACAAGTCCACAGTAAATTGTAAACTGTCTCTAGGTCCACAATGAAAAGTATACCTTTATGCTACCATGGCTTGCTATAGTTTTTATTTCTTTATTTATTTTTCATGTTAAAAAGAAAGGGATAGCCTTGGTGGTACGTAGAGCAATGCGGATCCGATTTTTCCCCTATTTAGCTTCTCGAAAAGTATGAAAGCACAATCTTAGAGAATATATTTCTTTCATCAAAAGCATGTAGATTGGATTAGAACAATCACAAGTGTAGTGTTTTGTATTAAAAGATAGGAAATGGCAACAAAGCCCTTGGTGGTTTAAAGTGTGGGTATAAATGAATGAGGGGTAGTGTGGTAATTAGATAAACATAATAAATATAAATAGAAGAAAAAAAAACAAAAGAGGGATCTGAAAATTTGAGAGAGAATCGGCAGGAGAGAGAAGGGAGAAAGAAGAAGAAGAGAAAAGAGGAAAATTAGAAGGGAAATAGAAAGGAATTGAAGGGAATAAGTTTAAAGTTTAAAGGTAAGATTTAAGTTGTTAAATGTATAAATGTGTATTATTGAGCTCTTAATTTTGGTTTTGATAAATGTTAGGGTTTTGAAAATTTATGTTTTGGGTTTAATTGATGAATTAAATTGAATGTTATAAGGTTGATTGTTATGGGTAATTGATTAATGAGTTGATTATGGAAGATTGTGATGATTTTGAGTTATGAATTGTGTAAATGGTGAATGTTGAGTTAGAAATTTGGCAAGAGCAGTAGGTAATCTGCGAGAATTCTGGGTGTGAGGTTGAAGATGATAAAATTTCAATTTGGTCCCTCAATTTTGGAAAATTACAGTTTAGTCCCCAAACTTTGGAAAATTAAAAATTGGTCCCTGGAGCATATTCCGAGATTCTGAACAGAATAAAATATGAATTATGGGCAGAATTACTGTATAGATATGAAAATTTAACACTTTCAATTTGGTCCTTCAATTTGACAAAAATTACAATTTGACCCTAAAAATTTGGTAAAATTCCAGAATGGTCCTTGAAGTATAATGAGATGATCTGGACAGAAATGAGGACTAATTATGGTCAGAATTTCAGTATAGTAATGGATTTATGATATTTTTAGTTTGGTCCTTCAATTTGACAAAAATTACAATTTGACCCTAAAAATATGATAAATTCCAGATTAGTCCCTAGCTGTAATATTAGCTTTTGCAGATTGGTTTGATGAATAATTGAGGGTTATTTAGTGAATTATTATGAATTTTATTATTTGTTTTATTATGGATTAGATTTCGGGAAAACCGTTAGATTCTGGGTTTTTAGAAAAATAACTAGTTTAGTCTAAATGTATATAGGGTTATGGAATATACCCTTAGATAAGTGTATTAAATAGGTTATATATTCCTTTGAGTTATTCTTGAATATGCCTCCTTTGTATTCAGATAATCCTGATATTCTACCGGTAGGACGTCAGTAGGATTTTCTTCAATATTTGCTTTTGACTTCTGTTTGCTTTCGAGTCAGATGAGTGGATAATTTTCCATATGCATGAGAAATATTATAAATATTTGATTTGTTAATATGAATTGGATCATGCTTCTTCATAATATATATGTTGATTATTATCCTTGTTATGATCAAGCATGATCAATTATTGAATCTGAATTCTTGATATGAACCAGTATATATTTGAATTGACTTCTGAATTGATAGCTCCTCATTTGATTGATGTCATGAGTTGAGCCTTGAGATATGAATATGTCTGTTTGATTATGATTATGAACCTATGGTATGTCAGTCAGAATACCCATGCTAACAGGGTAGTGTTAGTCTTTGTGCACATCGCATCTGAACCCTAGTTGGTCGGGGGAGTCACCAACCTGTGTGGACTGATCATTCCATAGTACGGAGTCTCATGCTCATTGCATTTTGATTTTCTGACGAGCTTTACCTTCTGATTTTCTTGTTATGGCCTATTTGAGAAACCTTCCTATAAGAACCTAGAGCCATACTTGTATATATATTTCTCATTGTTGTATTACCTCGTTTGTGTATATTGAACGTTATCTACTCACTGAGTTGTTGAACTCACCCTCTCATTATTTATCCTTTTCAGGCTTATAGCTTGATAGCAGGTCATTTTTGTTGGACCTTCAGAACCTGCTCTTTGGTTGTACTTTGTACCTTTCCTTTATGTCTAGTTAGTGCTCCAAAACTCTAAACTTATATAAACTCTTGTATTAAGACAAATTCAATTATATTATGAAGTTGATTTTGTTATTAATGCTGCGTTGAACTCTGATTGAGTTAGGATAAGTTTGTATGTAAGTTTGGGTTCGCATAGATATGGAACCTTAGAGGGGAACCTTGCCTATGTGCCGGTCATAGATCCGGGAATCGGGTCGTGACAACAAGTGCATGAAACCTCATGTTTCCAAGAATCCAAAGGGATGCATATGCATATTCCTTACACGATTGAAGCAAGTGTTTTTGGTACTTCAGGAGACCTTCTACAGATTGGTACAGTTGAAGACCAAAGTTGATCCTGGGAACTTCAGGCATGAACTGGGTGTCTCGATTTTTCGACTTCATACAGAAATTGATCATGGCCAGTAAAAGGTTTCTAGGATGATCACATTTGTCAATTGTGTCTAGATTGGAGTAGTGACATGAATTTATTTCAATAGTTAATTTTTTTTTTCTTGTCGCAAGAAAAGTATGTAAATCATCAGTATGAATTTTAGTGATGTTGAACATTTCAATCATGCAGAAGTTTCTTATTTCAAAAGTCAAATGTTGCTGGTGTGAATCTTATGAATGTTAACAGTAGAGAATATTCTGTAGGTAAATTAAAAAATTCTGATAGTGGTTAAATACGCCTGGTTGGAAAAATTTGAGATTGCTGACAATATTGATCATTCAGATTCATAATCCAAAAGTCAAATTCTGAATGGACAAAAGCATCTAGGACAAGATAACTCAACTTCCGGGTCAAATTTCACAGCTCCACTATAAGATAACTTTGTGAACAACAATCTTGAAACAGCAAGCAAATCAGGAAAATGGTGTCTTCAAGATCTTCCATTCTTTCGATGCTTCTGTTCCTCCTCCTAACTCAATTTGTAGTTTCACTTCATCTTCAGGATAGGTTACTAAAATGTCTCTCTAGAAATTCTGAATCATCCTTTCCTTTCTCCACTGTCTTGTATGCTCCAAACAACTCATCATTCAATAGTATTTTACTATCTACTGCTCAAAACCTCAGGTTTACGCTGCCTTCAGTACCGAAACCTGAGTTAATCTTCACTCCTTTGAAAGAATCTCACATCCAAGCTGCGGTTATTTGCTCAAAGAAGCTTGAGATTCACCTTAGAGTCCGTAGTGGAGGCCATGACTATGAGGGACTCTCTTATGTATCTGAAATTGAGAGACCTTACATAGTTGTCGACCTTGCCAAGCTCCGATCCATTAGCGTTGATATTGAGGATAACAGTGCGTGGGTTCAGGTGGGTGCCACGAATGGTGAACTTTACTACAGAATTTCTGAGAAAAGCAAAACTCATGGCTTCCCAGCTGGTACTTGCTCAAGTTTAGGTATGGGGGGGCACATTTCTGGGGGTGCATATGGTGCCATGTTGCGAAAATATGGCCTTGGAGCAGATAATGTCGTTGATGCACATATAATTGATGTTCATGGAAGACTTCTTGACCGAAAATCCATGGGCGAAGATCTTTTTTGGGCCATCAGAGGAGGTGCAGGGGGCAGCTTCGGAATCGTCACTGCCTGGAAGGTAAAATTGGTTTCTGTACCATCGACGGTGACAGTATTTACAGTTACTAAGACATTAGAACAAGGTGCAACTAAGATCCTTTATAGATGGCAAGAAATTGCTGATAAACTAGACGAGGATCTTTTCATCAGAGTACTCATTCAGACAGCTAACGCCACCTCCCAAGGTAAAAGAACTATTGCTACCTCTTACAATGCCTTGTTTCTTGGTGATGCCACCAGACTTCTTCACATAATGCACCACAGCTTCCCTGAATTAGGTTTGGCCCGACAGGATTGTATTGAAACAGACTGGATCAATTCTACCGTATACCTTGCTTTCTTCCCAAATAATACTCCTCCTGAAGTTTTACTTCAACGGAGGAATATAGTCAAGCTATTCTTCAAAGCCAAGTCGGACTACGCCAAAGAACCCTTACCTGAAACTGCACTTGAAGGGTTATTGGATCTTATACTGGAAGAAGAGCTTCCTACAGTAGCATTTACTCCTTATGGTGGAAAGATGAGTGAAATTTCTGAGTCTCAGATTCCTTTCCCTCATAGAAAAGGTATCCGGTTCATGATTTTGTACTCGGCCAATTGGCAAGATGCAAAGGAAAATGTTACGAAGCATGTAGATTGGACCAGGAAGGTTTACAAGTACATGCAACCTTATGTTTCCAACCATCCAAGGGAAACATATGTCAATTACAGGGATCTTGATTTGGGCATAAACAAGAGGACTAACACAAGCTTTACAGAAGCAGGTACTTCCTGGGGTCTTAAGTACTTCAAGAATAACTTCCACAGATTGGCATTTGTGAAGGCCAAAGTTGATCCTGACGACTTCTTCTGGCATGAGCAGAGCATCCCACCTCTTCCATTTCACATGAGATGAAGAATTGGAGAGATATTAAGCTATTATATTTTTTTTACTCGCATGTTCAATTTCCATATTGTATTCTGATTGAATCAATGTTTTGAGGTTATTTAGCAATTTGACAGAAACAAATCCCTGCCTTGTTGCCCAATTTCATATTTTATTGTTCATTTCAAAAACAAGTTTGCTTGTTATCTCTTCTGTCTAATCCATTTGGTGAAGTAATTGACTAAACTGAAATCGATAGGGGATGTTAAACAGCGGCATTGAAAATCTTGTTGGACTTTATACTGATATGTCCAGATAAGAATAAATATGATTAGTATTATATTTGATCTTTATATTGTCAAATTATTGTCTACAATAAGCTACCAGATGCCAATTATTGTCAAACTTTGAACTTTATATAATATATTCTGGCACTGGAGTGTCAAAACATATGATTTTGTCGGCGTTTCTTCAATAAGCTAAACCAACATACAAGGCACGAACGCCTTGCAAGATAACAGTGCTGGGGTTGACGCTGGGGCGACAGTTAGTGAATTGTATTATAGGGTTGCTGAGAAAAATCCTGTGCATGGATTTCCAGCAGGAATTTGTCCTGCAGTTGGTGTTGGTGGGCATTTGTGTGGAGGCGGGTTCGGTACCATGTTGAGAAAATATAGCCTAGCTTCTGACCATATTCTTGATGCTCACATAGTTGATGTGAATGGAAGAGTTCTTGATAGAAAATCAATGGGAGAGGATCTGTAATGGGCTATTAGAGGAGGTTGGGGAGCAAGTTTTGGGGTCATCCTTCCCTGGAAGGTGAACCTTGCTTATGCTCCGACAACTTTAGTACTGTATTCAGTGTTGGCAAGACACTATATCAAGAAGCGACAAGGCTTGTTCACGAGTGTAAACTATTAAATAATATTTATTTAGTCTTATTTATTAAGGATAGAATAGTATTTTCAGTTTAACCTATATATAATTTTTTTGTATTTAGGTTAACTCTAAGCACTCATAATAAATACATTATTGAGAATTCTAGCCTCCTTTTTCTGTTTGATTTGAATTATTTCTACATGATATCAGAGCTGGTTTAATGGAACGAGATTTAATCTCAAACACAGCTTTCACGGATCCAGCTGGTTTTAATTTATTTTTTTTAGTGATATTTTGTCTTCCGCTTCTACAAAATATGGTATTTCGTCTTTCCTTTAACTTCTGCAATTTGGTATTTATGTTCTGTCTTTGCAATTGTTTTGGTATTTCGTCTTCTGTAATTTGGTATTTGTGTTCACTTTCTACAATTTGTGTTGTGTTTTGGAGTAATCGTATAATTTGAAGAAGATATTTGTTGAGTATCTGTGATATATGTTTAGTTTCTGCAATCTGGTACTTTGTCTTTCACTGCTTTTGCATTTTGGTTCTCCTTGTTTGTTAATTATGTCTATCGAAAGAGATGATTCGCTTCAGTCTGTGAATGTGAGGTTAGATATAAAGATTTATTCATATTGGAGTTATGTAATGAGAAATTTCCTTAAGGGTAAGATGTGGGGCTATGTTAGTGGAACTTATATGATACCTAAGAATACTGAAGAGGGGGATGCTGTTTTAATAGATACAGGGGAAACAAACAATGCAAAGATCATTATTTGGATCAACAATTATGTTGAGCATTCGATAAGTACGCAGTTGGCGAAGTATGAGACAGCAATGAAGGATTTAGGTTCTCTTCGATATTTTCTGGGTATTGAAATAGCTTACTAACCTAAAGGTTACCTTCTTTCTCAATCTAAATATATTGCAGATATTATTGAGCGAACTAGACTTACTGATAACAAAACTGTAAACACTCCCATTGAAGTTAACGCAAGGTACTCTTCTTCTGATGGTTTACCTTTGGTGGATCCTACTTTATACCGTACTATTGTTAGGAGCTTGATATATCTCATCATTACTCGTCCAGATATTGCATATGTTAGTCAGTTTGTTGCTTCTCCTACTATTGTTCACTGGGTAGTTGTTCTTCGTATTTTGTGATATCTTCAGGGTACAGTTTTTCAGAGTCTTTTCCTTCTATCCACCTCTTCCTTGGAGCTACGTGCATACTCTGATGCTGATCATATAGTGATCCCACAAATCGCAAGTCTGTTACCAGGTTCTGTATTTTTTTAGGTGATTCTCTTATTTCTTGGAAGAGCAAGAAACAATCTATTATTTCTCAATCATCCACCGAAGCATAATATCATGTCATGGCATCTACTACCAGAGATTGTTTGGTTACGTTGGCTACTTGCTAATATAGAAGTTTCATTTTCTCATCCTACTCTTATGTATTGTGACAACCAGAGTTCTATTTAGATTGCTCACAACTCGGTTTTTCATTAGTGAACTAAGCACATTGAAATCGATTGTCATCTTACTCGTCATCATCTCAAGCATGGCACCACTACTTTGCCTTTTGTTTCTTCTTCCTTGCAGATTACAGATTTCTTTACCAAGGCGCATTCCATTTCTCATTTTTTTTTCTAGTTGGCAAACTCACAATACGGCAGTTACAAGCATCGAGAGTTTGAAAGGACATATTAAATAATATTTATTTAGTCTTATTTATTAAGAGTAAAATAATATTTTCAGTTTAATCTATATATAATTTTTTTGTATTTAGGTTAACTTTAAGCACTCATAATAAATATATTATTGAGAATTTTAGCCTTCTTTTTCTGTTTGATCTGAATTTTTTCTACATAAACATATGGGGCCAAATCTCGAAGAAAATTTGTTCATCAGGGTTATTATAGAAGCTGTTGGAGATGCAAGAAAAGGGAACAGAACAATCCATGCTACTTTTAAGCACTCTTTGTTTCTTGGAAGAACTGATCAGCTTCTTGAATAATGTTTTCCTTGACTTGGGCTTCAAGAGTATAGATTGTACTGAAATGAGCTGGATTGAGTCTATCCTTTACTTTTCAGGGTACCCTAAAGAGGAAACTATAGAAGCCCTTATAAATATAGCAGATTTTATTGAGCACCCTACAGCAGAACCTGTTTTGAAAAAGTTAAGGAACTGGTGTTTGGAAGAGGAGAAGCCAATATTAATCAGGGACGGAAGAATGGAGGAAATATCCGAATCAGAAACTTCATTTCCATATAGAGAAGCTATTCTGTACAGCATATAGTTTGGTCAAGTCATGTCATCAAATTGGATAAGGTACATATACGAGAGCATGACTTCTTACATGTCTAGGAATCCCAGACTTGAAAATCAAATAAGGGAGCATACTTGCTTAAGCACTAGATCATCCTTAAAAATTAATAAATTTGAAAGATGTTGATGGTTCCTAAACTCCAACCTCTAAGAATTTTTATTTAGAGGATTTAAACTAAAAAAGTATTTTCAAACAAGCTTTGATATAATCGAAGGCAGGCCCTTTTCATGTCTTAAATGCCCCATCCATGCTAAGATTAGTGTATAATGGAACGATAATATTGAGAAAACTTGGGGTGATGGCCCTTGTCGTATAGACAAACACCTTCTCCACAATGCATGTGAACATGACAACAGTCTCTTCTAATTGCCGAACGAAGTAAAAATTACAAAATGCAGTTGATGTGGAGAGCCTGAAATCTCTAATCAGGGTATCAGTGGTGTCTTCACGTAAATATTTGCTAGTAACAAACGGCCTCTCACAATATCCCTAGTTGACAGTCAAATATAGACCATAAATACCCAAGATGGTAACCCCAGAAGTTAGGAAAAATGAATCACATTGTTCTTGTTTCTCTTTTGCTTTCAGTTTCATGGGCAACTTGTAGTAATAAAATCCATGAAAACTTCATACAATGCATGTCAACTGAGTTCAATGCCTATACTAAATCCTTTCAAACCATATTCACTCCTCAATCCCCTTTGTATTCATATATCTTGCAATCATCTAAACAAAATTTGAGATGGTTGAACTCAACATCAAAGCCTCATCTCATCATTACTCCATTTCATGAGTCTGAAATCCAGGCAGTAATTCTTTGTAGCAAGAAGCAAGGGTTACAAGTTAGAGTTCGAAGCGGTGGCCATGACTATGAAGGTTTATCTTTTCTATGCAAGACACCATTCATCATCATTGATCTTGTCAATCTTAGAGGGATTGAGATTGATATTGAAGATGAAACAGCATGGGTTCAAACTGGTGCAACACTTGGTGAGCTTTATTATGCTATTGCAAAGAAAAGTAGAGTTCATGGATTCCCAGCAGGATTATGCCCTACTGTAGGTGTTGGTGGACACTTTACTGGAGGTGGGTTTGGTATCTTGTTAAGGAAATATGGCCTTGCTGCAGATAATGTCATTGATGCTTACTTGATTGATGTGAATGGGAGGATTCTTGATAGACAAGGCATGGGAGAAGACTTGTTTTGGGCTATTCGAGGGGGTGGTGGAGCAAGCTTTGGAATCATACTGTCATGGAAGATCAAGCTGACTCAGGTTCCACCAACTGTGACTGTATTCACTGTGCCAAAAACTATTGAACAAGGTGCCACCAAGCTTGTCCATAGGTGGCAATACATTGCAGGTAAACTACACGAAGATCTCTTCATCAGAATCGTCATTCAGAATGTTGGAGGAGAGAGTACTTCAAACAAGAAGACAGTGGAAGCTTCCTTCAACTCACTGTTTCTTGGAAGCATCGACAGACTAATCACCTTGATGAATGACAGTTTCCCTGAGTTGGGATTGGTACCTGAAAATTGCACAGAAATGAGTTGGATTGAGTCTGCAGTCTATTTTGCTGGATTTCAGAAGGGAAGCCCTTTAGAGGTCTTACTTGACAAGACTCAACTATACAAAGCCAAATTCAAGGCAAAATCTGACTTTGTAACAGAACCCATACCTGAATTTGGACTTGAAGGAATATGGGAAAGGTTCTTAGAGGAAGGGCTAGTGTTCATGATAATGGACCCTTTCGGTGGAAGAATGAATGAGATTCCAGAATCTCATATTCCTTTCCCTCACAGGGAAGGAAATTTGTACAACATTCAATACCTGGTGAAGTGGGATGAGGATGAGGCTAGAGCAACACACAAGCATGTAAATTGGATCAAGATGCTATATAGGTACATGAAACCATATGTTTCCAGATCCCCAAGGGCTGCGTATCTTAATTATAGAGATCTTGACTTAGGCATTAACAAGCATGCAAACACAAGTTATTCTGAGGCTAGGGATTGGGGTATGAAGTATTTCAAGGGCAATTTCAAGAGATTGGTTCAGGTGAAAAGCAAGGTTGACTCTGACAATTTCTTCAGAAGCGAACAAAGTATTCCAAGCATCCATACATAAAGGAGAAGGCAGTGCAAAGAAAAAGAAATAATGTGTAATGTGTTCTATGTGAGTGCAAGGCCCTTTTTAATCGGCTCCACAGGCTTTAGGTTCAAAACAGGGAGTCAGCAAGGGGGCAATAATCCCTCCCATAAATTTTACTTGTGACAGATCACCGAGTAAAAATTAACTATTTAGTTAGAATCCAGCAGAAAACTAACTGCTGAGTGCAGAGGGCGAAGTAGAGCATCAAGTGGATTAAAGTCCTAATAATACCCACAGAAATTACAACTTTCAACTACACTACGTCCAAGAAAAGAAAAAAAAGAACAGAGAAGGAGTGAGACTAACCTCGCAGTGGCAGTAATTTCTTGATAAAGCACTTGGGAGCAATGTCACAATTGCTATGCAGAACCCGCACCCAGAGATTCTTGGCCAGGCTATGCCTAGGTCATGTAAGAAGAGACTCTAAACCTTATAACTAAACATTGGCCTTGCAAGCAGCAACATCCTCAATATGAGCATGAATTGTGCTATTGTAACAGGGCAATTGAGGATTTGTACAGGATTATAAAAGCACAGCATGCTCCACTATCACCTGTGCAACTAAGCCAACGAAGTCAACCACTGAGAAAAAAATTTGACGCACAAAAGAATTCTTCTTGAAGACCTGTGTTTCATATAGAGTGCCTATGCTCATCTTATATTCTTTCACCTAAAAATGTAAATTGTAAATTGTAAATTGAAATGGTTCGTTAATCAAATCATGCAAGCTGATGCAAAATGCTACAGAAGGTGCTTCAAAAAATTTACAATGTTATTGGAGGTAAGAGACAGGACTCATACAGAAAGGCTTTCACCACGAGCTACATCTCAAAATTTGTGTCGCTAGTTTCTGCCCACTCAGAACTCAAAAAAAGGACAAAACTTATATGGAGAATTCCATCTCAGAGTGGAAAGCCTACTAAAAAAGTGAATCCCAAAAAAATTTCTACATTTTTTTAGTTTTAGCCATATTACAAATTGATAACCACTCGCTATTGAGAAACTCCCGCATCAAACTTGAAGAGTATTGTTGCAGATGGTAATATGTTCTTATTGCAACTATGCAATTGTCTCAGCGGACATCAGAAGATGGTAAGAGGCTGAGTGACAATGCTTGCTGCTCCTTGGTCAGTGAAGAAAACCAGCTTCTTATATGATCAATGGAAACGGTTTGGCGTGACATTGCTGGGAGGCAAGAGTTGCTCTGGATAAGCTTCTCAAAATCAAGAGAAAGTAGACCTAGCAAAGCAGTGGCCAAAGCAATTTGAACAGGAAGAGCCATTCTGATGGTAGCATCCCGTGAAAGAAAACCAGACAATTTACACCTCAAGTTCTCTACTCCATTATCTTCATAGCCAAAAGCAGAAACTCCGAGCCTGAATCAACATGGTAGATTAAATCATCCAGTAATTAGTAATGCAACACAAAAATCGAATTTTGTACTGTCCAAGATAAATGAAGAAAATGTCACCAAGTAGGTTTGCTATAAATCCAGAACATGAGAAACAAAATTTATTCTGTCCCAAAAGCCAAATATAAATTTTTGGAGTGCTAAATAACGTTATCTAACACAGCTATATATATCAATGAACTTCACATTTCTAACTTCCTCGATGCATATTCATATCATGGTAATGGATCACCCATTAATATTCAAAGGTAAACAGCTTTTCAAGATAAGACAGTAACTAATAATAGGCTAATTGGTTAAAAGCTACCCTGAATTTTTTATCAACAGGATATTAGTCCCTAACCTTTTTTTATTCTGATTTAGGTCCTAAGCCTATTTTTTGATCAGCAATGTAGTCCTTCCGTCAACTTCGACAGCAAGTGTGGTCACGTGACCATGCAGAAGTATAACAAATATCTCAAAGTTGACGGAAGGACTACATTGCTGGTTCAGGACCTAAATCAGAATAAAAAATGTTGACTAATGTCCTGTGAAACGAAAGTTGATGATAGTTTTTAACCAATTAGCCTAGATAATATATAAACATAAACAAATAACGGATCATGCTAAACATACCTTCCAAGTTGACCAAGGAGAATAACTACAGCAGCAGCAAAGTTGTCTAACTTAGTTCTTTCTAGCATTTCCAACAGCTCAGGTATAATTTTGCTACAGGTCCACTCCCAGCTCTGCATATAGACAAGAAAGACAGGTGAACATAAGGCTTTGCCACATTTCTTTTCAGGACTATGAATAATTGAGTAGTTTACACAAAAGATGTACACGAATGGAAACACTGATACAAAACCAAAAGGGGAAACCACATACCATATTGCAAGCAAGCAACTCAACCAAAGATAGAAGATCACTGAGGCCACACAAGGTCTCATTCATGATAGAATTTGATCTCGCAGGCATCACACACTTTTTTAAACTACAGGATGTATCACAATTCATATCAAGGGCAGAATGAACCTCTTCTTGATTTAAACTCAGTTTGTCTGTATCCTTACAGCATAGTACATTGGAATTTGACAAGCTGGGTGATTTCATTGGATGATGCATGATTCCAGAAACAGCACAATTCTGAAGCTTTTCCAAGAGCACTGATGTAACAGTATCTATGGAAACAGCATCTGTTGAGAATGGGCATTTAGTACATGGATGGAACATTCCACCCTTGTACCTGGTAAGACTGGAAGCTGCTGAAGCAACTGGTGAATCCCCCCCTTCAAGAAACATTATTATTGATTTCAACACAGTCATTGTCAAATTGTGCTCCCTCAGGGAGAAAAACTTCTCTCCAGCCAGGTAAGCAAAAATGTGTAGAATAGTAAGTACAAAAACAGTATCACATTTGTGCATCAGCAGAAGACTGCATGAAGCCTGACAAAGAAATCCAATGCAGTCAATTGCTGCACATATTGAAGCTAGTATGATACTTCCAGCCACTAAAAGGTCAGCTGAAGCTGATTTGGAGGCAAATTTTATATTTACACCATCCAGAAGGATGTCTATCATTGAATCGCATCCACTCAATGATTCAGAAGATAGATCTGCATATATCATCAGTTTCCCATCTAGGAGGAATTCTTCAATGAGGCCAAGCAGTTCATCCAAACAACATACCTCCGCAAACAAGTTTCTTGCCTCAACATCAGAGACAACTGCAATCAAGAAAACACAAGAGTTAGGCTCAACAAAAAACAACCTAGGAGAATAAATACTAGATCATATATTGCAAGGACAATAGAATATTTATAGCATGTCAATATCAGAAGAAAAAAAATTACAACAAATAGACATACCTGCAAATATGTCTTTGGCAAAAGAATCTAAGCAGAAGAGAAAGTCCTGATCCGAAAAGCTTCCAAATTTCCCCCAATTGCAAGCAGAGAAATTCAGCAGCAGCAACGTGAAAAATGTGCAAGCCTTCTCCCTGAAAGATGTAGACAGAAAACAAGGAGAAAAATTCAATGTCATAATCTAACCAAGCCAGTGTTGTCAAGAGGCGCTCGCCTAGGCACTCCAAGCGAGGCAAGGCGAGGCCCCAGCACCTTTATTAGCCTCAGACATTGGATTTCAATGAGGCGCACCTAGGCGAGCGCCTTGTGAGTGGGTGCAAGGCACTAAGGCTAGCGCCTGCTTAAAGTTCTTCCTTTTCTGTTGGATTTTTCTTTATTTTTTTAATTTACCACAAGAAACAACTTAGGGGTATTTTTGTAAAAAACAAAGATTAGGGTGAAAAAATTAAAAAAAATCATTAAAGTGGAAGATGAACCGACAACGAAGGACACTTAGAAGAGAAACACCAACCACACTTTCTTTTTTCAACAGTAGGAGGCAAAGAACAACACATTTGTACAGTTAATACTTTAATTTTTTCTAAACAAGTGCATTATAGTTTGAGAGATGAGGATTTCGATTATAATCATGAAATGGAGGATGTGGAGGATTCAAGTGAAGGAGAGAAAAGCATGGATGGAGATGTTTTTGAAGATTAATGAATAATGATGATGATATTTAATTTTGCTTGTTAATCTAACAGGCTACTTACTACTATAAATTATCTTATTTTGTTTTAAGGGTGAAAAATATAACTTTATATGACTATGTTATGGTATTTTATATCTTCCTTTGATTTTCTAATGATCTAATCTTAATTGGAAAGATATATATTTTAGATTTATAAAATATAATATAATATAAATTTTTTTTTAATTTATAGCATATTGCCTTAGTTTCACTCAGGCATGCACCTAGCACCCCGGGTATTTTACAGGCTTTCGCCTTTGACAACACTGAACCAAGCACACAATCTCTATTAACTAACTTGGGAATTAAACTCATGTAAAACTCCACAGCGGTGCAGATATGATATGCTTGAATAGAGATGCATTACTTACTTGGGTAAACTGTTCTCTTCCAGTTTTAGAGCACAAAGGATCTTTTGAACCAAACAATCTGCTTGAGTGTCCAAAGAACAGCGAGTCATACAAGTTCGAGTCGCAGATAATACTCTAGACATGCTTATAGTGTCCTTTATATCTGAATGCATCACACAGTATTTAGGAATATTGTTGTGTCTAGAACCAGGTTCGCCTTCAATTGGAAACTTCAGGCCCTCATAACTAGAACTAGGTATATTCAGCATCTCAATCTCCAATCCCGATCCAGGACCTCTGGTCTGACCATCAGAAGCTTTTCCAGCATCAACATCGTTACCAGTGCCACTTCTATTGCCTAATGTATCAAGGGAATCTGCATGGCCTTCATTTTCATGCAGTCCATCAGCACAGGAAATTCCAAAGGAGCAGTCTTTTAATTGTTTGGAACTAATTTCAGCAACAATGACATCTAATCTGAAATAAGGCACTAGAGATTCCTTTCCACTAGGTAAACTTCCAGGGAAGCCTTCATCAAGCATGGGTTTAAAATTATCCATGTTATCAGATATTTCAGCACTTGAAGACCCTATCTCAGGAAGAATAGGGGACATAGGCATTTCCATTGCTCTCCTGTAACATTCCTCATCTGCAGTGTTATCCAAGTCCAACAATTTCATATAATCCCCATTGACTACTTCCTCAAAACTTACCATACCTTCAGGGCTACTTTCAAAAGAATAACTCAAACCTTCCCTGCATGCCTTTGAGGCTTCCAATAAATTATTGGCAGTAGTGGAGATATATCCACAGGCATTTGCATCTTCATGGACTTTCCCAGCTATTTCAGTCTTCTCCAGCTGATCTATGCCAGATAAACGGTGGACAATTACATTCTCTTCATGAGATATCTTTCTTTTCTTATGAATCCTCCCATGCTTACCATATGAACCACCTTGCAAATTAGGTTCTACATATTTGGCTTCTTCCTTTGGTTTTTCAATTTGCCTGTTTAACATACCATGCAAGGCAGAGAGTTTCTCTTCCATCTGCAGGTGCAGCTTCTTACCCTCCGAATACAAAAGTTCAACAGATTCAACTGCATCAAGGATCCTCCTCTTCCTACCATGTCTATTAACTCTTCCAATCACGTCAAAGCTAGGAGGACTTCTAACACTATTGTCAGCTACCACAGCAAGATTTTCATTGTGCTGTACTTTAGTGACTTCATCAGACATTCCAGAAATTGTTGTCTGTGCCCTAAAGTTATCTTCTACCAAGTTCTTTGATGTGGGAAAAAATGGACCCCTTTCCTGTGAGCCGACCAACTGACCATCAGAAAAAGATGCCGAACTGGAATTTATTGCAGAAGTCTGTAGCAGTTTTTGGTTAGAGCCTCCAAGCAGAGACTCCAATTTAGAATCAATACCTGAGATGGAAGCAGCATAGTTCCCACTGGATGGAGAAACCAACGGAACTGTACAGTGAAGTGTTTGCGTGGGAGGTTCAGAGACAGCCAAAGCCATGCAACTAGGCTTCAGAAGTTCACTTTCATTATTAGAATACATCTGACATTGTTCTTCTGCACACAGTTTTCTGTTCAACTTTGACCTTTGCATGGTTCCGTGGTTTCCAAACTGCCAAGATCATCAAACAATCCAGTTAGCAAACTACTCGCCGAGGCTTGTGCAGATTTTAATTACATAGAATGGAACAAATGTATTAGAAACAACAATGAATGCACAAGCAAAGACAAAATAACACTGATTCAAGTTCTCAAGTCCAATGATATAAATATAATTATTAAAATAAACATTGGAATAATTACTAAACTAAACATTTGAAATGCTAATCAATGTGCTACAACAGCCATGAAAAGATGCATAATTATTCACTCAAAACATCGAATAAACATGGGAGACACCATGCTTTTTTTCGGCTGATAAAAATTCAAATCTAATACATAGTGCCCACCACGGTTTTATAGCTAGCACTAACACTCCCACATGAGAAACAAAGTGAATGTTACAAAATGATCGAGAATGAATGTATTCTGTGTGAACTAAATAAATAAGAAGGGGAAGGAAAGCAGAGAAAGAGAGAGGAAGAACTCAAGTTTCCTATTCAAAGAGTGAGGAAAGAAGATTCTAACGTATATGACAATTCCAATACATATTGTTCAATTGTAAATCATATCGACCACAGCAATCATAAACTTCAATAAAAAGATAGTATTGAGAGAAAATGTCTTTAAAGAGGCATCAGGTAACCAAGCACATCTAAGAAAAATCAAACAGAAGCCAATTATAGTAACAAATGCCAAATCCTGTTTGCTAAATTTCAAAAATAAATTGCATTGCCACCATCATAAAAACAAGTGTCTTGTATTCCAAATTAAAAGTTCAAAAGAATAAGTTGTAAGTGATTCAAAAGCAAGATTGACCTTTTCCATTTTCTCTGTACCTCCATCGCTGGATGAGAAATATCTATCCAGTACATCAAGGCGAAACAACATTTGACCAAAATCAAGCTTCAAGCGAGCTAGTTCTTGCTGAAGAAAACCATTACGGTTTTTTTCCATCTTAGCCACTACTTTGGCATGCTTTAATCGCATCTTTTCAAGCTTCACTTGCTTTTCCAAGAACTTCAGTTTTGTCTTTTCCACATTCATAACTTTGTCAGGTAAAACTGAAGAAGCCACAACAACTTTTTTGGAGGATTGGAGTTCCTGTATCTGCTTCTGCAATTCTTCAATCTTTATTTTATCTTCATCAAGCTGACGAGACAGCTGATCAGCACGGGATTTTTCTTCTGCTGCTATCTTCCTATTCATTTTTGAAAGGTTTCTTAGCTTTTCTGCTTTCACCATCTCTGAATCTGCACGTTTTTTCTCAGTAATAGCTTTTCGCTTCTCAATATCTAACCTTTTGGTTGCTTCCTTGTTATTTAAGAACTCCAAAACCAGCTTTGATTGATCTGAATTGTTCTTCAAATTTTCCAATGAATCCCTAATTGTGGCATCTTCACCATTCGTGATTTCATCATGTTGATCATCAAAAGTCCCACCCATATTTTTGGACTGTATGAATCCATTTATCCCCTTCTCCAGTTCCTTAATCTTTATTCTAGCATCTTCCAACTCCCGAGAAAGATTATCAGCACGAGACTTTTCCTCTATGACCTTCCTTCCATTTGTTTCAGCAAGTTTCCTTTGCTCCTTTGCTTTAGCCACCTCTGAATCAGCACGTTTTCTCTCTTTCATCACCTTAGCTTTTTCTGCTTCTAACATTTTGTTTGCATCTTCAAGCTTCAGAGTCTCAGCAACCAATTTTGATTTTGACTCAGCAGCTTCTTTTTTTAAAGACTCTAACTGACGCTGATATTCCTCAGCCTTCTGTGGTTTCTCAATTCTTTTTCTCGCATCTTCTAACTGCTTGCAAATATTTTCAGTGTGAGATTTCTCTTCCATGAGCTTCTTCCAGTTTGCTTCTGCAAGCTTTCTATGCACCTCTGCTTTTGCCAGCTCTGAATCAGCATGCTTTTTCTCTTTGGTCACCTTGAGTTTTTCTGCTTCAAGCTTCTTGTTTGCCTCTTCAAACTTCAAAGTTTCAGAAGCCAATTTAGATTTTGCCAGCTCAGCTTCTTTCGTCAATGTCTCCAACAGAAGCCTATATTCCTCAGCCTTCTTCCACTCACTACTAGCATGCTTCCTCTCTTCATCGGCCTTAGCCTTTTCAGCTTTCACTTGTTGCCATGCTTCAGCAGCTCTCTTCCTCTCCACCTCAGCCTTCTTCTTTTCAGATTCCGCCCTTGTCTTCTCTCTCTCATGAAGCTCCTTGAGCCTACTGATTTCCTTCTCCCCTTTAGAAACTTGATCTTGAAGAAGCTTAACCTCCCCATTTTTGTCTTCATCAACCATACTTCCCTTCTGCAGTAAGGATGATATTTCAGACTTAAGGGCAGAAATCTCATTTTCCAAAGAGACTCTCAAAGCCGCTTCTTTCTCTTTCCCCTCTTTCTCAGCTTTTACATGCTTCCATGCATCAGCAGCACTCTTCTTCTCCACTTCAGCATTCTTCTTTTCAGAATCTGCTCTTAGTTTCTCTCTCTCAAGAAGCTCCTTAAGCCTACTGATTTCCTTCTCTCCTTTAAAAACCTGATCTTGAAGCAGCTTAACCTCTGTATTTTCAACTTCTGGAAATGCACTTCCCTTCTGATGTAAGGTGGATACTTCAGACTGGAGGGCAGAAATCTCCTTCTCCAATTTAACTCTCAAAGCCGCTTCTTTTTCTCTCCCCTCTTTTGCAGCTTCCACCTTCGCTCTCTCTTCCTCACAAGCTGCAAAAACAAACTAATTTAAATTTCTATACCACATGCAAAAAAGTATACCTGCATAGGAGGTAGTACAATACAATATCAAATAAAAGTAGCTTCCAACATGGCTTTTCCTAATCATTCATTCGAACATCACGCATCTTCTACACAAATTAACAAACTTGGCATTATCATCAGTACTAAATAACAAGTGAGATAGATATATTCAACCAAATAGAAAAATGGACTATCAAAATTTCAACTTCAAACCAAAAGCCAACCCAACAAATCAACATTATAACAAGATCATCTAATCCGTTTTTTTTATCAAAAAGAAAATCCAACAAAAAAAAAACTCCATTAATTCTTTTTCAAAAAACAACTTTTACCTTTATTGAGACTAACATTCTCAGCTTGAAACTTATCAGCTTGTTCAGTCAAAAGCTTAACTGCTTGCCTCAAACACTTCCTTCCTTCTTCCAACTTTCCACACTTCTCTTTCCACTAAATTCAAAAAAAAACCCACAAAACATTAATCATCAGAAACCAGAAAAACCAGGAAAAAAAACCATATTATGATATCAAATCCTACAAAACAATAACTTACCACTTTGCAGCATGGATTATTCACTGTGGCTTCCTTCTTTACTGAAACATCAGCAGCCATGGTACTTCAAGAAAAATCAAACGCTAATTCATGAGGCATTGCTAGTTGGATTATTAATAAATAAAGGGTCTTGATTTGATTTTGATTTTGATTTAGAGTGATAAATCAGAGAGGAGAGAAAAACCCTAAAAATGGACGAGAAAAGAAAAAACCCTAGTAGTTTAAGAAAAACAAGAGGGAAAAAATAAGAAACCTAATTGGATACGGATACGGGACGAAATGGGCCGACTCTTGCTCTCAAATGGAAATTAGAACCGACATTTGGGCTTTTCTTTTTGCTTCTTTAATTTTGTTTCTGATATTCGATCCTGGACACATAATTGTAAAAGTCGATTTAGGAACCGTTTGGAAAACAGTACAATTCGAGTTTTTAAAAATTTTATTTTTTATTTAAAATTAATATTAATATTTTTTTAGTATTTTTATATTATTTTGATGCGCTAATATCAAAATTAATTTTTTAAAAATAAAAAAAAATATTATTTTGATATATTTTTTAATAAAAAGCATTTTAAAAAGCAACCACAACTATATTATTAAACATATAAAGGCAGATGGGGGCAAAACTCAAGTTGTTATTCAAAAAAATAAAATTAAAAATTAAAAAGTTGAGGTTTATGTTTTGAAAATAGAATGAATTTGATCGAGTCAATTAAATTTTTTTATTATTATTATTTTAAAACTTGAATTATTCAAATCTTGAATGAACTAAACCACGAGTATAAACAAGTTTTTATTTATATATGAATCAAGATATCTTTACTTCACATGTGTGTGATAGGTAGAGAGATTTTATGTGACTCCAAAAGCAATTATTAATAATATTATATGATTTAATTTTAAAGAGAGACATGATAACAATACAATAATAGAAGGAAAATCCTAGTTAACAGAAACAATAAAACCCATAAGCTAACCATTTTAGAAAACAGTGTGTATATAAACAAAACAAAAAAAATAAAAACTATTCATTGCGACAGTTAAAATACAATTTTATTCTTTAAAAAAAAAATTAGGGTGTTTTGGTTTTGATATTGGTTTGGTATTTTCAAATATTCAATTGATCATTAAAGAATTGTCGAACGTTATTTTTATTTTTCTAACTTTTTAACAGTTAAATTACTTATTCACCCCATGATTAAAAAATTATTGAAATGTTGGTCAAGTGTATGTTTGTCTTTTTTGTTTTTTACAAAACAATAAAATAACTTTTTTGCCACTAGAATCGAAAAAAAATTAAGACAAGTGTTTAGGGGCGATTTCATCTTTTTAAATGGGTTTTTTTTGTTAATTCTAGAATCATGAAGGGTATTTTAAACTTTTTGCACTTAGTAATTAATTTTCAAATCATAAAGTTGTAGGGGCACAGGCATCACACATCAACGCGTAAATGGCATTCATGTTTTTTGGACGGCGCATGTGGCTTAATTACCAAAATGTTTGCTCTGACATGTCTTTAGCAGCACCACCCCACTCTTTTCCTCCTTGTGTGGCGTGAGACGGCAAATGATGGGTGGTTTGTTACTGGTTGTATAACACCTACCTTCCATAACACATGAAATCCAGTAATCATAATAATATGACTCTTTTAGAAAAAAAAAAATTATAAAAGATTCACCTTGAGACGTTATCATATTTGCATTTTCATATGGAAGGAGTCTACTGAAATTTCGATAGAGTTTCCTTTGTATTTATAACGTACCAAGTTATCGACTAATTCATAATAACCATTTAGCTCTATTTTGCTACATGTGATGGTCCAACACATATATACAACAAAACAAAATAAAAATTACATGAATAAATAATTTACTATTACTAAAGGTTATCCTCGATTCATTATGAAAAACATAAATGATTTAATAAGTATAAATAATTATCTTATCTTTCTATAAACCACTTTCTTGATAATCCATTTCCTATATTGAGTTTATCAACCTACCATCTAGTTATCTCCACCTTCAAAACCTTTTCCATATCTTAATTCCTTACATACTCCTATATCCTGATATGAGTTTCCATATAATACTTCATTATACATCATTAAGTTTCATTTAATAAAGGAAGCAACATATAGTGATTTCCATCAACTATGGAAACAACAAACATTAGCCTAAACCAACTTAACAATGGTTTCCATTCGAAATGAAAACAATAAACAGTGGCTTTCATTCAATAATGAAAGCAACAAATATTGGTTTTCATCCAACGATGAAAACAACATAATTAGTGGCTCACCATCGTAGTGGAAGCAACAAACCAACTTTCTTTTCCTGTCTTCACATAATCTCTCCATTCTCATACCCTTCACTACTAAATCGTCTTCTCATACACTCGCTCTTCAACACCATAATTTCTTTCTCAATTAACACATAGCCAAACATGATATTTCTACATATATATATATATATATATATATATATATATATATATATATATATATATATATAATCATCATTAATTCAACCATTATCATCTCTAACTAAGCCTTTCTTCGATATAAATTCCGTATAATCACTTAATACCATTAAAACATATGTATAATATTGTAAGAATTTAGATATTGAATTAAAGATTAAGGTGCAATAGCACCTATCAGAATCTCCAATTAAGCGTGCTCCTCCAGTTACTGAGGATGTTGCTCTAGAAACTCCTCCTAACCCAAGGAAAATATCACGTTTAACATTTCATTCATTTCATTTCATGATATACCCAAAAAGTCTTTTAAAACTAACTTATAATTTCAAAGTCATATTCAGCATTTCCCTTTCTTTATTCATGAATATATTTATATAGAAATTTCCTTCTATTCTAGTTTGCTGCCCTTTTCATAGAACTACTCAAGAATTAAATTACACACCAACTCATCACTAAAATCTTTTCCTACACCTATTCTTTATTTTCGATCATAAAGCCTTTTTCCATTTCTTTTCTTTTCCAATTCTTTTCTTTACTTCTAGCATAGTCTAAAATCCAAATTATATTCCATATATTACATAACCAAACACACTCCTTAATACATTTCCTCTAATCTTTCCTTTCTTCACTCACATTACTAGAATTCCAATATATTAGTTAACCTTGATATTATATATATCATTTCATTCCAAACCTTATTCATATATCATATTTTCTACACTAATAACCATATTTACTCACATATCATTTCTTTTAGATTGGTCGGCCATGCAAAGAGCTTTTCCCACTAAAGTAATTAATTTCTTTTTTTCTTTCTTAACATCAATTGACATTGATAATACTTATTTTAACATCTTTATAAATCAATTGACAAAAACCCCAAAATTCACATATAAACTCTAATGACATAATCTTAACAAATTCAATCACAATTAATCAAATTCATATTAATCAACTCAATTAAGTTTAGAACACATTATAAGTCACTCAATTTACATTCATAATACTCATTTTAACATTCATAACAATCAATTGACAAAAACCCCAAAATTCATAAATAAACCCTAATGACATAATTCTAACAAATTCAATATTCATATTAATCAACCTAAATAAGTTTAGAATATCCTCCAAAAGCTAGCCAAATTGAAATTGCTCCAAGCTTTCCTCTTCTTCCCTCACTTTCCTTATCTTCTCTCACTAAACTCTACTTTTTCTTAATTTCCTATCTTAATCACAAGTGTATAAGTGTTTAAAATCATTAAATCTCACAAACCTCCTCACAAATCCATGATCTCCTTTGTTTTTTTTTTTTTCCTATTATCTAACTAAGAAAGATGAATAATTTTCATTCCTAAACATTTCTTAAGTTTCGGCCAAGCCTATTTATAGTCAATAAATTTTAAAAATTCCCTTTATGTCCTTGCCTCGCACCTTTGATTTTTCACGGGTGATTTTTCCCGGGTCCTGACGCCGGTTTATGCCAAACTTAAAACTGGTGAATTCGAATTTCATTAAATTACATGTTACTATTATTTATTTATTTTTATTTTCTTTCATATAATTTTTATTCTCATTTTATTCTTTTTTTATTTTCCGGTATTTTTCAAGTTTCCATTTTTTAAACTTGGTACAGAAACTTTTCTGTCCAAATTTCTCAACCCAAAACCATTCCTCTAAGGTAAATATAAATTTGACATGCACGGTGTAATATTTAATTCATTATCCTTGTAGGTTTACATTTATATCATAATATTTACACCAGTATGTACATAAAAATAATTTTCCCGAATAATATAAAAAAAACTAATACCACCCCCATTAAGGTAAATATTCATTTTACTGTGTCTGACAAATATGTATTTCTCATTCATTCCATGCAGATTTATTCGGGGGTTTCACAGGTGGTCGTTTCTTTTTTTTCTTCCTTATATTCTCTCTCTTCCAAAGAAAATGCAAGTTTGTCCTCTTTCCTTTTTGTTTCTTTTTTTACTTCAGTTTTTACATTTTTAATTGCTTATTTTCATCATTAGCCCTTTAAGAAAAGTTTTTTATGTTTTCAATTTAGTCCTTAAATTATAATTTATCATATATTAGTTTTTCAATCTACACCTTATTCTTTTGATTTTTAATTTTTTTATTGACTCTCTTATTAAAGTTTTATTAGTTTTCAATTTCATCCTTCAATCAAAGTTTATGTTTTTGTTCAATTTAGCCCTTATTCTTTTGATTTGTTTCTCCTTTTGTTAAAGTTTTTTTTTTCAATTTAACCTTTCAATTTAAATTTTTTGATGCCCTCTAATTCATTTTTTATTTCGATCTTCACCCTCATTCTTCTAATTATAGGTTTTTATGTGATTACTTTTTCTCTAGTTTTATCATTCGACATTTGATTTATCTGGGATTGGGCTTCACAATTTTTTTATTTGCCATGCTTCCAATCTAATAACACGAGCCACAAATTTAAAGAGTTAATATGGTTAGGGATCATTTTTTCCTCATCTTCTTTTTTAATTTTTTATATATAAAAAAATAGTTTTGTGGTTATCTTCAAAAGCCAGATGGAATAAATGATGAGTTATTTACACATTCAATTTTAACATAATTAACAAAAACTAAAACATGTGGTGTTTTTATTGACATAAAATCATTGTTCACTATCTCACAAATCAGTGTGGATTAGAGTAGTGATATTTTTTAAAATTTTGAATTTGATTCTCGACCTTTGTCATTGCATAATTGAGTCATTTTAAGCCCAAATTAGCATTGAATTGCATGTTTTTTAAAGGAGGGAGAGTTGAATTGAAACAATGAGGACTAAAGTGAAAAAGACGAGTAACATAGGCATGACTTTCAAATTTATTTGTAAAGTACATTTTAGTCTCTCAGCTTTTTTTTTTTTTTTTGCTATAAGGTGATCAGTCCTTTTAATTTTTTTAAAATACATTTTGGTACCAAACTTTATTTTCTTATTTTTCAGATCATTTTTCATAATGGGAGAGAAAGGAACCACCAAATTCCAGAGAAGAGAGAGAAAACTCTTTATTGGTGATGATTTCGACCACTTTACAGGTAAAATTAGTGTCAACAAGTTTCACGAGGTGAGAAGTCTTATGGTGGTTGTTCTAAGCCTTAATGTAGCTTAAAAAGTTAGTTTTAGATCAAGGATGCAATTTTTTTCTAGTTTGATTTGGTGGTTCAGACTGTTTTTGGGTTTAATAGGTTGATAAGTTGGTTTTCTTGGTGTTTTAAGGGTATTTGTATAGTGTTTTTGTGGTTAAAATGGATTGAAAACCGGTTTTTTAGGTAAAAAACATGTAGGCTTGATTTTCTAGTCACCATGGTGGTTGTCGGAATCTAAGTTGGCAAATGACACGTTGTCTCCAATAATGGGCGATATGTTGTTTGCTTATTCATTTTTTTTCAAACAATATAGGGCCAATGATCTGTTGTCTGCCCCTTTTAAAAAAAAATTTAGCAGGCCAGGCATGCAGGCCTAGGTTTCAAGGCTTACATGCATGAGCTTTTTCTTTTTTTGTACTTTTTTCCAATCAATAATTGTTTCCATCTTTTTTTAAAATATTTTTTAAGTTTGTTTTTTAATTAATAAACCGTGTATGTTTTTTTTTTTTTTTTTTTTGCTTATTTAGCTTTGTTTAAATATAAATTATTTTTAATTATATTCGGTGCTTTAATATTTCATGAGGTTAATATAATTCATTTGTAATATTTTTTATATGTATTTATATAAATTAATTTTTTTTATTTTTTATGATATTTTTAATATGTGCAACCTTACTTAATATTTCTTTCCTTTTATTTTATCAATAAATTTTATATGTCTGTGAATTTATATTACAAATTGGTTTTAACAAACTAATTCATCAAACTTAACCAAGTAAATGACCCATGTGGTGCTATTAAATATCTTGATTTATATTTATATTTTAATTTTCACAATTTTGTTTTTATTTATCATCAATTTTTTTATCGAATTATCTCAACCCCATGATCTAGGAAGCACGACATACATGTAATCTTGACATATCTCATGTTCAAGTCATGGACTTCACGTGTTAACTAAGCTTCACCAAAGCAATTTTTTTTTTCATCTTTTTTATTGTTGTTGCCATATTTTTTTATCATATTATCAAAATAATCAAAGTTTAACTCGATTATCAAATTTATCTCACTTCTTTAAAAACAAGATCATCTCCTAAATTGTTTTTTGGTTAAAAAAATTTGATCCAGCCTGCGGCATCGCACAGGCCAGAAATCGAGTTTCAGCCTATTTTTTGTAGAAACATAACACATGTCAATATTTAACTAGCTAACAGTTGATGGACTTACTTTATTTAGTCTAAAACTAGTTCTTAGACTACGCTATGATGCGGTTTAGAGCAAAGAAAATTTAAAGCGCAAAAAAACTATCCAGGTATTAGTAATGTGTCTTCTAAAAAAATAGAATTTAACCATGAATTAAACAATTTTTTTTATCTAATATTGAGATGGAAAAACATTTTATATACCTAGGTTAACATGGGTTGATCTTGAAAAAAACAAATTGAAAAGCTGAATTAACTCAATGTTGTAGAACAAAATCGGTAAAAAACAATAGCATTTACTTTAAAACAAAACTAAGTGAACTTAAGTCAACAAAGCAAACTTGCGATTCAAGTCATACACGTCATCCGATTCAATAAAAATTTTATCTCAAAAATTATTTTTAATTTAATTATATAACAATAAATTGCATGATAATTTTTTATCACATGATAAATTTTTTGTATCAAATATTTATTTTAGAAGTAAAAAAACCATGATAGAAATATGGTGACGTGATAGTAAAAGTACTTTATTGATAACAAATAATGAAATTGCATTTTTTGTTTAAATTGAGGGATAGTAAAAGCATTAAACTAAAAAAAGGAAAAACAAACAATAGTTCGGATACTACAAATTAACCCATTAAATATGCAACCCGGTTTATGGGCTCAATTGGGTTCAACAATTTTTTTAACCCAAACATAAAAAAGCAAAAAAAAAAAAAAAACCCCAAAAGGAGCTCAGACGCGTGGGCTTGGGCATTTTGAAAAAAAAAACAACTTAGGCGCTCTGGCCTTAAAGCCCAATCCATGTGCTTAGGTCTGTCTTTATTTTTTTTAGTTTTTTAAAAGGACAGACGTCATATTTTTTTTTTAAAAAAAAGAGAGCAAACAACGCATCGTCTGCTTTTGCAGAATCCAACGACTAGAGATTGCTAGAAAAACAGGGCTTCAGTTTTATTGGTTTAAAAACTCATATTGACTCAAAATACCTAGAAAAACACCAAAAACACCTTGATAAACCTATCTATGGCATGAAAAAAACTAAAAAATAGCTTAAAAAAATCAAAATTAGCCCGAATCCAAAAACATTCTCTTAGTTGGATTTGCCTCATCGAGCAAGGAAAAAAAAATACCTAGATAAAACTACATTTATGAAATGGAACCCATTGACATTGATTTCAATCTTTTGATGGTCAGAATCATCGTTGACAACCATTTTCTCTTTTAAAACCAGAATTCAGTGTCCTTTCTCTCTCCTCTAATAAAAAAATAAATGAAAAATAATGAAAATAAAATTTTGTACCAAAATTAAATTTTGAACAACTAAAAGGACCAAGCACCTATAAACCTAAAAAGATGGGAGATGAAAATTAATTTTTTATATAAAATTCTAACCCTTTTCAACTCACTTATAAATTTTGAACAACTAAAAGAATCAATCACCAATCATCTATTTTATCTGTTATTTTTACTTCGATACTCTAACTTTAAATCTAACCATTCCTTTCAAAAAAACATATATAATTGGGTATTACTTTGAGTTTAAAAAAGTTAAATTTTGCTAAAAAAAAGTTCAAGAACTAAAGCAAGAGTTAGTTTTTGTTAATGCTCTAATTCATATGATAAAAAGGTTAATTGTAGCCTTTTATATATATATATATATATATATGCAGGAAGATTTATCTAACTAAATTAATATGATACAATAGCAAAAGACAATATGATACAATAGTCGCTGTAATCTTTCCATGTGTCGTTCAGTTTATCTTGTTATATTTCAATATGTCTTCAAAGTTTTTTTTTTTCTTTCCTATCCATTTAATAATTTTTTTTCCGGATATCACAAGTTATAAATGTTATATTTCCTTTTTAATTGTAATATTGCACCAATATTTTTAATTTACTATGCTATTTTTAAAATTAAAATCCATTAAAAAAAACAAAAAAAATTAAACTCGAAAAAATAAAAGTCTTGTGCAAATACAGGAAAACAAAACTATACTCCTTTTTTGTAGATCATATTTACTTTTACATTTCAAAAACACTTTCAAAAAATTTAATTTAATTTAATTTTTTTATTTTAAATTATTATTTTTAAATAATTTTTGATACACTGATATTAAAAATAAATTTTTAAAAATAATAAAAAATATTATTTTTATATATTTTCATATAAAAAATACTTTAAAAAACAATCACAACTATATTCCTATACAAGCAAGCATAAGTGTTCCCAAGCAGAAGTGTTCGAGGATAACTAAAAGCAATATTGACACAGGGAAATTTCCCCTCACAAACAAATAATAAATAAACCAAGCTTAATTTACACAGAACTTCCCATAGGGAAAAGGGGACCGAAAAGATTTATAATGCTCATATCAATTATAAAACCCTGGCAGAAAACACTTGGATTAACATAGTTTAAATCAATGGATAGCTGATGAATGAATTTAAGGAACAAGGAAAAATGAATTTTGGACCTTCCACCCTGACCCTTGCTAGATTGACTACTAGGCTTCCAATTAAATTATCTATATTTTCTTTGCCACTTTTGATGGAGGAAGTGTTCCAAACACTCTGTCCCACAATGATGAAGTGATTCCAAAGCCCTTATCTTGCACCCGGAAGTGATGATTCATGTGATATTTCTGCAAAACACAGACACGCCCTATATTAGAATTGACGAAACTAACAACATTAGAAAACACTCACAGCAAAAGCTTTAAATCACACTGACAAATTTTGAGATCAATGATCATGCAAAACTACATCCGGTTACAAATCTCCTAGGAACTAAAGGCATTTATTTATGAGGCTGACTGTAACCATTTAGAATTAATAATAAGATTACTGTAGTGATTCTAAAAGATTATATGATTGGTAATTAAAGAAGGAAAAGCAAATGGATGCTGTGCTGCTCTTACCTTGAGATTTTTTGGTACATCATTTGCAGGCTGACCATGGTGCAGGTAGTAATGAGTGCAGTCGTATATCACATAGCCCAGTAAACCACCTCCAAAAAGAGCAGGAGTAGTTGAAGGAGTAGAAAACAACTTGACCATGTTCCAGAACTGGCCACGACAAATTTACCATAAAAACCAATATGATTATGTATGTAGAGCAGCTTTTATGCATAAAAACAATACAAACAACTTAACGTGTTAAAAAAGAACAGAATCCAATTGATAAAATTTTGGGAAAAATCCTGAATGTAAACATTTGAAAATATTAAAGTGTTCAACAATCAAACACATTTTTTATCAACTATATGACATGATAAAGCCACAATACACATACCGGCACCAAGAGAATAGCTGTTGCTGCTGGAGGAAAAACAAGGCGGAGACCATCCATAGGGTGCTTATGATGACAACCATGAAGAAGATAATGCATTGTGTTCCCCCTAAAGCAAGTTCAAGTTATCAGAGGACTATTCTACAATAACATAGCTTTAAAGAAAGTAATAACTTCATTGCATGAGTGCGAATAGAGAGAGGACTGACCAATAGCTTTTTGTTTTTATGTGGAAAAGGAAGCGATGCAAGGTGTATTCGAGCAATGTCCAAATGAAAACACCACCAACCACAATTAAGGCTACCTCGGGAAGTGTATGGCCCATCCTTACAGATTTTAAGACAAAATAGCATATAACAGGCAGCCAAATAGATGGAATTGCCCACCAAACTGTGCGTGTCAAGGACTGTTCCAGGTATAAGTGTCAAAGATGCAGTCATTTATTCTCAAAAAATGCATTCAAACATGACAATTCTGATTAGCATATATATGCACAGATGATCTGTGATCATGTGGGAGATTGTAGATTCTATGTATGAGACAAAGCAGCAATACCTCCATAAAATCACTCTCAAAAAACCGAGGGCCTTCCCTGCTTACAATAGGCTGGTGGACCCATTCTTCATAAGCTTCTCCTAGATGGCCAACCTGCAATAAAATCTCAAGAATTTCTAATCGCTAACAGAATTAACAATGACAATATGAATGATGAAGCAAGCTGAAAAGTGCTTTGAAAAAGAAGCTACCCTATGACTGAATTAAAAAATCAATGATGTACCTGGAAGACAAGGGGCTTATCTAGATCGACAGTGAATTCCTGTGCGACCATCTTGACACTTAGTTGTGTAGCTGAAGACATATAGGCAAAAAATGAGGAACAAGTTCAATAGGCAAATTATACAAGTACAGGAAACATAACATAGAACAATACATTCTAGAGTATAATTTCTGCAAAATATTTTAAGCAAAAAGTCTTTGGCACAGGGGCCTGCTATTCTATACCTATCAAACATAACATAGGCAAAAATATTAATGTTTCCATCAAATATTGTATATTCAACACATTAAGCCATTGAATTGTATATTACCCCAGGGGCCTGCTACTCTATACCTATCAAATTTCAACTTCAAATTCGCAATGTAATCACTTGCATACAATCCTTCAAAGAAATTAAACTTTATCAAATATAAAAAACTTGTGGAGCATGATATAGCATAACTTCAAAATTAAATCTCCAAAATTCCAATCACCATCGTCAACCATGTATGATGTTATGACTTGCATCAATTACTCCTACTACAAGGGAAAAACACTATTCAATTCAAAGGTCCCACATCCCAGTCAATTCAAGCCTAAAAAACCAAAATTGTTCCGCCCTGATTCCTGATAACAGACATTCAAACTCACATTCCGCCTGCAAATGAGCCTTATAATTCAAGATTGGAACTTTCTTTAATAAATCTCTTGAAAGCGTTTTTATACACAGGCATATATACATGTGGATGGGACCATGAACACTTTCACATCTCGATTAAAGTAAATTATCAACCTTGGTTAAAATATATATAAAAAATCAAAGCACAGTAATTTCTTCCCTTTTACCACATTTTCTCAGGAAACAAACAGAAAATCTTCACCATTAATCAACAAACCAACAATGCAACACTCAGCACAAATTCTAGATCAAAAAATCAACCACACAATTCATAAAAACGCAATCTTTCTTCCAATTCTCATTCAAAATTCAAAAGAGCAACCAGATTTCCTCGGTGACCAAACAGGAAAAAAAAAACCCAAAATGCACCTATTACCCAAATCCAATTTCAACCACACATTCCATGAAAAAGAACCCACAAATTTTCTGCATAAAAAATCCAAAGTTTCAAACACAAAAAAGAAAACTAAGATCCAAAAATGAATAATTAAAAAAAAAACAAAAAGATACAAACTTGAAAGAGAAAAGAAGCAATGCAGGTCGGATCTAGAATCAACAAACCTTAATCTTTAATGGGTTTCTTCCTTTCTTCTCTTTGAACAACAAAAAACCACCACAACCAGACCAAAGCTGTGGTGTTTTTGTTTTTGTCTGTCTGTGTTTGTGTTTTGCAGGAAGAAAATGAGAGAAAAAGGTGATGGTGGCAGTGAGAAAGAAGTAGAGATTGGAGAAATCTGGACCGTTGAATTTATTATGGGACTCACGTTGGATTCTAAATGTTTCCAGCCTGGAAATTTACGGGGAAAAAAAAATCTATTCAAACTTTCCAAGGCCTTTTCTAGCTGCTTGCCTGGCCAAGTCTAAGAATATGGTTACTGTATTTTATAATTTTAAAGTAATATCTTGATATATGTGTCGATTGTTATATATATATATATATATATATATAATCCGGTCATAACTAATTCCTAAATTCACTAAATATCCTACGAGTTCAGAAAATAGATAAGACATAATAGGATAACAGACATGCACGTTGAGGTTTGAACTCAGGAGATAGAGATAGAAAAACCCTGACAAGATCGCTGGGCTAGAAACCTCTGCATTATATAATATAATAGCTGTTAATTGGTATACAAATTGAGATATTAATAAATAAATAAAATATCACCGTTGATAAATTGACTTGTTTACAAAATTAAAATACAATTTCAAAATTGTTAATATGTTTTATAGTAAAAAAATTTACATGGAAGTTGTGATATAATTATTTTTATAATAATAAAAATATAATTTAATTAAAAAATTAAAAATATATTTTTTTAAAAAAATATTAAAATGAAAATATATTAGGTTTACTTAAATTTACAAGGATGAACTCAGATTTACATGAGACTAGTAGAAAACAATAAAAAAAATTGTCAATTATAAGGATGATATGGCTACTAATTAATAAGCACTTGAGCTGTTGTTTTTCCTTTCCTTTCCTTTTTTTTTTTAAGATTAAAAGAAAAGGTTGTTGTAATGTCTATCAGAATATGAATTGGTTTTAGGATTGGATGACAATTTTTGCTGTCATCCACTTGATATATATACTCTCAATTCAAGTTTTTTTCCATTTAATCTGTATTGGTTTTAGGATTGTCTGCATATTTTAAAACTCGATCACTTGATAAATAATTTTCCATTTTTTATTCATATTCAAGCAGGGAGTTTACAACAAGAAGCAACACAAAAGCCTGGAAATATTTTACAACTGAACTAGAACTAGACTAGATAAACAGAGAACCTAACATTGAAATATGTAGTACAGTGTATCAGCAGGCGTAGAAAGGATCGTGGAGGCTGCTTCCTCCATGTCAGAAAATGACATCCATCTGACATTTGCAAGCTCAGTTTCTATGTCTCCTTATGTGCTTTGGCCTTCTTTGTTGCCTGATTCGAAAAGTCCTCATGAACCAATCATGCTTTCTTTTCGTTACAAAGTGTCCTATAGCTGCTCCAATGACAAATCCACTTCCATAACCAATCAGAACAAATTTCCAGTCAAGTCCCAAAAGTTCATCTCCTGTAGCCGGAGCCGGAGCCGGAGCCGGAGCAGGAGCAGGTAAGGCCTTGAGACTTTCACATTTGTTTGACAATGGCTCTCCGCTCAGTCCTGAATTGCCATCAAATGAATCTTTCTGAAATGTATTGAATTGGTTTCCTCGTGGTATTGGCCCAGTAAGATGATTATGAGATGCATTGAAGAACTGAAGGAAGGTTAGCTGCACAAGTTGCTTAGGGATGTTCCCAGAAAGCTTGTTTTGAGACGAGTCCAGTGCTTCGAGCTTCGCTAGATTCCCAATGGATGACGGGATGAAACCAGAGAAGATATTGTTGGAAAGGTTGAGTAACAGAAGGCCCTTCAGATTCCCAATGTATTCGGGTATCTCTCCTTCGAATTTGTTGCATGAGAGATCGATGACTGTTAAAATCTGTAAGATCTTTTTATATTCCATCTCCACGCCTTTGTTTGTCATTGTCATGGAGTAACTATAGTGAACATGTATCCATCGACCCTGTATTCGGATACTCGTTTCCGCGTTCATGTATGATAACCGGTCTTCACTGTCAACTTGCATCGCAAACCAGCAATGGAAGTATTCCACTGGCAACTTACCGGTAAAATTATTCAAAGAAAGATCCAAGATCTGCAACATTTGGAAAGAAAAACTCGATTCGGGATTCCCTATTTTGCCATGAAATCCGTTATGCCGCGAAGTAACAATCTTCAACTCCGGGAGAGTTCCCATCCATGATGGAAAAGTATCGATGAGCTGATTGTTGTTAAGATCAAAGAATCTCAAGCATCTTACAAACAACAATCGATGTCGGTATTTGTCCCTGCAACTTATTTTGACCCAAACTAATCATCCTTAGTCTGCTTCCTTGTACCCATGTTTGTGGAATGGTGCCATAAAGGTTGTTACCCTCTAAACTCAATAAAGACAGAGTGCTGCTAAAGTTGCCCAGACATTGAGGAATTAAATCAGTTAGGTTGTTTTTTGACAAATCAAGTACTATAAAAGAGCTGATATTGCAAATTGATGGTGGGATTTCTCCAGCCAATGAATTGTTGGAGATCAAATAGTACTTTGTGGAGATTGGCGGAATTGGAAGAGAGCCTTGGAGCATGTTCGAATCTAGTTTTAAAATAGACATACGAGACCATGGAAGAAAAGCTGGAGGTTGGTCAAAGCCTGTCAGCAAGTTGTGAGAAAGGTCCAAGAATCCTAGTTTTTCTGTTACTTACTTTCCATATATATCCAACTAGGTATTTTTCCGTAAAGATAATTCAAGGAAAGGTCTAGAAAAGTCAATCGGTTTTGCATGTATAAAAAGTTAGGGAACACACTTAGGCTGCATGCAGCCAGCCCTAAAAGGGTGAGCTTCGGTAGATGAGTGCCATTGGTGCAACTTTTGTTGAGCAACACAAAGTTGTTTCTAGACAAGTAAAGAATCTTTAAGCTCCTTAGTGTAAGAAATTTTTCTATTTCAATCGTGCCACTCAAGTTGTTAGATTGAAAGTTAAGATATTCAAGATTCTTGAGTGCAAAAATTGATGCTGGAATGAATCCTTGAAATTTGTTTAGTGCAAAGCCAACATAAAATAATTCAGTTAGGTTTCCAATGGAGAAAGGAATTTTGGCCATCAAAAGAGTTATTTCTAAGGTCCAATTTAGAACGCTTGCTAAGATTACCAACTAAATGGGACCACTCCCGAGAAGTTGCAAGAACAAATCATCAAAGATTCCAAGGAATGGAGGTTTCCTATATAGGCAGGTAAAGGACCCGTGAGCCGGATTATGCCGCATGTCAAGATACTGAAGGTTTGGAAGTTGAAAGACCGCCTCTGGGAATTTTCCTTGCAGTCCACAATTAATGAGTGTGATAGCTCGCAATGAAGATAAATTTGCAAATATATCAGGTACTGGGAATGAGATATCTACAGAAGCAAGCCCAAGATATGCTAGGTTGGTTAGGTTTTGCACTAGGCTTCTCAGATCAGGCATTTTAAGTTTCAAAAACCTTTTAGAATATACATTATAGTGGGAAAACAGGGAAAGGTAAGTTAATTTGGACAACTTTGAAATTTCTGATGGAATTTCTCCAACAAATAGGGAGTGGGAGAGTTCGAGAGCTGTTAGCTCATAAATATTACCTAATGCAGACGGTATTTGAGAACTACCGAAGTCATTATTGGCGAGGTTGAGCTTTTGAAGTTGAACTAGGCGGAAGAGACTACTGTTGGAGTCAATGGAACCACAGAGACAACTAGCGTTGAGTCAAGTTCAATCACATGACCAGTATCCTCATCGCACTCGACACCATTCCATAAGCAACAGTCACTACCATTTCCGTCGAGCTTCGAGGACTCAACCTTTGGATAAGCAAAAGGGAATTTGGAAGCAGACCGGCTAATAATAAAGCTTTCCTTGAATTGCAACAGGGCAGAGCGCTCTTCGCTATGGCATGCGGGGTGCCCTGATGAATAGGCGATCATGATTTGAAAAGGAGATAAAATCAAAAGCAAGAACGATATGGTGAACCTCATGATTATTCAGTGTTATGTGCTCAGAAGATGGTTGTCGGTACTGAAGAAAGTAATTTCAATTTCATATTTATGGCACAACATTTCAGGTAGGGGCATTTCCTTAGAGCATAAGCAACTTCTAGTCAAGTCATCCACCTACATCCTAGGATCGATTCCAGCTTGCCGGTGTCAGAAGGTCTAGTGAAAGTGTCACTGTCACGTTATTGAACATTTTCTGTTTTGTGGTCGGAATTTCCACGCCAAATACTGTTTTGTTACGACTCCTAATTAAGTACCAACTTTCTGCTTTGTCGTTGTAAACTCCAAGAACATTTATTGACAGGTAGCTAGTCATAAAAAAACGACGACTTTGATGCCTAGTTAATTCAAAAACTGAAATTGAGTGCATGAAATCCGCGCCGCGGATCATACAAAATGATAGTGCTTCTCAAGTTAGAGAAAATCCAACCTTTGAACAGTAGAAAGAGCTTTGGCTAAGCAAAGCGCAGAGGGAAAAAGGTTTTCATTTGTACAGCTACTGTTAATCCATACTCTTATCGGCTAAAAACTTATTTCTAATAAAATTTATACATTTTGCATAAAAAAACATACATGTGTTAAAATATTTGTATTTTAAATATTTAAATCTTTTATTTATTACTTTCTAATAATTTATACCTAGATTATTAGTAATCTTAGTCACTTGTTAACCAAGTATGCAATAGTTGATCATATTTAATTCATGATATATACATCAAGCTTTTAAGAATATTTCAATTACTATATATTTACATTCATTCTGTTTTGATTATACCATTGTCATTTTTAGAAAATTTACATTGAATTTTCTCAACACATTATGATTAAGACAATAATAATTTATCAGATATTCTAAAAATTTTAATTCTAGTATAACATCAACAACACCTAAGATTTTCATATTACTCTTTAACGACTAACACATTGGGTTGTTTAATATACACTTCTTTGTCAAGACTATTATTTAGAAATTTTATTTTTATATTTATTTGATGTATTTCAAGCTTATTCATAGTTGCGATAACTATTAATGTTCTTATAAAATTCATGTGTCGAAATAGTCCACATCTTTTTGTTGTTTGAATCCTTTGAAAATAAATCTTGTCTTATATTTTTTAGTAGTTTCATTAGTTTTAATCTTTTCTTGAAGATCCATTTATGATTACTTTGGGGTAAAATATCCACTAGTTTTCATTAGTTTTCATCTTTTCTTGAAGTTTCCATTCAATCGGCTACATGCTGGTGAGAATGTTTGTGGCAAAAGCCTGCAGGCCTTGAGATTCAGACTCTGAATGATGTAGCTAGTCTGCTATGCCGTTTTTAAGCTTAAAAATTACTGAACCTTAGAGCACCAACAATTTGGGAGAATTATCAATTGATTTTCCTCATTGAGCCAGAACACTGGAGCAAGTCTTCAGGAAACTGATTGTTGAGCAGGTAAATAAATTTGGGAGGTTGCCATTGGTGTGCATATTCTTGAACAGATGTTGTGCTTCCCTAAGGCTGCCTAACAATCATCATATGAGAACACGGTGTAAATTATGTTTTTAAAAAATTTAAAATTTTTTTTTGTTAAAATTTAATATGATTTGTATGTTTTGAATTGTTTTGATTTGTTGATGTTAAAAATAATTTTAAAAAAATATTATTTACATGCATTTCGACACGAAAAGTTATTTGAAAAATAATCTTTACCACACTGCCAAACATACATGTTATAACTAACAATGTTCGGAGTTAAGCCTTTGACGAATCAAACATACTTTTAAAACATATGCAAAAACAAACAGAGATTAAAAGAAACAAGACCTCATTCCAAACAGAAAAAATTATATCATGACAGAGTAATTAAGCTTCAGTACTTCAAAATAACCTCAAACAGAAAACATTATAATGGTGTGCACACACATGCACATTGTAATGTCAAGAATCACCGTTTGCACCTCTTGAAATGCTTTTCTAATCAATGCATCGGTTTTCTTCTTAAGCTCTTCGTGACCTGAAAATCTTGATCATTAATAAAATTAATAAAATAATGTAGTAAACATTTTGATACCAAGATTATAGAAGAAATCTCTTCATGTCATGAGTCCCTTCTATTTTTGAAAAACTTGAGCTCGAGTTATAGCTGTCAGAATTGAATTCAATTACTTTAAAGAAAAAGATACTTTGAATATAACATTGTCATCCATTTATTCATGAGATGAGATAGTTATTCCAAATATCTCAAATCTAATTTCAGCAAAGATATAATTATGTAGAATTTATAAATCTAAATAAGACTTATCGAGACCCAAAAAAGCCTAACATGAAACTATTTTTAAGATAATAACAACTTTAGTTAACGTTTTCACTATTAGCCAATTTGATAATTTTATAATATCGACAAGCTTGGTTTGGATAACACATCCACACTTAAATTGTTTTTGATACCAACTTCAGCCTCGTAAGCAATTCCAACAACTTGTTCTAGTTTTTTTTATAGTACTTTAAGACCTTGAGAATCACCAAGTGAAACTAATTTAGAAACATTTACAACTAGAAGAGTATTTGCAATAGTATTATTGTTGTTTTTGTCCATTAAAAAGCCAACTTATTCTGATACCGATTGACGTGGTGAATAGCATAGATAAAATTATATATGCTAAATCTGAATGTTCATAAAATAAACTAGATATCCATATGTATGTTAGTTCTAAACCTAAAATTATTTATAGGAAATGATTTCTAATTAAAACTTACCTAACTAATAGAATTCATCTAGCATTAAGATTATTAAATAATAAAATATTAATTAAATTAAAAGTCATGTTTTAAGTGGAAAAAATAATTCAAATACAACAACAAAAATCACAATAAATTCCAAATCTTATTTAATGGCATTCTCAATTTACGATCATTATAAAATTTTAACATGAAAGGAAACTAGGTCTTCGGAATCATTTATTAAAACTTGAGCTTGATCCAACAATCGGATAAAAAGATATGTTTATTTTAATAAAATTACATCTTGAACTCTTCTTCAATTCTTCAAAACCTAAAAATCTTAAATAATACAATAAACATTATTATGCAAAAAATTTCTAAGAAATTTCCCCATCTCACTACCAATACCAACAACATATGAGACGGTTTGTCCATATCAAACCATACTGAGATTCTTTCCCAGACAACAGCCTATGTCCAAAACAAGGATTTCATGACCAGTTCTGCAGCATTATTTTTCCATTTTCCACTCAAGCTTGGATTCACATGAGTGCAAGACTTGCACAACTGAGTTGATTGACCTAGTCTCTTAAACTCACAGAGCATATGAGGCTATGTTAGTAAGACAAACAGAAATTGGACTCATATGTGTAACACATCCCGTAATAGGATTTTGTAGTCACATATTTTATTGATCATCCTAGGAGAAAACAAGACATCTGGATCAAAATGATTTTCTTCTGGTTATATTTTCAGATTGTATGGAAGATGGCAGACTCTTTCAACACATATAGACACTGGATAGCAGCTAATCATATCTTCAAAGACGGAGTCCTGAAACTCTGATCCATCCTTTAATGCCAATGCTTATCTGCACTCCATGTTCACTATATATAAGAGTTCTTGTAACCATCTTTTTCCATCTCAAACTTACTTCATCAGTCTCTCTCTAACAATACTTCGAAGAATCAAAATGGCTAATCACCTTTTGGTTATTGCAAGTTTACTAGTCATTGCTTGTGCCATGGTTACTGCCTTTGAGCCTAGTCCATTGCAAGATTTCTGCGTTGCAGATCCTACTAGCTCAGGTCAGGATCTTACTAATTTATTAAGTAGCTTTAATTGCATAAACAATGATGCATGTTTTAGCTTCTGCTCTTTCCAGACCATTAATCAGTACATGTCAGATGTTTGGCTCTTGTTTCTTACAAATATTTTTTTCATATGGCAGCAAAAGTTAATGGTCTAGCTTGCTTGGACCCGAAGATGGTGCAAGCCAACCATTTTTCCTTTAGTGGACTCCATATTCCCGGCAATACATCAAATTCCCTAGGCTCTGCAGTTACACCAGTCTTTGTAGGCCAACTACCTGGACTCAACACCCTTGGAATCTCAATGGCCCGTATCGACTATGCACCATGGGGTCTGATCCCTCCTCACACGCACCCTCGAGCCACTGAAATTCTAACAGTCTTAGAAGGCAAACTCCTCGTTGGCTTTGTGACTTCTAACCCTGAAAACAGGCTCATTACCAAGGTCCTTGAGAAGGGTGATGTGTTTGTGTTTCCAATTGGACTTGTGCATTTCCAGAGAAATGTTGGCCATGGAAGTGCTTTCTCAATATCTGCCTTAAGCAGCCAAAACGCTGGTGTTGTTCTCATTCCAAATACTCTATTTGGATCCACTCCAAGTATTCCTGGAGACATTCTAGCCAAGGCTTTGCAGGTGGACAAGTCAGTCATTGAAAAACTTCAAGCTCAATTCTAGACGGTCGAGATCCTGAATTGAAGAATTTCTCCTTTCTTACCAATATGTTTCTTTTGGTGATTTCTTACATTTGTCTAGTCCTCATTTATTCTAATGTATGACGATTTGTATCATTTACTTACAAAATGTTCCCAAGACTTCCATAAAGTTTGCAATAATTTATAGTTTGATCAGATACTGCTGCTTTATGACTGTAATTGCCACACCAAATTCTTCCAGCCAAATAATAAGCTTACATAATATAAATGAGAAAACATCTGATGATTGAACACAATTTCATTCCTGAAGGTCCAGTTAGTCCAAATGGTGACAAAAGGCAATGCACTAATCTTTCTTCTGCATGTTGCAGTGGCCAAAGTGCTCAATTGCCAGAATATTTCCTCAATAGAACTTGACATACACCACATAATTCCTGACTTCGATTGAGTTAATTCCACATACTCTAAATACTAGGCCACTGCATTAGAAAATGCAGTGTGTTTCAGCAGAACTACCATAGAAAGAATAAACCTTGCTACTTTAGCAGCTTTGCACTCCTAGCTCCAAATGACTTGATTGAAAATTCCATTACAGTAACAGAGTACTTTCACAGTTTTGGTTGCATATACTATCAAGTTTAATTTTGAAACACTCTAGCAGTTTTCATGCATTTTTTTAAAAATGATCTTAATCAATCTCGGCAGGCCCGAAACATATTGTTCCATGCGTTTCTCTAGAATTATTCAAAGTTATTTAGTGCAGGGTTAGTTTTAGTTCTGAGATGGAAGAAGACATCCTCTGCGTGAACTAAATGATTAAGAAGATTTGCTAATGTGGCACTAATGAAATCAATAGCAACAACACATGACACAGTTCGATCATATGAAACAGAACTCAAATCATGTTGAGCATATCTTGTATTCTTAAGCCTAATTCCAAGTACCTGAGGACTTTTTCAGAAGCTGGGAAGAACAGGAAGGCGAATAGTGACAGGGATGCAAGGTATCGTAACCCTAACACAGAGGAAGCCATTTGGAATAAAGGGATGTACTTCTATAGCTATATTCGGCTTGAATTGAAGATGCCAGACTCTCTCAATTATAGTGCTGACATTGGACGGCAGGTAACTCGTTCAAAGTCTACTTCTTTAATTTCTGAGCCGCTCTTCATCATGCATATGTAAGAGTTGATGGAGCGACGATTTCACAACTTCAAATTACTCGAACAAAAGCTTATCAACCTGCTGCTAATAATGTTCACGACCCGAATTCCGGATCCATAACCGACATATAGGCAAGGTTTCTCTCCAAGGTTCCATACCTATACGAACCCAAACTTACACACAAGCTTATCCTAACTCAATCAGAGTTCAACGCAACATTAATAACAAAATCAACTTCATAATATAATTAAATTATCTTAATACAAGAGTTTATATAAGTTCAGAGTTTTGGAGCACTAACTAAACATAAAAGAAAGGTACAAAGTACAACCAAAGAGCAGGTTCTGAAGGTTCAACAAAAATGACCTGCTATCAAGCTATAAGCCTGAAAAGGATAAATAATGAAAGGGTGAGTTCAACAACTCAGTGAGTAGATAATGTTCAATATACACACACGAGGTAATAAAACAATGAGAAATATATATACAAGTATGGCTCTAGGTTCTTATAGAAAGGTTTCTCAAATAGGCCATAACAAGAATATCATATGGTAAAACTCGTCAGAAAATCAAAATGCAATGAGCATGAGGCTCCGTACTGTGGGATGATCAGTCCACACAGGTTGGTGACTCCCCCGACCAACTAGGGTTCAGATACGATGTGCACAAAGACTAACACTACCTTGTTAGCATGAGTATTCTGACTAACATACCACAGGTTCATAATCATAATCAAACAGACATATTTATATCTCAAGGCTCAACTCATGACATCAATCAAATGAGGAGCTATCAATTCAGAAGTCAATTCAGAATATATATACTGGTTCATATCAATAATTCGGATTCAACAATTGATCATGCTTATCATAACAAGGATAATAATCAACATATATATTATCAAGAAGCATGATCCAATTCATATTAACAAATCAAGTATTTATAATATTTCTCATGCATATGAAAAATTATTCACTCACCTGACTCGAAAGCAAACAGAAGTCAAAAGCAGACACCGAAGAAAATCCTACTAGCGTCCCGCCTATAGAATATCAGGATTATCTGAATATAAAGGAGACATATTCAAGAATGACTCAAAAGAATATATAACATATTTAATACACTTATCTAAGGGTATATTCCATAACCCTATATGTTTTTGAACTAACTAGTTATTTTTCCTAAAAACCCAACATTTAACGGTTTTCTCGAAATCTAATCCATAATAAAACAAATAATAAAATTAGTAATAATTCACTAAATAACCCTCAATTATTCATCAAACCAATCTGCAAAAGCTAATATTACAGCTAGGGACTAATCTATAATTTATCATATTTTTAAGGGTCAAATTGTAACTTTTGTCAAATTGAAGGACCAAACTAAAAATATCATAAATCCATTACTATACTGAAATTCTCACCATAATTAGTCCTCATTTCTGTCCAGATCATCTCATTATACTCCAAGGACCATTCTGGAATTTTATCAAATTTTTAGGATTAAATTGTAATTTTTGTCAAATTGAAGGACTAAATTGAAAGTGTTAAAATTTCATAACTATACAGGAATTCTGCCCATAATTCATATTTTATTCTGTTCAGAATCTCGGAATAGGCTCCAGGGACCAATCTGCAAATTTTTCAAAGTTTGGGGACTAAACTGTAATTTTCCAAAATTGAGGGACCAAATTGAATTTTCATCATCTTCAACCTCAAACCCTGAATTTTCACAGATTACCTACTGTTATCCCCTGATTTCTAACACAAATTCACCATTCAAACAAAACCATAACTCAAAATCATCATTTTTATCTACAATCTCTCAAATTCAACTTAACAATCCATTACTTACAACAATCAACCCATAACATTCAACTTAATTCATCAATTAACACAAAACACAAATTTTCAAAACCCTAACATTTTTCAAAACCAAAATTAAAGCTTAATTAGCACATATTTATACATAATCTTAACTTTAAACTTATTTCCTTCAACTCCTTTCTATTTCCCTTTTAATTTTTCTATTTTCTCTTCTTCTTCTTCTCCTTTTCTTCTCTTCTCCCGTCAGTTTTTCACTCTTAAAACACAGCTCTCTTCTCTCTCTCTTTTTTTCTTTCTATTTATATTTATCAAGTTTGTTGAATTACTACAATACCCTTCATTCATTTATTCCTACATCTAAGCCTTCAAAGGCTTTATTATATTTTCCTACTCATTTATTCAAAACATCACAAATAATACCTCAAAGAATCAAAATGGCTAAACACATGATATTTGTTGTGAGTTTAGTGGCCATTGCTTGTACCTTGGCCATTGCCTTTGAGACTGGTCCGCTGCATGATTTCTGTGTCGCAGATCCTACTCGTCCAGGTCAGGGACCTTACTGAATTGTAAGCGATCATTGTACAGTAGCTTTAATTCCTTAAAAAATTGTTTCAAATGTTTTTGCTTCTGCTCTTTCCAATACATTAATCAGTACATGATCAACATGCTATTTATATGTTCTTAGATTTTGTTTTTCGTATGGCAGCAGAGAGTTACTGGTCTAGCTTGCTTGGATTCAAAGCCTCATCTCCAGCTATCCTAGACCGAATCCCAATCCCGTACAAATTTTTAAGGAGCATTGATTGACACACAAAACAACACAGTGTTATTACCTCCAAGAAATATCCTAAGCTTATGAATGGACGAATTGTCAGTGTGGTGTCCTTTCATGAACTTGTTCTTCTAATGGGCACCAACTTTTTTCGCTAATTACTTGCAAGCCCTAACCTTTCCTATCAATGGAACACTAAGGCACAACAATCAACAACACTTGGTTCAGGTAACCTGCACTGTAAAGGCTACTCCAAACAATTTCATGCTCATCGGAAAGGTGATCCAACATATTTATCCACCTTTTGACCAAAATTTCCTTTCTAAAAAATAAAGTTGATGTGTTTTTTTACTGGATTGCAAGTTAATCTGAATTTTTAACACGATCAGATTTTTATTTTTTTAAACTCCGACTATTCTAGACTTTAGAATGACCAAATACTACATTAATCCACCAAACCATTCTAGATTTTATAATTAAAATTATTATATTATTATTTATTTTAATATTCAATATAAATAAAAATAAAAATAATTTATTAAATCTTGTTGACAATTTTCTAAATACCGTACTAAAACAGTCAACCGTCAACGTCCCTTGTTCTGTATCTTTTCTTCACCATCTCCTATCCTTCTTATCTACACTGTGTTGTCTCGTGACAATAACCAGACGCGCTACCGTTGTGAATAAATTAGAGGAACAAGTAACTCTAAAGGTAAAGAAGACTACATTTGGCTGATACATGCGTTTTACAGTTCTTTTGCGGTACAGATATGATTAATGCATTTGAGCTGAACATTTCTGCTGGTCTAGCGGTTGACATAAATAAAATGCAGACTTGATGCTGCTTCTTAAACTGAAATAAAACCAAGACAAGTATACAACAAATTTCCACAATTTAGGAAATGAAAGTATTTATGAATCTTGATTCTGTGTCTGTAAATTTACAGTTACAACACCTCAGGTTGGAATCCCAGCAAAAAAAGATTGGAATTGCTCATCAGACTTTTGTAATACAGTTTTGAGACGTGAAGAACACTTTCCCTGGAAGCAAAAACAGCAAAAATCACCCAAGATCCTAGCTTGAGATTGAAGCTCGGGACCTATTCACTGGCTCGTTTACACATCTAAATCTTCCAATCAATTTTATCAGCAAACATGATGCAAGTGTAAGCACAAGGGATAGACTCCGACCTCCTACTAGACCAGCAAGAGCAACAAAAAAGAGAATCAGATAATCTGAACTGCCCTTTTTATCAACTACTACTACTTCCGTTTCAGCCTGCCATCCAGTGCTAGAGCTAGAATTTCCTTGATCAGGTTCTTTTCCTTTTCTCCTCTCTTTTATTCCCTCTTCTTCTTCTTCCTCTTCCTCTTCTAGCAACTTTGATAGCAAGGCCTTGCCTTTGTTTTCAAACCCTTGTTTGTCACCATCTTCTAGCACTTCAATTATCCCCATCTCATCGTCTCCCCAACAACTAGATGATTCACTACCGACATCTGGTTCCTGCCCCTTGCTCTTTTTCGCCTTCTTTATAGCCCGCAACTTCTTTGGCACCAATTTCTTTATGATCTTTCTTCTGATTTTTGATTTTCGGCTTCGCTCTTTTTCGCATACCAGAACTCCACTTTTATCTTCCTCTACCTCCATCATTCTCCAATCACAAACGAGCAAATCCATTCTTGATTCAGCTCCCCTATTTGCTTCAACTGGCACAATCCTATCAAAATTAAATTCTAGAGCTTGAGTTTCCTCAAGGGAAGACTTCATTTCAAGAGTCTCAATTAAATCACAAGAATCAATCCCACCAACATCTTCTTCTTGTTCTATCTCTTGAATGATCAATTCTTTTCTTGAATCATCACATTTCCTTACTCCTTTCAACATCAGAAATGCTGAAGAAACCCTTTCGACAAATTGTTCTAAGACTATCTCTACATTCAGACATGGTTTCAAGAAACATAACACATGCTTTCCAACATATTCAAGAAAAATAAGCACAAAAGCAGACATTGTTATCCCAACTACAAGCTTTTTAGTACTTAAACCCAAAACCACCACCAAAAACATCTTCAAAACCACAAACAACAAACGTTTCTCTTTCTCATTCCAACATTTCTTATCAGTAACCTTAACATCATCAACATCTTCAACATCTTCATCATCTTCAACAACAGGCAATAACTGACTCACCAAATCACATACATCAAAACTCTCCATATTCTCCAAATTCTGAATAGGCCCTGGTGAACCCACCAACTCTATAGAACTTGATACAAAAATAGGATCAGAGATTACAAGTTCCTCCTCCACCTCTTGCAACTGCTGTTGTCTCTTCTTCTTCTTCTTCTTCTTGCCAGTTGGTTTCTTTAACCTTTCACGGTTCTTGACAAAGAGATCAACAAGAGAAGTAGGGAAACCAGTCTCAACAACAAGAGAATTCCCTCTTTTTGGCGACTGAAGATCTGCCACAATACGTGAAAATCTTGAAACTTTGTCCTTCTTCCACGGAAAAGGCATGTTCGCGTCAAAAAAGATTGGATTTTGAAGGATGCCCGGATGAGAATTTTCCCTAAAAATATAGAATTTGAAGAGAATATTTGTGATCTTGTTCTCTTACAAGCATCCTATAAAAATGTCTCGTTTTGTGTTTTATTGTGCTGATAAAAAGGTGAGGAACCTATAGGAGATAATAAGGGAGACACGATAGAGGGGGGGGAAATGGGAAGAAATTACTGTGGAAACGCGTGTGCGCTGTTGATGAGATTGTTTAACTTTTAATAATTCATGATATTTTAAAATAATATTTTTTAATTTATTAAAATTGATTTTTAATAATAGTATATTAAAACGATATTAAAATATAAAAAAATAATTTAAAACTAAAAAAAAACTTAAAAAATATAATTAGACAACAGTTAAAGTGGAGTCTTAATCTCTGTTTTTTTAGTATAGAGAATTTAGGTTTTTTTAAAAAAAAAAGAAGAAGAGGTTTTGGGGTCTAAAAGGGCTTGCATTTACCTAATAAGGTGGTGAAATATGGTGGAATACTACAGCTTGGCAAGGGAATTGGTGGTGGTTGCTCAGCTAATTTTGGCTATTCTTGCTGCCAAAGGCTGGAATTTTACCTGTTTTACAGCGTCTCTATTTAGCAGGAAAATTGTTTGAGTTGTTAACGGTTGATGTTTGTTATTTTACGTCTTTCCCTTTAAACTTTGTGAGTTATATTTAGAATTGAATTATAAAAAATAAAATCATAGTTATTAAACTTTGTTTTACAAGAATTTCATAAGAGTTAAGTTTCTTTTTGAAATTATTTTAAACATTAATTTAGTCATCTAGTTGATATAATCTAATCCGAGTGAAATTCAACAAAATATAGTCTAAATAATTATAAAAAAATTAAAATGATAATTTTTGGTGAATTTTTTTAATTTGAATTAACCACATAAACTAGTGTAAAATTAAAAAATAAAATCTTTGAAAGGTAATTTTAAAAAAATTAGTTACGCTTAGTTTACCTAAATCAAGCTTTATATTAATTAAAGCATTAATATCATGATATTTGAGCCTAAATATCATGTGTGCCACCGTGATTTAGGAGAGAATCATCCATTCATGAAAAAGGTATTTTTTTAGAAAAAGAAAAAGGAAAGAAAACAAACCATTCTTTCCATAAGGCCATGATTGGATTCCATTTGAGAAAGAATTAAGCATTCTTCCCATAGGGCCATTAAGCATTTAATTAAGTTCCTAAACGGCGGGAGTAGTTTTTTCTTTTTAAAATTGTTAAATATTAAATTAATATTTTTTTATTTATTTTAATATATTGATATTTTAAATTAAAAAAAACGCGCTAAGCTAGATAATAAAACAGCATGTCGATTAGAATCAAACGGTGGAAAATCAAGATCAAGAAGAAAGAAGAAGAGGATTTTGGGACAAAAGTGGAATTTGGGACAAAGGCAAACAAATTTTTTGTCAATAATCAAAACAAGCCGCCTAATTTATGGACAAACGCGAGGATATTTCCTTAATGGGACCCATATGGCATTCGGATTAGAATCAAACGGTGGAAAATCAAGATTAAGAAGAGGATTTTGGGACAAAAGTGGCAAGGAACATGGCTAAGCTGGATGATGGGGAATGTGGACAGCTCAGCAGAGAGAGAGAGAGAAGGTAGGGCCCAACCAGTCATGAAAGTAGTTCAGAGTCAAGTGGGGGTTTCTGTGACAGGATAATTGAAAAGACAAAGGGTGAAACACAAGTTAAAGTGACTATCAACATGGTATTGATGGTGTTTGACTGCGTTTTGGTCTTTTTTGTTCGCTTTCTGCAAGGCGTGGTCTTTGGGCTTGCTTCCAGCTGTTCAGTATCGTACATTTCACTGTAACCATTAATCATTAAATGTACTTGTCTTGTCACCATGTTTTTTTAAAAAAATCTAGGTTGATGAATTATTCAGTTAATTTGTTGGTTATAAGATAAATTAGAATTGTTTTTAATTAAAATTACATCTTGAAAAAAAAAACATTTGGTTTTGATTAGTGGAACTTGATCGGGTTATTAAAAACTTGATTGTGTAAATTGAGTTTTAATAGATTAATGACTTGTATATATGCTTTTTAAGCTTGATAAGATGATTGATCTAAGATAAGTCACGGGTTAGGTAAATTGATCTAGATTAGATTGATTTTCTTTTCTTTTTTTTTATTGAGATATGGCTTAACTTAGATCCTAGTTCAAAGGTTAACCTGTTAAGTCGATTGTTTTTACAATAGTGGTCTTAATTCTATAGCTTTTAATTTCAATATAGAAGCCAACCCGAGGCAAGTTTTATATCATAGGTGAGGTAAGTTGATGCGGGTTAACTCAGATTAACCTAATTTTTTATCTTATAAAAAAATAAAAATGATATCATTTTAAAAGAAAATTAAAGAAAAAAGTTAACGGGTTTTGATCAAATTATAAGTCATTCTTGATTTTTTATCAGATTACACCGAATCAATTATTTCTATGTTTTTATTAAAATCCAGCCTAATCTAAACTTAGAGTCAATCAGATCTCAAGTCAACCCTTCAATTGAGTTTTAAAACAATGCATGAGCGGTTTAATTAGAAACCCATCTTGAATCATGTTTATATCTCAAGTATTTCAAGTCAATCTGTTATATGTGTCAAGTTTAAAATCCATGCACGAATGAAAAATGGTGAATTTGATATTTGGCATTACACAAGGTTCAAGAAAGAAGGGATCTAGCTCATTTATTTGTTTTTCAACAAATTGACTATAATTTAGTCTATTAAAAATAAGTGATTTAATTTTTTATTATAAAAAATTATTAGATATATTGTTCGTGCTTCGCTATGGGTCGAGAAAAAAACATTTGACATAAAAAAGTGCTAGATTTAAAAAAAAACCCAAGTCTCGAGTCATTGGTTCAAATAACAATTTAAATAGTATAAAAAAACAAAAAATAAATTGACAAAAAAAGATTAAAAAAACCATACATGAGTTTATCTAGATTATTAAACAACTCAATGCTAACCTAATAAAAGAAAAACCACAAAAAAAGAAGCAAAACTTCAAAACAAAAAAGAGATGAAAACATCGTATTAAAAGGGGGGGGGGGGGGAAGAAAACTTAGGTGAACGTCCTAAACCTTAGGTGAATTTTCTAAACCTAGTCTAATATTAAAAACTTTTAACTTATTGAATCATGGATCAAAGTTCGATAAAAATACTTAATTATTAAACATTTTAATTTTGAAGGATGATTGAAAAAATATTAATAAATAAACTTGTAAAATTTAAAAAAAAAACAAAGAACAAAAAGAATGAGAATAAAATTTGAGAGAAAAACAGATAAAAATGATGAAATTTGAAAAAAAAAATCTCAAACAAAATCATAGGATATAAAATTGAAAAACATTTATAATTTGATAGGTTATTTATAGATTAAGAAATGGTAGGGGGTGATACTGAAAAACGTTATAAATAGCTAACCTAATAGAATCAAACAAAAAAAAAATAAGAAAACAAAACAAAAAAAAGGATTAAAAATAAGCTAAAGAAAGGAAGAAAAAAAACCCGAAGTAAACCCGAATGAATTTTCTGAACCTGATCTAATCTCTAAAACCTGTAAATTGTGAAATCCTGGATCTGGGTTTAATTAAAAAAATCTAACTCTCAACAAATTTAATTTTTAAGGATGAGTAATGTAAAAAACATTAATAAAAAATCTTTTAAAAGAAACACAACAACAACAACAAAAATAAGGATAAAATTTGACAAAAAAAAAAACCCTAGGAGGATGAAATTTGAAAAAATAAAAATGACCTTAAACAAAATAAATTATAATTAAAAGAATGAGGATAAAATTTAAAAGATTAAAAAATTAAAAAAAAATAAAATTAAAAAAAATTATAATTAGTACGGTGATACAATCTCCTCCACTGGCTCACAAATTATTAGTTCAACACTATCTTTCTTATCAACGACTACTTCTTGTTTGAGCATCTACTTCTTTTTTATTGTCTATATCCACTAATCTCTTCATTAATAGTATAACGAGACATAACAATTAATCATTTAATTTTTGATGTGCTCTTATCATTACATTATTTTTCACGAGATAATAAATTAATATGATTAAAATAAATAAATAACTCGGATAATAAAGTAAATATTCGAGATGAAACATTCATCTTTAACTAGTTTATGAAGAGCATACCACACAAGCTACAAAAATCCATGGTTCTTTCCTTGCTCTACTCGTCTCCCCGTACATTTTTTTCGGCCTTTCACAGTACTATATCCCTTGCTATTTACTAATTTAAACATTAAATAGTTACTGTTTCGACCGAGAACTTGTACTTAAGCCTTTCACTTAAAAAAAAAAGCCTTTCAATCTACCAGACTAATAATTAAGTCAAATCACTCTTCCAATCAAGATCACAGCCGTCCAAACCTGAAGTTTTCACGGCTTCATCACTTGCCAACATGTTCCAATAGTGTACGGGGTACCAAATTAATGAGGCAGGTACAGTATATTTTAGGTTTGTTGATGATAAGTTGCTAGTATCTTAGCACTCCTCTCAAAATTCTCAGAAACCGAACCTTATAGAATTGATATCCTCTACCATCTTGCTAGTTAGTTACCAGCATTTGTGATTTAAAATATTTTTTTGTTTAGAAATATATTAAAATAATTTAAAAATATAAAAAAATTAATTTTAAATAAAAAAATTAAAATTTTAAAAAACACGATTGAATCATATGCCGATCATACCTTAAAAGTCATCTAATGTTGCATCACCCAGGCCAGCCCGTCGGTAGTGTATGGTTATTAGATGGGTTTGCTTTTAGCAAAAATGGCATCACAGGCCTAGTCCACTTTCATGGATTCCAAATGCTCCTCAACTTATTTCTGTTCACCATCTTTTACCTAGGACTTGGTCCGAATGTCTTTTTTTGGGAACAGGGTTTTGGTTTGGGGCCATTATGAACCAAGGCCTACCAAACTTTCTGAGCACGAGCTCTCATCATGCCAGGAATTTGTTCAAATGCGATCTGTAAATCCAATGACTTCTTTTCCGGTGTTGCCCTTATTCTACTCTCCGAGCAAACTTGGAAGAGATGAACTTTCCAAGCTTTTGATTCATTCATCAATGGCGGGGTTGCCTGCATTCCTAGCCCTCCTCTTTACTGAGATCGAAGTATCAGAAAACTTGAGAAAGTGAGAACTAAGGAAGTATGAACAGTTACCACAGCTGGGACTTGCGACCGAGAGACATTGGAGAGCAGAGTGGATCTTATCTTTCCCAAAAAATAAAAAAAAGGTTAGATTTTTTCTTTTCCAAATTAAAACTTTATTGCTTTAAGTTCATATCTCATCTTGAAATTAAACACCAGCTTGTTACAAATTTCTTGCTGTGTAATCCCAGAGGCAGGCAGGCAGGCAGCCCTAATGCCACAAGTCTCATCACGTATTTTCATCAAACACCACCAACAATTTAGTAATTTTTTTTTTTTAATGGTCTACCATTGCTTGTACATATAAGAAATATTCAAATTTATTTCTCAAATAATATCAACAATTTATGACATGAACTTTGTGGAATGGATCTTTCTAAAAAAATCTTAATCTAATCACCATTGTACTATTAGATATTTATGAAAAGTTTGGAATTCAAAATTATCTAATTATTACATCAATAATCAACACAAAATAACAATAATTAATCCTATAGCAGTTTCTCTAAGCTAACAATAATTCATTCAATAACAATTGAATTTAATTAAGAAGTTTTAATGAAATTTTACATTTAAGATATTTTAAGTGTTAAGAGATTTAATATATAAAAATAAATCAAATATCAACTTTTCTGTTTTATTACACTAAAGAGAAAAAAAATAGTATTATTTTCTAAAATAATTATTTATCTATTTTCTTAATAGATATTTGAAGAATAAGACCAATGCAATGCAATGCAAGGAATCTAAAAAAAATTAAATTGTATTTTTTTAATATTTCTATTTAATTTATTTATTAATTAGATTTAGATTAATCAGAAATAGAAAATTTGTTACAAACAGTAATTATGCCTTAATTAAAATACACATTATAAAGACAATATGATCCCAAGGGATAAACTTGTCATGTTAGACATAAACTGATCAGTTGATTCCTTCCAGAACACTCAAACGTACATTCCAACTCACTTGCAACCAAAAATGATTAGAAAAAACACATCCTGAACCCCATCCCATGCAAGTAACCAATAAAATCACCTCAAAGACCCAAAAAAACCCCAAAGAAACCTGCTTTATATGCTCTCCTCCACTCCTTCCTCCTCAATTCCCTCTCTCCTTCAGATCCCACTTAAAAACCATTTCAGGAACCCCAAAGAGGTGCAAACTTTGGTGCCAAAATGAGAGAAATCCTTCACATTCAAGGGGGTCAATGTGGGAATCAAATTGGGGCCAAGTTTTGGGAGGTGATCTGTGATGAACATGGGATTGATCAGTCAGGGAGGTACAGTGGAGACTCAGATCTTCAATTGGAGAGGATTAATGTGTATTACAATGAAGCAAGTGGTGGAAGATATGTGCCACGTGCTGTTCTTATGGATCTTGAACCTGGTACCATGGATTCAGTCAGATCTGGTCCTTTTGGACAGATTTTTAGGCCTGATAACTTTGTTTTTGGCCAATCCGGTGCTGGTAATAACTGGGCTAAAGGGCATTACACTGAAGGAGCTGAATTGATTGATTCTGTTCTTGATGTTGTCAGGAAAGAAGCTGAAAATTGTGATTGCTTGCAAGGTAATTTTTTTTAAAGATGTCTTTTTTAGTGCCTTTTGTGTTGTTTTGATTGAACCCTTATGAGTTTTGTTTATTTTGCTTGTTTGATATTGCATTGGGAGGGATTAATGCTTTGAGAAATGGCTTTTGGTTGTTTTGATTGGATATATCTATTTTTTTTAAATGGTTTTGGTTGGTTTGTTAGAATACAAAGAATACAAATGGGTTTGATTGGATCTGGTCTTATATTCAGGTTTTTTGAGATTTTTCAAGGTGCCGTTGATTTTTTGTATTATGAAAATGAGGGGCTTTTCATTTTCATTTTGTTTAGCTTGCTGGGAAGCTAAATGTGTGTTTATGATGGTGCCTCCATGACTTGTTCTTTCATGGTGTTCAATGACATCGTAATGCTGGACTAAATCCTGTTTTCTGGTTTTTTTGCTGACTGCTCCATATGCTAGGCGAGTTCTGAATTTTTTTTTGGCTGGAAACTTGTGTCGTTGGTTTTCACAGCTGATAACAGATAATGAGAAAATGATCTTCCGGGACTTGAAGTATGTAACAAGGTCTATTTAGAATCTTAGATTCAAGTGTGGTTTATACTCATGGTTGGAAGTTTGGTTTCTATCTTTTTCATGATTTGGTTTTTGTTTGCAATTTTCCGTGTTTCTCTTAAATTTGTGGTCATTTGATTGGTGTACCATTATTGTTGTTTCTCTTAAATTTAAGTTCTATTTAGAACTGTCCTTTCTCATTGATGCTACATTTTTAGTTTTCCTGTCTGTTTTCAAGAATCATTTAATATATTTGGTGGAACAGGATTTCAAGTTTGCCATTCATTGGGTGGAGGCACTGGTTCTGGCATGGGAACTCTTCTTATTTCTAAAATTCGCGAGGAGTATCCTGATCGCATGATGTTGACATTTTCCGTCTTCCCTTCACCAAAGGTATCTGACACTGTTGTTGAACCATACAATGCAACTCTTTCTGTCCACCAGCTTGTAGAAAACGCTGATGAATGCATGGTTTTGGACAATGAAGCTTTGTATGACATCTGCTTCCGCACTCTCAAGCTTGCTACCCCCACTTGTAAGTTAATTGAAAGCGCTTTCTGTGAACTGAAAGACATAATTTAAAGATGTTAAATCTGGAATTAATTAAAAGAACCATCTGGCCTTTTCTACCTAAAGATTGAAAATGAATGTTGAGATGGACAACAATAATAAAATGCTTAGTTCTTAGTTGGCTGCTCACTTATCGTTCTCATTAGTGGTTGATAGGGAATTGATTGCTTGTGACTTCTTATTTTTTATTGGTATTTAACTCCACATGGTTTGCTGTCTCTCCTTGCCTCTAACCTAGACAACCACCACCCCCTATGCCCCACAAATGAAGATGACAACAACAACTTCTATTGTACAGTTTGCTGTTCACTTAGTCTTCTTCCCTCTTCCAGAATATGCAATATCTTCAGCTCAATTTGATTGCAGATAATACACATGTAATTCGTACGAATAGATGCATGATATGTGTACATGAACATGCCCAAACACATGCATGTATGTTCCATGTAAGGTTTTGAAGCAACATGATCTGACTCTGGTACCTTATGTTTTGTTTTTCCATATCCCAGTTGGGGATCTTAACCATCTCATTTCTGCCACCATGAGCGGTGTCACATGCTGCCTTCGCTTCCCAGGACAGCTGAACTCTGACCTACGAAAGCTCGCAGTTAACCTTATCCCATTCCCTCGTCTTCATTTTTTCATGGTTGGATTTGCACCCTTGACATCAAGAGGATCACAGCAATACCGTGCTCTGACTGTGCCTGAACTAACCCAGCAAATGTGGGATGCCAAGAACATGATGTGTGCTGCTGACCCACGTCATGGCCGTTATCTAACTGCTTCAGCCATGTTCCGTGGTAAGATGAGCACTAAAGAGGTCGATGAACAAATGATAAATGTCCAGAACAAGAACTCTTCATACTTTGTTGAGTGGATTCCCAACAATGTCAAGTCCAGTGTCTGTGACATCCCACCAAAGGGTCTGAAGATGGCATCCACTTTCATAGGGAATTCAACCTCAATCCAGGAGATGTTCAGGCGTGTCAGTGAACAATTCACAGCTATGTTCAGGCGCAAGGCTTTCTTGCACTGGTACACTGGCGAGGGAATGGACGAGATGGAATTTACCGAGGCTGAGAGTAACATGAACGATCTGGTTGCTGAGTATCAGCAATACCAGGATGCAACTATCGATGAAGAGGAGTACGAGGAGGAAGAGGAAGAGGAACATGATACTTAAGATAGCTTGAAATGGAGGAAGAGGAAGAGGAACATGATACTTAAGATAGCTTGAAATTCTTTTCACCATGTCTGAAGTATGTATTTCCCTGGCTCTATTTAAGTGAGTGGTATGTTTCTCATTGGGGGGTCAAACTAGATTGACTTGCTGATGTATGGGTTGTGGTTCCTTGTATTGAAGATGGGATTTCGTGACTCCTTTTGCTTTTAAATTTGAATGATGGATGTCTTGTATTTAGTAGACGAGTGTTTGGTCATCTATCACTTCAAACTTGTAGCATTTTTCCTTGGTTTAATTTGTGTGATAGGCATGGTTTTATTAGCAAGGCAGGTTCTCGTGGCATTATAAATGCCATTAGTGTTGCAAGGTGGGAATTGTAATTTTTTTTTCCTATTTGAGTGTATATCTTTAGTTTTTCTATTTGAATGTTTGTATCTTTAAAAACTTGCAATGAGTGTTTTTAATTTGAAATCTAACAAATATCAACTTCGATCATATTCGATCAAATTAAGTAAAATTAAAATTAGAACAACAAAACAATTTAACAATTTATTTACATTAAAAGAACACCAAAATATCTTCTTCGGAGGTAACTTGCTGCCGTCCAATATATGGCGATGGATCGACAGTCCAAGAATTTAGTCTTCGAAGGAAACTTGCTGCCGTCCAATGCCCATGTCTTTGGGGTACCCAAGACAAGGCTGGTAGATTAAACATGCACCAAGAGTCGTAAGAACAAGGAAATGCCAATGAGTTGTTCCTTGCTTGTTAATATATGGAATAATTTTATTTTCTTGCAATATTTTTTATTACAAACTCGTGAAAGTAACACCAACCATGCATGAACAAGGAAAATTCAGAATTTAACTGTGGAACTGTGCTCTAAGTTTCTCAACAATGGACTTGTCGACATTATAAGCCTTGGCTAGAACATCATCACCAATGGGTGGATTGGTTCCAAATATATTGCTAGGAATAGCAATAAAACCAGGGTTCTGGCTGTTCAAAGAAGCAATAGCAGCAGCAGTTCCGTTGCCCACATTACTCAAGAAATGAGCAAGTCCTATGGGAAAAACAAAGACATCTCCCTGCTCAAGGACCTTGGAAAAGAGCCTGTTTTCCGGTGAAGAGGACACAAACCCAACAAGGAGGCTGCCTTCCAAGACGGTAAGAATCTCACTTGCACGAGGGTGAATGTGAGGAGTGACGAGACCACCATGTGCGAAGTCAAAGCGAATGAGTGTGAGTCCAAGGGTGTTTAGGCCTGGTATTTGAGCGACAGAAGCTGAGGTTACAGAGGAGCCAGAGGGGTTTGATGTGTTGCCAGGAACATGGAAGCCTCCAGAGAAAAAATTATCAGGCTTTACCAACTTCGGATCCAGGCAAGCTAGGCCATAATCACAAAAGAATATGTTAGTGGAAGTACTCACTTGACTTAGCTAATTTTTCAACAAAATATTTTTGGCCAGCTTTCTCGCGTTGAGAATTTTTGCTGCCGGATCATTGACACCCAAAATGATCATTCATGAGAATTACTCTCCCCTGGCTTCCTATAAAATCCCTACTTGATATGATAATAAAATCAGAAGAACTTAATAATTTTTTTAAACTACTGTTCTCAAAGTCTGAAATTACGCCACCCATATGTATCTTGGACCAATATATATGAGCGTGACTCAAATACAAAATGGATTGAAATAGCTTAAAATAAAATGAAGCATAATTAATTTCTTGAATATGATTAAAGCTAATTAATTGCAGTGTAATTTTGAGTAAACCAATTAGACCCCCACCTGAGCTAGAAGGATCTGCAACACAGAAATCTTGCAATGGACCAGGCTCAATGCCGGCAGCGGCCAAGGAACAGGAGATGGCTAGGAAGCTAACAATCACCAATATCTGGGAAGCCATTTGGATTGCTTGAGGTTGGAGATTGAGGCAGAAACAGAAGTGACTGGAGATTTGAGTGTAATTCTTTCAAGGACTAATATGTATAGTGAATTTTGTAGGGTAGATATGGATTTATTTTAATTTCTTTACCATTTGAGAATCAATGCATTAAGTTCTTATTTAATTTTGGATATTATGTGGGAATAAATTTGTTAGCTAAAAGAATAAAATCTCAGATTCGAATAATTTGGAAAGGGAAATGAAATTCAGTAGTCAGATTTTCTAATGGATATTATATATTAAAACAGAGAAAGAAATCAATTATATTCATAATAAGATAAATCAATTAATTCCTTGAACTTCTCTAACAAATCCCAAGATTTATCTCCATTATTTTTTGGTTGATTCTTTTGTGTAAAGTAAAATACTTTCCAATAATTAAAACCCCTTTAAATAAAAATAATTATTTTCTATTCGGTTCGGTTTTTATAAAAAAAAAAATAACCAAACCGATTTTAAAAAAATCAAAACCAATCCGAAACTGGTTCAAACCGACCGGTTTCGGTTAGTTTTTTAGAACAAAAACCGGTTCAAACCGGTTTGGCTTGGTTTTTTCGGTTTGGATTCAGTTCGATTTTTTCGGTTTTAGACTTGTAAAACTAAACCGAACCGGTCGGTTTTTTCAAAATTCTAATTGGTTTAATCGATTTTTTTTCACGATTCGGTTTTTTCAGTTATTTTTTTTCAGGTTTTCTCGGTTTAATTAATTTTTTGGTTTTTTTAGCTAACCCTTACCCTCAAAGCTGTCCTTGTATTTGTAAAACATGCCATAAAATAATTATATAAATAGCTATTTCAATAAATTTTGTGTATTTTATAAAAAAAGACATTTAAATTGTAGAACACCTTTGAAAATGATACGGGAGAAATTAATCCAACAATTCTAATGTTTTCAATATTTTTGGTTTAACAAAAGGCATTCTACTTAAAATACCTTATGTAAGAGCTCTTAAGAGTTCTCCATAACGAATACTATAAATTTGAGTAATTATCATAGGGAAACTCGTAACCTTAGTTGATATTTCCTCCAACAAAATTAAAATCAAGCCATGTTTTTAGACTAACAAATATGTTTTATATTTTTTTTTAATAAAAAATCCAAAGATACTAAAAAAAGGAAAGTTTGTATTATACAAAAAATTATTATATGAGCTAAGTTTCCATTTATAAAATAGGATAACTGATCTCATAACAAATTAATTTTATAATTTTTATTAGAGTAGCGTTTCATTATTGTTTTAAAACATATATATGGAATAAATAAAATTATATTTGGTTAAAAAGACATAAATATAAAATAAATTGTATCTTGAATAGTTTTAATTTTTTTTTATATTTTTAAAACATGAAATATATATAAAAATATCTATTATGGTCAAAATAGGATGAAAGAATTTTTTAGTACAAAATACTATTATGGTCAACCCTAATCAAAGGACCATTTAATCATTTTTGATATTATAGAAATTAATTGATTTATTTTATTAAACTACAAGGACTTAATTGTAATTAACATTTGATTGTGGTCAAGCTCCTTAAAAACTTTCTAGAACATGCCAAATAAAAAAATAAAATATTTGGACTCTCTTAGCGGCAAGATCAAGCAAGGAGATTCACTGAATTATTATTATATTAAATATTATTTCTATTTTCTTAAAAACAAAATTCCAATGCTTGAGCTTTGACTAATCAAAGATTTGTGTGACGCCACGCGCAATAGCCGAGGAAAGCAGTTTTTCAATGCTTTTGGTTTAACACAAGGCATCGTAATTAAAATACCTTATGCAATGACTTATAACACATTGACTCTCTGCATATGCTCATGATGACTGCAATAAGCATTGCTCTAAACTTCCATGTCTGAATACTTTTCAACTTAGATTAGGTAAGTTCTTGGTAGTGTTGATAGAAGCAGAGCAATATTTAAAAGCCAAAAACATGAATAATGGTCAAACTTGAATTATATGGTTCCTCAATTACTGATCAAAATAGTTTATAACTCCCACTTGCTGTTGACAAGAAGCTGATCAGTTCGCCTGAATAAAGTCCATCTCTTGCAGGTTCCCCATGCTCAAAAAACAATGGAGATGGCTTCTCTAAACTCTTCCTTGTTGCCATTATTTTTTCTTCTTCTCTTATCTTTCTCATGGTTAACCCTAGCCCATCCTCATGAGGATTTTCTTCAGTGTCTTTCCTTTCATTTTCAAGACTCCACAGCCATTTCTAAGCTCATTTACACCCCAAGAAGCCCCTCATATTCTTCTGTCTTGCAGTTCTCGGTTCAAAACAATAGGTTCAATACAACTTCTGATCCAAAACCTGTAGTTATCTTTACGCCAACGAATGTGTCCCACGTTCAGGCTGCGATTTATTGCTCCCGAAAGCAAAACTTGCATATTAGAATTCGGAGTGGTGGCCATGATTATGAGGGCCTTTCTTATGTATCATATTCACTCCCATTTGTGATCGTTGATCTAATCAATCTTCGAAAAGTCGCAGTTGATGCAAGGCATAAAACTGCATGGGTCCAGGCTGGTGCATCTCTCGGCGAAGTTTACTATAGAATTGCTGAGAAGAATAAAACTCTTGCCTTTCCAGCAGGAATTTGGCCCACTATTGGTGTTGGTGGTCACATTAGTGGAGGAGGATATGGCATGATGATGCGGAAATATGGCCTTGCTGCTGACAATGTCATTGATGCTCAACTGGTTGATGTTAAAGGTAGAATCCTTGACAGAGCATCGATGGGAGAAGATCTATTTTGGGCCATTCGAGGCGGTGGAGGAAATACTTTCGGAGTTGTTGTCGCATGGAAATTGAAGTTGGTTCCAGTTCCACCTACAGTGACTGTCTTCACTGTCCCAAGAACCTTGGAACAAAATGCAACAAAGCTTGTCCATCGGTGGCAATCGGTTGCGAGTAAGCTTCACAAAGATATCACTATTGCCTTAGTCCTAAGGAGAATCAATTCTAGTGAAGAAGGAAAGACAACAATATTAGCTGCCTTCACTTCCTTGTTTCTTGGTGGAGTTGATAGACTCCTTCCATTGATGCAAGAGAGCTTTCCCGAGCTCGGTTTGGTTAAAGAAGATTGCAACGAAATGAGCTGGATCAAGTCTGTCCTTTATGTTGTCGGATTCCCAAGTAATGCATCCTCGGATGTTTTGCTCGGTAGGACTCCTCTAACTAACAGAAACTTCAAAGGAAAATCTGACTATGTGAAAGAACCTATGCCGGAAACTGCATTAGAAGGGATTTGGGAACGATTCCTTGAAGCAGATATCGACACGCCTCAAATGGTCTGGGCTCCTTATGGAGGAAAAATGGATGAGATCTCAGAAACTAGCATTCCATTTCCACATCGATCCGGGAATCTGTACAAGATTCAACACTCGGTGTTTTGGGATGAAGAAGGCAACGAGGCATCTAAGAGGCATATAAGCTGGATCAGAAGGCTTTACGATTACTTAGCTCCTTATGTTTCAAAAAACCCTCGAGCTGCATATGTCAATTATAGGGATCTTGACATAGGCATAAACAATATTCAAGGAAACACAAGTTATCGACAAGCAAGTATGTGGGGTATCAAATACTTTGACAATAACTTTGATAGGTTAGTGTCTGTGAAGACTAGAGTGGATCCTACTAATTTCTTTAGAAATGAACAAAGCATCCCACCTCTCATCCTAGCAAAAGGAGGGAGATAGGGAGAGATGAAATTAAATGATAATAAAGATGTTGTCAAAAATAGTTTTTTTCCTTCATTTTTATCACAATTTGGGGCCTGCGATTTCACGCATACACAGTCTAATTAGCTTGGTGAGAAATTGTGTTCCCATATCTTTCACTTTGTCCCTTGGCTAGTTAGCTCAGTGAAAAATTAACATCGGTTATCCAGATTTTGTAATGAAAAAGGCTTTTCCTCTACAGCCAGCACATTCTACAGATTCTTGCTGCTGAGTATTGCAATTCGACGTTGTGTTTCTGACTGGTTTACTCATAGTTGAAGACAGAAACAGAGAGCTGAAACAGAGGAAAACAGGGTGGTTTCAAAAGGAAAACAGAGAAAACAGAGTAATTTCCAAATCAGAAAGAAAATACAAGGGGTAAATGTTAAAAACTTTGTCCAAAATATGAATTAATGGTGAGACTTTAAAACTCCAAACCTTTGAAAATGACTCATAAAGTCATAATAACATAGCAATTCCAATGAATTGCAATATTATAAGCGTTCTTTAATTTAATATGTTGATTAAATGTGCTTACATTATTGACTAATTGAAATAATTAAGTAAAAGAAGTTTGGTGAATCAAAATTCAGAAGTTTGGGAATTAACTAATCAAAATTGGAAGGAAAAGGTCAGAATCTTGGAAAGAAATCTCAGAAAGGCTCGTTGCATGTGTGGATGATGGATACCGTTTCGTATACGACGTTATAAAATAGGATCATCTCCATTTGAACACAATTTAATAGCTTTCATCTTGATTTGTTGTCAATGCAGATAACCGATAGTCCTGGAGGAAATGCTTTGTTATTTGCAGTCATTCTTCAACTTCAAGTTTCTTGCGACGCAAGTTCAAACATCGATTAATTTACTTTTTCTACTTTTAATCTGTTACTACAAATTTCTCTTTCTTTCTATGGTAGCACTTCTCCTCAGTTCTATAAATAAGATGGTTCCCAGTAGGGCTCCATGCTAAAAATCAAATGATCGAAATGATTTCTCTTAGTTCTTCAATGCTGCCACTTCTGTTTGTTCTTCTCTTTTCATTCTCATGGGTGACTTCAGCTCACACTCATGAAGATTTTATTGAATGTTTTTCCCTTTACTTAGAAGATTCCACAGACATTTCCAAAGTCATTTACACCCAGAATGACTCTTCATATCCTTCTGTGTTGCATTTCGCAATACGAAACCTTAGGTTCAATTCTACTACCCTAAAGCCTCTTGTCATTGTTACACCGATGAATGTATCACACATTCAGGCTGCCATTCGTTGTTCCCAGAAAAATAATTTACAAATTAGAATTCGAAGTGGTGGCCATGATTTTGAGGGTCTCTCTTACATGTCTGTTCTGCCGTTTGTCATCCTTGATCTAATCAATTGTCGATCAGTCACCATTGATGTAACTAATAAAACTGCATGGGTTCAGGCTGGTGCAACTGTAGGGGAACTTTACTACCACATTGCTAAAAAAGGTAGAACACTTGCCTTCCCAGCAGGTATTTGCCCTACAATGGGTGTTGGGGGACACTTGAGTGGTGGAGGGTATGGAGCGCTGCTTCGTAAATATGGTCTTGCTGCGGATAACGTAATTGATGCAGAATTAATTGATGCTAATGGTAGAGTTCTTGATAGAAAATCGATGGGAGAAGATTTGTTTTGGGCCCTTCGAGGAGGTGGAGGAAACAGCTTTGGAGTGGTTATTGCGTGGAAAATAAAATTGGTTGAAGTTCCACCTACGTTGACAGTCTTCAATGTCTTAAGAACCTTGGAGCAAAATGCAACCCAACTTATCCATCGGTGGCAATACATTGCAAATAAGCTCCATGAAGATCTCATGATCACGACAAATATAAGAAGAGTTAATTCCAGTCAAGGAAATCCAACAATACAGGCTACATTTGCAGGTTTCTTTCTTGGAGGGGTGGACAAGCTTCTTCAATTGATGAATGAGAGCTTCCCCGAGCTTGGTTTAGCAAAAGATGATTGCCTTGAAACAAGCTGGATTGAGGCTATCATCCTTAACAGATTTCCAGGTAATACATCTTTGGAACTGTTGCTTGATAGGACTCCTCGATTTGTAACAAATTACAAAGCGAAATCTGATTACGTCAAGGAACCTATGCCTGAAATTGCGTTGGAAGGTATATTTGAAAGGTTCTTGGAAGAGGACATTGAAACACCTAGACTGCTATTAGTTCCTTATGGAGGAAAGATGGACCAGATTTCTGAGTCTAGCTCTCCATTTCCACATAGAGCTGGAAATATATACAAGATTGAGCATCAGGTGTCTTGGAGTGAAGAAGGCAAGGAAGCATCTAAAAGGCACGTTGATTGGATTAGAAGGCTTTACAGTTACATGACTCCTTACGTTTCGAAAAATCCTCGAGAAGCATATATCAATTACAGGGATCTTGACATTGGAATGAATAACCTGGCAGGCAACACAAGTTTTAAACAAGCAAGCATTTGGGGCAGGAAGTATTTCAAGAACAACTTTGACAAGCTGGTACGCGTGAAGACTGCTGTTGATCCTGCTAATTTCTTCAGAAATGAGCAGAGTATTCCACCTCTCTCGTCCTGGTGATCGGAGGGGGATAACACATGACAGGGTTGGAAGAAGATTCATCACACTAATAACATAATTTTCTGTTTTAGATGTCTATAAAGTTTACTTCATCAACATTTATTGCATGGCATTTCATGCATGGTCCAATATTTTGATCATTGTAATAAAAATAAGTATGGTCAATGGAGATATGTGATTTGAATGAATAAAATTTCCTTCTATGATGATCTAAATTGTGAGATTTCATTCAAATTAAATATGATCTGTTGTTCTTGTATTCTTATAATTCGATCTTCTCCCTTGGCATAACGAAAAATTGGTCTTGGTCAATGCTTGTGCTCTTGAAGTGGGATATGTATCAAAGGCTCAAATTCAAGAGAAAATTCGGATGTGTCTAATGAGTCTTCTGATAAAAAAAAAGAAAATAAATTTGAGGGCTAAAATTTTATGTGTGTGTTTTACATGTTTCTTAAGAGGTTAGCTGGCTAGCAACAACTGAGGTCAAGAACATGTTCAAATTAAACCTAGAAAATGCTGTTTCGGAATTTTCTCTGGTTATTTTAGGATTCCTTTTTTAATTAGGTTTCAAAGTGTTAATTTGATTTAGGTTTTTTCGGCTCCTATTTAAATAGTTTTATATGTTAATTTTCATGAGATTAAACAAATTGGAATAGTAAAGAATTATTGATATTTTGAATTCATCAAATCAGTTGCAATTTATTTGTTAAAGTATTTCAGCAGAAGGATTAATCAAGAAAAAACCACAAAAACCAAAAGATAACCTTGCAGTGAAGTAATTGACTTGTAAATGAGGCATGAAACTAGCAACAGTGGATGGTCAAGGTGACTGACCGAAAATTTACTTCGATTCATTTCCCTCGGCATAAGTCTTCCAGATTATGTATCAGTTGAACATGATCATAGGGCAAGCATCAGCAGACACTATTATCTATATTTTTGAGGAAGAGAAACAGAGAGGCAAAACCAAGAAAACAGAGTAGTTTATGAGAAGAAAACAGAGAAAAACAGTGTATTTTTAATATAAAAACAGAGAAAACAGAGAAATTTCAATACTTCCAAGGACAAAGATCACCAAGGGTAGGTGTTGAAAGATCATTCTCTCTATTAAATATTTTTGAAAATGACATAAAGTTTATTAATTTTAATGTCTAGAAATATTATAAGCTTCCTTCAATGGTTGAATAAGCGTGTTCATCTGAACTTCGTTGCATGCTCGAAGATTACGACACGCAAGGGCTTCTGAAGCCATCATTGCACTGTGCTAAGAAGTTTAAGTATTATTTATGAATCAAAATCCAACTGCTTGGACATTGACTAATCAAATTTGAAATAGAAAATGTCGAATACTAGAAAAGTAGTGCATATGAGCGGAAGAAAGTACTGTTTTGGACAGCTCCATTCGTAGGTAATGTGATGATAGCTTAGGTTTTACATATATATAAAACAAAACGCTCTATTTGTCTTCAACTGTCCAGAATAACTTTAACCATTTGGTGTAGAATTTTGATCCTATAGAAGATAGCGTCATTGTAGATATGTAAATTTAATAAATAAAATTTCCTTCTGTAATATATATATATATATATATATATATATATATATATATATATATATATATATATACTGTTAGATTTCTTGTAAAACAGAAAAATATGTTCAAGTACTGAAACTAGTGGCATAGATCAAAGTGGAAGATTTCGAAACAGAGCCTTAACAATGCTATCCTATGGAATCTTGTGGGGGTATTTGGCTGGAGCGAAAACAAAAAGATTTTTGAGGATAAGGTTCTTAACTAGAACACAATATTTGATCTTATACTACACAGGTTATCTATCTGGTAGAAGGCATTGGACAAGAATTTTACGTGCAATGGGGATGATCTATTCAGAGGTCCTGCTGGCATCCTAGATTGGACAAACAACTACATTTCTTTTAGTTTTAGCGAATCTTTTTATTCATGTCAACTTCAAAGCATACCTAGTGAAGTTTATTTTGTTCATTCTGCTTCATTGTAAAGTATTCTATTTCAAAATCCCATTACCTTAATGGTTTTCTGAACATTCAATAAAACTTCGATTATTATATAAAAAGAAAAGAATCAAAGTGGAAGGTTGGAATCATGTAATGGATAGACCGTAACAAAGATCTATCATGACTAAAATCTCAGGTTCATAATCGGCAATGCAAGAATAGTGTTGTAAGGACACCTTATCTACGTCCAAAAATGTACATATTATAAAGCAAATTATATAATGATTTCATAGTGTTTCAATATCTTTTAAAATATTATATTCTTCAAAATCAATAAAATCAAATGACACTTCAAAAATTCTCATCATTAGATAAAACAAAACAAATAATCTATAATACTTATTACATTGTTAAAATCTGAATTTAATTAAAAAAAATAATAATAGTGGAGAGTCTAAGACATCGAATAAAAAACTAAAAGGTAAGCCTCGTGGAATAAACAAGGCATACCGACCAAAATTGAATAAGTAAGAATATTCAACTAAGTCCACATGCTAACAGAAACTAAGAACCTGAAATAATATTTAAAAAATGGAGAGGTGAGTTCAACCAACTCATTAAAAGAATAACATTTAACATACATCTTAGATATTAATAGTTTGTAAGTTGATATATCTTGATATAAATATACATTCTAAACATATTAACATAAGGTAGTCGAATATATGTGAGTAGTAGAATATATGTGAGAGATCAAATGACACTCGAAGATGACAAGATGACATTCGAAGGTGACCACTATGAGAGGATCAATCACCACATGCTGATGCTTCTCTTATCAGCTAGATATATAAAATACTATGTGCACATAGACTAACTACACTTTGTTAGTATGAAGTTACTAACAAGTCATATATTAAGACACAATAGATATTCACATAATTATTAAAACAAATGAATGTCATATCGAATATAATTTAATTTAACAGAATACGAGTGTAAATTTAAGAATAAACGAGTATTCAAATAATAAAGCAACATATATAAATATTCAAGAATTAATCTATTGTACTCATCATACAATCAACATTCATATATTATTTATAGTACATGCATAATATAAATTATCACACTCACCTGGAAAATGAAACCAAAAATCAAACAATTGTAGAAATAGAGACTTATGAAGATCGTTAGGAGGAACATTAACAAAATTTATAACGAATATAGAAAACACTAAAAAAAATGACTCGAAGCAAAGTAATATAAAAGATTTAAAACTCTAAGCTCAAAGACCAAAATGTAATTATAAAGCTGAATTGATTCACTCGATCGATCTTGAACATAATCCCAACTGATCAAACCTAACATACCCAATTAACCCCTATATACTGCTGGATCAACCAGTAGACTACAAAGTCTAACCAGTCGACAACCATCACAAGTTAACCGGTTAGCCGGTTTAGACCAACCGGTAGACTGGCAACACAAACCAACCAGTCAACTAGTTTAGAATAACCAGTTGACCAATAGAAACCAATTAACTGGTTGATTGGTTTAGCCAACCACTTTACTGATTGATTAGGATTTTTATAATCCTGATTTGTCAGTCTTCAAATCTATAGATTCCATAATATAACAATATGTTCTTCAAATCAAAACAATCTTAATATATATGGGAGGAAGTTATAGTAGAGAGAAGAAAAGAGAAAAGAGAGAAAAACAATTTTGTGGCAATCTTTTATTTAAATTATGAGGTTAGTTGGGTAAGCTTTGAGCTAGACTTTAAACTCGAGTCTAATGGATAAGGATTTTGATTTTCTTTTCTTGCAAGGGTCGATTTCGGACTTATTTAAAGGGTTGTATTTTGTTTTGAAGAGGTACATAATTAGAGAATAATTTATTTAGTAATTAAAGGAATGGATAGGGTTCCTGTTGTAGACTCTTTTCGTGAATCCTAATCTGAATAGGTTCAACCGTCTCAAAAACCAAGCAGAAAATAGAGTAATTTGAAGATAAAAACAGAGTAGATGAGAACATAGAAAGCACGCTAATTTCATAAGTGACAAGGGCAAAGGTTACTAAGGGCACGTCTTGAGGTGGATAATCATCGAAACTATCACGATCCGATTCCAGGATCCATGACCGACACATAGGCAAGGTTCCCCTCCAAGGTTCCATACCTATGCGAACCCAAACTTACATACAAACTTATCCTAGCTCAATCAAAGTTCAACGCAACATTAATAACAAAATCAACTTCATATTATAATTGAATTGTCTTAATACAAGAGTTAATACAATTCATAGTTTTGGAGCGCTAACTAGACATAAAGGAAGGTACAAATTACTACCAAAAGAGCAGGTTCAGAAGATTCAACAAAAGTGACCTGCTATCAAGCTATAAGCCTGAAAAGAATAAATAATGAGATGGTGAGTTCAACAACTCAGTGAATAGATAACGTTCAATACACACACACGAGGTAATATAGCAATGAGAAATATATATACAAGTATGGCTCTAGGTTCTTATAGAAAGGTTTCTCAAATAGGCCATAACAAGAATATCAGAAGGTAAAGCTCGTCAGAAAATCAAAATGCAATGAGCATGAGGCTCCGTACTGTGGGATGATCAGTCCACACAAGTTGGTGACTCCCCCGACCAACTAGGGTTCAGATACGATGTGCACAAAGACTAACACTACCCTGTTAGCATGGGTATTCTGACTGACATACCATAGGTTCATAATCATAATCTAACAAACATATTCATATCTCAAAGCTCAACTCATGACATCAATCAAATGAGGAGCTATCAATTCAGAAGTCAATTCAAAATATATGTTGGTTCATATCAAGAATTCAGATTCAATAATTGATCATGCTTTATCATAACAAGGATAATAATCAACATATATATTATCAAGAAGCATGATTCAATTCATATTAACAAATCAAATATTTATACTATTTCTCATGCATATGGAAAATTATCCACTCACCTGACTCGAAAGCAACAAAACTCAAAGCTGATATCGAAGAAAATCCTACTGACGTCCCGCCGGTAGAATATCAGGATTATCTGAATATAAAGGAGACATATTTAAGAATGACTCAAAAGAATATATATAACCTATTTAATACACTTATCTAAGGGTGTATTCCATAACCCTAAATGTTTTTGAACTAACTAGTTATCTTTCCTAAAAACCCAACATTTAACGGTTTTCCCGAAATCTAATCCATAATAAAACAATTAATAAAATTGGTAATAATTCACTAAATAATCCTCAATTATTCATCAAACCAATCTGAAAAAGGTAATATTACAGCTAGGGACTAATCTGTAATTTATCATATTCTTAAGGGTTAAATTGCAACTTTTGTCAAATTGGAGGACCAAACTAAAATTTATCATAAATCCATGAATATACTGAAATTATGTCCATAATTCATCCTCATTTCTGTCCAGATCATCTCATTATACTCCAGGGACCATTCTGGAATTTTACCAAATTTTTAGGGTCAAATGGTAATTTTTGTCAAATTGGAGGACCAAATTGAAAGTGTTAAATTCTCTTATCTATACAGTAATTCTGTCCATAATTCATATGTTATTCTGTTCAGAATCTCGGAATAGGCTCCAGGGACCATTCTGCAAATTTTTCAAAGTTTGGGGACTAAACTGTAATTTTCCAAAATTGAGGGACCAAATTGAATTTTCGTCATCTTCACCTCCAACTCAGAATTCTCACAGGTTACCTACTGTTCTTGCCAAATTTCTAACTCAACATTCACCATTTACACAATTCATAACTCAAAATCATCACAATCTTCCATAATCAACTCATTAATCAATTACCCATAACAATCAACCTTATAACATTCAATTTAATTCATCAATTAAACCCAAAACACAAATTTTCAAAACCCTAACATTTATCAAAACCAAAATTAAAAGCTCAATAATACAAATTTATACATTTAACAACCTAAATCTTACCTTTAAACTTATTCCCTTCAATTCCTTTCTATTTCCCTTCTAATTTCCCTCTTTTCTCTTCTTCTTCTTCTTTCTCCCTTTCTCTCCTGCCGGTTCTCTCTCAAAATTCAGATCCCTCTTTTGTTTTTTTTTTCTTCTATTTATATTTATTATGTTTATCTAATTACCACACTACCCCTCATTCATTTATACCCACACTTTAAGCCACCAAGGGCTTTATTGTATTTTCCTACTCATGAATTCAAAACATTACAGAAACCACCTATTAATCGCAAGTATCCAAGAAATTTCTGCTATTCAAATGACTTGCAATATTATATATCAGATAATTTGAAAATAGTGCTTACTAAGAACCGAGAATTCGCAGATAATATTTTTTATGCAGGTATAGAAGTCATGAAGGAAAAGCTTAATTATATTAACAGTCAAATTTTGACTTCAAGTTTCTTGCGGAGGAAGTTCATTTTTTTTTAATTCTTAATCTATTTGAAACTCCAGCTCTTCTCATTTTAATTTACTTGTTTCTCAAGCAAGAATTCTCCTTTACACTTAAATTTGGGACTGCCTTGCAGGTTTCTGCACTAAAAAAACCATAAGCGTATAGTAGAAAGAAAAATGACTTCTCTGAGCTCTTCAATGCTGCCATTCCTACTTTGTCTTCTCTTTTCATTGTCATGTGTAACATCAGCTCGTCCTCATGAAGATTTTCTTCAATGCCTTTCCCTTCATTTTGAGGACTCCACAGCCATCTCTAAAGTTATTTACACCCCAAAAAATTCATCATATTCTTATATCTTGCATTTCGCTATACGAAACCCCAGGTTCAATTCTTCTGAACTGAAACCTTTTGTCATTGTTACACCAACGGATGCATCGCACATCCAGGCTGCCATCCATTGTTCCCAAAAACACAAGTTAGAAATTAGAATTCGGAGTGGCGGTCATGATTTTGAGGGTCTATCTTACATGTCTACTGTCCCATTTGTCATTGTTGATCTGATCAATCTTAGATCAGTCACTGTTGATGCAACCAATAAAACTGCATGGGTTCAGGCTGGCGCAACACTAGGGGAACTTTATTATAGAATTGCAGAGAAAAGTAGAACTCTTGCTTTCCCTGCAGGTTCTTGCCCTACTATTGGTGTTGGAGGACACTTTAGTGGGGGAGGATATGGCACGATCTCTCGCAAATACGGCCTTGCTTCAGATAATGTGATTGATGCTCAGTTAATCGATGCTAAAGGAAGGATCCTTGATAGAGAATCAATGGGAGAAGACTTATTTTGGGCCATTCGAGGCGGTGGAGGGCAAAGCTTTGGAGTGGTTATCGCATGGAGAATCAAGTTGGTTGAAGTTCCACCAAAAGTGACCGTCTTTACTGCAGCAAGAACCTTGGAACAAAATGCAACCAAGCTCATTCATCGGTGGCAATACGTTGCGAATCAGCTTCCTGAAGACATCATCATCGATGTGCTTGTAAACAGAGTTAATTCTAGTGAGGAAGGAAAGTCAACAATACAAGCTGCATTCTTTTCCTTGTTTCTTGGTGAGGTTGACCAGCTTCTTCTTTTGAGTCAAGAGAGCTTTCCTGAGCTTGGTTTGGCCAAAGATGAGTGCACGGAAATGAGCTGGATTGAGTCTGTCATCTACTTTGGTGGATTTCCAAGCAACGCATCCTTGAATGTGTTACTTGATAGGACTCCTCAATCCTCATTACAATTCAAAGCAAAATCTGACTACGTCCAGGAACCTATACCTGAAATTGCATTTGAAGGGATATGGAAAAGGTTCTTTGAGAAAGACATCGAGGTGCCTGTATTTTTCATGATCCCTTATGGGGGGAAAATGGATGAGATTTCGGAGTCCAGCACTCCATTTCCTCATAGAGCTGGCAATCGATACATATTTGTCCCCGTAGTGTCTTGGAGTGAAGAAACCAAGGAGGCATCCCAGAGGCATCTAGCTTGGATCAGACGGCTGTACAGGTACATGACTCCTTATGTTTCAAAAAATCCTCGAGAAGCATATGTCAATTATAGAGATCTTGACCTAGGAGTGAACAACCTGGGATACACGAGTTATAAACAAGCAAGCATTTGGGGTCGGAAGTATTTCAAGAACAACTTCGACAGGTTGGTTCGCGTTAAGACTGAAGTTGATCCTACCAATTTCTTCAGAAATGAACAAAGTATCCCACCTCTCTCATCTTGGTGATCAAAGGGAGCTACTTCTCTTATGTATGAGATTAATGCTAATAATAATACTTCTCTTATGTATGAGAGTTCAGCATGGCCCAATAATAATTTAGATCATGTGAATTAGTTCATAAAATTTCCTTTTGTAATGATCTAAAGTGTGAGATTTCACACAAATTCAGTACGATGCTGTCTTTTGTATGTTAAAAATGTTGTAAAAAACTGACATATAAAGAACAAACTAATGTTTATGAACTGAGAAAAAAAAAATAAAGAATAAAGAACAAAGAACGAAGTCTTTATAGTTGAAAGAACAAGGAGCAGAAAAATCTCTCAATAGGTTACTAGCCATCCCCAATGTTTTATTTATAGAAGGAAACAAACATTACAGAAAAATAAAACACTAAAGAAACGTACCAACTATGTTCTCCTTTATCAAAGGAGTTGTATAACAAGCTAGTCTAATTCTAGATAAGTTTAAACAAATGAATTTAAAGAAACATCCTAATCTAGATAATGCTATCAGCTAACAGATAGATAGCAATGCAGTAGATCACTACCAAGTAATCCTGTTCTAGCTTTGGTACCAAACTTCAACACTCTTTCTTGGTTCCAAAGCTACACATTCCAATTCTTCCCCTAAGATCTTTAAACCTGTTTCCTTTTTCTAGTTCAACTGCTGCTTTGAATTTAACAAACTCAGCAAACACATAAGATTTTGATTTCAAAAAGTAAATCCAGCAAAATCTACTATAATCATCAATAAATAGAAGAAAATACTTTGAACCATTCAATGATTCATTATGCATCGGCCTACACACATTTATGTGTACAAGCTGGAGTTTGGACAGTGCTCTGAATGCATTGTCAGGAAAAACAACTCTAGTTTGTTTTCATAACTGACAGGCTTCACAAATACTCTTTTGTTCCTGTATATCTGGTAAACCGTGAATCATCTGCAAGTCAGTCATTCTCTTTCAAGTTGCATAATTGAAGTGCCCCAACCGTTTATGCCAAAGAACAGATTCATTGTTCTACAAGTGTTAGCACTCAAACATACTTCTCTCCAATCAACATTAAAACTTATGTTCATCATTTTTGCAGAAAGCAGTAGCACTCCATTTTTATCTTTAATATCACATACTCCATCATTAAAGAATATTAAGTAACCAGATTCAATTAATTGTCCAACACTAACTAGATTCTGATTGATCTTAGGTACATAAAGAATATTTTTAAGAGTTTTTGTCACGACCCGAATTCCGGATCCATGACCGGCACATAGGCAAGGTTCCCCTCCAAGGTTCCATACCTATGCGAACCCAAACTTACACACAAACTTATCCTAACTCAATCAGAGTTCAACGCAGCATTAATAACAAAATCAACTTCATAATATAATTGAATTGTCTTAATACAAGAGTTTATATAAGTTCAGAGTTTTGGAGCACTAACTAGACATAAAGGAAAGGTACAAAGTACAACAAAAAAGCAGGTTCTGAAGGTCCAACAAAATGACCTGCTTTCAAGCTATAAGCCTGAAAAGGATAAATAATGAGATGGTGAGTTCAACAACTCAGTGAGTAGATAACATTCAATACACACACACGAGGTAATAAAATAATGAGAAATATATATACAAGTATGGCTTTAGGTTCTTATAGGAAGGTTTCTCAAATAGGCCATAACAAGGATATCATATGGTAAAACTCATCAGAAAATCAAAATGCAATGAGCATGAGGCTCTGTACTGTGGGATGATCAGTCCACACAGGTTGGTGACTCCCCTGACCAACTAGGGTTCAGATACGATGTGCACAAAGACTAACACTACCCTGTTAGCATGTGTATTCTGACTGACATACCATAGGTTCATAATCATAATCGAACAGACATATTCATATCTCAAGGCTCAACTAATGACATCAATCAAATGAGGAGCTATCAATTCAGAATTCAATTCAAAATATATATTGGTTCATATCAATAATTCAGATTCAACAATTGATCATGCTTTATCAAAACAAGGATAATAATCAACATATATATTATCAAGAAGCATGATCCAATTCATATTAACAAATAAAATATTTATAATATTTCTCATGCATATGGAAAATTATCCACTCACCTGACTCGAAAGCAAACAGAAGTCAAAAGCAGATACCGAAGGAAATCCTAATGGCGTTCCGCCGGTAGAATATCAGGATTATCTGAATACAAAGGAGACATATTCAAGAACGACTCGAAAGAATATTTAACTTATTTAATACACTTAACTAAGGGTGTATTCCGTAATCCTATATGTTTTTGAACTAACTAGTCAATTTTCTCAAAAACCCAAAATTTAACGGTTTTCCCGAAATCTAATCCATAATAGAACAAATAATAAAATTGGTAATAATTCACTAAATAACCCTCAATTATTCATCAAACCAATCTGAAAAAGCTAATATTACAGCTAGGGACTAATATGTAATTTATCATATTTTTAAGGGTCAAATTGTATTTTTTGTCAAATTGAAGGACCAAACTAAAAATATCATAAATCCATTACTATACTGAAATTATGACCATAATTAGTCCTAATTTCTGTCCAGATCATCTCATTATACTCTAAGGACCATTCTGGAATTTTACCAAATTTTTAGGGTCAAACTGTAATTTTTGTCAAATTGGAGGACCAAATTGAAAGTGTTAAATTTTCATATCTATACAGTAATTCTGTCCATAATTCATATGTTATTCTGTTCAGAATCTTGGAATATGCTCCAGGGACCATTATGTAATTTTCCAAAGTTTGGGGACTAAACTGTAATTTTTTAAAATTGAGGTACCAAACCGAAATTTTGTCATCTTCAACCTCAAACCCAGAATTCTCACAGATTACCTACTGTTCTTGCCAAATTTCTAACTCAACATTCACCATTTACACAATTCATAACTCAAAATCATCATCTTTCAATTCAATCTTTCAAAATCAACCAAATAATCAAATACCCACAACAATTAACCCATAACATTCAACTTAATTCATCAATTAACCCAAAACACAAATTTTCAAAACCCTAACATTTATCAAAACCAAAATTAAAGCTTAATTAACACATATTTATACATAATCTTACCTTTAAACTTATTTCCTTCAATTCCTTTCTACTTCCCTTCTAATTTCCCTCTTTTCTCTTCTTCTTCTTCTTTCTCCCTTCTCCCTTCTCTCTCACGGTTTACTACTCAAGAACTCAGCTCCCTCTTTTGTTTTTTTTTTTCCTTCTATTTATATTTATCATCTCTTTATACAATTACTACAATATCCTTCATTTAATTATACCCACTCTTTAAGCCTCCAAGGGCTCTATAGCCTTTTTCCTATCTCTTTATATTCAAAACATTACAGTTTTTGTACCTGACAATGTTTCTACTTCAATTGCTCATTTTCCTTCAACCTTCACATAGTCTTCATTGCCAATTCTGACTTTAGATAAATAGCTTTTATCCAAATTTTTGATTAAGCTTATATCTGCAGTCATGTGATTAGTGCAGCCACTATCAATAAGCCATGATGAGTCATTTGCCTTGGCTGTGTTACACATCTCCTGTATTGTAGCCATGAATAAAAGATCTTCCTCCACTTCTGAACTCTTGGCTGCTTGAGCTTGTTTTACAGTTTATGCTTTGTTTTTACAGAATCTTTGGATGTGACCAAATTGCTTGCAGTTTCGGCATTGTGCATTCTTGAGCCAACACCAGGCTTCAAGATGATTTGTTTTCTGACAAAATTTGCAAGCAGGAAAATGTTCTTTCTTCTTTTTCCTTTCAGTGAAAATATTGTTGTTGTTCTGTTGCCAGTTATTAGATTGACAACCTCTCCCTTTTTCTCTTTTTTCTTCTTAATTGTTTATGTAAAAATTCTTAGCCCGACTCTTCTCCTTGTAAACTGCAACAAGAGCTCCTTCACTTGTTCCTTCTTGTCTATAAGCTTGTCTTTGCTCCATAGCTTGCAATGCATTTACCAGTTCTTGCAGACTCATTTTTGAGAAATCTTTAGAATCTTCTAAAGAGCAAATTTTATGTTCAAATTTCTCTAGTAGACTTACCAGAACTTTCTCTACTATTCTTGAATCTGGAAAATCTTCTCCCAAAAGTCTCACTTGATTCACAAGTTTTTAAATTTAAGAAGAGAAGTCTTTGATGGTATTGGTTTCTCTCATCTTCAGACCTTCAAACTGCCTTCTGAGATTTAAAACTTCCATCTTCCTTGACTTCTCATCACCATGAAATTCTGCTTTTAATTTATCCCACGGTTCTTTGGTAGATTTACAAGCCATAATCCTAGTGAAGATTTCTTCACTCACAGCATTATGAAGACAGGTAAGAGCTTTGAATCGCTTTGCCTTTTTCTTCTTTGAAAAATTTTATCTGTGCAATCGTAGGATTGTTTCCTAGTGGAGTGGGTTGCCTATCACTCTCCACTATCTCCCACAAGTCAAAAGCTTTGAGATATGTTTCCATTTTGCCAGCCCACACACCATAATTCTGCCCTGTGAACACTGATATTTTTGCTGTAAAATTTGCAGAATCCATTGCTTAAAAAAAACTCACTTAATCTCTCGTGTTTCACTCACATACCCTTCAAAGCAGAAAGCTTTTATTTAACCTTATTATTCTCTCGTGTTTTCACTCACAAACCCTTCAAAGATCAGATGAGCTCTGATACTAATTGTTGTAAAAAACTGATATATAAAAAACAGACTAATGTTTATGAACTGAGAAAAAGAACAAAGAACAAAGTCTTTACAGTTGAAAGAACAAGGAGTAGAAAAATGTTTCAATAGGTTACTATCATCCCCAATGTTTTATTTATAGAAGGAAACAAACATTACAGAAAAATGAAACACTAAAGAAACGTACCAGCTATGTTCTCCTTTATCAAAGGAGTTGTATAACAAGCTAGTCTAATCCTAGATAAGTTTAAACAAATAAATTTAAAGAAACATCCTAATTTAGATAATGCTATCAGCTAACAGATAGATAGCAATGCAGTAGATCACTACCAAGTAATCCTGTTCTAGCTTTGGTACCAAACTTCAACAAAAAAATTCTGATTTTCTTCCTTGTCAAAAAAGTTGACCCTAATCAAAGATTATATCCTCGAAAATTTATTTTAATTTTCTTCCACCTTGTCATAAAAAACTTCCTCCAATTCCATCATGGCTGTGAAGGCAAGGTTCAGCCTGATGTCTATTCTTCGCTCACTTCCTTTTTGAGTGTTGCAGAACTGTATATTTTCTGCTTGGTCATGTATAATTGAAGACGAAGGAATGGAGAACAAAACATCATCAAAAGTAATCATCTACTTGGAAATTTCTAGTTAAATAGTTTATGGTCTCCAGACAGACAGATACAGGACCTAAATCAAGAACAACAGAGTAGTTTGTAAATAGAAACAGAGAAGACGGAGCAGTGTCAGATCACATGGACAAAGGTTGCAGAGATCAAGCCCTGATAATTATGATCAAACCACATATTAAATTTGAACATGAGAAATCATTCTTTTAATAAAAATCTTTGAAAATGACAAGAAAAATTCAGAACTTCAAATGACTAATAGCATTTTAAACCTCTTTAATTTAATGGGTTGAATAGTTGTGCTTATCAGAAACAAGTTCGAATAATGACATGCAAGGAAATCTGAATCTGCTATCGAATTATAATAAAAAGATATATAATTTCTAAAACCAAGTTTCAATAGCTTCTACATTGACGAAATCAAAATCGAAATTGAAAATGTCGAATACTAGGAAAATAATGCTCTAGTAAAACAAAATAAGAAAGAGTTATTTTAATAGTTACATTGTTAGACAACATGATTAAATTTTTTTTTCCAAGAAATTATGGAAATCTTTTTTATATTAACAATCAATTTCTTACTTCAAGTTTCTTGTGTGGCAAGTTTTTTCTTAGTTAACTTATTAATTTGATTTGAAATCTTTGTTTCTTCTCATAGATGTCGGCCTAGCCCAAAGAGCTGATCATGAAAAAAGACCTGGGTGTTTAGGCTGTCGAGTCAACCCGTGAGTCACTGGTCCAACATAAGTTAATTATTTTTTTTAATCAAAATAACATTATTTAATTCTTATTTTTCTTGTTGATTTCAAGAATCAATTTTTCTTGTAATTAAACTTTCAATAAATTCAATTAAACCTTGAAAAATTTTAATTGAGTCTTTAAACATACAATCTTGAATTTTCCTTCTTAAAATTAAATTTCTTTTGCCAATAGAATCTTTATTAGTTAAAAATATGTTGTTAAATTTCTTAATTTTATGTGTTTTGATCTTTCTCAATCAATTTTTGGCAATTTCCTAAGAATTATTATATGTTCTTTTTTATATATATATATATATAGATTATTTTCTTCCAATATTTTTTTTATTTTTTTTTGTATTTTTTATATTTTAATATTTATATGAGCCCCAAAAATAATAACAACACTACATATGAATATGAATATGAATTGTAGACATAATAATTAACATGATTGGGTATAGTCGATATCTTTGAAATTTCAACAATCAGTAACATGCAAATAAGCTTTCTTTAACCCAATGGGTTGACTTCTAGGCTAACTTGAACTTCGTAGTAAGTTCCAACTTTGAAAGATTTAGTTATACTGACGATATAACTTAGAAAGATTTTGCTATGCTAAGGAGATTTGAAGCCGCTTTTGACTTGTAGCAATTAGTTCACGATTTTTCTTGGCACAAAATTCAAAAGTTGATGCATTGACTAATATAATATGACAAATTCTTGATCTGACCTTTCTAGCTATGTCCTCAATTTCTTTCTTCCTTGGATAAGAAGTCTTCTTGATGATACTATAAATGAGGGAGCCCTTGCTTGCTCGAAACCATAGTGATTGATGACTTCTCTTAGTAGTTCAATGCTACCATTTTTGTTGATTCTTCTATTTCCATTCTCATGGGGGACATCAGCTCACACTCATGAGGATTTTCTTCAATGTCTTTCCCTTTATTCGGAAGACTCCGCAGCCACTTCTAAGGTCATTTACACCCCGAACAACACTTCATATGCCACTGTTTTGCAGTTCTCGATACGAAATCTTAGGTTCAATTCTTCAAAATTAACTCCTGCAGTCATTGTTACACCAACTAACTTGTCACATATTCAGGCTACCATTCATTGTTCCCAGAAACACAATTTACAGATTAGGATTCGAAGTGGTGGGCATGATTATGAGGGTCTTTCTTATATGTCTGTTCTGCCGTTTGTCATCCTTGATCTGATCAATCTACGTAAGATTACCGTTGATTTGTCGACTAAGACTGCGTGGGTTCAGGCTGGTGCAACTCTAGGTGAACTTTACTATAGCATTGCTGAGAAAAGTAGAACTCTTGCTTTCCCTGCAGGTGCTTGTCATACTGTTGGTGTTGGAGGGCAGTTTAGTGGAGGAGGGTATGGAGGGTTGCTGCGTAAATATGGTCTTGCTGCGGATAACGTAATTGATGCAGAATTAATTGATGCTAATGGTAGAGTTCTTGATAGAAAATCGATGGGGGAAGATTTGTTTTGGGCCATTCGAGGCGGTGGAGGAAATAGCTTCGGAGTCGTTACAGCATGGAAAGTAAACTTGGTTGAAGTTCCGCCTACAGTGACCGTCTTTGCTGTCCCAAAAGTCTTGAAAGAAAATGCAACCAAGCTTATCCATCGGTGGCAATACGTTGCAAATAAGCTTCCTGAAGATATCGTCATTGCAGCATATGTAAACAGAATTAATTCTATTCAAGGAGGAAATCCAACAATACAAGCAACATTCACTTCTTTATTTCTTGGTGGGGTTGATAGACTTCTTCCACTGATGCAAGAGAGCTTCCCTGAGCTTGGTCTTGTAAAAGACGATTGCATTGAACTGAGCTGGATTGAGTTTGCCCTCTTCCTCGCTGGATTTCCAAGTAATGCATCCTCGGATGTGTTGCTTGATAGGACTCCTCAATCCATAACAAGTTTCAAAGCAAAATCTGACTATGTTAAACAACCCATGCCTGAAACCGCATTAGAAGGGATGTGGGAAAGGTTCTTCGAAAAGGACATTGAGTCCCCTAGTTTGTTCATGGTTCCTTATGGGGGAAAGATGGATGAGATTTCTGAGTCAAGCATCCCATTTCCACATAGAGCTGGAAATTTATACAAAATTCACTACTATGTGGCTTGGACAGAAGAAGGCAAGGAAGCATCCGAAAGGCATATTTCTTGGATCAGAAGGCTTTACAGTTACATGACTCCTTACGTTTCGAAAAATCCTCGAGAAGCATACGTCAATTACAGAGACCTTGACCTCGGAATAAATAACCTTGCAGGCAACACAAGTTATAAGCAAGCAAGCATTTGGGGTAGGAAGTACTTCAAAAATAACTTTGACAAGCTGGTACGCATAAAGACTGAAGTTGATCCTGCCAATTTCTTCAGAAATGAGCAGAGCATACCACCTTTCTCATCTTGGTGATTAAAGGCATAAGAAGAGAAAATTAATGGTAATACATTATTATATATTTGATCTGGAGAGACATCAATACAGTTATCCGTTTTAAGATCAATTTTTCTACTACGATACTTTTGAAGGTGTCCAAGAAATATGTGAGATTTCATTCAAATTCAATAATATGCTGTCATTTCAGTGTTTCTAAGATTGAAGGTTGAACAGTTGGGATCGCTGTGGAGAGTTTCAATTTTTCTATATTCAAAAGCTTGAACTTTGACTAATAAGAAATTGTGTGGAAAAGTAGGCGATAATAGCGAAGATAAAGATGGTACTGCAATTATGATTTTACTTGAGAATTTCCTCTTACGTACTAAGATGCAAAAAACATGTTACTTTTTTTTCCCTCTCTCTCTGAAGTAATAATATTAATGCCGAACAACGAACAATCAGTTAATTAATGGAGAACAAAAGGCACACCCCACCCACTTCTTGTCCAGCTAGAAGTGGAAGAAATGATGGCACCTATCTCACTAACTGTCCAGCTGCAAGTGAAAGAAACGATGATCACCAAGAGATGAGTTGTAGTAAGGTGAAATCATGGCATGTGTTGGAATGAGCTGGATCTATTCCAACTCGCTGCGGAAACACAGCACAATATGTGTGAAAAAAACACTAGGGAGCTAAACACCAAAAGAAAGAGAGAGAGTGTTGTGAGTGTGAGAGTTTGAGTTGAGTTGAGAAGAGAGTTTCTCCTCCTCCTTGTAATATGTATGGTTTCTCTAGTTAATGAAAATAGCAGCTCCAAATTGCCGAACCTAAATCTTGCGGGCATCCATTTTTTATCCTAACAACCGGTATCAAAGTAAGGTTCATGAGTGTTCTTGATTTTCCCCCAGAAATCAAAGTGTTCCAAACTTTGATTTGAATATAGCACTGGATACTACTCGTTTTGAGGATTCAAACATCGCAAAAATCAAGCATATCGGAGCTAAAACGAAGCCACACGGTCTGATCAAAGTTTGCCAGGAAAAGTCAACAAACTTGTGAAGAAGAAAGAGCCCGACCCGCCACGTCATCCGGGTTAATCTGGCCAGGTAAGCTGACACGTAAGCATCTTCATCCCAGCAAGCGTCCACACACAGGACGCATCTTCAAAACACTCCACTTGCCACACCAGCGACTGAACCTCCACTTGCCACGTCATCACAGGGTGTGATCCTGCGCAAGCAGCTCTACCGGCACCCGCCTCTGTTGCTTGATCAGAACCATTAATTTGACCAGATCTTGCATAGTCAGATTTAAGCCTTCCGGACTCGGAATCTTGTGATTTCTGATTCGATCCCAACAGACTTGATCATTGCTGACACAACCACAGAGTCTGATTTTGAAGATTCACACTTGAAGTTTGGGAAAAAAATGGTGGAGGAAATAAAGTTGCTGGAATTGAAAAAATTGATGGAAGAGATTTTGTATACTAGAGAATGCAAATTGAAGATTATCTCCACGGAAAGAAACTTCACCTTGCTTTGCTAGGAAGAAAGCCAGAAAATATGGATAAAGAAGAATGAGTCAGATTAACCTTAATGAGAAAGGTTGCATATAATGTCATCAAAGAAAGAAGTATTGTGGGGCTAATGACAGCAATGTACGACATGTATGAAAAGCTATCAGCAAACAACAAGGTGTATTTGATGAAGAATTTATTCAATTTAAAGATGACAGAAAGAATGTCCATCACACAACACTTAATAATATCAACATTATCACGAATCAATTGTTATATGGTGAAATTGAGTTTGATGATGAGCTACAAGCATTGATGTTGTTGGCTTCACTTCCAAATAGTTGGGAGGCTATGCAACTCTGCCGAAAAGTCTAAATTAAACTATGATAACATTCGAGACTTGATTCTTAGAGAAAAACATAAAAAAGATTCAGGTGATTCTTTAGCTTTTGGTTCTACCTTGAATCTTGAGATGAGAGGTAGAAGATTTGATAGATATTCAAATCATGGTAGATTAAAATCTAGACCAAAATCCCGTCAAGGTCGAAGCAAGTCAAGATTCAGAAAACAAGTAGAATGTTGGCATTGTGGCAAACCAGGTCATATTTAGGTGAACTGTAACTTGATGACGAAGGATGATGAGAATAAATCTACTAAGCAATAACAGAAGATGGACATGAAGCATTAGTGCTTTCGCTTTACAGTTCCCTTGATTCTTGGGTGTTAGACTCAGGAGCCTCTTTTCACACTACTCCACACCAAGAAATCATACGGAATTATGTTGCTGGTGAATATGGTGTGGCGTATCTAGCAGATGGAGAGCCATTGAAAATTGTGGGCATAGGAGATATGGAGATAAAACTGGCGCCAAACGGATTTGTATGGCAGTTACAACAGGTGAGACATGTACTTGAACTGAAGAAGAATTTGATCTCTGTGGGACAACTTGATGAAAGTGTCCATTTTCATAAATTTTATGGGAGCTATATGGAAGGTGTTACAGGGTTAAATTCGTCAGGGTGTAGGCTGACGAAAGTATTGCTGGACAGTAGCTACGGGGTGGCAGCCCGCATGACAGTAGCGAAAATCGGCAGCATGCGTGTGCAGCAGCACGCAACAGCTAGCGTAGCAGTGAGCTGACGAGAGCTGGAGACTTGGACGATGGATTGTCCAAGGATCGATGAAACAGTGGTGGAATGACGCGATGGGACAGTGTCGAATTCTGCAGCACTGATGAGATCGGCAGCGTCGAGGAATTCGACAGCGTCGACAAAATCGGCAGCAGGGGCTGACGATAGGTCTGGGCGATGGACAGTCCATGACTGGACGTAATACACTACTGGCATGAATGGCAGCACGCATAGGCAGTGGCAATGTGCATGGGCAGATTCGGCAGCAGTGTGCGTCAACGATTCGGCAGGACATGGGTTGATGTTCGGCAGGAATCCTAACTTGGACGATGGACAGTCCAAGGCATGCAGACACCTCCTCTGGCAGCGTGGGAGTTGGCAGAAGGGACAGCTGGCTTGTTGGGTGGCAGGCTGTGGAAGAAACAGTAGTTGCGAGCAGTTATCGGCAGTTATCGGCAGTTTTCCAAGAGGCCAAACTGACCAGAACGTGGCTCATGTCTTGAGAGGCAGTTATGTTGTATTATTCCACGTAATAGGCTGTACATAGGGTGTAGCATGCAATGTTCTGGTAGGCATCAGAACACTTGTGCATGGCACACACACTAATGGACTTGTGTATCCTTTGTTGACGAGACTAATGAAGGTTGGGAATGTTTTCCTGTAATGTCTTGTGTGCTTGGTTCTGTACTCATTTGCTTGTGTATTCCGCTTGTCTATGTAACGGGAGTGAGTGTGGGAAACCTCTTGGTGAGGGAAACACCTAGTTGCTAGGCAAACACGAGTGAGGCGAGGGAAAGGCTGAGTCTAGCGGGGCTAGACTGCCGCGCGAGGTCTGTTTTCGAGAGCGAAAAATTGACCCCGTGACAAGTGGTATCAGAGCGTGGTTATGTTCTTGGCAGGATGACGAGACTGTTTTGTGGCCGAATCGACGGACTGATTTGGAAGGGCTACCGCTTCTGCCGATGGATAGGCAGAATTTCAGCACAGAGACCAGCGACGAGAATGCTGATGCTGCTCTGGACAAATCGATGGACTGATTTGGGAGAACCATTGTTGCTGTCGAAGGATTGGCAGAAAATTTGGAGCAGAGCGCGCTTCGTGTTCTGGACGAAACGATGGGCTATTTCGTAGCGCAGACGATGGACTGTTCTGTGGGGCAGATTGACGGACTAATCTGTTCTAAGCCATTTCGGGGAAAACCTTGTCAGCGTTTTTGGACAGTATGGGGTGTTCAAGAGCCTGCGAAGTTTGGTGGCTTAACTACTCTATGGGCGACGCAAAGTGATGACAAAGGCGATCAGACCAAAGTGGATTCTGATTCGGTCATCGAAACTGTCGATGGACTGGCAGATTTGAGAGCAGGGGCCAGCGAAGGAACTGCTGGGGGTTTCTGATTTTCGTCAAAGCCTAAGGAAGGATGGGGCGAAACAGAAGAAGAAGCAATTCAGTGGGGGAGAGCCCAAACTTGCAATATTATAAGCGTTCTTTAATTTAATATGTTGATTAAATGTGCTTACATTATTGACTAATTGAAATAATTAAGTAAAAGAAGTTTGGTGAATCAAAATTCAGAAGTTTGGGAATTAACTAATCAAAATTGGAAGGAAAAGGTCAGAATCTTGGAAAGAAATTTCAGAAAGGCTCGTTGCATGTGTGGATGATGAGATACCGTTTCGTATACTACGTTATAAAATAGGATCATCTCCATTTGAACATAATTTAATAGCTTTCATCTTGATTTGTTGTCAATGCAGATAACCGATAGTCCTGGAGGAAATGCTTTGTTATTTGCAGTCATTCTTCAACTTCAAGTTTCTTGCGACGCAAGTTCAAACATCGATTAATTTATGAGAAGGATTAATCAAGAAAAAACCACAAAAACCAAAAGATAAACCTTGCATTGAAGTAATTGACTTGTAAATGAGGCATGAAACTAGCAACAGTGGATGGTCAAGGTGACTGACCGAAAATTTACTTCGATTCATTTCCCTCAGCATAAGTCTTCCAGATTATGTATCAGTTGAACATGATCATAGGGTAAGCATCAGCAGACACTATTATATATATTTTTGAGGAAGAGAAACAGAGAGGCAAAACCAAGAAAACAGAGTAGTTTATGAGAAGAAAACAGAGAAAAACAGTGTATTTTTAATATAAAAACAGAGAAAACAGAGAAATTTCAATACTTCCAAGGACAAAGATCACCAAGGGTAGGTGTTGAAAGATCATTCTCTCTATTAAATATTTTTGAAAATGACATAAAGTTTATTAATTTAAATGTCTAGAAATATTATAAGCATCCTTCAATGGTTGAAGAAGCGTGTTCATCTGAACTTCGTTGCATGCTCGAAGATAACACACAAGGCCATCATTGAACTGTGCTAAGACGTTTTAGTATTATTTATGAATCAAAATCCAAGTGCTTGGACATTGACTAATCAAATTGAAATAGAAGATGTCGAATACTAGAAAAGTAGTACTAATTAAAAAGCTTTGCACAACAAATAGGTGTCCAGGATAAAAGAAGAACACGATAGCAACAAACATTACAAATAGAGATTAGTCATGAAGGAATTCAACAAAAGGAAGGTATCAATGACATATATATCTTTTCTCTAATGGTGACACTTGCAACAATTAGATTGGTACTGGAAATTGTAGCCGCAGAAGATTTACATCTTGAGCAGTTAGATGTGAAGAATTGTTTCCTTCATGGAGATTTAGAGGAAGACATCTACATGAAGCAACTTAAGATTTTTTCACTGAAAGGAAAAGAGAACATGGTTTGCAAGTTGAAAAGGAGTTTGTAAGGCTTGAAACAAGCTCTGGTATAAAAAGTTTGATAACTTTATATGCAGTAATGGGTTCATGAAACGGCAAGCAGACCATTGTTGCTATGGGAAGAATTTTGGCAACTCCTATATATATTATCTTATTGCTATATATGGATGATATGCTAATTGCATGATCTAGCATTGATGAGATCAATAAGTTAAAGAAATAGTTGTCTGAAGGATTTGGGAGCCGCAAAACAAATCCTTGGTATGAGAATTATCAGGAATAGAATGGTAACATGAAGCTTTCATAAGAAGAGTACATGAAGAAAGTTCCTCGGAGAACTCCAACTATACTTTTGTCTCGCAGTTCTCTCTAAGAAATCCTAGGTTTAACTTAACTTCTACACCAAAACCTCAAGTCATTGTTACAACAACAAATGAGTCCCAGATTCAGGCTGCCATTAATTTTTCCTAAGCACACAACTTCAACTCAAAAAAGCAAACAAAACAAAACAAAATAAAATGTGCATCTATTTATATTAAACCAGACAATTCTATTTAATTCAAGAATAAAATTTATTTTAAAAAAATAAACTAAACAAATAAAAACACATGAGATAACCCAATTAAATAAGAATGAAGGATAAAACAAAGGACATAAAAAGCAGAAAAAAAAAACATAGCTTAATCTCTAATTAAAAAAATATTAAAGGATCAAATTGAAAAAACACAAGCTTAAAAAAAAAACCAAAGCAATCCTTGGTGAACGGTTAATTTCTAAACCTAGCAACTCGTGAAATCCTAAACATGAGCTTAATCAAGAAGCTCAAATTCAAATTAATTAAAAATTGAAGCATGAAATTGAAAAAAAAATTAAAAAGTTTTGCAAAGCAAAAAAATAATTAAAAGAATGAGGATAAAATCTAATAGGAAAATAAAATGACAAAAGGTGAAATTACAAAAAAAAAGAGTATAAATTCTAAAAATCATCTCATATCACATAAATAGTAATTAAAAGAATGGTGATCAAAATTAAAAAAAGTAAAAATTTGAATGAGGATGAAATCAAAATAAAAATCCAATTTCATAAATTGTTAAAACAAATAATAACTAAAAGAACATGGACCAAATAAAAAATAAAGAGAAGTTTAGGAGCTGATTTGAAAAATTAGAGGGTAGGGCGTAAATACCGAGAAAGAGAGAGAGAAAAGAAAGAAATGGTTGTCAACGCCAAACTAGATATCTTCTCGGTGCATGCATCACAGGATCATGAAAGAGATGTCGAGATGAATCAGACATTACCCTAAAATGATTTTTTTGGTTATTGAAATCAGTCGCACTTATGACAGAGTGATTGACATGCACATGTCAATGTTTTTTTTAAATCCTTTTTATTTATCAAAAGACTAAATAATCCCTAGCCCAACCCAATAATAACAAAAAAAAAAAAAAAAACTAGTAGGGCAATGAAAAAAGTATCCTTTGACCCAAGGTTTAAGAATTTTAATTTCAAGGGTAGACAAGTCTTTTTATTGTGCTGATAAAAAGAAAAAAAAAATGAAAAAGCCTCCATTATCAGTTATAGTTTTTTTATTTATTTCAAATGTAAATAGGTTATTGATATGATTCGAGCAACGAAAAAACGATCTGATTCGGTTTCTGTCGTAAAGTTCCAACTGTCCAGTTTTACGACATCAAACATAACTCGCAATCCGAGTGTTGGATCATACTAAATATTTATCTAGAGTTTCTAGACATATTGTTAAATGTTGGGTTAAAGTTGTAGATCAATCGAAGTCCAATAATGAAATGCAACACATACTAGAAGCTACTATATGGGTTCTAATATCTGATTTCTTTTGATTTATGAACTTCTTATTTGTTATGGATTCTTTATCTAGTGAACACTAGGATATTCAGCAGCAACTGGGAGTCAGAAAAAAAAACAAATATTTGGTAAAACAAAGTGGTTTCAATTAAGCTTTGAATATGCCAGCACAATACATCAACAAAGCATGTGTTTTACAAGACAGATAATGGACAAGCAAGCCACTTTGGTAGCAGCATCTTCATACAAAGTGAATATCACTTTCGAATTCCTTACAAGATAAGATGGGGCAGTCATGGGCAGTAAAGGAGAAGTCAGAGAACACATGAAAACAAAAATGACAGATTCCAGCACTAATGAATAATTTCGGCAGCTTTGTGTAATTCAAATTTCAGTTTTTGTTGTTTTTATTTTATGCTGTATTTTATTTAGGTCATGTCCAGACCTTAGTTCTTAAGTTATTAGTTTAGGGAAATATAAATACCCTTTTGAAAGTGAATGTAAGGCTTGGAAATTACAGACTTTGTTGAATGAATTATTTGTGTTTGAGAGGATTTTCACACTTTAATTTTTAAATGAACTGAAAATTAACTTATTAAAAAATACAACGTGATGATAATATTCACTTCAATTAATTATTGTACACTTTGATATCAATAGATGAAAATAACCTTTTATGGTATCCTAACTATTTGTTTTTTTTTTTAACAACATTAATATCATTTTACTATGCAATCTAAAAGACAAAACCTATTTTGTCCCCAAACAATTTTAAAATACCAAAACGGTCCCAGTACAAAGAAAATTCTATTAGCCTATGAGTGTTTTTTTTTTAAAAAAAAAAAAGGGAAAGAAGGTGAAAATATTCTTTTTATCTAGAATGCAATGTGACTAGGTGAACAGTGTATTCACCTTCTTTTCCATTTATTTTTTTAATATTTACAGACGTGGTCATTTGAACTATTGACTTGTCCTAAAATTTGAGCAACCATGTTCAAATAAAAAAGTGCACTGCTTTTGTGGATATTGGATGACATTTTAATATGAACAAATGCATCAACCAAAGTCAACAGAAACCTGCCTCAAAAAGTAGCCTTGTCAGAATGGACACTTGACAGTATTACGGATGGAGGGTTGAAATTAAGCAAATTACTTTTCTAAAGCTTGAAAATCCCTAATTAATTTCAGTTTATTAGACCATAAATTATAAGTTTATTAGAACTACAAGCTCAACATTCAACATTCTGGATAAAATAATAATTACTTGCACAAGAGGTTTATCATATGTTTAGAAAATTATTTTTACAAGCGGTCATTTGAACTATCTACGAGTCCTAAATTTTGAGCCACCAGACAGATTCAATGCTAGGGAAAAAACCTGCCTTTGTGGATATCTGTTTATTTGAACTTTCTAGCCGTGTCTAGATGCTTGACTTGTTCAAATTCTTGGCAAAACGTTTTCAATCCTATTTATTTTTGTGTTTTAAAAGTGTTTTTGAAAAAGTTTTAAATTTTTTTTATTTTTTTTTTGTTTCAAATTAATATTTTTTTGGTGTTTTAAGATCATTTTGATGTGCTAATGTCAAAAATATTTTTTTAAAAATATTTTTTTAATGTATTTCCGAGTAAAAAATACTTTAAAAAACAATTACAACTACACCCTCAAATACCCTCGATTTTCTTCCTAAGCAACCATTCTCTTAATAGATGTAGTATAAATAAGAGAGTATGTTACCAAGTTCCTATGCTCAAATCAAGTAGTTTTAGAGATGACTACATGTCTAAGCACTACAACAATGTTGCCATTTCTGTGTTTCCTTCTCTTTTCCTTCTTATGGTCAGCTTCAGCTCACACTCATGAGGATTTTCTACAATGCCTTTCCCTTTATTCTGAAGACTCCAATTCCTTTTCCAAGCTCGTTTATACCCCAAACAACTCTTCCTATTTACATGTCTTGCAGGGCTCTATACAGAACTCCAGGTTTAATACAACTGCAACCCCAAAACCTCCAGTTATTGTCACACCAATGAATGTATCCCACATTCAAGCCACCATTTTCTGTTCCCAAAAACATGGCATGAATGTTAGAATTCGCAGCGGCGGCCATGATTATGAGGGTCTTTCATATGTTTCTGTTCTCCCTTTTGTCATCATTGATCTAATCAATCTTCGAGCAATCAATGTTGATGTAGAAAACAGCACTGCTTGGGTTCAAGCTGGTGCAACTCTTGGCGAGCTTTACTATAGCATTGCTGAGAAAAGCGGAACTCTTGCCTTTCCTGCAGGTGCTTGTCCTACTGTTGGTGCTGGAGGGCACTTAAGTGGAGGTGGGTATGGAGGGCTGATGCGGAAATATGGCCTTGCTGCTGATAACATAATTGATGCTCAATTAATCGACGCTAAAGGTAGAATTCTTGATAGAGCATCAATGGGAGAAGATTTGTTTTGGGCCATTCGAGGTGGTGGAGGAAATACTTTTGGAGTTGTTGTTGCATGGAAATTGAAGTTGGTTCCTGTTCCACACACAGTGACATTCTTCTCCGTCTTAAGATCTTTGGAAGAAAATGCAACCAAGTTAATCCATCGGTGGCAGTACGTTGCAAATAAGCTTCCCGAAGATCTCTTCATTACAGCATATATAACCAAAATTAATTCTAGTCAGGAAGGAATTTCAACAATACAAGCTGAATTCCCTTCTTTATTTCTTGGTGGGGCTGATAGGCTTCTTCCATTGATGCAAGAGAACTTCCCTGAGCTCGGCTTAGTGAAAGATGATTGCACCGAAATGAGCTGGGTAGAATTTGTCCTCTACAATTCTGGATATTCTAGTAATTCTTCCTTGGATGTGTTGCTCAACAGGACTCCTCAATACATAACAAATTTCAAAGCAAAATCTGACTACGTCAAGAAACCTATGCCTGAAATTGCGTTCGAAGGGATATGGAAAAGGTTTCTTAAAGTAGGTATAGAGACGCCTAGATTGGTCCTAGTTCCATATGGAGGAAAAATGGATCAGATTTCGGAATCTAGCATCCCATTTGCGCATAGAGCTGGTAATTTATACAAAATTCAATACTTGGTGCTTTGGAATGAGCAAGGCAAGGAAGCATCAATGAGACATATAGCTTGGATTAGAGGGCTTTACAGTTACACGGCTCCTTATGTTTCAAAAAACCCTCGAGAAGCATATATCAATTATAGGGACCTTGACGTAGGGATGAACAATATTCAAGGCAACACAAGTTATAAACAAGCAAGCATTTGGGGCAGGAAATATTTCAAGAATAACTTTGACAGGTTAATACAAGTGAAGACTGCAGTTGATCCTGATAATTTCTTTAGAAATGAACAAAGCATCCCACCACTCTCTTCTTCGTGATCATAGCGACCAGATGATTTTTTATATTTGAAAATGATTTGATGCTGATAAAGGTATTTTCTTCTGTATTAGACATTAATAAGAGTTTGGTCAGTGATTATTTATGGCCAGAGTTTTTATGTATTAGTCCAATAAAAATGGAGAACACATGTCATTTGTTTTTTAAATAAATTAGCATTGATCAGTTGTTTGAACACTTCAATTTTTGTTTTATATGTAAGTTTTTTTTTCTATATTTTGTGTGTGTTAATGACTTGATACCATCCAGCATTGCTGCTCATTGTGCTGAAGACGGATAAATTAATGGATAGGAAGCCAAAATAAAAGGACTTAGAGGAGTTTCAATATGAAAATAACAGAGTTACAAAGCCACATAGTATTGGTCAGGAATTTAATGAAATATACCAGCAAGTTTTATCATAAAAATACATAAATTATGGTCTAATTTCAATAGTAGCATGCAAGATGAACAAGTTTATAGGGTAGCTAATCAATTTTATTATAGCATTTGAATTTTTTATATATAATAAATTAGTACTACATATAAAAGTTATGAGGTGACTTTGAAATATTGCATATGCTTGAATCTTGAAATATTGAAAAGAATGTCAATCTAGTAGTAAAAGAGAATATCAAGAAGCCACCATATTACTAGTTCATGATGAACGAATGAAAACCAAAGAAAACATGTGGTATCTAGAAAATGGAGCTAGCAATCACATGTGTGGAGACAGATAAATTTGTGGAGCTTGATGAATCAATTAAAGGTAATGTCACATTTGCAAATTATTCAAAGGTTTCCATCAAAGAGAAAGGTACGATTCTGATTCAAATGAAAGATGATAATCATTAATTTATTGGTGATGTTTATTATATCCCAACTGTAAAAAGTAACATATAGAGTTTAGGATAATTTTTGGAGAAAGGGTTATGAAATTCAGATGAAAGATCATACTTTGATATTACTTGATACCTATGAAACTATGATTGCAAAGGTAACCATGATAAAGAACGAAATGTTTTTGCTAAATATAGAGACAAATGTGCCTAAATGTTTAAAGACATGTGTGAAATATGAGACATGGTTTTGACATATGAGACTTAGACATGTAAACTTTGATAGCTTGAAGATGATGGTGTAAAAAAAGATGTTAAAGGGTCTACCATCCATTGAACATTTAAATCAGTTGAGTGAAGGATGTTTAGTGAGCAAACAATTTTACAAGAACTTTCCAAAGGATACATCTAGAGTAAGCCAACCCTTATAAGAGATACACGCAGATGTACGTGGTCCTATTCAACCATGCTCATTGGATGAAAATTTGTATTTTCTACTTTTTATTGATGATTACATTAAAAGAACATCTTTATACTTACAAGAAAAGTCTAAAGTGTTTAATTGTTTTAAGAAGACATTAGTTGAAAAAGAAAGTGGTTATTCTATAAAATCACTTAGGACAAACAGGGGGTGAATTTTGTTCTAATGAGTTTTGTGAAGATTATATTATAGAAAGACTCCTAACAGTGCCTATATCCCAAAAACAAAATGGCGTGGTAGAGAGAAAGAATAAAAGCATCCTAACTATGGCAAGAAGGATGCTTAAAACCAAGAAAATGCCAAAGGAGTTTTGGGATGAAGCTGTAGATTGTGTTGTTTACTTGTCAAATAGGTGTCTTACAAAAGAATTGAATGGCATGACTCCACAAGAGGCATGAAATGGAAGAAAGCAGTGCTACTCACTTGAAGGGTTTTTAAAGCATTGGCTATGTGCATGTAGATGATCAAGTAAGGACCAAGCTAGATGACAACTTTTGGGTGGGCATATTAGTGGAGGAGGATTCGGCATGATCTCACGTGAATTTGGCCTTGCAACAGATATGTGTTAGATGCTAAATTGATTGATATCAAAGCAGAATCCTTAATAGAGCATCAATGGGAGAAGACATTTTGGGCCCTTCAATTCGCTGGTGAAAACAACTTCAGAGTGGTTTTAACATGGAAAATAAACTTGGTTGTGTTAGGGAACTATTTTAACCTAATAATTTAAGTTGTTAGGTAAGGTTCCAATATATAATTTATATTATATTCTAATACACCCTCTTAAGTGAAAACCCTTTGGGCTAGAAACTTGCACAGACCTACATCACCTTGTGCTTAATTTTTATCAAATAAATGGGAATGATGAGATTCAAACTCGTGACCGTTTGGTCATCAAGGCTCTAATACCATGTTAAAGAATCATCTCAATCCAATAACTTAAGCTGTTAGATGAGGTCTTAAGATATGATTTATTTTATGTTCTAATAGGGTGAAGTTTCCCTGGTAGTGATAGTCTTCAACATTGAAAGAACCTTGGAACACAATGCAACCAAGCTTAACAATCGGTGGAAATTCATCGGAAGCAAGCTTCCTACTGGAATCATCCTGCCAATATTCGTAGACAAATAAGTTAATTCTACTCAAGTAGGAAAAAAAATAGTAGCAGCTTCATTCCCTTCCTTATAGCTTGGTTGGGTTGATACACTTATTCCTCTTATTCAAAAAAGCTTACCTGAGCTTGGTTTAGTTAAACAAGACTGCATTGAAATGAGTTGGATTGAGTCCATCCTCTACATTGCAGGATTTCCAAAAAATACATCATTGGATGTCTAACTTGTCAAAACTCCTTTTTCATCAACATATTTCAAATCAAAATTTGATTTCACCAGGTCATCAATGCCTGAAAACTACATAGGAAGGGATGTGGGAAAGGTTCTTAATGGAAGAAGTCAATGTTAGAAGAAGGATGGGTGTGGTAGAAGATCAAAATCAATAATGTAAAGTCAAAAACTTAAGAATAAGAAGAAGATTGAGATGAAGGTATATTTTTATTAAGTGTTTTGCTTTAAGCTCTCTTAGTTATTTTCTCTCCTTTTATGCTTCTTTATAATGTTACAAGTCTTTTTATAGGTATTAAATCCTAGACAATCAAGAAATGAAACTAATATAATGAAATTCCAATCTGAATAGGAATTGTATTCTATTGACTGAACCAGCCGCTCATTTCTTAACCAATCGATTGATTCCTAACTGTTAGACTAGTTTCTCTATTCTTTAGAAAAATAAAAATTAAATTTGAGTTTCAACAGCCAAGACGTTGAGATTGATCTTGACTCTTTACGGAGAAAAAATGGATGAGATTCCAGAATCTGCCACTGTAATGTTTTGAATATAAAGACATAGGAAAATGCTAGAAAGCCCTTGAATGCTTAGATGTAGGAATAAATTAAATGAGGGGTATAGTAGTAATTGAATAAAGAGATGATATATATAAATAGAAAGTAAAAAAAAAAAAGGAAAGAGGGATCTGAATTTTGAGAGAGAACCGGCAGGAGAGAAAGGGAGAAAGAAGAAGAAGAAGAGAAAAGAGGGGGAAATAAGGGAAAAAGAAAAAGGAGTTGGAGGAAATAAGTAAAAAGGGGTAAGATTATGTTTTAATGTGTATAATATGTTTTCTTTAGCTTTAATTTTGGTTTTGATAAATGTTAGGGTTATGAAATTTATGTTTTGAGTTTAATTGATGAATTAAGTTGAATGTTATGGGTTAATTGTTGTGGGTATTTGATTATTGGATGATTTTGAGAGATTGTAGATGGAAATGATGATTTTGAGTTATGGTTTTGTTGAATGGTGAATTTGTGTTAGAAATAAGGAAAGAACAGTGGGTTTTCTGTTGAAAATTCTGGGTTTGAGGTTGATGATGACAAAATTTCAGTTTGGTCCCTCAATTTTGGAAAATTACAGTTTAGTCCCCGAACTTTGGAAAATTGCAAATTGGTACCTGGAGCCTATTCCGAGATTCTGAACAGAATAACATATGAATTATGGACAGAATTATTGTATAGATAAGAGAATTTAACACTTTCAATTTGGTCCTCCAATTTGACAAAAATTACAATTTGACCCTAAAAATTTGGTAAAATTCCAGAATGGTCCCTGGAGTATAATGAGATGATCTGGACAGAAATGAGGATGAATTATGGACATAATTTCAGTATATTCATGGATTTATGATAAATTTCAGTTTGGTCCTCCAATTAGACAAAAATTGCAATTTGACCCTTAAGAATATGATAAATTACAGATTAGTCCCTAGCTGTAATATTACCTTTTTTTAGATTGGTTTGATGAACAATTAAGGGTTATTTAGTGAATTATTACCAATTTTATTAATTGTTTTATTATGGATTAGATTTCGGGAAAACCGTTAAATGTTGGGTTTTTAGGAAAGATAACTAGTTAGTTCAAAAAAATATAGGGTTACGGAATACACCATTAATTAAGTTTATTAAATAGGTTAAATGTTCTTTTGAGTCGTTCTTGAATATGTCTCCTTTATATTCAGATAATCCTGATATTCTACCGGCGGGACGTCAGTAGGATTTCCTTCGATATCAGCTTTGAGTTTTGTTGCTTTCGAGTCAGGTGAGTGGATAATTTTCCATATGCATGAGAAATAGTATAAATATTTGATTTGTTAATATGAATTGAATCATACTTCTTGATAATATATATGCTGATTATTATCCTTGTTATGATAAAGCATGATCAATTATTGAATCTGAATTCTTGATATGAACCAACATATATTTTGAATTGACTTCTGAATTGATAGTCCTCATTTGATTGATGTCATGAGTTGAGCTTTGAGATATGAATATGTTTGTTAGATTATGATTATGATTATGAACCTATGGTATGTCAGTCAGAATACCCATGCTAACAGGGTAGTGTTAGTCTTTGTGCACATCGTATCTAAACCCTAGTTGGTCGGGGGAGTCACCAACCTGTGTGGACTGATCATCCCACAGTACGGAGCCTCATGCTCATTGCATTTTGATTTTCTGACGAGCTTTACCTTCTAATATTCTTGTTATGGCCAATTTGAGAAACATTTCTAATAGAACCTAGAGCCATACTTGTATATATATTTCTCATTGTTATATTACCTCGTGTGTGTATATTGAACGTTATCTACTCACTGAGTTGTTGAACTCACCCTCTCATTATTTATCCTTTTCAGGCTTATAGCTTGATAGCAGGTCATTTTGTTGGACCTTCTGAACCTGCTTTTTGGTTGTAATTTGTACCTTCCTTTTATGTCAAGTTAGTGCTCCAAAACTATGAATTATATTAACTCTTGTATTAAGACAATTCAATTATGTTATAAAGTTAGTTTTGTTGTTAATGCTGCGTTGAACTCTGATTGAGTTAGGATAAGTTTGTGTGTAAGTTTGGGTTCACATAGGTATGGAACCTTGGAGGGGAACCTTGCCTATGTGCCGGTCATGGATCCGGGATTCGGGTCGTGACAGCCACTCCATTTCCACATAGAGCTGGTAACATAATCAAAATACCTGTCAATTTGGAGGCAAAATGGTGAAGAGGCATCCAAAAGGCATATAGATTGGATTAGAGCGCTTTACAATTATACAACTCCTTGTGTTTCACAAAATCCTCGAGAAGCATATATCAACTACATGGATCTTGACATAGGAGTAAATAAGGTTCAAGGTGACACATGTCAACAAGCTAAGATTTGGGGTCCGAGATATTATAATTTTGAAAAGTTGGCAACTGTGAAGTCTGCAGTTGATCCTACCAATTTCATTAGAAATGAACAGAGTATCCCACCTTTTTCATCTTGATTTTAAGATTTGATCCAATGGATTGAGCTTAAATTGGCAACAATTTTTACCTTTTTTTTATGGATGACACATTAATAAAAGTTTTTCTAAAAAAAATTCATCATTTATATTGAATTAATAATTGGTAAAATTTATCTCACGATGTAAACCTGGTGGTTAAAGAAGTATGTTAAAACTTATTAAATTATTCTAAATGTAACTGGCCGAGATGGGAGGTGCACTCTCAAAATCATTCAGCTAGGAGATAGGCACCTCTGTTTTGTTAAGATCTACTGGGATGATCTAGAGTAGATTTCTTGTGATTCCTTGTTTGAGAAATTGATATATATGACTTAGAAAGAAACTAATCAGATTTTATGCACTGTAATTGCTTTCGAAGTGTTGACATTAAGACATTTTTGAAGATATATAAAAGAGATTTGTAAATTTCCTGTGAGGTGAATTCATATGTTCACTATCTAGGACACTTAGCTATATGTCCAATTAGTTAAAAGATTTTAATACTTTTGAGACATTCACCAACGAGCTTTTTTTTATTTGGTGATAGTTGATTTTATTAAAAACATGGCTATTTAGATAGTAGCCATAAAAAAAAGACTAAAAAATTTACATTGAGAAGGCAAACAGATAAAAAAAAAAAACAAAATTACATTAGTAATTAAGTCAAGTCCTGTAATGGTTTGTCAAAAACTTAATGTCATTTACACTGATTAGAAGATTAGATCCTGAATATACAAACTGGTGATTATAGGACTTCAGCCAAGAAGAGAGACGGTGAAGGATCAAGCTAAAGCAAAAATCAAAATTTGGAGTACTCTTCTGGAAGACAACATTATTCTGGATTAGTCATACACTCCAGGCTGTACAGAAGAATAAAAGCTTCCAAGCTTTTTTAAAAAAAATTTCAGTAAACAACGTAGATCATTGATATAACATGTCATTCAAGTACCTAGAAAAACATCCACTAAATCCCCACAAAAATAGAATTCTTATCAAAATATTCCAAACAAAATCACAAACATTATGGGCAACTATGCAAAATCAACAGCAACATACAAAAAGAATTAACAATGGGCATCTTGTGTTTACATAGACACCCTCCCTCACGTCCAGTTTACCTTAAATCCATCCTTCAACAAAGGTGGAGCAAATAGAACACTACTGATTATAGTCATCAAACCTGGACAAAGGTCTAACAAAAACAAAAAAAAGCTTGTGTCACTTAGTTATTGAGTCTGGCTGCATCAATATTTTTTTTTATAAAAATAATATCGTTAAATATTTTTTTAGTGTCGGCCCAACTAGATTTAATCATAGCTAGTTCAATTTTTTTTGTTTCAAATTAAAATCAAACTCGAATCAAACGTGTTATCTATGTCAATCTACCCGGCCAGGTTTTAATAACCATGCCACTTTTAAGTATCCTCGTTCTTGAAAAATTAATGGTCGGCCGGCATATATGGGTTAATCCGAATACTCCCTTGTATATTTTTTAAACACTGGACAAGCAAAACTGAACAACAACTGAGTCTTAAGACAGCTATACACATGGTAGAGAATGACTATTTCAAAAGAACGACAAGCCGATAGTAATGTATTATATTATCGAATTAGCTTATATAAAATTTCTCTATTTGATGCTTTTTTCTTAATTTACTCATATTAGATCATGTTTCAGAGTAATTAAATATTAATTTAATCATTAGAAAAAAGTTCAGCTTTAACTATTTATAAATAAATTAAAATGGAGTGAAAAGTAATATCAATTGGTTGAGTTTGTTCATTTTCTTTTCAATTTTCAATCATAGAAAATATAATCAAACATTAAAAGACAAATCAGTAAGGTACTCATCCCAACCCTTTTGGAAATAATTTTAAATTTAATATCAAATGTGGATAAAGTTTGCCATCGGTACCGGCCACCCTTTATATCTAAGAGCACTAGTTAAATAAAACGTTAACCTCCTATTAAATAATTAATTAATTAATGCTTTCCTTCCTTCATTAATTTTTGATTACTTAGTCCTACACGGACAGGTCCTCATTAAAATAACGTATTGCTAATACCGTTTGAAGTTTTCCTTCTAATTAATGGATGCGGATTTGAGCAAGGAAAAGGGTGTGATGTAGACTCTTTCAATGGGACGGCCTTACTTGTTAATTAATTCACTAATTTATTTGTTAATCATCTCTTTCACCTCTCTCGCAGCTATATATAAATAGGAATTGGAGGAACCATATTTCATCAACACAACTAAAAGTTGAAGAAAAACAGATATACTCGATCTGTACACATAGAAATTAGAATTGCTTCATAGTGTTGAGAAACTCTTACATATAGGATTTTGGAAATGGCTTCTTCCATTCTTTTCTTTGGATTCCTAGCTCTGTCCTTCATCCATGCCCTAGCATCGGATCCAGGCTCACTTCAAGATTTCTGCGTGGCAGATGAAACCAGTAATGGTACGTACAAGTTGTTAAAAATATATCAAACTCTCTTGCTCTTCAAGCATTTGAGGGGCATGGTAATCATGCTAATGGCCTGTCTTTGATATTCATGTCACAGTTTCATTAAACTTTGAATTAGATTCTGCTTCTTTGATATTGAGATTCATTTGTTTTATGGCAGTGGTAGTGAATGGTTTGGCTTGCAAGGATCCCAAAATGGTTCAAGCTGATGACTTCTCCTTCAGTGGACTTCACTTGGCAGGCAACACTTCAAACGCTGTAGGGTCTAGGGTAACCACAGTAAACGTAGCCCAGATACCAGGGCTTAACACACTTGGAATCTCTCTTGTTCGCATCGACTACGCACCATGGGGCATTAACCCTCCCCACACACACCCTCGTGGAACTGAAATCTTGACTGTCATTGAAGGCAGTCTTGAGGTTGGGTTCGTGACATCCAACCCTGAAAACCGTCTCATCACAAAAGTTTTACAAAAGGGTGATGTGTTTGTATTTCCTATTGGTCTCGTTCACTTTCAGAGAAATGTTGGAAATGGCAACGCCGTAGCCATTGCAGCTCTGAGCAGCCAAAATCCAGGTGTCATTACCATTGCAAATGCTGTGTTTGGCTCCACCCCAGCGATCCCAAGTGACATTCTAGTGAAGGCTTTCCGGTTGGATAAGAATGTTGTCAATTACCTTCAATCCAAGTTCTAAACAATGTTGATAAAAATTCATTGAGGCTTTGGGATATAAGATATTGTGCTCTTGTGAGGGCTTTCATTGTTTGTTAATTTGCTTGTAACACTCCATTGTTTAGCTTGACTTTCTGTGTGCCTCTTTTGGGATACAAGTGACATTCTGTTAATTTGTTTGTTAATTCTTTGCTTCTCTAGTTTTCCTTTTCCATGGCTACGTAATTCCTTTATGTAGCTATTGAAATTTATGATTCAATTCTGTGTAATTTTATCTCTCAATAAAATATATGCGTGATGTGGTTCAGAAATTCTCTCTTCATTGATTGCCATATTATTACGTACCTTTAATGCTCACTCCAAGATAACAAATATGATAAGGCCACGCCTTGACTTTGTTGTTGAGATTTCACTAATTACCTCGAGCAAAGGAACTAATGTGTTCCTTTTATATATATTCGTGGAATTCTAGCTTATTGGCAGTGGTCTACTAGTTTACACCAAGAGATTTCAAGCTCATTTCTTAACAAATTAATGCAAAGTGATTGAACTTGTTAAAGTTAGTCTCTTGTATTTGGTATGGTGGTTAGATATATTATTCTTTTTTTATGACAAGTATTAAACCTGGTTTCTCTTTCTTTTTAACACTAATAACTAATCGTTAATGAATATTAGTTTTTAAAAAAAACAATATGCAAATCAGAATATTATGAGGAAAATACCATAGCTTTTAAGGCTCACAAAATCATTCACTTCCTAATCTGATGGGATTATACAAAATTCAAGCCATTAGGGTTATGTACTAGCTTGTGAAACTGATTTGCAAATTTAAGTAGGTGGACTTATGTTCTTTTGTCTTGGTTAGTTTTTCTGCTCAATAATAGTGTTGCAGCTTGTATTACTTCTATGATTGTTGTTGCTGACTAAGTATTAGGTGAGGTTTTAAAATATAATTTTATTAGAGAATTATATAAATTATATTTTATAATCTTACCTAACAGTTTAAGTTATTGGGTTGAATTGATTCTTTGATATAATATCAAAACCTTGTTGATCAAGCAATCATGAGTTCAAATCTCACCACCTTAATTCTATTTGATAAATATTAAATATAATGTAATGTGGGTCTGAACAAGTTTAAAACCTAAAGAGCTTTCACTTAAGAGGGTATATTAGAGAATTATATAAATCATATCTTGGGATCTCACCTAACAGCTTATGTTATTGAGTTGAATTAGTTTTTTGACAGATTAATTTATATTATTATAACACTCCCCTTTAAGTGAAAACTCTTTAGTTTTGAAACTTGCATAAACTCGTTCTAGCTTTTAAATTGAAATGGTGTTTTGATATAGTATCAAAGTTTTGCCGGGCAAAAATTACAAATTTAAATCAGACCATCCCAATTCTATAAAATTAAACACAATATGATGAGAATATAACGAGGGAGCCCCTTCGTACTTGACACTTAGCAGCATATGAGATGACATGTTAGGCTCCAAATAATTAATAAGAATTACATTCCGTCTTTCCATTAAACTATTTAGCTTAACCAGTCCTCCATGACCAAATCTTAGCTTAACTATTTTGTGCCCTTGATAAATTAATGCCGGCATGTACTGAAAGATCCCTAGATTATTAATTATGGCCTGTATGTATGAACGAGATAGAAGAAAGAGAAGACTAGTAAGCAATAAGATTCTTCGAACAGGACGGCATGGAGTTATGGTTTACAGCTTGATTTAGCTGATTAATTAGTTAATGATCTCCTCTAGCTCTCAAATGTATATATATAGGAAGTATTGAAGGTATTTGATTCACAACTAAAAGCTCGATTAATATTATTTTCTTGGTACACAAGCAATTAATTGTTTCACAGAGCTTCCATACCTTTGATTTCCCAATGGCTGCTTCCATTATTTTCTTTGGATTTCTAGCTTTGTCCTTCTCCTTTGCCTTGGCATCAGATCCGAGCCCACTTCAAGACTTCTGTGTGGCAGGTGGAGATGGCAATGGTATGCATCACGTAAATTTGCTATTTTTGTTGATTTTTTCATAAAAGAAAATAACACAATTTAATTATTTTATGGCAGTTCTTGTCAATGGCTTGGCTTGCAAGGACCCCAAGAGTGTTCAAGCTAGTGACTTCTCTTTCAGTGGACTTCACATGCTAGGCAACACATCAAATGCAGTGGGGTCGAGGGTAACTGCAGTGAATGTAGCCCAAATACCAGGACTTAACACACTTGGTATCTCTTTTGCACGCATTGACTACGCACCAGCTGGTATTAACCCTCCACACACGCACCCTCGTGCCTCTGAAATCTTGACAGTTCTTGAAGGTAGTCTTGAAGTTGGATTTGTTACATCTAACCCTGAAAACCGTCTCATTACCAAGGTCTTACAAAAGGGTGATGTGTTTGTGTTCCCTATCAATCTTGTTCACTTTCAAAGGAATGTGGGAACGAGCAACGCTGTTGCCCTAGCAGCCTTGAGCAGCCAAAACCCAGGTGTCATCACCATTGCGAATGCTGTGTTTGGGTCTAATCCAGACATTCCTAGCGACATTCTTGCAAAGGCTTTCCAGTTGCACAAGAATGTTGTCAATTCCCTGCAATCAAAGTTCTAGACAAGAAATGGGAAATGGTGGGAGAAGAAAGACAAGTTGGTTAGGCCATTAAGTTCTTTTGTATTTCCTTGGTTTTGTTCTTATCTTTGTGTGCATGCAGTGGAGTGCTTGTGCTTCATTGCATGATAGCTTAAGTGGATTTGTATTCCATGTATTAAAAGGTGTTTTGTTCTTGAATTCATGTATTAAATCATTCTTTTTTCTGTATTAAATCCCTGTTTCTTCTCACTAATCTCCTTTTTTTTATTAGTCACTTGATGTGACTTCATTTTACAAGTCTCTTTCATGGATGATCAATTACCAAGTTTTTTTAGTCCCTCCTACACATGGCTAGTAAACGGCTAATTTAACTATATACAGAGAATCAGTCAAATCCAACTGATTAATCTGGCTTAATTTATAATTCCAATGAGATCTTAGACATTCCATTGGTGTGTGGATGTATAATTCAATTCAGAAGGAATAATTCACTCTCAATCATCTCCATTTGGATTCAAATAAGAGATAATAAAATATAAAAGAATAATGAGATTTTAGATAGAGTAGTCGGTTCTCAAGGATCAATACTAGTTATAGAGAAGTTACGTAGAAATACTAGTTGATAAAGAGAAGTTCATTATGGCCAATGTTGGTGCCAGGTGCATACAATTTTTTTTTCTTCTGAGGTGTGAGAGTGGGGACTCTTTATCTCTCTGTGAGCTCTTAATCTGTGGTTGGCTCAGGCAATGCGCCGCTCATGGACGGGCAGTTAGCAATGACGAGGGCTTTTGGTGATGGGAGATTAAAAACCACATTATGTCAGAACCAGATATAATGATTGCCCAAGTTGACGAGGACACTGAACTCATAATTTTTGGGGAGTGATGGCTTGTGGAAGGTGAGAGAAAGGCTTGACAGAGCAATATATGATGACTACTAGTCTTCGCTTCTAGATGTAACCTGTTTTGTTAGGTAAATTTAGAAGTCTATTTTTCCTTCATTTTATCTTTTTTCCTGTGTCATTTGGAGGTGGATGAGCACATGGGACGGCAGCATGAAGTTTCTCATGATAAAATAAACAAAAACATGTTTAATTAAAGGGACAGAAATGAAGACTAAAAAATAAATATCTCCAGATAATTTCAATTAAAGTGAGTTCAGACATGTCCTTTCTATTTCAACTACCATCTTCTTTTCTATCCCGCGAGAATAACCAAATAATATCATAAAGTCCTCAACTTGATGCTACCATACAATTTAAATGATGAATTCAGGGACATGAAGCAAATGAGAGATTCATTTATGACTTAATGGGAAAGGTTACGTTACAAGCCAAAACTTTATAGCGATACAACTTGAAATTTCGGTAAACTCAAGCATGGTAAAAATGTCATCCCAAAAAAAATGAATATATATATATATGTGGGTGCCTAATTAAAACACTATCTCGTATTAGAAACCTGTCTGGCTTCAATATCCTGTAGTCTAAGAGTTACAGCTCTCTTGTGGGCGTCCAGCCCTTCAACTTCAGCCATGGTTGCCACATATGGACCAAGCTTCATGAGACCTTCCTCTGTCAAAGACTGCACTGTCATGTATTTCTGGAAAGAATCCAAGGATACCCCACCATATATCCGTGCATATCCATATGTTGGAAGGACATGGTTTGTCCCACTGGCATAATCCCCAACACTCTCTGGTGTCCACGGGCCCAAGAACACAGAACCTGCAGAGAAAATCATCCAAGGCTTAAATCTGCTATGTATTTTCTCTAAAGCAGTTGAGAGAATTCACTTGCCTTCGAAGGTAGAAACTCGAGAATAGCACCAAAGATGCTAGAAAAAAGGTTATAGCATTAAAAGAGCATACCTGCATTCTCAATAAAGCTCTCCCACTTCTCCGCATCTTTTACGTTAATGATTAAATGCTCAGGAGCATACAAGTTTGAAAAAGAGACAGCCTTAAGAAACCCAATAATCATGTTAGCTTCGGAAAATAAAATATAACACTAGCATAATGTTAAATGTACAGATTTCAAGAGTATACCAAATGAAAGTGGCTGAAAAAATCTTGCAGGCGCCAATTCCAAACCAACTAATCGATACAGTTTGGGGACTAGTATACAAGAGATTGTTAAAACATTTTTCATGCTCATTATTAGCATAGTCTGCAAAATTAGTAACCCCATATTCATTTTTATTTTTGTGATTCAAAAGCACATGTTAAATTCCTTAGACACATAAGAATTCTAACCCCCATCCTATAATTCCCAATAATGCAAAGCAAGCAACTTCTGGATTGACATTACAAATATCCAGGCAGAAACAGTCAAATAAAAGACTGACCTCAACCATGTCACGAGCAAAGACGGTGAAACTGTGGCTAAGTGCTTTTGAAGCATATTCACCCCTTGGTAAGCTTTGACATTGCTTACTTATTTCCTCTTCAATGGCTTTCATATCCACACCATCCCCGGCAACTACAAGAACAACCTGGCTATCAGGGCCATGTTCAGCCTGGAAAATGCAAAGAGTTTAATAAAAATATCAGGCAAGATAAAACTATGGCATATATGAAAGCAACGAACATCTAATTCATGATAATTGAACCTTTGAAATTATCATAAAGGAAATTTTGATTTAATTTTTAACATTGATGATAGAAAAATGCAACAAGATGAAAATGGTGTCCGTTTGTTTTTGCGGTTGAAACTACATTTCAAAAGTGCGTTTGGCTTGAAAAGATATTAGATCGATGTTTTTTTTAGTGTTTTCCAATGGTTTTGATGTGCTGATGTAAAAAATTAAAAAGAAAAAAAACTGAAAAAGAAAAAATCATTTTAATGCATTTTCAAGCGAAAAACACTCTACCTCACAATACCAAACACATGTCCTGATACTGAGCATGCATGTAACCTTTATAAGGTGAAATAAATAAACACATTGTAAAATCTTATTTATTTTATTTATCAGTTTATCGAATTTTTTGTTCTGCCATTAATTCAATCAGTATCTGTAACATTAGAACTTCCTCACTTTGGGAGAATTATATGAAAGATGAAATATTACATGCATCACCTACACAACATGAATATGAACATGGTTAAAAAAGAAAAAAAAAATTAAGCACCTGGGACAGTAAATCCGCTGCTATATGAACAGGACTAGCATAACTGTCAGCAATGACTAAAACTTCAGAAGGCCCAGCAGGCATGTCAATCGAAATCATTGCTTCACTGTTCTGTTATGTGAATAAAAGCAAGGACAAACTGGGTCAAATTGAAAAAAGGATCAGCATTTTCTACCCAGGCAGAGAAAGAGATGAAATAAATATTTATGTAGACTAATAGGCTTCAATAAAGCCCAGTTGGAGAGAAAGTATCCATACTTGGAGAATCATTTTTGCAGCTGTCACATACTGATTTCCTGGCCCAAAAATCTTCTCAACCTACAAATTTCAGGTGAAAGGTGCTAGCACATTACAACTAGTAACGAAACACATCTCTAGAGTAAGTAAAAAGTTTCTACATATTTAAGCATGCTATGTCTGTGTTAATACAAAACTAGTTTTAAAGTCGACTTTTCATTTGTGAAATTATTAAATAATAACCTTTGCAAATTTTTCAAAAACAATTTTAGCATAAATTTGAGAGGATACAGTGAGGTAAAGAGAAGAGCCAATATATGCAGGTTATTCTCGTATCATAAAAGCAAATAACAAAAATGTAGTGATATGATATGGAAAATACAATGAGCCTTTTGTCCATCAATTCCATAGCAAACAACACACTCCCCAAGTTAACAAACAGCAAATACAAAAAACAAATATAAATTCCACAGAGGAACAATAAAAGGATTGTTTGTTCTTATTATCAGATTTTCGGATACTAAAAATTGAAAAACGAGTTGATGAGTAAATACCTTGGGGCAAGAATATGTCCCCCAAGCCATGGCAGATATAGCCTAGAAATAAAAAATTAGTAAGATCACTAGGAACTAAATACAATAACGACAACGTGCCCATTGCACAAAACATATGGCCATAAGTTTGTTTTCTAACCTGAGCTCCACCAGCTTTAAGGATGTGAGTGACACCAGCCTTCTTGGCACAGTACAGTACCTCCTATGAAAGACCACAAATCCACTCCCATTAAGAACATGCTTTGCAAAAGTATAGCATTTCAAATACAAACAAATACCTTGCATATGCTGCCATCCTGAGATGGGGGAGTTGCAAGGACAACAGTTTTACACCCAGCAATTTGTGCAGGCTAGTTTACAAAACAAACTAAACATGTCAACCAAATGAACTTAACTGGAATATGACAATCATAATAAAAATTATAGAACTTGAACCAGCCAAAATAATTGGTAAAACCCAATCAACTTACAACAGCAAGCATCAGAGCTGTGGATGGTAAAACTGCAGTCCCCCCTGGTACATAAAGACCGACAGAACCAATGCTCCGAGCCACACGTTTGCATCTAACACCCTGAAATATTTGGAAATAATCTAGGCTTAGCTATCAACGGAAACACACAGTAAAAGCTAGAACCAATCACTAGAATTGACATACTTTCATGTTCTCAACGCTTTTTTCAGTGGATTTTTGAGCAAGATGAAATGCATATATGTTGTCATATGCCACATCAAATGCTTCCCTAACAGCTGCCTCAAGCTGCCATTCAGCAAAAGGCAAAAAAAAATAATAGCCAAAAGTTACATTTGGAACCAAAAATATCAAACCATACAAATAACTTCAAATAGAAAATTAGAAATGCAAGGAATTTCTTTTATTATAAGATATATTTTTGGAATTCACCTCCGGATCAGGAAGCTCAGAAACATTCTCGACAATCTTGTCCAATTTGACTTTGTCAAATTTTGCAGTATAACTACAAAGAACAGATAAACAGCTCCATCGGTCTAACCTCATTACTAAAACAAACACAATGGTAAAACTATAAAGATAAAATACTAATTAAAGAATGACGGACTCTTTAACTGCATCATCGCCTCTTTGACGAACATCATCAACAATAGGATTAACCTAAAAACAACAAGCAACAATACTACCTATCAGCAATTACCTTATCAGGACTTCAACACAACAAACTTAAATTTTAAAAATTACACCCTTTTCAAAACAAAACAAAAAAGGGTCACTTACAATGGCAAAAATGGAAGAGAAATCAATACGAGGCCGAGCTTTCAAACTTTCAACCTCTGCATTACTAAGTTCTGATAACCTATAAGACTTCATTGCACACATTACTCTCTTCAACTTACAACCTTCAACCACAACAAAAGACAAAAAGAACCCATCAAATTAACAATAACATCAACAACAAAAAACAAGCAAAATTGAAACTTTTCCAGTGAAAAATACCTAAAGAGAAATTGGAAGATGGGTTGTATCTGGGTTTTGAAGAAGCAAAGAAACTGAATAGTGGAGGTTTGATTAAAGCGTTGGTCTTGTTAAGTAATAGAAGCTGGGAGTCCATTAATCACCTTGAATCAATCAGATTAATCACAGTAAAGGGCACAATGAGAAATGAGAATTTTAGTATAAAGTTATAAACTTTATGTTAAATATTAGAACTTTAGAGTATAAAATGAGAAATTAAAGGTGGAAACGTTATAAAAGAAAAATATGGAGGAGATTGTTACAGAGTTACCTATTAAGTGAGAAAGGTGGTTATGAAGGTTAATGGAAAGCTGCGGCGGCAGTGGTGGTGGCTGCGGCGGCAGTGGTGGCGGTGGTGCTGGGCTTTAACTTTTTAAGTTCAAGTGTCTGTAAATTAGAGCCAGTCAACAAAAGAGGTTTTTTTGTATTCTCTTTTTTAAAATTAAAAAAAAAAAAGTTTGATTTTCTCAAAAAATAAATAATTAAGAAAATGGGTTTTTTTCACTTTTGCAGTAGGAACTTAGAATTTCATGTTGATAGTTTGAAATATTGAATTTATGTTATTGGCCCTTCAAAGTTATATCTTTTTTATTTTTTCCTCTGATTATTGGATTTCTATTATTGGCCCTCAATTGTCACCCTTAGACTAGGTTCCCTATATTGGGATTGAATCCAAGAAAAAAAGTTACAGAAAAAAAATATATCAGTACCCATTTTTCAATTTATATTCATTAGTTTGCTTGGAGAAGGTGTAAAATGTGTGGATAATCCTCCAATAAAGAGAGGATTTTGTATTTAATGTGATGATTGACATGGATACATTGAAATAATAAAGGTAGGAAGAGATCATTGCTATTAAACTACTTCTGCTTTGCATATTAATTGGATGACTCGATAATATGTTAATATTAACTTGATATTAACTTGATTAGATTTTAAATTAAAATTAAAATACATAAAAATTGATTTGATTGACTTAATTTATCATTTCATAATCTAATTGACCCAATTAAAATTCAATCAAAACTCATTTTAACTTAAAAGAAAAAATAAATTTAAAACCATGTTATTTTAACTTTTTAAAAAGAAAATATTAAAATAATATTGTTTTCAAATAATCAAGTTAACACTGGTTAACTCACTTAACTTATGATCCAAGTATTCAAATGGGACAGGTTTGAACATCTTTAAGAGAAAAATGAATAAAAACATTTCAATCAAACAGTAAGCATAATTTATATAGTCTATTTCTTTTTGTGCTATGGATAGAAAAAGAAGAGAAAATTTAAAATTATGTTATTTTAACTTTTAAAAATAAATATTTAAAATGATATTGTTTTGAAATAATTAAGTTAGTATGGTTAACTCACTTAACTCTGACCCGAGATATTGAGATGGATAGGTTTAATATCTTTAAAACAAAGATGAATAAAGACGTTTCAATCTAACAGTGTGCATAATTTGTATAGTTCACATACATTACAACTTCTTTTTTTTTTTTTTTGTACTATGGACAGAGTTGAATAGCAGAGACATACAATGATGTTTGATGCAACAGTGACTCACCAAGCTGTAAAAAAAAATGATATAGGAAAAAGAATAAACACTCCATATTACTTTGATTTTGATCACTGCAGTTCAAACACTCAAGCATTATCGAATTATATTCACATCTGAAATATTTTGATTCAAGCTCATGAACTATCCTGAGTAGGAGTAATGTCCCGGAAAACCTGCAACCTGTTTCTCCTCTTTGTATTCACATCCTCTGCGGATTCATAAGACAATGAGCGTCATGCTGTTGGATTCCTTAACGAAATAGCATTCATGGAGGTACCAGTGCCATCTTGAAGATCAACTGCAGTTCAAACACTCAAACATTACTGAATTATATTCACAGCTGACATATTTTGATTCAAGCTCATGGACTATCCAGAGTAGGAGTAATGTCCCGGAAAACCTGCAACCTGTTTCTCCTCTTTGTATTCGCATCCTCCGCAGATTCGTAAGACAATGAGCGTCGCGCTGTTGGATTCCTTGACGGAACAGCATTCATAGAGGTACCAGTGCCATCTTGAAGATCAACTGCTTCTTCATAAGAATTTTGACATATTCCCTGCTGAAACTTTTGATAAGAATTTTGATGAACTATGTTGGCATTTAAATTTTCATCATTAGATGCTTCTTCATAGTTCCAACTATTGAAACCTTGGCCAAGGTCTGCAGTAAACAATTCCTGTTCTTCTCCTTCTTCTTCTTCAACCATATCTGCCCAACTCTTGCGACGAGATTTGAGTATTTTGTCCTGTCCGAGAGATTTACTTCCAGAGGTATCTGCTGATTGATCCCAGTCACAATCAGTGGAAGCATTCAATACTCCTGCATTGTCAATAAAGGCGGTCTGTTCTGTTGGACACTTTAGACATGTGTTGCTGTCTTCCATTGCAGATTTCCTTTGGCCAACATTTTCCTGAACATTTCTTTTCCAGCTTGTACGATCATAATAAGATAAGCCTAACAGTTCTTCAGAGAGATTTCGAATTGCATTCTCTTTTTTTGTCTCAACTGTATCCTCTCCCCACCTTATCTTAATCTGATCTCCTTTATCAAACCCCAAGGAGCATCTTCTCGGTTGTGTAAATAGTGCTGGGGAAGTAAATGTCTTCTTCTGCGTGGAAGCTGGGCCTGTTTCAGTGAAACTAAACCGATTCTCCTTCATTTTGCTGACAAAACCAAGCCTTTCAACTGGGCTTTCAAAATAAGAACCTCTCCTCCAGCTATTGTCAACTGCAGTTTGTAGAGGAGACTGTGGACCACTCAGTTCAGATGATATGCAATGAGAACTCCCATTATTGTATACAAAGAAGTTTTTCTCATTCTCGGAGGGATTTTGCCAATAATATCTTCTATTCTGTTCATCTGCCAGCATTCTCTCTTCATTAAATCCTCCTGTGCACTTTATAGAGTCTATGAATCCAGAAACGTATGGATCTCCATTCAGAGAGCCAGCAACTTGTTTCAAATTTCTGGTGGTAGGCAATGTCAAAGATCTTTGGCGATCTTCATTCTGTTCAGTTGGGTTAACTCTCGAATGTGACTCAAATTCAGCCAGGATCTGACAAGCACGCTCAAAAGATTTAGCATATGAATCATCCATTGGTTTACTTCCAGATAAAGCTTTTACAGTTTGAAGCAGAGATTTTGCTTCAGGAATTCTGTTCATGTGCATCAAGCAGATCGCCAGGTTGCATTGCTTGTTCTGATCTGGCTCCAAAGAGAGCGCTTTCCTGAGAAACAAAATTTATTTCATGAAGAAGATTATCATTTTCATGTCTAGGTATATCTTCCAGCGTAGAAATATAGTTTACCTATAATGTTGTTCAGCCAAACCATAATCGTGATGCTGCAAGTAAGCCCAGGCCAAGTTCCCTAGTATTCTGCATCATTTAATGTAGAAAAATGAAATGATATCCAGAGACATACGGTAAAAGCAGGAAAAAAAGTAGAGCAGGTTTATCACCTTGATCTTTCCTGCTCAACAGTTATTTGAATCTTCCTTCCATGAGATCTTGCTGTCTTTGTCTTCTTGCCAGAAAAAGCAATACCCTCTTCAATGAGCTTCAGTTTGCATTGAAGCATTTCAATCTCTTCTTCAATCCTTCCAGACCTCTGCAAAAGATACAAGCATGCATCACAACTCAATATAGCTACACAAAAGGAACAGGAATCATCACATCAGCCTCAGTCAGGTGCAGACCAAAGATGTAATCAGATTTCCTCCAAACTATAACTCAACCCAAAACAAGCCTTAATCCCAAACTTGATGGGGTTGGCTAAATGGATCTGCTAACCAGATTCCTCAAAACAAAAAGAAAATTATTCAGCCACATACATTGCAAATATATGCTTCTAAGTCAACAATATATTTTAGGTCTCCTAATGAAAATAATAATCATCTCTACCATGTAAAGCATTTGCACTCCTTAAAAAGCCCTTGTAGATGAAAATTTCATACCTCAACTACATCAAGAACTGAAAGAGTTTAATTTTTGTTTAAAATAGCACCATTGCAACAGATTGATCCTTCACCATTAATGAAGAAAACTACTAAACCTTACAAGGATGCATTACTAAGAAGACAACTCACAAAACATGTAAGATGGGTTCTTCACATAGATTTTCCTCATGAAATATCAATATGCAAATGGACAAATCACATTACCAAATCATCAGAGTCAATTCTAGCCAAAACAGTACAGTTTGCAAAGATTAAAAAAAAAAAAAGATCACTTCACCTTGTAGAGTTCAACTAGCACATTGTCAATAGATTCCTGGGAATCACAAGGGCAGAGATGACGGAAAGATTTAATCGCCTCAATTGCCTCATCTGCTCGATCCAATTGCTTCATCACCACTGCCATGTCTTTCAAGGCACTATCAACTCTATCCCCAGCATTGATAGCAGCCCAGAATAGGGACACAGCCTTGCTCGGATCCTTCTCTATCAACTGTAATTAAAGATTCAAATATCAAAATCACACGCATACACTGGAACCAAACCGGAGAATCAATCTATTCAATTAAGTTCCAAAAATCAGTCATTGATGGATGACCTGAGGAAAGTCAAAATCTGTAATGGGAAGTCAATGGAGACAAGAAGAGTTAAAAAAAAAAAACATTTTCTTCAATCCTGAGGAAACTAATGTATGACCTGACATCTCCTAGTGGTATAATCTAATTGTATTGTTCTTTACTACTTTAGTACCTGAATTCCTCTTATCGGGTGACAATGTCTCGTGCATATAGCTATTTAACTCAATTCCCTTTTCCTTTTCTCACTCTTTTTCCCTACAGCAATTCCCATGTGAAATCCACTGACTTCTCATGCAGATAAGAGTTCCAAACAATGAAAAATAGGTAACTGTTTTTCAAATTGCTACAAGAAATACTAAACTACCAACACCAAATCCCACACTAACCTGTAATATCCAAATGGACCAAACCCAAAAATTCATAAAAACAAAGATCAATAACATTCAACTTTATCACGAACCAGAAATTACAAAAGAACTTGCAAAAAAAAAGATAGACTAAAATCAACTTATGCAAGAGTTTGGCATTTTCATTTTTTGTTTAAGAATAAATCATACCATAGCAAAAAAAATCCTTAGTTTATCATCTTCTGTCACAATTTCAACCAAACAGATAATTACTATTCTTCAAGAGAACCCATCAAGACTAAAATTTTTTCAAAAACCCATTAACCCAGACAACAAAAAAGCCATTGAGAATTAGTACCTGAACATGTTTGGCTCTAACATAAGGAGAATCACCAGCAGGAACTTTATGAACAACATGAAAAAGATCACGTTTACAATTAGGATGAGACACCCTTTCTTTCCTCTCTGACATTGGCATCATCACCACCTCCGGTGATTGTTGTGACCTCCATGACGCCGGCGGTGTCCAGAATCCCCTTGACGGAGAATTCTTGTCGTTGCTGTTGTTAGACCACATTTTCAAGAGAAAGTACTAATCTTTAAGACCCTTTTTCTTAAATTTTTACAAGAAAGTGATATACATAAAAAGAAATCAAAGAATTGGGTTTCTTGTGAATGGAATGATAGCTTTATTTGCGTTTGGTTAGAGAGAAAGTGAAAGAAAATTTTTATTGATAGAGAAGAGAAAGCACAGAGAGGTGTGATGATTGAGAGAAGCAAAAGAGAAGGTGAAAATGTGAAAAAGAAAATACTAGCCGTTTTATAATAACTAGCCGTTGGAACTCGCACGTTTGGCCTCTGGGCACGTGTGTTGGTGTAATTTTTTTCCGTGATAGTTAATTCTCTCTTCTTCTTTTTTACAAGTAAATCTTAGTTTTTTTCATTTGGAATTAAGGAATATTTTTTGGGGGGGAATTGAATTACGGCATTAATATTCTGTGTTATGGAAGGGTTTAGGGCTTAAATTAACTTATCGTGTAAATCTAAATTCATGACAACCAATTTGTTCAATGATTTTATTAGAATATGTGAATAAAGATTTGGGATTGTTGTAATAATATTAAATAACTTTAATTCATTTATTAAAAAAAAATGATATTTTTTTATGACAAGAAATTCAATCAAAATTGAGACTGAAAAAGTTTTAAATTAAGATAAACTCTATCCAAAAATACAACTTGCTTTTACATTATTAAATTCATATTTATTTTTGTGTTTTAAAAACATTTTAAAAAAAATTTAAAAATTTTAAAAAATAATTTCTTACTTCAAATTAATATTGTTTTATATTTTTAGATTATTTATGCGCTGATGTTAAAAATAATTTTTTAAAAATAAAAAAATATTATTTTGATATATTTTCAAGTAAAAAACACTTTAAAAAACAACCACAACGACACTTTCAAACACATTAAACTTAAAATACCTAAAAAAAAATCAATTCTGAACAAATGTATGCTATGTGCGAGGCTTTAATCACCCTTGGTATTGAAATTTCAAAAGTGATTGATGTTATGAGACTGAGAATCCCTGTAATCGGAAAATTTATCGAATCTGATAGATTATATGATTTTGCATGTCCCCGACGGACACTCATCTTGAAGAGAGAGGTGGGGTGTTTTGCATATAGAGACTTGTATTAACGAGGCTGGACTTCCCTTCAAAAGATTCATAAATGGCATGGGGGCTTTCAAAGAAAAAGAATCATGCACCAAACAAATTGGCCTAGGAGCAAAAGACATGCATCCATTCTGAGCCTGCACTTGTCTAATTCTGTTAGATACCCTCTGCTTCCTAAAAATCATATAATTTATCAGTACAGACTAAAGCTGTACTGATTAAGCTAAAATCTTTGTCAGGGTGGTTTCAAAACCCTTGGTATTAGTTACTTGTTAGAGAGGGTACCGATCTGTCAGCGCAGTTCCAATTCCATACAACTTTGCAATGCTGAGATGAATTTTGTTTTGTCAGAAGATCATCTTCATCAAGCAGGCTCTCCTGTTTAAAGACGGCTATCTGAGAAGCAAAACCTGGTTCCACATCACCAGAACCACCAACCCCACTGAACTCGACACTGTAATTGTGCTTCTTCGCTAGTTCAGATGCCCAGTCGTTGAACTGCTCTCTTGTCCACTCAAACTTGTGGTCATGGTTGCGAAATTTACATGACTCTGACTGGCTTTTCTCGTCTGGGTATTCTTCTTGAGTTGCAGGACTAGATCTTTGTAGAATCACGTTGTATTCGTAATTTGGGGTGGAAACTATAAGAACCTTTGGACGAAAATATCTCAATGCTATATCACCAAAACGACAGGCCTGGTCCTCCTCCATATGCTCTATTACCTGTAAGCTCCAAAAACATACAGGTGCAAAAAAGAACATCGCAGGAGAACGATAAACAGTTCATTGATTTATAGAAACATCTCTAATCATGCCAAAAGATTGTTGCAGCACAATTACCTATGCAAAAACTAACAGCATCACAACATATAGAGCTTACTGACATGGAAAGTATAAGAATGACGGCACAACTAGAAGCAACACAGGGCTAACGAATTTTCAAAACGCCACTATAACATTAATTTTGTAAGGCACATTTGAGCTCTCCCCACATTCACAGGGAGGTTGTCTATTGGCACAATAATATACTATAACATGTCAATTACCCCAAAAAATATGGGGAATCCAATACATTGTGTGTTCAAAAGCACACATGAATCCCCTTTCTAAATGTTCTAAAACAACCAACAATATCAAAAGTTAGGTAAAACATGCTTCTTGATTAATACAGCTCCATTGTATGATATTCCAGCCAAAGAAACACCACATTAGATGCTAAAACCCATTCCAAGAGCTCTAACCTAGCAGGAAATGTACTAGAGGAGGAAGATAAATACCTCTAAGCAAGTGCCAATATCAAATCCACTCAATTGAGGTTCAAATTCTGTGATGGAACCATCATAAAGAATAGCAGATTTGATGCCTGCATCTGACTTTGAGCTCAGTTTTGCATGCAGTACCTGCAGAAACAATACCCAAGACATGTGACTGAGATTCGCTGACAAGTAAAGAAAGGCCATAGAGTATATAGTGGAGAAACACTGCTCGGTGATGGTTCAGACCTTTGCAGCACGGCCAAGACTCTTCTGTGATATGTCAACACCAACAATCTTTTCTAGTGAAGTTGGGTTATCTAACAGAGAATCCAATAAACTTCCAGAGCCGCATCCAAAGTCAACCTTAAAAAAAAGGTGGAGACGAAGAGAGACAAAGATGTCAGTGATGAGGGATAAAAATTACAATCCTAATTTCCTATTAACTAACTATTAATGAGAAATACAAAATATGCACCAAAGTAGCAGCACAAGATTTTTTGATATGCTTCACAGCATATTCCACCCGTTGCTTTGAGAGCGGAGGGCTGAAAAGAGCCTGCTCCATTCTTTCTTCTGGTGGTTTTGTCACACGCAACAACGTTACATGGTATTCCAACCAGCAAGCTTCTGCCAAAACAGGAACACAGAAGATCAATGCACTATAAGATAGATGTCAGATCCAATGGTTAACCTGAATTTATGTCATAAACTAACAATTTTCATTTCCAAAGAGAGTACAAGTTGCCGTACAACATACGTTCCATTAAATAGTCAGTCTGGTTTGTTTCTAACAGTTAGAGAGAAAAAAATCATGCTAATTTTTGTAAAAAATAATCTGTATTAAAAACAGAAAGGGCAATTCATCTTAAAAGTTAATAGCACACAACAATCCCAATTTCCCAACCGAAGATAAAAAAAGAAATTGATAAGATATACTTCCATTTTTAACCAATGATTCATGTCTAAAGATTCCTTGATTCAGTACCTTAAGCTAGCTACATCTTGATTTAGGTAGATAACAAAGGATTGGGATGCTCTAGTCTTCCTTTCTGCAGGTTCATTAAATCCTAAACTATTAAATCTAAATTTAATGTGCCGGATTTAACACACCTGACATGATTTAGTCATAATAGAAAAGGTAACAACTTAATGACTTGTAATTTATGTTCTCTCATCTAATCTAGATCATTGAATTCAAAATCAACAGTGGGGTTTAGAACATGATCAGTCATGTTCGATTAGGAACATGAGAGGATCCATATCTGATAATAGGGACCAATAATTCAAATTCCAGGTTAGGAAATTCATTAATCAGATGTCAAGAAGCGCAGTTAATGCCTTTATGCATCCAGAAAAAAAAATGATATGAATTTGAAAAGTGTGAACTAGTCACCTGAGGATAACAATGAGTGAATCCTTCCAGGATCATCAACTGCAGCTAGAATGAACTCTTGAGGGGGCAGATTCATGTTGAAATGAGCACATTGACCAGCTGACATTTGGGTAACAACTTCTTCAAGAGCAGAAATCACTGCTCCAGCCCCCATCTCAAACTCAAATTCATCTTTACTTTCAATAAGCTCTTTTGTATGTCCACCTTCTGTCACTAAGGATACAGAGTAACTTATACACAACAAAGATCCATTAGAGGGGAAAACACCAGAATCTGAACCTTCAATGTTAGGTAAGCAAACATCTTGTCCTGACAAAGTATATTGCATATCAGTACTTTTTGATTCTGGTAATTTGGATCCTTGAGTCCCACTTTGCTGAACATTATGAATGGATTGGGATAAAGCAAACTCTTTATGAAAGTTTTCCAGAGAAAAACTAATGTCAAGGGCATCAGCAGAGCAATTTAGCTTCTCCAAAGGCATGCCAAGGTCCTTAAAATATGCATTCAGCCATGAGAGAACTTTCAGAGAAGCACTGTGGGTAGCATCAGTCTGCTTCCTATAAATCTCCTTAGGGGAACACTCTATGATCAAATCCCGACCCTTGGAAAATACTTTTACTTCACATCTAAAGTTGCTTTCCAGTCCTACTGATTCTCCATCGCCCGCATTTAAACCTCCTCCATTTGCATATTCAGTCGCAAGTCCAGCTACCTCAGTAACCTTCAACTTCTTCTGTGATCTCAGTAACTCGCATGATGCCTTTAAAGGAACACTTGTAGTTGAGAAGATAGGCTCAGATAGCCGATGCTGATGGCAGAATGCGAATAGGATTTCCCTTGGGAAGGAACCTCTCCAATTTGCTTTAGTAGTGAATACTAAGGGCAACTCTGCTGCAAGTATTGCTTCTCTAGACAACTTGTAATTTCCACTAGGTATCTTGCTTATAAGCATTCTGAATAAGACCATCTAAATTGATTAAATTATGAATAGCTGAAGGCTTAGGGTATTAAAGTACATTATGCAACAATGTGAGCTGCAGGCATCGCATAGGAGATGCAGCCTTTGGTGATAAACAGTAGGAGCCATTCATTGCCACAAAAATTAATAAGGAGCGACAAAATGATCTTGATTTGAAGTAGTTAGAGCATACAACAGTTGATTAAATAAGAAAGTATTAAACTTCACATAATAAATTAAGAAAATAAATAACAAAAAAAGAAGAAGAAAGAAGAGTTATAATTTGGAATATTATGTGCAAATGAAAATGCATCAATAAAATGACATCATATTAGAATGAGTAACTTGAAATTTATTTAAACAAAAAGCTTATCCTTTGCTGACATTATTCAACATGAATTAAGCATTGCCTACAGAAAGAGTACATCAAGTTTGCATCAAACCTAAGGTTTGATGCAACATTGCAGAGAAAGGCTAGTATTGGTAAAACAAGAAATTCATGGGAAAGAGTTCAAAAGAGACCTGTAATATGATTGGAGGGACACGTGTTCATGGAAAAGTTCTTTAGACCTCCATGTGTATCCAATGGAAGCCATGATTGCATCACCGTATATTCCTTGACCACAGAAGTAACTTGCCCTTGCATTTGGAGGTCCTTCCACATGAAAATCTTTCACATTTGCAAGGTCCGACAACAGATCCATCACAAGTGACTCAGAAGCAGCAAAATACAATCTGGTCTCTGAGGAAGCTTTACCAATAGTCCTGTGGAGAAAAGTATGAAGTATTTCCAAAACAAGTCACTCTTTCCTGTTTTGATAGGAAAAAATAAGATTTTATTTGAAAAAAACAGAATATAATGCTGCAAAGAGAAGAATAATGCATCTTCCAAACAAGAAAAACATCACATCATGTCATGTCTGCAAGGAATGAGGAACCCATTTTAGGTGAAAAGATGCATCATCCCAGGCTTTCTGTATTACAAACACTTCCGCCTACCTTGAGAGCAAAACCTTGCTGGCATCTGTTACACCAAGTTGTTCTGCAATAACATCCAGGTAATATCCGGCGGATGAAATATTAAGAGTCACTGGCTGAACAGTCTTATCCAGTGAAGCTGGAATTTGTATTGCTTTAACCAATATGCATTCTGGGGAATCAGATTGCTGGATATCTGATGACTCTATGATCTCAGCGGGATATGGATTTTGCTTCTGAATTGAAAGCTGCCCCTTGGATGTAACACAGCCTGACAATCTTGGTATAGTCCTCATAATTAATGACAAAGCCAAAGAAGGTTTTAATTCCACCTCAGGGTTGAGTAATTTGCACAGATTACTCATCTTTGTATCACAGGCAGTAATGACAGAAGCAGGTACCAGACCATAAAGATCACCTCTTCTCAGCAAAGCTGCTCTAAGGTGACCCCTCAATGGATGAAGAGGTAGAGGGAACTAACAAAGACACAAACAAAGGAGAGGTTAGAGAACAGCACTATGGACAAACCAGTTCAAGGATCCGTACATACATGTCTTGCAAAAACCAAGTGACATGTGAGTATTATATGTACAACACAACCTGTTTTACAATTTATTTCTATACAAACTAGCAACCTCGTCTGAAAATAGATATAACACTAGCAAGTGGTGGGTGGACTAATGATTTGTAAAACGATTTTTTCAATGAAAATATCATGAATGCTCACATAAAAAAAATGACCAAAAAATTGAGCAAAATTACCCTACTGCCATTGTTTTCATTCATAATGTTTTCGATGCAAAAATCTCATTATAATGGGCATTGCTCTTTATTGGAATGTGAATTTATCAATTAATTGATTTTAAGATTAAGTGGTTTGTTTTAAGTATCATAATTTTAAAAGGTGTACATAAAAATAATTTATTTAAAATAAATAATACTATACAGATAATGCAATTATTTGTAACGTGTTTCACAATATATTTCTATACAAACTACCAACCTCATCTGAAAATAGATATTTGATCTGATCAATCAAAGCATCACAAGGATCCTTATCAGATGGATTTTCAGCAACGGAATGGTGGCCTAGCTGCAGGATAAACAGTAAATAAATAGTCAAGTAATTAAATGGCATTGCAAAAAAAAAAAAAAAACAGGGTGAGGATTAAAGAAAGATATACATCTGTCTTCATATTAATGAACTAAACTTTAGCAGAAGCAAAGCTGAAAACTGCATGATAAATAAATTAATCTCAAAGCAAAGACAACAAATAAACAACAACCTTGTAAAAATACAATAGCTGCTCTCTAACCAAATGCATTACCCAAAGAACAAATTAATCTCGTCACATAGTTACACAACACGAGTGGATACAGGCAAACTACATAACCAACACAACTTCATAACTAATAAATAATCAATTCCATATCCATCCAAATTTGGTAATGACATTCATTGCACATTATCAGCAACAATGCTCAATAAAATAAAATAAAATAAAATAAAAAATTCAATCATGATGAAGAAAAGGCATATCATTCAATCACAAGGCTGTATACTCATCCTCAGCTGTCGAGTTTAATCAAATTTGAAAAGTGCCACCAATAATATTAATAAGGAAGCTGAAGCATACCCTTTTTAAAGCCAAATCTGCTGCAGATTGCTCGGCATCCTTCTTCTTTCTACATATATCTGAAACAACAGTAAATTCTGGAAGCTCTAGCTGGCACCGAAAAAGAGGAGCTTTCTGAGGAATTGCCAATCCTGGGAACCCATTCTGAGTTGACTCCTCCTGTACCTTCTCTACCTTATAACATGCCTTGCTACCAAACTTTTGGTTTATGATAGCCTTAGGTGAAAAAATTGTCTTCTTCACTCCAATTTCCATAAGCAACCTCCAAAAGTTCTCATAAAAATCACAACCACGCATATCATTGTCAATAACAAAACCAATTCAATTACATAAAGTAAAATAAAACTTTATCATGAAATGCACAATGCTAGAAGTCCCAATTTGCAACTTCTTTACTCAGCAAACAAACAGCTACATTCATAAAAATAAATAAATAAATAACACAAACTTTAGGCAATCAACCTTTAGATAAAGAGATGAATCAAGCAATTTTAAATGAAAAAAATTGCTTCACTCCATTTTCCATAAGCAACACTCAAAGGTTCTAACCAATAATACAAAAACACATTATTAAAATGTAATGAGTGAGAGATAAAAAAAGAGTCAAACTTATACCTTAAAATGCAAAATTAGGAAAGTCCCAGTTCCCTATTTTTCCTTTGCCAGCAACCAAACAGGTGGTATTTAATAAAGACGCAAACTTTCATTTTAAAATAAATAACAACAACAATAAAGGCACAAACTTTAGGAAACCAATATGAAACAAGGATGAGAATTAAGCAATTGGAAAAGTAAATTCATTGGTCTCTGAGTTTTCTCAGAAACCAAACAGCCCCATAAATAAAAAGACACACTTTATGCAATCAATGAGAAACAGAGAAGAATTGAGCTGTAATTGAAAGAAAAACATAGAAATACAAAAATTTAAATGACCCAGAATTCAAAATTATCCAAGATACATACTTTACCATCTGCCACACTCAAAAGTCACCTGTACGTACTGTATAATACACATGCACGAATACATTCGAAAACAATAAGACAAGAAAAATAGAGAGACAGAGAGAGAGGGTGCAACCTCTGAAGAAGAGTAAAGTATCTAAATGGGGTTTGTGGGTTTGTTTGGCTTTTTGGAGTTCTTTAGATGCTATGGACTATGGAGAGTGTACTCTTGCTTTTTCCCTCAAGGGTCTCTTGCGGTTTTAGAGAGAGAGAAGCGGGGGAGGGAAAGGTGGTCTTCATAGTTCATAGTTTAATTTATGCTGCGTTTGTTTTCCGCTAGTTTGTTTTTGTGTTAGTGGTGTAACAAATACAGTAACATGTTTAATGATAAAAAAAACTATGTTAATTCATAATAAAAACTCTATATTTAATATAGATATCAAAAATAAAAACACAAGGACAGAAGACAGTAAGGTTAAAAAATAGAATTAAAAGTGGATATAATTTTAATTCTTAATTTTATAAAAACTTGGAAAGCAATCTAAGTCTTAAACAGCTTGAGATAACATTTTGTTTCACAGCGAAATGTAACATGGACATTGCTGGAGCGCAAGAGAATGATTAGAGTATCATCAAAAGCACCACTAGCAATTCCTCATTCATAAATGCACAGCCATGCAATCAAACATTGACCAAAAGATCATCATCAAGAAATTGCCTAGAACTGAAAATCTTCTATCCATTCCTTTTATACAACGATAGTTAATCTCAGTAGCTAACACTAAAATGTCAAAAAGAAAAACAAAGATCCGAAAAGAGAGGCCAATGAGATATTAAAACCTCAGATTCAAGCACAAACAAAATGGAAATGACTACAAGCTATATCGACGAAAGATCTTCATATATGGTCTTGATACCTGGCCTGTCAGAGACAGACCTTATACATCGTAAGGCTATTCCAAGGACCTCCTTCATTCCCTTGTCAACTGTCGGATTCACAATTTCCGGCAGCAAAGCAGGATCAAAGCAATCCGTGCCACGACCTTCTGTCACTCTCAACCGCACCCAATCTGTTAAGTCAACACTCCCCCATTCCCCAGTAATTACATCACCAGCACACCTTCCAGTTAAAAGTTCCAAAATCATCACTCCAAAGGCATAAACATCTGACTTGAAGGAGGGAAGTGGTTTCTTAGAAGAAGCCAACTCTGGTGCACGATAACCCAAGACCCCAGCATCTAGTATTTGTTCAATGGTGCCAGCTTGAGTCATGAGTCGATGGAGGCAGTAATCGGCAACACGTGCATTGAGATCAGGCCCGTCTAGAAGTACATTTGTTGCTTTAAGGTTCCCATGTGGAACAGCACGGTCAAAATGGAGATAGTTCAGGCCACGTGCAACATCAACTGCTATCTTGAGCCTCTGGGCCCAGGTTAATGGGGAGCCTTTTCTTCCCGGTCGATCTGAAAAGTCAGGTTTATAAAATCAAAAGGCAATTCTATCCAATATATGAAATCCATACCATTACCAACATATTATGAAGATCCTATGTTGTTGAAACATATAGCTAGTAAGTGGTGAGCAGATTATACTTCTCTGTCCATGTGAACTTTTTACAGGAAATAAACCGTCTTTATTGCAGGATTACTTTTGTTCTTTCATAAGACAGGTTGTAATTGAACTATAACAACGTCAGGCAGACAAATTTCCCAATTAGTGAGGCATGACGATTCCAAGTTTCACAATCGCAAGACTTTCTTCCTGTTCTTCACATCTCGCAGGCATAACAATTATGTCTCACTTCATCTGTGTGACCAAATCAGTGTTTCTTTTCTTCCTTCCTCCCTTATCATGGAATCTGTAGCAGTTAAACTATAAAGATCAAAGCTAGAAGATCAGTATCTTACCATAAAGAAAGCTTGTCAGGCTTCCAGGTGAGATGTAATCTGAAAGAATGAGCTTTTCATGCTGTGTAGGCCCCCAGTAGTATCCTCTCAAACCCACCACATTTGGATGCCTAATGTTTGCAAATTTTTTCGCCTCCTTAGAAAAGTCCTTTCTCTGTTTTGCCACCCCTTCTCTCAACCATTTCACAGTAATGAAGACCCCATTATCCAGAGTTGCCCTATAAGAAGTCCCATGACTGCTCCTCCCCAAAACTTCAGCAGGAGCCCTAGACAGCTCCTCAGGTGTCATTGTGATTGTATCATCAAGAAAGTACAGCTCACCAACCAACCGATCTGGTGACCTTACATCCAGTCGTGCAAGGGTCTCAGCAGGGAATGAATCCCCAGACTCTGGTGACCAAGATAAGTGGCCATGCTTTGATGGTGAGAAGCCAGTTACTGCAGCCATTTTCTCATCAGGGCTGATAATCTCAGATGATGATCCTTTCTTTGATGCCACAAGATCCTCAGCCGACACAATCAATGCACCGCCACTTCCTGTTCCGCTTGTGCCAGAGGGATTTGTTTGAGTGTGCCTACGGATACCTTTATTTGTTTGACCTGGTGGGTTTCTCCTCCTTGTACGAATGTAAAGTATGAAGATGGCAAGCATGATGAGAATGATCAGAGCAATCACACATGCGACTATGACTACCACCTTGACAATGGTGTTGATTGGTCTCCTCCCAGAATTTCTACCAGGAAGATTGTTTGATCCAGGAGGAACAGCTGGAAGGCGTAATCTGTTATTTCCAGGATAGAAAGAAGAAGTAGGGAACCTCCTCAGGTTTTCTGGGACAACTCCAGAAAGATCATTATATGAAACATTAAAGCTTCCAATGCCCTCTGACAAGTTGTTCGGTAGAGGACCTGTGAAATGGTTTTGAGATAAATCTAATGAACTAAGCGAGCTCATGTCAGCCATGGAACTGGGGAGGGAACCAGACAAATTATTCCCTGCAAGATTGAGAACTTGAAGACCACTGAGTGAATCAAATCGACCAGGAAAAAAGCCATCAAGCTGATTATGAGAAAGATCAATAACTTGAAGATTGGATTGAGTAGTGGAAGGGGGAGAGAATTCAATAGCACCATTGAGTAAATTATTTTCAAGGTGGATTTCTTGCAGAGTAGGAGACATTAGTAACTCAGTCAGCAGAGATCCATCTAGCTGGTTAGAACTAAGATCTAGGACTCTAAGCTTTGGATACTGAGTAATAACTTTTGGGAGAGGACTGGTGAAAGAATTATGAGAGAGGTTGAGATAATTTAAACGCAAAAATTGAGGGGCCACTTCAGGGATTGGCCCTGTCAAACGATTCTGGCTTAGATCAAGATACTCAATGTTTCCCCACTTCACCATTCTGGTTAGATTTCCTTCAAATCTGTTGTTTGATAGATCAAGTACAGCGCAGCTTCCTGTCACCAAAGGAAGTTCTCCAACAAGCGCATTTGATGACAAATCAAGGACACTAAGTGTTGTTGACATAATCATGCTTATAGGCCCTAAAAGATGAAGCTACAATGTGAGAAGCACGGAAAAATACACTAAACAGAACAAAGCCAACTAAAAATAATAATAATAATAATCAGTAAGCACAGCTTAGATAACTCACAAAAAGCTAAAGCAGTTATTACAGAGCTACCTGAGAGATTATTGGCACTCAAATCCAGTTCAGTCAAGAGCAAAGAATCTCCTTTCAAAAGGTCATTAGGAATGGACCCTGAGAACTTGTTGTTGCTGAGCTTAAGGACCTGAAGCTCATAAGCAAAATCAAATCCTGGCAATTCTCCTGTCAACTGATTGTAGCTCAAATCCAACACCTTCACACTTGCAAACAATTGCAAGTCACTTCCATTTAGCAGTGACCCACTAAGTTGGTTGTGACTAAGATTCAAAACCTTAATGCTCTCAGACATACCCGGAAGTAACTTCTGAGAACTAGAGCTCACTAGCATATTCCCACTGAGATCAACATGACTAGCATTTGTTAGAAGAAAAAACATTCCATCTAGATGACCATCAAACATATTCCCATGCAAGTCAAGCACCTGTAGATTTGAATTCAGCTCAAACCCCTTCGGAATCCTCTTGCCAAACCCATTGGAAGACAAATTCAGATACACCAGGTTATTCAGTCTTGTCAATGACGTTGGCAATGATCCAGAAAAGGAGTTCCTGCTCAAGTCCAAAGACTGGATTGATGCAAGCCCTGAAATTGAATCAGGAAGTGAACCAGATAAGTTGTTCCCAGCCAATGAGAGGTTCCTCAAGCTCCCTAATTTACCAATCCCCGGCGGTAATGACGACGAGAATAGATTGTTAGACACATCCATAAACTGAAGGCTTTTGAAGTCACCTATATTGTCAGGAATCTCGCCAGTTATAGAGTTGTTTGCCATGGAGACTTTGACAAGCAATGTAAGATTTGCAAACACACTCAGGTCTACATCAGCAGAGAGACCTAAGTTATCAAGAACAACACCAGCCACATTTCCACCATTGCAGACAATACCATTCCAAGAAGAAGGGCAGCCATTAAAATCAATGGACTCCTCATTCCATGACTCAAGAACATAACCAGTGGGGTCATGCTTGATACCCTTCTTGAATTCGAGCAATGCCAATATGTCCTGTGAAGGCAATTGCCCCATGGCGGAGAAGAAAAACAGGGATAATAGCAAAAGCCTCAAAAGCTTCATATTCAATTATCAAAACTTAACAAGGGAGTTTCTACCATTTAACTAGAAAACCAAATTTCAGACCATATAAAGCTCAACAACTAGACCCAACAATGGCTGCTTGAAAGTTACAAGAAACAAGCCTCGTGACAACAAGAAACAAGCTCAATCTTGTAAGGGAATGAGGTTGTTAAGCTAAATGAACCAGCAATTTCAACCAAGTCTCAACCATTTGATAGTAAAAACAAGAGAGACTCGGAAAGCATTTCCTTCAAGAAACAAGAGGATTGACCACTTTAGACAGCAACAAACTGTACCACTAAACTAAAATCACCAACTCAGTACTGTTACCTGACAATGGAGCTTCAAGAGACCTTTACTGCTTCCAATGACAAAAACTCAGCTTCAATAAAGAAAAAAAAAAATTTCAACCGACCCAAGCATTAAATGGCTGAAATGAGCTACAACAACACAAACTGGGGCCCTTTTTTAAAGAGATCTATTCATCTAAAAAGAACAAGAATTTTAGCATTCTCTCACCAAGATCTCAACTTTCATCAACAATGTAGGCTTAGTAGAATCTCCCACTCTAAAAAGACTCAAACTTTAAAGCAAAAACGAAAGAAAAAACACACCTTTCTTGCAAGGAACAGAACTTTACAACGATATACGACAGGAAATGGGACAATAAATTAAAAAGAAAAAAAAACCAAAAATGTAAGCACTCATAAATGTAAAGGGACCCATAAAATATTCTGGCTTAAGGCCCTCTAATTACTGCCCATTTCAGCTTTGCTTAAACAGTTTTGTACAACAAAAAGACTAACTTTTTTCTATAATATAGGAAACAACCAAACCCTCTCTGTCTAAGGCAAGGGTGGGTTTTTCCTAAAACAAAAACCCTAATTTGTTTGCCTTGGTTTTTGAATGATTTTTAAAAAATAAATAAACCCTTTCTTGTTTTTTTTGTTTCTTTTAAGGGCCTTGGTGTCAGATAGTAAAATATTAATAAAGCGGGAAAATGTTAGGGTTTTTTTTGGGGTCATCAACATTTTTCAAGGCACAATTTAGGGTTTTACCCGCCAAAAAGACATGGAATCTTGCACTAACATGGTGGACTTCAAAAGATTTATCAAGCATGGTTTAATATTGTTTTTCTGCTTGGAAGTACTCTAAGAATAAAATAAAATAGTTTTTTGGGTTTAGTGCCACGTAGGAAAATGGGCCCCACTTACTGCCCTTTGACTAGGGGTTACTGAGGGTCACTTCACTTTACAAATTCCAATAAATTGCATCACACAAGAGGAGAAGTGGGTGGAGGAATTATGATGAGTGGGACCAACGGGTCCCACATTTTTTGTACCACCAGTAATATTTTGACACTTGGTCATGACGTGTCCCCCTTAACTGCCAATACGCTATGGCATGGTACCTGTCTTGCTTTTGGGTAGGAATTGCTATGAAGTAAGCAAATCAAGGGCGATCACATGAACAGATCACCGAGTTCTGATCCACAGTGGATTTCTCTCTGTTCTGTTAGGGGTTATAAAATCATATATTACAGCGTGATTGACTGTGGTTATAATTATTTTTTAAAATATTTTTTATTTAAAAATATATTAAAATAATATTTTTTTATTTTTAAAAAATTATTTTTTATATTAATATATAAAAATATCAAAAAAATATTAATTTAAAATAAATAAATAAATAAAATTTAAATTTTTTAAAAAGGACTTTTGAAACACAAAAACAAACTGTTTTGGGCTAGGTTGAGAAGATTCATGCAATCTATTTATACCATGTTTAAGACGTGGTTGTAATTGCTTTTTAAAATACTTTTTAACTCAGAAATGAATTAAAATAATATTTTTTTTATTTTAAAAAAATTATTTTTAATATCAGTGCATCAAAAATGATCTAAAATCACCCAAAAAAATTAATTTGAAGCAAATAAAAAAATTAATTTTTAAAAAAAACGCTTTTGAAACGCGAAAACAAACATAATCTTATAAGATAGAAACTTAGTTTTGCTTTTAAAAAATAAATTCAAATACATCATTTTATTTTATTTTATTTATCTTAAAATGTTATTGTTTTTGAAATGATTCAAATTAATCATGTTTAATTTATCTAGCGACTCGAGTCATGGATCAATCCAAGTTTAAAAAATTTAATGCTACGTAATATATTTATAAGATCTAGTTTGGAATTTAATCTGATTTTAAATATTGAATTGTGAGTTATTTAAGTCCATTTGTTAGTTGATATATCAATCTAATTTATTTTAAACAAAACAATAATGTTTTAATTAAAAAAAAAACTCCATATATAATGCAATTGACGCAAGCTAAACTATAACTATGCTAGGGGGATGAAGCAGAATTTGCAAAGTACATTTAAAAAGAGGAATTATATATTTATTTAAATACAAAACTCAAAATCATATATAAAACATAATTTGAAAGACAATCCAAAAGTATGGAACCAGAACATGGAAAAGGGACTTTGCTTGCTTGCTTTTGAGAGTGTGATCTTCATTGGAAAGAGAAGAAAGGAAAAGGGAATCCTCTTCCTCGTGCATATTGTTTTCCTTTGCATGTGAGAGTGATGGATAGCCATCAATTAAAACGAAGAATCCTATACATATATTATCGCCTGATTAGACATCAAACACCCTCTTAGTCTAAGTTTGACATGGTTGTTATTTTCTAGCGATCTAGAGGTGTGTTTTTATTAAAACAATTTAATTTAATTTAATTTAATTTCTGTTGAAATACAAACCATTTCAAAAATATTTCAAAACATAGATTTAAAACCTGGTATAGGAATCTATCAAGAACATGCCTACGTCCAACTCGTTTAAATAAAAAGTTAAAATAATATTATATTCACACAAAAAAATTATAAAAAGTTAATTTCATGAATTAATAGTTGAGTTTTGGAAGAATCAAGATTATCTAGAATACCAAGTTAACTTAAATATTTGATAAAGTAAGGTGTAATTTTTTATTTTTCAATTTATTTTTAGCTTGGATCGATCCGAACTTAAAAGTGGCCAGATTTCAAGTTGACTTGATAGAACATAAATTTTTTTTTTTTAATTTTTTTTTATAGTTGTATCTGTCCAAGCTTGAAAATGATCAAATTTCAAGTTGAGCTGTCGACGGTAGTGCAAGCTTTAAAATGATATTTTGAAGTCAAAAAAGAAAAACCTGGATTAGCCATCCCACGTTGTAAAAGAAGTTGAAAGTAGTGGGAGGCAATATGATGAACTAGGATGAATTTCGATGAGTTGCTGTTCTGTTTGATGCACTATCGAAGAAGAACATGAGAGATATGAGAAAGCTCCAAACACCTTAGAAAAATCTCTGATTCTAAATTATGATTCTTAAATCATTTGATTTGTGCTCTGAAGTTGTGATTACATTTTTCTAAATAAAGAACTCTTCGGCCTTGTTTCTAAGACCCGACCCCTTAATTTGCTAGCGCAATTATCAACCAAAAACACACTAATCATTTCACTGCAAATCAAAGATTCTTAACGAAGGAGGAAAATCAACGTAGCCCATCACCAAGTCCTAGAACTTTTGATTTATCAATTTTACCTCAAATGTAACTTAACATCAGACAATTTGCACTTTCAAGTACTGTTAATGTTTAGTTACTGTTTCAGAACAGAAAAAACAAAGATAATTGAAATAAAGAGACTATCTCTGCAACCAAACATGTTTACGACAATAATTAAGTACAGTTATTCTATCCAAGGTGTTGAAATTAACCCTTTTAGCATTGAATTACTGTAAATCTTCCTCCATTCCCTCCACTCCACCAGGTTGTATAAACTGGGTATTGCAATAAATTTTGTGTTGTTTATTGCTTTGTTTCTGTGCACATCTTGTAGCAGACCATTTCATCTGAAGCTGGTTTGTTCGATGAATCTGATTAAGAAATATCCTGATAGAGCCTCTTGTGAATTCAAGACACTTCTCCTTTCTTGAGTCTGTAGAAAATGTTATTGGAATTCGTTGGATTTTTGCAGCTTTCTGCTCTTTCCCCAGAATGTTTCTGTAGATTATCATTTAGCCATTCACTAAAACAATCTGATTATTTTACAAATTTCTTCCATACATCTGCAAACATATAATAATGTCAACACTCCAAAAGCAACCACAATGCATAAAATCCGATCCCTTTCTGCCTAAGCCATGTATCAACGTCTCAAACAAGCAATCACAACAAATCTAGTCTGGATCATCATCTTGTACAAAACAGAGAGGTGCCAATGGTGTAAAAGCACATAACTAGTAGACCAAAGAATCAATGAATCCCCCACAAAGAGGCACACAGAAATACAAGCTCAACAAAGGAGTGTTACAAGCAAACCAACAAAGAAGAAAGCCTTCACAGGATCACAACTTATATCCCAAAGCCTCCATGAATCAACATTGTCTAGAACCTGGATTGAAGGTAATTGACAACATTCTTGTCCAACCGAAAAGCCTTCACTAGAATGTCACTTGGGATCTCTGGGGTGGAGCCAAACATCGCATTGGCAATGGTAATGACGCCTGGATTTTGGCTGCTCAGAGCTGCAATGGCTACGGCGTTGCCATTTCCAACATTTCTCTGAAAGTGAATGAGACCAATAGGAAATACAAACACATCACCCTTTTGTAGAATTTTTTTGATGAGACGGTTTTCAGGGCTGGATGTCACGAACCCAACCTCAAGACTGCCTTCGATGACAGTCAAGATTTCGGATCCACGAGGGTGTGTGTGAGGAGGGTTAATGCCCCATGGTGCGTAGTCGATGCGAACAAGAGAGATTCCAAGTGTGTTAAGCCCTGGTATCTGGGCTACGTTTACTGTGGTTGCCCTAGACCCTACAGCATTTGAAGTGTTGCCTGCCAAGTGAAGTCCACTGAAGGAGAAGTCATCAGCTTGAACCTCTTTGGGATCCTTGCAAGCCAAACCATTCACTATCACTGCCATAAAACAAACGAATCTTAATAAAGAACCAGAAGTTAATCTAAAGTTTAATTAATTTTCGATGTGAAGATCAAAGACTGGCCATCGGGATGATTTCCATGGCCTTCAAATGCTTGGAGTGAGCTTGTACGTACCATTACTGTTTTCATCTGCCACACAGAAATCTTGAAGGGAGCTTGGATCCGATGCTAGGACGTAGCTGAAGGAAAAAGCAAGGAATCCGAAGAAAAGAATGGAAGATGCCATTTCCAAGATCCTATGAAAGAATTTCTCAACACTATGTAGCAATTCTAATTTCTAAGTGCACCGATCGAGTATATATTGTTCTTCAACTTCTAGTTGTGTTCATCAAACAGGGTTCCTCCAATTCCTATTTATATAGCTGTGAGAGATGTGAAAGAGATGATTAACAAATTAATTAGTGAATTAATTAACAAGTAATGTCATGCCGTCCCATTAAAAGAGAGTCTTCATCACATCCCTTTACTTGATCAAATCCGAGTCGACAACTTCAAACATTATTAGCAATGCGTTAATCTACTTAGGATTTGTCCATGTGGGACTAATTAAGCAAAGATGAAGGAAGAAAGGCATTAATTAATTAGAGGTTAACCTTTAATGTACGTGCTCTTATGTATAAAGGGTGGCCGGTTCTTGTGGCAAACTTTATCTGCAATTGAGATTAGATTTGAAATTGCTTCCAAAAGGGTAGGATTATTAAGGTATTTAGTGAATTATACAGTGTAACATTTGATAAATTAATAGCCTAAATGATATTTTTGTTCGATTCCAACGTAAATTTAAAATTTAAATAAAATCTTGATTATTTAATAAATTTTTATGACCAAAGAAATATTAATTTATAGAGGTTTTTATTAAAACAAGTCATGAAAATGAATCCGATTTGAATATTAACTATTTTTTTATTTTAACAAACACAATTCTCTATTTGATACATAACTTTATTTTAAATCAAATTTCTTTTTCACCGCTAGCACTTTCTTCCCATGTTTTTATTCATATTCTATAAAAAATCACTAAATTATTTTTAAGAAATTTTTATTTTTAAGCTAGAAAAATTATATGTTAATGTTAAAAAATATCTTATACGTTATATTAATAAAATACTAAAAGAAGTGGTGCTTGTAATGTATTTCACCTCACAAAATATTATATATTTTAATAGTATTTTTTTAATCTATATTTTTTTTTATTTTAATTTCATCTTTTAACATTTAGTTTGTTGGGGATTAAGTTTCATGATTTGTTTCGATTTAATTTCTATAAGGTTATTTCAATCTAATGATCTGGGTCTTGAGTTTTGTGAGTTAACTTGGTTCACCCAAGTTTTTTTTTCTTTTATTTTTAATTGACTTTGTTTTGTTTTTTTTTTCATTTAATCTTTTAATATTTTATTTGAAGCTAATTCTCAATCAATAATATGTCAAAAGATGAAATTAAAAAAATAAAGTCAAATAAATAAAGGAGAAAAAACCTGAGGCAACAAGGTAACTCGCAAAACTCACGACCTGAATTATTAGACTATGATAACCCTATAGAAAACAAACCAAAATAGATAATGAAACTTAATCCCTAGCAAACCAAATATTGAAAGATAAAATTGAAATTGAAAAAAAAACATGGATTAAAAAAAAACTGTTGAAATAAATAGTGTTTTATAAGGTGGTACTCAGTAAAAATATCATATCTTTTAGTGTTTTGTTAATGATTTATTTTGGTTTACTTTATATGAAATTGTCTCGGTTTGATAATCCAATTCATGGGTTTGGCGTGTTAACACACGTTGACTCAGGTCAATTTTTTAGTCTTTATAACAACTCAAGTTTTGAAACAATATACATATGAATTCTAGGATAAAAAAAGAAAAAGAAAATCCAAGGATTTTTTTTAATTATATAATGCGAACCCATTGATGTGAGTAATTCATGATTTGTTTTTCTTATAAATTTTTTTTTTTGTATTTTCTTCTATTTTTAATCGTGGAATTCATGTGTATATTGTTTTTGAAAGTTAGTGTTGTTACATATGGTGTGATGACTAACTCCTCTTTAGCAAGGAGAAGAGACCATGATACAAGATCTGTTGAAAATCAGCGAGTGGATCATTTAGAGGATACCGTTTTGTATATACCACCATTATCTCATCAATTGAGTGTTAGGGAGTCGTCTAGACTTTAAGATGAGGTTGGTTCTAGCTAAGTTGGTGCATTACTGCCTAAGAGATCCGAATTACAGAGGCAACGAGCAATACCTCCATCAGTAACAACCCATGCACCATACACAAACCCTACCTCATTTGTGCAAATAGTTAAAGTTGTGATCGAGGCTATGTTTAGTACAACAGTCAAATGGCCCTAGTAACACCAAGTGTTCCAATTCCATTTGAAGCATCAATTATTCCTATTACTATTATTTCTGATAGTGTAGTTGCTCTGGTTCAGGATGTGAAAAGCATAAAGAAGCTGAGATGTGAGCTTTTTTTAGGCTAACAAGATGCAGAGATTGCAAACAGATGGATGCAGAAAGTAAAGAACACCATAATTCAGATTAGAGTACTCGAGGATTGGGCGATGAGCAATGCTATATAATTGTTATTAGATATAGCTCAATCATGATGGGAAATGATACAGTCCAAGAGAGATATAAGGTTATGGGCCTAGAGTGAGTTCATAAGATAGTTTAAGATGCAATATTTTTTTCTCTTATCAATGTAGGGTCAAGGAGCAGGAGTTTCTAGTGTTGAAACAGGGGGGTATGTCAATCTTGGAGTATAAAAGGAGGTTCCATGACCTCTCCTTATTTGCTTCACAGTTTGTTTCTATCGAGCAGCACATGATGGATAGATCGCAAGATGGATTGTGCTAGAAATTGAGACAATGACTGCTTGCTTTATGGTTTGAGTTCGCTAGAGAGCTTATAGAGACGGCTCAAGCCTTAGAAACATATATAATAGAGGGATAGTAAGGCCAAACAACGTTGGGTAAGCAAAAGGTGGTGATTTTTCCCTAAGTAGACCTCTCAATCCTAAAACAAGAAAGCCTTAATTTAGTCAATTTAGGAAGAAGGAAGGGGCAATAACTGGGAATGCTTAGATTTTTGGTATCAGACCTATTGAAGGACAACACAATGGTAGGAGTGAATCGATTAAAGGAATGTCAGAGCAAAAGACAATTACTTATCCTTAGTGGTTTCTAGTGTGGAGCAGATTCAGAGCCAGTAGTAGTCGATCACAGTGGACATACTAGGTGGGCAGACTAAATTAAGGGCTAGGGGAAACAGAGACCATTTTGGAGCTTAGAGTGTCCGGACCCAAGATAGGGTATTCACCATGATATAAGAAGAGGCTCGGGCTACTTTCGATGTCATTGCAAATACATTGCTATTACATCACCTGTCTGTTTATGTGTTATTTAATCATTGGGCTACCCATTCCTTTGTTGCAAGTGAGACTGTAGAAAAACAAGGAAACAGTTCACGTAGATTTGAGAAAAAGTTTACTATAAGTATTTTTTTCATGAGAAAATATAGATATTGATATGGTGTATATGGGTATTAAGCTTGATATTATGGGGTGGGAAATTAGTATAGATTTAAAAATCAACAAAGAGTTTTAATCAAAATTAATAAGACAGGTTTTAGTGCTATTGAAAATTATGAATTTCAGTTTGTAAATGGCAAAACTGGATTTAGTTGTACTTATAAAAGTTATAGACCTATATTTTAATTTTTTAAATATAAAAATCCCGCATAAAACAACCATATGATTAATGATATTATCCGTTTAGTTTAAGTGGTTAACAATTACATTTCATAGCTCAAGTGGGTTGATACATAATAGGAAGAAATTGATTAAATCAATAGGTAACACATGACTTGTTGTTTATGTTTTTATTTATTTATTTATTTAAAAAAGGGTCGTCCAACACTTATAAAAAATAAAGAAAAAAAGAATAAGTATGTGGATCTCCCTTAAGCCGATGTGCTTGATCTTTTTTAACAAGCACTTGCATGAGCTTTTTCAACGGGCTCATGGCTTGAAATTGTGACAATTCATTGGATTCCAATTTCGTGTTACCATTTCCTTAAAATTCCACTGATCAAACAATGAATTTTGTATATTCAAGTTTTCTTGATAAGCAAAATTAACAACAATAGCATACTATGAATAAATCGAACTAGGGCAAGGAAAATCATGATCTTGCATTAAGAAATTAGACTTAATTCTTTCTTGTATTTTTCTAATCGAACATATTAGTTTTTTTTTTTAATTTTAATTTTTTAATATTAAGTTTTTATTGAATTTTATTATTGAGTACTATTTTTATAGTGAATTGATTTTTATATTTTTTTTCGTATTTAATAAAATAAAAAATTAATTCTAATTGTGAATTTGACCGGTTGATCAGGTTAAACTTGATATGTTTTTTTTCTTTTGAATCTTTTCCGTTTATAAATTTATGTTAGGAAAACTCTAATATAATTTAATTTAAAACTCGAGTTAAATAAATAATCAAATCAAAATTTTTAAAATTTTAATGGTTTTATCAAGTTTAATAATAATACAAAAATCAAGTGGGCAATAACCAGCTATTCAATCTAATCACTAACTGGAATTAAAAGGAAAAATATCAAAATCATTTTGAACAATAATTTTGGACTCCACAAACCACACAAAGACAAATTTCAGCCCATCATCCATTTTAGCCAGCCCAGAAAAAACAACCTGAAACTTCAAACGGCACCGTATTACAGCTTCATCGCCGCCTTCATTTTCCTACCACCAATCCAATGTTTTCGCAATAAAACCACAAAACATCACAGAACTTTCAAATTCAGTTGGTCTTCTTCATGTCCCAATTCTCCTTTCACTGAGTCAATAAAGGTACGGCGTTTTCCCTCTTTCTCTTTCTCTTTCTCTCTTTCTAACACTGCTTGGTCGCTGAGAAAATTCAAGAAAAGACAGAAAAGGATCTACCTTTAGGAAGAATATTAGGTACCCATTATTTAGGACTGTGAAAACAGAAAAACCCATCTTTCAATTTGTGTCTGATTTTCATTTTTCGTGTTAATTAAGGTGAAACTTATGTGGTTGTATTAGGTAACTAGCTGGTTAGTTGTTCTGTTTGTTGTGGTCATATGTTTTCTTTATTCAGTGGTTGGGTTAAAATTCAATTGGTGACAGTTTTTAGCTTAAGATGTGGAAAAGTCGCAGTCTTCGTGATTGTGGTGGATTATGGATTAGAGAAGGGCTGGTGTGTTGTGCTTTTACTTGGGTTTTGGTTGAATTGGGATTATATGAAAAGAAAAGGTATTTTCAAGAGTTTTTCAATCTTTTCAAGATGGGATTTTTGTGGTTTTTTTGAACCTTAATTTTGAGCAATGGAAATGACTCAATTAGCCTTGTTACTGTACTGATTATGCTTTCTGATGTTTGCTTCATTATGTGGAATGTGCGTATTTACTCGTGAAGAATGCATTTCACTTCTTGGAATGAAAAGTTTCCTTTCTTTTGGCATTAGTTATCTGGTTTACAAGCTATGCAGTTCATTATGGTGGCACTTATTTAGCATTTGATTTCACTTGATCTTTCATCTCATTTAATTTTAACAGATAAATTTACAGGTTATTTCTCCTTTGTTGCTGAGATGTTGCCCTTTTCTGCAAGTAATATCAGCTCTGTGCCTGTTTCTGTGCCAGGTTCGTGTTCCCCTAATTTAGTCCTTCGAAAATATAATGTAAATGTTCATAGTGACTAGTTTTTACTTGAGAATTGTGGACCAGACACCAGTGAGCAGGTATTTGATGCTATAAAATGTGCATGCCAGTCAATTGGATTAATCATGTTGATATGAGTATAATATATTGAATATATATCTGTGGATGATGCTCAGCTACCGAGCACTTTACAGTTTTGAATTGTTTGTTGAATTGTGAAGCTTAAATGCACAACATGAATAAACAATTTGCAATAGTAATAGATCCCCGCTCCATCCTCAACCCTAGTATGGCTTGGTTACCCTGTGCCTTTCTAATAATTAGCTAGCCCTTGCATTTAAACTTCTTGGGGAACTGATATTATATAGTGGTATCAAGCTTTGTTTGAGTGTGGGTGTGCGTTAGGTTGTTAATGCCCTAGTGCAATGGATAGTATCTATCCCCCATGATCCCTGACAGTTCTCTTGAATGTTGTCAATCAAGGCTATTCCCCAACCCCCAAAATTCCTGATGGTTCTTTTTGCAAGTAGCTTTCTTCTTGTACATGATAATAAAAATTTAGTACTTGGTAAGTTGTTTTGCTAAATTTACTAGGTTGTTAGATTGATTCTGTGTTGATTCTAAATACTGCAATTTGTAATATTTTGCACACAGCGAAGACAAGGGGTCAATGCAAGGGCCAAATTAAGCAAACAGGACAAGGTCCACTTGGACTTGCTACACAATTACAGCCTATTGATAGAATAAAACCCTTTGTACATTCAAGTAGAAAGCGATCTGATTCTATTATATGTTCTGCTGCTATGGTAAGCCTGTTGTTGGATCTATTACTTCACTTTATACACGTGTGCTATATTTTGAATGTAGGAAGTTTTAATTTTTTTCTCTATGATTTCAACATAATGAGCTCTTGCCTTTTATTAATAGTCAACTGAATCAATGCAATTGGTCAGAGAAACCTTTTCCATAAGTATTTTTTCTGTCTTCTATTAGCACTTTACACAAGTTGAACAGGCAAAGCCATGCTATAATAGCTTTCTAAAGCAAGAAGCCTGTAATTTTGTTGTTCCCTAGGTTGTAGAGGTAAACATTTTGCCACTGGGACAGGGATTTATGGGTATTGCTGTCTGAACTTCTTGTTCCTTGAATTTTTTTGAGATGTGTAAGTTTGCTTAAGGAGAAAGAATATTGCAAGTTAAATATGCAGAAGAGTTGGCCTAGAGATACTCAGTTAACCTTTCCCTTCTGTAGTTTGTTTAGGTGATTTAGAAGCAGATTAATCTATCAATTTCATGGGAATGTATCTTGATAAAACAAGATGGAAATGCCAATCCTAGAAAAACCATGGAAATACGAGTGTTATACATATGCATGCACAGAGATGTTGAATATTCATTTTTCAAAAGTATTCTGATTCAACAATTTAGGAAATGAGGGAGTACAAGGTTTGAACAAACTTTCTTTCTCCTGCAGAATGCAAGATGCTCTACTTCAGGGCAAACTCAAACTGTTCTCAAGGAGACACCTACAATTACCAAGGCTCCTGTACGAGGTAATTGCTATTTGCATATTCAACTGAATTGCCAAATTGCTTAGTGAATGAGGTTCAGCTAGCTTTTGGCACACAAGTTCCTTGGGATGTGAAAAAGCGATGTGAAAAAGCACAGTGATGTACATGCATTGATTTTACATGTCCATTTGTATTTCCTTCATTGACACAGCATCTATTTCCAGTTATCAACTAGTCCTATTCCTGCATGTTTGCAATGTTCATTTGTATGTTCTATTTGAATTGTTCATGAGTGTCCTAGGGATCGATGTCTTCTGGAAATGTGTCTTGGTTGCTCAACATTTTTCTTTGTTTGCATGGTAAATATTTAATGAACTTCATTTTTTGGTTATTTAGAATTCACATTAAATGTGCTTTTGTTGTTTTCCAGTTTGTAAGTTTTCTATACAACTGTCTGTTGGATAATTTATTTTTGTTGCTACACATCATATTTAAGATGACTCATAATGGTCAATTGAACTCCAGAACCAACAAAGACACCTCAACTTGATGACGGAGGACCTGGGCTCCCACCCCGTGATGACGGTGATGGTGGTGGTGGTGGGGGTGGAGGAGGAGGAAACTGGTCAGGTGGATTCTTCTTCTTTGGCTTTCTTGCTTTTCTAGGGTTCTTAAAAGACAAAGAGAGCGAGGGAGACTACCGGGACAGCAGGAGAAGATAAAGAAAAAGGATTTGGAATCAATAAATTTTTTATGCACTTAAATTCTTATATGTCCTGTCCTGAAATTTTTTGGGTGAACGGATAGCTATTAAGCATAAGCATGAGATAGGACAACTTTTGATGTCACTTGCATCAAAGCAGGAAATTGTAACGCTATGTTGTATTGTTTCTGTTTCAGTTTTCCATTACCTCTAAAAGGATTTGTTTTACTAACCTATAATAAAAGCATTCTGTTAATTCACTGTTCTGGTCATTCTAAGATGATGGACATGAAAACTGGTGCTCATGCACTTCACCTTCCGAAGGAGTACATATGAAGCCATCCTGGACTTAAATCTGAAACCTCTTGGTTCAACTACTCCGCAAGGTATCAGGCCAAAAAAAAGGCGAAGAAGTATCAATATCTAGCTTGACGGATGAAAAATACTCGATAGGAAAGGTGAGAGTGGTAACACCAATGACCTGTGATGGACATGGCATGTTCAATAATAGACAGGATTCAATAATAGACCCTGTCTGAACTCTGAAGAAGGAATGTTAAAGAAAACGTAAATTTCGAAGGTTAACCAACATGCACATAGAGCCTTGATCGAAAGGTTCGTGTAGCTAATTCAGAAGTCCAGGTAATGTGAAATACCACTACCATTCACCAAGCACTCTCTCCTAACCTCCCTAGTTAAAGACTAGGGCTATATCTGCGTTAGAGGTAACAAACTGCCACAAAACCTTCTCTACCTTGTCTCCCAACACATCCTTGATAACCTTGCAGAGACCCTCGAAGTTCTGCTTCAACTCTTCCTGCCTTTTCTTCTCATCTTCAGTCTGATCAAGTTTCAGGCCCTCCTTGGTAGCAGAGACAAGCTTCTTGCCCTCAAATTCCTTGAGCTGGCCAACAGCATACTTATCAATAGCATCAACCATAAAGAGAACTTCATAACCCTTCTTCTTCAACTTGGAATGGAGACTTCTCAACAGTCTTCTTGCTCTCGCCAGTGATGTAGTAAATGTCATTCTGGCCCTTGTTCATCCTGGTCACATAGTCCCTAGTCAGCTCATCACCACTCTTGGTAGAGTGATATATGAGCAACTCAGCAAGTTTTGACTTGTTTTGGTAATCCTCGTGGATACCAAGCTTGAGGTTCTTAGAGAAGGACTCAGAGAACTTCTTGTAATCCTCCTTGTTTTCAGCAATCTCCAAGAGGAGCTCAGTAAACACACTTAATCTTAATAAACACACTTAATCTTAATTAATGTACAGGTTTAAACTTGTGGCCACCAATTGGGTTTGCTCCTGAAGGCCCATACCCTCCAATAACCCAAAAAAGCCCAATTCAGTGCCATCACTGCTTTCGCCTTTCTGCTATTTCACGCTAAACATCATCACTCCCAAAAACCCTAAACCAAATCCCCCCCCCCCCCCCCCCCCCCCCCCAAAAAAAAAAAATGCCACCGAAAGCATCGAAATCCAAAGAAGCACCGGCAGAGAGGCCGATTCTTGGCCGATTCTCGTCGCACCTCAAGATCGGCATTGTAATTATTCTCTCACCCCTCTCATTTCCCCTACTTTAACCTCTTTTTTCGTGTTTCGATGTGTAAAATTGTTTCTTTTTTTGCTAGGTTGGATTGCCGAATGTAGGGAAATCTACCCTTTTTAATACTCTGACGAAGCTGTCAATACCGGCTGAAAACTTCCCGTTTTGCACCATTGAGCCTAATGAGGCTAGGGTTAATATTCCTGACGAGAGATTCGAGTGGCTCTGCCAGCTGTTTAGGCCGAAAAGCGAGGTTTGTGTGCTTGAAGTTGTTGAATATAATTTGTGGGTTTTTCGTGCTGATGATATTAGCTGTTGAATCTGACGGATTAAGCAGGGTGGTTATTGCTGGATAATGAAGAGAGAAATGAGAAAATCTGGAATTTGATGGAAGTGATGGGGAGAAAGTGAAAATAATGAAAACTTAGTACTGGGTTTTTTAAAAAGATAACATTTTTTTTCTGTTAGGAATCTTTATGCTTTTTTTGGATGGGACGTGTTGAGATGAGATGATTAGTTCCATAATGTTCGTTCTTTTATTTAAATACTTCATATGCTAGAATTGTGAATAGGCTGATTAACATGGTTCTTATTGCTGAACTGTGAAGAAAAAATGAGGGTATTTCTAGATTTGGTTGAAATCATGGGGAGAAAATGGAAATAATGACAATTTATTCCTTGTTTTTTCTTAAATGCAATTTTGTTGGTTCGAAGTAATATTTTGGATCGAATACGATGATAAGTTACATTTTATGTTATTCTTATGGTTTTAAGTACTTTATGCAATATATATTGAAATTTTTAATGCTCAGGTTTCAGCATTCTTGGAGATTCATGATATAGCTGGATTGGTTAGAGGTGCACATCAAGGTCAAGGATTGGGGAACAGTTTCTTATCTCACATTCGTGCTGTTGATGGCATTTTTCATGTTTTGCGTAAGATATTTATCACTTTTTTTATAATTAGATTTCTGTTATTCAAATAGCGCAGTGACTTTAATGTTTTTACTGAACTACTATTCTCATATGGAAATTGACAATAAAATGTGCGTCAAAGAAGAAATATTCTTCTTAGAAAATATTGTGCTTTGCTTTTTAAGGGGAGAATAGTAGAAAACTTTTCCATTGGAATGGGTTAACCGTTCTATTTGCTGCTGTTATATTAGAAATTAGAAATTGGGTTCAATCTAAACCTGATATCTGAGATTTTTTTTCCTGCTTGTTGTACATGGGTGTTAAATGTGCACTTGATGTGGAATTTATTCATATCTATGCATGTATAATAGGAGCATTTGAGGATCCTGATATTATCCATGTTGACGACATTGTGGATCCGGTTAGAGATCTTGAAGTTATTAGCGCAGAGCTACGACTGAAGGTATGTGATTTACCTACAGATACTGTTTGGCACTTAAATAATGCCCGTAATTATGAATTGAACATCTAAATGACTGTTTTGGAATTTTATTTTTGATTTTAAAGTATGCTCCATCATGCGTTTTTGAACGGGATGTGCTATAAGATACTGTGATGTATTTTTGATCACTCAGTCTTAAGCTTATCAGTCAAAATGAATTAGATTTTTAAACCCTGTATGACTGTACTGTAGGATATTGAGTTCATAGAGAGGAGGATAGAGGATGTTGAGAAGAGCATGAAGAGGAGCAATGATAAGCTGTTAAAAATAGAGCTGGAGTTGTGTCAAAAGGTATGTATTCTCGTGGCTGGAACTTTGTATAATATTTTACCTTGAATCTATCAGCTAATCACATGCTGATGTGAAGGGCCTGTGTTTATTCTTCATTTGCATATGTTGAATGATGTCTGTTGGCTTTGTATATATACTCCCTCAGTCCCATAATAAATTTCTTCATTGTTTTTGCACAAATTTTTAGGAATTGAATAAATTAATTAATGGTGTTTATTTTAAAAATGTGATCCCACCTTTACCCCTAATATATTTATATAGTTAAATGTTTGTTTTGAGTAAATTTGATAGATGGTAAAGGGTAATAAGGGAAAGTGAGTGAAAGAAGGTAATAATTATACTTTGACTTTTAGAATGGGCATTTATATTGAGACATCAAAAAATTGAAAGTAGGACACTTAATATGCGACTGAGGGAGTATAACTACTGGCTTGTTCCTTTAATTGATGTCAAGCAATGATGGTGCGTGTTAGGTCAAGGCTTGGCTTGAGGAAGAGAAAGATGTCCGTTTAGGAGAATGGAAAGCTGCTGATATCGAGATATTGAATACTTTTCAGTTGCTTACTGCCAAGCCAGTTGTCTACTTGGTAAGTTTTCCACCCTCCTTTCATCTTAGGCTCATCTTTTGCAGTTTTGATGATCTTCTTGGGTGATTGCATTGAATTTGCAGATTAACATGAATGAAAAGGATTACCAAAGAAAGAAGAACAAGTTTTTGCCCAAGATACATGCATGGTATGCCCTTTTTTTACCTTGTATTTACCATTTCAAGCTATTCAAGTATGTTGCTATGAAGTCTGTCACTCCATTCCCTGCATGTGACTTAATTTGCGTCATGTCTTCCTTGACAACCGCTGTAGAAATTTATTGTAGCTTGTGACAGTTTGATTGTCAAATTTCACTGGTGGTCTCTGATCAGCATACGCACTTTTAGATTGTGTTCCTACAAAAGAAATAAGTTGTTATTGATTTCTTTTGTAGGGTGCAGGAACATGGCGGTGAAACCATTATTCCTTTCAGCTGTATATTAGAGAGAACTCTTGCTGATATGCTACCAGATGAAGCAGCTAAGTATTGCGAGGAGAACAAGTTACAAAGGTTGGTATTGAGGAGCCAGTGGCTTGTAAATATCTCTTAACTGTTTTTTTTTTTGAAGATCTGTATATTAATTTGAGAGAAAAAACAGTAGTGTGATCATGCCCCCCCCAACCCCCCCCCCCCCCCCCCCCCCCCAAACTCATATTTTGCTGGAAAAAGTTTCTGGAGTTTGCAATGTGAAGTTTTCCAGGAGTGTTGTACTTTTTTTTTAAGTACATTGTGCTTGAAACAAGTCTAACTTTCCTGCAGTTGCCTTCCAAAGATCATAAAGATTGGATTTTCAGCAATTAATCTAATTTACTTTTTCACTGCTGGCCCTGACGAGGTAACGTATACCTAATACCCATACAATTTTTGTATTGTTGTTTTCTTTGTTTAGTTTATCTTTGGCAAGTTTTATGGAAAGCCTTAGCTCGAAAATTTATTGCAATTGAATTGAGTATGTAGGTAGTGTTTTTTTACTTTTGTTTGCAGCTATATGACACCTTATCTCCAAAACATGTTCTGAACTTCCAGTGCCCATGGCATCTCACAAGAAAGGCATATTGTGCATTTGTATGCAGTTTCCTGATAATTGTTAATGCAACTGTTGACATGTAATTTACAATTTCTCAGATCAGTAATTGAAATTTTTCAATGACAAACTATTTCTGCAAGTATTGGCTAATCATTTATATAGTTATGTTCACAAACTTGAAGTGTAGCCTTGGAATCTCTCTTGTTAAAATTTTAGCCCGTTCAACTAAATGTTTCTCCACATTGGCGCTTTAGTTTGCACTGTGGATTGTGGAAAAATTTATAAGAAATCAACTTAGTTGCTACGTTTTGGTCTGAATTGTTAGATCTTAGCAGATGGCACCTGTACATGGATTTTCTTTGAACATCAGTTGCAATTATTACTGCATATTTCCCTCTTGGTCATGATTTTCAAGCTCTCATTAGTTTCTCATAATCTGATTGTAACACTATTAGTCTGGGATCTGGTTTTTTGTGTTATACAAAATTTTTATTTTGTAGTGCATGTTTTCTTTCGTCCACAATGATAATTATCCTTCTCATTGATGGCATATATTTTTCATGATAGTCCTTCCTGTGTATGGCTTAATATCTTTACAGCCAGCTGTTTGTGGCCTCTGTTTTGATAAGTTAAGCCTAATGTCCTCAATCACTTGCTCTTGCAGGTGAAATGTTGGCAAATCAGACGACAGACAAAAGCCCCCCAAGCTGCAGGGACTATCCATACTGATTTTGAAAGAGGATTTATATGTGCTGAGGTTTGTTTCTTGTTTTTGGATTCACCACTTTCAAAACTGAGTCTTTAACAAACTGCTCAATAAATTTATAATCTCAACTGTCTGTGCCTTTCATTATTTCCAAGTCAATTAATGGTCTTGATGCATATTTGATTTTTATCAGTGACCACTGAAAATTCATCGTTGTGATTTCTTATCTTTGCATTTCCTGATAATGCTTAGGTCATGAAATTCGATGATCTGAAGGAGCTTGGTAGTGAGTCAGCTGTTAAGGTATGCGTTTTGAATAAAACATTGTTTGTTTGCTGTGAGAGCCTCAGGGGTTTTGGGGGGTTGTGAATGATAATTTCCATATTTCAATATATTCCCTCGGTAACTATTTGGAGTCAGAATTGGACAGACTAATAGGTAAAAGGAGAGAATAAGAGATACAAAAAAGGAAACAAAACGAGATACTATTGTCTGTCGTGGAAGCCTACAATATGCAACATGATGAGCAGCCCTAGAATCTAGTGCAAGCCTACAATATGCAACATGATGAGCAGTCCTAGAATCTAGTGCACGGTTGTAAAACTGATGACATAAGGATGAATATGTCCAGAATACATCAAAAATATGCACTGAATAAACTACATGATATCAAGTGATCATTGGCTGTGGAACCATTATGAAATCAACTAGTGTGTCCTATTAATCCAACAGGTATTCGAATTTGTTGCATGTATTATAATTATGTGTGAAAGGCTCATGTTGTACAGTACTCTTCTGAAAAGATCACATGCATGTGGTGGTGGTAGTGGTTTTCGTAGTATGGTTGATGTTGATCTTGTTGCCTCATGAGCCTTTGTTATTGTGAGCTTTTAATATGGCATCTATTTGAACTTGAAATGTGACGGTAAAGGAAAATTGTAGTAAAGTTCCCATTAATGACTCCTACATTGGTGTCTATATTTATATGCACCGCACCCCAGCTGTACAAAATATGCAGGCATATCCTTTTTATTGACGAATTGAATCTCTCTTGCAATTTCGCTCAGGCTGCTGGGAAGTATAAGCAGGAGGGGAAGACATACGTTGTCCAAGATGGAGACATAATATTCTTCAAGTTCAATGTGTCTGGGGGTGGAAAGAAGTGAGATTTTATCCTTCAAATCTTCCACTGCAATGATTGATGTATTTTTGGTGGCTATGCTAGAAATTTGGTTGGTGCTTGGAAAAAAACACTTGATTTGAGCGGTCATTTATGTGACTGTAAAATCACAACATCACAGCCCAAATCAAATGATTTAAGAATTGTAATTTATAATCAGAATCATGAGCTCATGGATTTATGGTGTATTGGCATATATCTTCTGTTTTGATACATCTAGTCGAATAGTACCATGGGAGGCCATAAAATGGGATCAAAGAATTCATCGCCATATTGCCTTCCACAAATTTCTCCTTCATGAACTTCTTTTGCTATGATGGATGAGCGATTAAGTGATCATTTTTAGGATTTTTTCTCTTACATGTTCAAGAAGATGATATGGAATTGTAAGGAGCAACTGACTTGTAATTATTAATTAACCAGAAAGGATGTGTATGGTTAGTGTTCAAGAAATGACAGATTCAACATGTTTAACTGGAGGGATGGAGACAGACACGGATATTTGAATTGTTTAATTTTTAAAACAAGAGGTACAGGGGATGTTTTATTGTTTTCTTTTTTGTCTTTTTTTTCCTAGACAAAAAAACTAATCTTAAATAGAGAAAGAGACCCAAAATCTCTTCCATTTGGAAAAAGCCACGTGGCTTTCTCTAAACCATCCACCAATCACTTATTACTGTGACCTACGTAGCCTCACAGCCTAATCCCCTATCCTTGCCCTGCCCTAACTACCAAACTGATAAGGTAATCTTATCCGCGCTTTCTTTCAACTGTCAAGCTTTCCATTAAGAGACCAAAGAGAAAGAAACTTTTCTTTTTTCATATCCCCAATTCGCCGTTAACACAGATGGCTAATTACTCTCAAGCCCACATTTGCCAGTGCCTAACCAGACTATCAACTCTACGTTCAACTTCTGTGGTTACCATCTCTGGTAATAGGCAAAAAACAGGACACCAGTTTGTGGGAGATGTTTTGTCTTTGGCTCATGGGCTGCTTCAACTTGGTCTTGGCAATGGTGACATTGTAGCCATCTGTGGTTTCAACAGGTTCTTATCATCATCATCATCTTCTATCCTTGCACCATCACATTCCTTTGGCAAAAAAACATGTTCTCTTAGACGGTGGTTTATACTTTGAGTTATGTTTTCTTTCTTTTTAAGGATGTTCTGGAAGTTGGTTATTGGAAAATGTTGGTGTCGATGTTCTTGTTTGGTTTGCTAGGAAATTGAGAGTTGAATGAGAATTAGGTTCTTGTTTTAGTTCAATTGATTAATTTCTTGAGTGAACATTCATGGTTTTGTTATTAATTTGAGCATAGATTAGTTGTATTAAACTTAGAATTAATGGTGCTTTTCAAAAGGGTTTTTTGCATTGATTAAGGAAATTAATTTGGAGAAGTAAACAAAGGTTAATTAAACAAGGATTGATGGGCTTATGAGCCTTTTGTTTAATAATATTGGCGGCATTGTCAAAACTAGTTTGGTAAGAGAGAATAAAAAATATGTAATTTAATTTAATATGAAGTCATGGAAGACTTTTATCTTTCATCTTTGAGTTGGTAATATTAAGAAATAAATTTTAAAAAAAACTTATGATCTTGAAAATATAAAGAATCATGGATAAATTACGTTTGGACATTATTGAAATTTATACTATGATTAGCTGACCTTTTTGTAGTTTTTGAAACTACTCTAATCTAGCCCTCCATTTTTTGTTTTCTTCCAAAATAATTTTTTGTTCATCAATGTAAATAGAAAGTATTGATGGATAATAATCCTTGTTGATTGTGTAAAATAATGTTATTAAACTGGCCCTGCCATGTGGGTCAACTTGGTGATTTACTTGACTTGGTTTGAATTAAACTTTTAAATTAAACTAAGCAGGTATTGATCTTGCGAGTTTACCTACACTATGTCGCTGTTGTCAAAACCTGATTAACTTTTTAAAAAATTCATGATAACACCATTTTGTTTTATTTTCTTAAATCTTGAAATAATGCCAATTTGGATTGACCCGGGTCAACCCGCCCAACTCATGACTCCGCCTTGAGCTGGGTCATGGGTTGGACAAGTTTAATAACTTTGGTGTAAAATAATCTGTTGATCTTAAATAGTGACCCGTGTTTAATAAATTTGATGTGATTTTACAAATTCTGATGAATGTATTTGTTTCAGTGATTGGTATTTGGAGTGGTTACTTGCTGTTGCATTTGTTGGAGGCATAGTTGCTCCTTTGAATTACCGATGGGTTAGTACATCACCTGCCTGTGTATGTGCTGTTCGGCATCTGCACCAGCCATCTATCTACTTGCTGCGCAATTCTTTAGCCAACTCCTAAAGAGTTAGATTGAGGTTTTGTGTTCTCCATTTGCAGAACTTCGAAGAAGCAAAATCAGCAATGTTAATGGTAAGGCCAGTGATGCTGGTCACTGATGAGAGCTGTAAATACTGGTATCAAGAGCTCCAGAGTAATGCTTTACCTTCTGTCAAGTGGCATGTTTTTTCAGGTTCCCCTTCTTCTGGTTTTGTAAAAACATCAAATGGTGTGTAGCTTCGTTCACATCTCTTCATCTGGTTTTATTCTTCTTCCATGTTCTGATAGACATAATGTTGTTGTTGCTTTCTTCATTTTGACAGTGTTAACTGCTGAAACACTTAGGAAGCATGTCATAGGAACTAAACAACTGGATTACTCCTGGGCACCTGAGGGCGCTGTCATAATATGCTTCACTTCAGGTACAAGTCCTATGATGTGCGTGGAAGCAAATTCAAGAAGAAATCTCTTGATGTTCAGTGGAATATTATATTTTTACCAAATTTATCTTCAGAGTGTTGTTGGTGCATGTTAGTGGTATAATGCATAAATACAATTATGAATTTGTGTATAGCAACCATATCCCCCTTATAGGGAGGGTTTCCCTGCTTCCTTTCAATCATCCATCCCAGTACGTCGTGTAGAGTTCTCAAAGATCAGCTGCTTCCCTTTTTTAGATTCCAATTGATAAAGCACTTTTCATGACTTCACAGAAAGGAAAGCTCTTTAGATCTGAGCAATTAAACTGACAGAAATGACAATTCTTTCATACAATTCCAACAGCTTCTACTACTCCTGCTTGTTTTATCAACCATGTGCAAGCAATAGATGTCAAATCCTTGCTACATGATAGGTCAGCAACTGGCAGTCACCAATCACAAATGACAAACCCTTTGAGACCAGTTCAAAATTTTATGTTTTGAGCTAAACTTGGCCACTGTTGGTTCGAATTTTAAGTGTCCTTTATGATATGTTTCGTTGTTTAAGATTCCTACTGAAAGTGCTTCTACGAAATGCTTTGTGCTTTTCTCTTAAATTAGTTCATCTAAGAGCACATTTTACTTACAGAATCACTTCAACAGCAGGGAAAATAAGTTATGTAAAAAAAATAGTATCTTAAATATGATTGAAGTTTAAATTCTAGTACCATTCTTCAGGTTCCTCCTGTGTAGATCCTTAACTGGCATGATCCACCAATCTAATTATTATTTTGGCTGAAATTTTTTTATGGCTTTAGGAACCACTGGAAGGCCCAAGGGAGTTATCATAAGCCATTCTGCTATGATAGTACAGTCCCTAGCGAAAGTTGCTGTTGTTGGTTACAGTGAGGATGATGTATGCAGCTCTGAAGAATTGTTTTCTATGGATCTGAATTTGTAACTGGAAAAACATGGCAATTAAAAGGGATAAAGATAATGCAAACCATTGAGGATATTTCTAGAGTTTCTTATAATTTGGAGAATAGTAGCATTGGTAGCAAGAAATGACTGTTGGCTGGATTCCTTAGTCCTTGGACTTCTGCAGGTTTATTTGCACACTGCTCCATTGTGCCATATTGGTGGATTGTCATCAGCCATAACCATGCTAATGGTTGGAGGTTGCCATGTCTTGATACCAAAATTTGAGGCTTCGTTAGCAATAGAAGCTATCAAGCAACATTGTGTTACTTCTCTAATCACTGTCCCAGCAATGATGGCTGATTTGATTTCCTTAACCAGGTAAAGTTGCAGTCCCACCTGTAATGGAGATTAACAGTGTCGTGTCTAACCTCTGCTTGGATAGAGCTATCTTTACGCAGTAGTTTTTGTCGTTGGAATTCATTATTACATTTCATACGACATGCACTAAATGATTAACATTTATGCTGCAATTTGTCAGCATACACTTAAAATTTTATCTCTGTTGCTAAGCTCTTCTGAAATCTTTTAGTCTAGTTTTCTTCATTTTTCCCCAACATTGACCACACTGCTTTATTTGTGATTTTATCATTATGTCTCATAGTAGTAAACTACTATTTTGAAATATTTTGTCAGGTTGAAAGAAACTTGGAAAGGGAGGCAATATGTGAAGAAGCTATTAAATGGAGGTGGGAGTCTGTCAGCTGAGCTTATGAAAGATGCCACTGAATTGTTCCCAAGAGCTAAGCTTCTTTCAGCTTACGGTAGCAACTTGTCTATCTTTGTTGTCTTCTTCTTTAATATAATCTTTTGGCATGTTATCTTCTTTTTGGGATCAATTTTTTGATGAAACATTGTAGATGTGAATTTGATTTTGAATTGTTGATTTCTAATGTGTTAGAGGAGTGGGCTTGTGGATGCTCTAGGCTGTTCTGCAATTACTTTCATTGTTTCTGCATAACATTTACCACTACAATGCTGGCCAATGGACTAGGTCAATTTAACAAGTGTTGATCCTAGTGATTCATAGACAATCCAGGCCACATGAGGCTATTAGAGTGTAGCTGAACTGAATGGGGCTACTCAAACAAGCCAAGTACGAAGAAATTAGAACCATATTTACACATCTATGGAAAAAAATTGTATTTCCATATAATGTTTCCAATGTTGAATTGTTCTTGAAAGTACAAATCAATTTGGATGAGCTATGTTTCTTATACTACTAGATTTATTAGTGTCTTTCTCTTGTTTTTTCACTCTCTCCCTTTTTATGAAGGGATGACAGAGACATGTTCTTCTCTAACTTTCATGACCCTTCATGATCCAACACTTCAAACCCCTGCTCAGACTCTGCAGACAGTGGATAAAACAAAATCCAGTTCAGTTCACCAACCACATGGTGTATGTGTTGGCAAACCTCCACCACATGTTGAATTAAAGATAAGTGCTGACGAACCTTCTACCATTGGCAGAATTTTAACTAGAGGTCCCCATCTAATGCTTAGATATTGGGATCAGAATCCAATGAAGGCAACAGAATCCACCAATGATTTTTGGCTTGACACAGGTGACATTGGTTCCATAGATGACTGTGGCAATGTATGGCTCGTTGGACGACAGAATGCCCAAATCAAGAGCGGTGGAGAGAACATTTACCCTGAAGAGGTAAGTGTGATATATATCTGCCTTCATAATCTACTTTATAATCAAGCAATAACGACTGAATCTAACATTGGGACAATCATGGGCAGAGTGATTTGCTGGATCCTCTGAACTGTAGAATCGTGCAATAATAAATTTGAGCTTCATGTCTTTAATGGATCAGTAACTGGATTTATGCCTTCACGGTCCTTACTATAATGTGTAGTTGCTTTAATGTTATAGGTGGAAGCAATGTTGTTGCAACATCCAGGAGTTATTGCCACTGTTGTAGTGGGAGTTCCAGAAGCTCGTTTGACAGAGATGGTTGTTGCTTGCATTAAATTAAGACAAAGTTGGCAATGGACCAATAACAACTGTAAACAATCTGCAGAAAACAATCTAACCTTATGCAGAGAGGTTCTCAGAGACTACTGTAGGGAAAAGAAATTAACCGGGTATTGCTGCTCTCTTTAAATCCGTTCCAGAAATGTCAACTTAATGGCCTATTCACATCGATAAATACTCAGCAGCAAAGATTCATCAATTGCATTTTCTTCCTTTTTACGTGTATTTTGAAGATGTCTAGTGGCTTACTGATAAATCTTTTGCAGGTTTAAAGTGCCAAAGCTATTTATTTTATGGAGGAAGCCATTTCCACTGACAACGACTGGAAAGATAAGAAGGGACCAAGTTCGAAGGGAAGTTATGTCTCATCTACAATTCTTCCCCAGCAATCTTTGATTGTTACGAATAATTGATTGCATTATGTACCATTTTTGCTAGCAAAAAACAAAGTAAAAACATTGAAACCACTGTGCCACATCCTAGTTTCCTAGCTCAGAAAGTCCATCCAATTCAGTAATGGCTGTAATCTTATGTGAAATGCCATATCCTAGTTTTCCGAGAATTTAGTCTTGGTGCGCAAGGTGGTCCGAGAATATCCCTAGTCGCTGAATAAAGTAAAGAAGAATTAGCTTGTGTGAAACGCGAGACGTTATAGCACAAATAAAAGGATTGAGAAAAGATATGGAGTACTATTAAAGGCAACAGATTATACGTGATTTTTCAATGGAGATTCCAGCTTTTCTTAGCTAGCAATTAAGTTTCTAGAAATTAAGCACATCTGGGTGCCATATTATAAAGGGTAGTATATTAATTGATGTGGTGGTTATGCTAGTCAGAAACTTGTAACCTATGGTGGTTAATTTCTCACCTTTTAGGCTAATCATTACAAGGAATTATGCTAGACTGGCTGTTCTAACTGTTAACCTGCATTTTTAAGCATGCTTGACTTGACCACAGACAATGTCTACTGGGTCAACCTCGAAGATGGGACATCACCATCACCATTGTTTTTTTTAGCTAACATGTGACCAAAAAAAGTTGCAAATGCCATTATTTCAACCATGACTGGTTGATATGGGTACATGTATGAGGCAGAACCACAATCCAATCCAACACATGATTTTATTAAACACACTTCTTGTCCTAGCTAGGGCTATGGTTTAACTTGGCTTATTGGAACTGCTAGTGTTTGCTCCCCTTGTTTGTTCTAGTCCCAGTTCGAGCATTATACGTTTTGAGCACTAAACCTTTAGATGGAACCCTTCCATTTTCATTGCCTATCACTCAGGAGACACCTTCCAACACCTTAGGTCAGACTTTTCAAATCCCCTTTCACAGGGGAGAGTCCTAGCTTCTAGCTTTGATTTGATGGAAGGGACGAAATCACATGCATGTAGATGACTTTCGTTTATTAATACGAATTAATTTTAGATCTTTGTTGGATAACATGTAGTTTCGCTCATCATATATAGACGTCGAGCTTTGATTTGAAGCTAGTCAAAGCAGAGAGATTGAATTTCCGATGCAAGCAGGGTGGATCCATCCAGTTCATCTACGACGAGGAGCTTTAAGGTAGCTTTTTACTATTTTAAAAAATTGAGCTTTAAGGTAGCTTTATATATATATATATATATATATATATATATATATATATATATATATATATATTTCTTGTATCTTAGAATTAAGAAAAAACAAAAACGGAAAAGGGAGGTAGAAACAATGTCAAATATTTTAGCTTTAGACTTATTTGCCTTGTGAATTAGAATTGTAAATTAATAATTTTACCTTCCTCATAAAAAAATATTTGTCCTCGCCTGTTGGGGATTATATGATTTTTCACACTTTTTTTAAATAGCAAGTAAAATGATTAAGTTGATGTTGAGAGCAAAAAAAAGATATTGAATTAGCGTCTAGGTATATATATATATAGACTTTTCAATTTTAAAAACATAGTAAAATGATTAATTTATCTTTAAAATAAAAAAATTATATAACTAGTTATTGAAGGTGGCGGAAGGAGGATTTTATACGGTATTGGAGAGAGCCTTGAATCACGACGTAACAAGTTATTGTCTTATCTTAATTATGACTAGAAGGCGAGTAGCCAAGCTCGTGGATATATATATATATATATATATATATATATATATATATATATATATATATATATATATATATATATATATATATATATATATATATCCTACGTAAACAAACAGAAACACAGCTAGCTTTCGATAATTGAGAAGCGAAAGGCACCATGCTCATACATACATATATACGTACATGCATGCATACACAATGACTTGCATGGTATTTATCACAAAAGTAAACAGACTTGGATGTATGAAATGAAAGCATGCATAAGAGAGGAGTACCATGGATCAATTAGCTATGGGAAATCAATATTAGAGAGCTGGCTGGCTAGAAAATCTTCAAATGGCTGCAGCTGGCATAAGAGAGAGATCGTCACTTGCCATAGATGTAGTATACACCGGCCATTAAATGACCAATGCAGCTGATGGGGAATGGGACAACGACTCTTTTATTAAAATGATTTCCTTTCTTCAGAGGATATCCTTCTTCATTTTCCTGGAAATATACTAATTTTAACAAGTATATGTGTGATGATAACATTTCCTTTCTATTAATTTAATTATTGATGGAAACAAAAGTAACAAAAACAAAGAACTAGTAATTAACTTGTTATGGTCTTGGTTTTGGCAGCATGATCTTCTAACCAGGACAGGATAGTCTCAAAGACAAGCTCCACATTTTCCTTAGGCTCACCAATCAACACATGCCACATACCAGGAAAGATCTTCAATGTTTTGTCCTTGCTTGAAGCTGATTCATGCACAAAGCTAGCTGACCTAAACTCACATACAAAATCATCCTCCCCATGCACCATTACAAATGGAACCTTTAGGTCATAGCAATGCATCCTTATGTACTCAGAAACCCTCAAAAACTCTAATGCAGTTGCTGCCGCCGGCTTCCCTGAGTTCCGGCAATTTGGGTTGTTGGCAACCAACCTTCTCTTCCATTCTTCCTTGTATGATCTGCTAGAGACTGGCTTTGAGACCACCACTTTCCATGTGGGTGCAAACAGTGCTGCCAAAGGAAGTAGCTTCTCTAAGGGCCACATAGGCTTAAATTTTGCTGAAATACCACACGTAGCACTACTTAATATCAAGCCATCCCATGCATACCCTTGCTTCAAACATATAAGGATTGAAATTGCCCCTCCTAGTGATTCACCATATAGAAAGGCTGGCAACTTAGGGTTGCTAGCCTTGACTGAGTCAAAAAACTTAATGCAATCACTAACAACATTTTGAATATTTGTGATATATATGAACAGCTAACCCATCTGAGTGCACAAACCAAGAATCCTGCTTTGGCTATGGCTACAGCAGTTAGCTCAATATTGAGCCAACTGCTTTCTGAGGTGTAGCCATGGACCATGGCTACAATCCCTTTTGGCTGAGAAGTGGAATCCGGACGCCAAGATTGTGTGAAGATTTTCATGTTCTTCTTGTTGAACATGAAGCTTTCTTGGTGAAGAATTTGGTGCTTCTTGTAGAATTCTTCTCTTGTGAGGTCTCCATAGGGACTTTTGTCATTAGCTCGGTGAATTGGGTGTGACATTTCTCGTCTTGAAAGCTAATTAATTGAAGATAGACAAAAATTGGCAAGAAATAGTTGATGAAGATGGAAAATGCTGAGGATGATAATGCACTTTATATAGCCAATTGTGATTTGTGAGAATGATTGAACACCCAAATTGGACTGAAAGAAGAAAAGAGTCAGCAATGTAGCTAGATTCGTGGACAATATGCATGGGATTCTTGGTGGGGAATTAACTATTACAAAAGGAATTCTCCTTTTTATCTTCAACCGTCTAATTAGTCATCATCTCCACTGTCTTCATACCTACGAATTAGTGTTGCTTGGGTCTTTGAATGGCTTTATGTTAGAATTATTCATTAAGAGGACTTACATTGAATAAATATTTTGTTTTCTATCACTCTCGAATGGGATTTTTTTTATCAGCTAAGAAAACTACTAATATTGGCACAAGAAAATAACGCAACAAATAGATTTTGCTCCTTTTTTTAAGGGTTACAATATATATTTATTAAAATCTGATAATTTTGCATTGCTTGATTTTATAATGCTTCAAGGACTCGATTGAAAATCTCATTATAATTGAGGAACTTATTTCCAATTAATTTCATTTTTGGTGTAGTCTTGATAAAACTTTTTTCCCAAAAAAAAAAAATATGTTAACATGCATGGATGACAAATTTTGAACATATATACTTGTGCCTTTACGTGAGGGCATCATCACCTGGGTGAGATGATGAACAATGGGCATGATGGGCGTAGAGATTCTGTGTGCTGCATGCATGCATAAACCGTCGAGTGATGGCAACAATTTTCTCATCCACAAAACTAGTTCAATTCTCGCAAGGAAACATACATTGTTCGCAACTTAATTTGGCAATATATACATGATTTAAGGCATTAAAAGCTTCAACCATATTCTTTTATTTATTTATTTATTATTATTATTAAAGTGGGTGTCCGGGCCAGCTTGCGTGTACCTCGATTAATCTCATGGGCTCTGAAATTAACGACCATGTAAGCCTCCAGTGATCTGATATTTGTGAGACTCGAACTAGTAATTTTTAAAGAATAAATTTAAAACTTAATTAATTGAGTTATACTTCTAGAAATTGCTTCAACCAACCATATTCTTAAAGAAAGAAACGGCAACACTGAATAAAAGAGAATGGTTGCAAAAGCTAGGGTTGCTAGACTTGTTGATCCATGAGCAAAACATTTTTCCTTTGGTTAGTATTATACGATAGAAGGGACAAATCTATAAAATAAACCTATCTCTATAATTATTTTAAAATAATTTTTATATTTTCAAAATAAAAAAATATGAAACTCTGCTATTTTCTGTATGATACAGTAACCAATCACCAATCGTAAAGATAAAAAGAAGCTGTCACTCCTTCAAATCTAAGTGCTCGCAGTCCAATAGCTTGGAAATAACCTATGGCCATGGATTGAAGAAGGCAGTGACGACTATGGAAGGAGCCTGAAACTGAAAGAGGCTTTAATTAAAAACCATGCATATTAAGTATTAAGAGCTTCATTCATTGTCCCATCTGAGATGGGCTTTCAAACCCATATGGTATTGTTGATTTTGGAGTTCTTTTTTTGGGAGAGGATTTAGCAAAAAGTCTTCATATTGATGGGTAATTGCTTGCTTGCTTCCTCTTTGTAAGAGCATAGGATTCTCCAAAAAATTTACATGGCCAAAAAGCTTCTCTCAACAACTATTATGAAAGAGTTATGATACAAGGTTGAAGAGAATGGGGACCAAGGGTTCCCCACCCCAGCTGGATCCTCATGGACTCCATATCGAATTACATGCGAGTGTTCGTCTCCAATTTGGAGAATTTAACACGCTACCCTTCACTTTCTACCATGGAAGTTTTCCATTGGATTGATGGAGGGGTCCAAGGTTGATTTTCCATAACTTTTGCTCTGGTTTAGGTCTGTTAAATGACAAAAATTTGACCTAAAAGAATGGAAAGAAACAGCACCGGTGATCATCATGAACATGATTACTAAATAAACAAGTGATTGTGGTTAGTTGGACTTTGTGCTTTGTGAGATTAATTATTCTTTTCTTTTTCGATAAGCTTTAAGATTGTTTACTCGATATTGGTGTAAACAATGAGATGTTAGATTAATAATTCATCAGGAAATGCAACAGCAACAGACTAAACGTATTTCTTCCAACGCACCAACTGAAAATTATTGTAGCTTTCTTGGCCCCACTGCCTCATTCCTACTTAGCATAATTATAAAATTACTGATTAATCCGGTTTATAATCTAGTTTAAAGCTTGTTTTTCTATACAAAATGCTGTGTTTTAAATTACAGGAGTTAAAATAGTACTTTTTTATTTTATTTTAAAGTCCAACTTAAAAAGCAATATTTTATGCTTAAACAGACATGCTCTAAATCCTAGATTAGATAAATTAATTCAACTTAATTTAAAATGATATCATTTTAGGATTTAATATAAAAAAAAAAGTTAAGAATGAGTTTTTTTGAAGAAAAAAAAAGGAGTCAAATTAGATTTCATCCAAGTTTTAATTGGGTCAATTCTAATCTGGTACATATAAAATAAGATTCGAGTCAGGTTCTAAATCAATAAACTATCTAATTCATCTACCAAGCAGAGATGGATTTAATAACATGGTTCTCAAACAAATGGCAAATTTTAATTTTTTTAAAACATAATATTCACTTTCAAGTTAAAATTTATAAAAATATAATTAATCAAATATTAATATTTCATTTCATTATGAAACAATAATGAGATTCAAAATACAAGATTGCAAATTGTATAATATTTCTATGTGACACCTGAACCAAACCCTTAAAGCATATATATCCGAGAAAAAAATGCAAGAGGAACATTTAGGGTTTCCTTCTAGATTAAATGGGAACTGCTTTTCCTGTTGCCCTGCAACAAAATAAGGTTATCCTTCCTTGTTATGTCTTTTCATATGTGCTCTCTTGTACATGTTCTCCAAACAAACAAAGTGGAATTCTTAAGATTGTTTTGTTCTTATAGAAGGACACAAATTTGTTTGTCAAAGGTTCATGTTGATGTAGATATATCATACCATCAAATCAAATTGCATAAAAGACTTCTATGTGTGTCTTCTTATGTGACAAAAATGTATACCCATGAAAAAAATGCCAAACATTATACTTAACATCTAATTAAGGTTTTATTTCCTTGGCAATCCCAACATTAAAACAATATTGTTTTGAATAAAAACATATTTTAAAATTGACTTAATTATATTTCTTTAAGTTTAATCATGCCAATTAAGTTAATTAGATTAACTTTCAAACAAGTCTAAAAAAACCTCAGTTCGAGTTTAGATTCTGAATCGATAAATTATAGAGTTGACTCGCTAGGCCAATTCAGGTTTAATAATATGATCAAAATCATTTCACGCTTCTAATAAATGTTATTTTCATTTTTATTTTTAGATCTAAAATTAACAAAAGCCAGTTGTTATTTGAAAACACTATGGATATATACTTATTATCATTATTCATTAGAATAGTGTAATGACGTCTTTACCCTGAAAAAAACCAAATGCCTTGATATGGGTAGGTATTTTGGTCTTTTCGCAATACCCACCAGTCATTAAATGATTGACCAAGGATACATGTATTTTTTTATATTGTTTAAGCACAAAAAATAACTAAATTATCTCCCCAAGCACGCTTTTATAAACTAATATGAAATGATATTTATGTCTTTTTTAATTTTTAAAATACATTTTTATGCATTAAGGGCCTTTTGATCTTTTCATTATTGTTCTTTTGTTATTGTCGGTTTCATGAAGGGAAATTTAGTCTTTTGACATGGATTGAATATTATCTAAATTAATGGAAAAATGTGTACGAATAGGGCGTGAGAAGATCTAATGACTAAGAATACTCGTTTACCGTGTCATTGAAAGCATCACCATATCCTTTTGTTGTTGGTACGACACATGTTGCTGATAGCGAGTGATTTGTCGCCAGTGAGACTTTTTTTTTCTTCTTCTTTCTAACCCAAAAGGTACACTTGGTCCTTTTTGTTGATGATATTTCAACTTCAGTCTTTTTTTTCTTTTAATTTGTTTTTGTTCTTGACCATTTTGTAAAAGTTTTATTTGCCTTTTATTTTATCATTCAATCTCAATTTTGTAATATGTTATTTTTTCCAATTTCATCCTGATTATTTTATCTTGTTTTTTTTTTGGACATTTTGTTAAATTGATTTTCCTTTTCAATTTAACCCTTCAATCAAATTTCTTTTTATATTTCTTATTTCAATTTTGATTCTCATTGTTTTGATTTTTTTAGGCCTTTTGATAAATTGATTTTTCTTTTCAATTTTACCTTTCAATTAAAAATAAAATTTATTTTGTATTTAAATTTTGATCCTCATTCTTTTATTTTCTATATTTTTTGTTTTGAATCCTTTTGTATAATTAGATTTTTTTTTAATTTCATCCTTTAATATTTGATTGATTGAGAATTAAGTTTCATGGTTTTCTCAAATAAAATGCTTCAGTCTAATGACCCGAGTCACGAGTTTAAAAAGTTAACTAGATAAACAATATCAATACCATTATTATGCTAAAACAATATTGGCTTTTTCTTCATCAATGTTATACAATATTGTCATAGTGAGATTGATATTGTGGTTTAGGGTGATTTTTAAAAATATATTTTCACTTGAGAATGTATTAAAATGAATTTTTTTAGATTAATTTTTTATTTTTGCTATCAACACTTCAAAATCATTGAAAAACACTTTAAAAAAATAATAATTTAATGTTTTTTCATACCAAATATACTACAAAAACAAACCGTCTCTCATTATAACTTCTCATACATTATAAAAGCTATTGAACAGTAAAATAATATGTATTAATGATATGAAAAAAAGAGAGATCTAATTAAGTTGCTAAAATCACAGAGCACAAATAAAGAAGGAAAAAGGGCTCTCCAGTGCTTCAAAAGAGTGCCAACTAAATTAATCAAATAACTTATTCTATGCCCTCCCGATCGAAAACTTAGATCAAAGCTAGCTCCTCCTGATTAAGATCAAGACAGTAATCAGAAATATCACATGAAATGGACAGTAACCTTTCCTTGCCCATGCAATTCAATTATGCCATGCATTGACAAGATGAAGAGTTAGTCCTCTTCCATGTGATAATTTTTTAATATTATACCAATTTTTATACATCAAAACTATTTTCCCCCCATTCTAATCTTAAATAAATATTTTCTTCATGCATGTTTTTTATCTTATATCGTTAAAGTTATTAAACTCGATCAACCGATAACTCCATTTTTTAAATTCAAATAACATCATTTTACAAAAAAAAAGAAGAAGAAATCAAATAGGTTTTGACCTTATAGCTAATGAAACTAAAACCCTGTTTATTTTTGTGTTTTAAAAGTATTTTTGAAAAAAGTTAATTTTTTTTCTTCAGATAAATATTTTTTTGATATTTTTAGATGCATTGATATAAAAAATAATTTTTTAAAAAATATTATTTTAATATATTTCTAAGTAAAAAAATAATTATAATTACATTTTAAACAAGACAACCCTTGGTCGAATTTTTTTTACTCCCATCCTAATTTAGGAGACGGTTGGGTCCAATCAGCCTCTCAAATTAGATTGGTTGAATAAGGATGCATATAATAATTCAATAATTGAAGACTGTAATATATCAATTATTAAAAGTATAAGACCATTAACAGCCATCAAAGAAGAAAGGAATCTATAAAAATCAAATCAAATTGCCTCCACCCGAAATACAAATACAGACAAATTGAGAATACACATTAGCATTTCTGTTCACACCAAAAATAAAAAATTTCTAAAAAAAAAAAAACAAAATTCATATGCTCAACCAAAAGAGAAGTCAACAGAACAAAAAGGGCAGCTTGTGTAAAGAAGATAATACTTGTAAAACGTTGAAATTACTTTTGTCTTTTCCACTCCCGCTCTCACCAAATCAACCCCTTCCATCACTGTCTCTCTCTCTCTCTACTTATTTTCTTGCATCGACAAAACAGAACCCTAAAACAAAAAACACGCAGAAGAGAGACAAAAAGAGAGAAAGACACTGCCTTTCTACAGCATTATCGACAAGAAATTCAATACCCGTTTTACGTTTTTCAAGAAACAGGCAAGTTTTGCTTCTTCTTTTTTTTTTATGTAATTTCACTTTTTATGATTTGAAGTGTTGATTAAGCTTAAGTGAAACTTGTTTTTAACATGGTTTTATAATTTACTTGTTGGTCTTGCATGGTGGTTGAGAAAATGGGAGGAAAGAAAATGAAAAGTTTGAGTCTTTTGGTTTTTAAAGTACTAAATTTTTGTCATTTGAATTGTTAATTTAAGCTTAAGCAAGATGGTTTTAGTTTGTAATTTAGCTCAGTTAGATTTAGCTTGTTTTTTAATGAACTGGGTTTTGAAGCTTCTTGGTTTTTGTTGCCAATAAGGTAGAAAATATTTGATTTTTACCTGAGTAATTTTTATTTCTACTTAAAATAAGCTCATATAGTTGCAATAAGCTTAGTCTCAGATGAGTTGTGTTTTGTTTTCTGGTTTATGGTTAAATGGAGCACTTTGAGCTTCAAAACTTTCTCTCCTTTTTATTTATTTATTCATTGAATTCTCTCTGCAGTAAATTGAGTAAAAAAGGGATTTTGGGTATTGGCTTGTGGATTGCCTGATTGTAGATTTTTCTGGTTTTTGTTTTCTTAAAAGTTTCTTTTGCTGCATTGCTAAATTTTGCAGGGTTTTTGTTTTTATTAACCTATTGAGATTGATGGTCTGGTCAAATTGAGTTTTGATGGTGTTGTTATGTTGAGAGTGGATGGGGAGTGAAGAGGTTTTGGAGAATTCTACTCTTATGGATGTTAGTATGAGTTCATGCAATGGAACAATGGTCCAGCACACAAATGGCATCGAGGAGAGTGAGAATCTAGGCGCTGATCTACTTAAAGATTTTGATTTGTGTTGGGAAGATATTGAGGATCGATTGGCCGTTTCTAGAATGGTTAGTGATTCGGTCATAAAGGGCATGGTATCTGCAGTTGAACAAGAGGCAGTGCAGAAGATTGCTCAGAAAGAATTGGAGTTGACTAGATTGAAGGAAGAATTGCATCTTTACCACGTGGGCGCAGATGAAAATGAATCTGTGTGTTCAGGGATGTGCCAAGAGCAAAAATATAGAAAAAATGGTCTTTATTCTACCCATTCAGATACCTTTGTGGAGCAAGCTCTGTTACAAGAATCTTTGGAAAATCTTAAAATTGCAGTTAAAGGGAAGCTTAAGAAGCTCAAGAAAGAAATTCACAAGGTTAAAGGGTCCTGTTCTATGAGGAGGAGGAATTCAGCTTCTGAAATTGTGGGTTTGAGTGGTATTCTTCCAGAAAAGGTGCCTGATAAATGGAGTGATGTGGACAGAATGCTTGAGGATCTAGGAGCTACTCTGGACTCTTTCTACAAACACACAGATGATATGGTCCGTTTCTCCAAGTTATCACTCTTTGAGTGGCAGCAGGAGAAGGAGTTTCAGGCAGAAATTGAAGGGCTGGTTATTCAGAATTGTATTAGGGGTCTCCAAGAAGAGTTTGAGCAGAGTTTGTGGGATCAAAATACCCAGTTTTTTGGCAATGTAAGTGCAAGTTGGCTTGAAAAGGTGAAAGAGCTTTCAAGTTTACGTCAGGAATTGGATGCCATTGCAAAGTCACTGTTTGTATCTGAAAGCGGGCAGTTAATTTCTCATGGTTCCTTTGAGCACCGGAAGTCTTCAGGTCATCATGTTTCAAATGGAAATCACGATGAGTCTATAATTACTATGCCAGAAAATTTGGAAGCTGCCCAACTAAAGCACATGAACAGGGAGGAATTGTTTCATTATCTCAAGACTGAGATGACTAAAATGAAGAGACACCATGAGTCAAAAGTGCAAGAGATGACGGAAGAAATTTTCAGCCTCAAGAGGGAGTACTTAAAAGAAAGGGGATCTTCTTTGCCAGTGAGGAAGGATAAGGACTTAGACATACTGAGGAAAAAGATCGCTGAAGTCATTTTGAAATTGGATGACATTCTTGCTGAAAATGAGAAAGTGCCTTCAGCGAGCAACAATGCAGAGAGTCTTGACAATATGAAGGACAGACTTGAATCCCTACGTTTAGAAAACCATGAACTACGAGACTTGCTTGCACAAAAGAAAAGGGAAATAAAGCTCCTTTCCTCACAAGTTTCTGATGCTACTGAGAAAATGTCACAACATTCTCTGACAGAGGTAAACTTGTTGAGAATAATCACAAATCTTAAAAGTTTAATAGAAGATACACATGTTGAAACTACAATCAGTGAAGATCTGCATAAAATACTTCTCAAGGAGTTCATGGGCCAGATCAAATGCTTCACTAACGAATCAGACCTGGAGTATGATTTCATGGAGGGAATTTATGAAATTATATTCAGAGAAGCAGCTCAAAATGCCAAATCTGCTAGCAAATTGGAAATTGAAGATTCAGATATGGAGTCTATTATTACACAAGGGCTGTTGGAAGTTGGTCTTCAAGAGGCCTTCAAGGAAGCTGAGGAGAAACTTGGTAGTTTGAACCAGAAATATGTTGATGAAAATAAAGTTCGATTGACGCTTGAGATGGAAGCTATGGAAAAAGAAAAGGCATTAAGAATGAGCATTGCAGAGAAAGAAAAACTAGACCAAGATATACACCTGCTAACAGCAACAATTCAAGAGAAGGACAAACTAGTGCGGGAATCAACAGATGCATTGGAAAAGGAGAAGGAAAATTTAGAGTTGGCTTCTAGAGAGCTTGGCAATTTAAGGGCTCAGACAAGTCAGCAGCGTCTATTAATTTCACAAAACAGTGAAGAATCTGAGATCATTAAACATGATTTGCTCGAGGCTTTGGACAAAAACAAACTTTGTGAAGAGGAGATTAGCAAGTTGCAAGAGAAGATTCAGCTAGTGACAGAGAACTTGAGGGAAGCTACTGAAGAGAAAAGCATGCTGCTTGCTGTTTCTCAAGAGAAGCAATCATTGGTTGAAGCAAGAGAAAGGGAGCACAGGGAGCAACTGGATTCAATAGTTGTTCTTGTCAATGGATTATCAAGAGCAGTTACTGACTTTGAAAGCAGAGCCACAAAAGAAATCAAAAGGATTAGCTTGAGGTGCTTACATTGCCATTGTTTTGATATAAGAGTTATTTATTTTCCCATATGTTAATTTATATTGACGTGTGGACACATTGGGGTCTTTTTTTTAGAATGGTAACCATAAATGCTTAATGAAGCCTAAACTACACTAATGTGTGCACATATTCATAATATAAAGGATTCTGCTACTTAGATTATGCATGTGGGAAATGGTATGCCCCCATTGAATTTGTATTACCTGATTTTTTCATATCATTAACCTATAAAGCTTGAAAGAGTTTATTATGCTGTAGAGGATGATGTTTTGACTGAAAATTGTTGCGTAGTAGAGAATATGTTTAGCCATAACAATACATGGCTTTTTTGCAGGCTGGAAAATCTTAGTTCACAATCGGGTTCTCTTATTCAGAAGGCTGGTATACTTAAGAGAATGGGATTTCTGCACAAGCAGAAGTTGGAAAGTAGGTGTTCTGACCTTCAAAAGGCTGAAGCTGAGGTATGCCTTAGAATTCACACTTTGCAAGACTTATCATATCTTTTAGTGGTTAGCCATCATCTCATAACAAATTACACTCTACAGAACACAATGTATTGGTTGTTTTGTATGTTTTTGCATACACTATGCTTACTGGTTTGGAGATAAATTCCAATAACTTAAACGGTGGTGTATATGTCCATATGTAGAACTATGTTATTTCATTACTTGAGGAAGTAGCTTTTTATTTTTTTTCTGGAATGGTTGTCTTTTCTGATTAATGTTTGGATACAGTTTTCATGCTATATTCCAAAATATTATAATATATAGGATAGACGTTAATGCACTGGCTTAATGGATAGAGAAGGCTTGACTCTCATGCTCATTGGAGTTACAGAACCACCAGGGAATTTTTTTTCCTGAAAAAAAAGACAGTAAGTATGAAGTAACCAACTTAAATTGAATTAATGAAAAAAATTGGAACCCTGGAAATCTTTTTCCTTTTGGAAAGATTTTGAAGTTTTATTTGTTGGAGTAAAAGAAGATAGCGCAGAGAGGTGTATTGGGGAGATTTTTTTCCGCTTCATACTCCCATAGCTATGTGATCAAGATTATCTGCTATTTAAGAGGACGGAGCTTTTTATTTCAAAGGGAGAATTTTTTTGTGAATAAGTATATTCAGTGAATCAGTTATATTTTTTGTAATTTTGGGTGATCTTGTCCAATGCTCAATGCATCCTTTGCTCAACTCTTCACAGTGACCCCTGGTTCTTTAAGTTTCAATCCAATTTCATGAAAATGTACACACATGAACTTGAAAAAATGTGTATTGATATGTGTTTTTCATTTTTCTTAACTAGTTTACTGGAATTTTTTTGTCTGAATTTCAGGTTGATCTTTTGGGTGACGAGGTAGAAAATCTTCTAAGCCTCCTTGAAAAGATATACATAGCACTGGATCATTATTCTCCGATATTGAAACATTATTCTGGAGTAAGATGCTTTTTTCTTCTGCCACTAACACTTAATGTATTTGGAATTAATTTGTGTTCGCTTGCTTTCATTTTAACTTGTGTGTGTGTGTGTGTGATTGAATTTGATTATTTCTTGAAGTTGCAAAGTGGGACATGAGGGGGAGACAACTCTTTGCACAATTGCTGTTGACTAATATTTGCACAGAGTCCATTACATGTTTTGTTTTGAAATTGCATAGAAGTAAATATTACAACTTTCCCTATGTTGGATGAATTCCATTCAGGCTTCAGCCACTCAAAATTTTCAATTTTGATCATGAAGAAACTAGTAAAATGAGAAGGTAATCCATGAATAGATTCGAACACAAAATAGATTGATTATTGAACATTTGCACATCAACCTTGCCTAATTTAAAATAATGTTTTTCATGGTTATACATTGCTAATATTGTAAGACACCCCATCAATACCCTTAAGACATTTAATTTTTGATTCATCCATTCATTAACCGTTTACTTCTTTTGTTGCAGATTACTGAGATTCTAAAGCTAGTTAGAAGAGAATTGAATGGAGAATCTATGAAACCAGTTTGATTCGACAAGGTAATGTTTCCAAATTAGGTGGTTCCATCTTAAACATTATGTCTTTTGGGACATGGCAAGATGAAAGTGAGCCAAAGGCCATTGGTGTATGCTCCTAGCTCAAGCTGTCACCTAAACATAGCATTCTGTATGTTGGAGTAAATTGATGATTATTTATGAAGATTTTCTGGTGCATTTTATAGGTATCCTCTCTTTATTTCCTCATCAATAAGTTTTGTTGAACAGATGATACTGCATAGTGAGGGAGGGAATTTTGCCAAGTGCCAAGTGCCAAGTGCCTTCTACAACACATTGAAGCTTCAAACTCTTGCAAAGTGGAAAGCTAAAAAAATATTCTTAGTTTTTGGTGTCAGAAGGAAAGGGATACAGTCTCCCCCTTGGCCTTTGGAGGGGCACGCCAAACGCCCGCAACAAGAGGCGAGGCAACTTTAGAAAATTTGGTTTTTGTGATACAGAATGGTCCCACATTCCTGGTTCTGGACTGCTAGTCACAGTGAATCACAGACTGGTTCTGTAATTGACAGTTTTCAGTTCTCCCTCCCCCCTTCTGCCTACATAGATTATAGTTTTATCATACCATAGGTTTACAGCCTGTTAATGTATAGGTCTTTCTGCGGTTAATGAATCATTCTTGCTAGTTGGTAGGCAAGTTTTCAGCTGTCTTCATTCTTGAGATACGATAGCTGTTATCCCAGGTAGAAAAGAAATCTCTTGCAAGCAGATTTTTTGGGAATCATCAAAAAGTGAGTCCTAATCAAAACTAATGAAAATCTTAAGCAATTTCCTTACCAACATGCTGGTGTGATCATATTAATTAGTTTGCAATCATAAATATAAATACTTTGAGACATCAGCAAATTTGGACAGGCCACACAGGAGCATCTAGCTAGATCAAACAATGGAGGACAAAAGGTGGAAATAAACATTGAAAAACAAGCAGACAAAAAGGCATGTTAAATGCTTTTACCATCAATTCTCTAGTCTTTCATTATCTTTACGTACAGCTGAAAAAGGGGGAGAACAAGCGTGAAATATTCTTCCAAAACATGTGGAAGTTAAGAATGAAATGGATGTGCCAAGGGTTAAATCATGAAGTAGCTGCTTCTCATTTTTCTTTTTCCTTAAATGAAGGCAGAACGCACATAAGAATTTCACTAAATACATTTTATTTCCAAGAAACCTTCCTTTATCTTGATCTGTACAGTAGAGAATTCAGCACCCTAAAACGGAACCAGTCAGCTATGGGAGTTCTCTGTTGATTCTTTCATCAAGAAATTCCAGGCCAGCAACGCTGCCCCAACTGCTGGTTCCACCTGAATATTCAAAACAAGAATCAATACTGGTCATCTCACTCCCAAAAATCAGACAACTGTTCATTTTGCACCATGACAAGTACCTCCACACCAACAAGTCATGCTTTGAATTAAGATGCAATTTAGTCCGAGGATTTCCCTAGTGATCCCTTTCTGGTTTTATAGTTTAGAAAGTTGTAGCATTGCTCTTCTAATTGTAAATTACTAAAATCAGTTGCAACTTGGTTCAATGCATTCAGATTTGACAGGGTGGAAGGGTTAAATTTGACAAAAATGAAAGCAAGGCTTGAAATCAGGTTTTGCAATTTGTTGAGAAATGAATGCTTCAAGAATAAAAAGTGAATCGATGCTAACCTGTGGTCTAATGGGATGAGCCCCAGGAAACTGCTCCTGAATACATTTCATAACTTCTTTCCCAATATCCCAAGTCCTGTTAGCTTCGAGAACACCACCAACCATCACAACAGGGAAAGAACCATTTCCATCTGCAAGGAAAAAAAGTCTTTAAGAAGGTTAAGTTCATGAAAATAAAAGGTAAGAAAAGCCAACAGACATGCTTTACTAGATAGCTTTCCAAAATTGCATTCCTATTATTGTTAGAATGGTTTATATGGAATATATCACATCAACTTGCGATAAAGGCTAAAGAACACCATAACCAAGAGTTGAGGCATCCTGAGTTCATACAAGGGATCCCCCCAGTGCTAAAATTTATATGAAAACAATGTTTATCTTGAGCAACATTTTAAATGAGTATAGTCAAATCAGGTTTGCACCTTCACCGCACAAATGAAGTCTTTGGACAACAGCCTTCACACTTAGAGCCAAGTCCTGGACTGCATTGACCAAGATCTTAGTTGCTACTTGATCGCAAGCTTCTGCACAAGATACCACTTCTGGAACAAGTGCTGCAATGCGTGCCCAAGATGGATCAGCATAAGTCCACCTAAAAAACCAATGAAAAGATAGGCATCAGTTCACCGAATGATTATCAGGGGGCTTTAGAGGAGCAGGATTTCTCTTATAGCCATTTCAATTAATACTAAATATCACGTGCTTTAAACCATTTGTTGGTTACATATATGCAAGGGGAAAGGAAAATAAACAAGAAAGGAAAAAACATGAAAAAGGAAACACACAGAAAATGAAGGATACTTCGATTTCAAATTTCAAAGTTCAAACCAATAATTGAAAATAAAAATGATGACTAGAGTCAAGATGGTTTTAAAACAAATACCCGATAAGTTCATCAGGAGACGAGAGGCTGAGTGCCTTCAAAATCTTATTTGTTAGCATTGTCTGTGGACCACGACCATCATGAGCCCTTATTACTGCAGTCAGTGCCTTTGCAGCAATTCCATATCCACTGCATAATCACACATTACTAAAAAAAAAATTACGATACTTGAAAAGGTAAGAAGACTGTCTAGCAAATGATCGACTAACAAAGCAATTTTCTTTTTATAAAACCTCAAGCTATTAAAAGCCACTGGATGTTATTTTCAGAAAACGAAGTAATTAGCATTCAAACGGTTGATTATTTAAGAAGAGACAAGGAAACTAAAACTCAAACCTATCTCATACACCCTGACTGCATTAGGCAAAGAACTAACCACACACCGAGTGTATAGCGCATACCTCCCCCAATCACCTAGGACAGGTCCTGCACCTGAAGCTCGAGCTTCTCTGCCATCTTCAGCAAATCCATAAGAAATGCACCCCGTACCAGCAATTAATACACAGCCATGAAGCTTTCCCATGGTCCCACTTGCAAGAGCAGCAACAGCATCATTCTGAACATACAACTTCACATGGCTAGGAAATATTTCTCTGTAAAAACAGAGCATCTGATTCAGAACAAGACATCCACGAGTAATTCACTGGTAATAAGCAAGGAGAAGGAAAATAAGAAGCAAGTAGTAATGGTGCGGGTGAATCTATGGCCACAAGCAGAAAAATATTTTATATGGAATTGGGAACATTCCAACTAAAACACGAGGAGAAATGAAAGCAACAAGATTATATTTTAAGGTCTCAATGAACAATAATAGGCTCTTATAAGACATGAAAAAAGATAGAATTTATGTTCAATTTCCACTGGTCAGGTCACTGCACAGTGAGAAAAAAAGGTGCTAGGTAATACTCCGATGCAAACCTTAGCCAGTTTAGTATCCTTTCTTGATCAGTTGGATGGTTAACACCAGAAACGCCTAAACAAACAGCATGAACAGCCGACCAATCAGAACCTGATTTTGAGAGGGCTTCAGCCATAACCTCTTCCAATGTGTCCCTGGCAGCAGTTTCTGTAGGATATGATACATGAACAGTAACTAACAAAAGCAAAGAAAATGAAACAATGTTTTTCCATTTTGATTCTTCAACGTTGACAATGTGAGAGAATGTTGATATTATATTTATGTATTCAACAATGGTGTGGCGAACATAAAGGATGTGACGTAGGGCTATAATAATTGAAGGCTTATCAGAAAATTTTGATTATTAGCGTCCATATTGGAACTGATACAGAGAAGACAACAAACATTAAGCATTAGAATTCTTAAAAACTACCAACTTAGAAGTTCATTTAAGCATTCAAGAACCCCTATTCTCAAAAGAAAGCATGAACAAATCAAGTTGATCAACAAAAAAAAATAAAAAAAATCCAGGCGACAATTGGCAAAGCTAAGAGATCAGCAACCTCAAAAAAGTGAGTTCAAGTGTTGTGCAAACAACACAAACATTAAAGATATTAATCAGAGGGAAAAGTCCACTCTACAGCAGCTTAATTACTCTAAAAACTTCCCCGTATAAACATACAATCAGATTAAATCAGGGGCCAAAACATATAGCTTAGCATTGGTACCAACAAATCAACTCCAATTTGTAAAACTAAAAATAACCGGGGACAAAAAAATTTAAGAGCAAATCTCCGAAGATCATAAGGTGAAGGTCTAATTCCATTTTTATTTTCCTTTTTTTCCCATAAAGTACCAAACTTTGAGTCCGATTAAAGGGAAAAGAGCCAAAATTCAACCAAATTCCCATCTGGGTCAGTCCAAATCATAAAAACTCACCAAAAATCATTAACCTAATGATCACCATAATCAAAACCCAAAACAACCCACATCAAAAACAAAAAAAGATTCAAACTTTAACTAAATCAAACACCAACCACTATATCCACCATTCGAAAAACACAAAAAAAAATCAAAGGGTAACAAAAAAGAACAACAAAAATACCTCCAACGCTGTTATGATTGGAGCAACCAGAAACAGCCCGTCCAAGGATAGGAGGAGGGTTAAGGAGGGATTTTGAGGAAGAAAATAAAGGAATGCAGACACAAACAGTTGAAGTAGTCCCACCATCAATCCCCAAAATGACTCTATTATCAGACCCATCTCCATTTTCACAGTGATCATGACCTTCAACTTGTTTTTCATGGACATTTGAATCTCCATTGCTTTCCCCGTAATTATTCATCGTTGAAACAGAAAAATATCTCTAACACTCTCTCTCTTTTGAAATTAAAGATTAAAGAAAAGCTATGAAGGAAAGAAATACAAGTTAGAGAGCGATGACTTTAACCAGAAAAACGGAGACTTTGACATCAGGATTTTTGTTTGATACGGAGAAAGTCTGTACTATTTTTAGTCACTTATTTATGAACAAATTTATAACTTAGTCCAATATGTTTAATGTGGTCAGGCAGTTCTTAAGATGAGCAACTCGGAGGATAGAGAGTTTAAACCCAATTGACTTCTTCCTGATGATTCTTGCTACCTCAGGCTGGAAGAGATATTGAATTTGTGTAATTGGACAGAATGAAGCAGCAGCTAGTAAAGCTAAGATCAACCAATGTCCCAACGTGGAGCCTCTCGAGACATGTTTTCTTTCCCCTCTTCGTATTTCCAAGTGAAGGATGAGGCTCATGCGTTGTGTTCTTATTATGTATGTGATTATGTATTTAAGAATATTTAGTAATTAATATATAACATAATTTTGTATGGATTAAGAAAAAAATATAATTTATAATTTTTTTTAAATCTACTTTTTCTCAAACCGCAAAAATCATATTGGCCCCAAAGCCCCATTGCCAGCTCCCATGGTCTTGGCCTATTGGGGACTCGATGTAATCCTGCTTCTTCTGGCAAAGATACTTCAATAACACAACGGTCAGCAAGAGTTAAGGGACTGAGTTGCGGGTTTTCAAACATGGAGGACTAAGTTGTAATGTTATTCAAGACAAAGGGAGTAAAGAATAATTTACTCTGGGAAATGTCGATGGTTTGGACTTTGGAAATTGTGGCGTTGTGTCCTGGGGGAATCGGTAAAGTTGTTTACCGGCTTAATGTTCGTTTGGTATCTTTAGTTCTTTTTATTTGTTAATAAGGTCCCTCAACGTTTTTTTTTCCCTTTATTCATTCCTCGCAATCTAATTTATATTATTTTGTAACACACTCCCTCAAATGAAAGTTTTTTGGTCTTGAAACTTACACATGCCCACTTTATCTTGTGCTTAATTTTTATCAAATAAATAGGGATGATGAGATTCGAACTCGTGACCGTTTGGTTATCAATGCTCTGATACCATGTCAAAGAACCATCTCAACCTAATAGTTTAAACTGTTAGGTAAAATTTTAAGATATTATTTATATTATTCTCTAACAGAATCAAGTATAACAGGTTCATATAATTTGTATTTATCATGAAACCAATCGGTTTGTAGACTGATCAAAATCTGATTGTGGGTTGGTGGGTTAATTTATATATTTTAAAAAAATTAAAAATAATTTTATTTTAAGTTTTTTTTATAAATAAAAACAACATTGTTTTGGTAAAAAAGATATTATTTAAAATAAAAACTTAGCCCGAATCATATTACAAATTAATAAGTCACCAAATTGATTATAATCAGATAATTAATATAATTTATCCGTGGAATAAAAAGTAGGATTGGTAATTGAGATTGTGAAATGATAAAGTTTTTAAAAATATTGTAAACTTAAAGGCCATTCATAATCTCATTTCATTAGTAATTTAATAGAGATTAATTAGCATATGATTTTCTTATGTTAATGTATATATATGGTTGATATCCTACTATCTATGGTATCTCATCGATTTTTTTTTCTTCCATAACATTAATAAAATTGATTTTTGAAAGAAAGAAAGAAAGAGATTGTCAAAAAAAAAAAAAACACATAGACCTTATCCCTATATATGGAACAAAATAATTTGATGGACTGACACAAGGAATCTTATGTTATTGATTGGTAGATGTGGTGGAACCATATGTGTTTAATTAGCTAGAAGAACAATTCATAGAATAATATTTCTTACTTTCCACACTGTAAATTAACTCACTACTAGTGGATTCGAGGGGAGTTTTATGTTGAATCAAGTTAACAATTAATTTAACAAAATTTAATTAAGATTTTAATTCAACTTAACTTTTTTATTTTTCATGATTACATTTTAAATTTTTAAAAAACTTCTTAATAAAATATCATTTAAAATTGATTAGATTGACTTATCAAACTTATTACCCAGCCACGACAAAAACTAATAAAAAATTCCCTTTTAGCTATACATAAATAATTCATTGATTTTTCAATAAAATACAGAATTGCTGAACTTTAAAGATATATAAATGACTAGTTTGATTCAAGGTTGTTGGTCCAATATCAAATCCAATTTATAGACTTGTTTGGATGATATATAATCACTCAAAACTACTTGGATTTGATTGTTTTCCTAACCTTTTATCTTCTTGTATTATATTAAAAGGACTAGCGGTCCAACAACCTAAGCTGGATAAATTTCAAATATATGTCACTTTTAATATAATATTTTCTTAGACAAATCAACTCAACTAGTTAATTAATTGATAAATTCTTCACAATCAACTCAACTAGGTTTATCTAATATTTTCTTAGACAGTAAATCTAGAAATTCTATAAAATTTATACTTATCAATCATATGTTATCGTGTATGATTATAGTTTAGGATAAAAAAATAGAGATAATACAAATAAAAAATATATTTATTTTACCTTTGTCTTAAAAATATAAAAAAATCACTCTAAAATTAATTTTTACAAAAACATATTTATTTATGTTTTTTATTTTTATTTTTTTCAACTAAAATGTTTATGTTTATATTATATATAATTTTTTCTTTCTAAAAAAAAGAGAGTAAATAACCAGAACATATGTATTTAAATTCTCTGTTAACTAAGCAGAATGGATTCAGTGCACAAAAATCTGGATACTAAAAACCCTAATCTCTAGTAAAAAGTAGAAGAAAAAGAAAATAGCGTGAGAAACAAGAGTCGGCAATGTATTCTCTTGTCCCACGCTGCATGAACATAAAGAAATTGTACTGACAAGGATATATGTATTTTCAATGCAATTGTGGATGCAGATTGAAGAGAGGAGGAAGACATGCATGCATGTTAGATGGCAGGCATTAACTGGTTAATTTGACCATAGAGATGAGATCAGGACAAGGACCCAATAGGGGTACTCTGGGTACGGACAATAAAGGAGACAAGGCACAGCTTTTTTAGCCCTAGCTAGCTGAAACTCAAAGGGTAGTTTTGTTAATCCTCAGTCACTACAGTACAGCATCACTGCTCATCATCTTCCAGACATCTGCATGTGACGCACCTCACCAATAATGGAACCCCATCTCATCGATCTCTGGTTACACTACCCAAAAACCACCATAAAGTAGAGAAAAATAATATCAAAAGATCACAAAAGATGGTGTCTTTGTGTGTGTGTGTGTGTGTGTGTGTGATAGCCTAATGACAACAGTTAAAAAAAGATTATAATAAAAAGGAAGCTTAAGCCATGTCAGATTCTTGTCTTTAAAGCATAGAGCGGAAAACTACAGGATGGAAAGAAGTGAACTTTTCCAATCCTTTTTTTTTTTTTTTTTTAACTACAACCCATGTTCTATTTCCTTTGTTTTGATAGCCACAATTAGTATTTTCAAGATTTGTTTCTTGTGATAATTTTCTCTAGATTTCAATCTCATTTCCTGTGAGCAAAAGTTTGTTTCTTTACATCTCATTGCCATTTGGCATCCAGTTCTTGCATGTTTCTTCTTGGTTCATCAGATCTGAATGGTTACTGGGGTTGCTGATTGGAGAGGGTGGATTCATGGAGGATGTGCAGCTGCTTTTGATAAACATTCTTGGTTTTTAACTTTTGAAGTCTCTGAAAGTGGGAATTCAGATGCCTGTATGGGACTAGAGAAGGTAACTTGATGCATTGTTGAAGTCTGTTGAGAATTCTTGATGCTGTGTTGAGAATTCTTGATGCTGCTTTAATGTATGAAATTGTTGTGAGCCTTTTGATGATGATGGTGAGGTAATTTGGGTGAATTAAGAGATGGGATTTTCACGCATTTTGTGAAATACTGTTTTTTTTCTTGGTTGGTTCTTGTTGGACAATTGAGGATTGATTTTGTATTTTTGAAGGTTCTTGAGGGAAATTGGCAGTAATGGAGAAGGTCCAGGGAAGAGGGCTTTGCGGTCTTGTATTTCTGATCATAGTGTTCCTATCTGTTAGCAGTGGAGAAGCTCAGTCAAAGCCTGTTTTGGTAAACTGTGGTGCAAATAGCAGTATTAATGTGGATGGTAGGAGATGGATTGGTGATTTGGCCCCAAACGATAATTTCACTGTCAGTTCTCCTGGTGTTGCTGCTACTGATTCAAATGCTGATGGCAATTCAACCTTAGGGCCACTCTACAAAACTGCCCGGATTTTCAATGCTTCGAATTATACTTTTGCTGGAATGCAGGGAAACTACTTTCTTAGACTCCATTTTTGTCCATTCCCTTTTGAGAATTATAATGTCAATGAGTCCTCGTTTAGTGTCGTGGCTAATGGTCTGAAACTGATGACTGAGTTCAATGTTCCGGTCGAGATTTCAGACAAGAATTTGCACTTGCAGAATTCCAACAGCAATTCAAGTTCTTTGTCCTTGGTCAAAGAGTATATTCTAGCAATCAATGATGTTCTTGTGGTTGAATTTGTTTCATCTAGGGGATCATTCGGGTTCATAAATGCCATAGAGGTTGTCCCTGTGGTTGGCACACTTTTTGCAGACTCAGTTAGTAAAGTGGGTGGAAGTAATGCCAATTTTAATGTAAGTGGACGGGGGATTGAAACTATGTATCGGTTGAATATTGGGGGACAGGAGATCAAAACTAATCAAGATTCAGATCTTTGGAGGAAATGGGAAATGGATTCCAGCTACATGATTACAGCAGATGCTGGTGTTGAAATCAGGAATACTTCTAATGTCACTTATGCATCGAACAATGATTCCTCGGTGGCTCCACTTCTTGTATATGAAACAGCAAGAATCATGTCCAACACAGAAGTCTTGGAGAAAAAGTTTAACATGTCATGGAAATTCGAAGTAGATCCTGATTTTGATTATTTAATCCGGTTACATTTTTGTGAGCTGGTATATGACAAAGCAAACCAGAGGATTTTCAGGGTCTATATAAACAACAAGACAGCTGCTGATAGCTTTGATGTTTATGTACGGGCAGGAGGGAAGAACATAGCATATCATCAGGATTATTTTGATACGGTTTCGTCCAAGACCAACACCCTTTGGGTCCAACTGGGTCCTGACACTGCAGTTGGTGCTTCAGGAACTGATGCTCTCTTGAACGGACTGGAGATTTTCAAGCTGAGCCGAAGTGCGAATCTTGCATATGCTGACAGAATTGATTCAACTGAGAAATCTGGAAGTCATTCAAAATCTTGGATTCTCTGGTTGGGGGTTGGAGCAGGTGTAGCTTCTGTCCTCATTATTGCAATTACATTTACTTGCATCTTTTGCTTCGGCAAAAATCGAAGAAAACAAATGAATGATGCCAAAGACAACCCTCCTGGATGGCGGCCACTATTCATGCATGGTGCTGTTGTAAGTAGCATTGCTAATAATAAGGGAGGGGTCCATTCTCTAAATGGATCGTTGGCAGCGTCTACTAGAGTTGGCAGGCGTTTCACCTTGTCAGAGATTCGTGCGGCAACGAACAATTTTGATGACAGTTTGGTGATAGGAGTTGGAGGCTTTGGTAAAGTATACAGTGGGAAGATTGAAGATGGCACTCTTGCAGCAATCAAACGGTCAAACCCACAATCCAAGCAAGGCCTGACTGAATTTGAAACAGAAATTGAGATGCTTTCAAAGTTAAGGCACAGGCATCTGGTCTCGTTGATTGGGTTCTGCGAAGAACAGAATGAGATGATCTTGGTTTATGAGTATATGGCAAATGGAACTCTTCGAAGTCATCTTTTTGGGAGTGATTTCCCACCATTGACATGGAAGCAGCGACTAGAAGCATGCATTGGTGCTGCCAGGGGACTCCATTACCTCCATACTGGAGCAGATCGTGGAATAATTCACAGGGATATTAAGACAACCAACATACTGCTTGATGGAAATTTTGTAGCAAAAATGGCAGATTTTGGGCTGTCTAAAGCTGGTCCAGCTTTGGACCACACGCATGTTAGTACAGCAGTGAAAGGAAGCTTTGGATATCTTGATCCTGAATACTATCGTCGACAGCAGTTGACTGAGAAATCTGATGTTTACTCATTTGGCGTGGTGTTGTTTGAAGTTGTTTGTTCTCGACCTGTTATAAACCCAAGCTTGCCAAAAGACCAGATCAACCTCGCAGAGTGGGCAATGAAGTGGCAGCGGCAGAAGTCACTGGAGACCATCGTTGACCCACTTCTCAGAGGAAATACTTGCCCTGAGTCATTGAAGAAGTTTGGAGAGATAGCAGAAAAATGCCTTGCTGATGAGGGGAAGAATCGTCCAACAATGGGGGAAGTTCTGTGGCATTTGGAATTTGTCTTGCAACTTCATGAAGCCTGGTTGCGCGCCAATGCCACCACTGAAACCTCCATTACTAGTAGTCAAGCATTGGAGGATTTGGAACTTAGAGTAGCAGAAGAGGCACGACGCCCCCCTCTCGCCTTGGAATAAGAGACTGATAGACCTCAGAATGAAGGGTAATGGAGGTCCTGCTGAAACAATGGTTTTGGCAAATAGTATGCTGCAGCTGGATTTCACAGTGGAATGGCCCAAGTGCCTAGCGAAAGCTAGAAATTATATTCATTACAATGTTTTTATCATTATGGTCCTAAATTCTTTTATTTTGTTCAATCAGATTATGTGCTTGAGGTAACTGTTATTATGTCCATATTAACTTTACTAGCAAGTGGAGTGAAGTAAGGCATGATTTTCATAGTGTTTTATATATCTTATTCTCTGTAATATAGTTTGTTTTAAATAGTGTATGATGGTGTGATAATAATTATTTTTTAAAATATTTTTCGTTTTGAAATGCATCAAAATAATATATATATATATATATATATATATATATATATATAAAATAATTTTTAACATTAACACATCAAAATAATTTAAAAACATAAAAAAATTAATTTTAAACAAAGAATTTTAAAAAATAAACATTATGAAACCATCCAAAATCGCAAAATGCCAACTACTATATCCTTTCAGGGTCTAGCCCTCTCAGAATTCAACAAAACAAGTCCACTCAGCTTATCCTATATCCATATCATTAACAACTTCTAAAACCATCCATTGGATGCTGTCTTTTTTATAATGGAATCATTTTATTCCAAACCAATGTATTAGCGTGTTCTTGATCATTTTATTTCATCATGGTTAGCTTCAGGATTGTGGGAATAGAAGGTTTTGAATGAAGCAAAATACTCCTGAGGTAACAACAATTCCACAGATAGAAGAAAAAATCAATCATGAATCGAGGCCCAGAAGTCATCATCTCACGCGAGAGCCTGAAGGGCATGTCGAAGAGAGAGCAATGCAACAAGAAAATGATATTTCTGATCAGACTATGATGGTGCGTAAAATTATACAAGATGCTGAAAGGGTGGCTGTTGGTTTACTTGCAAAAAAAGTTAAAGCATAGTTTTTAATTTCAATGCTTCCTTACTATTGTTTATTGGTTGTTAGCCATATCATAGAATTGTTTCACTTCTTGTCTGAAATCGAATATTTGAGTTTTGTAATTTTAGTTTTTATTGACAATTTTTTTTTCTTAGGGCCATATTTATTTGTATGGACTCGTATCATCTTAAACTTGTATACTTTTCCTGCAGAGCATATGCAGCAGTCGAGTTGAGAAAGAAACTGCATGGAAAGAGATTTCCTCCTGATACCATGGAGGCAGTGATTTCCAGAGCAGGTGCATGACTGACTTTATTTTATGAAGTGCTTTTCAGGCTGTGTTATGAGTTCCCATGTTCCTTGCACTTTTAGTATTTGATGGCATTTGCTCTTTTCACTGAGGGATTTTTGCGCTTCTGCTGACATTAAAATATATGGACCTTTATGGATGTCCTCTAGAAGTTCTTGATCTTTTATTTTGCTGCAGAGGGATGATCTATGATGGCTTGTATGCAGAAACATCTGTTGGTTTTAAACCAATCATGTTTCAAGGTTCAATCAATGTTCTATCATTGGTTTTATGATTTTTCTGTTTCTATGAATTTACAGTACTATTTTATCATCAATATCAATTTATATCACAATTGCTTTATATTTTTGTGCTAAAGATGTCTAATTATGGCAAGTAAAACAAGTCTCAACAACACAATTGCCTCTCTTGTTTTGAAAGCTTGGAAAATCAAGAAGAGAAAAGTGGTGATTTTGGAAAGGAAAGGGTGGAAATTGTGAAAGATTTGCTTCTAACTCATCAAAAGAGAATGAGTTTGATTGTTGTTGGGTAAGATGAATTATATCCTTTTAATTGAATTTTATTGAAAAGAAAAATAAAAGCCCTAATTTTTAGATTGTTAGGGTTTGTTGATGTTTGTGAGAATTACAAATTGTGGGATTGATAATGGGATACTTGAGAATTTTTGAATTAGGGGAAGATTGAGAGAATTGAAAAATAAATTTTGGGTTTCTAACTCTTTTCTTTTTCCTTTTTTTTAGGGGGGGTTTATTTTACAGTTGTTGATTTAATTAGCATGAAATGGATAATGGTAATGATAATTCAAGAGAAAAAATTGAAAAAAAAAATTAATGAGTAATAAATTTACCTAGGGCCGGCCATGGTAAATATTTGGGGGAGATGGGACACCGGTTCAAATTTGTGATGTTGTAGGTTTATTAAATGTATAGGAATGATAAATTGTGTTTGGAAAAGAGTTTTAGATTGAATATGTGAATTTCATGATATATGGATTTAGTGACATGGAATGTGTATAAATCAATGTGGAAGCCTTTAAGGATTAAGCGCTAATATAATTGCGGTTGAAGAAATAAATGACATGTATGGAAGTTAATATTTTTGTTGTTTAAAAGGTATAAATGATGGATAAAATTTTGATTGTGTATATGGTGTTTTGGTAGGATTGAATATTAAAATAAATATACTTGAGAAAAAAAATGAAGTAAGAGAGATATGAAAAATTTAGGGATTTTGTCAAGATTTGATCAAATGGTTAGTTAAAGAATTTTGAAAAAATTATGGGAAGATAACCTTCATAAATTGGTTAAATTGTATTGTTTTAATAATTTATATGCTAATTGTATTTGAAGTGGGTTTTTTTTAATAAGATGTATGACTTTCATGTTAGGTTTGTGTTCTAGGAAGTGTGAGAATGAAACTTTGAAACATTGATGTGAAAATGTGAATTTAATGAGATAAAGTTAAGGGTTAATTAACTATGTTAACAATTTAGGAAATTGATGAAATGAAATAAAATTGGATGAAGGACATGAGTTTCTTGATATATAAGTGGTCGGCCATGTATGGAATTTAGGGAGTTTTTCTATTTTGATGATTAATTATTGAGGGTTTGTGTATTATATGTTTGGCATTAAAATTAACATGTTTGAGAAATAAATTGGGAAAAAACATGACAAATTATGAGTTTTACTACAATTGGTCAAATTTCTAGTTTAGAGAATTTGAAAAGATTTAAGAGGTTAACTATGGCTAGTTGATTTAAATTGTATATTTCATAAATATTTGATGTGCGATGATAATTATAAATGGGATTGAGTTAAATTAAGTATGCAAGGTAAAGAAGTTACATGTCTAGTTGATCGATTGTGTTAGAGTTTGACCAATTTCAAACTTATATATATAAAATGTGCAAGTGAATATTCAATATTTCTTTGATTGTTATATATGTTATTGGTGTCTACCACCCACTTTATTTTTAGTAAAAAAAGCATTTTATTTAATTATTTATTATTGTAAATGAAATATACAAACATATATTTGGTGGATGTTGCGAGTTTAAATTTAAGGTGAATCATGTTAATGTAAATTTGATATGAAGTAGGAGAACATAAATTTGTATGATTTATGTGAGTATAAATTCATCATGATCTATGAGGATATGAAAATGTTGTAGGATATATATATAAAAGCGACTGAAATGAAAAAACTAAAAAGAAAAGTTGAATGGACCATAATAGCAAAAATATAACAAGGAAAAAACATTAATTGATTGCAATGATAAAATTTATTACATGATTTTCAACTTGTTCACAATGGTGAAATTTAATAGGAAAAACTTAAATTGGCCATAATGATGGGTCCAATATACTAAATATTAATCTAGCCATAAAAATAAGAGATATTATATTTTGAAATATGAGTTGTGTATAATTAAAAAGGATTAGTAGCCATGGATAATTTAAATGAGCCATAAACTAGCTTAAGTAATATTGATATTAAAAATATACGAGTGAGTCTTAAATGATATTGAGGAATATTTAAGATTTTAAAGTAATATAGATGAGTCATATTAGATAAGATTGATGTTGTGATTGAAGATTTCTAATGAAAAGCCATAAATGAGACCATAGCATTCAAAATGAATTAATAAAAGTTTAGCTAGTAAAAAATGATTTAATAAGTGTTAAAAGAAATAAATATAATTGGTGAACCAGAGCTAAAGTAATTCAATGTATGAAATGTGATCAATGAACCTATAAGGAGGTTAAAGTAAGTTTTAAACATTGAATCTGATGAATATATATAACAAGATTAGGGTATTGGATAATTTAATGAAGTGCAAATTGGTTTGGTCTATGAACAAAGAATAATTGAGATAATTATATAAAGGAGGCTAAATCAAAATATGAATGAAGATCATTATAATAATACAATTAATATAATTAATTTAAAGTATAAGTGATGAATGTTTGAGATGAGTGAAGAATTGGATTCTTAATCAAGAGATATTGTGAATAGGACAATGATAGTTCAATGATTATATATAAAAAATAAAATAGGAGTTTATCTATTGTTAAAAAAAAAAGGAGAAAGAGTGTATTAAACTAAGGATTTATTAAAGAATTGATGTGTTTATAAAGGTGTTAAAGATGTGAGGATTGCTTGTTTAGTTTTGGCAAGTATTAATAACTATGATGGTGAAATTGTGTATGTTAATTGTGTGATTCTATTTGTTTTTTAGGTACCTTCTCTTAAGGACTCAATCTTAAATAGAGTGCTATTGAGATACCTGACTTTTATATTCAATAAAAACTTGTAATGTCTGATAAAAGTTTTGTAAATAAATTTTTATACATACCATCAAGAGTGTTGTAACCTTATGATTTTGGTATGTCAAAATATGTATCAAAGTATTTGTGGATGAAATTAATGGATGTGAAATTAGAGACTATCTTTATGATTAAAAAAAAACCTTTGAATTTCAAGTGCATGACAATTAAAAAATCACCCTTATCTTTATTTTAAGGTCATATCTAGTATTCAGCGTTTACCTCGATTTAGTACTGCTCTTATAGCCTATATCAAAATAGTACTTTACCCTTAGATTTCTAGTCAACTACTAAGCCTCGACATATTTTTAGGAGAATTGGCTAGCACTAGTTTCGAGTGGCATTTCTCTACTGATAAGATACATGGGTGTCCCATTGATATCTATTAGACCGACTCATTCTAATTGTAAGCCATTGGTGGAGTAGATTCTCTCCAGGATTAAGTCGTGGACCTCAGCTTCTCTTACTTATGTTCAACGTCTTCAACTAATCAAATCAGTTCTTTTTTCCATCTAAGTTTATCGATCCTCCATATTTATTCTCCATTGTTCTATTATTAAGAGGATAAAAGGGTATTTTGGCTGCCTTCCTTTGTAAATACCGCTCTTTTTCCCACTCAAGGGATAAGATGATTTGGGTTTATGTTTGTTATCCCTTTAAGAAGGGTGACCTAGGAATAAAGAGGGCTCAAACTTGAATAAAACTATTATTCTCAAACATGTTTGGCGATTGCTATTCTCATATACAGATCCTTCTAGCATGTCAGGCCTTCTACAATGTCCTTTTGGTCATGGAAGAAGATTATACTCAGTAGAGATTGGTATAAAGGAAAATTTGTCTCTATTATTAGTGATGAGACTACTACCTTTTTATGTTTAGACTATTGGTTGCTAGATGGACAACAATTATGCGACCTAGTGCCTTTCAAGGTGCTCACTTATACTGCACTGTCGTGGAATGATAAGGTCTCAGGCATCATTGATAAGGATACTTGAGCTTTCTCATCGAATAGACCAGAGCTCTGGCCTATTTAGTACTTGGTTACTTTTAACCCCAGGAGCACCTTACCAGACTATTATTTCTAGAATGGTCACTCATCAGCGAGGTTCTCCATTGACTTGGCATGAAAGGTTCTTAAAGATTCCAGTCTCACAAAATTTATGCACCATCTTTTTTTGTTCTCAAGTTTCATTATGAGACACCTTTTTATCTTGCGGCTTGCCTTTATAGGTCATCTCAATATCATGGACATACTACATGTTTTTCTGATCATTTCCTCTTCAACATGTATCCTTTGTGGGCCACAAGTTGAAATACATGAACATTTATTCTTTCAGTGCCTTTTCTCTACTACATTTTAGGGTGCTATCATGAGCATGACCCTTATGAGTTGACTTTCTTTGACATGACATCAGCTACTTTATTGGAAATACACATATTTGAAAAAAAGATGAATTTATACATCTACTTGCTCAGTTAACCCTTTTAGCCTCGATTTACTTCATCTGGTATGAGAGAAATAACCGAGTCTTTCATCAGATTTATCAATCTCATCAGGATATTTGCGAGAACATTTTTATTTAGTCCGATATTGTTTGGTAGAGCTCGAACCAAGGTTTCACTTCCCAGCAACTTTCAAGTATATTTGGCGCCTCAAAGACTCATGAGATATCATTGCTTATGCTGGTATTGAGATTATGTTTAACACAAGTTCATATGTAATCAATCGGTTGACCGGCTCATGTGTTTGTCTTCACAATCTACTTTTATTCATTTTCACTTTTATTTTTTTAGCTTTTGCTTCTTTTCCTTGTTATTTTTCATCAAATAAACTAGGATAACAAGTATTTATACTTCTTAAGGTATATCTCTCGTACAGTTTCTTTCCTTCCTTACAGTTACTCTTATAAAAAAAAAAAAAAAGGGATTGGACTAGTTTACGTCTCTCTCCTGACTACTATAATTATCGCGTGGGTCTCGAAACCTTTTGCATGTGAGCAATAGTTGTTTATAAATCATTATCTTGCTTTTATAAACAGGTCTGATGATCCTGCTTGTGCATGTGCTTCCGAGTTAAGACATGCAGTCTCTTATAAATCAAGTTTAGGATGCTTTGAAAGAGCTTTTTCTTGTTCATTGCTGGAAAGTCTCTCTCAGACAGCACATGGTCATGTGATGTTAGAAACGTGGGTGCATGTGAGCTCTGATGAAAAGACTGGATTTATTGTGTGTGTGTGTGTGTGTGTGTGTGAGAGAGAGAGAGAGAGAGAGAGAGAGAGAGAGAGGGAGGGAGGGAGAGAATCCATTCCCTGGCAATAAATTCTAATTACTTAGATCCAAATGGGCCAATCATTGGTCCACATCCCTTGCAGTCATTCTCTTGCCACTAAGTAACAGCTTCCATCCCTACTCCCAAGATAATCCAATCCACCTCTAGTATTGGAGCTATCAAACAACTTTCCATTTAACCCTCTTATGAACCTCAGAAGTTCTTATTTTTGTTACATTTGTTAATGTGCTTGGCTGAATTTACTCTAATGACTCAGTATTACAGTCTACAGCTCCATATATATATGGTAAGAATACAGTTCAAAAGGGAAAAAAAGACTACACTAAAAATCCCACTGTGGTTGCACGTTTTAGTGGATCCTTGTCTTGATGACTGAAGCACTAAAGAAACCTCCTGTTGTCCAAACCTTTATTCAATATTAGATTGAATCATCTGAGAAGGCAAAGGAACAATTAGAAGATCCTTGTGAAACTACAATCTTAGCAGGAGGTGATGAGCGAACTGCTGTCAAATTAACCCCCTTTGACAGGTCAGGTTCTGGCCTTACGGTCTCAACGTGCCTAATCTCCTTCAGCATTGCAACAACATCCTTCATCATTGGACGATCATCAGCTCGAGTACTGATGCACAGGAATGAAACTGCTAATGTTTGGAGCATTTCGTGCATTGTAGGGTCAGCTCTTCCTCTAAGCTTTGAATCAAGGATGCCAACTGGATCTTTCTTGCTTGCTAAGTGTTCCCTAACCCATTGAACTAAGTGCGCACCATCAGGCAAAGTTGGGTCTAATGGATGCCTTCCTGTTAAAACCTCTAAAAGCACCACCCCAAAACTGTACACATCACTTTTCTCGGTAATACGCTGCATCGATGCATGCTCTACAGAAAAAACAAAAATTAAGATTAATTAGACATTGCTAGTGATTTAGTGGAATCAAATTAACTGAAGAAATTAAATTAATTTGATTGAGCAAAAACGAACAAGTACCTGGAGCCATATATCCATAAGAACCAGCAAGTTGAGGTCTTGGACTTGGCTTGCATAAATCATCATCAGATTTGTTATTTACCACTCTTGCTAGGCCAAAGTCAGCTAGGTAAGGTTCGTAGCCTGGTCCTAAAAGCACATTCATGGCTTTAACATCCCCATGTAGAATAGGTGGCACACAATCATGGTGCAGGTATGCAAGTGCGTGTGCCACACCTAACAAAACATCATATCTAGCTTCCCACTCTGCTCCTCCCTTGCCAGCACCATGAAGGAGGGAGCTCAAGCTCCCATTTGGGAGGTAATCATAGAAAAGCAATTTCAAATTCTTGTTTGAACACCAGCCTAGAAGCCGGACAATATTTCGGTGTCTGATTGAACCGAGTGTCCGAATTTCAGAATTGAATGCTCCAGACTCTTCTGGTGACCACATCTTCTTTACAGCTATCATCTCCCAATTTGGAAGGGTCACCCTGTACACAACTCCAGAGCTGCCAGTGCCTATGACATTAGATGATGTTAGATTTTTAACAATGTCGTTGACGGAGAATTCAAGCTTCTGATACAAATTCATTTCCCATGTATCATCTTTCATCAGCCCATGATTATCAACACGAGCACGAACTAGCATGTAGATTGTTAGTAGTATCAGTACTACACCAGCACTGAGAAGCACAGACATCAGTAGTCTCATTGCTGATCTAGTGTGTGCTCCAGGTCCCAAGTGGTCTGCTGGTGTTGCTACACCTCCAGAAATGTAGAGTCCTTGATTCGAAGCAAGTTCACTTATCGGAAGCTTTCGAAAAAATGGGGTGTTAGGCAATTCACCAGAGAAGTCATTGAAGGAGACATTAAGGGAAACGAGGTTTTGGAGATTTGCAAGAACATCCAAGCTTCCTTCAAGCTTGTTGTGAGAGATGTCAAGTGCTCCCAACTTGCTGAGATCAGAGAATTGCGATGGGATCTTGCCAGAAAACTGGTTGCAGCTTAGGTTGAGAGAGATTTCCAGTGATGGAATTTGACCAAGTTCCTTTGGAATTTCTCCAGAGAAACCATTGTCTCCAAGGTTAAGCAATTGTAGCTTACTGCATGACAATATCTCTGCTGGAATTCCTCCTGTAAGTTGATTCTTCGCCAAATTAAGCTTGGTTAATTCAATCAATGACCCAATGCTATGAGCCAGTGAGCCTGTAAGCCTATTGTCTGAAACATCCACATACTGTAGGCTTTTAGGCAGAGTATCAGGTACAGAACCAGTGATCCCATTTGAATGGAGATCAAGAAACTCAAGATTTTCACATCCAGATACTGATGAAGGGATTCCTCCAACAAGAAGATTGTTGCTCAAATCAATGAAATTCAAACTCTTCAACTTTTCGATCTCCGATGGAATAGTACCTCCTAACCTGTTGCCATTCAGCCTCAACCTATACAAGTTGGTGCAGTTTCCTATATCAGGCGGTATAAAGCCCGATAATTCATTGGAAAGTATCAGTAGCTTGGTGAGATTTTGCAATCCGAAAATCTGCTTTGGTATTGAACCAAAAAGACTGTTATATGAAAGATCAAGAGCCTGAAGATTGACACACTCTGAAAGAGACTCTGGGATATTTCCTGTGAGATTGTTCTTCCAGGCAAAGAATAGAGTCAAGCTCTTTAGGTTGCCGATACCAGCAGGAATCTCACCGGAGATTCCATTGTTGTCTACTTCAAGATGAGTGAGAGCTGTGCAGTTTGTGATTTCAACAGGTATGGTACCTGATAACTGATTAACACTCAGCTGAAGCTCTTCAAGCTTCAAAAGGTTTCCAAAGCTTCTTGGTATGCTTCCTGCTAGAAGATTCTCGGATAAATCAATGACTGTAAGCTCTGTGCAACTTCCAATCTCATCCGGGATTGCCCCAACTATGCTGTTCTGCCACAAGAGCAGACTCTGAAGCTTGCTGAGTTCCCCAATTCGCCTTGGGATTGGACCGGATATAGAATTCTGATATAGATACAGGTTCTGCAACTCACTGCAATCTCCAATCGCTTCTGGGATAGCACCTGATAATAGTGTTGCGTAAATGGCTATAGTTTGAATCCTTTTCAGCATCCCAATTGATGAAGGAAGACTCCCAGAAATGCTGGTTTCGGCGAGGCCTAAAACAACCAATTCGGTGCAGTTTCCAATCTCCTGAGGCAGCTCACCCTTAACATTTTTATTCCCACCTGCTCGAAAAATCTGTAATCTTCTCAATGCTCCAATGCTCTGTGGAATTTCGCCGCTGAGTTGATTGTCAAAGAGAGTCAGATACACTAGACTTGAAAGGTTTCCAATATCAGAAGGAATGGCACCTTCAAGAAAATTTGTATTGAGAGACAAAGTTTCCAACTTCCTTAGTCTGCATATTTCCTCTGGGATTTCACCTGAGAGAGAATTATCACTAAGATCAATGAGAGTGAGCTCAAGATAATCTCCGAACGCTTCCGGGATTGCACCAGTAAGATTGGTTGATGAAAGGATAAGGCTCTTCAAGGACTTGAGAGGCTGAAAATTTGAAGGCAGGGGGCCTTGCAAATCTACTGCTTTCAAGTTTATCTCTATAATGTTGCTATCTGAGTTGCAATGGACCCCAAACCATTTGCATGGACTTGAGTCTAAAGGGTTCCAAGAATTGAGTACATCTGTGGAGGTGTTTAAACTGTTCTTCCATGCTAAAAGGGCTTGGCCTTGTTCATCAATGGAGTAACAAGAACGAAAGAAAAGAGAGTTTATAGATAGAAGTAAGGTGAGGGAGAAGATACTGGGAGAAAATAAGAGATTCCTTAGAGGAGCAGGCATTGCTGCTGATAGAAGAGAAGAGTTGGTCTGTGTTGGGATTGTTGAGGGGGGAACCCCATGTTTTGTTTATAGAAGAAAAGCAGAAGATCTGGATCCAAGACCACCACCACCTTCTTCTTCTTTTTTTCTTTTCTTTATTATTAATATTCTAATTGACATAGCTGTAATTCAGACATGTTGATGCAGATGCACATTTGGTTTTATTTAAAGTTATTACTGAATGAATGCTCTAATCTTTAATTTATAAATGAGTTTTTTTTTTAATTTAGCATTTGATTAGTATCTCGAGATAGAAAAAATAAAAACAGTTTAGATAAACGAAATATATCATATATCTTTTTTATTTTAAAAAAAAACATGAATTCATTCTAAAACAAATCATTATAAGACAGATTTATTTTATATTTTTATCTTCATTTCTCCTATCAAATATATTTATATCTTTTATATATAGCAAAACTTGGGTGTTTTCTTTTCCCATCATCCATGCTGGGATAGGAGGTTCATGACCATATACTGTGCTAACCCTAAACCCTAATGTGTAAAAAGCTGCTCATTTTTTACCAAGAGTAACTCCCACCAGAGCAGCAAAAGAAAAATCCGGTGCTGAATGACTTGTTAACCAAATTTCCCTTTTAAAGATTCACTTTTTAGAGTTATTCATTCATGTCTCCTCTTTTCAAGTCAAGTTGAACCATCTTGCATGCACTTTTCTGGTCACATAACAGTAACAGCTACAAGCTTACAAGAACAAGGAAATTAAGGGAATGTTTGGTATTGCGTTTCTACCTGTGTTTCGTCAAAATTTGATTTTTTTTTTTGCTAAAATTGAGTGTGTTTTGTACTTTTTGGATCGTTTTGATGTGCTGATATCAAAAATGATTTTTAAAAAATAAAAAAACATCATTGACATGCATTTCAGCACGAAAAGCTATTTGAAAAGCACCCGCAACTACACTGCCAAACACGCTCTAAATCTCCAAAGATTTTTTTTTTATTGGCTTATATTATGGTTAAAATCAAAGAGTTTGCATCTCTAGGGCATGGTTGATTGAAGGATTTCTAAATTAGATTGTGATAGCCTGCCTTAAGATCAAACCAACTTGACACAGGAACCATTGGATATGCATCAATTTGCTGAGGATTCCATAAATCAAGATATGATCGTTTCTTCTTTAATAATAAATCCAAGACAACTGAAGAAGGTGGTCCATCATGTTGTGTGGTCACAGTTGCTGAGTTTATCATATGCGCTGTTACTTGCAGTGTTTTAATGGCTTTTCAGTGCTTTTAGCAGCTCAGTCTACAGTTTATTCACTGGGTTTTCTACGGTTTGATGTGATTAACCAATCTTAAGTACAGAATCTTATACAGTAAATAGATTAATGTATAACAACTTATGCTACCCAACCCTTAAGAAGTTGGCTCTTATATAGTAAATAGATTTGATATTAATTAATAAAAAATTAAGATTTTATAATTATACCGATCCTCTCATAACGCTATTCACTATAAGTGTTATTTTTCTCATTAGATTTTTTTTAAAAAAAATTATTCTAAAATATTAAATTTATTGGAGGGTTAAACTTCATAATTTTATTCAATTTATTTATTATGAAATTATCTCAGTCCCATGACCCGGACCGCAAATTTGATGAGTTAACTTAAATTACTCGAGTTTTTTCCCTTTCGTCTAATTGATTTTCTTTCTCAATTTTATCATTCAACATTAACTTAATTGAGAATTAGACTTCATGATTTGTTTCAATTTTTTTTTATGATGTTATCCCTATTTCTTAACTCAAGTCACAAGTTTGGCGGGTTAGCCCAAGTTAACTCGAGTTGTTTTTTAATTGATTTTTTTCAATTTTATCTTTCAACACTAGGTTAATTGAGAATTGATCATCATGATTTGTTTTGATATGCTTTCTACTGGGTTATTTCGATCTCATGACTAGGATTGCAGATTTGGTAGGTTGACTCGAGTCTTTTTTTAGGTCATTTTTTTGGATTATTTTACTTAATTGAGTTTTTTTTTCAATTTCATCATTCAAACATTAGATTTATTGGAAATCAGGCGTCATAATTTATTTTAATTTGCTTGTTATAGGGTTATCATGGTCTTATGAATCAACATACAGATTGAGAGGTTAACTCGAGTTTATCTGAATCAATCCAATATGTTGTCATTTTAATATGTATAAAAAAGTATCAACTTAAATATTTATTTTAAGTCAAACTATATTTTTTTCATGTAAAAAAAATTTAATCTGATTCGCAACGTAACATGAGCCAATAATATAATCTATGGTATACTATATATTTTGTTATCTTGAGTTTACAATCAAAAATATATTTATTTTATATCTTCATCTTTATTTCTTTAATTAAACAAATTTATATCTTTTAATACATATATTTTTGTTAATTACGAGACACTAATAAAATGCAACGACGTTAAAGTCCTAATGATTGGAAAGGACAAAATGAAATACACCGACTTAACAAATTAATTAAGGATTTGTTAATTGCCACTAATGATAGGTCACTAGTCACGTGCCATAACAATTTGCTACCAGTCACGGGCAGGATCTAGAAAAATAAAATAAAATAAAAAATTAGTAGAAGTTTTATGAATTGATTATTGTAGTGGAAGCACTAATTAACTTTCTTAATTTATCTTTGTTTTCTTACTGAGGAACATTCTCTTTTATATATGCAAAGTTTAATTACTCGGTATTGTAACCATTAATTATTTTTTAATTTCTTTAAATACAAACAAATTGAATATGTAAACTTTTTTATAAAACTGTGCTAATTAATTAGTAATAATTTATTTACCAAACATGAAAAAAATTGTCATATCAGTTTCCATTTACTTTCATTTATTTTTTTAGAACTATAATCTAGTTGAATTTAAAATTTTATTTCTATAGATTTAAAAGAAATTCAATAATTATTGTTTTAGTTGTCGAATCTATTTTTATTTATTTAGATTCAATTTTCATGTACATACTATGAAAATTATAATGATAATTCACTATCATTAGTATAAATGAAAATACATTTTCTTAATTAAGAAAAAGTTTTTTAAAAAGTTAAATACTAGCCTTAATTATAATGCAAATATAGATTTAAGCCTGCAGGCCTTTAATTTTCATATGCTTAACTTAATTTTGACAGGAAGGCGAGTAGATCAATAGTTGTACAAGCTTGAAGATTAATTGAAGGAAGCTTCTTAATTAAATGATTAATTAGTTGCATAACAACCTCAAAATGGTGACAAATAACTTTTTTAGACAGTGAGACTTACTTGGATATACACTAATATTCCTCTTAATCATTGTTATAAGATATACACTAGTTAAATAGTACAATCTATATAGTGACTTGGTATAATTTTGGCTAAATTAATAGGAAAATCTATAATTAATTTTGTTTTTTAAAATATTCATCAAGCCGAGTTTAGTCTTAGCTGAGTTAATGATAATATTTTTTTTAAAAAATTAAAAATAACATCATTTCATGATGTTTTTTTAATGAATTCTTCATAATTTATAATGGCAACATTTGTTTAGAAAAAACTATAGAGAATAATTTATAATTTACTCATGAAGATGAAAAAAAAGAATTAGGGCAAGAAATTCTCGGTGGTGAAAAAGTGAAGATCTGAGCCAAACCTTGAGAAAAACAAAAGGACGACGTCCGAACAACATTAAAAGGAGAGACAAAGACAATAGATAGATAAATTATATCCTCACCTTTTAATCCTTGCATGGAAGGCAACCTGGAAAGGGTTCCCTGTCCTAGAAATGAAGGGTCCATTTGTATGTTTTTTAATGAATTCTTCATACCCAAATGGGGTGATATTGTAATTTCCTCACCTAGAAATTAATTAATAATGCAAGTTAAACGCTAAGAGAAAATGACAAAAAAAAAGAGGTTTAATTAAGATCATTACTGAAAATCTATACTGAAAATTAATTTAAGATTTAAAGTATTTATGTAGAATAAATTGTAAGCCTTATTGATGATTATTAGACGAAAAAGGGGTTTTAATTTGGTGATTTGATCATATTATGTATATTTGAAGATTTAATTTTACGTGGGAATAAATCTATAAGAGAGCACAGAATCTTATTTTGTTCAATGATTTGACATAATAAAACAATAATTTTTATTATTTACATGTGAAAATTAAGGACTCCATTGTAATATTGGTAATTAACTCCTAATCAAACCTTTCAATTCTTCATGTTTTTTCATTTATTTACAGAAATAAAAATCATTGACAAACCAATCATTGCTCTTAAAAATATTGTCGAGCCTCATCATCATCACATGGACATGATCTCATGTAATATTTTTGACAAAACATGATCAGATATTGGAATCCGATCGATCAAGCAATGTCTTGGCATGCATCGACCGAGATGGAAGGGCACATGACTTGATCTAATTAAGATATATTTTTGGGTATTTTTATTGCGATAAAGCATATGTTTCCCTTCCCCTCGTGGTGGAAGCTTTAATTAATTGATTTTTTTGTCAGTTTTGGTTTTGGCATGGATTGTTGCACATGAGAGGGAGTGAGTGAGTGAGTGAGTGAGTGAGATAGGTATGGATAGTGACTTTCAAGGGTATGTATAAAAGATTATGAAAATACAAAGTGAGAAAAAGGTCACGTACAAATGCATTTCTTATAGATGAATAGCATATGTGTTCATAAATGAAATTCATGAATAGTTGAGTGACAATAATTATTGTTGTAGTGATAGTAGTGCTAGAGAATTATAATAAAATAATGGTTATATTGGTAACAAAATAGTAGACAATGACAGCGGTGATGGGTGGTAATGGTGATCATATTATAGAGTTTTGGTGGAATGATGATAAAATAGTGATGGATGGCGGTAGTGGTGATGAGGTTGGTGGTAGTGTTAGTTATAATAGTATTTAGTGAATATTATGAATTAGTAGTGCCAAAGAAATTACTTCTCCTTTATTCATGATATTAAAATATTTTTTTTTATTGAGATCGACATTATTCTATTAGATGGGGTTTCAAGATATGATTTATATTATTTCCTAACACGCCCCCTCAAGTGAAAGCCTTTTGAGTTTAAAACTTATACATGCTCACGTTACTTTGTGTTTTAATTTTTAAATATTATAGGGGTGGTGAGATTCGAACATATGACCATTTAATTAATAAAACTCTGATATTATATCAAAGAATCATCTCAATTTAAAACTTAAGTTATTAGACGAGATTCCAATATATAATTTATATTATTCTCTAATACTTTTCGCAAAACAAACAAACTATAAATTTTCAAATTACATATCAAAAGCATAAGTATATATAACTCTCTATTGTAATTAGTTGATCGGAAATTAAGTAGAAAGGGAAGATGGACATAATTTTCAAAATATCCCAACTTAGAACAAGAAGATGAACATAATCATTTCATATACAAATTGATACATTGATATAATTCGATCGAGGGTCAAATCAAATCAAAGAAATTGTATTGTATGCCTATATGACACATGTACATGTTACATTTCTTGCACAACATAGTAAAACAAGAACATGTTCACACTTGAGCGAGCAAGAAAGAAAAGAGGGAAGAAATTAGAGAGAGGGGGAGTAGGGAGGTAGATGGGTCGATTAGACATTGGATTTGTGAAAAGAGGTGGAGCCTCTGGTCTACCAAAGAGCTATCAAGAGACTTTCTTGGTTGGTACACGATCGGCCACACGTGCATGGATGATTTAATGGGGGGATATGAACCCTAGCTAGGATGTATTTTATCTTTTTCAAGTCCCTTAATAATACACCATGATGAATCCAAAACAAGATTTGGCATTTGCTGAATTGAAATCCCATCAATTAAATCCCTAGGGTCCATAGCCCTCCAAAAGAAAATTGCCTATCCATTCAAGGATTAGTTGCTCGTGCATATAATTTTAGCTCACTCATTGATTTTCTTGGTTGGCCTTCAAGTCTCAATATTAGACTACTTGACTCTTAATAATTTGCCAAATCTATGTCCTACATGCATCTTGACAATTATATTGTTTTTTTTTTTTTGTTTTTTTTAATCATTTTCACCCAAAATCCCCAATATACTACCATGTTTATGAGAAATTTACAAACTACATTAACATATTAAAAAACAATAATTACTATATTCATTTTTGTTTAAGTTGTTGTGTAACTAATAAAACAATATGAATAAGCTATAGTTTATTTTTCTCTAGCTCTTGTTGTCATCTCAAACAATTTCTTGACAATATCTGACAAATTAAAATGATTCAAATTAAAGTTCGATTAAAAAAAATGCATGGAGGAATTACTTTTTGGCCTCACTAAAGCTAGTGTGTGATCATCTATGGCCAATTAACTTGTTGATTTTGTGGACATTTGAAACATTAGAGAAAGGAATCTCTCCTGGCTTGAAGAAAAGAAAGGAATAATCTCCCTTAATTTGTCGCAGCTTTATCTATTAATTAACTATCTATAATAATTAATCTATCATAAAATATAAAGTAGGTCATTTAGCTTTATTTACAAAAGAAATATGTTGATAACATTTATATATCATCGTGCAAGGTCATGATTAAATCTTTTATTAATTTAGAAATCAATGCGAACCCATGATTTAAAAAAAGACATATTTAATATATAGTGAGTGATTTGGACTTTGAACAAATTAAAACGCATTCAAAGATGAACTTGGTACTCTTTTTAATTTAATCCCAAATTCCAAGTCATCTCCAATAAGATCCATTCCATCAAGAATATTAACTAATATTTAATTATATGATCATAACAAGAAATCTTAATTAGATCATTTTTTTATTTTTTTGCTTTGATTATTTCTTTTTTATTGTGTTCCTTCTTTTTTTTTGTCATTTTTGTTGAATTGCTCAAGCCAAGAACTTTGCGTTTAATTAGTGTCCTATAATAGAAAATACATGCTATATATATTGTGAAAAATCCAAACACTAGTAATAGAAACACCTTCAAACCTAGGTAGTTTTGATGATAGTTTTGGCTTCAACATTTTATTTTAACCTTGTGTGTATATTTTATACTGTGATAAATATCAACCCTTCACTTCACTTCACTTTTGACCCATTTGCTTTTAGCTTTGTTTTTTCCAACTTGCCTTTTGCTTTCAATAATGCCCTTTTAAAAAACCATGGCTCTGTCATGAACAAGACTCTAAAAGGTCAAATCCATGTCCCCATTTCGAAGTTTTGATGACCTAATCTTCCATAATTTCAGGATTTTGTTCACAAATCCCTTTAATTTTCTATATCTCATAATGTTTATTAAACGAGTGGTAATAATGGGTGTAAATTTGGATTATGCTCTTGGACTGCCTTGCCTTAAAGCACAGCTAGTGTTTTTGCATTTGCAGTCTATTTGAGGGTCAAAGTCAAAAATCCAAGTGTTTAGGCTTTTCTTTCCTCAATCTTTAACATTTGGTTAAGAATTTATAAACATTGTGTGTTTAAGATTGTGGTAAATACTGTTTTTTAAAGTGTTTTTCACTTGAAAATACATTAAAGTATTGTTTTTTAATTTTTTAAAATTTATTTTTGATATACACACAAAACGATTCAAAATTATAAAAAAAAATTGAATAAAAAAATTTAAAAATTTAAAAATATTCAAAAATAATGTTTAAACACAAAAACAATAATGGTTAAAACTTTACATACTAGGGAAACAAAGAAAAGGATCTGCTTGATGGATACCAATGTTTGGGCTTGGAAGAACAGCCTTCTGAAAGACATGAATGATACCCATACCATATGGCCCATCATTAAAAAAATCACCCATGGCCTTGGAGCAAGGTTTGCCTTGGGATATCTTTTATGCATTTATGTGTGTTTTTTTAATGAAAAAAAATTATATATATATACCTGATTAAAATAATAAAAACACATATATAAAATAAATACATCTTTAAAATAACTCTAAAATAATTTTTTATATTTTTAAAATAGAAAATATAAAAAACCATGTTCATTGTCTCTCTTCGCAACAACAAACAATCAAACGTTATAAAAAAATGAACAGAGAATGGTCCATGAATTGTAAAATTGTTTAGGCACTAATTTTAATTTTGATAAAAGCAAACCAGCTTCCAGTCATAGGCATGACCTCCCTCTGCAATCCCTTCTCTCCCGTTCTGTGCACAACCTCCGATCAATCCAGGTGGTGATGGTTTGGGATGGGACACCCTAGTATTGGAGAAAATTATCGTCACTACCACCCTTCGAGTTGTTCAAAGAATTTATAATAGTATATGATTTCATTTATGTATTATTTAATTCTTTATTATCTTTTAATTAAACATTTTTTTAAAATAAAATTATGAAATCAATGATAAAATAATATTTTTCTAAGGAATCAAGAACAATTAAAATTTTAAATTTGATATGCACAGAGAAAATAAAATATGTAATATAGTTTTTTTAAAAAATTATTCTTTTGATTTTAATTTATTTTTTAAAATTCTATTTCTCTTCAAATACACATAGCACATGAACAAAATTATATGTGAATAATGTGGCAGACTTTGAATTTCACTCTCCTTTTCTTTTTTAAGAGTTCAGACTAGAGTAAAGGCAACCAAAGTATTCAAGTTGAAAGCTGCAATTCAGGAACATGCCTCACAGTTCCTACTTTCTAGATACACTAGCAGAACAAGAAGCCAAGGAAAAGGAAAGATATACAAGGGAAAAATGAGCATGGCAGCCAATGTCAACTCCCGAAACGTCTCATCACTGATGAGGTCAGGGAAGATGAGAGGAATTTCAGCCCAGCAGATCCACCAGGGAAGTAGGAAATCGCATAGTATGCAAGGGCAAGAACCTGCATATTCAATGAAAACATCAGAAAGGGTAATCTTTGGTGTTTCAAATCATGTTTGATGGATGCATCTGGCAAATTCCAGTACTCCTCTTTCCGAAAGATATTTACTTCAATCATGCACAAGAGTTAATCTACTCTTCAAATGAAATAAGGACATTATGAAAAACAAACACAGATGAACAGCAATAAAAGCAGTATCTCGAGCCAAACTCTCATAGCAAGACATAAACAGATGAGATATAAAGAGAGAAACTGTATGGTGGTAGCTACCTGTATCACAGAGAAGAGCACAGATAGAATATAGCTGTGAAGCACCATGGAAACATATAGGGTACCCACCATACTGCCTATGAATCCCAAAGTAAATGGAAGCCTCTGTAGAAAAATTGAAGAGAAGAAAAATGGATTAGAAGCGCACAGCCACAATATAGAAAACAAACATGCCATGCAAATTTCTAATGGAGGCATAGCCAGTACCTCTTTCGATGACATGTGAGCAAGTTGATTCTTGGGACCCTTGAGTGGAAAGAATGACGCAATGATAAAGCCACAACCAAGTGTAAAACAGATAGCAAACTTCTGGGGCACGAGTACTATGACAGGAAGGAACAGGGCAAATGAAGTGAAAACAAAGAACACGCCTGTTGCTAGAAATAAACCAAAATACATAAGAGCTTTTCCTGAAGGGATGTTACTGGTGGCAGACTGGAAGTTCCCACTCACACCTTTAGAAACCCTGGATAGGCATCAAAAGAGAAATACAAGATTTATCACCTTCTTCAAAACTTTCCTTTCAATTGAGCTTAGATTGAAAAAAACAAAATGTGTTAAGAGTTTGCGATAAGAAGCAAGATAAAAAAAAAAAATTAAATAAATATTCACCAATGAAATCATTTCGCAATGCAGGTTGTATTCAAAATTTCAGACATAACATCAAGGCACGACAAAATACAATAGATGATATGATATAAGTGAACACTTCCCTCACTGAAGAAGTACTGTGGTGCAGTTGGTGGCATATTCATACTCATATGCTAATGGAAATGCCAAGGTGCAATTATTGGAGATTAATCAATCATAGAATTCAAATACCCTGCCAGAGCTAAAGCAAAGACGTTATGCATTTCAATATTGATCAACAAACTCCTATGGATTCCACATGACACTACTGCATGACTAGAGTAATCAAACCCTGGTCCAGGAGATTCTTTGTGTTGTAACTAATAAGAACTTTCTCTGATCGGCAAACTTTTTCATACCATGCAACAAATGATTTTGGTTAACATCTAAACTGTGAAAAAAGGGTCATCTGATAGCATTCATCCACTGGAATATTACCATCCAATCAGAAAACCTAAGATAATTGATTTTAGTACACACTACAATAAAATAACATCCCATCTTCTATTCCGACTGAAATTCGTCAATCCTTCCAGTAGCTAATAGAAATTACATCGCGAAAGGATATTTGGAATAAGTGAAATGGGAGAGATAAGTCAGCAAAGGCACGCAGCAACAGACAAGTACCAGAATCAGCTCACTCACATTCATTGCATAAAAACAGCATGCTAGAAATACAGAAGCCATACAAGTTACAACCCAGTTAATTTGCAACACTCTAAATTACAATAAATCCAAATCCCACCCCACAACCATTATATCTTCCATCAAATCATAAGTCAATCTCCTCAAATCAAAATCAAAGCCCACAATCACACTCATCTATATAAACACACACACACACCCATAAAGTTCAATTCTTTTTACGACTAAAGATTTGCCAAAATTACTCCTATGAACGACATAAAAAAGAAACCCAAAATTAAATCCACCCATATAATCACATAAATACATATATAAAGTCCAATTCTTGAGTATAAAGCTGCTTTCTTTTTGCATATGTTTACACATTGAAGGTGCCTAAAACCCCTCTAATCAACAAAATCAAGACATCTCACAGTTAAATTTCTCTATTTAAAAACAGAAAAATACATAAATTTCAATTCCCGAAAATAAATATCTTTCCTTCAGTTTTTTTTTTTTTCCCTTACACATTGAAGGTGCCAGAAACAGTGTCATTAGCAGAGCGAACAGCAGCTTCAAGATCAAAGCTACCGATGCTGGCTAATCCAGTAGAGGATTCATTTGAATTGCTCGTTGCTGCATATGAGTTCCAATCAGCCAACAAAGAAGATGCGGGCTTTTCTTGTTGCTGATCTTCTCCACTGCTTGAAAACCAACTCTGCATTGTTTTTATTGAAACAAAAGACAACCCAATTGATGATTTTTGATAAGGTTCGAGAATTTTGAGAAAAGAAACGATCTTGATGTTGTCTTGATGCTTATCAGTTCGGTGAAACAGTGGAGGTGAAATGGTACTTCCGTTTGAAGCTTAGAAGTCAAGGGAAAATGATGGTTTTCAAAGAAACGATACCGTTTGAACTGTAGGTCAGTAACGGCGAGTCTGGTGAAGGGAAGTCAAAGTGATTTTGACATAGGTACTTCACAAGGGATCAGTACGGAGGTTAAGTAATAACTACATCTTTAACCCGCAAAAAATTTATCCTGATTTATTTATTGGAAAGTAAATTTTGTTATGAAAAGTAAATTTTGAGAAAATAAATTCTAGGAAAGTAAATTATTTTTTGATGTTTGGTAGTATAATGAAAAATAAATTGAAAAATATTTTTCAGTATTTGGTTATGTCATGAAAAATAAATTGAAAAATAACTTATTAATATTTTATTTTTCTCAAGTTTATTAAAATAATGAGGAACAAATCTTACAAATTAAAAGTTGAATGAAAATGAAAATAAAAAAAATATAATTTCATAAATTATCTCAAATAAAAACAGCGGCACGCCCAAGTAAGTTTCCTTCCTTGCTTGCTAAAATAATTAACTGGTTACTGTTGCATGCATGCGCGAACCATTCACGCATGCGTGCAACAGTGGCGAGTCGGGTCACTGGTCCAAACCAGTGACCCAACCCTTTTTTTTAAGTTTTGAGATCGAGCTACATAAATAACAAAAAAATATAGTTTCTGCTTTTTTTAATACAGAATTTTGCGGATTCATTTACTGGTGTCATAGTCAGGAATATCGTACTTTTTGGGTTGCGCAATATTTTTCAACGCCAGAGTTGGAAATATTCATAGGCGAATATTCACTAACGTAAAAGTCAAGAATATTATGGAAAGAACATAAGAATAGAACAAAAACAAACCTTTAGCAATCTAAGATAAAATCAGCAATGCAGCTTGCCTCAGGTAGGACGCTTAAAGGGTGATAGTATCTTTTCTTTTGCGTAACCAATCTCGTACCATAGAATCTCTATTGACCAGTTAGGGTTCTTAGTGACCATAATACTAGGTGGCGACTCCTTGAATTAGACATTTCCTATCAAAGAACAAGATGTCAAATATCTGTTCTTTTTCTATGAGATTTAATTTTTTTTTATCGGTCATCGCGATGTCTGGGTGTGATAATTTTATAAAATCTCATGTTTGAAACTCTTTTAAGCGTTAAGAATTGAATTTTAAATGGGATTCAATCTTTAAAAAGACTACAAAAATAAATCAAAGGTCAACCTCTCTGATTTATAATTCTAAATATGAGAAATTTAATGTGAAAACTAATTTTTTTTAAATATCCATCTACTCATATTTTCTTAGAAACCTTTAAAGAAATAAGATGAATGTAATAAGGGTAATATAGGAAATAAAATGAATTTTATCTCATCCAAACATGTGAATCCAACTTATTTATCAATAGAATTTAAATCATATACTATAATTGAATTCAATTACAGTAGAGCATTGGTTCAAAACAACCAGTAAAAATAACTTTTTCAAATTACTCATCTAGCCCTTAAAAAAAAAAGACTTTTGAAGAAATAAATTGAAAGTAGGGAGGGTAATATAGAAAACAAAATGAATTAAATTTTATCTCTTTTAAACATGTGAATTAATTCAATTTATTTAGTAATTGAATTCAAATCAAACACTGTAATTGAATTCAATTATAGTAGAGAATTGATTCCAAACAACCTGATAAGGATAGCCCAGCTTCATAACCTAGATTGTGGATTTGCCTTGCTAACTCAAATCGACTCGAGGCTTTTACATCATTTTATCTCATTTTATTTTTATATAAAATTTGACCCTTATTTTTTTAATTGTTTTTTTTTTTTTTTTGCTTTGGATCCTTTTTTGAAATCAATTTTTTTTTAATTTTATCCTTCAACATTAGATTATTGAGAACTAAGCTTCATAATTTTTTTTTTCGATGTGATGATCCTGGTCTCATGACCCAGGTCATAAATATAAAATGTTAACCCATATTGAAATTGGTCATTTTTTTATATTTTTTTACACCGATTTTCTTTTTTTCATTTCAACTTTCAACATTGAGTATATTAAATATTGAACTTCTTGTTTTATTTACTTTTTATGAGGATGGTTAGCCTCACGATCCAAGTCATGAGTTTTTCATATTAACTTGGATTGACTCAGAGCTTTATTTTTTTCATTTCAATTTCATCCTTAGAATTCAGCTTCATAGTTTTTTTTTTGGCAAGCGCTTTTTTTTCCATAGGAAATCACTATCACCTTTTCTCTTTAGATTCAATACATTTACTATCGTTGCTTTTTTTTTTATATATCATATAATTAAATTAAACCATCTTATTGGATTTAGTAGGGTCTATAACTCGAGTCACAAGTTTTTTTTCACTTTAAAACACGCTAGTAGTGCTTGAACATTATTTTTCTTAAGTTATAAGAAAAATTAACCTGGCTTGCGATGAAACGCGAACCACTTATCTAGTGTTACATTCTTTATGAAAGATTTCTAGTCCAAGTGCAATTCTATTGTGTTGTTTGTTCAAGTTATATATAAACCATAAGATTTCTAATTGAAGTGCATGCGTTTTTTTTTTAAATAAAACCGATAAGGTTGGGTTAAACTAATAGTGTTGGGTTCAAACTCGGCACGATCAAGAATTTATTAAATCATTTATATGTGTGTATATGAGTACAATACATGACTCAAAACAGAATGCTAAAATGCTTTGAAATCAAAATTTATTGTTCAAATAAAAAAAAGAGTGCCAATTGATAATCTTGGTGGCAATAAATCAACTAAGAGGAAACTGGAATAAATAATAAGAAACTATAATCCATGTGCAGTCTAAAATTGATTTTTTGTATAAAAATAATATAGTTAATTTAGTAAAAAAAAATTAGAGAATAACATAGGCTGGAAAAGTATTTCGAGCTATCTATCATCCGATCATATCTCTTCTCCGAATGCTCCACAAGAATGAGTAAGGTTTCTCTTATTTCGAGCTCAAACCAAACAGCTTATAAGAGAAGGCCTCATACATCTCCTTGTCCATAAAAGTGACTTCTGTGCTCCGAGAAAGCCCAGATTTATCATTAACGAACCGGGAAAGACTAGCTAGCCCTACTGCAATAAAATCCACTTGATCCTGCACCAGTACGTGATTCTGTTGCATGGGGGAACACTTAAAAATGATAATATTTTGCCATTCTGCAAACACCCAAGAGTTATAGATTTTTCATTATTGCCCTTCTACGAGGTCTGATAATATTTTGTCATTTATGCCTTCACTGCCATGCAAGTTGGTTGAAGTATAAATACTCCTCGATAATATCCGATCATCGCAAAACATTCTCTCTTATCAAACCTATATATCTCAGATACTCTATAGACCTTTTTTTATCCTCCAAATTTACTAATTTAATCATCAAATAATCTCCTGTGCCATGCAAAAACTTGTTTCTGCAGGTGAACGTAGACCATAGGCCCAATACATCATCATAAAGACCATCAATCTATCGTAAACGAAGCAAGCCCAAGGCTCTTCTATATGAAATCTGAAATCTAAATTCCTCATAATTATGTATCTTTGAGCATTTTGCTAGAAGAAAATGACAAAATCCTTCAACACCCTTGTACTCGTTAACAATTTATCTCTAAGAAATATATACCAAAAGCAATTGATTAATTAGCAATGTAAGGAGGGAGAATACAATTAGTTATACATTACATGCATGAAATCACCAGCCCCGTAAACAAGGAGAAGCCTAGTACTTGTACCCCTTCTCAAACAAGCTCTCTGAAGCCAACCCACCTGTACCTCCTCCAGCATACTTGCCTAGAGTTGCATCTGAATTCGCCTTGCACCTAATCAGGAATACCTCTTGAGCTTTCTCAACGTTCTCCTTCTTTCCAGCCCATGTTTTGAGTGTGCTTTTTTGCAATGCTCGGCCGAAAGAGAATGATAGAGTCCATGGTTTCAACACCTCAAGCTTATTCATTGCATTGAGGTTCAGTGTTGCTTCCTCCTCGCTTTGCCCGCCAGACAAGAACACAATGCCTGGTACAGCTGGTGGAACGGTTCTGCGTAGCGCGGTCACTGTGAATTCAGCAATCACCTCAGGTGTTACCTTTAAGAATCCAACCCTTTGAAGATTAATCAATAATCGAAGACAAGTATGACAAGCTGAATTAGGTTAAGCAGTGATGTTGGTATTTTGATCATACCTTTGGGCTATCAGAGCCTGGAGTCACCATGTTAGGCTTGAGGAGTGTGCCTTCGAGAAGAACATGGTGATCATTCAATGCCTTGTAAACAGCTGCAAGCACAGTCTCAGTTGCAGCAGCACATTTCTTTATGTCATGAGCCCCATCAGTCAGAATCTCAGGCTCCACAATAGGCACCAGACCATTCTCCTGGCAAATGATAGCGTAACGAGCCAACCCTTGTGCATTCTGCTGGATAGACAATTCAGATGGCTCAGTTGGGCCAATCTTGAGGACAGCACGCCACTTCGCGAATCGCGCACCGGCCTTGTAGTATTGCTGGCAGCGTGCTCCGAGTGAATCAAAACCTTGGGTTGTAGTTTCACCATTAGTCCCGGCTAATTCAACTACACCCTTGTCAACTTTGATTCCAGGAATGACATTGTTTTCTTGGAGGACTTCAACAAATGGTTTCCCATCAGAGGATTTCTGGTAGAGGGTTTCTTCAAAGAGGATGACACCAGAGAGGTAAGGTAGGGCTTTGCCGGATTTGAATAGGAGTTCACGCAGGGCTTGGCGGTTGGACTCGATATTCTCAACATTTATGCTTGATAAACGCTTGCCAATGGTGCCTGTGCTCTCATCTGCAGCCAAAATGCCCTTCCCTGGTGTGGCAATGTACTTGGCAGTCTTGATCAGCTCATCTGGAGTAAACAATGGAAAAAACCAACCACCTTAGAAGCTATATAACGCTTGAGTAGATAACCTATACATTAGCATTTGAAGCTTCAATAAATGTGTACGCATGCATTTAGAGTAGGGAATCTGTCAAACCATACACTATGACTCATTGCCCCATACTCACAAAACTAGATGATTTTGTGTTGCAAGAGGTGAATTTTCAATCATTTGCATATGAAAGTCTACAACAAAGGCAATTAAGTTAAACTGGATATATATTTAATTCGCCACTGAACTAGTAGCTCAACCACATCCATATCCCACATTCCTGAAGTGATTTCGCGTTCGAGCCTCTCTTCTGTAACCACCAAAAGAACATGGATATGCATATATCCATAGCTGCAAAGGAGAAGGAAATTCTCTGCTGTAGTGCCTCCAGCTTTCAGTGGTAATGAATTCGTAGTCAAAATGTTGCCTTGAAGTGAGCTTGAGTGCTCGACATAAGCTTCACGGAGTTCAAAAGGTAGGCCATAGAAAAGAGAGGGAGAGGGAGAGGGAGAGGGAGAGGGAGAGAGGTGTAATACCTGCATACTTTCCAACAAAGGCCGACATGCTAAAGCTTTTTCAAGGATGGATATTGGATAAAGAATGACGAATAGAGAAAAATGCAAAAACAAGCTTTCACAAGCACCTCTCTACATAGATCATCTTCAATAGAATATACCAAAAGAAATCCACCCCACAAATCTCAACGCGTGTCAAAAGATTGGCCCAACACAGATTATCATCCTTGGATAAAGCAATGGGTGATCATTGTCTCTGCCAAGTGGCATTTCTTATTATTATATCTTAGCTTGTGCACCCTAAAGTATCATGTGGAAAAGCTCCTCCCTCATCTGCAGCTTGCTCCCTCCAAAATTTGAAGAGGTAGATGCTAACATCTTTGTCTCAACCAATAATTTTTAACCATTAATGTCAATGTCCCTTCTAATTCATTTGAACTTCATTTTTTGATAAATGCCCTACTATAGTAGAGGGGAAGAAACAAAAGGAAAAATGCAGCCTGGGAGAGAAAATCTGCAAACCACAATAACAACAAAGAATCGAGATAGGATATTCGAACCTAGCTGAACCAAAATAAAGGTTCACCATAAAATTTTATCACCATATATGAGATAAAATATCTGGGTTCACAGATACATATATTAATGGGGAGGCTGTCACCATCAAGTTCCGAGTAGGTGCCTGTAATCACCAATCACTTTCCTCTGAGCCATGCAAACCGAGTAATTTTTTGGTTGTGGATTTATTGCACTTTTTTTTTTCCTTGGAGAAACCCCCTGCACATAGACTAAGGTGGTGACAGAGAATCAAACACCTCCTCTGTGACTCAGTTTTGTTTTTTAAAAAATAAACATATAGAAATGGAAGGAAGAAACTATAGGTTTGATTTGAGTCAAAATTTGTTCAAAACTGAAAGCGCACAACTCAGCACATAAAGAGTCCGGCAGGTTCGGCTGCTCGCTCTCTGCAGATTAATCAGCGCAGCCCTTAATATCTCTATTGTGTATGGGCCACCACTAGTTCGTCGTCGTCGTCGTCTGTGCCAAAATATCTATCTCCAAACTCACCCATGCCAGGTATGACACGGAAATCTTCATTCAAGCCAGTTTCAATCTCAGACGTTACAATCTTTATTCTTGGGAATCTTTTGCAGACCACATGCACTCCCTGGGGTGCCTGGTGAAAATAAACATCATATTTGTAAGCAGAGAACTGGAAAGTCCAAAATTAATGTCTACTGATGAGTCACGAAAAGATGAAACCAAAAATTCGATCTCGCTTACAGATATGAGATTAAGAAAAATGATATTGGATTCTGGCACACCCTTGCTAATAAGTAAAGAAATGGCCTGCACAGCTGAATTGCCTGAACAAAAGGTAGAAAGTCATGTTAATACCAATAAGCAGTGCAAGTCATATATTCAGTCAGGTAATTTGCTATAATATTCAGATTCAAACTTGAATTGAATATAGAAGCTACTATCTTTTATGCTGTATGCCAGTAGAGAATGATGGGGGATAAGTAGTAGCCAAGTTCAAGGGAGTAAGTGCTTCTCCATCAAGTTACAATAAAAAAAAAAAACCGCAAGATTTTGTGAGTCCTTGAATGCAGTAAATTTTTTATTATTACTAATGTATTCCAAAACAAAAATCTATAGAGGAAACAATCCAACCTGTCCCTAGAATGGGATCCAATAGCAACACATGTCTATCCGAGATATCTTGTGGTAACTTTTCATAGATAAGCTGCCAAATCATTGAAGCGTTAAGAATAGTCAGAACTCAGAGATTGTATGACACACACAGATATCAACTCAAGACACGCTTGAAAACAAAGAGAAGAGCCTTCACAAACCTGCTGACCATTGTCACCTTCCCTATGAATAAGAATCTTCCCAATCTTGATGCCTTTACAACATGCTCGTAGAGCATTCTCCATACTCTCGCCACTGGTGTCAATATAAGAGAGATAAGTGGTTGTTTTTCATGCCACTGGGAAAGATGCAGGAGAAGTTCATAAAAAAGTAAAAAATAAGAAATGATTGTTATAGTGGCTACAGATTCCAATTCCGCTCCTAATTCTCTTCCTCTAACCAAGAAACTAGAACAATCAATCAATCATGATGCTACCATTCATGTGACCACCACATTGAGCTTTAGAAATTAACACAACCTAGCTTTTTTGTTGGTTTCATAGTACTCTTGCATAATATTATCAGGAGAGGAACTTCACTATAACTGCAGTTGGTATCAATCATACAGAAAGAAAGATCAATGTTATATAGCTGACTTATTGCCATTGCCCATGGTATTCGATCTCATGTGCAGCTTGCGATAGAAGATGCAGGGGAATAAAACATGCAAGTAAATCAAAATGTGACAATGGAACATATCAGTCCATTGCTTCAAGAATTGAGATCGTATGAGAACCTCCTAATAATGGAGACACCACATAACCTCTTACAAAAATCCACACCAGTGTAAACAGACCCTGCATCACACAGGAAAAAAATGTAGTGAAAACCATGATCCAAGCAGTTTAATTTACAAAATTAAAAAACAAGCTCAAACAAGAGAAATATGGACCCATCACTTAAAAGTATGAACTGAGTAGAATTAAGCCATATGCCTAATCTTGCAGCTATAAACGTACCATCACAAGTAAGATATGTTCTGTTACCAGGGTGCCAACATGCACATCATCCATGTTATAGCTATCTAGTAAAGAGAAAGTATAAACCTTTTTATTTGTAGAAAAAAACATCAAATATTTCTCCAAGATTTCATCTCTCATTGACAAAATAAATACCAGGTAAGAGTGAACTAGAAATCAAGAACTGGATAGCCTAAAGATTCTCAGAACATTGAGAAACATCAGCTTACCAGTGGGAGTGGTCACCTGCTTTTCTGTAAATGGTAGATGTCCCAGACCATGTTCAACAACCTGGTAAATGAAAGAGATTGGACAAGTGAACAAACTGAATAAAAGAAAAGGCCACTATATCCCACTCTCAAGAAAGAAACATACTAAACAAACTCATTAAGAAAACATAAACCCACCAAACGAATCAATCTGTCAGCATAAAAAACAAAGTCATGTTTTGTTGTCTGGGAATCACGTATTAGGGTATGCATACCACGTATCTGCGTGAGACAAGTAATGATTGTTGGATGAGAATAAGCAAAATACAGTACAGTACACAGAGCCAGAATAGCTGGTAATATGTTCTTCTTAATCAAGATTAATTAGATCTCCATTAGAATTCATATCCCTTTGTCAGGTTAGATTAGAGTGTAAGAAGCCCCACCTGAAAAGTTGATTGAATGACATATAAGTTGGGATATATTTTACACAAGTCATGCTGGCCAAGCTTAGTACAAATATGTTGCACAATCAAATCAATGGCTACATGATTATCTCCCCCGCGAGGAATGATGATGTCTGCATACTTCTTTGTTGGGAGTATGAAGTCATCAAAAGCAGGCTTCACAAATTTTGAGTACTGCATCAAAATAATTCTATTACTTACTACCACAAGAAGGTAATACACCATGATAGCAATATAGATGATATGAAACCTAGCCTCACTTGCATAAAAGGCTTTCTATTGGTTTACTTTAAGATTCTCTTCATCTCTAAATAAATATCATAATTCATCAAGTTAAAAATAAAAAGAAAACATAAGAAATCACGTGTTGTTGTTAGCCATACTGGATTTTTTCTTTAAAGATGGAGACAACAAAGGAACGGTGAGGTTACACATAAACTCATTTTTTTAACATAATAAAAGTATAAAGGAAGAATGACAGTGATTTTGGGATAGCATGGGTAGAAATTAAGAAAAACTCAATGGAAAAAAGAAAAGGGAGTAGTAGGAGTGCACTTCCTATGTCTCTTCTCCAAGCCTCACATGTTCTAAGTTGAATAAACTGGCTGGGGAACAGGCTGTAGATCTAAGAAGTTCTTCATTTTTTTCCTTTCTCTTTTCTCACCATATTTAACAACCAAAAAGAAGAAAAAATTTATATTTCCTGGATTTTAGTTTCAATAAAACTGTAAGAGAACAATGCAAGAAACGAAAGAACAATTCCACTTTTAGGCTCCCATTAGTTTAGTTCAAGATTCAAACCTACGAAATAAAAGGTCTCTAACCTGATCAAGTACTGTGCCAATATCTCTACCCTTCTCAACAGTATCACGCCTTATTCTCCTTGCCAGACGTACATCAGCATCTGCACTGAAAATTGAACAATGTCAAGCAATGGTGCTAGCAACATATAAGATGCGTTTGTGTTGTATATTCAATCATTTTATAAGGAACATCAGAACCTATTGGTTACAAAACAAAACAGAAAGACAAATGGCAAGAAACAACATAAAATTGTTACGGTTTGGAGAAAAACAGGTAGGTGTAAACATTTTCTTAAAGGAAAAAACCAATTGCTACTTGAGACAACCTGAGAAAGATAGGTTGCCATTAAAAAAACTCCAATAACAAGGCCAGTAAGGTAAGGATTATGACATTTCTCAGAAGGCTACAACTAAAATATAACATGCCCTATAGGTTATATGCATTTTATGAACCCACATCTTCACACAATGTCCCCGTATAGATTATACACAGTCATGCAAAAGTTAACCGATAGCTGGAAAACTAAATAACCTGTATCAACAAATAGCTTCATGTTCATCAACTCTCGAACGCGAGGATCATGGAAAATTAGAATGCCTTCCAAGATTATAACATCTGAAGGATTGACCTGTAAAATAGTTGTAGTAATAAGAGTTCAGAATGTGATGCACATGGAAGAATCAGACATGGGATTTACATTCTATCAGTCCAACTACAAGATCAGAGATGAGTTCAAATAACAATGTTGTGCAAAGACATCATGGAAGAAGTATTCAAATGAACTATGTAGAGAAATTTCAGAATTGCAAAACACTGGTAAGTGTAATATAGCTTGTACAGCTGAAATATAAAAGGAGACATTTGTCCACCAATGATTAATATGAAGGTGCCCATCATACTTGCACATGTACACCCAGGTCACTGACAAAGACTACAATCAATACGGTGGAAAAGAGAAACTGCTAACTACTGAAGTTTCAAGTCATTTCTTTTTTCTTTTTTTTGTTATATTAATAGTTCCCTAAATTCAAAAAAGAACTCAATTAAGAGAAAGAAAAGGAAGGAATCCAATTATGCAATGTAGTATAGTACAATCATAATAGAAGTATTGTTCCCTTTAGTTTTTTTACCTTTTTGTAGATCTAACATGTAGATTTTTTTGTGCCCGTAACATTCCATGTTGGACAATATAAGCAACAGAACACAAAATCAAACACAAGGCAAAACCCAAAATCTAGCTATAAGCAATTTCATGGTTCACCAGCAATCTCCTTCAACATTTAGAATTTTACAAAGAAAATGGCAAGTGAACATAAAGCCAAACAATACATTTTCCACTATCCAATTAAGGTCCCATCAAGCAATGTCCAAGACTCTCAGAAGGGATGATTTGGGATAGTCCTACCTTCAACATATTTGCATGAAATGGCTGCTCTCACAACTCCTTTGGCAACCTTATGGTTACAATCTAACGACTTTACCCTCACTAAATAATGCCCCCCACAAAATATATATATCCATATAGAAAACAAAGCTTTCCAGTAAATACTACATAAAAATCTTACAAAAATTCTGAAGAACACTTGTTATGATAGTACAGAACCGAAGTGTCTCTGTAGCCAGGATCAAATTGCAAGATATCCCCAGTGGGATTTGGCATAATTCAAGGAGAGTTATCTTTTACAAGACAAGGGGACAATAGGAAAAACTGTACCCTTCTTGCTGGAAAAACATTGTTTTTGTAACTCTTGAAGTCATATTTTGGAATATCTACTGCTTGCCCATGCCTCAACTTCTCCATAGCACATAATAGTTGCTCAGTGTCAAATGCATCTGACAATAAGGGAAATATTATGCTAAAAAACAGGGTGAAATAGCATCCACCACACAAAAAAATTTCTCCCCGCCATTTCAATAAACTTGGCAAGAATTATGTCCTTAAATGACTCCACTAGAGATGTACATTACAGAATGTTCCTGTTTGGAAAATGAAATGAGAAAGAAGGAAGCTCAGAGCATGACAAAATAGCAAAGCATTTTCTGGCTTTAGTGGGTATAGGTTTTTTCTCACCAAGAATCAAGTAGAAGAGCAGGCCTATATTGGATAATGACAGTGTAAGAGGAAATACACACCAATCATTGTATCCAAGATCCCTCAAATAGCAAAATGTATCTTAGAGAAGTCTACTCACCAGGATGGTCAAAGTTATACTCATGAACTCTTGTAAGTTCCTCTTCAGTCAGATCATGATAAAAAGAATCCTGCCATGTCATCCATGAACAAGATTTATTTTTATATTCAATCAATCCTGATAGTAGCATCAAACCTTTATGACCAAGAACTCAAATTTTGATATTGTGTTTCCTTAGCAACTTCCAAGACTAATTTGGAATCGGGAAGTCATTACCTGGTTAACAAGCACCACACGCTGATCATGAAGCTGTTGAATAATCATATCACAAACTGTAGTCTTCCCAGAAGCCGCTCCACCAGCAACTCCTGTACCACAATTAGTAAAAATGGCACATTTCATAAAAAATATATCAAAAAAGTGAAAAGGGAATACATGGTCCCATGAAAAAATTAGAGGAAACCAATGCATCAGCAGCAATTATAGATGTAGAAATATTTCAGTTTTTCTTCAACGTCAGATCCCTCCTGCCCACCCAATCCTGCTGTTTTAATTTGCTTCACCAAATCTACATCGAAACCAATGTCACCCATTTCTTGATTGACTAGGAGATGTTTAAGAGCAAAATTCAGTACGAGATTACTCTACATCCCTGTTATCCAACTCCCTGTTAGATGATTCCAATTGCATTACCCACAAGATTCATTTTTTCACACTTCAAATGTCTATGCTCTGCACACCAAACTCATGTATCCTCTGTTGTTCTCATTTTCTGGTTAGAGCAGGCAAATATATGCTGTTCAAAAACATTCAACTGATAGGTAAGAGTAGACCAGTTAGAAGTTTCTAATAGAAGAAGGTAGATAACAAGAACAATTTGCATGCACCCAGGCATAAAACATGTCTTTTGAGCTGATAATAAATAAATGCAATAATTCATGAGCTTTCTCTAATCTGTTCTCTTCTCACTATCTCCATGGACATGCCGAAACTATCTCCATGGACATGCCGAAACGTGGAAGAGTGAGAAATTCAAAAATTCATTTTGATGAAAGGACTTTTCTTGATCATTGCAAACGCCGATCATACATCCTGAATTTCAGCGACCATTGCTAGTCTGTCAGCACATTACCAATGATTGATCTCACAAAACAAGTAGAGAACCACACAACACCTCTCGGTATAAACCAATCAAAGAATTCACTGAAAACCTATATCAAAACAATACAAGTAAAATCGACAAAGTGAACACTCACTAACTCACCAATGACAAAGGGTTGCTTATGCATCTCTTCAGCTGCCAGCGTCGTCGGTTGCCCCACCTGTGTATTTCTCAACTCCAAACCATTCATATGAAACCCAGAAAAATGAACTCCTGATGATGCCTCTATCATATCCTCAACTGATTTAGCACCCATGAAGAAAACCTACAAAAAAAAAAGAGCCCTTTATCCTAAACCACATTTCCCACTTTATGCACCCACCCCCGCCCCTCTAAAACTCCCACTTTTTACAAAAAGATTAAATCTTTCATGTCCAATAATCAAAGGGCAACCAAATCAATCATTGCATTCTCTAATTCAATAACAATCACTAAGTTGCATAGCCATAGCACTAAAAAAGCAGAAAAATCAATTAATGAAAACATCCCAACAAAAGTATCAGCGTCACAGGAACTTCCATTTCCTTGCATATCACAAAAACATCAAGATGACACGAAAGGGTCACTCTTTTCACCATTTCTAACCCACCCAAAAACAACAATCAGCCAATGAACACACAAAGAAATCAAAAATAAAAACTTCAATTAATTACAAAAACCGGAGATTCTAGATTTGATCAATCAAACAAGAAATAACATATCAAAAACCAAAAAAAATGCAGATTGTACCTGGTGTACAGCTCCAAAATTCAGAGATCAATGAGAGAGAGATTTATGAGTGTAAAAATTTTTGCTTTTCAATTAATTATTTATTTGTGAATAATAACAGATTGCCGTTTGAAGAAAGTATTATTAGGGAGGCTGGCTGTGATTTATTGTTTCCTGTTTAAGCAGAGAGAGATCAGGGACGGAATGATTGCTTAGGCGCGCGCGCGTGTGTTAGACATTACTGAATTTGGAGTCTTTATAGAGTCTGATTTTGTAACAAAGTCTTTGATTACAGAAATAATTCCCAACTCCTAAAATATTTGTAATTATTGCAATATCTATTTCATTGATAATGTTATTATCTTGAGTTTTAATGTATAGAAAATATATAAATAAAAATGTTAAAAATACTATTGAAAATATAAATCTCTAAAGTTTAGAGTAAAATGTCATATTATAGAATGTCGTGGATTTAGCATTTATTTGTTTGATATATTATAAGTCTCTTGATTATAGAGTAGAGATTCAAATTTATTTATTTGTTTTTTTTTTTAAAAGAATATTATGAATATTAAGTGAAATAGTATTAACCCTAGTGCTACTCTATCCAGCGTTTCACACAGAAAGGGAAAGAAAGTCGTTGAAGTAGAGAGCACTGCTCCTCCACCCCGCACCACCGCCATCAGTCGTACAGATTCCAGATCTTGAAAAGTAGAAGTGATTGGATCGAGGAGGAGAAGGATCCACCTAAGCATCGAATCAGCTGTGGGGTCCATTGTTTTTTTAAATTATGATGGGGAGATTTCTTTTTCTTTTTAAAATAGTATAGTAAAAAATTAGAGAAATAATATAGTTTAAAATTTATTTAAAAAATAACATAATTTAACAAATTGTAAATAATATCTATGACTTGAGAATAGCAAATATTATATATAATTTTATTAAAAGAAATTAATTACTTACAAATTTAAAATAAATCAAACTTTCTATCATTATTATTTTCAATAAAAAAATATAATTTTGATGATCACACCATATCTAAAATATAATTCATGTTTTTCTATCATTATTATTTATTAAAATAAAGAGGTTTTTTTTTTATAAGACTACATAAAGCTTTGATTAATTTAGATTCGAGTTGGGTATGATATGAAACTAGTTAACATACATAGTTGTATTCAAAACAAGAACATTGATTATTTAACATGAAACTAGTTATAATTATATTTAAGGACTAGATAAATAAAATTAAATCTAGAAGAAAAAAAAAGGTTCGTAAAAAAACCTAGAAGCATTTGATATGATATGAAGGTTGTAGTTGTTGTTTTTATTAGTTTTTTAGTTAATTTTAAATTTTAATTATTTTTTTATTTAAATTAAAACTTTAAATTTAATTAGTATTTTATTATTAGAAATCTTAATGCTAGAAGAATTTTCTTAATTATGTAAGTTTTAATTAAAAATTATTTTTTATAAAAGATTTTAGATATAAAATTAATATTATGAAAACATTAGACGTGTTATAAATATATATAAAAAAATTATTTATTTCCCTGCAGTGTCTTTTACCCACGCTATGTACTATATGCTAGTATTACATATATGAATATTTAAAATAATATCTTAGATTCATCTATTTAATCAGTGCCTAGTTTTATAATGATTTGTTAGAAACTAATTGTGCAGCATGAAAAAAATCACCTTTTAAAATAAAATATGAGAATATTCTTGTTTAGGGTTTATGATTTTTCCTTTAATAAGTATATTTTTTGAGGATCATCTTGTACTCTTATCTTTATAGAGATATAATAGTGTTTTAACTGCTAAATTAATATTTTATTGATACCCAGTTAATTTTCTAGGATAGAAAACATAGGGATATATAAAAAAATATATCTATCATTTAAACAGTTTTTATTACCCATGAATTCTAAGAATCAAGCAATATCTTGTTCTCATTTGGCTCACATTTATCCTTGTATAATTAATTCGTAAACACAGTTAGTGTAATTAATTCGTAAAAACAGTTAATTATGATCATGCTTTGAAAACCTTATGCGTTTTACTTGAAAATAAAATAAATTTTCATAACAATATCAGTTAATTTATTTTTAGTTGCAAAATGAAAGATTCAAAATAGATTAATTACTAGAATAAACACCATCTACTTCACTTAGAATGGATATTTTTATTTTTGATTTTTTTTATTTAAAAGGTTATTTTGACAATAAAATCTTAGTAAATAAAAATTAAAGATTCTAAGTGTTTTTCATAGTTATGACACTGTTGATTTTTCCACTGCACAATGCATCACAATGATACCAAACCTATGCGTAACGTTTTATTAAATGAAATTCATCACGAATTCAATATCCATTCAAATAAAAGAAATTCAAGTTTTATAAAAGCAAAAAATTATTGCTTATACCTGCATTTCACCTCTGTGTACAGATGAATAATTCACTCTGCAGAACTATGCAAAGTGAATTAAAAACTTACTTTGCAAAGTTCTGTTTATTCATTGTTAATAGTTAGACTGAGTCCAATCTGAACTTAAATATATTGAACTGGATCCAATAATCTAGTAAAAAAAATTATTTTTTTAATTTTTAATTGTGTTTTATTTGAAAAACTAGTATTTCCAACATGTTTGGTAATATTTATTGCGTATTTAGTATTGTGATATAAAGTATTTTTTAAAGTATTTGTCACTTGAAAATATATTAAAATATTTTTTGATTATTTTTATTTTTGTTATCAATACATCAAAATAATTGAGTAACACTGAAAAAAGCAATAATTTAATATTTTTTCAATGGAAACATAATTTTAAAAAATATCAAAAAATAAAAGCTACCAAAACTCAAAAAATGATCTTAAGAACTAATATCAGAGCCCTAATCATGCATAACTTTACAGTTATTTCCAGAAGCTACAATTCATTGCTTCTTAATTAACTATAATCAAAAGTCACAACTACAATTTATAAAAGTTATAGCTACGGTTAATTAAAAATCATAATTCTTCCAAAACAGACTCTAAATTTTTCCAAGCTTCTACCTGATTTTTTTTAAAAAAAAAAACATGAGAAATTGAGAACAAAAATTTGTCTAAAAAAGGTGACAATTTTCAAATCAAACTGCTAGAAAAGAACAATTTCCAAGCAATTGCTAATTATGTCGATTGTCTTGTTATTCCAATTTTGGGCAATAGGGAAATCCCACGTGCATCTTCCAATTAAAAACAAAACATGTGACAATTTTGATCAAATCAAACTATAAGAGAGACACACACCAGAAATCTGACCTCCACAATTTCCAAGCAATTGCTAAAGTCGATTGTCTTGTTATTCCAAACAAACAAGAGCAAACTGCCACCAAAACATTTTCTCTGAAAATACTAAGCACCATGTAATTAACAAAAAAAAAAAAAAAAGAAGAGAAAAAATCAGAAAAAGGGGATAGCTCACCGTCCATGATGTGCATGGGCCGGGGTAATAGCCACTCCAACAAAGTAGTGTTGGGTGTTGGGTCATGCATGTGAAATTATGTGATTAGTTCCAATTAGCTAAGCCACGATTCTGTCTGTCCCCCTTCGGGCACCAACATGCTGCACTACCATATCAACATGGTAGTTGTCGGACTTGATATGGCATAATGCAAAGTAGGTTACGTGATGCTTACGGTAGTTGTCGGACTTGATATGGCATAATTCTATGTATTGATTGATTGTGTTGATCAGGATCATGTAACTAATCATGCCTGTAAAATGAATTATCAAATATATCCTTCTTTAGTTTTTTATTTTCTAGGAAATCTTCAAGAAAAATAAACGATTTTCAGCAAGTAGACGCATTTTTTCTACCATGTTTCGAGTGGCTAGCCAAAGACCAGAGGCACTGTGGATGTTAAACAGCATGGCATCTGCTTTGTTTTACCTCATTATTCATCTGATAGAGAGAAAAATAGTGCTCTGTAGCTTGGTAGGACCTCCAAAGCAAAAAAGTTCAAGGAGATGGAGGGACGAAAGGGAAGAGGTGACCCCATGCCTGAAAGGTGGGTAGTTGTGGTGTCTAGTTCTGTCTTCCTTTATGTCCAAATTAAGCTCCTTCATTTGATTTTTGCCTATCGAGAATTCACATTGTTTTGAAGATTTTTCTTTCTGGTATGATTGAAGATTTTGTTGTTTAAACTTATCAATCATTTGGTTCTGTATTTAATTTGCGCTGATTATGATTTAGGTAATGAATGGTAAAAAGTAAATTATTTTTTTGAGTTGTTGATGTTAAATTCAAGCAACATCAAAATAAAAATTCGTTAAAAGTTCTAGATGGCCAAATAACAAATTTAAAATGGATTCTTGATGTTGGCTAAGAGTGATTATTGCGTATAACTTGAATTTTCCAAGATAAATTTATACGTGATAATGCTGCATTTCAAAATGTGTTTGATTTAAAAAAATAATATAATTTTTAATGTTTTTTCAAACTAAAGGAAGCTTGAACTGCATAGACAAACAAACATAGTTTAAATTTTGCAAATTTATTTATATTAGTTGTGCAATCTAAACATATTTTACAGCAAAAATGGCAATAGAAAAGGAGTTGAAAGCTGAAGGCTAAGGAAGCAGAGAATGTTTTCTTTACAATATAAGCAAGCATTGCATTTTCCCAATGGAAAAATCTTGATGTTAGCTAATCTCATCATGATGACGATGGGCACCCCTGCTTGAGCAGCTAGCAACCCATTTTGAAGGAGGTGAGAACTTGAAGAAGGTAGGGCAACAGAGAGTGTTTTCTGTTCCTGAAAAGGCCTTGTGTTGCCCTATCAAAGACTTTGATGGTAGACAAAAGGGATATTATTATATGATATTTCTGGCCAAATCTTGCCAGTGTTCTTTATCTGGGCTATTTGGCCCTCATTCTAGAGAACAGAACAGAACTCGAATGAAATATCTATTTTTGGGCTTATCAACTTTTATTTTTGTGGACCAGTCCGTTGATGATTGTGGAAGGAATCAATCATGGCTAGATTACAGGACAAGAGAGTAACATAACGAATATTTCCTTGATCACCTAGGTATATATATATATATATATATATATATATATATTAGGTTATAAAGCCAGCCATTGACAACATTAAAAGGTAAAGCATGCGTTTATGATGAAGAGACCAAATTAAGTAAAGCCATCATGTTTCTCTTACACAATCCTGATCTTTCTTTCATGGAAGAAAACCATTGTGTCAAGCATTATTTCACAACTTGTGTTCATCAATCTCTTTTCCATGTTGAAAACAAAAAAAATCCAAAATGTTAAAATTACAGATTTTCACGTTGGTTTTTAGCGAGAAATAATTGCAATTCATCTTTTTTTTTTTAAAAAAAAAAAACATAAAAGGGTAGTTGTAATAATTAATTAATGAGGTTTATTTGTTTCTTTAACTTGATAGATTTGAATCTTGAGAAGGATTTCTCATGAACACATCGTATCAATATATATATATATATATATATAGAAATATGTTATGAATATCATCATGAAAAACATTGACGTTCAACTTCATCCAAAAATATCATCGATAAATGGAAAATCCATAAATAAATAACCTTTAATTAACAAGTCCCATGAAAAGAAATTCCCAACAACTTGTTCTTTCTTTTTTTTTTGGTTTCAATGCCTCAGAAGAAAAGGAAATATCACTATTACTGGCTTTTGACTATATATGCACTGCACGCTCTTTTTTACTGTAAAAATCTTGACTCGCATCGATCACACTCATCACCATTGCTTACTTATAAAAGAGATCTTCTCCTTGACATACCTTTAACTAGCTAGGTCAAGTCCTCACAAAAGCAGTAAAGCAATTCAATTAGCTAGCTAGGGCCATATGGCTTAGAGATAAAGGAAGGGGAAACTTCTCCAAGTGGTTCATTAATACAAACAATATATATATATATATATATATATATATATATATATATATATATATATATATATATATATTACCTTTCTTTTACTATAAATGATTTGTTTGGTACTGTGATCAAAATATTTTTAACTTAAAAATATATTAAAATAGTTTTTTTTTTAATTTCTGACATCAATATATCTAAATTATTGAAAAATACTAAAAAAAGTATTAAATTAATATTTTTTCAAGGTAAATATACTTTTAAAAAACTCCCAAAAAATAAAAACTACTAGACTCCGTTTTCATAAAAGAAAAGAAAAAAAAGGAAAGGATTTGTAATATTATATGTGTGAGAATGTCTTGTGTTACATAAAATATTGTTCTTTCAAACTTTTGAATGGATCATATAAATTCACAATATCTAGATGGAGCTGTTGTAAATTATCTAAAGAATGAAATCATTTGTTCAATCTACTTTTCTGATCTCACCCAGAATTTGTGGTTGAAACTGATGCTAGACACCAGACTTGATGGGAATAATTAATATATTTAGCAAAGCAAACACACATACTATATACTTTTATGATAACATTTAGATTAGTCACTCAAATCAAGGGAGGTTGATAATGCTACATTACTATTCCCAAACCATATTCTTTTTTCTTTTTTAAAAGTAAAAGAGCATATATATATATTTATTGACTTAGTAATTATAGTCAACTATAGTTATTAATCCAGGTATAACCTGGCAATTAATCAGAGGCTTAATTAATTTGATTAAGGTTTCCTTTTAAACTATTTTAAGATTTAGTAAGAAAAAATTTAAAAGATTTTTTTTAATTTTATCTCAATATTTTTTGGAATTAATTCCAATTAATCCAATAATCCATTAATTAACCAAACAACTCGGTAACCTAGGACTTAAACAACTGTGATCCCAACACAAGTGGTGGTAAGAGCTTGGAACCAAGAGGTTTGCTCTCTCTGTGGTCTCAGGTTCGAGCCCTGTGGTTGCTTATATGATGGCCACTGGAGGTTTACATGGTCGTTAACTTTAGGGCCCGTGGGATTAGTCGAGGTGCGTGCAAGTTGGCCCGAACACCCACGTTAAACTAAAAAAAAAAAAAAAAAAAAGTAATTTAGATCCCATCAATAGACAACCTTATCATCACCAACTCCAAGAATCAATGAGAACATCAAATGGTCTGGATCCACCACCCACTATCTCCTGTACAAACACATCGCAAATACTGCTAGAGGAAAAAAAGGAGTTGCATGGCATGGAATGTACATATATCATGAAGGAAAAGACAATTACATCAAAGAAAGTCGTAACAAAATCATGGTCCAAAGTTTTGTAAAGCAATCCATGCCATCATTTTGGCCAGATCTTGCCGTCCAGTCCAACTATCCAAGGGCCCCAGAAGAGACCACACTTGTCATCATCTAATTTTGGTCTCACTGCATGCCACTTGGAAGGACATTTTCAACTCAAAACACTACTGTGTTTTTCCAAGTAAATGTTCACACTCACAGAGTTGATAAAATGGTAGTGATCAACACCATCAGTGAAACTGGGAGTTGGGAAAAGCAATTGCCCTTATTTCTTAAGGTACATGAAGGCAAAGGGTAAAAAAAGAGGGAGACTAGAGAGTACTAACGTTTCAATTTTGACGAGGTCTATTCCTATTTTCTCCTCTTGAGCTCACACAACATCTCTTTCTCTAGTGTCTCTCTCACAAACAAGTGGAGAGGAGGAAGCATTTAATGCCAATCTTATGTTATTTCTGAATTCTCTCTCATATATTCACTACACATGAGAACCTTGTTTCCCTCACCTTCCAATATATCTGGATAACTACATTGGATGTGCTGCTCCACATTTATATAGCTCAAACTCTTATGCAACCTGTTGAATTTTCTGAATTTGAAGAAGGCCATTTAAAGGTCTGTGCCTTATAGAAACTGAACTTTATCGCTTCTTCCTCGCAAAAGCTTGCTGCTTCTTTTCTAGGGTGGTGGTGATGATCAAGTGTAGTTCTTGCAAGACTTCTTGTTTGTAGCTCCTCTCATTTCCATTTCTTTCTATGTAGCTTCTTGTGCCAATTCTCTCTCTCTCTCTATTAATCTTCTCTGTATCATTTCCAATTCTATTGGATTTTCTTTCTTTTTGAGCATTATATTTCTTACCAACATTTGTTTGTGTTATATGTTCATGTTTTTGGTTTCTTAAAGAGCATTACATTAACTTCTTACCAAACCTACTGCTCTAATAAAGTTGGATTATATTACTACTTTCTAGGTTTGAATCTCTAACCAACTTGTTTCAAATGTTCTGATCAGGTTTCTGTGCAATTTTATGTCTGTTTCCGCAGTGATAAGCAGGGTAGCATTTCCAGGTGAGAGTACTGATTAGGCATAAAGATGCCACACGAAACCAACCATGGCTCCCTTTTCACCTCTCCTTGCAAGAACTTGAGAGGGTTAAGAGGTTTGATTCCCAGCAATGAGGCTTGTTACACTGATGAGATTATCAATGACCGCGAATTAGCTCAAAGAAAAGCTGAAGAAGCAGGTAAGAAATGCTAATCTTCCATGTTGTAACATTAAAAATTCACACAGATTCTTCCTCCAATGTTGTCTCTTTTGCGTTTGATGGTTCCTACACTTTTTTGTCAAAAACTTTGTTAAATTTTTGTCCAATGCAATAAATTCTGAGTGGTAAAGTAATTATTTGCCTTTGCTTGAAAAAAGTTTGAATAAAAGATTGTGCAGCATATCATGATGAAAGGAAGAATGTGGGTGATCCCATAGAGTTGAAAATAAACTGGTATTCATCACTTTGTGTTGAAGTGGGTCCAAATTAGCCCTACCTGTGTTTTTGGTAGCCGAAAGAAGCTTTCATTATGGAAACAGACCTACCCTCATTGTCACCCTTTTTCTGGTGTAAGCAATGGAACATTGCAATTAATCATAGCAGGGCCTAAACCATGGATCATGTCTTCTTTCATTGATGTTCTGTCACGATCTGAAACATTTCTTGTCTCGAAAACAAATGCGTAATTTGAAGCTGATGAACATTTAGCCCAGTGTTAGTCTCCTCTAGTGAGTAGGAAGAGACTATCCTTAGGACTGGATTTCAGAAGGTTTGCTTTTTGAAATGCTAATGATGATGAATTATGACATATTCGCGGATGCTGACGAAAACCCTGTCCCTAGCAAATTCTTTTGCTTAGGAGTTAGGACCATAAATAAAAAGGCAAGGTTTGTAGTGGTAAAAGAAAAAACCACCAAGATTTAATGTATAAATTGTGTACTTTCAAAACATAGAAGAAAACAACACAAGAAAATAATAATCACAAAGAAAAAGATAAAGTTGGTTGAATTCCTATTTTATTACTATTTTTTTTAATATATTTTGTCTTTTAAAGAGATTTATGATTTTTTAAATGAGTCAGAAACAGACCTATACTATAGTAGGAAAATCAAAATCCTAAGATAAATAGAAAAGTCAACATAAAATCTGAAATTAAGCTAAAAAAAAAAAAAAAAGAAGGAAAATAATGAAAGTGGCTCAAATAACATCTTCCCAAGTCTAATTGGAGGAAAAAAAGAGCTCAAATGGTTTTAGCCAGCCAACCTCCCTATACAACATGACATATAATTAAAATCATTTTTTATGTTCTATTAAGAATGAGAATTCAAAAGAAACAAAAAAATAAAAAGAAAATTATTGGCAGATTTTCTACATTATTTCCCATTTGTGGATTAATGGATTTGAATTCGGTACGAGTTAGTTTAGAAATCTAAGTGCAAAAATGGGCTTGGGAATTTTACTGGAATATCTATTGTTCATGGGTCTCAGCTTCAAGGAGGTACCAAGCAGCAGATTGGCTGAGGCAGATGGACAAGGGGGCATCAAGAACCCTGCCCAAAGAACCCTCAGAGGAAGAGTTTTGCCTTGCTCTAAGAAATGGCCTCATTCTCTGCAATGTCCTCAATAAAGTCAACCCTGGTGCTGTTCTCAAGGTACTTGCTTCTTCAAACCCCTCATTTTGTGTCAGTAATTGCCAAGTGCAGAAACTTTTTTACTTGATAGAAGCTTGCAGTGTCAGCATTAGGTTATTAGCATTCGTGAATGAAACTGATGTTCTATTTCTACTATGACAAAAAGGTAAATGCTGGCTTCTGGGTGCATAATTCTAGTCAGGACCTGACAGTTTCTATAACTTAGATATGAGTTAACAATATTCTGTTGGCATAATTGTAACAAGGATCTTTATTGTTCATTCTAATAATAATGGGAGCTTTGATTCATCTCTGAAATTGAAATAGGTGGTTCCGAATCTCACAGTGCAGTCTACGGAAGGAGCAGCACAGTCTGCGATTCAGTACTTTGAGAACATGAGGAATTTTTTGATGGCTGTTAAAGATATGAAGCTTTTGACTTTTGAAGCATCTGACTTGGAGAAGGTCTGAAATCTTCCCTAAATATACAATGTAGAAAGGTTTATGTGCACTGGAATTTGCTAATCAAGTTCTAGTTTTCCACATCTCTTCTAGTCCAAGTGTAATTCAGAGTTCAGACAATAACGGTGTAATTCTATCTTCTTACATCTGTTGTGCTTTATTTGCTGTCCTCTGCCTTTGATAGTCAAGCATTTTTGTGTTTGAAATTTTGGATACAGGGAGGCTCGTCGAGTAAGGTTGTAGATTGCATTCTCTGTTTGAAAGGATATTATGAATGGAAGCAGGCTGGTGGAATTGGTGTATGGAGATATGGAGGGCTTATTAAGATCGAATCATTCCAGAAGGGATCGCCATCTTCTCTGGTCGGCAGCGAAAGTGCTGATGAGTCTGTTGATGAATCTGAATCATCACAATATGAACAAGTATTGGAGTTTCTTCATCTTTCCAGTGAGGTCTCAATTGAAGAAACCAAAACTGCCAATGCTCTGGCCTTTCTTTTCGATCATTTTGGACTCCGACTTCTACAAGCTTACCTTCAGGAGATCAATGGGATTGAAGAGCTGCCTTTGAATGGAATGGTAGGTAAGACCCTTTCGAGTTTGTGTTAAATATGTCTACAATTGTACTAAGCAGACCTGAGTACAAGTTACCTAATATATATGGGAATGAAATCCAGCAATGGGAATCGAAAACTAGACAGTGTGTTGCCACTCAATACTATCACTGAAAGGAATTTGATATATGATTATATGGGTGAAAAATCTCAGGTAATAGATACTTTGCTCAGAAAGGCAGTTAAAGATTTCTCAGCATTGCTTGTTTCTCAGGGCACACAGGTAATAAGAATTTGGAGTCTCACTGAGTATTCTTTCCCAGTTCCATCTAAAAGTGATCTCCTAAGATCAATATATTACTAATCCAGTGCTCCTGCAAAGTAATTTAGTCTCCTTTTACCACTACTTGCAGCTTGGACAATTTCTGAAGAAAATATTGAAGGGTGATATCGGTTCCCTATCAAAAAATGAATTCATAGAAGCCATTTCCCAATATCTTAGACAAAGAGCTAGTTTGGCTTCAAGTGATTTCTCCAAGTTTTGCATCTGTGGTGGCAAAAGAGAAACTATTCAGCATACTGTTAGTAACTCTTCCGGTCACACGGAAGTAATTGATCTTCATCAGAAACAGCTTGAGGTTTGAATGTCAGCCCATCAGAAGTTTACTCCCTTGGTCTTTTTATCGACAACAATCTACTTATATTACATAATATGTTTTTGTTTATATTGACATGATTGTCAATTTCAGGATCTAAGATTTTATTACAAAGAAATGAGGCGACAAGTGAAACAAATTCAAGCAGATTGGGAAGAAGAAGTCAGCAGGCTTGGTCAGAATACTAAAATTTCTAATAATATTCAGTGAATTTTCCTTGTCTATTTAGAATGGTTTGTTAGGCCTTTAAACATTTTGACTTTGTGTCTCAGAACAACATATCAGGGATCTTGAAGTAGCATCTTCTTCTTGTCACCAAGTTTTAGAGGAAAATCGCCAGCTTTACAATCAAGTACAAGACCTTAAAGGTGAACACTTCTTGTGATTTGTTCTAAGTAACTTAAAACTTTATGCACTTTATGACATCTGTTTTTTGAGCAGGAACAATCAGGGTCTATTGTAGAGTCAGACCCTTCTTGCGGGGGCAATCGAATGTGCAATCTACTGTGGACTACATTGGAGAAAATGGAAATATCATGATTGTTAATCCTCTTAAGAACGGGAAAGAAGCAAGAAAGGTGTTTTCCTTCAACAAAGTATTTGGAACGAATGTTACTCAAGGTACGATCTCTTTCTTGTAGCTGAATTGTGAGATGGTGGTCGGTCTCACAAGGTTCTGTAACTCTTCACGGCGCAAACATTTGCGAATGGGCCTTTAAGAAGAATACAGGCAACATGCTTACTTGTTTTCCCACAAGTTTTCTTAAATATTAATGATTTTCATTTTCGTTTGCAGACCAAATATATGCGGACACTCAACCATTGGTCCGGTCAGTTCTAGATGGCTATAATGTTTGCATCTTTGCATATGGACAAACCGGATCAGGGAAGACATATACAATGGTATGCCATTGATGTTTAGTTCTGAGCTAACAATATTTTCAGCAATATCAATTATGCAATTCAATGTTTTTGTTTGAATTTGACAGAGTGGTCCTGATTTGACTTCTGAACAAACATGGGGTGTGAACTATCGAGCTCTGCGCGACTTATTTCAGATTTCAACGACAAGGGGAGATGTCATTAGGTATGAAGTTGGAGTTCAAATGGTAGAAATATATAATGAACAAGTGAGAGACCTATTAGTCAGTGATGGCTCCAACAGAAGATATCCTTCAAAACTGACTTTTACAGCAGGATTATTGTTTATTAAAGTTTCATAAACTATCAGCTAAATTTCTTCATTGAAGAGTTGATTTTACCTCAACCATTCAAACATTAGACATCCGTAACAATTCCCAGTTGAATGGGCTTAATGTACCTGACGCAAGCTGGATTCCAGTTTCAAGTACACAAGATGTTCTTGATCTAATGAAAATTGGTCAAAGAAATCGTGCTGTCGGTGCAACTGCTTTAAACGAGCGAAGCAGTCGATCTCATAGGTAGGAACACATATTTCTAGCAGAATTTAAAATTCACTCTTCAAGTATTCATTGTAATGGTTCTTTTTTGCTGCAGTGTTTTGACAGTTCATGTCTATGGAAAAGAATTAGTTTCTGGATCAATTCTTAAAGGCTGCTTACACATGGTGGATTTAGCTGGAAGTGAAAGAGTGGATAAATCAGAAGCTGTTGGCGAGAGATTGAAAGAAGCTCAACATATTAATCGATCTCTCTCCGCTTTGGGAGATGTCATCTCTGCTCTTGCACAGAAGAGTCCACATGTTCCCTATAGAAACAGCAAGCTTACACAAGTTCTGCAGGATTCTTTAGGTGCTCATATGATCATAAGAAGCAAACTTTTCCTTTCAAATATTTTTCCTACTAATATCTTCTTATTGTTTCTTTCTATATTTAGGTGGGCATGCTAAAACACTAATGTTTGTACATATTAATCCTGAACTTAATTCTATTGGGGAGACAATTAGCACACTGAAGTTTGCTGAGAGAGTTGCATCTGTTGAACTTGGGGCAGCTAGATCGAACAAAGAAACTGGCGAAATCCGAGAGCTGAAAGAAGAGGTTTAGTTTTCTTCTCTCATTTGTACATTCTTTTCTCGACTTATTTTAATTTTGGTGGAAATTCATTGTGATCATTTCTCCTTGTCTAGATATCAAACCTCAAAGAGGCATTGGAGAGGAAGGAAGCTGAAATCGAGCAAATCAAAGGTGGCAGTACTAGAAGCACAGCAGAATCTCAAAGAACAAGAGCGGTTTCTCCTTTCTATGTGCCAAGATATGGTACAAGTGCCAACTCAAAACCCGAGACATCTCATAGGTCAATTGATGACTCTAGAAGCTCAGAGGTAAGACAAAACAAGAGACTATTTCATTTGCTGCAATCTTTGAGTTGTTTCTATTCTTAAGGAATATCCTGAAGGGTTGATTTTGATTTTCAGGCTAGAAGTTGTTCTTCGGGTAAGCAAAGGAGATCAAGTTTTCCTTCTTCACTCACAGACAAGGAAACATTACCAAGGATTCCTTTCCTAGGCGAAGAGAGGTTAGCAAGCTCCGCAAAACCAAGATCACCATCCCCTCCTGTTAGGAGATCAACCTCAACAGATAGAGGAGCCCTCAGTAGAAGCAGGGTCAAGGAGAGAGTTGAGAATCAACCAGTTGCAAGAGTACCCTTTCCAGCTATAGTGCCTGTCAACAAATCCATAGCTGCAATTCCAGTGATCCCATCAGCAGATAACAGCTCAAAAGGTCCATATATAGGCTCACAAGAAGCGCTGAAGCAGGATAACATCTCCAAAGCATTCTATAACCTCCAAAAGGTCAGCACCAGGAAATATTACCCGGAACACGAAGAGGAGCAGTGTAGGCAAGCTCTTAATATAAGACAAGGAGGCATTAAAAAAAGCAAAAATGAAAGCAAAGTTAAGGCGAAGCATCAAATGCCAGCAAAGTTCCACGAGGTTGATGTTGGGACACCAATGCTCTCTGACATAGATGCCGGTGAAAAGATAGAGGAGCCGCGAAAGAGTGACTCTTCTGAGCCAGAAAACGAGCGTTTGCTTCCCGTGTCTCCAACAATAGGTGCTTTAATGGTGAAGAAGCTTCAGATGAATTTCTCGAAGAACTCACAGAATCTTGAGCCAAGGTATGATTCAAACTGTTCTTTTTGAAGCCTTAATACAGAGAAGTTTTTTCTTTCTTCTCCCGTGAATCTTGGTATATCTATCTATATGCTTGTGTTAACAATAGTAGAAATATTGCCAATGACGTGCAGAGTTGTTCAAGTTGTGGAACCCTTATTGGCTGGCAAACTTGAAAACAAACTTCCAAACAACGTAACTCGTAATGCGAAAGAAGCCGGAAACACATCCATGCCTGAATTCAGAAGGAGTCGATCTACTCCTCGTGGAAAGTTTACGATCTTACCTTGAGACTAGACAGTATATAGCAATGAATATACTTCCACAAATATTATTTCCACATGTTGTATAGTGACTGTTCTTGTTTGGATACCTGGTTGCTTTCATCTTTCAAGAGATTTTAAGGCTGGTAGTCCAGATGACTGCCATTCCACATATCCTAAACCCTGGCAAGTTTTCCTGTAATTTACAAGTCATGGGTGCTATTGCTCAGCACTTGTGGATATATAGTTTCAATGTATTCCGGTGATTACATGCGCTGATCATTCTATAACATCAAGGATTTTATCGGTGTGAATTCATGGATCACCGATTCTATATTAGTATGTGCCTGCAAATAAAAATACTTCTCGCGTGGATCTGATTACAGTGACAAACCCCCAACTAGATTTGCCTGTTGCTATCCTTGCAACATGATGAGTAGTGGTACAAAGAAGCTCGAAAGCTAAAGGTGCATGGAGATCTAAGAAAGTGTGCTGTAGACTTGTGGTCTATTATTTATTAAAATTTCATTGCCAAACATTAGTGGCATGATTAAATTAATCGATCAAGTAAATGGCTAGCTTGATTGATTCTTAAGCAATCTCGAATATATATATTCTTTATAGTCTAATAAAAAAACTATAATTCCCTAGCTAGGTTCAATTTTCTTTAACCAAACATTGAAAATAAAAATCATAATGGCAAATTTCTATAAATTAATATTCTTGTGATTATTAAAATTTATCAATTATATTATTTAAATTAATTAATACTTAAGTTGGCATCAAACAAAAATATTATTTATATCGAGATTATTAATTTATATAGATTAAGCATTGATTTTTAAGGCCAAAGAATGCTAGTCCTTTCTTTCTAGACCCCCTTTCTAGGGCTAGCACAAATCCACAAACAAATAAAGCTCGAAGAATATATGCGGAAAGGAAATATTCTTCCTTTATCAACAGAAAAGGAAAAACTGGGCACTCCCTGGCAAAAACACTCTCCTGTACAGGAAAGATACCAAAACAGGAAAAACTTTCCCAACTAGAGAAGGTGTCTATATATATGTATGTGCTCATGAGATGCTGTGAAACCCACACCCTTCCTCCTCGCGCACACATATTTGGTGCCCTAGCTAGTGAAGGTACGTGTGTGTGTCAATGGAAGCCACCGCTGTTGCTCTCTGGGTTGAAAGAATTGCTTTCCTTTTGTTATCGTGCTTTACCAGCATCGAAAGTTGTGGCTTTGGCTGGGGGGCCGTGCTTGGTCTCTTGGCACTGTCTAACTTCCTGTTTAGGTGTGCCATGGAAGAAAAGGCTTCTGCAGTAAAATTGAAGAAGCTCCACAAAAATCTCAAGAACTCTGACTCGAGGGTTAGTTAGTTCTCTTTTCTGATATTTGATTTTTACCGTACTTGAAAGTTATTTTAATGTGTATTTTTAATAACAAAATACATATTATATGGAAAAACTCAAGAGTAATTATGAGTTTTACTCTTAAAACTATCTACAAAATCTTTATAATAATTATTTGCTTGTTTAAATTTTTGTTTCTTTTATGCAGTTGAGGTTCTTACTAACAATTTACTTTCTCTAGATCAATATCGAGCAATATTCTGATGTCAAGAGCAACACCGACGAAGAAAAGAAAGCAGTTGATGAGGATGGAGTGAACAACAGAGCTTCCTCTGGTGAAGGAGGAGAGGACTTGACCATGAAGTCCAAACTCTTTGAAATATTGAAGAAAGCTACAAATAATTGTGATGCAGAAAAGCTTTCATACAAATGGCAGGAAATGGTGGTGAACAAAGTGGAGGATGAATTCAAGAAATACCGAGCGCTCGGTGATGAAGAACTGAGGAAAGCAAAAGGAGGATACGAGGAAGAATTCAAGAAGAAGCTGAAAATCAAGGAGGAAGAATTGGAAGCCAAGCATGACGAGGAGAGACGCAGATGGGAGAAAGAGAGGAAAATCTTGAAAGAAAAATATGAAATGATGCGATGGACATAGGCAGGTTACCGAGAATATTTCATGCTAAATCTTACACATAGTATTTTATTCTTGCTCTAGTGCTCTAGGAAAAGTTGTGTAATGGCAGATTTTTATTCTATAGTATCTCCTAGCCATATTAATTAACAGTATTGGTGATTAACTACAGATTAATTTCTAATATAAAAGAAAAAGATGATGATATTATGAATATTTTTTTCTTAATTATATACATCATAAAATTAATTTATTATATGTATATGTTGTATAATGACGAGTTTTTAACTATATAGTATCTCCCAACCACACACATAATAGTATTGGGAAATACTAATTTGATTTGCTAGCAATGTTATTATTGTTCAAAGCTTTAATTTGGCTATATTAATTAGTTTGGAATTAAGCTGGCAGAAATTGCTATTATTATTAATTAATGAGTGTTTTACATGGTTTCATGGTATGCTCCAACATATTTAGTTTATGTTTTTTTTACACTAATGATAGTAAATAAGTAAATAAATACTACAAAATATATTCCAAAAAATAATAATAATAATAAACGGTGCGTTTAGACCTCCCTCACAATCTATTTATATCCTCTCCTCTTCTTATTTTAACCCTCTCTAGAAACCTCTGCATCTCTCTGTTTGTTCTTCAACCATGTCTTCCACTTCTCTTCGCATGTTGACCACAAAAATCCCAAATTCTCTTCACTCCGCCAAAACCTTAGCCTCCTCCTTAAAACCCACGAATCTTTCTTTCTTTATCTTCTCAAAACCTGTTTCTTTCCAAAAAATTCCTACGAAGACTCAACCTTTACTTGCTTCTTCATCATCAAGTTCTATGTCTTTGCAACCCATTGAAGAGCTACCTCCAAAGCTTCAAGAAATCATCAAGCTCTTTCAGTCAGTTCAAGAACCGAAAGCTAAGTATGAGCAGTTGCTTTTTTATGGCAAGAATTTGAAACCACTTGATAGTGAGTTTAAAACTAGGGAGAATAAGGTTGAAGGCTGTGTTTCTCAAGTTTGGGTTAGGGCTTATTTGGATTTGGAGAAGAATGTTGTGTTTGAAGCTGATTCTGATTCGGTTTTAACTAAGGGTCTTGCTGCTTTGCTTGTTCAAGGGCTTTCGGGCCGGACAGTTAAGGAAGTTTTGGGGGTTTCTCCTGATTTTGTTGTGCTTCTTGGGTTGCAGCAGAGTTTGACACCGTCTAGGAATAATGGTTTTTTGAATATGCTGAAGTTGATGCAGAAGAAAACACTTGAATTGTACTTGGAGGCTGAAAAGGGAAGCGGGGTTGTTGAAAGTTCGAAGCTTGGTGGTGGTAATGGTGATAATGAGGGAAAGGTTGAAGATTTGGGATCAAATGGTGATGTTGGTGTTGAAACTTCTGGTGACAATTTTGTTAAGGGCTTGAGTTTTGATGGGAAAACTGAAGGTGGTGAGAGTTTGGGATTGGAGGGAAGTGAAAAGGGGTCGAATTCAGAGTTAGGGAGTAGGGGATTAAGGATTAGGGAGAAATTAGAGAAGGAGCTAAGTCCTGTTGAATTGGAGGTGGATGATATTTCATATCAGCATGCTGGGCATGCTGGTGTGAGAGGGAGTGATGGAGAGACGCATTTTAATGTGAAAGTTGTGTCAAAGGAGTTTGAAGGGAAGAGCTTGGTGAAGAGGCATAGGCTGATTTATAATTTGTTGCAAGAGGAGTTGCAGAGTGGATTACATGCATTGTCTATTGTAGCGAAGACGCCGGATGAAGTTGGTGAGAGGTGAAGAGGGGATGCAAATAGAGGTTCATTTTTCTTCTTTCATTTGATTCTACAGTTGAGTTCTAAATATTGTCTCTATCTTTCAGTTGTTAAAGACAATGTGAGTCAGAAAAGTTTAAATTGTACTGATAATGATATTTGAAATGATTGAATCAGTTGCATATTTTTGAAATATTGAATGAATTTTGCTTACATGAGTTGGTTTTGATTTGTTTTCAGTACATGCTGCTGCAAATGCCATTGATTGCGAGTTTTGATAGTTAATATTTGGTTTTAGTTATTGTTAATTTCTGAACAGGGAGATCAGCATAGGAAGGCCTTGTGGTCCTTCTTTAATGAGTTCTGACAATAATTTTGTTTGAAGTGCTTTGAATCCACTAAAGATATGTGAACTCCTATGGCGAGGTGGTGAGGATTTTCAAATTTGAGAGAATAACCTGCTTTAATTTACTTGATCGAAGGTGGTTTAGTACATTTGTTTTATTGAAGTAGGTATCTGAATATCAAACTTCTCAATATTATACACTCTATGTGCTTTATCCTATCCTCTAGCATAATTTAATCTGGCATCTTGAGAAGTTATTTATTCTAGTTCACTTCATATGTTACCTCATCAAAAAGTTAGCCAGCAGAATTACCAAAACTCAAATATAAATTGAAATATTATCTGTGTTTGCTGAGCTTAAGGTTTCAAAATAACATCATTAGGGCTTAGACATTTACAACCTCTAAGAATTCGGTTTGATCCATAGCACAAAGCTTATCAGACAATGTCTTAATAACAAAAATTCTAGCTAGGCATCAATCTGAACAAACCAGGAATAGAAAAATTAAGAATTTCATCTTCATCATCTCTTTGTTCTGCAACTTCGGGCAACAATAACACCAGTGGGTGGGCCGGTCATCTCTATTTCACACCTTCCATGTAACCAGTATGAATAATGGAGCAGACCCATGTTTGCTCTCACTTTAAAAGTTCCTCTTATGTTGTAGTTTACCTTGTTACTCTGCACCTGCTTTTGAAGTTCCACAGCAAGATTCTGGGGCAAATAGACCAAGCTTGATATGATATGAACTGATTCCAATCTTGTTTCCCTACTTCTTTGTGTGAAAGGCTGAAGAGCTTGGGTTCCTATAAGTCTGTCAGAAAAGTAGAGCTCTATATCCGCATACTCAAATCTTACATCAAGTTTCTGATTTGGGTTGGAGAAGTTTGCAAGGAAGGTAAGATCCCCATTGAAATACTCTGGTGAATCGAAGTATATGCTATTTAGATTTGCATTGGGTATGTCAAACACTGGGTTTTTTGGCTTAATGACTAGGTAGATGATCAAAGTTGCTATTCCAAAGACGATCAGAACAAGGCTGAATATGAGGCATAGGATTGCGCCACACCATATAACTGGATTGGTACGGCGAGGTCGAGGATGTTTGAATATTGGTGGCTTGCTTAATTTCTTGCTGTCTGAATTTGATGTCTCTGCTGAAGAACTTTGTGGATTTCTGGCTTGCTTTGATATAACAATCTGATTGAGAGAGACTGGAAAGCTTCGCTTTTCTTGTGGTGGAGCTGCTTCTGTGGGCAGCGGTGAGGGTGGTGGAGGAGGGAGTGAAAGCATCTCTAGGTTTTTTGAAGGAAAAAACTTCTAAAGCGAGTTTTGTTGGAGAAGATGGAGATTAAAATTGTTGTTTCTTTAAGTATATTAGGATGTGGAGTAAGTAAAGTTTTGGTAGTGGGCCAACATTTGTTTTTTGAGATTGGCGAAAGGATGTGTATGTGGATTTAAAGTTGGAAATCACAGCTGTTTTGGTTTGAATTGCCCTTTGCTTTTGAATATGCACTGCTGTATAAGAAATTGCTAAAGAAATGGTCACGCAAAAGGCTCAAGTTTCTAAACTGTTTCTTCAAGTACTTTTGTATTTTGGACCTTTAAGTTGGTGACCAATGATTCAAAATCCTACTGATCCAATGGCCATGATTTGGTTATATTAAATTTAAGATAGTACTGGAATGTGATATCAGCTCTGGACTGGGAAGTTAGACTGCATTAAGAAAACATTCAGTGGAAAGTTAAAAGATAAATGCTGTGATCTGACTAGGATAATGAAACCAATATAAGGAAAACTTAGCTTTTTCAAAGGTGGACCAAGCGGGACAGCAGTGGTAAGTGGTATTTTGATAGCGCTGATTGTCATATTTATTTTCATGTGAAGATTATTTTGGTGCAGATCTGAAAACTTGTTTCAAATGGCAAGGTTACATACCAGGGTTTGCATCCAAAAACTGAATTTTGTTCATCTTCCCTTTCTTTAGCCTAGGCCACAAGCCCATGGCCAATTTGTTGTTTTCTGATACATTTTCCATGGGCTTATATGACCTTGTTAAATAATATTTATGTTGTCTTATTTATTAAGGGTAGAATAGTACTTTCAGTTTGACCTATATATACTTTATTTGTATTTAGGTTAAGACTAAGCATTCACAATATACAGATTATTCAGAATTCTAGCCTCCTTTCTCTATTTGATCTCAATTAATTTAACATGGTATCAGAGCTGGTTTTATGAAACGAGGCTTAATCCCAAACACAAGTTCGCGGATCCAACTGAAAGGAGGCTAGAATTCTGAATAATCTGTATATTGTGAATGCTTAGTCTTAACCTAAATACAAATAAAGTATATATAGGTCAAACTGAAAGTACTATTCTACCCTTAATAAATAAGACTACATAAATATTATTTAACAAGGAGCATCTACATTATATGGAGTGGAAGCAACAAAAATGAAGCATCACTTACCTTTGAGGATGCAGAAGTTTGATCGGATCATATTCAACTTTCCTCATGCAGGTTTTTATTTAAAGGAAGACAATAACCTTATGATTGAGTAAGCTATTTTCCTTCAGTACTCATCTTACTGGTGAAGTAGTCTTCTTTATTATAATGTGATTCTTTTCTGTTCTTTGGGGCTTATAAGACATGGAAAGGTCATTTACCTGAAAATTTACATATTTGGCAATCTTACAGCCCCACTCTAGCTTAATAGCTGTTCTATATTCAATACAAGCATAAATATGTAATATTTTCAAACTTGACAGAGCCGAACTATGAAGTTTAAGACTTGATGGACATGAATTATAGCTTTTTGTGCCTAAAATTTAAACACTGTTGCTATTGGTTCATTCTAGCAAGGACTGTACTGCTGAATCTAATAAATAGAAGGGAAATTTCTTTCAAATGGTTAGATGTCATACAGAGTTAAGGAACTGACAGTGCATTAGACTTACATGGATGTTGAATACTTGAATACGTAGCAATTGTGAATGTTATATCATGTTCCTTGGAACATGAGAGTATCCAAATCCTATAATATCTATAGTTGTTTGGCTCAATTAATCACAAGATAACTGGACATACTTGTTATTGTTACCTGTTCTCTGGCATTATATCTTAGGATGCATAAGGAGCTTGTGGGAAACTTCTTTGGGAATGCGAATGACATGCTACAAGCTTATGGGGAAATTCATGTAACCCACAAAACATCACCCCCATTCTGCCACTGGAACATTTTGGAACTTGCTCGGAGAAATTCTTTAGACTTTCTCGAGCGTGATGATTTTAAGATAGAAGACTATCCAGGCTACAGCAACAAGAGAGGAGAAGGTGATAGATGCGATCTGCATTTCCCTTTGGGAGAGTGTAGTACTTTCAAATTCAGATCCTCCCATACTGATAAGTCAGATTCCGCACTCAAAAGATCTCGGCAGCTTCAGGGTAATCCAATGGAAATATGGAAACGTCAGAAAATCACATTTGATCGAGGAATTCCTCAAACAACTTTCAGCATGAATTCAAAAGACTTAGACTACAGGCTGACACCTTTGGCTGTTGGTACCACGATGGAAGGTGCTAGTCACTCATTTGGAACATGTGGCAGAGGTTTTACGCACTGGAGCAACTCTGTTAACGAAGTCCCAATGTCTGAGTTTGGAAGGCCACGGACTTCATATACGTCCCACGGACTTCAGAGAATTAATCAACCTTTTAGCAACGGGGACTCATTATCACAGTATCGAGAGATTGTACGCAGATATGGTCAGCACCCAGAGGGAACAAGGGGGTTTGTTTAATGTTTATAGGGAGACTTGAGCACCTCTTTGTACATGATTGCTTGAAGATGTGAATAAAAAAATGTCGAGTAGTGGTAAAACCAGCCTTACGCTCTTGGTTTTGTTAATTACTGTTCGTAACTCTGGCATTAGAAGTTAAGAGATGTGTGCCTGTGTGTGTGTGTGTGTGTGTGTGTATGCAGTTACCAACTCATACTTTTGGGCAGCTATGTCTATCAGCTTTTAATGGTTTCAATTAATTATGGGGTCATGCTGCATTTTTCTTTCTATTCCATTCCAGTTTCCAGTCCATCATGTTTAAAAGTTATGCATACTTGATCAACTGGATTGCAGAAGGAACACTCATAAGAGTCATGCATTCGAGATGTTGAAACATGAAATCATTGATGGTTTGTGAACAGAACGTTGTGCCTTCACTGGATTGATAGTCTGCGCACTGCAGCCATCATGATAATTTTTTAAAAAAACTTAAAAAAAAAAAATGATAATGTTTCAAAAAAAAAAGTGAGAGAGATTCGAGTTAAATCTAGATTAATTTGATAATATAATTAAAAAAATAGATAATAACAATAAAATATAAATGAAAAAAATATTGCTATGGGCAAAGTTGGGTAAACATGTGAAATTTATAATTTGAACATTAGATATATCAAGATTATATACGTGTTCATCAGTGAACTAGATCACGAGGTCGAGATAATTCGATACAAAAAGAAATTGATGATAAATAAAAGTGAAATTATAAAAATTAAAAAATAAATATAAATCAAGATATTTAATAGCGTAACACAGGTTATTTACCTGATTGTATTTAATGAATTTGTCAATTAAAATTAATTTGTAATAGAAATTGACAAACACATAATTTTTTTTTGAATAAGATGAAATGAAAAACAAAATATTATGTAAGGTTACATATATTAAAAATATCATAAATAATAAAAATTTTAATTTATAAAAATAAATTTAATTTATATGAAATACATAAAAAAATTACAGAAAAATCATATTAACCTCACGAAAAATTAAAGACACAAAAAATAGTCATTATTTAGAAAGGACTAAATAAGCAAAAAAAAAAAAAAAGAATTACATAGAAGGGGTATACATTAAAAAAAAAAAAACTTAAGAAACATTTGAAAAAACATAAAAAAGTATTAAATAAAAAAAAACCAGAAAAGAAAAAGCTCAGGACTGTGGGCTTTGAAGCTCAGGCCTGCGCGTCTAAGCCTGCAAATCTTTTCTTTTTATAAAAAAAAGAGGCAAATGTCTCTCTCTTTTTTTTTTTAAAAAAAAAATAGATAGATGACATGTCGCCCGTTATGGCAGATTATGTTGTATACCAACCTAGAATTTGGCCACCACTGTGGTGGCTGAAAAATTAGGTCTACGAGATTTTTACCTAAAAAACTTGATTTTCAACCACATAACACCCTTAGAATACCAAAAAACCAACCTATCAACCCATTAAACCTAAAAAATAGTTGTACCCTTGAATTGCGAGGGCGCGATGTCGTGGCAACCTTTTATGGATGACGGTCTGGAAGGTCTTTTTGGTTGGTTGGGAAGTCACCACCTAGTATTACGACTACTAGGAACCCTAAATGATTTTTGTTTTTATAGAGATTCTAGGTAATAGATTGATTGTGTAAAGGAAATGTATTAACACACCTAATACGCTTTACCTAAAGTAAGCTATGTTTTTTTTTTTTATTTGTTATGGTCTAATGATATCTATTTCTACTGGCCTATCATGATGGACTTACTACGATGAACAAATCTTGGTTTTCCAAGTCAAGAACTCGATCTAGAAAGGTGAAATATCCTCAATTATCGTTAAGACTTCTTTTGGTGTAAAACTAGAATTTTTACTAATGTATCATTTCAAATAATATTTCAAATGAAATTTCTTACGAATTTTATCATTATATTAGAAGTGAATGGGTTGTATTATTCATAATAATGTTTTGGATATTAACCTCATACGAGTTTTTTATTCTTATATTAAAGTGAGTAGTAAAAATATCATCCCTAATAATATTTTGAATTTTGACCCCTTTTAGGTTTTTTTTATCCTTATATTAAAAGTGAATAAAATTATTATTCCTAATAATATTTTAGATATTAACCCCTTCTTTAAGTCTCAACAACGTTTCGTTTAGGGTTTTTGATTTGGGACTGACAAATTTCAATTAAGCCCCTATTCCTCTAATTTATTTTAATTGCACCCATAATCATCTTCAAACTTTTAATTTCATGCAATTTTACCATTGACAAACTCAATCATCAACCCCTAAGTTGGTTGTTTTTCATTTTGGTTTTTGGTTCTAAATTTTTGTATTTTGACCTTCAATTAACCAACAAACTTCAAATTTCTTTAATTTAGCCCTTGATTGGGTCAATTTCAACTCCTATATTAACGCGCCTCTTCTAGTTTGGTCATTGGTTTTGAATTTCTTCAATCAAGTCTCTAATTGCTCATCAAGCTTTAATATTTATGCGATTAAACCTCTGACCTGACCAAATTAACTCTTAAAAATTACAATTCAACCCCTAGACTTTAATTTCTTCCAATTAAAGTCTAAATTGACTTTAAAAACCAATCCTTGCAATTAAGCCCTCAATAAATTCAAATAAACCCTGAAAATTCTAATTGAGTCCTTAAACATCTAATTTTGAATTTTCATCATCTGAATTTTCTTTGCCAATAGAGCTTTCATTGATTGAAAATATACTATTAAATTTTTCAATCTTGTATATTTGATCTTCCTCAACCAGTCTTTGACAATTTCTTGGGCATTCTGGTATACTCTTCTCACTGATATATATATATATATATATATATATATATATATATATATATATATATATATATTCTTCCAATATTTTTTTGTTTTTTTTTTTGTTTTGTTTACGTGGGGCCTAAAAATTGGCAACAACACAAACCACCAAATCAAAATGGAAAAAAATATTACTTCCTTAACCTAGATTTGGTTTTTTAGGCTACATGTAGGCTTAAAACAACCACCATAAGACTTTTCTCATATAGTGAAACTCAATAGCACCATTTTAACCTATTTGGTGGTCAGAATCGTCACTAACAAAGAACTTTCTTTCTTTGCTAAAATTCAGCGACTTCTCTCTGTCCTCCCATGAAAAAAAGACACAAATGAGAAAAATAAAGTTTGGTACCACAATGAATTTTTTAAAAGTAAAGGAACCGGTCACTTTATAGCCAAAAAAAAAGATGAGGGACTAAAATGTGATTCGCCAACAAATTCGAAAGCATCATCTATGTTACCTGAATTTTTCACTTCAGTCCCCTATTTTTCAATTCAACATTCCTCCAAAAATAATATGCAATTTGATGTTAATTTAGACTCAAAAGAACTCAATTGTGCAAAGAGAAGTTCGAGGATCACATATTTTTTTTGCAAAAAAATCACTGCTGATAGCGTGAACAGTGTTTTTTGCTTGCAAAACTTGTCAGATGGAATATGGGACATCCTTTCTGCAGGAGCCATGTTCAAATACAGATATTGATGTGTTTTGCGCTTGCTCTTCATTCTTTCTGATGAGACTATTAGTGCTTTACCTAGTATTGATGGATTAGCAAAAAATCTATTTATGCTCGTAGAGTTAATTAGCTGTGGATTCGCACTGTTCTCTCCAACTCCTGTACTGTGCTCCGCTTTGTTTCTGCCTCGAGATGCTTTGCGCGCTGTCTCTTTCCTTTGGTTCCCCTTCAAATATCAAGCGCATTCGAGGCAGTTTCTCCGCCTGGGTTCGGCAGTTTGGGGTGATTTTCCAGCGACCATGCATTCCGTAAAAAACAAAGGAATTACACCCGACGCGGGGTCTACTTATGACAAGACGTGGGTCATCGATTATGGGTCAAGTTATTCCGAGTTAATTAATCTTCGGTTTCAAAAAGATTTTCTTTTTAGAAAAAGTCTAAAGTTTTTTCAAAATGATTTTCTGCTCTGTTTGATACGGCAACAATGTACATAGTCACTCACTGAGAAGATGAGGATCAGAGAAAATGCTATGAAATTATCATCAGAAGATTAGTTCAAAAGATTTTTCTGATGAATCTTTGTTTAACTGCTTTTTTTCCCATCATGTTATTATCAATTATCTTCTACTGCTTCATTTTAATTAAAAAAAGGTGTTTCTTCGTTGTCATCTTGCGTTGCTTGCTTTAAGAACATCACTCCAGCATTATATTATTTTTTTCATTGTAATACATTCATGTAAAGTAAAAAAAAAAAAATATTTTTTTTATTAAATCTTGCTTTTATGATTGATGAGTTGTTATTTAGAAAATCATTATCATGGTTGATAAATATATAAAAAAAGGAAAAGAGTTTTAACTTAAAAAAATACTCTTTTATCCTTAAAAGTTATTATTATTATTTTTTTTGTATTTATTAACTTTTTGTTGAGTAAAAAATTAACTCGGAACTCTATTCTTTTTGTTAGAAAAATATATTAATAAGAAAAATATCAGAAGTTATACTAAAAAAAATATTTTATTTCAATAAAATTTAAATTATTACTCTTCTTACAAAATAAAACAAAATATTACTATAATAATTAGATGAATAAAACTTGAAGAGCACTCACCATAAAATACCTTAATTTATAGTTATTCTAAACTTCCGAACTTAATTTATAATTAACATTAACATCTTTTTTATATATATTTATTTGCTCATATAATTATAAAATTATTTTATTAACCACACACGGTAACTTTTGATTTTTTTTGTTGTTGTTAGAGAAAAATCTAAGTGATTAATAAAGAGAAGTTAGGGGTCAATATTATATAGGTTTTTATATATGAGAGAAAGACAATATTTATGTGTTTTGTTGGTATTCAATAAATTTTAATTTTAATTGTTATTATATTTAGAAACGTGACATTTTAAGATGTTGCATTCTAGAAACATGGTATTTTACCGAATCTTTTTCAAACGTATTCATTAATCTAAATTTTTAAATTTACTCTAATGCCCCCTTATTGAGATCAAACAGCTATAGCTTGGCGGGTTAGTCACAGAATTTCAAGATTCGTTTCTAAAAGTTGGTTCACTGCACAATGAAGACGTACAAAAATGCGAGAGAGAGAGAGAGCACCCATATATCACAGAGAGGAGGAGTTGAAGCAGCAAGCACTTAATTATGGCGACGGTGGATCAGACGGTCTCCTTCCTCCAGCTCGAACCAAATCCATAACTTCTCAGCAAATTAACTCTTCTAAATATAAAAAAGGCAAGGGGTACGTACTGGCCAACTGGGATATTGGTGTGTAGCTGAATTCTAAAAGCTATATTCGGATTGAAGATCATATGAGGTTTGTCTTTTTATTACACGTTGTGAATTGCTTTCTTTCATTTTCAATTCTGCATTAATATATGAATTTAGAGTTCGTTTGAAATTATTTATGAAAATAGATCACTTTTGATTTTAGATCATAATTTTAAAGGTATATTTGGTAAAAATCATGCAAATCAAATAATTTTTTTGAAGAAAATATGTAGTATAAGTTGGAATCTATATTTAGAAATTAAAAATTTTAACTTTTGATTGAATCAAGATTCTTTATACACTCTAATTATTATTTCTTTTGTTTACTTTATTTCTTTTAAAAAATATTATTTTAAATGATATCATTTTAATTTTGTTATAAAAAAATCTTGAAATAAGTACCTAGCTATGGAATAACCTTGTTATATCTATGGTGGAATCACCGAAGATATACAAGGCTGGTACAACCAGTTACAATAATTTTGTAACATAACCAACCTACAATAATTTAATTACTTCCTAAATTCCAAATTTGTTCTCGCAGCAAAGAAGATCAAATAGAAAGGAGTAGAAAAAATGGCAGAGTCAGCAGTGAGTCTTGTAATTGACAAGTTGGCTCCATTGCTAGCTCAACGGGTGCAACTATTGAAAGGTGTTTACAAAGAAGTTGTAGATATCAAAGATGATCTGGAGGCCATCAGAGCTTTTCTGAAAGATGCAGACTCAAAGGCTGAGAAGGAAGTTGTGAGCGAAAGTGTGAAAGTATGGGTAAAGCAAGCAAGGGAAGTTGCTTATCAGATTGAAGATGTCATTGACGAATATAATACGCTTCATGTGGCACAACATCGTGATCGGCGTGTATTCGCGGGCTTCTTAACTAAAGTCTCTTCCTTGGTTCGGAAATTGCCTCTACGCCATAAGATCGCATCAGAGATTCATGGTGTTAGAAAAACTCTTCAGAGAATCAAGGACAGAAGTGAAGGATTCCGGTTCGCATCTTCAGAGCTGGGAGGCTCAAGTAACATTGTCTTGCATGATCCTCGATCAGGTTCTCTTTTCATTGAAGATTCCGAGCTTGTTGGAATTGAATCTACAAAAGATGAATTGATAAGCCTCTTGGTAAGCGGAGAATGTCAGAGGACAGTGATCGCGGTGGTTGGAATGGGAGGAGTGGGAAAAACCACTCTTGCAAAGAAAGTATATGACAGCTACGTAGTGAAACAACACTTTCAATGCCATGCTTGGATTACTGTGTCTCAATCGTACGATAGGGTGGAACTCTTAAGGAGCACGTTAAAGAAATTATATGAAGCTAAGAAAGAGCCTTTTCCTGAGGCCATTGTCACAATGGACGATTTATCGTTGATTGATGAACTTAGAAAATATTTACAACAAGAACGGTATTTAGTTGTATTCGATGATGTGTGGGAAATCCGCTTCTGGGGAGATGTGGAGCATGCCTTGGTGGATAACAACAAAGGTAGCAAAATACTGGCCACGACAAGAAATGAGGATGTTGTTGGGTAATTCCAGAAATCAAACACACATAATTTTATGTGGTTCGGCAACTTGTCTACTCCACGGAGCTTACTGGTTTGTATTAATCTTGCTTAGAAACAATACAAACAATAAAACAAGGAGGAGGAGAAAATTCTTCTCTACTCAACTCAACTCTCTCTCTAGCTCTCTCACGGTGTTTCTCTCTATTTCATACACATCTATCAGCTCTCAATAACATCCTCTATACATAGCTGATATGGGAGACAATCCTCTCCATTTAGTCAATTATAGCAGCCACCATTTTCAATATTTCAGCAACCACTCTTGACCTTCACCATGTAGCCATGTTTGACATGGCAGCCAACAACCATATTGTGTCCATACATAACAATCTCCCACTTGGACACAAATGGCGCTATATCCATCTTTTAACCTTGGATGCCAACTGAAGCTTTACACAGCTTCAGTTTATCAAGAGTAACTCCTTTGGTTAACATGTCAGCTGGATTCTTGTTTCCACAGACCTTTTCTAGCATTAGTTGCTCATCGTCCAGCAATTGTCGTATGAAGTGATATTTGATCTGAATATGCTTTGTCCTGGAGTGAAATGCTGGATTCTTGGCAAGGAAGATTGCACTCTGACTGTCACTATACAAAGTACCCTTTCCATTCATCTTGCCTAATTCTTTTAGAAAACTCTGTAGCCATACTATCTCCTTTACAGATTCTGAAACTACAACATATTCAGCTTCTGTTGTTGAACGAGCAACGATCTTTTGCAAGGTAGAACTCCAGGAAACAGCAGTGCCTCCTAGAGTGTATACATATCCTGTAGTACTTTTTCTGCTATCAACATCTCCTGTTAGATTAGTGTCTACAAAACCTTTAAGTTTCAAACCACCAGCTGTGAAGGTAAGACAAGTCTTCGATGAACCTTTTAAGTACCTCATAATCTATTTTATCGCCTTCCAATGCTGCTTTCCAGGATTGCTCATATATCGGCTTACAACTCCCACTGCATGAGCAATGTCTGGTCTGGTACAGACCATAGCATACATCAAAGAGCCGATAGCTGAGGCGTATGGAATCTTATCGATGTATCCACATTCTAGCTTAGTTTTGGTGACTGGTCTTTGCTGAGCTTGAAATGATTCCCCAGAGGTGTACTTACTGGTTTAACATTATCCATACTAAACCTGCTGAGAACCTTCTTGACATACTCTGTTTGTGAAAGCTTTAGTATGCCTTTGTCTTTATCTCTGATGATTCTTATGCCAAGTATTTGTTTAGCAGCTCTCAGATCTTTCATTTCAAATTGTTTTGACAACTGTTGTTTCAACTTGTCAATCTCTTCAATGCTGGATCCTGCAATCAACATATCATCCACATATAATAGTAGAATGATGTAGGAGTTGTCAAAATATTTGACATAGCAACAATGATCAGCCTGACATCTTGTATATCCCGAACTACACATGAAGTTGTCAAACTTCTTGTACCACTGTCTTGGAGCTTGCTTCAAACCGTATAGGCTTTTCTTTAGCTTACAGACTTGGTTCTCCTTTCCTTGTATTGCAAACCCCTATGGTTGTTGCATGTAAATGTCTTCCTCCAAGTCACCATGAAGAAATGTTGTTTTTACATCTAATTGTTCAAGATGTAAATTTTCTGCAGCTACTATCCCCAGAACAACTCTGATTGTTGTGAGCTTCACAACTGGAGAAAATATCTCAGAGTAGTCAATCCCTTTCTTTTGTTGAAACCCTTTTACAATAAGTCTTGCCTTGAACCGTTTGCTTCCGTCATGCTCAGTCTTTACTCTGTAAACCCACTTGTTTTGCAAAGCCTCCTTTCCTTCAGGTAGTGTGGTTAGCTCCCAAGTCTTGTTCTTCAGCAATGAACTCATCTCATCCTTCATGGCTAACTCCCACTTGCTTGAGTTTCCATCTTGTAAAGATTCTTCATAACTTAGCGGCTCACCACCATCTGTTAGCAAAATATAATTCAGTAGAAGTGTGAACCGTTGTGGGGGCTTTATAGTCCTTGAAGACCTGCGAATATAAACAGTCGGTTCACTTGGTTCCGCATCTGCCTGTCAATCTCTTCAATGCTGGATCCTGCAATCAACATATCATCCACATATAATAGTAGAATGATGTAGGAGTTGTCAAAATATTTGACATAGCAACAATGATCAGCCTGACATCTTGTATATCCCGAACTACACATGAAGTTGTCAAACTTCTTGTACCACTGTCTTGGAGCTTGCTTCAAACCGTATAGGCTTTTCTTTAGCTTACAGACTTGGTTCTCCTTTCCTTGTATTGCAAACCCCTATGGTTGTTGCATGTAAATGTCTTCCTCCAAGTCACCATGAAGAAATGTTGTTTTTACATCTAATTGTTCAAGATATAAATTTTCTGCAGCTACTATCCCCAGAACAACTCTGATTGTTGTGAGCTTCACAACTGGAGAAAATATCTCAGAGTAGTCAATCCCTTTCTTTTGTTGAAACCCTTTTACAACAAGTCTTGCCTTGAACCGTTTGCTTCCGTCATGCTCAGTCTTTACTCTGTAAACCCACTTGTTTTGCAAAGCCTCCTTTCCTTCAGGTAGTGTGGTTAGCTCCCAAGTCTTGTTCTTCAGCAATGAACTCATCTCATCCTTCATGGCTAACTCCCACTTGCTTGAGTTTCCATCTTGTAAAGATTCTTCATAACTTAGCGGCTCACCACCATCTGTTAGCAAAATATAATTCAGTAGAAGTGTGAACCGTTGTGGGGGCTTTATAGTCCTTGAAGACCTGCGAATATAAACAGTCGGTTCACTTGGTTCCGCATCTGCCTGTGTAGTGGTGGGTATAGATATGCTTGAATCTTCTTGTAAAGACTCTTGATTTTTGTTCTGCTTGATAACATCGGGAAGCCCTTCTATTCTTATGAATTCAGATCTTTGTGGATTTGCATCTGAATCAGCATATCTGTTTCTACACTTGATTTGTCTTTGTACAAAACTTTCTCATTAAAGATCACGTTCCTGCTTCTGATAATCTTTTTGTTCTGATCATCCCAGAACCGAAACCCAAATTCTTCATCTCCATAGTCGATGAAGAAACATTTCTTGGATTTGGCATCTAGCTTGTTACGAGCTTCAAAATCTATGTGAACATAGGAAACACACCCAAAGACCTTTAGATGAGAGAGTTGTACTTCTTTTCCTCTCCAAACTTCCTCGGGCAATCTGAACTCCAAAGGAACTGATGGTCCACGGTTGATCAAGTAAACTGTAGTGTGAACTGGGTCGGCCCAAAATGTTTGAGGTAACCCTGAATGTAACCTCATGCTTCTAGCTCGTTCATTGATGGTCCTGTTCATCCGTTCAGCAGTGTCATTCTGTTGCGGTGTGCCTGGAACGGTCTTTTCCATTCTGATACCATTGATAGCACAATACTCTTTGAAACCTCCATCAATGTATTCTCCTCCATTATCAGATCTTAAGCATTTCAACTTCAGACCTGATTCGGTCTCAACCATAGCCTTCCACTTCTTGAATGTTTCAAACACATTAGATTTATTTTTCAGAAAGTAGACCCATACCTTTCTACTGAAATCATCAATGAAAGTCACATAATACCGAGAACCTCCAAGAGATGCTAACGGAGACGGTCCCTATAAATCTGTGTGTACCAGTTCTAGCTTTCTTGGTCTTAAAGTCCTGCCAACCTTTAAGAAACTGAGCTTCTTCTGTTTTCCAAGAACATAGCTTTCATAAATGTCTAGATCAACATTTTTAAGCTCTGGAAGCTTTCCCTTCGACTGAAGTATCTTCATTCCCTTTTGACTCATATGGCCGAGTCTATAGTGCCATAGCTGTGCTTGATTTTCTGCTTCAGTAGAGGCAATAATGTCTGCAAATCTTGTGGTCATATACAGGGTGCCGGTTTTCTTTCCACGAGCCAAAACCATTGCTCCCTTTGATACCTTCCACATACCTCCAGAAAAAAGGATTGAATGACCACTATCGTCAAGTTGTCCGACGGAGATCAACTTCTTCCTTAATCCAGGAACATGCCTTATATTTTGCAAGTTCCATATAGATCCATTCATTGTCTTGATTTTCACATCTCCTATACCCATAATATCCATTGGTTGTCCATCGGCCAGATAGACTACACCATGATCTCTAGCAACATAGTTTTGCATCATTTCATGGTGTGGTGTACAGTGGAATGAAGCACCAGAATCAAGGATCCAATCATTAATTGGACTTTGTACAGCAAGAATCAAAGCATCTTGTACCTTATCAGTAGTAGCGTTTGCAGAGTCAGCTTCAGGTTTTTTCGGTTTTGTGCAACTCCTCATGAAATGACCAGGTTTGCCACAATTCCAACATTCAACCTGTTTTCCGGGTCCAAACTTGCTTTGACTTCTGTATCTTGATTTTGATCTTCCTCTGGATAAGCCTTTATCCTGTCTCCTCCCTCGAGTGTTGATGTTGAGAGTTGAACCTGAACTTGAACTTTCACCTGAGTCTTTCCTTCGCACTTCTTCAGCTAAAATCAAGTCTCGGGTGTCATCATATTTCAGTTTGGATTTTCCAGCTGAGTTGCTTACGGCTGTCCTCATACCTTCCCAACTGCTTGGAAGTGAAGCTAGCAAAATGAGTGCACGAATCTCATCATTAAACTCAATCTCAACAGATGACAATTGATTTGTGATGGTATTGAAGTTATTGAGATGTTGTGTAACAGAGGTGCTTTTTGTCATCTTCAAGTTGAACAACTTCTTCATCAAGTGCACTTTATTATTTGCTGAGGGCTTCTCATACATCCCGGACAAGGCTTCCATTAATCTTGCAGTTGATTTTTCTTTTGTAACATTGTGAGCAACTCTTCTTGACAAGGATAGCTGGATTATGCCCAAAACCTGTCTATCAAGAATTTGCCAATCTTCTTCTGGCATATTCTCTAGTTTGCTCCCCAACAGAGGAAGATGAAGTTTCTTTACATATAGATAGTCTTCAATTTGCATTTTCCAATATCCAAAATCTGTCCCATCAAATTTTTCAATTCCTGCAGCCTTTATTTCATCTGCCATTTTTTATACATCTCAGATTTGAATCTGTCAAATCTGACCTTACAAATGTGTCCGGAACGGCCAAAAATATTGAAAACGACACTAAGATCACCCAAATCGGACTTCCGATGGCTCAGATCTTATCAATAAAAGTTTTTGGTCAACCGACGGTGCAGATGAAGCTGCGTGTCAGGGCAAAATAGAGTCTGCGAAGCATTGAAACAAAACCCAATATGATGACGTGTTTATATGACGTGGCATCCACGTAATCAACCCGGGCCCACTAGTGATGACGTGGCACATGGGCATGTAATTTTTGCTGACGTGGCATTTGTTGACGTGTCTTGCTGGCTGGACTGATGACGTGGTGGATGACTATGCAGAATTGCTGGCGCGACTAATGACGTGGCGGGTCAACCCGGTTCAGTTGCAGGAATTCGGGCGAAGAAGACGCGTGTAGTGCGTGTGGCGTGTTGGTGCGCGTGGGCAGTGTTGTCGTCGGCGCGTGTTGGCGCGTGCGGGCATGCAGGACGTCGGTTCTTCGCCGGGTTTTCACCAGTGGATTCGTCTCGTCGTCCTCTACACGATGGTATGTTTAAAAACACGTTTTGACAACATTGATTTATGGGTTTGGATCAAACACCCTCTTTTTCAAGAACAAGCTCTGATACCAGTTGTTGGGTAATTCCAGAAATCAAACACACATAATTTTACGTGGTTTGGCAACTTGCCTACTCCACGGAGTTTACTGGTTTGTATTAATCTTTATTAGAAACAATACAAACAATAAAACAAGGAGGAGGAGAAAATTCTTCTCTACTCAACTCAACTCTCTCTCTAGCTCTCTCACGGTGTTTCTCTCTATTTCATACACATCTATCAGCTCTCAATAGCATCCTCTATATATAGCTGATATGGGAGACAATCCTCTCCATTTAGTCAATTATAGCCACCATTTTCAATATTTCGGCAACCACTCTTGACCTTCACCATGCAGCCATGTTTGACATGGCAGCCAACAACCATATTGTGTCCAAAAATAACAGATGTTGCTAACTTTTGCAGGAGATCTTCATTGGTTCATGTTTATCAAATGAAATCTCTCCCTCAACGAGAAGCTTGGGAACTCTTCTGCAAAAAGGCATTCAAGTTTGATTTTGAAGGGAATACTTGTCCAAAAGATTTGGAGGAATTGTCGCAAGACATTGTTAGAAGATGCGGAGGATTGCCACTGGCAATTGTGGCTGTTGGTGGACTTCTAGCAACCAAAGAAAGGGTCATTTCAGAATGGCAAAAATTGGTCAATAGTCTTGATTCTACAATGGCGAGTGATCCTCATGTTGAGAATGTCACTAAAATTCTCTCCCTCAGTTTTCACGACCTCCCTTACGACCTCAAAGCATGTTTCTTGTATTTCGGGATGCTTCCCGAAGATTTCTCCATTAAACGTACAAGAATAATTCGGTTATGGGTGGCTCAAGGTTTTGTACAAGAAAAACGAGGATTGACATTAGAAGAAGCCGCGGAAGAGTGCTTGAATGGACTCATTCGTCGAAGTCTAGTCCAAGTAGATGAAGCTAGCATGAAAGGAATCCCCACAACATTTCGAGTGCATGATTTGGTACGGGACGTCATTCTTTCCAGGTCAGAAGAATTAAGTTTCGGCCATGTTTCTTGGAATTCCTCAGCTTTGGAAGGCATAGCACGACACATGTCCATAAGCAAGGGAGGAAGTGACAATCCAAAGGGAAGCACCAGGTCTCAAACTCGCTCTGTCATGGTCTTCTGCGGGGCAAAGCTGCAAAAGCCAATAATTGATGCAATATTTGAAAAATGTAAGCTTTTGACCACATTAGATTTTGAAAAGTGTCCGATAGATGAAATTCCAAAAGAGTTGGGAAATTTGCTACACCTGAAGTATTTAAGCTTAAGAGATACACTGGTGTCAAATCTTCCAAAATCAATTGGAAAGCTGCAAAACCTAGAGTTCTTAGACTTGAGTGATTCCTTGGTGGAAAGGTTGCCAGTTGAGGTTAACGGATTTCCTAAATTGCGATATCTTTTGGGTGATCCTAAACGGGGTTTGGGGTTCGTTGTACGTGGTAGCCTAGGGCAGTTAGAGCTGTTGCAAACACTCTATGTAATTAATGCAGGTTTCCATCATGAATGGGAATTAATTAATGAGATTGGGATGTTGAAGCGATTGAGGAAACTGGGGATCATGAATATGAAAACTGAATATGGAAGGGATCTATGCGTTGCGCTAGAGAATATGCCTCACCTGCGGTCGCTTTGTGTTACTTCAGAGGGTTATGGGGTTGCAATTCTTGACTTGCAGGCAATGTCTTCTCCTCCTCTTCACCTCCAATCTCTCATTCTTTGAGGGAAATTAGAAAGGCTCCCTGAGTGGATTTCCAGACTGCACCATCTAGCTAAATTGAGATTGACTGATACTATGTTGATGGGTGGTGATTCGATTAAAGTCCTACAAGCTTTGCCCAATTTAAGATTTCTTAGGTTCATTCGTGGATACAATGAAGAGAAGATGCATTTTGAAGGAGGAGGGTTTCAGAAACTCAAGTCTCTACGTCTTGCAGGCTTGACTGAATTGAATACAATGATAATAGACCAAGGAGCAATCCCCCTTCTTGAAAAACTAGAAATAGGTTTTTGCCAGAGTCTGAAGGAGGTGCCTTCTGGGATACAACACCTGAAAAATCTCAAACAGCTATCATTGGCAAAGATGTCAGATGAGTTAAATGAGAGATTGTCACCCAATAATGGCCAAGACTACTGGATAGTGAAACATGTACCAGTTCTCCAATACGACGGCACTTACGATCCTGATGATGAAAGTTTTTATGGAGCATGGGTGAAGCTCTGGTTTGGGTAGCTAACCAAACTGGCTTAAGGGTTTGTGATACTACAGGTAATGCGAAGTTAAATGATAATTTCAATTTCATCAAGGAAATTCTTCAATTATTTCTCGAATTTCCTCATTCTTTTTACTCATTACAATTCAGATTCAATTATCAGCGTTCTTCCATTCTTTGTGGTAGGTAATATCGATGATGTTCAAGTTCTACCTGTTCCCTTCACTAGCTAATTGGTAAGCATTTTTATCTTTCAATATTGTTCTATATATTCACTCTAAACTAACTCGTTTCTTATAGCAATCCTAATACATGCATGTTCTTCACTCAACTTGTCAGCTTGGCTCCATTGATCACTACCATGAAAGTGCCTCGAGGAATTCTGCTTCCAAAGACGCAATAATCTTCGTGCTTTATAACTCTATGCCATGAGGCTGTTATTCTCAAGAGATCATTAATTTTCCTGCTTAGTACTATTGTTAATTACTGCTGTGCTGCTTTGGTTTGACTGAAATTTCCTTGTAATAATTGCTTATTAGCAAGGAGCTTGTATACCATCGTTTGATGTACTTCTCCTCAATGCTATAGAGCTAGCTAGCTAGTGCTGCCGCTGTTGGTACGAGAAATAACCTGGCTAGGGATGCATTAATGTCAACAGATGAATGTCTATGTTCTTTTATTAATTTTGGCTCCTCTGTCTGGTTCCAGATGCTTTAATTAGCTTCTCCATTGATGAGTACCTGTTGGCTGTCACCCATCACTTTTCTGCTATCTGATTGAGCTCGTGTTAACATGTTTTGTCTGCAAACCTCTCCTGTTGTGGTCATAAGTTGTTCCTTTTTTCTGCCGTGAAATGAAAGAAAGAAAGGATAGACACACGACAAAGAACACAGAAAAGAAAAGAAAGAAAGAAGTGGGCGTTCGTGGAAATAGGAAGAGAAGATAAGAAAAAGCATACATAGGCATAGTTATTATCCTCAACACGGGTTCTATCTGTGATAAGGTCTAAGTCATGTTCACGGGTCAAGCAAGTTATTTCTAGTTGAATTTTTATCATTCTATAATTCTTTTTAAAAAATCAGAATAACATCAATTTAAAATAAATATTTTTTAATTTTTTAATCAAAAAGTCAATTTTTTAAAAAATAAGCTTTGATTATATTAATACGGGTTAATTTTAAAAACAAATAGAAAAAAATAAAATTTAATTGATCCGATGATCCGGTTAAAAATTAACTTGATTGTAACCCATTAATTTTTTATGAATACACGAGATTACTTTCTCTTTTTTATTTTATAAAACCTAAATTGAATCAACCCTCAAGTCCGCCAGGCATGCCAGTTAGAATATAGAACAATGTACATGAACACTCATTTAGAAGATGGGGAATCAAAGAAAACATTAAAATATTCTCATTTTTTTCTCTATTTTTTTTTTTAAGAATTGAGATGTCAAATATTTATATCAATAGTGAAGGAGGTAGTCTTTTCTTTTCTTTTTTAATTTTTTTTAATATTTTCTTGATTTTAAATTTATATTTTTATAAATTGTTTTAATTTATTTTCTAAAAAGTTATTAAAATCTCAAATAAATATCATGATATTTGATTTATCCTTGATTATTTTATGAATATCTATTTTTATTATTATATTATTAAATAAAAACTTTTTTTCTGAACAAATATAAGAATAGATTTAAGATGATAATTTCTTTAAAAAATTCTTGGATTAACAAGGGGCAAGTGACATTAATTCCTACATATTATATTCATGTGTAAAAAGAAAAGCTGACGTGTATTTTATCCACTACATCATTTAGCCTCCAACTTTATTTTTCTTGATAGATATCACCACCGCAAACAAGTTCTTCACTGTTAAATCAAAACCTGCACATCACAAGAATACATTAAACAAATCGATCGAAACCTTCAAGAAATTGCATATAGTTTCACGGAAAGTGAAATTACTTGCTGCAATCGACATTAGGGTTGCTAGACAGGGTGGCATGGAGTTTGCAAAGCTTGGGAAGTCGCTGAACTTTCTCAAGGTTAACAGGGAATCTCTTTATAGCTCGCCTCGCTCCCACAAAACATTTACAAAGATGGTGTACAGTGTCGTCTGGGCACACCCGCGTCGTCTGAAAGGCATGGATAGTACCCACTAAACACACACCCAATTATCCCTGATTCTAATTGGGATTTACAGCAAAACCTTATGAAAAAGATGAAAAAAACCCTTACATGCAGCCTTAGTTTTTTTCAAAATCCAATGATAATTTTGTATTTTTATTGTTCAAAAAGAAAAGGATGAAAAAACCCATCAATACATGTATATTTATTGTACAGTGTCGTTTCACGGAAAGTGAAATTGCTTGCTTGGCCAAATGATCAACTACATAATTGGAGATATCAATGAAATCACCTTGTCACCGCCATGACCTTATGATATTGCTTCCTCTTATCCAAGTAAATGCATTATATAAATTGGACTTCATAATCCAATCCTTATAAGTTGCATAACAAAAATCAGTACTTAAAATAAGAACTTTTTAAATGGTGAAAACCTCAGCTTTTCATTGAATTCCTTGATACTTGTGGAAAAAGAAAAGATACAAAGGAGAGAGAGCGTGAGAAAGAGCAAGAACAAAAGAGAGGAGAGAGAAAGAAAGAGAAGGGCTGCCTAAGACCTCCACCACCAAATCCACCTCCACCAAATCCACCTCCACCACCAAGCCCGCCACCTCCTTCATCCTTAAAAGAACCCTTTCTAGAACCGGATTCTGTAACGCATTGTTTTCATTTTGACAGGAGGGGATATCAGTCACAATTTGGAAATCTAATAGTTTGAAGGTTTCTGAAAACCCTCCTCAGACCTGTCAGCGCCGCTGGCCGATTTCTCATTCTTCCACCGTTGGATTAACATGAATTTTGGGTAAGTTGTGTGTCACTATAGTTCCCACATCCTGACCAGAGCGATCGTTCATATTTGAATCCACTAGAGAAATCCTACCGTTTGAAAATTTCTGGGCAAATCACTCTCGGAACAGTCAGAATCGCCGGCTTATTTCTTCTCTTTCTACCGTTGGATCCATCTGAATTTTGGATATGTGATGCGTATGGTCGTATTACACAATCGGAACGGTGGAGATGAGATGGAACTCTTCCAGCAAAGAGTTATGCACGCTCAACAGTGGTCCATCAATCTCAGGTCAGTTTTGGTCTAACTCCGATCTAGGGAGATCCAACCCTTAACTTGAGCTGATATTTGGATATGTTCTGCATGAGATGTGTTTTTACCGTTTCACCGTTGCGATTTGTTATTTGTTGAATTGTTGGTGAGTAATTGCTGTTTGAAGCTCTGCCCAGAATCTGTCATGGCTTCCAATCCGAAACTTCAAACCCTCAAATCTAACACCACCCACTCAATCACTAAACAACCCACAAACCATCACCAAAACATCCAAAATACAGCCTCCTCAACGCAGGTTAGGTTTCTAAAATCCCATGAATCAACAAACAATCAAAAATCCCTTTCCAATAGCCACCTCCACCTTGACCCAAAACAACAACCACCCCCTAAACACATTCACAATATTCCTAGCCTAAAAACCCAGAATAACCACTCTTTTAACATTTCAGTGCCACAAATTTACTTTGAAGGTTTCCCAATATGGGCTGATTATCATCGCATAAAGGCTTCTTTTAACAAGTTTGGCTCTGTACTCAAACTCTATGTATCCAGGCGTGTCAACAAATCAGGGAGTCTTTTTGGTTTTGTAACAATAGCATCAAACTTTTCTGATAAAGTTTTGCTAGAGAGTGTGAATGACATTTGGTTTGAATATCACAGACTAAAGGCCAATTTTTCCAGACACTATAAAAAGATTCCAAGAGAGAACAAAGCTCCTGACAGATCAAAACCCAAAACAACTATAAGAGTGCCTATTAGTGAAAGAGATGAAAGAAGTTACAAAGAGGTACTCAGTGAAGGAAAAGTGGAAGAAATACTTCTGCCTGTGGCTTCTGGACCAAAGGATTACTTTGAAAAACTCTCCATTGATATTGAAGAAGAGGATTATGCTTGGCTAAAGAGATGTCTTCTGGGAAAAATAAAAAAAGGATCCAATTACTCTTCTATACGTTTCGGACTGATCCAACATGATATAGATTTTGCTGGACTGCGCTTTCTTGGGGCATCTCAGGTCCTTGTGATTTTTGATAATAGAGACATATTAATGGAATCATGGAGGAAGAATAATAAATGTTGGGATGTATTTTTTGAGGAAGTTCGCCCCTGGGTTGAAACTGACACAACTTTGAATCGGATGGCCTGGATAACAATAACAAATCTACCCATTATAGGGTGGAATTGCAGATGCCTCACAAAGATTTTAGAAAGATCTGGCTAGATGATAGGTTATGATAAAACTACTCTCAAGCATTTTGAACTATCACAGTTACGGATCCTCATTGGTACACAACTGGATAAGGTGAATAAGGTGATTGTTTTGCAACTCAATAATCAAACATATCAGGTTAAGATAGAGGAGATGGACCAGTTACATTACCCAATTGCTGGCTCTATTTCATACACCATGGATGACTTTCAGACATCCCTAGAGCAAGGGGATGAGGATGATGAGGAAGACTCGGTTGATGTGGGTGATGGCGTAGACACAGATGAGGACAGAGCAGGTGTGGCTCCATCAATCACCAGGACTCTTGGGGGCGGCGGCAGCGGGTGGGAAAATTCAGATCTGGCACAGGATGGAGACAAGCTATCAACTTCTGACGATAGCTCTCTTATCATATTTAATGCTCTTCATCTGGATGTGGTGCAAGATCAACATGCTGCCTCATCTTTAGAGAGATTTCCAGAAATTATGGCATACAATCTTTCTTTTTCTGACAGCAGCTATATAAAAAGTAGTCACATTCCCAATGCTCTTACCGTATATACGGGACAGGGCACTCCTATTTTGAGAGAAGATGCTAGAAACCCTGCAGCTGCCTTGGACCTTGACTCCCTTGTATTGGCCCAGATTGAAAGCCCAGTTTATGGCAGTGGATCTCAAAGCCCATCTGACGTTCTCTCTATTTCATTTGGATCAAACAATGATTTAGCCCTTCAATCAACATACAATCCTCAAGCCATAGTAATTCTGGAACCGCAACACATGAATCACCCAGTTATTTTACACTCTGATGCAAACACAAAAGAGAGTGCAATTGCTCTATCTGCAAAAACAAGAAGGAAGTTGCGAAGTACAAAGATGATTACAGCTGATGGAAGTTTGAATGAAACAGTCAATACGAGTGAGATGGATTCTGAGGACTCAACAATACAGAGGTGTAACAGGAGGAACTTGCTAGCTCATGACGAAAACAATAAACCTTCTAAGGGTGATGAGGTTTGTTTAATGCTGGAAATAGGAGAGGTTTTGCAGATTGAAAAACCTCACAATTTAGATGACTTCACATCCTATATAAATCAGCAAAGGCGTAAAGAGAAGGCTGATTGGGAAGCATCCCAGTGAGCAGATGTTCCTCTTTGTTCTGTAAGGATTTTAAATCTCTTTTCTTATGCAGATTCTTTCATGGAATTCTTGTGGTTTGGGGTTAGCTAGAAAGAAGAGGACAGTTTCAAAGTTAATCAGGGATTTTGATATAGAGGTTTGTTTTTTGTTTGAAACTAAGCTACAAAGTTACTCAGACAGATTGGTTTTTCAATTATGGAGCGTCAGTAATGTTTCTTGGTTTGGTAATGAGGCTGAAGGTACTAAAGGGGGCATTCTGGCTATGTGGGATAACTCTAAGTTTGCGGTATCATCAGTGGAGTATGGTTATGGTTGGATCGGGTTATTTGGGCAGAATATCTTGACAGGCTTCTCAGGGGCGGTGGTAGGTGTTTATGCCCCTTGCAATCAAGCTGACAGACTTCTTCTTTGGAAGGACCTTCGTATTCTGAAGGCTGCTTTTGAGTGTCCTTGGTTTTTAGCAGGTGACTTCAATGAAACTATGTTGCGAAGTGACAGAAGCAGTGGCTTCATTAACAAGGTGGGTTCAACGGCTTTTAGACTTTTTATTGATGATTGCAACCTAATCGAGTACAACATGTCAGAGGGTTTGTACACCTGGTTTCGTGGGGGATCCATGAGTAAACTAGACCGTATTTTTTCTAGTCCTTGTTGTCATTTGCAATTCCCCCTTTTGTCTCTTCGACGGCTTCCAAGAGGGTTCTCTAATCATTGCCCTTTAATCCTAGGGGTTTCACCTGCAGAAAAAGGTTGGATTCCTTTCAAATTCATGGATTGTTGGCTCCATCATCCAAATTTTAAAGATATCGTAAAGGGTATATGGGATGAAGCTTGCAATGAATTTTCAGGTCAGTTCAAGCTCATTAAGAAGCTCAGCTTTATGGCAACTCGGCTAAGACAGTGGAATAGGGTTGGTTTTGGGCATCAGGAGACTGCTTTGTCATTGATCCAAAGCAATATTTCAGCTATAGAGAAGAAATCAGAGTATGGGGAATTATCTATTGCAGAGCAGAACTCGCTTGATTCATTGATCAAGAAACAGTGGCAATGTAACTTGCATATAGAAAGCATGTGGCGTCAAAAGTCTCGCCAAATTTGGTGTCGCCTGGGTGATCGCAACACGCGTTTCTTCCATCTAGTTGCTAACTTCAGGAGGGCTAAAAACCATCTCCTGAAAGTGGTTCATAATGGTTCTGTTGTTGAAGGTTTACCGGTCATAAAAGATGCGGCAGTTAACTTCTTCTCCAACTTATTCAGAAGTCCTGATAGATTCCGAATTGGTTTAGGGCCTGTTGGTTTTAAAACACTCTCGGCTTCTTCTTCAGCTAGCTTGGAGCGAGATATCACTTTGGAAGAATTAAAGCAGAGTGTTTGGGATTGTGATGGGAGCAAGAGTCCGGGTCCAGATGGTTTCAATTTTAAATTCTACAGGCTTGCTTGGAATTTCATTGCAGATGATCTATTAGACCTGGCCAAGAATTTCTTCAAAACAGGTAGGCTTCCAAAAGGAGTCAATCATGCTTATGTTCATCTAATTCCGAAGATAGCTTCCCCAGTTGGCTTCAAAGATTTCAGGCCTCTTAGTTTGATTCATGGCATTTACAAGATAATGGCTAAGGTTCTTTCTAGCCGTCTGAAAGCGGTTATGCATGACCTTATCAGTGAGAATCAAACAGCTTTCTTAGCAGGGAGGCAAATAATTGATGGGTTTTTGGTTGCCAATGAAGCAGTTCATTCCTTGAAAAGACATAGAGTGCCGAGCCTTATCTTTAAGGTGGATTTTCACAAAGCTTTCGATAGTGTGCAGTGGGATTATTTAGAGCAGGTTATGAGGCATATGGGTTTTGGTGAAAAATGGATTAATTGGATCAACACTTGCATCTCCACTGCAAAATTATCAGTGCTGATTAATGGATCTCCTTCTAATGAATTCTTGATGGGCCGTGGGATTCGCCAAGGTGACCCCCTTTCTCCATTCCTTTTTCTAATAGCAGCAGAGGGATTATCTGTTTTGTTTCAAAGAGCAGCTTCAAATGATCTTTTCAAAGGTATCCCTTTTGGAGACAGCTTTTACCTCAGTCACCTACAATATGCAGACGACACTTTGATCTTCATGCCTGCTAATCTTCATATGGTCAAAACAGTTAAAAGGATCCTGTTGTGGTTCGCTATTTGTTTCAGGTTTGCACATTAACTTCCATAAAAGCTCTTTAATTGGCATAAATGTTGGGGAAGATACTTGTGCTAGTATGGCATATTCAGTCTTTTGCAGATTTGATTTCTTGCCTTGCTCTTATCTAGGCATGCCTTTAGGATCCAATCCTAAAAGATTATCTACATGGAAGCCTATTATTGAGAATTTCAGACGAAAGTTGAGCATGTGGAGAGGTCGTATGCTTAGTATGGCAGGACGTATCTGCCTAATCAAAAGTGTCTTGAGTTCATTGCCAGTATATTATATGTCTTCTTTTCTTATGCCGAAAGGTGTCTGTAATATACTAACATCTATTCAACGAAGATTCTTGTGGTCTGGAGTGGCGAAGCATAAGAAAATCTGCAAGGTTCAGTGGCGTATTGTTGTGAAAGCTAGAAAAGAAGGAGGCCTCGGGTTGGGTTCTTTAATGTCAAAAAATATATCCATGCTTTTCAAATGGATATGGAGGCTAAGTTTACCAGACCATGCCTTATGGAAACAGGTAACAACCCATTTTTACTCCCCAACTTTCGAGAATGGAATCCCAAAATTGCATGGTCATATTTCCCCATTTTGGAAAGACGTTTTGTCAATCTTAGATCCAAACAGTGTCATCGGCTTAGTATTGCGTGAAAACATTAAATTTAAGATTGGAGATGGATCCTCCATCCTTTTCTGGTCTGATGTGTGGATAGGATCAAATGCTTTACGTAGCATTTTCCCTAAGCTTTACCAAATTTCTACTTTTCGGAATGGTTTGGTTAATGAGATGGGTCAATGGGTGAATGATCAATGGCGATGGAATTTGGTTTGGCGTAGGAAGCTCTTATCTTATGAAGAGCAACAATATCATCATTTGCTCTCAATGCTGGAGCCAATGATAATTCGTCAAGGAAAAGATGACAAACTTATATGGCCATGCAATTCTGATGGAAGCTTCTCAGTTAAATCGTGTTGCACCCTAATTGACAATACCTCCTCTGCGACTGATAGAGTCTTCGAAGCCAATGTTTGGATTAAAGGGGCCCCCCCGAAAGTTCAGGTGTTTCTCTGGTTGGCAGTACAGGACAAAGTTAGTACAAGAGCTTTTCTTCATCAACGGACTGTTTTGTCTGCCACACAAGCTTCATGTGTCTTTTGCAGCTCAAATTTGGAAACCTCAGAGCATCTTTTTATACATTGTAACTTTTCTAGGAGTGTTTGGATGAAAGTTTTGGATTGGTGGGGTGTCCAATGTTGTTTACCGAGAACAATTGACTTGCTGCTTCTGCAGTGGCCCGAAATGGTACATGGCAAATTCCAAAGATCAGCTTGGAGATTAATTTCAAGTAGTACTATTTGGGGTATATGGTTGCTGAGGAACAAAATTGTTTTTGAGGAGGGAACTATAAACTTGTTTGATTGTTTCTCCACCATCCTTCATCGGGTTGCTATTTGGTTGCATACTCAAGATTTAAATTTCAATTATACAGGAAATGACCTCTTAAGATCTTCTGATGGCATCAAATTATGGTGTAATAAGAGATCTTAGGTAGTCTTCTTGTTGTTTGCTGTAGTAGATCAGTTTTTTTCTTTTTCTTCTTCTTCTTCTTCTTCTTCTTCTTTTTTTTTTTTTTTTTTTTTTAATCTCTTGTATTTCTCTTTGGCTATTCGCTTTATAGCCTTTTCAATATACTCTCGATGATTATCAAAAAAAAAAGAAAAGATACAAAGGAATTTCTCTTCATTGTCCCATTGGAGATCCCCAACCCACAAGGGTTGGATTCGGGAGGAATTCATGAGAATTTACTACGCTCTCTTTCCTTTTTTATCCACATAAGAATACCATTTGATGATCTTCGCATGTCTATCATAGCAGAGCATAGACTCTAATCATAATATTTTAGGTATGTATCGACTCTATAGAATAATGAGTAATGTACATCATCCTAGTTTGTTTCCACCTCATTGAAGATCAAATTGTTTTGAGCATTCCAAATAGACCAAACCATCAAATGTGTAGTTTTACTCATTAAATACTTAGGCCTTACTCTAAAAATAAATCCGAGACTATGTTCCACTTGGAAACGAGTTCTAGAAAATATCAAGTCTCATCTTAGAACTTGAAAAGGTAGGATTCTCTTGGTAGGTGGAAGACTTTTTATTTATTAAAATTAATATTATCTACTCTTCCTATCTATTATGTCTTTGTTCAAAATTCCATCTGAGTTTCAAAAGAAATTGTCTCCATACAAAGACAATCCTTATGGATTGAAGATATGAATACTCAAAAAATTTGTAAGTAGACTCCAATTGAAAAAATAATTTGAGGATGAAAGTGTAAAAGATTTTGGTACTATGTATTACTAAAATGATTTACCCGGTTCTTTTAATATATTTTGTAATTATAATAATGAGGGAGTTTCATAAGTTTTTTTTTTTTAGTTTAACGTGGGTGTCCGGGCCAGCTTGCGCGCACCTCGACTAATCCCACGGGCCCTGAAGTTAACGACCATGTAAGCCTCCAGTGGCCATCATATGAGCAACCACAGGGCTCAAACCTGAGACCACAGGGGGAGCAAACTTCTTGGTCCCAAGCTCTTACCACTTGGCCACCACCTAGATAATTGGGAATTTCATATGTTATGCAACAGAGAAGGTAACCTATTCGGAATTTAATTATCAAAATATGATGATCTAATTGATACAATTTTGTGTTATTAAAACTAATTAAAATCGTAGCAGACGTTTTTAATTATCTTCCAATATAATTTGCTTCTTTGGATTGCCCAAGTGCTTTTTGGCCTCTCCTAGTTGATGAAATTATCTCTTTAAATTTTTCAGAAGAAAAGAAAGTTGTGATTTTTATAAAGGGTCTAGTGGTTCACATTGTTTCTGGACTTTTATTATTGTCGTCGTTGTTAAAAGAAATGTCTAAAATTAATTTGTCTGCTGGTACCACCATATAAACTTCCACAACACCAGACAATTCTAGCCATTCAAACATGGAAAATGGGGTACTTCATACTTGGCCCTAATTTTCCATTGATATCACTTCCTGTTTTTCTCCAATTTATACATACCTCGACAAAGTCAATGTAATGATGAAGTTGATTGTGGGAGACTGACTTGCAATTTACTGGACAGATCATAGCGAAACGAATCTTAGAGTACGTAGTAGACCCGCGAGCATTTTATGGTCATTGGTGGCCATAAATGCTACGCGCAAGGAAGACTAGCAAACTCAAGACTCTCTGCTTCTCCATCTAAATCAATCCATAGTCAGCAACACTTCTCTTTTGAAAAATGGTAGCTAGCTGGTTAGATCGCTCTTTTTCACTCATTGTAGCACCCATGAAAACTATATATTTATGAGGACCGATACACTCGTGCATTGTCAAATATTGTTGCTCTACGATTATTTTTATTTTCACTTTTTTCTCACAAAAGAACATCGAATTCCCTTTTTGATCAATTTAATGCGACGCGCTGATCATCAATACCGGTTCTTGCCTTCAATATTTACAAATGACAGAACATGATCCTTTGGGGGGGTTTATATATTTTCAACCAACCTAGCTATATCATATATTTTCCATTGATATCACCTCCTGTTTTTCTCCAATTTATACATACCTCGACAAAGTCAATATAGTGATGCAAGTACCATCAAGTTGATTGTGGAAGACTGACTTGCAATTTATACATATCTCCTTAATTTGAGGGGATTTATTTTCAACCAACCTGCTAGCTATATCATATATACAAGATGAGGATTTTAATACTGGAATTACATATCTGGGAAATGATACCATAGATTGGTCTTGGATGTTGGAAACACTAAATCCAAGCTCTGATACCAATAGTTAAAGACACTACACACCTAGTATTTCAACCTCTCAAGCTTTGTTAATTGATATTCAATACAAGACCTTTTTATTAATAGGAAAATTATAGAAACTCTCCTAATCCAACAACAAGGATTCTAAGTGCTACTTTACTAAGGATTCCAAATCATTTTCTACCGAGGACACTAATTCCTAACTTACATGATTTGAATGGGGTTGGAAATGGACATGAAAATGTCAACGTCCAGTCGGAGCCATAATCTCAGAAAACTCCACCCCTGGGGTTGGATCTGAAATATCAAAGCCACTGCAGCGTTGACCGTCAATCATTATGGACAAATCATCATTCTTCCTCCCATTGACCTCTTTTCGAGCACTGCCGGCCTCTTGCTGGCTGGCACCTTCCTGCTGCTTCATTGCAAGCTCCAAATTCCACAATACATCACCCATTGATGGCCTTTCACTTCCCCTATCCGCCAAACATTTCCTTGCTATATCTGTGAAAGTCTTGAAACAGTCAGGAACTATCTTACCTCTTAGATATGGATCGATTATCTGATCAAGGGTCCCCATTTGACAGCAACGCAATGCCCACTCAGCTAAACTCACTTTTTCATGCTCTTCCTCTTCAATTTCTCCCATAGGGATCACAGCAGGCCTGGCGCATAGAACCTCAAACAACACCACCCCGAATGAGTACACATCAGATTTTTCAGTTAGTTTTTGACGTCGATAATACTCTGGATCCAGATAGCCGAAACTACCTTTAACAATTGTTGAAACATGTGTCTTAGACTCTGTCATGTTGTTTGGACCAAGTTTTGATAACCCAAAATCTGAAACCTTTGGCACCCATTTTTCATCCAACAAGATGTTAGTGCTCTTGATGTCACGGTGAGTGATAGTATGTTTTGCACCCGTGTGAAGGTAGTGCAGCCCTCGTGCGGCACCAATACAAATCCTAACCCTCTGTTTCCATTGAAGAGGGGGTTTCTGTGTCTTGTAGAGATGATCACGCAGTGTGCCTTGAGCCATATACTCATAAACGAGTATCATTTCTTTTTCCTCCATGCAATATCCGACCAAAGATACTAGGTGGCTGTGCCTGAGCCTTGAGAGCATGGAGATTTCAGTTTGGAACTCTTTCAAACCCTAGTGTGCACTTGGATTGGCGCGCTTTATAGCAATGCTTGATATGCCACCATCAATTGATCCCTTGTAGACTGTCCCAAACCCACCGTTTCCAATGAGCAAGTTATCTGCAAAATTATTGGTTGCTGATTTTGTCTCAGCAATTGTAAAAATTCTGCAGTAGCCTGATGATTGATCTTGCCTAAAGGATTCACGCTGCTCCTTTGAGAACAATAAACAAAAGAAGCCTAGCAATCCTATTGCCGTAAGAGCAGCCGAAAGACCAGTTAATACCCGGTAAATAATCACCGCATCATTGCCCAAATTTGGATGCGGGGCAACTATTATCCCAAATGGATGAATACCCGCAAGATTGTCGGAAATGTCAGACAACTTGAAAATTTCCAGCCCGTTCAAAATTGGACGGCCATATACAGCAGATGATCCATTATTACCTCCTATTGCAACAGATAGATACTCTATGCCTTCACCATGCCTTGAAAAGTTCACTATGTAGTCTCTGTAAATGGGAATTCCAGTCCCATGGCTCCAATTGAAAACATCTACGTGATCCTCAGCAGTTTGATTGTTGATATAAATGCTGAAAACTCGTTGACCGCCTCGCTTTATTATTCTCGAAATCTCGCAGAAATGGAGCCTAACAAGGTAATAGAAACCATGATCAACTGGGCACAACCATGTAGCTCGGTATTTGCTTTCAGTTGTGTGTAGAATTGTCCTGGCAGAGGTATAAACTTGGAGTGGAGCAGCATATGTGGGCACCAGTAAACTCGAGTTGACTTCAACTTCTGATTCAACAATACTTGTGTTTCCATCATTACTAGTGAAATAATCATCATCCCTGGTCCAGCGACGAAACATGCAAGTATCTTCTAGATCAGAGATCACATCTCCTCCTATGTTCATCCTGTACATCATCTCGAGGGCTGTAGAATTCCCCATGAAATAAGGAGAAGGATGTCCTACAAGTGAAAATGGAGCATCTTCTTGAATGTAAAGCTTTGATGGCATTGAGACTATCTCAATCTTGTTGATAAAAGCATAGGCACCGAAAACCTTAGATGAAGGGGTGAAAGTTACATTTAATATCTGGCCATCCATATTGACACCGAATTCCCTGATAGCATAATCACCATTTGGGGAATATTTAGAATAGGATGACTCTGAAGTAGTTATTAGTGTATACGGACCAACGTTGATGGAGAACAAGGCCTTAGATATGTTTAACCCTGAATATGTGACTAGTTTGAAGTAAAGTCGAATGAACTTGGGGCCATCAGAGACACTAAATGACCAGTTGAACTGCTTGTAGAAGATGCAAGCAGAAATTCTCGGTTTTTCGCTGCTGCTAGGATCTACGGCGTATACTCTTGAAACTGTTGAGAAATCAATTTCATATTTTTTATCATTAGGGAATCCAGCATCAAGTGGTGAAACTGATGGAGAACAATCCACTGCAATGCTGTCAGGGGGCATGTAATATGATGGCTTATCAGCAGAGGAGGGGACTGTGCAACAGGCAATGAAGAAGAAAGGAAGAAACATGACGGGAGCAAGCAATGAGTTTCCATTTGGGCTTGCGGTCTTCATTGACACAATATGGAACTCTAGACAATGAACAATGGCTACTGGATGATGGGGGGGGGGGGGGGGGGGGGGGGATTTGTAATTTGTATTATCCATCTTAATTTGTAGCCTAGCTTGTCTTCTTTGTTCAATCTGACGTGCCATCCTATGTTTCCGTGTTACATCCTTTGGTTACTTCAATACAAATTTCCATGTTGCTATTATTGTGATTTTTTGAAAACATAAATAGGGAAAGGCAATAATGTAATTGGAGGCTTAGAAATATATATATAAATAAATAAAGGGTATTGTGATAAGTAAATAAAGCTTGATAATTATAAATAATATAAAAAAAGGAAAATCTTATTTGAGAGAGAGAGAACCGGTAGGAGAGAAGAAAGGGAGGAAGAAGAAGAAAAAGAGAAAAAAAGGAAAGATAGAGGAAGAAGAAGAGGGTTAGAGAAAATAAATTTAAAATATAAGATTTCTAGATTCATGATACCAAGTTTGTCAAGACCTGATTAATAGATTCATGACCAGCACACTAACTTACATACGAACTTATCATTTAAATAACTCAATTCGAGTTTAACGCAACACTAATAACAAAATTAACTTTATAATATAATTTGATTGTCTTAATACAAGAGTTAAATATAAATTTTTGTAATTATGGAGCAGTAACTAGACATAAAGAAAAGGTATCAATTACAACCAAAAGAATAGGTTTTAAAGGTCCAATAAAAATAACTTGCTAACAAGCTATAACCCTTCGTATGTAAGTTGTTAACACAACTTGTTATTCGGTAAATAGATCTCCATCAGCAACTATTAATTATAAAACTCTAGAAGAGGTATGGTCTAGAGAGTATTTTGTTAGTCTACTTATGCTTATATGAATGATGTTAAGTTTAAGCTAACGGTAGGGAAGTGCATCTAACAATGACACAATTAGATGATGATCTAATTCGGATAAAATATGTGAATGACCTAAAAGATGCTTTTATAAATCAGTGGGACAAGTGTAGGTGTAAGAGAAAGTCTGGTCATGCTAGACTAGGTTAGCACCTTAAAATTATGATAACAGAAGATTAGACCGTTGGATTGGGCTTAGATTTTTCATGGTGATTCTACAAGATGTTTTCTTATGAAAAAAAACATTTTGTCACTTATTAGACCACTGGATATCTTAGAATTAGACTCGGAAGTTGTTTAGGTGAATTTTGTTATTTTTCTAGAATTCTTTGGATTTAATATTTTATTTTGGATTCTCTTTTAATTTCCTTAATGCCTTTAGATTTTAGGTTGGTTCCTAGTAGAGTTAGGTTTTTTTTGCTTATTTTAAGGTCTTGTAAACCTTTATAAAATGCATCCACCATATATTTTTTCAAAAGAATAAAATTGTGAAATTAGGGTTCATATCTACAACCCTTTTTGCTCATTAAAATTTATGTGTTTTCTATGTTATTCTCTTCCTATAAGCTTTTCATATATTAGTTAGTATTAGAGCCCAATAATCCCAGGTTATTTGTTTGTTGTGTGCTGCAATACCATGAAAGTTTATTGCTTGTTATATGATGCTACAACCATGGTAAGAAAAGGTTATGGAGCAATATGTGGTCAATGAGAGGATGAGAAGGCTCCCATTCGAGAAAGAGATATCCAGGAGCTTGTCATTGAGGACATATAATTACAAATCACAAAGTTGATTAATAGGTTAGAAAAGAGAGACCTACAAGACTAGAACTTAGAGAGTGACCACTATAAGTCCCTGACTATGAATGAAAACCAAATGCATGATCAAATATGACAACCTCTTAAGTAGGAAAAGATCAAATATAGGAATTTTTATTTTCATGTAAAAAATTTGTAATCTGCTAGAACTTTACAAGCAAAGAAATTCATATACTAGGTTAATGAAGTTGAGAGGATTTTTTAGTATAGGGAGATTTTTTAGGTAACGTGAGTTAAGTAAATTATTATCAGACCGAAAGTGTGGACATTTGCATGGTTGAAACAATTGAAGAAGACTTCGAGAGGCAAGAAAAGTTAAAAATCAATGATTGAGGAAATATGAAATAGAAGATCAAGAAGCACTTCCTTTCTTTTACCTATTCCCAAACCCTATACTAGAGGCTTCACATACTGAAACATAGAGATGAGTCTATCAATTGTTACAATGATGATTTCTACTAGTTAGTAGCACGAAGTGACCTAGCAGAAATAGAAAAGTAGTTGGTGGTGAGATATCTGAATAGTTTACAATAGTCCATCTAGGATGTATTGTGTCTTCAGTCTTTGTGGATAGTTTTTAAGGCAAGGGCCTTGGTAGTAGAGAAGCAGTGGCCTCCAAGGTCTACTAATAGAAATTTTTGGGTATTTTTTGGTATATCAAAATAATAAATGAGAGCATAATAATAATAATTAGAGGACTAACATCATACAACCTAGGCTAGCCTAACAGAATTGTCATAACCCATTTTTGTATTCCCTAAAATTATTTTATATAACAATACATTTTTATTCAAAAACTAAAAATCTAAAAATAATTTTAGAACATGAGGAGATAAGCCTTTGAGATACAACATGTTGAAAAGCCAAAACAATAGTCAAATTGTGATATTTTGACAAGACAAGCTGAAGAAAAACTTAACGGAAAGAAAGTCGAGGTTGAAATCCAAACTTGACCAGAATTAGAAGAGTTAATTAAGTTTAAGGACTTGATTAAACTTTTAACAGGTTTAATTGACTTAATTAAGGATTTAATTGAATTAAAAATTAAGTTTGAAAGTCATTTGTGCAAAAATTGGAAGAACTAAATAAGTTTAAGGACTTAATTAAACTTTAAATGGGTTTTGTGGATTCAATTAAGGATTTAATTGAAGAAAAATCAAGTTTAGAAGCTTAATTTAGATCAATTCGCAATGATTGGAAGATTAGGGACATAATTGAAATTTTGAGAGGCTAAATTGATGCAATCAGGAGCTTAATTAAAAGAAATTTAAAGTATGAAATTCAATTGAGGATCACATTAAAGAAATTCAAAACCAAATACTACTTTGCAAAAAACCACTGAAATTTAACGGTCCAGGCTAAGGGTGAAATTACAAGGATTCCTAAAAATGAGGTTCAATTAAGGACTCTATGCTAAAATTTCAGATCTTATTATATTAAAAACGCATGTAAATTTTCTCTAAAAAGCACTAGTAGTACTATTTTGTCTACAAAAACACCCTTATTTCCTCCTTTTATCAATTGCAGAGCAGGACAACCTTTTGTCACTAGTTTCAATGAATGACCTGTATCTATTTCTCAGTATTAAGAATCAAGATCCCATCAATCCATAAACCCCATAACCTCCTAATTTCTCGTATAAAAACCTCACAAAACCCAAGTAGCTAGAGGGAGAGGAGAGAAATTGTGAAAAGAAGAACATCTTCATTCTATCATCAGACAACTCTCCATTTTCTCAATTGAGCAAACTAACCCGCTTCATCTTCTCTGTTTTTTACTGATACCAACCAAAAGAAAACCAAAAAACTTGTCTTCTTCTGTCATTGTTAGACCGGAAGCCATCCAATCACCGTGAAAAGTTCTCCCCCCGATCCAGCCTCTTCACCTCATTATCGCTGCCATCCACCTTCGGTCACCAGCGACAGCAGAGGATCAGCAGCAACCACTACGCTCGACAGCAGCAGAGCCAGTCGCAGCCTCCACAAACAACAACGTCCAGCAGCTCTCTACACAAGCACTGCGGCATTCTCCATCAGCAACAACTGCGACTTCATTTTCTCTGCATTGCCACGGTGACCTCTTCTCAGAGCAGCGGGCAGCAGCTTCAGCTCCAGCGTTAGTCCAGCTCCTCAGCAAGCAGCACCTACTATGTACCAGCAGCAACCACCACGAATGACGACAGCACACAGCAGCCATAGTGAGCCCCTAGCAGCAGTCCAACAGCAATGAAGTCTTTCCTCCTGAGCAGCAGCAGAGTCTCCATCGTGGGCAGCAGTTTATGAATCCACCGTGAACAGATCCTCTCAGCAGTAGTGGCAGGGCCGTGGGCAGCAGCATTGCAGTCTCCCAGAACCTGTGTACCAATGTTCATGAGGCCTGTAGTCTTTTGTTTTTTAAAGTAGTCGTGACAGTTTACTTGTTTGTTTAAATATTCTGAAAAAAGAGAGGTGCTGCCGTGCTGGTATAATTGTTGGTTTGATGGGCTTTCTTGTTTCTTTGTTTATGGATTTGGGTTTGTAATACCCTTTGATTTGAAAGGAAAAAAAAAAAGGAAGGATGGCCATTCGGCTCCTTGGCCCATTTGGACCAAGCTTGGTTTTGTGTTAAGAAGCCCATCTCGTGGGGTTTGGGCTAAGCCTATGAAGGGCCTTGAAGCCATGTTCGGCTTGATAAAAATTATGCCAAAGAAAAAATATCTTTTGTTTTTTGTTTTTAAGGTTTGTTTGCTGAAGAAAGCATTATTATTATTATTGTTATTAATAAAGGTCCTTTGCAATTGTTTTTTTTTTGGTCTTTTATTTTTTACCAGCTTATATTAAATATTTAAAATTATAATATATATATATATAAAAGGTGATAAATCAATTTTTATTTTATTTTATTATTTAAAAATGACCCAAAATTTTTTTCTTACATTTAAATATTTTAATTTTTTATATAATCAAGTCTCTCAAAAATAAAAATAAAAATAAAAATTATATTTGAATAAATAAATAAATAATAGCATGATTTAGCATCCTTAAATACTAGAAATCAAGGAAAATAGTTCTTTTGATATTTTTGCATGTATTTTTAAATTTAATAACTAGTTTATTAAATTCATGGGAACTTGACCTACATTTTAAAAACACTAGAAATTTATTTTGTTTCTTTTAATAAACAGGATTATGAATTTAAACATAATATATTCTCATTATTGAATAAAAAAACCAACAATTAAAAAACACAACAGTACTTTAATTTGTATCAGACAAATAAACAATATAGCTTACCTTAAGTAAGGCATGCTAGGGATGATATGTTCTTTCTATATACAACCGGGCTTCTTATTTAGACACTAACATCAATTAAGGTTTCTTGTCATTCAAATATTAAGAAGTGATTTTATTTATTTTTTTATTGGTAAGAAATAAGAATTTTTTATTTTTTCCATCGGTTATCATAAAGATCTCGATCCGGAAACATGATTTTTGTGATGCTGCACCACTTGCGACAAGAATCAACAAATGAAGACTAGATTTCTTAACCTCTTCTAGAGCAAATTCAAGACTCTGCCCCTTCTATTCCATCTAAATTAATCTCTGTTGACCTCAATCCATAGTCAGCAACACTTCTCTTTTGAAAAATGGTAGCTAGCTGGTTAGATCGCTCTTTTTCACTCACTGTAGCAGCCATGAAATTTGAGCCGAACTTTATGAGGACCGATACACTCGTGCATTGTTGATTGTTGCTCTACCTTTATTTTATTTTCACTTTTTTCTCACAAAAGAACATCGAATTCCCTTTTTGATCACCGACAAGAATTCCTTTTTCGTCAATATAAAGGTCAATACCTGTTCTTGCATTTAAAATTTACAAATGACAGAACATGATCCTTTGGGGGGATTTATTTTAAACCAACCTGCCTATGTCATACAAGATGAGGATTTTAATACTAAATTACATATATGGAAAATGCTACCATAGATTGGTCTCGGATGTTGAAATCACTAAATCCAAGCTCTGATACCAATTATTAGAAACACTACACGCACAAATATTTGAACCTCTCATGCTTTATTAATCGATATTCAACTCTTAGCTGACACTTCTCTGCATACAAAACCTTTTTATCTATAGGAAAATTATAGAAACTCTCCTCTAATCCAACAAGGATTCTAAGCGCTACTTTACTAAGGATTCTAAATCATTTTCTATTTAGGACACTAATTCCTAACTTGGAAACTTGGTTTAAATGGAATGGGAAATGGACATGAAAATGTCAACGTCCAGTCGGAGCCATAATCTCAGAAAACTCCACCCCTGGGGTTGGATCTGAAATATCAAAGCCACTGCAGCGTTGACCGTCAATCATTATGGACAAATCATCATTCTTCCTCCCATTGACCTCTTTTCGAACACTGCCGGCCTCTTGCTGGCCGGCACCTTCCTGCTGCTTCATTGCAAGCTCCAAATTCCACAATACATCACCCATTGATGGCCTTTCACTTCCCCTATCCGCCAAACATTTCCTTGCTATTTCTGTGAAAGTCTTGAAACAGTCAGGAACTATCTTACCTCTTAGATATGGATCGATTATCTGATCAAGGGTCCCCATTTGACAGCAATGCAATGCCCACTCAGCTAAACTCACTTTTTCATGCTCTTCCTCTTCAATTTCTCCCAAAGGGATCACAGCAGGCCTGGCACATAGAACATCAAACAACACCACCCCGAATGAGTACACATCAGATTTTTCAGTTAGTTTTTGACGTCGATAATACTCTGGATCCAGATAGCCGAAACTACCTTTAACAATTGTTGAAACATGTCTTAGACTCTGTCATGTTGTTAGGACCAAGTTTTGATAACCCAAAATCTGAAACCTTTGGCGCCCATTTTTCATCCAACAAGATGTTAGTGCTCTTGATGTCACGGTGAATGATAGTATGTTTTGCACCCGTGTGAAGGTAGTGCAGCCCTCGTGCGGCACCAATACAAATCCTAACCCTCTGTTTCCATTGAAGAGGGGGTTTCTGTGTCTTGTAGAGATGATCACGCAGTGTGCCTTGAGCCATGTACTCATAAACGAGTATCATTTCTTTTTCCTCCATGCAATATCCGACCAAAGATACTAGGTGGCTGTGCCTGAGCCTTGAGAGCATGGAGATTTCAGTTTGGAACTCCTTCAAACCCTGGTGTGCACTTGGATTGGCGCGCTTTATAGCAATGCTTGATATGCCACCATCAATTGATCCCTTGTAGACTGTCCCAAACCCACCGTTTCCAATGAGCAAGTTATCTGCAAAATTATTGGTTGCTGATTTTGTCTCAGCAATTGTAAAAATTCGGCAGTGGCCTGAGGATTGATCTTGCTTAGAGGATTCACGCTGCTCCTTTGAAAGAGAGGAAAAAAATAAACAAAAGAGGCCCAGCAATCCTATTGCCGTAAGAGCAAACAAAAGACCAGTGCATACCCGGGAAATCACCGCATCATTGCGTACACAAAAATTTGGATGCGAGGCAACTATTATCCCAAATGGATGAATACCCGCAAGATTGTCGGAAATGTCAGACAACTTGAAAATTTCCAGCCCGTTCAAAATTGGACGGCCATATACAGCAGATGATCCATTATTACCTCCTATTGCAACAGATAGATACTCTATGCCTTCACCATACCTTGAAAAGTTCACTATGTAGTCTCTGTAAATGGGAATTCCAGTCCCATGGCTCTAATTGAAAACATCTACGTGATCCTCGGCAGTTTGATTGTTGATATAAATGCTGAAAACTCGTTGACCGCCTCGCTTAATTATTCTCGAAATCTCGCAGAAATGGAGCCTAACAAGGTAATAGAAACCATGATCAACTGGGCACAACCATGTGGCTCGGTATTTGCTTTCAGTTGTGTGTAGAATTGTCCTGGCAGAGGTATAAACTTGGAGTGGAGCAGCATATGTGGGCACTAGTAAACTCGAGTTGACTTCAACTTCTGATTCAACAATACTTGTGTTTCCATCATTACTCGTGAAATAATCATCATCCCTGGTCCAGCGACGAAACATGCAAGTATCTTCTAGATCAGAGATCACATCTCCTCCTATGTTCATCCTGTACATCATCTCGAGGGCTGTAGAATTCCTCATGAAATAATGAGAAGGCTGTCCTACAAGTGAAAATGGAGCATCTTCTTGTATGTAAAGCTTTGATGGCATTGAGACTATCTCAATCTTGTTGATAAAAGCATAGGCACCGAAAACCGTAGGTGAAGGGGTGAAAGTTACATTTAATATCTGGCCATCCATATTGACACCGAATTCCCTGATAGCATAATCACTATTTGGGGAATATTTAGAATAGGATGACTCTGAAGTAGTTATTAGTGTATAAGGACCAACGTTGATGGAGAACAAGGCCTTAGATATGTTTAACCCTGAATATGTGACTAGTTGAAGTAAAGTCGAATGAACTTGGGGCCATCAGAGACACTAAATGACCAGTTGAACTGCTTGTAGAAGATGCAAGCAGAAATTCTCGGTTTTTCGCTGCTGCTGGGATCTACGGCGTATACTCTTGAAACTGTTGAGAAATCAATTTCATATTTTTTATCATTAGGGAATCCAGCATCAAGTGGTGAAACTGATGGAGAACAATGCACTGCAATGCTGTCAGGGGGCATGTAATATGATGGCTTATCAGCAGAGGAGGGGACTGTGCAACAGGCAATGAAGAAGAAAGGAAGAAACATGACGGGAGCAAGCAATGAGTTTCCATTTGGGCTTGCGGTCTTCATTGACACAATATGGAACTCTAGACAATGAACAATGGCTACTGGATGATAGGGAGGGGGAGGGGGGGAGGGGGGGAGAGAGAGAGAGAGAAATTTGTAGTTTGTTCTAGCGATATGTATCATTCATCTTAATCTGTAGCCTAGCCTGTCTTCTTCCTTCAATCTGACGTGCCATCCTATGTTTCCGTGTTACATACTTTGGTTACTTCAATACAAATTTCCATGTCGCTATTATTGTGATTTTTTGAAAACATAAATAAGAAAAGACAATAATATCCTTAAAGGCTTAGACATATATAAATGAATAAGGGTACTTTGATAATTGAATAAAGTTTGATAATTATAAATAGTATAAAAAAAAGGGGAAAATCTGATATGAGAGAGAGAGAGAGAGCTGGCGGGAGATAAGAAAGGGGGGAAGAACAAGAAGAGAAAAGAAGGAAAGATAAAGGAGGAAAAAGAGAGTTAAAGAAAATAAGTTTAAAATACAAGATTTATATTTTGATGTGTATAATTATATTATAATCTCAATAGAGGAGTGTTAACATTTCGAAGGAAAATCTAATTTGAGAGAGAGAGAGAGAGAGAGAGAGAGAGAGAGAGAGAACAAGCTGGAAAGAAGAATGGGAAAAAGAAGAAGAAGAGAAGAATTAAAGGACAAGTGAGACATTTAAGTCATGCTAAAACAATAGTTTGATAATTATCACAAAATTAAAGGAAAACATATTTATCACAAGGAATAAAACATGCTTGATGAGAATTCAAAATTTCAATGACAATAGACAAGACGATGTGAATCCTAATACTCCATTTATTACAAAATTAATTATACTTCTGTTTCTTTAACCTAAAGCTCCGATACCAAGTTTGTCATGACCTGATTTCTGAAACCATGACCAGCACATAAGTAAGGCCTCCCTCTAGGATTTCATACATATGCGAACCCAAATTTACATATAAACTTATCATTTAAATAACTCAATCAGAGTTCAACGCAATACTAATAACAAAATTAACTTCATAATATAATTTGATTGTCTTAATACAAGAGTTAAATATAAATTTTTCTAATTATGGAGCACTAACTTGACATAAAAAAAATCAATTACAACCAAAAGAATAAGTTCTAAAGGTCTAATAAAATTTACCTGCTAAAAAGCTATAAACCTTAAAAAAGTTCATATGTAAGTTGTTAACACAGCTTGTTATTTGATAAATAGGTCTTTATTGCAACTATCAATTATAAAACTCTAAAAAAGGTATGGTCTAGAGAGTATTTTGTTGTTCTACTTATGCTCATATGAATGATGGTAAGTTTAAGTTAATGGCAGGGAACTGCATATTTCTAAGGTATACAGATGGTGTGAAAGGATACAGGCTATGACTATGGTGCACTGATGAAAAATCACCCGAGAACATTATCAGAGGGATATGACTTCTAATGAGTCTGCGATGCTTAAAGATAAGGTGGAGTGTATCGAATGTTGTTAAAGATCATGGGTGTCTGTAAGAACATTGAGCTTTGAGTGGAAGCTTTAAAAAAACATGAAATTGATGTCCTGGTTTAGCAAGAAGATGAAGAGGTGCAACGTTTCTAGGAAAGGAAATCGTCATTCCAGGATTGCTTGCTCACCTGGGACAGAAAACAGAGGAACATCAAATAACCTCATAAATATGGCTACGCATACATGGTTGCTTCTGCACTTAGTGTGGCAAAGAACAACGTGGATTAAGCACCAATCACTTACTATAAGATGTTAGGGTTTTCAGGTGGTTTTTTTCTTAAATCTAGGTGCTCTCTCTCTCTCTCTTTCTTATCCTTATAGAGGCTAGAGTTTTGCCTCTCTTTTTTCACTCTTTTCTCTATTTATAATACCCTTATTAGATATACTTATTTTTATTCTAAGAATGTCCTAAGAATTTTCATACCAAAATCTATTTTGATAAATCAAACATTAACTAAATGTAATTTCTTGATACCATGATAAATAATATCACGACCTAATTCTCGAATCCATGACCGGCACATAAGCAAGGTTTCCCTCCAAGATTTCATACCTATGCGAACCCAAATTTACATACAAACTTATCCTTCAAATAAGTCAATCAGAGTTCAACGCAACAATAACAACAAAACTAACTTCATAATAATTTAATTGTCTTATACAAGAGTTAATACAAATTCATAGTTGTGATGCAGTAACTAGACATAAAGGAAAAGATACAAATTACAACCAAAAGAGCAGGTTCTGAAGGTCCAACAAAAGTGACCTGCTATTAAGCTATAAGCCTGAAAATGATAAATAATGAGATGGTGAGTTCAACAACTCAGTGAGTAGATAACGTTCAATATACACACACGAGGTAATACAACAATGATGAATACATATACAATTATGGCTCTAGGTTCTTATAGGAAGGTTTCTCAAATAGACCATAACAAGAATATCATAAGGTAAAGCTCATCAGAAAATCAAAATGCAATGAGCATGAGGCTATGTATTGTGGGATGATCAATCCACACAGGTTGGTGACTCCCTCGACCAACTAGGGTTCAGATACGATGTGCACAAAGACTAACACTACCCTGTTAGCATAGGTATTCTGACTGGCATACCACAGGTTCATAATCATAATCAAACAAACATATTCATATCTCAAGGCTCAACTCATGACATCAATCAAATGAAGAGCTATCAATTCAGAAGTCAATTCAAAATATATATTGGTTCATATCAAGAATTCAGATTCAACAATTGATCATGCTTTATCATAACAAAGATAATAATCAACATATATATTATCAAGAAGCATGATCCAATTCATATTAACAAATCGAATATTTATAATATTTCTCATGCATATGAAAAATTATCCACTCACCTAACTCGAAAGCAAACAGAACTCAAAAACAGATACTGAAGAAAATCCTACTAATATCTCGCCGGTAGAATATCAGGATTATCTGAATAAAAATGAGATATATTAAAAAACAACTCAAAAGGAACATACAAACTATTTAATACACTTAACTAAGGGTCTATTCCATAACTCTATATGTTTTTAAACTAAAATAGTCATTTTTCCTTAAAACCCAAAAATTAAATGGTTTTCCTGAAATCTAATCCATAATAAAACAAATAATAAGACTTGATAATAATTCACTAAATAACCCTCAATTATTCATCAAACCAATATGCAAAAGCTAATATTACAGCTAGGGACCAATATGAAATTTATCATATTTTTAAGGGTCGAATTGTAACTTTATCAAATTGGAGGACCAAACTGAAAATATCATAAATTCATAACTATAGTGGAATTATATCCATAATTCATCCTCATTTCTATCCAGAATCTCTAATTATGCTCCAGGGACCATTCTGGAATTTTTCCAAATTTTTAGGGTCAAATTGTAATTTTTGTCAAATGGGAGGACCAAATTAAAAGTGTTAAAAATTCATAACTATACTGGAATTCTGCCCATAATTCATCTTTTATTCTGTCCAGAATCTTGAAATATGTTCTAGGGACCAATCTGTAATTTTTTCAAAGTTTAGGAACTAAACTGTAATTTTCACAAATTGAAGAACCAAACCGAAATTTCATCATCTTCAACCTCAAACCCAGAATTTCCACAGAAAACGTATTGTTATCTCCTGATTTCTAACTCAAAATTCACCATTTACACAAATCATAACTCAAAATCATCATCTTTACCTAAAATCTTTCAAAATTAACTAAACAACTCATTATCCATAACGATCAACACATAACATTCAAATCAATTCATCAATAAACCCAAAACAAAATCTTCAAAACCCTAATATTTATCAAAACATAAATTTAAAGCTCAAAGAAAACACATTTATACATTTAAAAACCTAAATCTTACCCTTTAAACTTATTTTTTCCAACTGCTTTCTATTTCTCTTATCTTTCCCTCTTTTCTCTTCTTCTTCTTCTTCTTTCTCCCTTCACTCCTGCAGATTCTCTCTCAAAATTTTCAAATCTCTTCTCTTTTTTTTTTTATTTATACTTGTTATGTTTATTCAATTAATACAATACCCCTCATTCATTTATACCTACTTTTAAGCCTTTAAGGGCTTTGTTACCTTTTCCTACTCATTTATTTCAAAACATCACAAATACTTATAAAATAAAATAAAACAATTAATAAAGTTCAATTTCATGAAAACTGAGGAAGTTTAGAGGTGAAGAATATAGAATTTGTTATAAGTCAAAATCCTAAAATATCAAGAATTATAATTTCATAACTATAGATAAACAATTAAAATATTCAATTTTTATTCATTCAATTCTTCATTTATGAAAAAGCTATTAAAGTCTTTACACAGAAAAAACTATAAAATCACAATAATATTGAATAGGCAAGAAAAACTAGGAAAATTATTTCTTAAAACAATAATACAGAATAGAAAAATAAAAATAGAAAAAACATAAATTAACTTTAAAAATATTTTTTTTCTGAAAAACTTCATGCATCAAAAACACAGCTTTAAAAAATGAATTTCAAAGGAAGAAAATTGGATGATAAAAAAAAAAGGTCATTGTTAAAACCCACAATGCATTTACTCACAACGCGCGCACATAGTGAATTCAACTGTGAAAACCCATTCTGCTTTAATTTTAAAAAGTGTATAAATTAATTCTGATCACACTACAGGAAATAAATAATTTTACCTTCCATCACTCCAATCTTGCAGAAAAATATATTAATTGTAATCAATAATTAGTAATCCAAACCACTTGAAAATAAATAATTCTTTGATCGATAATTTAGATATCAATCAGGAATGATAAGCAATGGTGGGCAGGTTATTAGCCATTCAAGTCACTTGAAAATAAATTTATATATCATGGCATATGTATCAAATAGAATTAAGAGGATATTTAGAAACACGGTTGAAATTATATTTTTAAAGAATTTAAATAATAAATATTTTAAATTATTATCACAACTATATTTTCAAACACTTTTTAAATCTTATCTACGAGTGATTTTAGAACACTCTTGATACATTCAAATGAATAAATCACCGGAAATAAATAATTTTATCATTTTTTTTATTTATGTGGGTCAAAACATAAGATATATAAAGCATATAAATAAAATAAATCCAATCAAATACAGCCATATCACAACTGTAGCAATCCTTAAAGAGAAGCATAAAATCAAAATCATTCAGATTTTGGTTGCAAAATGAATGTTTTCCCTTCATGTCCGTTATAATCGAATTCAAAATATTTTTTTTGCTTCTGAAACTAATCAATCAAATACAGAGTATAAAAACAGAGGAAAAGCAGAGACCCTTTACACTTCTCATAATTTATTCATTCTCAAGCAATGAGGCTTTCAATTATCTGCTCTCCATTACTTCTTTCATTCTTTATTCTCTCTCTTTTACAGCCACCAACTTTTTCCATAAAAAAGGTGAGCAACCATGTTTTGCTTCTCTCCTTTTTTTATCATATCATTCCTCTGCCTTTGATCCTTGAAAATGGTGTGCTTCTTTTACGTCTACATGAACTTTCAATGATTTTTTGTACTCGAAATCATTATGGGTTTTGGACAAATTCTTTGAGTTTTTAATTTTCATTCTGCCTACTAAAGTTCCATAAAGATATATATTGATCAAAGGAGTTAATATTACAATTTCTCCCACGCAGTCTTATGTAGTGTATTTGGGATCACATTCACATGGTTTGAAGCCTACTCAGGCTGATAGTGACCGAGTCACAGATTCTCATTATGAATTTCTGGGATTATTCACTGCAAGGTTTATATTTTTTCTTTTAAGTTTTTTTTTTCCTTTTAACTGTGTCTTCAATTTCCTCATTTGTTGCAATCCTTACTTGACAGCAAAGAGAAGGCAAAGGAGAAAATCTTTTACTCTTACACTAACAGCATAAATGGTTTTTCCGCGGTCCTTGAAGAGGAAGAGGCATCAGCACTTGCCAGTAAGAATTTCAAGTCATACATTCTTGTATTTCATTGTTAAATAACTGATCAATCAATAGCAGAAGAGAAGACAAATCCTTCAACCCTGTTTCCTCTGTTTTTCCACATGTTTGATTGTAATATTGACAATTCAGGATACTTGCTCTGCTAATGGTTTCTTAATCTTTGTTAATCAATGCAGAACACCCGGACGTGATATCAGTTTTCTTGAACAAAGCAAGGAAACTGCACACGACACATTCATGGGGCTTTCTTGGATTAGAGAAAGATGGGGTGGTTCCTCCATCCTCACTTTGGAAGAAAGCGAGATACGGTGAAGATGTGATCATTGGTAACCTCGACACTGGTGAGTACTAAATCTTTGTCATTAGTAAGAAACTAATCTCAGTCATTTGGGTAGTTAAAATGATTGAAACCTGATCATTTGCATGCGTTTTTTTCATGGTTTATCCACTGCAAGAAAGAATCTGATGTTTTGAAATTTGAAACTTAATAGCAGTCTTATGATCTTTGTTCCCCTCTCTTTGGAGTTTTGGACATTTAGAATATGCAAAAGTGGTAGGGTCAGTAGCCAAATAAAGATCGACTATCCGTACTAGCTTTGCCAATTGCAATACAATGTGTTGCCATTTTAAATGGAATTGTGCTAGGTGTTTGGCCGGAATCGAAGAGCTTTAGTGATGAGGGACTGGGTCCAGTTCCATCAAAGTGGAGAGGAATCTGTCAGAATGCAACCAAAGAAGGTGTTCCTTGCAACAGGTCCATGTCCTCCTCCACTTGCAATCAATTTTCTGTTACAATATTTGGCGTAGTCCAGGGTAGTATTGCCTTATCAGATTAAAGTTTTCTTGCTTTTCTTTCTAAGAGTTGACATGATCCTGCTCAAGTGATTACTGATTAGTTCCATCAAATCTTCATCTTCCTGTTGTCATTATTGTTAATCAGCTTGATCATGGTTAGTACTGCAAGTTAACTTTACATGCACTGTAGCTTTATTTTATTTAGATACTCATTTCTCTATTTGTTGAAATTCTTGTTTCCGATCTATCTGATATGTTTCTGACATCTGCATTAACATAGATATGCACATGGCCCTGTTGTCTGTCGACGCACCGAATCCACATAGGATAACTTTGTTTGCAATTTTCTTTCCTTCTTTCTTTCTTTGTACCCTGGTTATCACGATGTGAAGTCTTTCACGACTTAGTTGCATCCTTGTTTACATGTCCCGTTTGGTGCGTGTTTGAAAATTGCGTTTGTCTTGAGAAAATAAACATCAAATTTATTTATTTATTTTTAGTGTTTTCTGGGTTGATGTCAAAAAAATTAAAAAAAAATTAAAAAAATTATTTTCATGTATTTTCAAGTACCTATACAACAATACCTTATAAGACTTCACAATTGTGAATGTTCTTTGTTTATGTCGAAAGAAATTGTAGGTCAGGACTTCACATTTGAGAAATTGGAAGAAAGGTTCACATTTTAAAAACGGTATATGGATTTTGACATCACTCTCGAGGACCTCAACTTTCTGTTTGCGAATTTAAGTATAGTGGGGGATAGTGCTTTGTATTGCAAGTCATTACTGCTTGTTATGTGCATGGATTCGAATTTGAGAGGTTTTATTCCTGTAAAAAATGTTATTTCTGTTCTGAAGTTAAGATTGGTTTTGTATATCAGTAGAAGTCACCGTGACAAACTAAGCTCTCAATCGTCTGTCAGTGCTAACTTGCAAACACAATGTTGTCATGCTTTCGTGCATTTAGTGGTTAGGGCTCAAATGATACTCAAGATTTTACCAGGGCCTGGCCTTGCATTCTCCCATATGGCATGCAAATCTTCACCTTTTGCCTTACTATCTTGTCTCCTATGGCTGCCGAAAAACTAGGAAGCTGATTGGAGCCAGGTACTTTAACAAGGGTTATGGTTCAATTGTTGGCCATCTCAACTCCAGCTTTCAAACTGCACGCGATATTGAGGGCCATGGAACTCATACCCTATCAACAGCAGCTGGTAATTTTGTTCCAGGAGCTAATGTATTTGGTAATGGCAAGGGAACTGCCAAGGGCGGATCGCCTCGTGCCCGTGTAGCAGCTTACAAGGTATGCTGGCCAGCTGTAGGTGTGAATGAGGGTGGGTGCTATGAAGCAGACATCTTGGCCGGCTTCGATGTTGCCATAAGCGATGGCGTTGACGTGCTCTCAGTTTCCCTGGGTGGGGCTATCGATGAATACTCGGATGATGCTATTGCAATCGGTTCTTTCCATGCTTTCAAGAAGGGTATTACTGTGGTTGCCTCTGCTGGCAATTCAGGACCAGGACCAGGATCGGTATCAAATGTGGCACCTTGGCTGATAACAGTTGGTGCCAGCACACTTGATCGTGCCTTCACAATCTATGTTGCACTTGGAAACAGGAAGCACCTCAAGGTTATTTTCTTTTTCCCTCTAGAAATTATAGTTTTGGAGGGTAATCAACAGGGAACTCGAGGAGAGAGCTTCTTTGGCTAATCTCTCTGTTCTTTTAACAGCCCTTCATGATGGATTTCTTACTAGTTCAGTACTAGCTAGGATCCTTTTTCACAATATTGAATTACCTTGTAGTTTACACAAGTTGAGTTTTTCTCTAACTAATCATCTTGTTCTCTTTGCTAGGGAGTAAGTCTTTCACAAAAAAGCTTGCCTGCTAGAAAATTCTATCCATTGATCAGTGGTGCACGGGCAAAGGCTTCTAATCAGTCTGAAGAAGATGCGTAAGTATCATCTCAAATCTGTGGATGCTTGAAATATTTCGATACTAAACTTGTGAATCCCTAAGCTTTTTGCTATAGCATTGCCCTAAGTTGGTAATTGCATGAAATTTTGCAGCAACCTTTGCAAACCTGGAACACTTGATTCCAAAAAGGTTAAAGGGAAGATATTGGTATGTCTTCGAGGGGTAAATCCAAGAGTAGAAAAGGGACATGTAGCTCTTCTTGCTGGGGCTGTTGGGATGATTTTGGCTAATGATGAAGAATCTGGCAATGGCATTCTTGCCGACGCTCATTTACTTCCTGCTGCACACATCATCTCTACAGATGGTCAAGCTGTCTTTTCCTACCTCAATTCTACCAAGTAAGTTCATATCAACTTAACCAAGAAATCTCTTTGAGCTTGACAAATCCGATATTTTAGCGGGATCATATCTGCATGTAAATCAGGGACCCTTGGGCGTATATCACCAATGTAAGGACAGAATTGGGAACAAAGCCAGCTCCATTTATGGCTTCTTTCTCATCCAGGGGGCCTAATATCCTTGAAGAATCAATCCTCAAGGTTTGTTTTAGTAGTTCTTCGTTGTTATTTTTTTCGGTCAATCTGTCCGTGCTATTGTTGGCCTTGCACTATACAGTGATGAATGAACATGACTTGGTCTATCCATTTCAGCCTGATATCACTGCTCCCGGTGTCAGTGTAATTGCTGCTTTCACTCTAGCAACAGGACCAACTGATGCAGTTTACGATAAGCGTAGGATTCCCTTCAACACTGAATCTGGCACTTCAATGTCATGCCCTCATGTTTCTGGAATTGTTGGCCTTCTAAAATCACTCCATCCAGATTGGAGTCCTGCTGCTATCAGATCGGCTATCATGACAACTGGTACAGAACAGTTTTCCTTCTCTTTTTCTTTGGAGCTAGAAAATACGTTTTGGACATTGATCATTGTCTTACTAATCGATTTCATCCACAGCAACGACAAGAGATAACAATGGGGATCCAATATTGGATTCGTCCAACACCAGGGCAACTCCATTTGCATACGGTGCAGGACATGTGCAGCCAAACCGTGCAGCAGATCCTGGTCTAGTTTATGATCTCACTGTTAATGATTTCTTGAACTATTTATGCAGCCGAGGCTATACTGCAAAAGACCTGAAATTATTCACAGATAAGCCATACACTTGTCCAAAGTCATTCAGTTTGACAGACTTCAACTATCCTTCAATCTCAGCTATTAATCTTAATGACACCATAACAGTTACTCGAAGAGTTAAAAATGTTGGTTCTCCTGGCAAATACTATATCCATGTCAGGGAACCAACCGGAGTGCTAGTTTCGGTTACGCCTATCACCTTAGAGTTTAAGAAACTAGGTGAGGAGAAGACATTTAAGGTTACATTCAAACTTGCCCCGAAATGGAAGCTTAAAGATTATACATTTGGAATATTGACATGGTCCGATGGTAAGCACTTCGTCAGGAGTCCTCTGGTGGTGAGGCCTTACTGGAGTCATTGAAACAGAAGGTCCATTCAAGCTGATTTCTGTTCAGAGCCTCTGTTATCTGTGTAGAAACCTGATAGATCTAATGATGCTTATTTTTTTCCCTGAAAGAAAAGATGTCTCAATGCAATCACATTTCTACTTCTTAATAGCAAGAGTTTATACTCAAACAAGATCTTTCACTCTTGTTTTTGTTTTTGTTTTTTTTTTTTTTTCTCTCTTCACAAAATCAAAAACCAATATGCTTGATGCTCACCCTTTGTGAGGTTGCACTAGAATATTCATAAACCCTTATCATGAAAGAATGTCTATCAAAGGAAACAATTGCAATGAATTCATAATGTCACAAAGTATGGTTGGGACCTTTTCCTAGCTCATCTTCTAAGAATTCAATACCAACATTTCTCAAACTCCAAAATATTGAAACCTAAGGCTTAACCTATGATCATGACCAAAACCCCACCTATCTTACCACCTGACCTAAGAGAATCTCATTCTAAGTTTCTAACCAAATAAAACTTCAAACATTTTCTCTTCTTTAGCTTTTAGATAACAAACCAATTCCTTTCTTTATCTAGTTATTCTATGCATCTGGAAACTGTCAGCTTTGTGTTTGTTGTTACGTTAATTTTGATTGTTATGACCATAACTAATTTAAACCTGAAAAAGATAGATAAAATGTTGAGAATTTCAAATTTGGCGCTTGAATCACTCTTTTTCCATCAAAGGTAGGAATTCTCCAAAAATATAGAAGTACAAATTGATTGACCTCTAAAAATAGTAAAAAGAAACAGAGCTTAAGAACAGGGGACAACCAGAGCATATTGCAAAAAGAAAACAGAGCTTAAGGACAACGGAGATCTCAATGTTTTTTCCTTATGTTCTTTATCTTCTTTTCTTCTCTCTCTTGTAGACTTCTACTTATGCTCCACAAAAGGCAAGGCTCGTCGACCTTTTCGTTGGTTTGTGTGTAATTGTTGTTGATGTAAAGTTGGCTATGGAGTTGATGGTTTTTCTTTCATTCAGTCTTATATAGTTTACATGGTGAGAGTCTCCATCTGGTTCATTGCCATCACAATCTGATGTTCAAAAATTGACAGAGTCACACTTTGATCTGCTAGGATCACTCTTGGACAGGTTTGCATTGTCGAAAAGTTATGGAAATTCTCTGGTTTTGAACTACACCTTATTCATTAGTGCTATATTTCTCATGCAGAAAAGAGCAGGTCGAGGATCAAATGATTTACACTAAAAGTTTCAATGGCTATGCTGCATTCCTCAGTGAAGCTCAAATGGCAGCCTTGAAATGTAAGGATCACCATGTTTTATCATTTCTCTTTATGTCCAATTCTCTGTTTTCCTGTGTTTCATACTTCCCTGCTCTCGACTCACTGCAGAAGAAGGCAAACTTTGGTGAAAATACAGTCCTCTCATTACAGGGAGCAAGTGTTGCAACTAAAACTTGCAGTGACGACGTCAAATCCGCTTCACAGATCACACGATGGAGGATAACTCAACCGGGTCACTCTTGACAGAGAGATTGAGCACATGAAACATGCATTTCTCGTGTTCGTTCTTCAACTTCTTCGTTCCTTTTTCTTCAATCATCGTTATCCTGCAAGCTTGCCATAGGAAATTTGTGGCCAAAATGCTGCTTGCTAAAGCACAAGAAGTAACTAGTCTAGTGTACAAATATTAGAATTTATAAATGTAAAACATCTATACACTTACTTATATTTTTCTCCAATGCTCTCTACTTTTATCCAATAAAAAATAAACTATTCATATCCAACTTAAAAGGTCTTGCCTTTCATAACCTAATTTAATTTAATTTAAACTCTAATATTTTAAAAAAAATCAACAAATTTTGTTAATCATCAAACTAACTCTTTGTTTCAACATGAATATATTTAACAATATTAACGAAACTAAATAAAAAAAAAATCCGATTCAATACGAATTTTAATACACAATATTACTAGAATTTGGTCTAAATTGGAAATTAGTTTGGACCTATAAGCTAGGCCTAACTTAGATCCAAGCCCACTTATAAAAAAAAATACAATGCAGGTTATTTTATTAGCAAACAAACCAGTGAGATTTTGACACGTGGTGGAGGTCTTTTCAACACACAAAAACCATAATCTTGAACCCTTGGAGAACGTTTCAAGCTTTGCAGCCACAGACAGAGGGAAAAAGGTTGCAAGGAGACTGCGTTTAAAGGGTAAACTCTCTTCTTCTAGTTTTTCCGTGCTGTTTTTTAAATGGGATTTTCTTTAAAAAAAACTGAGCAGTTTGGATTTTTCTTATGCTTTTTATCAGTATGGTTGATGGGAAAAATCTGAACTTTCTATGGAATTGAAAGGTTTGTTTGGCTGGTGTGATATCTTAAATGTGTTTTTGAGGTTTTTTATGTTCATTGTTTCTATTCTTCTGGTTGAGGATTGTTTATGTTTATTTACCAGTCAGTCTGGTTGATGCGAAAAGTCTAAAATTTCTATGGAAAGATGAAAACTTTATTTGAGGAGTTTGTTTGTCGGATTCCTATCTTAGATTTTTTAGGTTTTTTCTGTTAATTGGTTCTATTTTTATTTTATTTTTCTTGTGGTATAAATGAAAATTTGAGTATTGTTATCTGATTTAATGGTTAATACTAGTTATCCCTTGTGTATTGTTTCTGTTTCTTCAAGATTCTGTCTGAACTTGTTTTGTATCTAATATCTCAAGTTTTGATATTCTGTGAATTCAATGTTTTTGTCCATGTGAATGTTACAAATTGTGGTGTTAGAGCAAATTGAATGATTTTGTTTATGCTTATTGACTTTGTTTTCAAAAATCAAACTTTTATGTATTTTATTTTGAAGCAGGATTAGGTGCGCAGTCAGAATGCAGTCCAGCAAAGCCCCTGCATCAATGGAAGTTGAAACCCGTGAACACAAGTCTCAGGGAGCTTTGCCTGCAAAGCCAAAGTTTGAGCCTTTGAAGGCTCATGAGATGTCTGATGGTCGAGTTCAGTTTAGAAAAGTCTCGGTTCCACCACACCGGTATTCACCTCTGAAGAAAGCATGGATGGAAATCTACACTCCAATATATGAGCAAATGAAGATTGATGTCCGTATGAACCTCAAAGCTAGGAAGGTTGAGTTGAAAACTAGATCAGACACGCCTGATGTTAGTAACCTGCAAAAGTGTGCTGATTTCGTGCATGCTTTTATGCTAGGTTTTGATGTGATAGATGCCATTGCTCTTTTGCGTTTGGACGAGCTATATGTTGAATCTTTTGAAATCAAAGATGTTAAAACTCTTCGAGGTGAGCATTTGTCTCGGGCCATTGGGAGACTGTCTGGTAAAGGTGGCAAAACAAAGTTTGCCATTGAGAACGCTACCAAGACAAGGATTGTGATTGCTGACACCAAGATTCACATATTAGGATCTTTTCAAAATATCAAAGTTGCAAGGGATTCTCTTTGCAGCCTCATTTTAGGGTCTCCTGCTGGAAAGGTATACTCAAAACTTAGACAAGTTACAGCTAGATTGGCTGAGAGATTCTGATCATTTTTGTTTGTGTTGCTTTTCGAATTGAGATTACATGTTATTTTTCTAATGCTGAGTGCCAGAGTGTAATTTGGCATGAAATTTTTGTGTGGAGATGCTGCATCGGCTATCAAAAAACATTCACTATAAGGGAATTATCACTTGTACTTGCTAATGGATTTAACTTATCCGCCTTGCTGGTTTGCAAATGAATTTTTTGACCTTGTGCATATGACAATGGCTTGTTTGCTTACTGTTGGCATAATGCGCTGTTCAATTTAAGCAGCTTCATGGTGCGTACTGCTCCTAAAACAATTTCGGTGTAAATAATTTACCTTAGAATGCTCGGTAGGAAAGAAATTCATCTTGAAGGATGCACAATGTGATTTCTCATTCCGGTAAGTTAAGGATGCTCAATGTGCTTTCTCATTCCGTGTAAATAATTCCTACCGTTGGAGTTAGATGTAAAAAAATAGCCCTTCAGTCGTTTGCCCTAATCCTACCAAGGTTGCGCAAACCCGCAATAGATTTCTACCAAGAAACCTGTCAGAAGAACATTCTTCTGGGGCTGATGTAAACGAGCGGCAATTGCTAGGGTTGAAGAAAATACAAGTTCGAAAACCAAGTGAATCAAACTGAATTCAGGGACATCTGACAAGTCTACTACCCATTTGAATTGCAAGGGTTGTTTGAAGGTATAAGATTGTGGTTCGAATGAATGAGTTTGGCACAAAGTTTCTTCAATTTGTAAAGTCATTGGATAACTAAAATGAATATTATTCCCCACAATGAATAATATTGTTGAAAGAATGAATAATTGTTATTCAGCCGCCAAAAAGAAACCCAGCAGCCTGTTCTTCATTTCCATCAAATAATTTAAGAGCTTGTATAACTGCCTCTCTTCCAAACCCCAGCTCAACAAGCTTTGCAACTTTGGCTTCAAAGTCAGGTCCCTGGCATCAAATACGTGAGAAAACTATTATTGACATTCAAATTGGCTGATAGAGTGAATATGTTACGATTGATGAAGTGACATGTTTTACAAATTGCGGGTTCAAGTTGAAGGAAACCAACTGTTGAAGTAAAGCTTAGACTAAATTTCCCACGGGAAGAAAAAAGATGATACCTGTGTCACACTGCTGCGTGCAACCCCTGTGGAACACAAGAAGAAAGAAAAGATTTAGATACCATCTGGGAATCAAATCCATGGACCACCTTGGTATTTTAAAGCAGGATCTATAATGATTAAAACATAGCTATTTACAATGGCATAATTTATGAACCCACATCTACCTAGATTACATATGATCGAACCAGTATATTGAAAATAAAAGCAGAATGCTAGACAATATTATATATCCTATCACGAACTAACCAGACGATTGACCCATGGCCGGTGGATCATTCTTCTTCTCCGCTTTTCCTGATGTCACCTGAAAACATCAAGAGGATCAATGCCAAAACTTTAGCTTTCACATTAGCAGCAACTATCAGCATCAATTCATAAAATCATATGTTTTATGTTTGGGATGACCAAATAATATTCTAAGGCTTTTTCTTCTGTAAAGCTCCAAGATATTGCTTGAAAAACAAGAATTCAATGTTAACTCTTAAGTGTTTCTCTTCTGTAAAGCCCATAGCAAAATACATCAATACCTTAAAGAACTTCAGTTAACTATAACAACAATATCCTTAGATACAAGTATAGTGTCCATTTCAGAAACTATCCAAAATTGAAGTACACAACAGGCTCAAACAGTAGGGGATTTCTTTAGTGTTTGAAAACAGTTCATAAAATCACAGATTAAATAGCACATACCATTAACAAGGATCTGTTTCAGTAATAGTGTACAACTGAAGATAAGACTTACTGGGTTTTCTGAGCTGGATGCTTCTTTTGAATACCTCTCTTCATCAAGAAAACGAGGTGGGATGTCCTTTTCTAAAACAGCAACACTTTAATTTATCAAATGAAAAAAGACTTGAATGCTTTCCCAGATTACCAAAAGAAATCAAGCATATCAAAGAAATACAGTCATCATTAGAAATAACAAGCAAATGCAGAAGATGGAAGATCAACCTTGTAAAAATGGGACATAAACTTCACCACCACCCACTCTCAGAACATTCTCCTTTAGATCAATAATACACTGCATGAACAGGCTAAAATTAAAACAAATTCATCCAGACAAACTTTCAACAGTGAAAGGTCCAAATAGCCATCAAATAGAAGAGAAAGTGCCGGTGCTACCTGGTGCTTGCGAAGCATATCAAGCCCAAAGAGGAATTCCATATTAGGAGAATCCAGTACCATGAAGGAACAAGGATAAAATATATTCCCAATCTAGATGAACAAACAGAAGAAAACAAAGAAATTAGCATCAGCTTTAAGCACAATGTGTTGAGAGTAGCAGCAATACACAGTAAACAAAAGAAAGTACAAGAAACATTCTTCGGTTAAACAGAGGGGCACAAGACATGGTGATTTAAGGAAAAATGGGAGTGTAAAGAGATTAAGAAGAAAAAAACTTCATTCACATCAAGGCACACATGCTCAATAATCTAAAACAATTTTAAAGACAGTAAATTTTTTTGTAGAAAACTAATGGAGAGCATGGAGACAGAAGTGACAGAGGTCAATTACTGAAATCAAAATAAAAATCCCAAAGAAGAGAGGATAAAGGGTGCAAATTGGTCAAGTAACCATATACACACAAGCAGCCGGTATTAGATTAAGAATTGATAAATAGCTCTTTCTCATTCATTCTCTTAGAAAATGAAAGGACATTTGTTTTGCCTGTGCAAGACAAGTGTTGAAACAGCCATATACAGAGGCCAGTGCCTGAGCAAATACACATACATTTAAGCAAGCATGTAGCAACACTGAATGGCACTAAGTAAAAATTGCATGTATGACCACACACATGAGACTTTAACCAATAAATGTTTCCCTATTGATGTACCTTGATTGGAGCTACATGAATACGACCCAATATCTCTGATTGTCCAACTCCATGGGCAATGCCTTTATAACGTTGATCTAGAAGTCTTAACAATCTGAATAGACAAGCCAACGACAAAACAGGTTGTCCTCCATGTTAATATCTAGCAAACATGTGAGCTGTAACATCAACATCACTAAAGAAAAAGTACTGCTAGGAAGCATTAAATTAACATATGTCAATGCTAATGAGAGAGAAATGCAAGCACTAGAAACCAACTTTGTTATTTAAGAGATAAGTTGATAAGAACCAACTTAAAGGAATTGGGTCGGCCTATATCTCATGCTTATAGATCAAACCATATAACCACAAAAGTTGACCAATAGTAAAATGAACAAATACACAAGAATAGCACATACCCACATCGCTCAGCACAGCTTTTTGATATTATTGTGGACTGAGCACCACTATCAACGAATGCCTGAAACAAAAAGAAAAATTGGTGTGTCTAAAAGTTTTGATTGAGCATGATCACATCAGCTCAATGCTGGCAAGAGAAAACTGATCAAACTGTGCAGAAAATTTTGGTAATGGTCCTAGTCCCATGATGTGAGCTGTTTTGGGGAATAAATGAAAATAACAAGAGAAACAAGCCAAAATCATGATTACGTTGAAAGAATACATGGACCGTAGATCAAACAGTATTTATTGAAAGATATTACAAAAAGACTGTCTCTACCTTTAAAGGGACACCATTAACTTCCATATCAACGTACAGCATAATCTGAAAGGTGAAAGATGAAACTTGAAATTTAAAACCAATAATCAAAACTTGATTGTAGAGCACAAGGTTGAAAAGCATATGTACCACTCTGGCAAAAGCTTCAGGGTTGTATTCCAAGGCCGCTGCCCAGTTCTCATCGATTCCTTTCTGCATTTGAAGTTAGCAGGAATGGAAAACATCAAAAAAGACACAAAGAAAAAGGCATCTGGGAAAAAATTGCATGCCCGTGATAATATCGGTAGTGAAAGCCTTTGAGTGGAAACTAAATACAAAAACCTATATTTCTTTATAACAACCCTAAAAGAGAATTATCCTCACAGAAATGAAAGCTGCAGAAACCCATAATGTTCTTGCATACCATTAAAAAAAATGAAAAGGAAAACCTCATTCTTGACTTCTTATTAGTTGCACAATCACTGTTGCCAGTATGACACAAAAGGATATAGATGTCCAAAAACATTTAATAGGTCGCTGCCTGTTAATCTTTACAATTAAGGAATTAAATAATACTCACCTGACGAATGGCAGCTTCGATTTTCTTCTGCGCCTCTACATCAAAGGGATCTGCTTCAAGGAGGGCCTACAGCACAAACCAGACAGAATATAGGTAAATCAGCTTCTTCAGCCAACATTACAATCAATTTGCAATTGAAAGAACAATATTACATATGGAATGTTTTCTTAAGATAAAAGGGCATGATACAACAGATAAGGTAGTTAACCATCAGTAAAAGCTAAGTACTCACAAACTCCTCTTCTTGTTGACGACGTAATTCAGATCTTTGACGATGGCGTTGCCTTAGAAGGTCCTGGATTTTGTTGAGATCATTTCCAAGAATAACTTGGGCAAGTTTAGGATCAGCCTGTTGAGTTCAATATAAAATCATAGCATCAGACAACGCACTTATCGCACCATAGTAAAAAAGAAAAAGGATTAGGAAACATGCAATGGACACTATAGACAAGCAAACAATGAAACTTCTTTCAGCAGAGAACTAACTTATCAGATTGCAGGACTTTTCTCATCTGAACTAAAACATAAAAATCAGAACGAAATTGCACAAGTCTCCTGATTTTGAAGGGTGAGGGAAAAACTGAAAAAAAAAAAAATCATCCATCTTACCTGTAATAGTTGAGCCATTGTATTAGAATCATTTCGAAGTTGCTGCTGGAAAGCTCCAGGATTCACAGCAGATCCATCAGGATTTAAGCCCAAATTATTGGAGGGGGCACTGAAACAAATTTGCAATTTTTATAGTTTTGCATGAAAGTTTCAATCCGGAAACAATTTGCACAAATATACTGATGTTAGGATCACCAATGCCCATGTTGACCAAATGGATGCATAACTAAGATGTCAAACTACTAACCAACATTTCAAAATACTTTAGTCACAAAAGCACTCCATCTGAAAGTCACTAAACAACAAAAAAACCTAACCACTAATCCATAATTCAAGAAAAACAAGACAGCTCAATCTGAACGAGCAAATTAAAAGGTAAAATAATCAGAGATAAAACTGCATATACCTAAGAGCAGCAGCATTAGAGACCATCATGACCAAATCCTCATCCTTAACGCCTAATGCACTCAATTTCTCATTATTTCTCATCTCCCTCCCATTATATAGCAGTTGCTGCTGCTGGAGAGGCACCTGTGTCTACTCTCACACCAAAAACAAAACAAAATCAATACTTCATAAGCAATCCCAAATTTGCACAATTATCACACTTCAATTAAGACTATACAATTCTTAGTCCTGCGTAGAACTAGGGTGAATTGGATTCAAAAAAGGAAAAGATCGAAACTTTGAGTGCTCTAATAAATAATAACAATGACGATACAGAATTTTTCAATAATTACATTTCACAAAAGGAACATACAACAATAAATGAACTCATTATGAACTACTTTGAATTGGGTTTTGAAAACATTAAAAAAGATAATAAAAAATAATAAAATAAAATTCCAGCAACCCCATTTCACTAACAACTCAAATAAGACAAAAAAGCGATCTTTCACCTCAACTTCAAGTAAAGCTTTCACATTCTCAACCTGCAATCAAAATTACACAAATAAATAGCTGTAATGAAAGAAAAAACAAATGGGGTTTAAAGATCAATAGTTACAGATTCATGAGGATCAACTTCAAGGGATATGATCTGTTCATCTGCTGTCATTACAGTAATTCTCATCTTTCTTGTTGTTTTTCTTTAAAAAGATAGGATTGGATCACTTTGGTGTTCTTTCTCTTCTGGGTTTTAGAGGTTTCTGTCTTGTTTATATAGGAGTGAGTGTTTGTATTTAAGGTTGTAAGGAAGTTTTGGTATCTTAGACGAGAAGGTGGGTTTTTGTTGACCAGAGTTGAGCTGGGTTTTTGGATAAAGTTTGAGACTTTTCAGCTTTCGGCTTTCAAATTTTCGGTTTATCATGCCTTGCTTTGCTTGTGGCCTGTCAGAGAAGTTAGTTTTTACTGCCAAATACCCCCCAAAGATACTGGGCAATATCTGGTTATTGTTATGATATATAAGAGAAGGTGGATATCGTGTCTTCTTCTTATATTTTTTTTATTTTAAAAGTAGAAAAAATTATTTTAAAATTATTTTTATGATATATCTCTATCTTTATTTCTCGTATGTTTTTGTATTTTTATATTTGTCTCTTCTATCTTAACCAAACACCACCTTAATGATGTTTTGGATAAACCTTAACTTGTCATTAGCTTATATGCTCATTTAGATTGGGTGTGAAATCTATAAATTCTATCAATTAAGATATTAAATGTTTCATTCAATTCTCCATCATATAGTCCTTCTATCAATATTTATTAGATTTTCTTATCAAAATTTCTTTAAAATGAGGTCGTTTTATTGCATAAAATATGAAAATTAGATGGAAAATGTTTAACAAAACAATTGAGGGCATGATCATATTGAGAAATGGGGGGAAATTGGGAGCTAATTGATAAGATTTATAGGCTTGAAACATGGACTAATTTGGCTTCCAAGATTTTTACTTCCTTCCTCTCTAGCAAAACCTTTAGAGTTGAACCCAAGAGACAAAGGCAGAAAGCAAATTGAGCTGCCATGGAAGCAATGGGATTTGTACCAAGACTGTTTTTTAGTAACAAGAGAATCAGGTGTTTGATCTATTTGGAGCTCCATAGGAACGTCCATCGTAAACTTCCTTCCTCTCTTGCTTGTTCATGCCATCACCCTTCTCAAGTCCATTCTCCCATAGCTAGCAGGTGTTAGCAGCAAAGGAAGCCCTTGACCTCCCCTTTGATGTTTCAAGCTTTTCCATGTCACAGATTCATTTTTCTCTACCGTTAAAAGCATGTCATTCATGTAAGATTTACTCCATCTTGACCTAACTATAAGACTACTGAGGTTTGGATTCCAATTATCCAACCTATACGTATACTACACTTGTGCATATATATATCATATTCTCAAAGTTACCATAACAACAAACACACACTCGATCAGTTTAACGGCGGCCATAACCTGTGAATCTCTAATCAGCACCATCAAAATCATAAACAATTGCGAATACTTTTTAGATAGAATTCAATTGAAGTAAACTTACTGTCATTAACATGGCAGACCAGATCAAGAAACTGGAATTCAATAAAAAAAAAAAAAACAGTAATCACATCACACACACTCCTAGAGTAATTACAACCCTTGCAGAATAGAGAGGTCTTCTTATCCCTAGAAAGGGCCAGGAGGAGAAGCTGGGAAACCCAAGAAAGGCCTTGAAACTTTACCACCACCACAAAGTGAACCAATAGCATTAGGATCACAAACACCAAGATGGTCCTTCACCTTATGAAACCCATTCTTGAAAACTCCAAGACCAAACGATAAACCAATCACGATCACCACTAGTATTACACAAGTGCACAGCATGCACATTCTGCATCCACAACACATCTTTCTTGACGAGGGTTTTCTTGGTTTCTTCTCTGTTGCAAAAACAAGGCAGTTGGGCGTCTATAAAAGAGAGAGAGAGAGAGAGTGGTGGGGTGGTTTGTTTTGGGATCTTGAAAACGTGAAAGCAATGTAGTGTGGTGTGGTGGGTTTTGGTTTTTGGTTAATGGGAAGGATTTGGACGTCATGTGAGAAGTCGTGTTCCCTTCGAAGCAAAGCAATAGAGTGAAAATCTCCTTCATATTCATGGTGAGAATACAAAAAAGTTTAATGCGTTTCGTACCTTTTCTATAAGGTAAAGGGTCCTGATCAATTTGTTGTGATATCATCCATGGCTACCTTAACATGGCGGCTGGTTAATTACGTGATTGGTGGTAGAAATAAATTTCAGATTGCTGGGCTGTTTTTTAGTATTCAGAACCATGTTTTTAAAATAAGGACCCTCTCTCCACAAACAGAGCTTTAAAGCCTACTAAAGCATTAGCTAGAATTGCAGAGTCAGTCTCCAACTCCACCTTCCTAAAGCCACTGTTCCATGCCATAGATAATCCATGCAAAAGATGTTGTCTAAGGCCTGAGGTGTAAAGGAAACCTGAACAAATTGGACCCTTTTTTTTGTTTTTTCGAGCAGTAGATTCAACTCCACTTAAGGGAACATGATTATAGGAGACCTGTCTATGTATAGTCGAGCCAGAGTTTTGGGTGTGCCAAACTTGGGATGGATCTAGCCACAAATTTGAGAAGAATTCTTGAGCAGATGGCCTTGAAAGATGAAATAAAGCCTTGGAGCATATTTACTTCATTGTTCATGTTAACTACACATCACAAACTCACACCTTAATGCTCGGCGGTTTGAAGGTGAATAAGTGTGTGTTTGGTAATGATTTTGTAAAAAAAAAATTAATTGAAAATGTATCAAAATGATTTTTTTAAATTTTTTTAAGTTTTAATATTAATATATTAAAATTATCAAAAAATATCAATTCGGTATCTTTTTAGACAAAAAACAGTTTGAAAAGCATTTTTAAAATCAGGTTAAATCACAAAAACAAATAATATTTAAGTGCTCATCACATGAAACACTTGTAGAAAATTGTGGATGATAATGGGGAGATCAAGAATTATTATGGTTTATACTTTTTTTACGATTGAGTTTAGGATATTGGTATCAATAAAATATAAATATTAATGATATTCCATAATCCAATATATCAAGGAATTTGAGTTTTTAAATGTTTGGATAATGGATGATTACACTTTCATGTTAATCTTCTATTCTCTATAACCAAGGGTGCAAAGGGTATGTGATAAAGGTTTGGATTCTTGCAAAAAAAAAATATTGTGGGATTTAGGGACACTCCAATGATTAAGTTAGTGATTTTTTAATGAGAAGTTGTAGTAAATTAGCATTAAATTTTAAGAGCAAGAATGTTTGTTCTTAGTTCATGTATGATAAATGTTGAAAATATGTTATAAAAGAGTGAAGATTATAAATATTTTACATAGATTGTTCAAAGAGTATTTAAAACCATGAACTTTCTTCTTCTTATTCAAGAGGTCGTGAGTCTTTTTCTTCTTCACATCCACGTTGAGAAGGAGAGTAAGAATCTCCTTACATTACATTAATAATGTTGACAAGAGTACCACGTGCTTATAGAAGAAAGCCCTATGTCATTCTCATATGATATTAATACAGATGAGATTAACTCTTATAATCAAAATTAATATTGATTGATGTATAGAATGCTCTTAGAAGATTTTTTTGCATGGCTAGAATGTAGAGAGATGATGATTCTAGATTTTCATGTTGGGTGTCTGGATTCAAAATAATCCTAAGCACAAGAATATTGAGTTTAATATTTTATTAGATTTGTAAGTATTTAAACTTATCGCGGAACTAAATTCAAAAAAGTTAATATCGGTCATTCTTTCACCAAGTCTCTTTAGCCACAAGTCTGGAAGAAGAAAAGGATTTTAATATGAAATGCATTGATACATTAAACTATTAAATTTTAATAAAATAATAAAAATATTTTTCATGGTAAATCATGTTTTTAACGGCCAATGACACTTAAAAATCCATTGCATGTTTTTTATTTTTTTAAAAAAAATCAATTAAGTTTTTGTTTTCTACTATGGTGTACGTATCTTAACAAGTGTCCTTTAATAGTGGGGATAACATATATATCTTGTCCACAAATAATCATCCCAAGCGCTCTCTCTCTCTCTCTAATGATGGGTCAAGTACTTTTAGGTTCTGAAACTATGCCGTTATCACATCATCATTTATCATTAATGTTCGTAAACTATATTTATACTAATCTTAAATCAGATCAATCGTCCATTAGTTGAGCTAATGACCCACTAATTTAATTATAACGCTATTTAACACGGGTTTAAATAACTTTATCAAACCCAAAACCCCCCTCCCCCCACTTCTCCCTCTCCCTCCTCCCTCCTCCCCGCCTCTTCGCTTCCTTCATTTCCCTCTCATCATGGCATCCCCAAATCATCACCAACAGCAGCCATCACCATCACCATCACATTCTCCTCCTCTTGACATGCACACATTCTTCATGCCCACACCCACTTCACCACCAACACCCCAAAACCCTTCACCCCCTCTTCCTCCCAACCTCATGGTTCTTCCACCCCAACAAATCCCTTCCTCTTCTTACACTCCCCCCACTGGGACCCACCACTTCCCCTTCCCCTTCCCACCCTCTTACCCTCCCCAACAAAACCCTAACCCAAACAACCCACCACCTCTTGCTAACATGCACCCCCAACGTACCCTCTCCTATCCTACACCCCCTCTCACCCCGAACCAACAACTCCAAGACCGTTCTGGTGCCGAAATCATGGCCCTCCTCCGCCCCCCTCAAAATCAAGAACCACCACCACTGCCTCCGCCAGCCCAAGACTTATCCGGGGCTCTTAGCAGTAATTTTATGGGTCCTGTTAGGACGCCTAGCTGTACTAGCAGTAAGATGCCTAAGGGCAGGAGGGTGGTTGGTGAAGATGTAGTGTATGATGTGGATGTTAGGTTGCCAGGAGAGGCACAGCCGCAGCTTGAAGTTACGCCGATAACCAAGTACATTTCGGATCCTCAGCTGTGTTTAGGAAGGCAAATTGCTGTTAATAAGAGTTATATTTGTTATGGGTTGAAGCAAGGGTCTATTCGGATTCTTAATATCAATACTGCGTTGAGGTCTTTGTTTCGTACTCAATCTCAGGTTAGTTTTCCTTGATTCTTGTGTCCCTTTAATTTGTTTTTATGTGTTCCGGTGATGTAATGATTGTGGGTTTTTTCTGTTTTGTTGTGGAAATGATTAAAGTTATGGCTTTTGCGAGTTTGGAATGCAATGTGGATGCTGTTGGTTCCTGCTCATTGATTTTTTGGGTGTGTTGTTGACAGTCATTAGTGTTGTAGTTGCTGTTGTTGTAAGACTTCATTACCATAAGTGGTGTTCTTGCCACAGTTGTGCATTAGCATGATGTGATATGATCAATGTTTGAAAACGAAGTTGATTTTGGGGATTTTACGGGATGTTATGACTGTGTGAGAAGAATTGATTTTTATGTTTTTATTTTTGCTGAATGGACTGTTTTTGAAGCGGGGATGAAGATTTGTTAAGGTTGCTTATTGATTTTCTCTGATTATTATTATTGTCTAAGTCTGTGTTTTGTTCTTTCAGAGGGTCACTTGCATGGCTTTTTTTGCTGAGGATGTTCATCTTTTGGCTAGGTAGCTTTCTGTTTGTATACCATCATTTCCTCTTCTTTTTTGTCGCTGGCTTACTTGACATGCTTTTGTGCAGTGCTGGAATAGATGGACGGATTAATGTCTGGAAGATCTCTGAAGGTCCAGATGAGGAAGATAAGCCACAGATTACAGGAAAGACTATTATTGCTATCCAAGTAGTTGGTGAGGGGGAAATAAAGAACCCAAAAGTCTGTTGGCATTGTTATAAACAGGTATGCATTCTTTGACTGCTTATCATCAATGTTAGAATTTCTATAATATCATCAATTGTAGGTGGTGCTTTTACTGTTTCTCTTGTTCATGAAGTTTGCTTTGTCATATTGCTTATGCCATCTTGCTTTCCTTTTCTTGTCAGGAAATTTTGGTGGTTGGAGTTGGTAAACGAGTTCTGAGAATTGATACTAACAAAGTTGGAAAGGGTGAGGTCTATTCATCCGAGGCACCTCTTCAATGTCCTGTTGACAAGCTGATTGATGGGGTCCGATTCATTGGTAAACATGATGGAGAAGTCACTGATTTGTCAATGTGCCAATGGATGACCACCCGTTTGGTTTCTTCTTCTATGGATGGCACGGTTTGCATTTCTCCTTATCTTTGGATTCACTCGATACTTATAGTTCTATGTGCAGCTATCATTTTTAATTTCTTTTGTCAAGCTAGTTATTTAAACAGCACACATGAGTTCTTTTGTATCCTTCTGTAATAGGAATTTTGAAGTTGTGCTTTCCTGTAGTTACATGTCTAATTTCTCTATGCAATCACTCCAATATATAAAAGAAATTTGGTTAAAAGAAAGCAGAGACAGCTTTTGAGAAGCAAACTCATGGTGTCCTTGGTGGAGTTATGAGTAGAAAAGTCATGGAGTGGGCCTCTTTAATCGATCATTTGAATTGGAGAAATAAAATTGCTGGTAATCCTACAGAAAACCCAGCTCTTACAATAGTCAAAAGAAGTAAATTCTGCATAGCTCAAACTGCAGTTTAATAAAGCAAATACAGCTTTGAGTTTTTTCTCTATGATATTGCTTAGTGTTATATTGGATTTATTGGTCATGGAGCTTTTATTTCAGTTTGAACTGATAGCAATTCAAGAGACATTTTCCTTGCATGTTACGTTTGCACATCCCAATGTAACCCCATTTGGGTGTGCCTTACGCATATTTCTAATGATTCTTCACTGTTCTCAGAAATTAAAAGAAGTTTCTAATGAACTTCATTTTATGTGACAGATAAAGATTTGGGATGATCTCAAGGCATCACCACTTGTGGTTTTGAGACCGCACAATGGCCAACCTGTTTATTCAGCCATGTTCTTGACTGCTACTGACCAGCCAGATCACATCATACTTGTCACAGCAGTACATACTGAGATCTTTATTTTCATTTTTCATAGTCTTACAATTGCACTTTGGTAGCCAGGTGTTGAGAACCTGAGCTTTTGTTCAGTTAGATTGCCAAGCAAGTTGGCATTTATTTGATTGTTTGGAGTCTTCAGAAATTTAATTTTGAGCCCAAGTCACTGTAGAGTCCGGTTTTAATTTTTTATTTTCCAAAGCCATTGTTTACACCTATTGTTAATTCATCTCCCAAAATTTTTTACAGGGGCCTCAGATTAGGGAATTGAAAATTTGGGTCTCAGCCAGTGAAGAAGGCTGGCTCCTGCCTAATGATTCTGATTTGTTGAATTGCACCCAGACATTAGAGCTGAAGAGTTCAGCTGAACCTCGAGTTGAGGAGGCATTCTTCAATCAAGTAGTAGCATTGTCTCAAATGGGCCTTATTTTACTTGCAAACGCAAAGAGGAATGCTATATATGCTGTGCACTTAGATTATGGTCCTAATCCAGCATCAACTCGTATGGATTGCATATCAGAGTTTACTGTCACTATGCCTATCTTGAGTTTAACCGGGACGAGTGATGTCCTGCATGGCCAATCTGTCGCTCAAGTTTATTGTGTACAGACACAGGCAATTCAACAGTATACTTTAGAATTATGCCAGTGCCTGCCACCTTTGATGGAGAATGTGGGTTCAGAGAGGTCAGATTCCAGTGTAATGCATGATGTACCTAATGCTGATGGATATGCTGCCTCGGAGTCACGTGGAAGTAAATATTCTGATGTTCTTATGAGCTCCACATCAGTTGATGTGGCCACTCTGCAACAAGATGCTCCCACTTCAAATATGGAATCCAGAACTATTGCTTTAGCCTCATCAACTAGTGATGCTGATATTGTTTGTGCTCCTTCGCCTCCTCATCCTCGCTTAACTAGAGATCTTACCGAGTTTGCAGTTGGGGGAAGATTTGAGCCAAGTCCTGCATCCAGCAACCAACCAGCTATCAATCATTCAGTTGAGCAGCAAATGGACCCTATTTGTTCAAATTCATCCAATGTGCCTTCCTTGGATAGTGACTTGAGGAATGATGAGAGGAAAATTGTACAAGATAATAATTCTACCACTCTTAATCTTCCTGTTACATTTAAACATCCAACTCATCTAATAACCCCTTCTGAGATTTTAATGGGTGCTTCATCCTCTGAAATTACCAAAGTTAATGAGGGCAAAAGCGATGTTGACTCAAATTTTCTGGATGTGGTTGTCAATAATGATGTTGCCAATGCTGAGGTGGAAGTTAAAATAGTGGGTGAAACAAGATCCACTCAAGATGGTGAATTTAGTCTTCGAGGAGAATCCAAAAGGCCTGTTTTTGAAAACAAGGAAAAAATCTTTAGCTCCCAGGCTTCAGATCTTGATATTGAGATGACAAGAGAGTGCTGTGTGTTGCCACCAGAAACAAATATTGTGGAGGACCAGGGACAAGTTGATGGCGTTGGTGTTAGTGAGTCTCTTTCCCCACCTTCTAATGCTGGCAAAGATGAAGTCCATGACTCAACAAAAGATGTATCTGGAAACGTTTCTGAGTCTTCTGTGTCAACAGTTGGTCCACTGTCAACTACTCCAAGTACAAAAGGGAAGAAGCAGAAGGGGAGAAATTCTCAAGCATCAGGTTCATCTTCTCAACCTCCAGGCACTTTTAATTCAGCAGATTCTTTGAACGAACCTGTCAGGGCTTCAAATCTCCTTGCTATGGATGGTGCTTTTTCTCAAATTTTGGCTATGCAGCAATCGATTAATCAGGTGATTCCTTAGACTCTGCCCTTGGAAAATACCCTACCTTGTGCATCATGTGTTATTTTCTTGCTAGATGTTGTCTTGAACTTAAAGATTTGACAAGGAACATATGTGATCACAAGCAACAACCTTGTGCTACTGTATCTGGCTGCAATCTCTTAGTTAGTCCTTGTGCATGACTGGGTTGGGAATTAATGAAGATTTTCATTTTCCTTATTGTTTTTGTTTTTGCCAATGAATAAATTCTTACAGCATATTCCATTGACCTTGTGGGTCATACATGTGGGTCTTGCCAATGAATGGTGGTATTTTTTCTGTGCACTCACCATGCATAATTCTCTGTGCTATATAGCACAATCTTTGCTAATAGATGTAAATAGATTTTGTGAAAAAAATTCTGGTTTTGTAGTTTCTAGGGTTGCATCTTAAAAGAATAATGTACAGAACCTTATTGTGCTTTAATCCTTGTATTATCCAGTCATCCTCTTTTGACATTGGTGTTCTTTCTTTCTTTCTTTCCTTTTATTTTCCAGCTAGTGATCACACAAAAGGAAATGCATAAGCAGATGTCAAATATGGTTGCAGTCCCTGTTTCTAAAGAATGTAAAAGACTAGAGACGGCTTTGGGACGGAGCATTGAGAAAGCCATCAAAGCAAATGCTGATGCTCCGTGTGCTCGATTTCAAGAAGAGAATGCGAAGAATGACAGGTTATTGCAAGATCACACGCAGCAGATAACAAGTCTGGTCTTGAATTTTATCAATAAGGACGTGCCAGCCATGTTAGAGAAAGCACCGAAGAAAGAATTGGCTTCAGTTGTACAAGGTGCAGTTCGCACAATATCTCCGGTCATTGATAAAACAGTATCTTCAGTTATAGTTGAGTCTTTCCAGGTAAGAGATCTGATAATCGGATGCATTTTTTCAGAAATTGACTGTTAGCTGATGCTCTTTTTTTCTCTCTCTCCAGAGAGGAGTCGGTGATAAGGCAGTGAATCAACTGGAAAAATCAGTTAATTCGAAACTTGAGGCTACTGTTGCTAGGCAAATTCAAGCACAGTTTCGAACTTCTGGCAAGCAAGCTCTCCAGGTATGCAGAAGTCATCATAATTTTTTAGAATGCTTGAGCATCTGTCGGCCCATTAATCAATGGTAAAAGTCTTGGGCTTGCAGTCAAGATGTTTCAGGTTCAAGCTGCAAGTGCAGCCACTTCACACACAATTGCTGAAGGGTAGGGCTATCTTTTTTGCAAAATACTACGAAGAACTGGTTTGGTGGGTCCAAGTTAATGGTTTTCTATTGAATGAGATTTCCCAACTTTATCTTTCTAGAGAGTGTAACGTCATTTAACTTATCTAGGGAGTGTGTCAGGCATTGTTGATAATAAATAAATCTTCTCATGCAGGATTCTTTGAAGGCTGGTCTGGAAGCCTCAGTAATTCCTGCCTTTGAGATGTCATGCAAAGCTATGTTTGATCAAGTGGATGCTACCTTTCAGAGAGGGATGGTCGAGCATACAGCTGCAGCACAGCAGCATTTTGACGCTGCCCATTCTTCTTTGGCACTCACTTTAAGGGTGTGTAGTCTTGTGCTTCATTATGAAATCCATTACAACACAGCCCTCTTCATTAATTTATTTAAAACTAAAATGTCGGGGTTTTGCTGTATGGATGCTGGACGAGGGTTGTCCATTTGGATTCTTATGCGCTAAATAATTATATTTTCGCCTTAACAACATCCAAATGTTTTAAGCAACTTGCCAAATTGTTTACATTTAGTTCTATGCTGTCTGTTTTCCCCACATTTCCCTGCATCATTTATTTATTCTGTGTTAAATGCAGGATTCAATCAACTCAGCATCGTCATTGACAAAAACCTTGAGTATGGAGTTGGCTGATAGTCAAAGACAGCTGTTAGCTATTGCCTCAAACTCAGGTGCAACAAATCCATTGGCCACGCAACCTAGCGACGGACCCTTGGCTAGCTTCCATGAGAAGGTCTGTTGTGTTTTGTGATCTTAACCAACCATCTCAGCTGCTCATGGCTGCCAAAAACCATTTGTTATCATGGAGGTAATTCTAAGCCCTCCCCCTTCGATTATTCAGGTTGAAACACAGGTGGATCCAACGAAAGAGCTAAAAAGATTAATATCTGAAAGCAAATACGATGAGGCTTTCACTATTGCGCTCCAAAGAAGTGACGTGGCTATTGTATCCTGGCTGTGCAGTCAGGTATTTCTCACTCTATCTAGTCTTGGTAACTAGGTGGTAATGGAAGATGTGTGAATTTCTTGCCCTCGTTCCCCTTGCTAATCTGCTGGGCTTGTTGTGGCTTTCATCTCAACTTTGAAATGGACCTGAGAAGAGTTGATCGTGTTATTTTTGCCAGGTTGGTTTGCAGGGTATCATGTCTCTGTCTCCCCTCCCTCTAAGCCAGGGAGTATTACTCTCTCTGCTACAGCAACTGGCCTGTGATATAAACAATGATACTCCCCGAAAGCTTGAGTGGATGACGGCGGTGGCAGCTGCAATACTGCCAACTGACCAAATGATTGTATTATACGCACGGCCAATTGTTGAGCAAGTCGTTGAGATTGTGAACCGTGCAATGACCTCACCTGCCGTCACTGGTGCCGAGCTTGCAAGCATCCGCGTTCTCATGCATGTCATTAATTACTTGCTGGTGACCTGTAAACGATGATCCCATTGTCAGCCACCGTGCAGAATACAAGGCAGAGTTCTGAAGTAGGAGAAACTATGTACATATGTTTGGTGGTTCAAATACATAGTGTCTTAGATTTTCTCCTCCCAATTTGTACAATTTGTCTGTGAATGCTTCAAGATTCTTCCCTTTTCACCAAATCAACCTCGTAGTCATGATATGACTTAACTTCGATGCAAATCAAGTTTTGGATCAATGATCAAGTTATCTTTCACTTGGTTTTTAACATGAAACTCAACCCAGATAAGATTAGATTGACTCATCAAGCTCTCACCTTGTTGGACATTAATCCAATCTTTGAATAGTAGAAGGTTTGTTAGATTGATCCACTTATCTTGTGAAAAAGAGTTTGGTGGATTGACCCACCGATGGAGTGAAAAAAACAAGCTCCTGCTGTGTAGCTACCATTCAAATAGATCAAGATTTAACTGGTATCCATGATCCATGGAGATTCTATTTTGATTTTATAATCCAATAAAACATTGATAAAATTAGCAAACATTTAAATACTGGAAAATATTATATTCACTCCTTTCTTCTTCTTTTTGTCATTTCGTTAAAAAAAAAAAAAAACGAAATCTACCGCCTTACACATTGCCACGACAGTGACATGTTTCAACTGTATGTTAAAAAAACAGAAGAACAATCCTAAACTATAAGATTCAATGAACCTGGTCAGTTTTCCATTCTCTTCACCAGCACTGATCTGTTTCCCATCTTCGGGGCGTATAATCCCCGCCCGAATACCCAGCCGCTCTCCTGTAAAAACACCTCGCCGCTGCCGATAAAGACAGGTCATAAACCGCTCTAGCAGCCGGATCGGATAACGTCTCATAAGCACTATGAATCTCGATAAAATCTCCACCGTCCGATTGCTCGTCATCATGATCACGATCATGACTCAAAAAAGCATCAGGATGGTAAATCTTCGCAAGACTCCTGTACGCTGACTTGATCTCCACTTGCGACGCAGCTGGATTCACCCGGAGTACATCGTACAGACTCAGCGTTGAATACCTTGAGTCGACTCGGGTCGAGTCAGGAAACGTTGAGACCGAGGCTTTGATTTGAAACCCCCGACAAGAACGACCGGCGGTTGTTTTAACCGGTGATAAAAGGATAGGCTTTTGAACTGTGTTGGAGGTTGCCGCGGCGGTGATTACGGAGGTCGCAGCGGTTAGAGGGGAGGGAGCGAACGTAGTGTACATTGGAAGAGAGGGTTTTACGGGCAAAATGGGAATAAGAGAAGATGATTTGGAAGCGAAATGGTGAGCAAGATAGATGGAGAGGAGAAAGACTGTTTTATATATACAAAGAGAGAAAAGTCTAAGATAATAATAAAAGATTATTAATTAATTATAGGAAGAAAAGAAAACAGTGCGAGTGTGGGGGCAGATGCCTGTCTTGCAGGAGATTTTTAAGGGCACTGACATGGAATTTAATATGTATTTATTTGATTATTAATATAATAAAGCTCTTCTAGAAGAAAGAGTATATTCTTTTTTCTTTTTTCTTTTTTATTTCTTTTTCTCTTATTGGCTTTTTGAGAGAATACTGAGCCGTTCGGAACTTCTAAATTGGGGGGTTTGGCTATTAATTTGGAATTGGCTTGGCTTGGTGATTGTTTTGGCTGCCATTTCTTCTTCTTCTTCTTCTTCTTTTGGGAAATACATATGGTATTAAATCAAAGGAATTATATGAGAAATGAGAGTTGATAATTACATGGTATTTTTTTATACCCAAACCAACTATAATTTTTCAAGATAACATATTGATGATATATGATAAAACTACATAATAATATTAATTCTTGGACCGAATCTAATTGGACCTACATGGTGTCATCTACGTTGTACGCATCTCCATAAATATCTCATAGATGTCTAGGTTATATATTTATATTAAATATTTTAGATATGTTTTAAGATATTTATTTTTAAAAAGTTTATATAAACAAATCTTTAGGAGCATAAAAGAGAGGGGATCAAACGGTAGAGCTCATTTTTATAGATTTTATATTTGTAGACAACACAAAACTCAATACAACACATGTTTAATATAAGATTTAAATAAGGTTTAAAGAACATTTAATTCCATATAATATCCATTATCTCCATCATCTGTACACACACTATAATGACCTAGCTTTAGAGTGATTTTCTTGCGGTTGTCGCCGGGCCCACAAAGTCTTTCAGGTCTAGTTTTATTAGTTTATGAAAAGCACCCTAATTTTTCTACTAGAGATATTTTTCAACCTCACCACATATGGAAACTATAAATACCAAAGTTAAGACAATTTACATGACAAAAACACTCTGATAAACTTAACCATGATTTTTTGGATAGTATATATTATTTTCATTTTATAATTCGTGAAATTGTGAAATTAAATCCGTGAATTTATCATTTGGTTTTATATTAAAACCATGATTCAATGATTTACAATGATATTAGAAATATAAATTAATGATTAATTAATTTGGTTTTACATTAAATTATTGTTTGACAGTGTATAATTGAGATTGCATTTTAAATTTTTTTGCTAAAAATTACATTAAAATAATATTAAAAATAAAAATATATATATATATATATTTACAACCCACAAAACTGCTATATTATCTTGTAAACTGCTGAATCGGCTGGCTCAGGTTGGCGCAGCCGAGAGAAGATGCTCGACTTTTCCGTAGATCACGCCCCTGACATGTGGCAGGTGCGAAAGCTTCTAGAAGACAAGGCGGCCTAGAGAATCCGTCTTTCTTGATCCTGTTCCGAGCCCCATGAAATCCAACGGCAGAGATGGCGTGGCACTTGTGTAGAAGCATTTGTTCCGTGTAGTGTACAAGTCACGCTCTCACTTCTTGGGGGACAGTGGCCTACCATAAATCAAGTTAATTAAAAAACCAAACGATAGTGACGTTGCACTGTCGTTTCGTTGTGGAAGAAGGTGGAGAGTGATTACTGGTTGAACGGTTAGCCCATGACACGCTGATAAATAATATCATTTGTTAATCTCCCCTAATTTCAAAAGTTTCATTTTCACGCGACTGTTCGTACTTGTCGTGCCCCAACTAGGATTGGACCGGCACACAACTCTAGCTCTTAGATTATCGAATCAATTCATGAGTAACTGATTTTATTTTTTTTATCTACAGCAATTCAGTTTTAGTTTTTCTTTTTAAAAAATATTTATTAATTTTAACTCGATTGAATTTATATCAAATTTGATCAAGTTAAATAAATCATGAATTAACTTGTCAAGTCAATCAATTTAATTAGATCAATGTAAAAAATAATTCAGAACAAAATAATTTTTAAATTAGATTCAAGTCACAAATCACTAAATAGATCCGTCAAGCTAGGTCGGGTTTGATACCTATCAATTGTCTCTATCCTTTTAACAAATTTCTCATTCTACATTTACTTCACTTTTCTTTTCTTTTCTTTTTTGTCAAATATAACTTTTCTTTTCTTTTTTGTCAAATATAAAATAAAAGAATAGAAAATGATCGATCTCAATGTCTCAAATTTCAAAATACTTAGGAATAAGTTTGATATTCAAGCAATCTGATTCATTCTTCATGACCAAAATGTTTGATGACTTGAAATTGAAAGCCTAGGTGGTTGAGAGTTGGTAGCAGGAGATGCCTGGTAAACTAACGCGGCTGATAACTAATACCCGTTAAAGGTCTCATATGATGGATGTAGGGCCTCTCATATGCTTAAGTCGGTAACTTTATAGAAAGAGAAAGTGCAATGATATTTTATAGGGATAGACTCTGAAAATATATATGCTGAAAGTGTTAAGAATTAAGAGATTGTGAACCTTGAGTTTGAAGGATTTATGGTGTATTTATAACTTATGAGTCTTGTCTTTTTGTGGAGAGAAATGATTAAAGTGTAATTTCACCTTTGTAATATTTTGAGATATATTCTACTCAAAAATAAGTATTTTAGACCTATTAAATTATGATTTATTAGATCTCCTCGTCGATAATAAGTGAATTTCTTCGCACTAAATCTCAACAAAAATCGTGCATGGTTATTCGGTTAAGACCTATCCCAAACACATAGAACAACTCATACTTAGGCTGTTTTAACAAAATGTTTCATAATTGCTTTAGCACCTCACTCTTCAATGAGTTCTGCACATTAACTTTCCAAATATATTTATTAATGGGTGAGAAACACAGTAATATCCTTAATCTTAATGTGAATAATCTATTGTTGATCAAAATAAAAGATAAATATACTTTTAATACCAATAGTTAACTTTTAAAAATAAAATCTAGTCTCAATTAATACATAAACTAATTTAAAAACATTTTTATTATATATATATAAAAACAAAGCTTTAAAATTTACACTTGTAACTGTTCTGAAACCCGGCCATGTCCCTATTCAAAGAGGAAGGGATATGAGGTTTGGAAGCAATGCCAGAATATATTGAAAACCTTGTAAATAATTCTATGTTTTCCCTATGAATCTAAGGAGCAAATTCCAAATTCATGACAACCTTACCAGCACGTAGTTTAGGAAAAAGGTTAAACAATGTAAATTAAAATTTCAATGCACACTGATCACCATACTTGTAGTAAAATCCAACCGATGGCAAGCCAGGTCATAAATGAGAATGGTCAACCTTGTTTTAATTTTTTTAAAAGGATTAAAATGATATTATTTTTATAAAAAAAAATTAACTGTCAAGGAATGGGTTTTAACCGGATCAAGTCTAGGCCGATCAGGTTAACCGCTCAACCTCAACAGAGTTTTTTATTTTTTTTTATTGGATTTTACCCGCCCCCAATTGTGATGGATTCTAGGGGTAGCCTTTCAGTTACTTTCAAGCACCAGTTCGGTTTGATTTGATGCATATCAAAGGCCAATTGAAAAAAAGGTGGCATACCTCCGAGTCCGTCTAACACTCTTACCATAATTAAATTATTCAATAAAACTTGATTGATAATGACTTGGCGCTGTTGTTTCCATCAATTACATAGAAAAAGAGGGAGACTTATGATTCATTGGAGGCACCTCATTGTCTCATTTAATCGGTCAATAAATAAAAAAAATTGATCTTGAATTTCTTAATTATCCTTGAAAGGTGCGGGCATCCCTTGTCAAACATGTGGTTTGAATATTATTTGCTATTATTTTTAGGGTCCCTTTGTTTTTACACTTGTTTAAAATTATGATCACATCATTGATTTTGTAAGAGTTTAACAAGAAATAAAGTAAATTGATTATTATATATATATTCCCAACCAATTTTTTTAATAACTAATTAGCCAATAGAAAAAACCAACAAATCCCAACTTCAAGGCTTAAATTTTTCCCACTTAGAGGAAAACAATTCGCAATTAAAACTATACGTTGAGCTACAGTGAAATTCACTCCCTCGTCTTTTAACTTTTTTTATTTTTTTAATATTAAATAATTGTTGAAGTCTAGTGGGCGTCTTTTAACTTTTCTTTTAATAGTAAATAATTGTTGGAGTGTAGTGGGCACGAGTTTCATCATCACACGTCTATGCCCTTCTTCTTCTTCTTCTTCTCCAAAACGTAAAAATCAAGGCATGCATATATATATATATATATATATATATATATATATATATAAAAGAGGAATTTTCCAAGATCGAGAATGAATATTTCAGCCTTGAGATTAGCTTAGTTAACTAGCTAGTGAGTATACCTCCCAGCTACTTTGTCAACTAAGCTATTTATCTCTAGATTGAACTATAATAGTAATAATAATAAATCTCATGAATTTTGAAATCTTGATATAAATGATCCACCACTAATTACATTTTAAAATAAATTTAATTTAATAAATACAAACTAACTGATCTAAGAATACATTGAGAGAGAAAAATGCCTTGAGATTTCACGCGTGACAAAGCTTCTAGAAGCAAGGAAGTTTAAAATCATTTCTGAGCAAAATTACATTATGATAGAGCTAGGTACGTAGCAATACGGCACTATTTTATAAGCTTCTGTCACTCTCACTAATTAACTAATTATGGATTTTTCTAATTCATTTAATTAATTATCGAGTATGAATTTATTTGATTAATTAATCTTCTCTTAACTCTGTATTGCTGGGAGTACGTGTACTGTGTAGTTACGGTTTACCATTAAGTTTTAGTATTATTTATTCTATCAATTCAAGATATTCTATTAATGTTATTATATGATGAGAAATATGTATTAATAATAATAAAAAAGATGATTGGTTAGAATTAATATATATATATATATAGTCGATTTGAAATGAAATCTTTCCTCTCAAGAAATTAAAAGCCCATCACAGGGATCTATATATATATATATATCAGCTAGAAAGCAAAAGCAAACCCACAGCTTTAAGATTCAACAGCTAGCTAGCTAGAGATCCAATGTAGAAATAGAATGCAGACAAATATTTAAGATGTAACCAGATAATGTTTTGAGCCTTGGTTAATGCAAAATTAGTTGTCCCATAATGTTTATATAGTTCATGTTCCAACAGACAACTGCTGGGTCTGGTTGGCAGATCATATATATATATATATATATATATATATAATCAAGTTTGTGGGTAACCTAAGTAGATAACAAAACCCCATCTCCTGTTACTAACAAAGGAGAAAAAGGCCTACAGGAGAAAGACAGCAATGGAAATTATCATTACTAGTGTCATAACTTAATTTTTGACTATTTTATTTTAATTATTATTATTATTATTTTATTTACTGAAAAGGATAAAAAAATAATGATGATGATGAAAAAACCAGTAAAATAAAATAAATAAAGAATGAATTAAAATTTGGGTTAAAGGCAACATGATTGGAAGTTTTGGGGTTCAATTAAATTTTGGAATTAATCTAATTAATCCAATCAAGGGTTTAATTGGAGAATTGATAAGTTTTGAGACTTAATTGAGCTTGGAATTAATTTCATTAATCCAATTAAGAGTTTAATTGGAGAATTGATAAGTTTTGAGACTTAATTAAGCTTGGAATTAATTTAATTAATCTAATTAAGGGTTTAATTGGAGAATTGATAAATTTTGAGACTTAATTGGACTTGGATTTAATTTAATTAATGAAATCAGGGACTTAATTGAACAATTATCAAAGTATAAGGCTGATTCTTGTCAAATTTGAAAGAAATTAAAACCCAAGGACCAATGTGTAAATGGCGCTGAGATGCAGGGGTTCAATTACAATTTACCCAAGGACTGGAATGCAAAAATTCAAAATGTCAAGGATCAAAACACAAAACACCAAAAACGGTGCCGTTTCTCAACACTGTTCATCTTCTTCAACGCCTCAGCTGCCCACCGCCACCATTACTCCTGCAATAACAGTCGATTGATTACCTGGTAACGGTGGAATTCTGTGGCTATAAAGCCAGAGAAAACAAAGAACGCAAGGGGGGGGGGAGACAAAAAAAGAGCCACGGGAAGGAGTCACAGAACCGGGGGGGAAGACGAAAACAAAACTAGGGGTTAGAGAGAGAGGAAAAGAGAAGAAAAACTGGGGACTGAAAGGGGGGGAACAGTGGGATTTTGGACAAGAAAAAACAGGGGGGAAACTCAAGTAAAACCCAAAGAAAAAACCCAGAAAACAGAGAGGGACGAACAGGCCAAGAACCGGGGAAGAAAACAGAAGCAGGAAGAGAGGAACGCAAGCAAAAACAAGGAAGAAAAACAGAGGAAAACCAGAGCAAAAACAGAGGCAAAACCAGAGCAAAAACAAAGCAAAGAACCCGAGAAAGCTTGGGTCCAGCCAACCCCCGGTTCCAGGACCCTTACCATCATAGTATTTGTCCAGAGCAGGGGAATTCGAAAGCACGGACCAAAAGCTTTCTTCCCGAACACAAAGAGCAAATAAAAAAAAGGCAAAGAGACAGAGCAGAGAAGGAAAGAAAAACAGAGGGGCAACCATTTCGTGCCTGCAGAAAAAGAACAACCCAAAAGGCAGTGGAGCCACACCGGGAAACAAAATAAAACAGCCACCGTGCCATTGTCTTCGGCGCCGTCCTCCACTGCACAGGTAAGTTTCCATTCTCTGCATTCAATAAAACTTTCAAATGCAGTGTGAAGGTAATTTAATTACCTTCACACTATTCTTGCACGCGTGAATTTACTTCACGCGTGCTTCTTCTTCTTTTGCCCAGCCGAGCCGGGCTGAGCTGGGCCCAGCCCCCAAAACAAAAAAATAAAAACAAAAAAAATAAAAATGTGTATGCATGAATAAAAATAATATAAATTTAAACCAGTATTTTTATTCCTGACTCTGGCGTCAGTGAATATGCATGAATAAAAATAATATAAATTTATTGGTTTATTCACTGACGCCAGAGTCAGGAATAAAAATACTGGTTTAAATTTATATTATTTTTATTCATTGTATTTTATTTTATTTATCTAGAAAAAATAAAAATATATGCATGCGTAAAAAATAAATTTATTTTATTGGTTTATTCACTAACGCCAGAGTCAGGAATAAAAATGTTGATTTAATTGTATTTTTGTTTTTATTTAGCTACATAAAAAATAAAAAATATGTGAATGCGTAATAAAATAAATTTATTTTATTTGTTTATTCACTAGCGTTAGAGTCAGGAAAAAAATATTGATCTAAATTTATTTTATAGCTACGTAATATTTACCAACGCTAGAGTTGGAATTATCCGTAGTTGAATATGCACTGACGCCAAGGTCATGAATATTATAAGCAAATCATCATAGCATAAACTAAAAAAACATTTAGCAATTTAAGACAAAATCAGCGATGCAGTCTGCCTCAGGCAGAACGTTTAAGGGGTGATAATATCTTCCATTTTACGTAATCAGTCCCTAACCATAGAATCTCTGTTGACCAGTTAGGGTTCCTAGTAACCATATTCTAGGTGGCGACTCCTTAAACGAGACATTTTTCTTAAAAGAACACATCCTTGAAAGAAGCCTTGATTATAATTGAGGACATTTTTTTTTTCTCTCCACGGTTTACGAGCCGTGAGAGTATAAAACACTAAGACAAAAAAAAAATAGATTTTTAAAGCACCCTAGATTTTTAAATTTTTGTCCCTCCTCCTTGCGATTTACGAGTCGCAAACTCTTGAAATACCAATGGAAAAATGAGCTTGTAAAGCACATGGAATCTCCTTGAATTTCTATCTTAATAAATTTAGTTAGAATCAAACCGAGAAAAACTAATGGGATTAGAAAACACCAACACCATAGCAATTATAAGACAAACCAAACACCAAGCAGCTTACCTTAGGTAGGGCGTACTAGGGGTGCTAACACCTTCCCTTTACGCAACTAGTCCCTTGCCTTAGAACCTCTGAAAGACCAGTTAGGTTTCCTAATGACCATAATACTAGGTGGCGACTTCCTTTTACACAAAAAAATAAAAAGACCCCGAAATCAATCGAGAATTGCCGCTCCGCCGCGAAGGTGCGACAACACTCATCCAAACCTGTTGCCTAGAACATCAGATGTGGATAACTTGATTAAAAAGAAAATTACAAAGCTCATTTTTCAAAACAAACAATGTTGAAGAATGTAATAGGACAAAAACAATATCATTCAATATTAACATTTCAAACTTATGACCCTAACTAATGACTAAATCGAGAACACCCTATCCTGAAAATCACTATTTTAGAACTCAACTCGATCCGGTGGGTTGATCCATGACTCGAAAAAAATTGAAGAAGAAATGACCCGGTATGAAACGGTCAAAAACTCGAGTTTAACATGCAACCTGATCAACTTGGAGCAAGCCTAATCAAAATTAGGTTAAGACTCATTAATTATTTTTTAAAAATAATAACATCTTTTTTATTTTTTGTAAATAAAAAAATTTAATTTACTCGGGTAACGAAATCATTTAACAACATGAAAATCCATCTTCATAAGTATCATAACCCAATTTTTGACCCTTTTATTTTATTGTTATTATTACTATTATTTTATTTACTGAAAAATGATAATAAAAAAAAATGAAAAAATGATGATGAAAAAACAAATAAAAAAATAAAGAATAAATTAAAATTTGGGTTAAGGGCAACATGATTGGAAGTTTTGATACTTAATTGAGCTTGGAATTAATTTAATTAATCAAATCAAGGGTTTAATTGGAGAATTGATAAGTTTTGAGACTTAATTGAGCTTGAAATTAATTGAATTAATAAAATCAAGGACTTAATTGAAGAAATACCAAAGTTTGGGGTTAATCGGGGGCAAAATTGCAACAGATTAGAGTCCATGGACTGTTTTGTAAAATGTGCTGAAATGCAGGGGTCCAATTAAATTTTATCCAGGGGCTTGCTTACGAAAAGTTCAAAACTTCAAGGACCAAAACGCAAATGGCCATTAATAATCAAACGGCGTCGTTTCAAAGAGAATCGTTCGTCTTCTTCCGCTCACCAAACCAGAGAAACGGACGCCCCTGCCATCACTACTCCTGCAATAAACGGTCCTGAGTCTTCATTACCAAGGGAATCGCATGCCATTCTCCGACTATAAAATCCAGAGAAGGGATGCGCACAAGGGGGGAAAGAAAGAGCAGATCCGAGGGCAAGAAAAAAAGAAAAAACTGAAGGGGAGAAGACAGAGAGAGTGAGCGACTGAAAAGGGAAAAAAAAAGGTCACGAACGGCAGGGAACAAGAGAGACGGGGAAAAAGAATCAGAAGAGGGGAGTACACAGAAAAAACAGGGGAAACACAGGACATAAAACAGAGCAAAAGAGACTATACAGAGAAAGAAAAAAAGAAACAGGACCGAGAGAGGGAGCATATAGGAAAAAACGAACACAGAGGGGAGCCAAGTTTTTTCCCTGTTTCTTCTCAAAGAAACAGAGAGAGAGGAAGAACTGAAAAAAATCGAGGAACAGGCCAAGAACCAGAGAAAAATGGAGGACGAACAGTGACCAGAAAAAGAAGAACCACCCGAGAGAACCGGCATCGTCATCTTCTTAATTCCTTCATCCCAATAACTGAGAAAACAGAGGAACACAAAGAAAAAGCAGAAAAGACGGTGCGGACAGAAGCAAAAGAATAGAGAAGGAACTATTAAAAAAGGAATAGCACCGACCGCCCTCAACTTCATCTTCATCTTCAGGAGCAGCAGACCACTGGTAAGTCTTCTCTTCTCTCCTTTGCATTTTAATTCACTGCTACAGTAGCAGTGAATTACAATTCACTTGCTACTGTAGCAAGTGAATTGTAATTCGTCAGGCAGGCGTGCGTCGTGCGTTACGCACGCCTGCCATCCAGCCGGGTCACTGGTCCAAACCAGTGACCCGACCTTTTTTTAGTTTTGAGACTGGGCTGGCTGGGTCCAGCCCAACCATGTGGGCTAAGCTGGGCCCAACCCCTAAAATAAAAATATATAAAAAATAAAAAATTTGCATGCATATATTTAAAATTATTTTTATTTGTTTATTTAAAGAGTTAGAGTCCGCAACACCATTCATTTTTGTTTTGGGTTATGTAATACTTACCAACGCCAGAGTTGGAAGTATCCGTAGTCGAATATTCATTTACGTCAGAGTCAGGAATATTATAAACAAATCATCACAGCATAAGCGAATAAATGTTTAGCAATTTAAGATAACACCAGCAATGCAGTCTGCCTCAGGCAGAACGTTTAAGGAGTGATAATATCTTTCCTTTTACGTAACCAGTCCCGAACCATAGAATCTCTGTTGACCAGTTAGGGTTCCTAGTGATCATAATACTAGGTGGCGACTCCTTAAAACAAGATATTTTCCTTAAAAAAACAAAATGCCAAAAATCTGTTTTTTTTTCATAATTCAAGATTATTTTTAGGGTCGCCGCGATGTCAGGTGCGACAACAAGTAGCACTTTGTGAAAGTAGCAAGTTTTAGTTGTGAATTGCTGCAGCATGTTAATAATCTAGATGCTATGATTAGTGAAAAATAAAACTTAGCTTTAGGATAGAAGAGAATTGAATGCGGTGGTGATTTGCTGATGATTTCATTTTACACGAGAGAATTTTGTTACCAACAACATATTTATTACCAGCAAGTTATGTCGGATCTTTAATTCTCTGGCTCAAAAAATTTAACTGGATATGTAGTGGCAATCTTTGTTCCCATCTTTGAATGGCTAATCATGATGTTAAATTAAGCAATTCATGAAGCTGTTACAACATCATAAATTCAGAACAGTTCAATACAAGGAAGTTAGATGTTTCTCACGACTACCTCCATTTTTGTTCGACAAGTATTGTTGCCGCTGGTTGCCCTTCCGTATTACCAGCTGAAGAAATTTTACTGTAATTTTAGACAAATTATTCACACAGACTGAGACACTCCCACAAGATTTCTTTCCAGTTGCTATCCAAATCACCAAGAAGAAAATTGCCTGTGCAGCTACTGATTCCACTCGGTATTCAATGACAGACCCCAAGGGCTGACAATTAAACTTGTCAATTATATTAATAAATTTAGGAAAGCAGCAGGACTTGCATGCAACACGAGCCAGAGCATTTTAAAAGCTTTAAGATACCGTCACAGTAGCTCATTCATGTAGGAATATTATTGTGAGCCCCTTTTTTGAGCAAGGTGCATGAGTCCAGCAAGTTACGTCGGAATTTTGTTACCAACAACATGATTTGCTGATGGGGCCGTAGGAATATTATTGTGAGCCTTTTTTCTGAGCAAGGTGCATGAATCCATACTTGAACCAATAATCTCCTTAAAGAAATGTCTCCCGTATTTACAACGTCTCTGAAATGTGAAAAATTGCATAACTCTCTCTCCAGTCTGCATTGAAATTGCATAAATCTCCTTAAAAAAATGTCTCCCATATATACTATATTATACAACATGCATGCATGCTCTCCATTTATTATGTTTTATTTTGTTTTTAGAATTGGCATTCAACATGCATCAATATTTTTTTGTAATTATTGATGTATATATTGATTATTGAACTGCAGGAGACATGACATCTAAATAAAACTACTAGTGACAATAGACTTGATGTGAGATGACAATATGATATAGATGTTGATAAGAATTCAAGAACAGTTCAGTATAAGTATTGTTAAAAAATTTTAAGTGAAAGCATTTACCGTTTCAAGTATAATTATGTTATATCATTATTTACTACTTGATTGAATCTTGCAATTTAGTTACAATATTTTACTTGTGATCTTACGATTCAAGTTTATATTATATGTTCCTTGTCATGTCAAAAAAATAATTTTAACAACTTTATATGAGATTGTAATAGTTGTTGTTTTTCACTTAGAAATATATTAAAATAATTCTTTTTAATTGTTTAAAATTAATTTTAGACATTACCACATCAAAATTATCAAAAAAACCATAAAAAAAATTTAATCTAATGTAAAAAAATAAAACTTTCTCAAAAATACCTTTTAAACGCCAAAACAAACGCACAGTAAAAATCAAATATAAATGAGACTCTGAATCAACGGATGAAGCTGCAAAGCGGATAGCAATAAATACAACGAAAGAAAAACCTTCGAAGATTTTTGGCCACTCTCACTGAAGCTTTTTGTTGTTAGTTGGAAACTTGTACAGCTAAAAAAATAATAATAAAAAAAAAAAAGAGAGTAAGAGTCGGTGAAAAGAAATCCTTGCTAACGTGGCCACATGAAAAGTGGTTTGGATTTATGTCGTTAAAATCTACAAAAGCAGGGGAATATTATCGCAGCTTTGTTAAAAAAGGCATCTGGTGTAATGAGATCAGTCGCATATTCGCAGTGCCACGTGTTATGTATGAACGGGTACAGACACTAAATATATATCAAACAAATAATGGATACAGACTATATATTATAAAAAAAATCAACTTGGTTTCTTAGGTTCATATCCATCAACCACCACGTGGAACCTCTCATGGTTTTACTGGAGAACTGTAACTGTTTGTTGTCTTGTAATAGCTAGTTACAATGGCATGTCATATATGTTGTCTTTGATTATTCTACTTTTACTATAAAATGTTGTCGGATAGTTCGTGCCTATATATATATATTTGCTTTTATTAAAAAATAAAAAAAGTTAAATGGTGTGATGATTTCACTTAGTTCTAAACATAGATTATGTGAATTGTGATAATAAAATATCCTCTTATTTTTTAGTGATTTAAATTTAAGTTTTCGGCTTAGAGGTGTTTGAGTCTTTTCATCTAGCTTAGTAGTCATTGGAAGATTGTTTGATTTTCTATGTTACGGCTCGAGTTTGTTTTTGAAGTGGTTTTTACTTTGAAATATATTAAAATAATATTTTTTATATTTAAAATTTTATTTTTAACATCAGCGTATTAAAACGATAAAAAATACTAGAAAAATTATTTTGAAGAAAAAACAAGAATTTGTTTTTAAAACATGGTTGGAGTGGAAACAAATAAGACATTAACCTGACTTAGATTTCTTAGTAGATTTTTGAGTTCCTAGATGAATATTAAAGAAATTTGGTCCGTGGTTGAATTAGAGTTTTTAAATATTTTAATTTTTTTTTATATTTTTATATTATTTTGTTTTGTTGTGTTGATTTTAAAAATATTTTTTTAAAATATTTTTTTAAAATAATTTGTTTTTAAAAAAAACAATTTATAAAATTGAGACGGTGGAGGTTGATGCATTCATCACATCAAGCAGCAGTAGTTTCGAGTAAGAAAAAAGGAATAAATAAAAGAAGAAATTAGTTACTGCAATCATCATGTGGAAGTTGTATTTCTCCCAAGAATATATATATATATATATGCGTGTGGATTTACTAGTCTAATGGGCAGTTGAAATGGATTATTTACACCGAATGATTCACTCGAGCTGCCTGTCTAAGCAAGAAAATATCTTGAAGAGGGAATAGAAACAAAACCATGGATACGCAATATCATCATCTATAAAATATCTTTAAAAAATCACTTATCATTTGACTAATACAAATCCCATTACGATCCTAACTCTTTTTTCCTTACCAGAACAGCCAAAAAAACAAGACAAGAACACATGTCTAATCGATCTCTCTGTACCCCAACGATAATATCAAAATTGTACATCTACTTTAATCATACAAGCCATGATCCAATCTTTATTTGCCATGTCAATTACACAGTCGGAATCTACTCAGCTCCCTTGACAAAAGGCTAGGCTAGGCCCCTCGTTTCTCGTTTACACGTACATGCTGCTTTGTTTTTGTGGTGCCCAGCAAGCAAAAGCGAAGGCATTATTATTATTATTACTATTATTAATGATAATTACAAGTGTTTAGTTAGCTGGCGCTAGTTTATATATATTTTAACTAATTTTTTAAGATTTTAAAATTAATAATTATATAATTTTTTTATCTTTCTAAGATTTACAACATTTAAATTGATAATATATAAAAAATAAAAATAAAATTTAATTAATTAAACTATACCATTTATATTTTTCGCGAATGCATTTATTAATAGGAGAGGAATGCATGTGATTAGAAATGTAAATGCCACGTAAGGTTTGAGCTGTGGCTGCTCATCGTCTGACTAAGCTACACGTATTATAATAGGAGATAAGCTAACTCGCAATTCCACTCATTTAAAGCGTGTGTTTAGCAGTGTAGTTATAAGTGTTTTTTAAATAATTTTTCATGCTAAAATGTATATCAATAATATTTTTTTATTTTTTAAAAATTATTTTTGAAAATATCCAAAACATATAAATTATATTAAATTTTAATAATAATAAAAACAATTTAACTTTTTTAAAAACACAGTCACAGCCGCATTCCCAAACATCCCCTTTTACGTCAGCCTCTGCTTTCCAGTGGCTGTAGCAAGCAAGGCCTGGCTCAAATAATTGTCCTTACCAACCCCATCATATTACGTGTTTGAAAGCTACTGGACAGTGTTTGTAGGGTTTTTTTCTTCCATTATTCTAAATGAGCATTGATTTAATATAGTTTATTGTATTATTTTAAATCTTAATTAAGAATTGTGACTTATACAGTTATATTATATATCTTATTAGGAAATTGATTTGATTTTTTTCTAATTTAAATTTATTATAAATTATTTTATCATAGCTTATTTATATATATTTTTTAAAAAAATTAACTCATCACTTAAGATCTAGAATTAACTTTTATAAGTCATATCATGAGTACTTAAGTGCATAAATATAAATATTTTTCTGTTTATCTTGAAAAAGAAAAGATTATCTTTCGTGAAAAAAGAAAAGAGAAGTTAAGTAAATATAGGGGTGAATAAAAAAAGAGAAAAATCAAAAAAATAAAAAAATAATCGAACAAATCGAACCGTGAAAAAAAACCGATTAAATTTTGAAAAAACCAAACATTTTGGTTCCGGTTTTATAAGTCTGAAATCAAAAAAATTGAACCCAAATAAAAAAAATGAGCCAAACCAGTTTGAACAGGTTTTATCCTAAAAAACCGAACTGAACCGAATCGAAATTGATCTGTTCGAACCGGTTTTGATTTTTTTATTTTTTTAAAAAATTTAATTTAATTATTTTTTTAATAAAAACTAAACCAAATAAAAAATAATTATCTACTGAGTAAACATGTAAAATAAAAATCGCCAGGAAGTCACTCACGTGAAGCATACTTGAAAAACTGTCACTTTTAAGCAGCTTTAAGAATCAACCTGCGGACAATTTAAAAAGTGTTTGAAAAGTTTTTTTTTTCTTTCTAATTTGAATTTTTTTATTTAAAATTAATTTTTTATATTTTTTTATATTTTTAACATGCTAATGTAATTAATAATAATTTTAAAAAATAAAAAAATATTACTTTAATAAATTTTTTTTAAAAAATACTTTATAAAACAATGAGTACCATATTTCTAATCACTATTTTACAATCACTGTTCACAAACGGAGATATCATTTTGGAGTGAAAGGATTCTATCCATTATCTAATTAAATATATTTTTATTTTAGAGCACTAAGAAAAAGCAGCCCAGGTGGCATGAAAATAGCCCCGTGATCTAAAGTCACATGCAATTTTCTTCCTGTTGATCGTCTTGTGATGTGCAGTGCATTTATTTGTCCATCATCAGGAGGGTTAGTTGTGATCATTGATTGAGTGGTAGGTGGTCCTGCCTTTTAAACCAACGGTGAGGATTGATGGGTTTGGTAGGCTGCTTATACAATTAAAAATTAAAAAATTTCAAAAATACAATTTTACCACAAAAACATATCTTACCTTATAATAATAATATAATATCTCCTATTCGACGGTTGGTTAGTTGGTTGAATAATTCCCGCCAAAAAAGAAGAGATATTTATTTAATGTTTTTCCACAGTTAGCTATGCTAGCTAGCACAGAAGACGAGGAGGGACTTCCTGTACATGTTGCAAGGAGTCCCTGGAATGCAATATTTGTAATCTGGGACTCCTTGACAGCATAAAACTCCGACATCATCTTATGCTATAAATAACCCCCCCCCACGGTTGAACCCTCAACAACCAAAGCTGTGTGCTTTCTTCTTCTTCTTCTTCTTCTTCTTGATCTTGGTGTTGTGGGTTTGTTTTCGTTTTCGTTTTCTTTGTTGTTTTAAGAGAAAGATGACAGTAGGGGCAGGGATATCAGTGGCAGACAGGAAATTGGTGGTGTTAGGGAATTGTGTGTTGAATGATGTCCATGACAACATTGAGATAACACCAGCTTCTGGGGGTGGTTTTATCAATGGAGCTTTCATTGGTGTCCGATCAGATCAAGTTGGTTGTCGAAGAGTCTTTCCTGTTGGAAAGCTCGAGTATGTCCCTTCTTCTTTTTCTTCTTCTTCTTTGTTACTGTTTTAGTTTTCTCTGTTATTGTTTAGTTTTCTTTAATTTTCTTGGTGATGATAACATTGCATACAAAAGGCGTATCTTTTTTTTCTGTTTGGATGATAAATTTGAGGTCTTTTTGATGATTTGTGATGTGGGCGGCAAGAGTTAAATTTGCAATAAATGTTGTTGGTATGCAGGGGATTGAGGTTTATGTGTGTTTTTCGATTCAAGATGTGGTGGATGACACAAAGGATGGGAAATTGTGGACAAGAAATTCCCTTTGAGACACAGTTTTTGATTGTTGAAGCTCGAGATGGATCTCGTTTTGACAATGGAGAGGAGCAATCTGCTTTGTATACCGTTTTCTTGCCAATTCTTGAAGGAGAGTTTAGGGCTGTTCTTCAAGGGAATGAGCACAATGAGCTGGAGATTTGCTTGGAAAGTGGTATGAGAAAAGATGAATAAATTTCTGCTGGATATGATTTTACAGGTTTTCTTTTTGTTAAAGAATTGGTGAAATAAATTGCTGGGGTATTTTGCAGGAGATCCTGCTGTTAAGGAATTTGAGGGGAGTCATTTAGTTTTTGTGGCAGCTGGTTCAGATCCCTTTGATGTCATCACAAATGCAGTGAAGTAAGTTTCACGAGTTACCTAATTTGCCAAGCTTTTATGCTTATTGCTAGGTATACAGCTTGAAGTGTTGCTTTATTTAGTAAATACAATTGAGAATTTTAGTGATCCATTAATACAGTATAGACTTGTGGTGTTCAAAAACCTCATTTATGGCTTGTTATTTCATTGAATTATGACTCAGATGTTCTTCATGCCATTGACCAAGTTGTATTTTGGATTGTACTCAGGGCCGTGGAATCACATTTGCAGACATTTTCTCATCGTGAGAGGAAGAAGGTAGCTACTTTTTTTTGCCAGAAGAAGTTTAGCAGTATTTCCTGAAGTTCCTTTTTCGACGACTTTTTGTACTTGATTCTGTCATCTTGAATAACTTGTGCTTCGTGGTTCAGATGCCAGACATGCTGAACTGGTTTGGCTGGTGCACATGGGATGCTTTTTACACAGATGTCACTGCAGAGGGTGTGAAGCAAGGATTAGAGAGGTATTGCTCCTTTCTTTAAGGTTTCATAGAGAATTACATGATTTGAACATGGCAGATTGGTGCTAATGAGAGTGATTATTGCAGCTTCGAGAAAGGTGGAATTCCTCCAAAATTTGTTATAATTGATGATGGATGGCAATCAGTCGGAATGGATCCCACTGGTATTGAGACTTTAGCTGATAATTCAGCCAAGTAAGGAACCAGATTTGCAAATTCTGTCTACCATTTTCGTTATTGTTTTTTTATTGACTAGCACACTTTCAATTGTGCTTCAGCTTTGCAAACAGACTAACACATATCAAAGAGAATCACAAATTCCAGAAAAATGGCAAAGAGGGTTACAGAGTTGAGGATCCAGCATTGGGACTGAAGCACACTGTGACCGAAATCAAAGAACGACATGATTTGAAGTATGGTTCCTCATTAGTTATCATAGATCAACTTTCCTTTGAGCAAACCAATCTTTGATGGTGTGCTGATAACTTGTGTTGTTACTGTTCAGGTACGTTTATGTGTGGCATGCAATAACAGGATACTGGGGAGGGGTCAGGCCGGGTGGTGCTGAAATGGAACACTATGAACCCAAGCTGACTTACCCTATTTCTTCTCCTGGGGTTGAATCAAATGAGCATTGTGATGCTTTTAAAAGCATTGCCACAAATGGACTTGGCCTTGTGAATCCTGAAAAAGTTTTCAGCTTCTATGATGAACTTCACCACTATCTTTCGTCAGCTGGAATTGATGGGGTCAAAGTTGATGTTCAGAATATCCTTGAAACTCTCGGGGCTGGCCATGGTGGAAGAGTGAAACTTGCTAGGAAGTACCATCAAGCATTGGAGGCTTCTATTGCTAGAAACTTCCGTGACAATGGGATCATTTATTGTATGAGTCACAACACTGATGGTTTGTACAGGTAAATTCTTTCTTTTCTTTCTTTCTTATCCGTCAATAGTGATATCCTCAAGATTTGTAATTAATCCGACTTGCCTTATTTGTTCAGTGCAAAGAGATCAGCTGTTATAAGGGCATCGGATGATTTCTGGCCAAGAGATCCAGCATCACACACAATTCATATAGCATCAGTTGCTTACAATACCATTTTTCTTGGTGAATTTATGCAGCCGGATTGGGATATGTTTCATGTAAGAAAACACAATTTGGCTTTGTTGTTCTATGATGAATTTCCGTTTACATTTTTGTGTGTTACTGGATGTTAACCTTGAAATTGTTTCTCTTGTCAGAGCCTACACCCAATGGCGGAATACCACGGAGCAGCCCGTGCTGTGGGAGGATGTGCCATCTATGTTAGGTACTCTTACTTGTCATGAACATGTTCCGCGTCTTTCTTGGATGCTATTCAGATACAAGATATTTCATATTTGGTGTCTCTGTATGTAGTGACAAGCCTGGACAACATGACTTTAATCTACTGAAGAAGCTTGTGCTTCCTGATGGCTCTATATTGAGGGCCAAACTTCCAGGACGACCATCAAGGGATTGCTTGTTTTCTGATCCTGCAAGAGATGGTAAAAGGTAACGAAGGAGTTAAATTATCTGAATAACATTTTCAGGGACCGGATAAAATGATCCTATTCCATGTTCGCTAAATAGATGCTTGATCTTGCAGTCTCCTGAAGATATGGAACCTGAACGATTTCAATGGAGTCATAGGGGTCTTCAACTGCCAGGGAGCTGGATGGTGCAGGGTCGGAAAGACAAACCTTATCCATGACGAAAATCCTGGCACGATCACCGGTTCTGTTAGGGCTAAAGATGTTGATTATCTCCCTAGAGTCGCTTGTGATGGATGGACAGGCGATAGTGTATTGTATTCTCATGTTGGTGGTATGTTTATTCAGGGCTCAGATGTTTCTTTCATGCAGTTAAATTTACACCTAGTCATGCATTGTTTCGAAGAAATCACGGTTTTTCTTAACACAAGTTTCTCCAATGTCAATTGCAGGAGAAGTAATTTACCTTCCAAAGGATGCAGGTATGCCACTCACATTGAAGTCTCGCGAGTATGAAGTTTTCACAGTGGTTCCTGTGAAGGAGCTAGCCAATGGGGTTAAATTTGCCCCCGTGGGTCTAGTCAAGATGTTTAATTCAGGAGGGGCTATCAAGGAGCTGCAATATGACTCCAGCACAACTGCGACTGTCAGCATGAAAGCTCGCGGCTGCGGCTTGTTTGGAGCATATTCATCTGCTCAACCCAAGAGAATATCAGTTGATTCTAAGGAAGTAGAGTTCGGTTTTGAAGAAGGAACTGGCTTGGTCACCATTGATTTGAGAGTTCCAGAGGAAGAGTTGTATCTCTGGAACATAACAGTAGAACTATAAAGGCTTTAGAAGATCTGTATCTGTAGCATTAGAGGAACTCGAAACAATAGTGTTGTCGTGAGCCCCATCATTTCTTCATAGCTTCTGCATAAGGGCTTCTATAGATCTGTAGGATGCATCAATGCTGATAGCTTGGGAATAAATCAGGTAGAAGATCATCATTTCCCGCCATTCTCGTTCATATTCCTGGCAATTTGCAAGGAAAATTTGGGTAGTCTGCTCAAGTCCTAAATTAAGATTGCAAATCATTTATGTGCTATACAAATCATCGACCCTATCCGATCGACCCTATCCGGCCTCTAATCTATTTTTTTTTTGGTAAGAATTACGTTTTTCAAAACTACACCATTAAAACATTGAAATGATATCATTTTAGATTATTAGCCATATTAATTCAAATAAATCACTTAAATAACAGCTTCAATTTCCTGGGAAAAAATAACGTGCTTGACAACTCTCTCTCTTTTTAATTTTTTTGCGCCTTAGGACTTGGGATTGTCCACATTACGGTTGAATTACACTGAATTTTGGATATGTGTTCGTCAACATGCTTATATACATTTTCACCGTTGGGATTCGCCTGTTTGTGATTTTTCTGTGAGTTATTCCTGTTTGAATCTTCTGTCACTGTAGCAACCCACTGAATTGCTTTGCTGTAGCAACTTGGATATTGTTGCATTTGGGATACCGTTACTCTAGAATTTTTCCGACGGCGATTAAAATGATCTTGCGGATCCATCCGGTAATATTGTAGAGGGTGAGTAGAAGAAAAATACATCCGAAAAGCATACCGATCCAAAGATGGATGCAGAGATACGGCTGCCGGAGTGTGCTGCTTTCTATGGGTTTTCTCTCTAGCTTCTCTCTTTTTCTCCAAGTTTTGGCCGGCTATCGATGGCTTCCAAGAGAAGCCAGCAGGGTATTTATATCATCTATTTTCTTGTCAATTACAGCAATGCCCCTCTAATCTAATCTAATCTAATTATTTTTCAGTTCAACCGATATTCTATATCGGCGTACTTTTAAAATAACTTATACAAAGTTTTTAATATTTAAAACTCGTTTCAATCCATTCAATTTATTTTTAATTAACTTATTTTATTTTTAAATTAAATTAAATTTTTTATTAATATTAAAAAATTCATGTCAAAAGTTTATAACTTAATTCAGAACCTGAATTTTAACCTTAATCATAAATAAAATCGGGTTTAATAAATATAAACTTGCAAGTTAGGAGTGTTGCATTATCTAATTAGACTTAAGTCATCAAAGTCTTGGTAATGTAAAAGTTATAGATGATAGTAAGTAAAACAAAACTAAGAAAGTATATTATGGTCGAATGGTGGGATGTAATTTTTGAAACCCGGTTAATTTATATTTATTTTATTTTTATTTTTAATAGTTTATAGATTGAGTATTTATTTTTATTCTATTTAAAAATGTTTTAGCTACAAAATTATTGTTAGTTTACTTTCTTTTATATTTTTTTAACGTAACAACAAAAGTTTATATCTTTATCTAAAAGGAAATAATTAAAATTTAATAGGGATATATGATATGAAAATTAGATCTTGGGGTTTTCATGATACCTATAATATGTACTATATATTTCTTTTAAATATAAATACATGAAAATTAGTAATTAAAAACCTAACTTGTAAATATCTATAATATTTATAAAAAATTAATTCAATTTAATATTTATAAAAAATTGAATGGACCTTAAATATTAGAAGTAGTGTTGTACGTAATTATGAACTTAAATCAGAATTAAACATCTTCAAAACGACGTAGTTTGTTTCTGCCTTGGCCACGTCATCTTTAGCGATGGCAAGAATCAAGATCTCTAAAGGGCATTGTTCCTCAACCTTCCCAAAAATGAAAAGCTTCGGTCCCTAAACCCTCACATCCACGGGCACAGAGAGAGAGGGAGAGAGATGTTTCAAAGCAGAGTGTTTGCTTCAATCTTGAAGAGAAACAAAGGAGCATCCATCATCAACAATGCAATAACCAATCTCAGAGGAACAAAAATAACACCTTTCAATCACTTGAGAGACATCCATCAACAACAGAACCCACCATCAAGATCCTTCCTTTATGGCTTCAAATCACTCTCCAAGGTAAAAATCCTTTGTTTCCATCTGGATTTCCTCAAATGATCTGAAATCAGAAAAACCCATGCTTTTTATCTTATAAAGTTTGAATCTTTTGTTAAATTTTCAGGGTCATAACTGTCAGTATGTGCCATCATCAACGAGGAAAATGTCAACTGTAGCTGCTTCTGTTGGAAGTGAAAGTAAAGAGGGTCTTAGATTGCTGGTAAATGGAGGGCCTAAAGCTCAAAAAATGGTGGGTATATGGCTATTTGGCTCTGCTGCTTGGGTTTTCAGCATGGTGATTCTTGGTGGTGTTACACGGTTAACAAGGTCTGGTCTTTCAATGACTGATTGGAAATTTACTGGTGGTCTTCCTCCTTTATCAAACGAGGACTGGTTGATTGAGTTTGAGAAGTATAAGCAATCACCTGAGTATAAAATGTAAGCTCTTGCAAGCAATGAAAGTAGTCTTTTGTAGTTAGAGTAAGTTCATTTTGTAGAATTAGTAATTTTTTAGTTTTGTTTTTTGATATTTTGCAGTGTAAATAAAGGGATGAATGTTGAGGATTTCAAATTTATTTACTGGATGGAATATGCACATCGAATGTGGGGAAGGGGATTAGGGATCATTTTTGCTTTGCCATTTTCATGGTTTCTGAGAAAAGGGTATGTAACAGTGAGACTTGGAGCTAAACTTTGTGGTCTTTTTGCTCTCGGTGCTGGCCAAGGTTTAATTGGTTGGTGGATGGTTAAAAGTGGTTTAGAGGTAAAAAAAAACTTAACTTTGGTGTTAATTGAGTGTGAATTTGTGCAAAATGGTGAGACTTATGAGTGACTTTGTTATACTCAGGAGCCAGCATCTGAATATGCTCAGCCGAGAGTAAGCCCTTACCGTCTTGCAGCGCATCTTACTTCGGCATTTGTTATTTATAGTGGGCTTTTTTGGACTGCTCTTTCTGTTGTAATGCCTGAACCCCCTGCGGAATCTTTAGCTTGGGTTCGTGGGGCGGCGAAGGTAAAGAGGCTTGCCCTTCCTGTAAGCCTTATTGTAGGGGTTACTGCCGTGTCAGGAGCATTTGTAGCTGGAAATGATGCTGTATGTAGTCTATTTTAATTCTTTTCTTGTTCCTCTTCTTTCACAAGAGTATGTTGTGCAGCCTGTGGTACGATTATAAACAAATTCTCTGGTGCATGCTTACGAACAAATTTTTTACCATGCTTTTTCCGTGTAATGCAGGGGCATGCATTTAACACTTTCCCAAAGATGGGTGATACATGGATTCCTGATGGTATATTTGATTTGAAACCAGTAATTCGCAACTTTTTTGAAAATACATCGACAGTGCAGGTAATTTGTCTGTATAATTTATCAATTCTGGAATCGTAGTTTTCTTAATGATCACAGAAGTGCAAATTCTTAGTTTAGACTTATAAAATATGGGAATGGAATTTACATAATGTAATGGATAGAAGGAACAATGAAGAAACGAGAAGAGGACATGCCTTGAAGTTTCTTTGTGAACGAGGAGAGAAATTTAGAGTTTGCTCTTCATTTTTAGCTTTTACACCTATTGCAGTTAAGCGGCCTGGAACTACAGTAAAACCACTTGTTCATACAGTGTCATATTGGGCCTCAAGATAAATAGTGAAACTCGCTTGCTCAGAATAACAAACAAGGGTTTTTAACTGTCCTTGGGAGCTTAAAGAAACCCTGATTCATGCAGTTTTGTAAATAACTTAAAACTCACAGATGATGTTACAAGTTTGTTATTTAGCTTTTCAAATGATATCTTCTTGTTCACTGGCATATAAAAGATTCTATAAACAATAGGTATTGGACACTGATTTGTCTTTCTCGAATGTTTGTAGCTTGACCACCGTATCCTTGCAATCACAAGCTTGACTTCAATTGGTGCTTTATGGTGGTTCACAAGAAAGTTGGACATACATCCAGCTGTGAAATCTTTGATTGGAGCGACTGTTGGCATGGCTACTCTTCAGGTGATTGTCCTAATCCATGGATGCTCTTTCCATTATCAACTACTTTTCCCAGGTTCCATGGTCATATTTGTCATTGTTGCAGGTATCCTTGGGGATATCAACCCTTCTATCATATGTTCCTGTATCACTAGGAACTGCACATCAGGCTGGGGCTTTAACACTCCTGACGTTTATGATTCTGCTCAATCACACTGTGCGGAAGCCATCCGCATCTCTTCTCAAGTCACTGCCCCAAGTTGTGAAGACAGCCATGTGATGAGCCTAAAGCTTTGCTAGGAGAACTAGGTTAGTTTAATCAAATAGAGATTCTTTTACTGGACCCTTGATGTTGTTATAATTCAATTTAATATTCATATTTAGGATCCACTATTTGAGGGCAAAAGAGGGACCGCGTTCTTGGTTTGCTTGTATTGCGGAAGCATTAGGAACCATGCAAACCCCATCATTTTGTATTAATTGAAATTTGAGTTGTCAACGAATTTGCATCTGGATATTTTGGAGATCTCTGCCTCCAGCTTTAGATGCTCTCTTAAGTGATGTTACGCCAAGTATTCGTTTATTGAAAACTTTTAATCTATTTCTCCGTCTTTTACTTGTGATATCATAATAACATGAAATAATGTTGTCATGGAAAAAAAAAACCTTTCGCTTCACGTGACAAACACTAGCACCTTTTCATTTCTGTTTATTTCTATAGCATTATGGATAGATATGATTACTGGCATTGATGCACCGGTTGGCACATTGCGACGCTGAAAATGGTGCCATTGCCACTGAATGAGGAAATTTTTGTAGGCTTGTGTTGTCCACCTGGTGAGCAACGTGCGACTGACTGACTGACTGAAACACCTGCCTGGTGAGTCTCATGACCTAACACGTTAACACCCCCCCACCCCACAGGGCCAGTGAGAACCCAAACCAAAGAGATGTAACACACCAATCAATGGCAGATCCTAGTCATCACCCAAGACAACAGCAGCTCTCTGCTGGTTCTCACAAACTCTCAGGCAGCTCTTTGGTCTATGCATCAGCAGCTTGCTTGGCAACAGGCGGCCCACTTCTTGGCATGTCAGGGCTCAGTTTCCTGGCATCCTTGACACTGCTTTTAATAACTTCGAATCTCTTGTTGATCTTTAGACCCTTAATACTTGGTGCTCCCCCTGTGCCTGTTGGTGCTACCGCTCTGGTTTTGCTACAATGATGGGGCTTGCTGGAATGGCCATGATTGTTTGGATAGTGAGGTCAGTTTTTATAGGGAGAGAAGATGGTTTTGGCATTGATGATGTCGTGGATATGATCAAGTAGGCTGGTGAGAGAGTAAAGGAAAATGGCCAAGAATGAGCAGCAGGGTATTTGCAGCAGAAAATGCAAGAGAACATCCATCCCAGTTGAGAATAAGGCTGACAGAAGCTGAGCTGAGCTTTATATGTGGGCTGTGCTATGTTTTCTTTGCCCCGAGTACTTGAGCTTTTGGTGGTCCATTCTTGGGGTTGCTGCACAGGCTTGAAAGCAGCACTTTGGACTCTTTGCCAATGGAATGAAATGTTAGCTCGTGTTTCAAACGAGATATTATTCACTATTGATAGTGATTTGATTATAGTTATTTGCCTTTTTTTTTCTTTAATTAATTTTAATAATAATCTTTTTTTCGTCATGAAGTTCAATATTTTGGGATTGGTTTGGATCAATTTTTTTTAGTATTTCAGTTGTAAAGGTGGAGTTTGAAAATTGTACCGACGGAGACAATAATACAAAAAATGATGTTAAAAATACAAAAACTCACTTCTTTGCCACTTCAATAGAAAAATGTTTCAATATTTTTTTGTATCTCTTTAATTCTTGTACATTAACTAAATGCAACCAAGAAGATTTGGATTTTATACTTATAATATTTGATTATTTGATTGATCATAATTTTATATATTCTATTTACTATAGAAATTCCAAGGGAATTCATTAGAGGAATGTTTCCTGGGTTTTGAAACCATAGCGATAACAAGTTTTTTATAGGGCAAATGTTATCGCATATGGACCTTAACTTTGGTGGTGATCATTCCATGACAAAATGAAGTTTGGGTGAAAGTAACTGGAGGTCTAAACTAATTGATGTTAAAGAATTAGCAGATGAGTTGTTTTGTTTTTGGGGTGAAATGCCACTCGAACCTAGAATTAGCTCGTTCTTCCTGAAATGTATTGAGACAACAATTGATTAGACATCTAGAGGTAAATCACTATTTTAGTGTGGGATGTGCAAGCTGTACCAAATTAAGACAAATTCTGAATATTAGATATGATTTTAAAATAACAAAGGTTAAGGTCTGCCAGTAAGATAATGAAGGATAATGTTCATTGTTGAGGGGAAAACAATTCAGATCACTTGCTAAGACCTCTAAATGACTAGCGACAACCAAAAGATTTGTATAGAAGCAACTATCCTTGAAAGAATGCATCATAACTCACTGATTGAGCACTCTTGTGCCGAATATGAATGAGGCTAAGTAATTTATCGAAACCGTAGGATGTAAAAATGCATCGGTAGGGGAGCGTTATGCTTAGAGGGAAGCACCTGCACGAGTAGAGGTGGATGAAGCGGTTTTTGGTATTTTCAAATCATTTTAATGTGTTAATGTCAAGAATAATTTAAAAAAATAAAAAAAACTTTATTTTAATACATTTCCAAACGAAAAATACTTTTAAACACAACTGCTATGTGCTTCCAAACACCTTCCATTTCAGCACGAGTAACACAAATAGTGGTAAGAATCCAATGCCTTGAAATCCTAAAAGTCCCTTTGCAAGTTCATCCATAAAAAGGATGGAATGAGTCCCTTAGGGCCTAAGATTAGGCTGAAAGGCGTAATGAATCAAATATTAGAAGATATATTGTGATGGTTACCAAAAAAAAAAAAAAAAATCTAAAGGCTTGATTTTTCAAAGCAATAAATTGAAAAGTAGAATAATGCTTTGCTTTCTTTTGTTGGTTGTTATGAAAAGTTGAACTTTTTTTTCTTGGAAAAGGATATGCATTTATTTCTTGAAGTTGAAAACATCTTCTTTCTTTCTTTCTTTCTTTCTTGTAGGCTATAAAAGCAATATTCTTCCCTTGTTTCTTGTACAAAAGATCCTTTCTTTAACCTTTTTATTTTTCTTTTAATTCTCTCATGAGTGACATGAAGCATAGAATAATGCTCCTTTTTTTGTTTTTTCCCCCTCTTGATATGCGATTATTTTCTCTTTTTTTTTTTTAGGAGATTAGGAACAAAATAACATCAAAGTCCTTTAAAGAATAACTTTTATCATCCAATAAAATAATATCATATGATTTCTGAAATATAATACTACCAAATCTAAAAAATTATGATTTTAAAATGATGAAAAAATATCCTCGACAAGATAAAATCTTGATATATTGTCAAGATTATGAACAAATTACTGTTTTATTTGACTATATAAATATAATTTCTTCACAATTGTTTGTGTGTTTTCTTCTATATAATATAAACGATTTTTTCTTATTTTTTTTTATGAAAAATCAAAATTAACAAGTTATTTTTTATGACAAAATAAAATTAAAACCAAATTATCTTGAAAAAAGATTCAAACCAAATCATCATATAGTAATTAAAAAACCTTTATTATTTGATCCTGAACACAGCAATTATTCATCCACTTTCCATGATCAGAAACTCTAATAATTAATAAAATCCAACATGATTTTCTAATGATTAAGAGGATGTAATATATCCTTGGATTAGGCTTGGGGAAACAAATCCTCATGAACAAATTAATTATTAATTAATCTAATAATTAATAAATCAACTTGATTTTTTTTTTACTGAATTAATCAAAAATTTTTCTTTTTTCTAGTTTAAATTTTAAATTAACCGGTAGATTCATCCGAGTCTTACAGCAGAACATCTCGTAATCAGTTGGAAAAATAGAGGAGGAAACGGCCGTGGAAGGGAAGGTCTTTAATAAACAGAGAAAAGAAGTCGTGTCTTTAACCACTTTTATAAACCTACGAGACTTCCTCGAACCATCCTCAGTACACTAACGCTGATTAAATTATATATAGACTTCTCTCAACTTGGAAATCCTTCTGCTCCTGCTGTCTTCTCTAAATTTAGCAAAATCAATAAAATAATATTTATAATAAAATCTCTCTCTTTTTCCTTGCTACACCTTATTATTATTTGGTAGAAATTAGTTTTTTTTAAAATAAAAAATAAATTATTTTTTTATATTTGATAGTTTTATAAAAAATAAATTTGAAGATATTTTAATGTGTTAGGCCATGTCATAAAAAATAAATTGAAAAATAACTTATTAATATTTTAATTTTTTTAATTTATTAAAATAATAAAGACTAAATCTATTAAAAAATTTAATTTTATAAATTATTTTAAATAAAATAAATATAATTAAAATAATGTAAACTAAATTATATATAAAAATTTAAAAATAATAAAATTCAAAAAAACAATTATAATTTTATAAATTATTTCAAATAAAATTATAATTAAAATAATAAAAATCAAATTTAATAGATAAAAATTTTAATTATAAAAAAATAATATATATATATTCACAAGTTAAGTACGAAATTTAATCTATACTTTTATGTAAACTAAACCAAATAATATTTTCTATTGACCAATTCTTGTAATAGGAAGCAAGTACAAAAAAAATAAAAAAAGTAGTTTCCAAAAACAGCTTTTCATGTAACAAACGGGCTATATAAAACCAAAAACCAAGCGAAGAAGACGGTCAATTCAATTGCCACTGCACCTCACAAAAATTATACACACACCCTAATTTTTAATTATTAGTGATAAATAAAAAAGCAGCTGGTTTTTGTTGGTGGGTTCTTTTCTTTCTCTTCTTCTTTCTTCTTGCAGCTTTTTTGAATTTTTTTTTGACATCCTCTGCATGTGTCTGTAAAGGTTTGTTCTTTTTCAGATCCCATGTCATCATGCCTGCAATTTTTCTTTTTTGATTGCATTTTGTTATTTGATTGGATTTTTTATCTGGTTTTACTTGGTTTTGCTTATACATTGAGCCCATGTTGGAATTTATGATGGTTTTTGACATTTGGGTTGTGTTTGTTCTGTGTAATTAGGTGGATTTCAATGGTTTGAGTTAAACCCTTTTGTTTGGAAATTGGATTGGAACTTGAAATGAATGAAAAAGAATTGAACTTTATCTTAAAGATTGTTGTTTTGATGGTTTTTACGTTGGTAGGGTAGGAGTTTTAGGATGGTACCATAGGGTGTCTGTGGCGGTGTAAATAGGTTGGTAATGTTGTTTCTTGTTTTGTTGCATTGTGAATCCAGGAACCCTTTTCTTTTAGGTTGACGAAACGACTGTGAGCTGACACTGTGCTGCGGTGCGCATTCATGGATGTGGAAATAAATTTATGCTTATAATAATTCAAGAACATGGATCAAAAGTTACAAGTGGCAGGGACTCAATCCCAACTTGAAGTAAGTTGTTTGCTTGTTCATTTCCTTTTAATTACCATTACTATTAGTAGGAAAATATGCAGGATCCTTATCTTGCTGCGTTTCACGGTTCAATGTTCATTCTATGTATAATATCTTAATTTATTATTGAAACTTTAGTTGCTAGACAAAGTCCACTTGCGTTTGTTGCATGATTATGGAAAATGGAAATATAGGTTTGAGAGGTTTTAGTAGAAAAACTAATCCTTTATTGTAACAGATGGGATCATTAGCTGCAAATGAGTCATCACATGAGTTTGAGGATGAGAGTCTTTTTAGCCCTGAGTCAGTGATTCAAAAGATGCAACTTGGTCATATATCTGAATATGGATCAGCTCCTGGTGGTTTCCAACCTGGTGGTGGTAAGATGTGGAAGAATGTTGTGTATAAGAGCATAAAGACCGTAGTTTTTTCAAATAAACTCAATGTGCTCATAGCTTTTGGGCCTCTCACTATCCTCGTCCACATTTTGACTGGGCATAACGTAAGTTTATAATTTCCCATATTTTGTTTAAGTTACCATGCATTATTGTTTAGCGTGGCTGTTAAATATTTTGAGGTTGGTCACAGGGATTGGTCTTCCTCCTGAGTCTATTGGGTATCATACCTTTGGCCGAACGTTTAGGTTATGCTACAGAGTAAGGATCAGACTTCTGCTTTTCAATTTTTTTTCCCTTCAGTTCTGGTTTTTAATCATCTAATATTGCTTGCGCACTCCTCTGACATAGGCAGCTAGCTATGTACACAGGACCTACAGGTATGGAATATTTATAACATCTATCTCATTCACAGTGTTTGCTTCTATCAGAAGATTTTGTCATTGGTCTGAGCACATCTTTGAAATGAAATGTACTTGCAGTTGGGGGTCTTCTAAATGCCACATTTGGAAATGCAACAGAACTCATCATAGCAATATATGCACTAAGAAACGGAATGATACGAGTTGTTCAGCTGTCATTATTAGGCTCAATTTTGTCAAACATGTTGTTGGTGCTTGGGTGTGCATTCTTCTGTGGCGGGCTTGTTTTTTACAGAAAAGAACAAGTTTTTAACAAGGTACATGTATTAGCTTTGTTTTTTTCAAATGTCCATTATGCTCTGTCTTGTCTCTTTCTTATCATGGCTGAACTAATTTGCCATGCAGGCATCTGCTATTGTGAATTCAGGATTGCTGCTGATGGCAGTCATGGGGCTACTCTTTCCTGCTGTCCTACATTTCACACACACCGAGGTGCATTATGGGAAGTCAGAGTTGGCTCTTTCGAGATTTAGTAGTTGCATTATGCTTGGGGTGTATGCTGCTTATCTTTTTTTCCAATTAAAGAGTCGAAAGGATCCATACATTCCTCTGTCTGAGGTTTGTTATTTCTGTATAATTTAATTGTCTACATAATTTTAGTGTTTTGGGAGGTCATAATCAGCAATCTGATGAATTTTGTGGACTCAGGAGGAGAGTCAGAACAGGGAATACGAAGGCGACAATGATGAGACTCCAGAGATTGGTAAATGGGAATCAGTAATCTGGCTTCTGATAATGACAGCTTGGATCTCTGTCCTATCAGAATATTTAGTAGATGCCATAGAGGTAATATTCCACCGTTGGACTTTTCCTCTCCTTGTTTGATTAGATGAACACCTTGATGTTTTTTTCTTTTAATATTCTCTTGGGTATTTGTTGATTACTGAAGGACAAATTTTGCATGTTTTTTATATAATGATGAGTTTAAGGTTGAAGTAGTATCCAAGACCATCTACAGCATACTACTTGGGTTTTCCATGGAATAAAAGTATTTTGGTCACATGTTAGTGAATTTCTGCTGAGCTTGTTTGGTGGGTGATTGCTTTGTAGGGAACATCTCATGCATGGAATATACCAATTGCATTTATAGGGGTTATCTTGCTCCCAATTGTGGGGAATGCTGCAGAGCATGCGGGTGCTATTATGTTTGCTATGAAAGACAAGCTTGTAAGAAGATTAATTTCTTTCACCTTCTTGTTTTTTATACTATACCTTCTCATTACTGTAAATTACTTTGCAGGATATATCATTGGGAGTCGCAATAGGGTCATCAACGCAGATATCTATGTTTGGAGTAAGTATTTCAAGTCATGAAATGCAGTCTACAGATTTGTTACATTACTTTCTTGTTTAGATTTCATATTTTGTTCCTGAATATTGATTTCATCAGTATTTTGTAGATTCAGTCTTGAGTTTCGTATAGATATGAGCAGAACATGTATGTATTTGAAAGTTATCTCCATGAATTGCTGATTATCTACCATTCCCTTGCAATGAGGAACCAGTGACTATTCCCAACTCCTGAACAATTCTGCAGTTTGGTTGGAATGTCCTTTCCAGCAATTGATAACTATGCCTCAGTTGCAGACCAGTTATCATCCTTTTCACCTCCTTTCTCCCATTGATCACTCTTCTTCACCGGTGTGTCTGTAGATGTATGTTGGTATGGGCAACTCATCTTACAATTTATCTATTAACCCATTTAGTCTATCCCCAACCGGTGCCATGTATTCAATCTTGAGCTAGAAACTTGGCCCTTAAAAACTAGTAGTTAGCCTCAATTGTTCTGTTTCAGCAAATGCTGAAGATGTGTTATTTCATATGCTTTTGTAACCTCATCTGATGACAATGGAATGCCAATAATTTCATGACTCATCATTCATGGAAACTGGAAACTCAGGTGGTAGTCACACTGAGAGCTGTTCATTAAGATGCAACCTTTTTCTCTTGGCACAAGATGAGCCATTGATTTATGATCTTCAAGAAAACTAACTCCTCCCTGTTCCCTTACTTGAAAATTGAAGGGAAATAATTATGAAAAGTAGAGACATAAATAAGAGCTTTGATATTTACTACAGCAGTGAACTGGTGATGCTGTATACTGTCAAGAGTCGCTTCTATTTCAAGCATCTCATTTGTATGGTGTATGATTAGAAGATTTTTATTGTGACGCGCACATTTCATGCATTAACTGATGTGCTTGTTGTTGCTATTTGTGTCACATAAGATGTTGCTTTTGGCATAGTACCTTCTAAGATCTCTGTTGTTGTCATTACTTCAGATTCCCTTTTGTGTTGTTGTTGGGTGGATAATGGGGAAGCCCATGGACTTAAACTTTCAGCTTTTTGAGACTGCAACTCTTTTCATTACTGTCATCGTCGTGGCCTTCTTTCTGCAGGTTAGTATGTCCAAGATCTAGAGGAAAAATGATTCCTTATGCTTTGGTAACATGCCTCTTAAAAAAGATATGGAAGTAATATCAACATGTATCCAAAAAAGGAAAATATTGTCAAGAATATGATTTAAAGACAGAAGGCAAAATGTTCTGGCTCGTCTATTGAGGAGGCTTCCGTCTTGTGTTATCCAGCTTGTCATTCATAAAATAAATCTTCATGCTTTTTGTGGTTACTTAACAAGCCATTCCTTAAGCGTTCATGTTATATTTGCAGGAAGGGTCTTCCAATTATTTCAAAGGATTGATGCTCATTCTTTGCTATGTAATTGTTGCTGCAAGTTTCTTTGTTCATGAAGATCCTCCTCCAGAAGGTCAGCTCTGAACTCCCATTTAATCGCTTTCCAATTGAATAACTTATCATCTATTGAGCACTTGGGTTATACTCTTTTCCTCTTCCTGCGTGTTTTTTCTTCATTTCACTTATGATATGACTGTGAATGTGATTTTGCAGAGAAGTCATTAACACCATAGTCAATGCGATGGCCAGTCTAAGAGGGTTATCACCAAGAGTTGGTCTGTCATATTCTGGTGTACACACACACACACACACACACTCTCACTCACTCACTCCAAAAACAATATATTTTTCGGGGTTACCACTTGACCTTGTTCCATTAGTTGTATTGAACAGGTATCTTGCTGGATTTTCTGTTCTTCCTCCAGCATATGCGTTCACCATACGCGGTCCACTTAGATGACAAGTTGAATTGTTTATAGTGTAGGAAGTTCAAAACCAAAAAAACAAAAAAAAAAATATATAAAATTTTGTAATGTATCTCGTCTTTCTGGATCTCTTTCCATTATTTTCCATTTGTTAATTGCAGTGGGGAAACTCTATGATACTGGTGGGGTTTAGAATCCCTTTTTTCTTTTTATTTTTTCCTCCTATTATTTATTTATTTATTTGCCTGCAATTCCATGTATGTTGACAAAGGGAATGTCACCAGACCTTCCACTCTTGTTAAAATAACAACAACAACCAAAAAAAAAAGATAGGTTATGTCACCATGCCTACCTAAATTGGGTACAGCTGCAGCTGCTACAAGGAAGACTTGAAGCTGGCTAGTTTGTTTGAAATTAAGGTGAGTTTTAGGGACTAGTCAAACATTAAAGATAAAAGTATATAACCATAACCATAAGCATAGACTTGTAGTTGGCAATTTTGTTGGGACTTTTAGTGTGTTCAAACTTCGAAGTCGAAACATCCCACTGTAAGTTATCCAGAAAAGATGTTTTCCAAATCTTCCTCCAGACGTGATCTATTATCATAGAGATAATCTATTAGCTTCCCAAAATGTGGGCAGTGCTCGTGATATGATGTCTACAGCTACAAAATGGCAAAGCTTGGTAAAAACATGATGGGCAAGAAACCAGATGAAAACAGCAAGATGCTACTGTGCCGTCCATGTAATCTAGCCCCTAGCCAAGACTCTGGAATTGAAGATTCACCAAATGGTGGAGTCACGATCAACCAACAAACCATTTTCAATCACTCATACCAATGTGTCAAACAGAGGAAACGTGTATGCATAAACATTATGACTTTTATATTTATGGCATGTCACTGTCTTTTCGGTTTGAAATCTTGATTATAAAAAAGCTATAGTTTATAGTTTTTTTTAAAAAAATTTAGTTATCCAAACGTAAGAACTACTATAACATCTAACATATTTACATAAAAAAAATATTTATGAAAGAGAGCCCGTGTTGTTTGATATAAAATTGTATGAGTTGTAAAAAAAAACACATGACCATTGCTAGCCTTCATAGTCATCTTAACATCATCACCAACAACCCGTAAAGCTAAGGATATGATGCAAGTGCTATGGTCGTTCACGTTCCATACTTACGACAAGACAGACTATAAAAGAGGGCAAAGCAGAAGGATCGTTTGGTTCTTTTCATGAGAAGTGAAGCTCTACATATTTGGCAATTCATTTCCTATGGGCGATAGAACAGAAGAATTGCCATTGCCATTGCTTGGAAGCTTTCATTCAGCTAATGAATCAGAAGAGCCTCTCAAAAGAACTGGTATTCATCTCCTTCACTTACCTTTCCATGTCTAGTCTTCATGTCATCTCTTCTTCTTACAGAACATAATGAGAAAGATAATATTTTGCTTCAAGGTTGAGACTCTTTTGTTAACAATGACTTTCCTCCATAATCTTAGATCCCAGAAAAGGGTTTCCTGTAGATTTTCATGTTCTTCATCTAATTAAGGTTGGTGGGTTGTGTGGTAGGTTTGAATGGTAGTTGCATTTCTGCATGAAATTTCTGTAATGGGCAGAAAAAATACGCCGGTGCCGGGGATCGAACCCGGGCCACCCTCGTGACAGGCGGGAATACTCACCACTAATATTAGAACTCATTTTAAATTAATATGGAAAGTTGGGGACAAGAACCTCCTGATTGTTCCGAAATTTCTTGCCACATTTACTTCCCAATCCAGGTCTCCATTAAGCTATGATGACCCTAAAACCATCTTCCTTCCATATTGGACTGATTTTATTTTGTTTTTTAATACTTGAAGGGACCATATGGACTGCAACAGCACATGTTATTACAGGAGTGATAGGGGCAGGAGTATTGTCACTTGCCTGGAGCATAGCTCAACTAGGTTGGATTGCAGGTCCTTTTTGCATGATATTTTTTGCAGCAATCACCATAGTTTCCACGTACCTTCTTTGTGACTGCTATAGATTTCCTGATCCTGAACATGGCCCCATCAGAAACAGGTCCTACATGGAAGCTGTCAAGTTTTATTTGGGTGAGTAGTATACATACACATCTTCTTATTGTTCCATGCACAAGGGTATAACTGTTGGGAGTGTTGGTCCCCGTAAATGAACGAGAGCATGATTCAAGCACGGTTATTAAACCTCGTATCGCTTTGGCGGGTTGAAGTTATTAATTCAAAATTTAATTTATATTAGGTTTCAAATTAAATAAAATGAGAATTGATATTATCAAATCTGATCGATTTAATAGATCAACCCACCAATAACTTAATAAAAACTTGATTTAATTTTGTTTTCAATTCTTTTTTAAAACAACTTTGTTAAACCTTTTTTTTAAAATAAAAATCTTGAAATAATGCTATTTTGGATTGATTGAGTCAATCTAGCTATCATGTAATCGAGATCCTGGCCTGTCTTGGGTTCCTTTTTAATTAATAATGATGCCAAAGTGATTACACATCTATCTAGGTTTTATCTAACCTAATCAGCCAACGAGTCTCCAAGTTTTTTCGACTTAAAAAAGAGAGAGAATATATATGGAGTGCAAACCGTAGAACCGGACCATCCTAATTATTAGTAGTAACAAACAATAAATATATGTTCCATTTTTAAATTTCAGTTGCATTATGTTGACTATGATGCAAAAAACGTATCCCTTTCACCAACTTCTGTTACGTATGACACACAATCATTGACAAAGGCATTGAATTATAGTCTAGCAGTTGCTGTCTTATTGATTCCTTAAATAATCAGTGGCCTCTAGTGCACTTAAACTGCTCACTGTTTATTTTATAATGAAGTAGTGAGTTCAGAATTCTGACAACATAGACAATTCAATTTCAGGAGAGAAAAGCCAAGTAGTGTGTGGAATATTTGCCGAGGAGAGCTTATATGGGTGTGGAATTGCCTATACCATTACTTCTGCTGGTAGCATAAGGTGTGAGACTTCAACCCTTCTCTGCTTTCTTCCTAATTTTCTATATGATGAACTTGTTTGAGAAACTTGAAAAACATGCAGCCAAAATCTTGAGTTGTTCTTTGCTTTATTGATGCTAGATAACTTCGAGTTACAAGCAAGAATTTCATTTTGTCTTGTCCTTCCAACTACTTCTAGTTTTTGCCAAGTGACTGCTCTAATTATTAGAAAACTTGCACCCTTGTGATTCATTGCCCCATTGGTCCATTCTCCGGTGAACTTAATCTTAGTGAGCTGTTGTTTCTCATGAATATTTCTTGAGGAAGAATTTGCCTATCCAAAGAAGAATTTCACATCTTTGTCTCTGAGATTTGTTATATATTTTGATTGAGATTCTCTTAATATTAGTGAGTGCAACTAAAGATACCACTTGATTGCTTTAACAAGCAAGTATCTTTGGCAAATCACAAAATGTCTAAAAAGTTCTGAAGTTTCAGAGAAAATCCTGTCATTAAAGTGAGATTTGATGATAGAATAGCCAAGATGCCACTTCTTTTTGATACATCCATGGTTCACACCTTTTGATTGACCCAATCAAACTACATGGTCCATGAAGATTGCTTTTCATGTTGGGGGGGCAATATATTTTCTGAGCCTTACATATGCTAACCTTTTCTCTGTCTTTCTGTCAATGCCAAGCCTCCTTTTTTTGTAGTTCTTATAGGGAAAGAACTAGTGACAATGGAAGAAGTTTCTGTTTTTCTCACCAGGAAGACAATTTCTTCTCTGTGGGACAAACAAATGGAAAATCTCAAAAGCATAAACCTTAGCAGAGTAGGCATGCGTAGGGAATGCTAAGAAGTATTTCTTTCTCCATGATGTTTTGTAGAGATGCACATCAGGGGATTGGTAAAGCAATCATATTGAATGCTACCTCAAACTCACTGGAACTTGTTTTAAGAAACCAAAAGATTTACTGTATTTCTCGAGAGTTCTTGACCCTCAAAAATAAAGGGAAAAAAAAGGGTTCTTGAGTGACCACAAAAGCTAAAATGGTGCACAGAAACTTCAGAAAATATCAATCTATGGCCAATGATAACAGTCTGAGCAACCCAGATTCCTCCGCTTTTATGAGGCAGTACTTTCAAGGACCATTGTAGAAGATGCTTTGGAGGCTTTTTTATCTGAAAATAAAGACATAAAAATCCAAGCATGTTGACAAGTGGGATAATAATGTTACAAAGCAAGTCTTCTACAAGTCTTCTCTCCTTTTTTGCTTTTATCAATTTGGAACTTCTGATGCAGACATAAACATCTTCCTCCTATACTGGTGTGCTTTCACTATCCAAACAAAGAAATAAAACAAAGACAAAAACATCGATTACTTGTGTAGAGGGAAACAAAGGAAAAAAAGGTCTATTTGTTATTGCGGTGTGACAGTGTTTTTCAAAAAAATTATTGTTTTGCTTCAAATTAATTTTTTTTTGTGTTTTTAGATTATTTTGATGTAATGATGCTAATTTTTTTTAAATAAAAAAAGTTATTTTGATCCATTTTCATGTGAAAAACACTTTGAAAAATAACCACTACCACAATGCCAAACACTACCTTCAAGGATAGAGGACGGGGGGCATGCATTCTACTCATAGTTGCAAGTATGTGAGCAAGTATCTATTCCCATAACCTCTGTCGGCATATTCTATGGTAGGAGTATGGTCAGGATTTATAACCTTAAAAAATCTAACAGCTTGCTCTTTCCTGTTTACCCCCCTACACACACACACACACACACAAACATATATGCTCTTTATCTGTCATTTATGTTGCCGTTGTTAGGGCAGTGAACATGAATATCCAAGAAAAATGAGACAGTGGCCATTTTCATGGTAGAAAGTTTGACTTCTTGTATGCTATCATTTTAAGAGTGAAAATTACAGGAAAAGAATGTGATTTTTTGGACTACTGTGGTCAGAATCATGCTTCCCACCAAGATTTAATTATGATTGTGAAGATTCGTGCAAGCAATTTTGATGTTTCTCCAGTTTTTAGTTGAACTCTTGATTCATGATTGCATGGTCATTGCAGAAGGGAAAGAAACATCCAAATGAAACATTCTAGGAGAAGTGGTTGTGATGGAACAAGCACCAAACTTATAGGTGTCACTAACCTTTTTGTGATGAAAAAGGAAATGGCTTTTACCGGCTAATAGGAATGGGAGTTTTTCTTTCAAACATGAAAATAATTAGCTATTACTTTGAATGATTTGTCATAGAAGAAGACTGCTCACCCACCTCTTTGGACCCGTATTGAAGATACTGTTAAAATCCTTACAAAAGTAGTAAAGTTGGATGTGAAGTAAGTAAAGAGGGCAATGAATATGCCAACATGAAGATGACTGCCAATTTCATTGCATTATTGTGAGCTGTCATGTTATCCTTCCAAAACCCTTATAAATATTGCCTTCCAGAAGTTCTTGGCTGCAAAGAAGCTAGAGCATTGCTTTGAAATATTTCCAAATTGAGTGGCAAGCAGTCATAGTCTCACAGTGTCAAGTATATTTCATGGTTTTCATCTTTGCTTCTCCTTCACACATCAGCTAGATATAAACTTGGTCCATTTCCCAACTTGGTAGGATCTGTAAGATATTAGAAATCAGTCCTTGTTGATTGACCGATTTTAATAAAACCAACTCATTGATGTTATAATCGCGCATGTTATAATCAACTCGTTTGATCGAGAACATATTGCACCTTGAATAGAAGTTGCTACTCTTTTTCTTTGTATTATCTCGATAAGTTGCTATCTTTATGGCATTTCCTGCTTAGTATAGCTGTACTCTTCCTCCACAAAGAATACAGCATTGAATTTTCTTCTCTAATGTTATTTTTGTAGAAACGCTAGCCACAAAGGATCTAATTGTGTAGCTTCTTTCATGTAGCTAGTTGTCGTGTTCTATTCAGAAACAGTTAACAGTACTTAGGCCCTTTCTTTTGGCTATCCAGGTTGTAGAAAACTTTTAGTGAACATAGTTTCCTGTCGTGAATTGAATAGTCATGGCAGTCCAACATCCTCTTGAACTGGCAAATGGTTGCTATGATGATGATGGGCATTCATTGAGAACTGGTAAAGAAATTTCCAAAGACCAGTTTTTGTAATTTAAGTTCACTGCCTTTTTTTCAATTCAATATTGAATCTGGTGCCTCTGGAAAACTCAACCAGGAACCTTATGGAGTTGCGTTGCTCATATTATTACTGCTGTTATTGGATCTGGAGTTCTGTCCTTGGCTTGGAGTACTGCACAGCTAGGATGGATAGCAGGGCCAGTTTCCTTGCTTTGCTTTGCGATTGTCACCTATGTTTCAGCTTTCCTCCTTTCCGATTGCTATAGGTCCCCTGACCCCATAACAGGAACACGAAACTACTCTTACATGCATGCTGTTAGAGTAAATCTTGGTAGTTTAACACCTGCCCTTTACCTTTGTAACTTGTCTTGTGAATCCCTGTATATTTTTCAGTTAGGATATGCCTTATATGCTTCCTAACTTGATGTAGTGATAGTTCAGGTAAAACACAGACATGGTTTTGTGGTTTGCTTCAATATGTGAGCATGTATGGAACTGGTATTGCTTATGTTATTACTACTTCAACTAGTATGAGGTACCTCCTCGCTAAATTCTGTGATTTACGCCTTTTTTCATCCCTTGTGTTGAAGATTGTTTTGGATTAATGCCATTGCAACATTAAGTCTCAATATATCTGTGTCTATATTCATTTCATGTTTTCGATGAAGGTACTTCTGTCTGATTATACATGTTTTTTTTTTCCTCTCAATGTAGAGCAATTCAAAGATCAAACTGTTACCATAGAGAAGGGCATAAAGCTTCATGTGAATATGGGGACGCTATTTATATGCTGCTATTTGGAGCTGTTCAGATACTAATGTCACAGATTCCTGATTTTCATAACATGGAATGGCTCTCGGTAATTGCAGCAATCATGTCCTTTACCTACTCTTTTATCGGATTTGGACTTGGTGTTGCACAAGTTATAGGTATTGCTGCGAATCTGGCCACTTCTTTTCAGTAGACATCATGCTCTGCTAGAAAAGACTCAATCTTTTCAGTAGCTTACAGCAAACAGCTCTCGAAGCTCAATTCTCTACTGTGTTTCTGTATGGAAAAGAACAGAAACCTGAGCGTAGAGAATTTAGAATTTTTCGGACTAGAGAAATGAGTAACTCTCCAGTCCCCACGGGGCCTTGAATCACTGTTCAGTTTTTATCTGGTAATCAGACATAGTATGTAAGATAAGCATGGATAATAAATTGGGAGAAGAAGCTACTTCATCTCTAAAACTTATCTGATTGCAGAAAATGGGACGATTAAGGGGAGCATTGCTGGAGTCTCAACTGCCACTACTGCCAATAAGTTATGGTTAGCATTTGAAGCACTGGGGGACATTGCTTTTGCCTATCCATACTCGATCATTCTGCTTGAGATACAGGTTTGGCTTATACTTTTCGAAATTCAATTTCGTTGCAGCAACTCATTTTCTGCAGTAGTAGCTAATAACAAATTTTTGGAGACTGAAGTGAATTAAGAAATCTTTGCATGAAGGATACTTTGAAGTCACCTCCACCAGAGAATAAGACCATGAAGAAGGCCTCCATGATTTCAATCTTCATCACAACTTTCTTTTACCTATGTTGTGGATGCTTTGGATACGCAGCCTTTGGCAACAATACACCTGGAAATCTGTTGACTGGGTTTGGGTTCTTTGAGCCTTACTGGCTCGTAGATTTAGCAAATGCTTGCGTTGTTCTTCATTTGGTGGGAGGATATCAGGTATCAAATTTTCATTACACAGTCTTTAATTCTTGACCTTGTCACGCTTTTGTTGCTGCTCAAAATGTTGAATTTCTTTACATATCTAATTCCTCACTGCAGAGATCATTTTCTCCTTAAAATATGCAGCAGTAATCTGTTAAAAAAAATATAATTATTTCATAATCATGAAGTTAAAGGTCTAATAATACATTTTCTTACTGTGATCATATCATCATAGTGCTTTTCTGATAGCATAGAGCTTCCTCCAAATATCTGAGAAATCTATAAGTTTTTTATAAAATCGATTAGGTTGCTCATATGGTTTAGATATTTTCATGTGTTCTGTTTGCAGATATATAGTCAGCCTGTGTTTGCATTTGTGGAAGGATGGTTCAGTAGGAAATTTCCAAGCAGTGGTTTTGTGAATAACTTCCATTCCTTCAAACTTCCATTGATTCCTCCTCTTCATATCAATCTTTTCCGGCTATGTTTCCGAACTGTATATGTTGCATCAACTACTACTGTTGCAATGGCCTTCCCTTACTTCAACCAAGTTTTGGGAGTGCTTGGAGCCTTGAACTTTTGGCCTTTGGCAATATACTTTCCTGTGGAAATGTACTTTGTGCAGAAGAAAATAGGTGCTTGGACAAGAAAATGGATTGTGCTGAGAACATTTAGCTTTGCTTGCTTGCTAATAACAATAGCAGGCTTACTTGGGTCAATTGAGGGACTTATAAGTGCTAAACTTGGCTGAGACTGCTATTGCTGAGATCTTTCTGCCAATAGACTACCAGTAATCACATGTTGTGTTGGAAGATGAGAATATTATGCCTCTTGTCTTCCTGTCCTTTTCTAATATTAGGATGAGATTTCTTGCTTTGCTAGAAGGAAACTAAACTAATATTGAGAATAAGCATGCAGTTTCATGGGAAGTTGGTGAAGAATCCTCTCTTTCAACCTATGATACCATAGATGTTATTGACACAGTAGAAGAATTTGAGCCATAAAAAGACATCATTAATTACTAGGACTCTAAAGAAAACTTGAGCTATCATATTCAAGAAAAAACATTTGGTTATTGTTTCGAGATAAAAAAAATAAAAACAACAGAAATAGAAAAAATATATATATATATTCACCTCAAAACTATCACAATATTCATAAGAATCACCTTGTAAAAAAGAATGATTTTGCATGGTATACAACACCAGAATCCTATAACCAATACAAAAGGAGAGCCTCACCAGAGAAATGAATGGAGGTCCCTCTCTTTGATCCATTGGTAAAATATAAAGTACTTCAGAGCTGCTCTTAGAAACCTATTAATATTTAAATAAATGGGAACCTACTCAGACATTCTATTCTTCCAAGAAGCAGCTTCAAGGGATGGGATGCTTTGTTCATACGTAAAGAAGTTACCTGGATCCACCATTACTAGCATCAACCTGTCAAAATTGCCTTTGAAATACTTCATACTCCAACTGCTAGCTTGCTCATAACTAGCATTACCAATTTCATTGATTCCCAGATCAATATCTCCGTAATTTAGATATGAACATCTTGATGATTTTGACACAAAAGGTGTCATATAATCATAAAGCTTTCCGATAAGATCCAAGTTGCGATCCAAACCTTCAACACCTTCTTTCCAACTCACTGCATGCTGGATTTTGTAAATGTTCTCCGCTCTATGTGGAAATGGAGTGTCAAGTTCTGAAACTTCACTCTTTTTTCCTTCATAAGGATTGAATGTCAAAACTGGTTTTTGCAATTGGATCATGTTCTTCCACATTCATTCAAGATCAGTCTTTGAAATAGGCTCTTGCACGCAGTCCGATTTCCTCTTCAAGCACTTCTCTTTTGTTGAATGTCTCTCAAGAAAAACATCTCTAGATGTACAAGTTTGATAATTAGACCAAAACAATACTGACTCAATCCAGCTCATTTCCCTGCATTCCTTGTACACAAACCCAATTCAGGAAACTTCTCATCCATTAGAGAAACAAGTCGTTGTGCATCTCCAAGAAACAAAGCATTGAATTTGGCCTTGATATAGCCACTTGCCCCTTTCTAGCAACTGGATTCAAGACCACCCTTATAAAGAGATCTTCATCTGTTTTATCAGCAACATCTTCTCCAAATATGTCCTTTCAACTCTAAAAACAGTGACAGTTTAAGGGACTTGAGCTAGTCTAATTTTCCATGAAACAGAACTAGCTCCACCACCTCCTCTGACAGCTCAGAAAAGCCCCCCCCCCCCCCCCCCCCCCCCCCCCCCCCCCCGCTCTCTATCCAAACCATCACCACTAGCATCAACCACTACTGCATCAACAATATTATCAACAGACAAACCATATTTGCTCATTAAGTTACCATATCCACCTCCACTTAAATGGCCTCCAACACCAACTGCTGGACAAACTCCCGCAGGGTAGTTATGAATCTTGCTCTTTTCAGCAATTCTATAATAAACTTCCCCTAGTTTAGCACCTGACATCATCCAAGCACCATGATATTGAACAGTAATAGACCTCATATTGAACAAGTCAACCATGATAAATGGCACACTTGACGCATGCGAAAGACCATCATAATCATGGCCTCCACTACGAATTCTGACTCCAAGACTTGGAACAAATGATTGCTCAATTATCTGTAAATAAGTGAAGTAATTTATTTTTCTATAATAATAAATTATATATATATTATTCTTGTATTATCCATGTAATAATAATATTATATCTGATCATACTTGTGAAAAAAGTGTTAACTTATATTTTACCCCATTAAAGATAAAAAAAAAAATGTTTCCATACATATTTCAAGTTGAATTTATTTTTATTACACCTACTTATCTAAACATATTCATTAAACTCAATTAAACGTTTTTAGGGTTATTTATCAATTGAAATATAATTAAGAGAATTCATAATCATAATTCCAACTACAACAAAAAAATAACAAAGAAGAGTTTTAATGTATGGATATATTATGACAAAACCTAAAACATGTGGGATTAGATATGTCTTTGATTTAATTTGGATTATAATAGTAAAATTATAATTTTATTATTGATAAAAAATGAGATGAACTGGCTTTTAGGGGTAAAAAAATCTTCTTATGAGATTAATTTGTCATCCTTTATTAATTTGTTTGGGGTAATATTATTTTTTTAAAATTTTTTGTAACAGTTAAATTACTATATTATCCTTAAAATTTTAAAATATTGACCTTGGATCTAGGGGGCTTTATAGGATTTTCATTTTATTAGCCTTGACTTTAGGGCTTAGTAGTAATTTCATAATGGTTTTTTTTGTTATTATCATTTAATCCCATGACCATTTTTGTCTTTGTCAAAATAAAATAAAAGAGAAAAAGTTGTTGAAGCGGTCAAACATGCCAGTTGCTCCTCTATCTTCAGGTAATGCGTGCAGCTGACACCGGTGATCATGGCCATGCTTATGCCGCATCATTTAATTTATCTCGACATTTTCTTCCTCTTTAGATGGCGTGTTTATAGTGATTCATTATTGTATTAGTTTACATTTGATACATTCATGACCTGAATTCCTGGTTCGTGACAAGCAATGCTAGAGTGATGCCATAATGACACTCCACGTATGCCAAGCTTCAAACATACTTTTCATAAAATAAATTATATAAAATTTCATAATTTTTCATAAACTTTTAAAATATTTTTTAAAACCAATAAAAATAAATAATAATTCATAATACTTATTTCAATATAAAAATTTACTTTTAAATAAAATAGTGTAATAATAAAACGTATAAAATATTGACGTAAAAGGATAAAAAGAAAAACCTTGTATGCAAGCAAAACATATCAATAAAGGAAATAACAAGAACTCTCAACAAGATCAACATATTAACAAAAACTAAAATCCTAAAAATAATATTAACAAAAACATGAATAATATTTAATATATATCATAGATAATAAACTGATATGGTTACGTCACTAACTTTGTTCTTTAACACAACAGCCACTCTCAACTGATCTATCTAGTGGGTTCGGTCATGTTGTAGCTCTGACAATTTAAACATGATTGGAATATGAACCAGCAACGTTCAGCGCATAATCATAGCATGAATGCCAAACGAAAAAAACAAAGCGGAGTGTAAATGCAAGCAAAAGCTGTGGCAGCCAACCATCAATATTGTAAGAAAAAGATATAAGCTAGATGTATATGATATGGAAGCTGGGGAAAAACAACTGTTTGTTAGAGAGAGATATATATAAATATCGATGTGAAAATGATTTTTGTTGCAAAGGATGTGAAAACAGAATGTTAGGCTCCTGCAAGAAATTACTATAATTCCCTATTCAAGGAAAAAGAAATGGCCAAACTCTCAAATTTCACATAACAAAAATTAGAATAAGAAATTCATCATAGTAAACAAAACCTGCTGTTAATTTTTCAGATGCATCGAGGTGACTCTCCTTTTCTTATGGTTGTTCACCCTTTCCTCCTTACTGTCATCATTCTCAACCATTAACTCCATTGATCTGCATTTCACTCAAACCAGCTTTTCTTTGCCTTCTCCTAGAGAAGCACACGTACCAGTTCTAGAATGAAGCAGAAATAGTATTTTAAGAAACTGATATTTTAAGTTTCTATGACAAGCTATAAGGAGATCCCTTGATTCACATGAGCCAGGGAAGAGAGGAGTGCTTTCTTGTAATCCCAGGGATATAAAGTTTGTCTTCCCCTCTTTCCCTCCATGTTTCCTGGATCGCCTTTTCCCTAAATCCCTCAGTTTTCTCCTCCTTCCTTCCATATTTCGTGGGGTGTGTATTTTTAATGGGAGAATAGGAATGAAGGCTTTGATTATAAAAGATAGTGAAAACACTGTTAAAATCAACTTTGAATAGTACTTCCTTCCACAATCTTTCTGCAATCCTGTGTTCTTTGTTTTTATTTGCAATTATTGTTAAAACAAAGGGTGGGAAAAACATTGTTACAACCCATGGTTTCTCAGTGGAGGAACAGTGTTTTCCTTTGGATGTATATCCCATTCTTTAATCAACTTGTGTTAAGATATTTTGCATGGTAGAACTTCTTGGTCAACCTCCAATCACAAACAGATTCGAGTTATGTGTTTTCTTTGTTTGTTAAAAAATATTTTTAATTTTCGGTATTTTATACCATGTAAAATAAACTATTATTATTTTAGTTTTTTTTTTCAAGTTTATCTAACAAATGAGTAAACTACTTTGTTCACCGTACAAGACATGGGAAAGTGTTCCAACAAACAAACAAGGCCTTATAATCACTATAGCAATAGTTTCCAATTCCGTGGGTTCCATGGTATAGCAATAGTTTCCAATTCTGTGGTTTCCGTAGTATAGCTGATACGAAAGTTCATGAATTCAAAGATTCTACAGAAGCATATCTTCAGTGAAGAATATTCAAAGATTCTACATAAGCATATATTCAGTGAAGTTGTCATTAACTAAACTGCTGACCAAGAGAAAAGACCACATCAACTATCATGATGTGTGCAAGGCGTAGTGTTTCATGAGGTATAGTGTTTTACATCATTGTTATGTGTAGGGTTTAGTGATGTACTCAGATCTGGTTGAACTTGGTCCTTATATTTTGTTATTTTGGGTTCACAGGTAGGAAATTTGTAGCAAATTTCATTGCCTCCCCTGAATTTGACCGACATGGCAGTCAAACATGAGCAAGAGAATGGTTTGTTGCTTGATGATGATGGGCGTACAAGAAGAACTGGTGATGACACTTCCAACTTCCAATTCTATTTTATATATTTTGTGTTATCTTGAATTTACCCCTGTGAGAAACTGAACCAGGAACCTTATGGAGTTGCATAGCTCATATAATTACTGCTGTTATCGGCTCTGGTGTTCTATCTTTGGCTTGGAGTGTAGCACAGCTAGGATGGATAGCAGGTCCAATTGCCATGCTTTGTTTCGCTATTGTCACCTATGTCTCTGTGGTGCTCCTTTCTGGTTGCTACAGATGTCCTGACCCTGTAACCGGAACACGAAACTACTCTTACATGGATGCTGTTAGAGTGAATCTTGGTAGCAGAACACCCTCTCCTTACAAACAGAAAGCTTCTTATATTCCCTATCTGTTCATTTCTAGAAATGTTCAGATAATCTACTTTCTATAAGCCTCCTAATTTTGTGTGGTGATGTTTCAGGCAAAACTCAGACATGCCTTTGTGGTATGTTTCAATATCTGTACATGTATGGGATTGGCATTGCTTATGTTATTACCACTTCAACTTGTATGAGGTACTTCCATGGTGAATTCGTGATTTATGCCTCGTTGTTTTTGTCCATATATCAAGCACCATCATCGTCAGCTTGCTGTGTTTCATTAATAGGGAAATTTGAGCCACAGTTTATGTAAACTCTGCATCTGCTTTTCCTTCTTTGTCTTCTGATTATTAGTTGATTCCATAATTCATATCATTGCAGCGCAATTCGACGATCAAACTGTTATCATGACAAGGGTCATGCTGCACCATGTAAACACAAGGACATTCCCAATATGCTGATGTTTGGAGCTGTTCAGATTGTAGCATCACAGATACCTGATTTCCATAGCATAAAATGGCTTTCAGTCATTGCTGCAATCATGTCCTTTGCCTACTCTTTTACAGGGTTTGGACTTGGCTTTGCTAAAGTAATAGGTAGGTGCTTGTTCTTGCTGTATCAATCTGAAGATGCAGACTATGCAGTATCAGATAAAATTTTATCATATTCACCTGTATTTTTGCAACGAATATGTAGTAGGAAAAAATATCATGTTTCACATTCTTTTGTAGAGTTGCCTTAATTTTTTTCTTTCTTTCTAATTGCAGAAAATGGGATGATCAAGGGTAGCATTGCAGGTGCCCCAGCTTCTACTAGAGCTAAAAAACTATGGCTAGCCTTCCAAGCTCTTGGGGACATTGCTTATTCCTATCCATATGCACTTGTTCTTCTAGAAATTCAGGTCTGCCATCTATTTATCTAGAATTCATTATCCAACAAGTTATGTCACTTGCAAATCAGAAGTAAAATGAAGTAAGAACATTGTTGAATGAAGGATACTCTGAAGTCACCTCCACCTGAGAACAAGACCATGAAGAAGGCATCGATGATTGCAATGATCTTGACAACATTCTTTTACCTCTGCTGTGGATGCTTCGGATATGCAGCTTTTGGCAACTACACCCCTGGAAATCTTTTGACAGGATTTGGATTTTATGAGCCTTACTGGCTCATCGACTTTGCGAATGCTTGCGTTGTTCTACATTTGGTGGGGGGATATCAGGTACTTCCTCTTTATATCAAATTGCTACAAGCTAAATGCTAACATGCTTGGTGTTTCCATTGAATTTTGAGTAACTGCGCTCCATATTTCTTGTTTCTGTCAGCTCTTCAGCCAGCCAGTATTCGAGTTCGCAGAACGTTGGTTCTCAGAGAAGTTTCCAAGTAATGGATTTGTGAACAAATTCTACAACTTCAAACTCCCATTGCTGCCTTCTTTTCACATCAATCTCTTCAGAATATGTTTTCGAACTGCATATGTTGTGTCAACTACAGCAGTTGCCGCTGTCTTCCCTTACTTCAACCAAGTTTTGGGACTTTTGGGGGCCTTGAATTTTTGGCCCTTGGCCATATATTTCCCAGTAGAAATGTATTTTGTGCAGAATAAAATAGAGGCATGGACAAGAAAATGGATCGTTCTTAGAACATTTAGTTTGGCTTGCTTGCTTGTGTCAATTGTAGGCTTAATTGGGTCAATTGAAGGAATTATAAGTGCCAAATTTGGCTGAAAGGCTTCTTCTTCTTCTTATTATTATTATTATTTAATTGGGTCCTTTTGGAGATTGTTCTATGATTCGGGCTTTCACTTTATTTCCCAAAAAAGAAAAGAAAAATGAAAAAAAAATAGAAAAAGGAAATAATATGTATCCAATTAATGTTAAACCTCAAATCCACTTTTCTGCTTTGTCATTTTGAAGAATATATCGATCCTTGATGCAGCAATGAAGTGCTATCATGCAAGAGTATGTATAGTCATGTACCTTTCAATCTAAAATTCTAAATTTGTTATATTAGAATTGTAAACTTATATAATCTTCGAAGGAGTGAATCGTTTTGTGAGTCCCTTCCATAAATCTTAGCATCTTCTTCAATATATTTTTCATTTTTCTCCCAAATCATGCCTGTAAATAATTTTCTAGCCTTTTTTTTTTATCATTTTCAAAATCTTTTATCACCATCAAAAAATTAATAATTTTTTTTATTAGCATTATCTATCTATAAAGTTATCAGTAAATTTATTAATGTTGTATTTACTGACAGATCATAATTTATGAATAAGCTTTTCTTTAATATATAGTTTTTATCTATGGTTTTATTATCAATAAAATAATCACATACATAATATTATGTAAATACAGATCATAATTCATGATTTTTGCTGCAAATTGCACCGTTCTTAAACTCAATGAGTTAGTCCCCTCTTCAGGTTTCCTAAATTTAAGTGGATTTGATTGGTACTTTTAAAAAATAATTTTAATCTATGTCATCAAATTAGTGGAAGATTAACAATTTTTTGCCTATTATTTTCATAATTAATCAGGAATATGGTTCGTAAGATTATCATGGTTGTTTTTTGGGTACACGAAGGATATTAATTTCACCATTTAATTTTAATTAATTTCGTTTTTTTAACAAGCCTCCAGGGTTTGTGTTTAGGTCTTAACTTATCTTTTATTTTTTTTTTAAAAAAAAAACAATAATTAAATAAGGTCATTTTGGGTATATACAAAAGAGGGGTTTTATAGTATTTTTTTAATTCAAATGGAGCATCTAAAAAATATTCAAACTTTTTTGAATGATGAGTATAATTTTATGAAAGTCCAAGAAAATTAATTGTTGTAATTTCCCACAATTATTTTATACTAATATCAAAGATTTATATATATATATAAAGGAATGATTTAAATAAATTATCATTGTAGATATGTTGTTTGGTTCATCGTACGAAGATATTGTTAATATATTCGGATAGGTGAAGATAAGATAGAACGAAAGGATAAGATAAAACAAAATACTATTGCAGGGCCAATATTAATTTTCTAACACTAAACTCCAAGAAACCAGGCTTATGAAACGAACTCCTGCAATGTTTTTAGCTAGCTCTAGCCAGTAGGAATATACTTGAAAGGCCATGGCCATGGGAGAAGAAGCAGAAGAGCATCAACAGACACCGTTATTGTTGAATTCTGATCAGATCCCATTCAAGTCAACAATACTATGCAATCCATTTTCAATCAAGAGAACTGGTTTGTCTTCTTTCTTTCTTCCTCCTTCCAATCCTAGTTCACTCAGTTGGCTTCTCAGAATCATCTTACATGTAAATAATGCACATATATGTATTCATCTTCTTGTAAATCTTCAAGGGACCGCATGGACTGCTGTGGCACACATAATAACAGGAGTGGTAGGGTCAGGGGTGCTATCACTAGCATGGAGCATGGCTCAGTTAGGATGGATTGCAGGTCCCTTGGCCATGTTGTTTTTTGCTTCAGTCACTCTTCTTTCCACTTTTCTTCTCTGCGATAGCTATCGATCCCCGGATCCTGAATTTGGCCCCTCAAGAAACCGGTCTTACCGTGAAGCTGTTCATATAATATTAGGTAACACACAGCACAAGGAAGTTAATCACCACATGTAACTTTTTTTCTTAATAATTTCTCAATTCAATTTCATGTCATGGATTCAGGAGAAAAGAATGCTTTGATTTGTGGCTTTCTTCAACAAGTAGGCTTATGTGGGATAGGAATTGCATATACTGTTACTGCTGCTATCAGCATGAGGTTCGTTGTCTAGCTACTCTCAAATCCCATATTCAATTTCAATGCTTCTATTTCCTTTTCATTTTCATCTGTGAAAAATGAGCGTTGTCCTTGACTACTTTACTGAAGAAGAAACAGACTACTCCGTGATTCTGCGCTGTTTATTTTATGATATTTTCTTGTATGTAGCTAAGATACTAGTGCTATTACATTTTCTAATGAAAGGGAGATTCAGAAATCAAACTGTTACCACAAACAAGGACATGGAGCTGCTTGTGAATATGGAGACACTTTATATATGCTGCTATTTGGAGCTGCTGAGGTTCTGTTGTCCCAAATACCAGATTTCAACAGCATAAAATTTCTATCAGTTGTTGCTGCAGTCATGTCATTCACCTATTCTTTTATTGGATTTGCACTTGGTTTTGCCGAAGTAATTGGTAGGATGGTGAATCAGCTGCAAATCAGCTGTCTTTTTATCGGTTTTCCATATGTATATCACATAATATTTACTAGTCTCCAAAATTACAGGAAATGGATATGTCAAGGGTAGCATCACTGGATCCTCAACTCACAGTGTAGCTGATATATCTCAAGCTCTTGGCGATATCGCATTTGCATATCCATGTTCCCTTATCCTTATCAAAATCCAGGTTTGAATCCCGATTCTGAATAGGCAAGTTTTGTTCTAAAACACAACATGATACAATTTTGCGATCCTGTAAGACAATTATATAGATGATGGAACTTCATGAATTATGAAGGACACTTTAAGATCACCCCCATCAGAGAACAAGACAATGAAGAAGGCCTCGATGATAGCAATGACCGGTACAACATTTTTCTACCTCTGCTGTGGAGGCTTTGGTTACGCAGCCTTTGGAGAAGATACTCCGGGAAACCTCCTGGCTGGATTTGGATTATTTTCTGGACGATACTATTGGCTTATCAACGTTGCTAATGTTTGTATTGTGATTCATCTAGTTGGAAGTTATCAGGTACTCCTAGAGTATATTTTTCATTTGCTTACAAATCTCTTCGAGACAACAAGAAAGGCAGCTTCATTGTTGCAGATCTTGACAGGTTTTCAGTCAAACATTTTTTGCCAACATTGAGAAGTCGATTGCGGAGAAGTGGCCAAACATCCAGTTTACACACATAACTCCCACCTACAAACTTTCATGGTTTCCAACTTTCCAAATCAACCTCCCGAGGCTTTGTCTCCGAACAACCTATGTCATATCAACAACCACTATTGCAGTGATCTTCCCTTACTTCAACCAAGTTATTGGAGTGATGGGAGGGTTGAATTTTTGGCCCTTAACTATATATTTTCCCGTGGAGATGTACTTTAAGCAGAGAAAAATTGAAGCATGGACAATTAAATGGATCATGCTTCGAGCCTATACCATTTTCTGCCTTTTGGTTACTGCATTTGCTTTGATTGGATCAATTGAAGGATTGATGAGTGCCAAATTGTAGAATACCTTTTATCTTTTCTCCAAACATGGGTTTTTTATATACCAATTACAGGAATGGACTTGTTGATAGTATGTGAATGCCCTAATGATTTCTCTGAACATCTTAATGTCATCGTTTATGCTGCTAACTCCGGGTCGCCACATCTAGTATCAAATGTCTGGCTCCATACATATGATGCTCGCGACCTCCAATGTTCTTTTACTTAGCGTCGTCTTCTCTTCTTCATCTAGCCAGGAGATGGATATGTGCTAGCCTTCATAAACTTAGAATACCCATGTACCAAACTTGGGAGGCTCCTCCAATACTAACGCATTTACATTTTCATGTTTTCCAATCCCCTCAATGAATCTTCTTCTCCTTCTTTTTATTTATTATGAGGGGGCTACAGAGAAAAAAGGTTATATATCCTCACCGATTTTATTTTTTCTTTATCTTCAACTTTATCAATTATTTTTTTCAGTTTTCTTTAACTTCGATAGAGTGAAGAGGTTATTGTTCTCCATTCACTCTATGTGAATATTTTCTTACCGCGTGATGTTCATGCTCCATAATCCAGTATGTCAGAAAGCTTGGGTTTCTGAGCGTTTGGATTATGAATAATCACCTGTTCATGTTAATTTTTTATTTTTCATAACTGAGGGCATAGAGGGTTGGTGACGCGGGCCTGTATTTCTATAAAATAATTTATAAATTTTTTTAGTGGGCGGAATTTTAGGATTCTATAATAATTAAATTAGTGATTTTATAGTGATAAATTATAATAAATAAGCATTAAATTCTAAAAACTAGCATATTTATTCTAAGTTCGTGTATGATAAATGGGGTAGAAGCAGAAGAAGTAGAGGCACCATTGTTGCCTGCTCTGCCGACAACAAAGAGAACTGGTTTGTCTTGTCTTCACTTATGTCTCCCTTCTTTCTTTTGCTTTCTTCTTTTCTCAATCAAACTCTATCTCATTTGCTTCTCAAAAATCTTATCTAATTAAGAATATATGAAAGGCAGCACTTCCCTTCAGTACAAGAAGTGGGATCATATATATATATATATATATATATATATATATATATAGACTTGGAGTGTTAATTACCTTTACTATTTTAAGAAAACAATCTAATTAAACAACATAACCACTTAATTAATTACTAAATTTTTCGTCACATTATATCTAGGTTTTACTTAAAGGATTTGTTTGATTTTATTTCTTATCGAGTTGATCTATCTCGTCGGCAAGATTTAATAATAATGGTTAAAATCAATCTGAGATTTTTAGTAATAAGAACTCGAGATCTCATGTTAAAGTTGCCTTCAAATGGTGGGGAAGGAATTAAGAGATTGATGGAAGCTATCTCTTAGTTCTTAAATAAATATATGTGCCTGTCCTTCACCAAACTTGAAATAATTGATAAATGTTGAAGGGACCGTATGGCCGGCAGCAGCACGCATAGTAACAGGAGTGGTAGGGTCAGGGGTGCTACCACTAGCTTGGAGCATGGCTAAGATCACGGGGTGGATTGCAGGTCCCTTAATTAGCCATGTTGTTTTGTTTTGCTTCAATCACCCTTGTTTCTGCTTTCCTTCTATGCGATTGCTATCGATCGATCTCCTGATCCTGACTTTGGCCCTACAAGAAATCGATCCTGTCTTGAATTAAGCTGATACAAGTTTAGGTATGTGAGACATGAGATTATGGTATCGTATTGATAATTAGATAGCATCCATCTTTTAATATCTCCATCGTACGCTAAAGTAATTACATTTTTTTAATGAATATGTAAAAGAATGAGTTTGGAAGAAGACCAACTTGTAATTTTAAGAAGAAAAGAGAGAGAGAAAATTTATTGGCAACAAACCGCTCATCTATTACCGACATGCACTGCATTAGAAGAAAGTTGACACAACAACCCCTCCAACGACATGGCTGAAGAGGTGGTGCGATACGTATCGCCCAGATAGCATATGCACCTCTCATGCGCTAGTGCGCGGACAACATAAGTCAATAAATTTTAAATTTAAATATTAATTAATCAATTTAAAACAATAAAATTACCCTTGGACTCTTTTCTTTGATTAACAATGTTTGACATTTTTAGCCAACTCATTTTCAAACAACTTACATGTTTCTAATGGATTATTGTCTTAATGCTTCTAGGAAGCATTTGGTTACTATCCATGGACAAAAGAGATAAAAATAATGAGAACAACAGAGACAGGATATAAAAATAAAATAAAAATAAAATTGAATTTGGTAGTAATGTGCAAGATATAATTATTGTCTTTGTATTTTTTTTTTTGTTATGGTAGACAAAATAAAATAAAATGTATAAAAATATATTTTACCGTTATTATGTAATACTTTCAAACTTGCATACTTAAAAAAACAATTAGATTTTTATTTTAGTTTATATTGAGTTTTAAAATTAATAGTTTTATAATAACTCTGTTATAAAATCAAGAATGACCAAGTAGGTCAACTCGGGACCTGACCGACCAAGGACCTGGATGAATCCAAGTTGAAAAGAAACTAGAGAAAGGATTTACTCGATTTAATCCAGTTAAAAATCCAAGTTGACCTATGACTCATTCGACTTGGAATAAAACACGGGTCAAAATTTACTTTTTTGAAAGAAAAAAACAAGTCCAAACAAGGTTACCTTATTTCTATTTTGTTTAATATTTTTGGGTAAACCTTGGTTTACCCTCTTGATCTATGACTTGGGCCTCGACTTAGGATGAATCGCGAGTTTTTAAACTATAATAATTATATTTTTATCCTTATATTGATCGGAGTCAGTGGTCAACCAAACTCATGACCTGAACTTTGACTCGGGTAAACTCTTAAGTCGGGTTTTAAAATTATGATAATAACTATCTTTATTCTTACATAGACTCGGGTCAGCCTAAACTGGTCATTCTGACTTGTGACCTAAGTCTTGCCCTCTATCAACCTTCGAGTTGGATTTGAAAATTGTGATAATAATTATTTTTATTACTTGTTTTAGTTGGACAATTTTGTTATTGAAAGTGTTTTACAGTGATATTTTAAGAATAAATATTGTCTCAAAAGACATGTACATTTTATATCTCATATATTAAAAGTATAGAAATCCACTTCAAAATTATCTCAAAGATATTTATTTTTATATTTCAATTTATGTCTCTTCAACCAAAACTTTTTTATATCCATTATTTCTATCACTTCTTTCCTAGACAATAATTAAATCCTACCCTAATGAATCATTAAGCATCCTTGGCATTTATTTATTTAGTTTTGAAAATTATTTTTAAGAAATTAAAAAAATACAAGCAAAAAATAACATCGAACAAAACAGGAAAAAAAATGATTATCATACATAAGTAATAGTTGTCTAGCTAGTTGGCTAATAAGAACTTATCATGTGATTTTGATTATTTTTTTTCCCCTTTCAACGGTCCCTCGTTGCAAAGAAAAATAAATAAAAGTTAATGGAATCCTTATACTTTAAGAAAGGCTAATTGAATATATTGAGACAAACTTTGGATCAGAAATGAAAGCGAATCAGTTTGGTTAGACTCTGAAAAAAGATTTTCCAACCTCGCTCGCTCAATTCAAAACAAAGTATAAACTAACAATTTAAAATGAAATGTCTCCATCAGGAATCAATTTCCCACTTGCCTAGGGTTTGAAGGAGTAACGGTATGGAGTATTGACAAGCCTAGAGTATAAGGACACAATTAAGAAGATCTCTTTACGAGGGACTACTTTGAAGAAAGATAAAAAGTAAAAGTACCCCAGCTGTTTGCCTTGTTCGTGGCACTGGCATTTGCAACGAGGAGACTAAAAAACTTAGTAGTTACAAGTCGTTTTCGCTTTTCATAGCCAATGATGATACAATACTGTTTCTTCTTAAATAATGCAAGCACCTCGCCTAAACTTTGCTTTTTTGGTTTGTAAAACAAAAGATTAGAAACCAGGCTTGAGATTGAAATTGTAAGAAAATTATTTAGCATATAACATATAAAAACAACGTTGTGTTTCTCTCAAAAGAAAGGGGAGTTTGCTTGAAAAGTCCATATGGGAGTAGAAGAAGAGGCATCATCATTCTTGCATGCTCCTAGGCCTGGAATCAAGAGAACTGGTTAACTTCTTCTCCTTCTTCTTCTTCTTCTTCTTCTTCTTCTTCCAATTAAAGTAAAGATCAATGCTTTACAAAGATTCAAATTCTAGTTTATATGCTCCTCACGATATTCATCTCATGTACATCCATAAATCCACTTTCAAAACAAAATATTTCGTAGTTTTGATGCATTTCAATTACTCTCCTTAATGCCCTTTTAAGATCATATATATATATATAAACTTCAAATCAAGTGATTGTGAAATGAATTGTGATGAAGGGACCGCATGGACGGCAGTGGCACACATAATAACCGGAGTGATAGGGTCAGGGGTGCTATCACTAGCATGGAGCATGGCTCAGTTAGGATGGATTGCAGGTCCTGTAACCATGCTTTGTTTTGCTTTAGTCACCCTTGTTTCTGCTTTCCTTCTCTGCGATTGCTATCGATCTCCTGATCCTGAATTTGGTCCCAAGAGAAATCGATCTTACCTTGAAGCTGTTCATGAGACTTTAGGTAAGATAAGATACAAGAATATTCCAATTTCCTTTTCAGTTGAATCCCCCTATGTATATATCCATGCCCACTAGCAAGTTTCAATTAGAGTGCTTGCTTGTTTGTACATGAAATGAATTTGGATTTTGAGATTTTTGCTTGAAAATTAGGGAGTCATGCTTGCCCTTTATACAGGTTGAAGCAAACAAGTCAAGAGAATTAAATAAATATAGATGGGAGACAGCAAGATTTGTCATTTGTGTAGCCACCAAACGGAATTGCTGAGGGTCTCAGGCCAAGGCCGACTCCTGCATGCCAAGCCTCAGCTTTATTTCTCCCCTTTCCGGGACGACGACGACTACTATAGAGTTAGAAATTGAAACAACTTAATTATTAGGGTGACGAAGGGCCACATTCATTGGATTCTCTCCAAAGAATATCAAAATGAAAAGAAACAACAATTGACTTAGGATAGCTTAAATATATACATGTCGTGCGTAGCAAGGTTGCTCCAAGCACAAAGAACGAGGTTTTTGCAGGCTGACGATCCCCGCTAAACCATAAAAATGTTAGCTGGCCTCTTCCTTCTTTTCTTTTTTTTCTATATAGATTAACAATGGCAGATTCCTCTTAACGTGAAGCTAATAATTGTGTTATTGCAAAGTCAACTTATAAATTATTTATAGATGAAAAAAGAAAAACAATCCTATATGGATTGAATAATTCATTCGTTCAATATGATAATGTAAGTAAATGGAAGGGTACGGTACTAAATAAATAGAAATTATAGCTTGGAGTTCTTTTATATATTAAGATTTATTATAGCTAATAATTATAAAGCTTAGCGAATGTCACTATTATTGTTTTTTTTTCTTTCTTTCTTGCTTGTATTTTTCAAGAACTTTAGAAGAAGAAAAGGAGGGCTCTTTGATATTGAGAATTGATTTGGACCATAACAAAGCAAGAGAAAATTGAAAAAATGTTGACAGGCATTATGATGATTATAGCTATGCAAATTTTTGTCCCCTTGAGTTAAGTTAATGTTATGTTTGTGTATTTATTTGGTAGAAATATTATCACAGTGCATGAATCAACTGTTGGATTTGATTTAAAGCTGGCCGTGTTTCCAAACAAGCTCTTAACCATGTGTGTTTTATGGTGGCTACTATTACTGCTAATAATTCAAATCATGTTGAAGCTATCGATTTAGAGAAAGATTTAATTTAATTATGCTATGAACATATTAACTAGCTTCTAATAGTTGGTGATTGCATGGACTCAGGAAAAAGGAACGCATTGATATGCGGCGTCTTAGCACAAATAGGCTTATATGGAACAGGAATTGTCTACACTATTACTACTGCTATCAGCATGAGGTACATCTGTTGTAATTTAAGCTACTCTCAAGTATTCATCATCTAAGTTTGCATTTCCATGGCATCTTCGAATGTAAATGATCTTCTAATGACGAGCATTGCCCTTGTGGTTCTTTACAAAACAATTACTATATTTTCTGATGAAGGGCAATTCAGAAATCAAACTGTTATCACAAAGAAGGGCACGAGGCTACTTGTGAATATGGAGGCTCTTTATATATGCTACTATTTGGAGTGGTTCAAGTTGTACTGTCCCAAATACCAGATTTCCATAACCTACAATGGCTATCAATTGTTGCTGCAATCATGTCAGTCAGCTATGCCTCTATAGGATTTGCACTTGGGTTTGCACAAGTGATAGGTGCGGTACAGCATCAGCTATTATTGGCCCTCCAAATCTTGTGTCGGGGTCATTGTTCCTGTAAACTTTTAGCGCTATCTATTCTGAATAGTTTCTGTTGTCTCTAAAATTTCAGCAAATGGATTTGTTAAGGGTGGGATCGCAGGAGTCTCAGCTTATAGGGCAGCTGATAAAGTATGGAATGTATCTCAAGCACTTGGAGATATTGCATTTGCATATCCATATTCCCTAATTCTACTAGAAATACAGGTATGAATTGTGATTCTGGATGGGTAAGTTTTTAAGCTGAAATGATCAAACACCAGTGTAGTTCTTTTGATAGACTAATTGTATGTGTTGAAACTTGGAAATCGTAAAGGATACTTTAAAATCACCTCCATCAGAAAGCAAGAGCATGAAGAAGGCATCGACAATAGCAGTTGTCGTCACCACATTTTTCTACCTCTGCTGCGGAGGCTTTGGTTATGCAGCTTTTGGAGAAAAAACACCAGGGAACCTCTTGACAGGATTTGGATTTTATGAACCGTACTGGCTTATTGACCTGGCCAATGCTTGTATTGTGCTTCATCTAGTTGGTGGCTATCAGGTATGTGTCTGTACACAATGTTCATGATAACAAGATAAGCAGATGCACCTTCGTAGCGTTCTTAGAAGTAACAATCCCTGCAATATTCACAATGTTTGATTTTGCTGACAGGTTTACAGTCAGCCATTATTTGCAGTCATTGAAAACTGGATTGCAGAGAAATATCCAGACAACAGGTTTTTGAATAAGAATCTCACCTACAAATTCCCACGGTTGCCAGGTTTCCAATTGAATCTCCTCAGATTGTGTTTCCGAACTATCTACGTCGTATCAACAACCATGATAGCAGTGATGTTTCCTTACTTCAACCAGGTTATTGGATTGGTAGGAGGATTCGGCTTTTGGCCCTTGACGGTATATTTTCCTGTGGAAATGTATTTTAAGCAGAAAAATATTGAGGCGTGGACAATTAAGTGGATCATGCTTCGAGCCTTTAGCGTCCTCTGCTTTTTGGTGACAGCGTTTGCTTTGATTGGATCAGTTGAAGGGCTGATGAGTGCAAGATTGAGCTAAGAGAGTGAAGAAAGAAGGGAAGAGAATGTCTTTCATCTTCCAATTCTCGATAATCAGTCGTATGGAGATCTTCAATCTGGAATTCTCTTTTCGATATTGATTGCAAGGGGATGTCCTGAGGCAGAATTACTGATTATGGTGAGGGCATCTCCAAGTTTTTAGTTGAAAAGCCATGGATTCATCATCAGAACCAGATGGAACCTGGAATTGTTTGAAGCACGGTTCCTGTGAATTAATATTATATAAATGTAAGATGGGAAAAGCTTTACTTAATATGATACTGTGTGAAAAATTGGTTGTTTTTCGAAAATGTCTATCTACATATCCAGGTAGCCAGCCCTATATTGTTAGCTTAGGCAGGATTCAGGTAGCCTCCAAAGTGAGTTGTCTTCATCAGGATTTTTCTTAAAAAAAAGCAATCTCCCACTTGACTAGGATTTGAAGGAGTGACGGCATGGAGGATTGACAAAGCTAAAGCACAAGGACTCAATTAAGAAGCCTTTTCTGATGAGGGACTACTTTTAAAGAAATTCGAGAGTACAAGTACCCCCCCAGCTCACTACCCTGTTGTCTCCGTGGCACTGACATGCATTTGCAACGAGGAGACTAAACAACTAAGAAAGTAGAAGTCGTTGTCGCTTGCCACTGCTAATGATATGATACGATACTATTTCTTCTTTAAATAATGCAAGCACCTTGCCTTAACTTTTCCTTTTCCTTTTTTTTTTAAAAAAAAAATACATCAGAATTGGTGTGATCAAAGCATCAATGGACTTCTTTCTTGCAAGTTGAACAAAACAAGACCATTCATTCTCTCTCGAGGCTGCGCGTGTCAAAATGATGAGCCACACGTACGTGGAACAACCTTAAACTTCACATGTTCTGCTTTCAAGGAATTCGAGACTCCCTACTATGGAGGCGGTGGTAAAATTGTGTGATCAAAGCAGAAAGCCACCCAACCCAAAACATCTGCAAGGACCTCCAAGGGGAGTCAACAAGTGAGAGAGTTGACCGGGTGTCTTGTGGGTGAGCTACCAGCCCACCTCTCACACTCTCAATAGCGTTGAATAGTTTAATAAAATCATGCGCCTTCGATGCCATTTTTATTATTTCCAATTTAATTTAACCCCATGCAGTATTTCATATGCAAACCAAACTTTTGTTTCTGTATATAAGAATTGACCCGCTTACCATTTCTTTTCTCACTTCCACTTGTTTTCTTTTCTTTATAATTTTGCTCCCCCAAAATTTGAGGCACTAGACAGTAGACAGCATTATAGTAGCCAAAGTATTAGCATTTCTCAAGGAGGATAGTGCGAGAGAAGAAGAGTAAACAAAAGACAAGCACACATAGATGGGCAGGATTCCGTGTTGTGAGAAGGACAACGTGAAAAGGGGGCAATGGACACCTGAAGAAGATAACAAACTCTCTTCTTACATCGCCCAACACGGCACCCGTAACTGGCGGCTCATCCCCAAGAATGCTGGTTTCTGTCCTCTCCCCCCTCCACATTAATGTTCTTAATAGCATCATCATTCATATGCTATAATTTATGACCGGATTATTATTGTTTTTTTATGTCCTTGTATGATTAAGGTCTCCAGAGATGTGGGAAGAGTTGCAGGTTGCGGTGGACTAATTATCTCCGGCCTGATCTGAAGCACGGCCAGTTTTCGGATGCAGAAGAACATACCATTGTCAAGCTTCACTCTGTTGTTGGCAACCGGTACACCAATCGATATATATATATATATTTGCTCAGTCTTTCAATACATGCTGCATAAACCTTTTTTTGTACCAAGTTCTGCTATTCAATGACTGATTGCGAAATGGCATCACAGATGGTCATTGATTGCTGCTCAGCTTCCAGGCCGCACAGACAATGATGTTAAAAATCACTGGAACACCAAGCTGAAAAGGAAGCTTTCTGGCATGGGAATAGACCCAGTTACCCACAAGCCCTTCTCCCACCTCATGGCAGAGATTGCCACCACACTAGCAACACCGCAGGTGGCTAACCTTGCAGAAGCAGCCCTTGGCTGCTTCAAGGATGAAATGCTCCACCTGCTCACTAAAAAGCGGATTGACTTCCAGCTGCTACAATGCAACACAAATGGAGTACAAGGGAACACCTCATCCCCTTATACTGCCACCAAACATGATGAAAATGATGATACTATTGAGAGAATCAAGCTTGGTTTCTCGAGGGCTATGCAAGAACCTGGAATTCTGCCCCCAAACAAGACCTGGGATTCCCCTGGTGCTACCTCTGCCAATTTTGCAGGCACCTGCGCCTACTTCCCTTCATCAGTTAATGCATTTTTATGTGGTCCATCTTCTTTTGGCAACGAAGTAGCTTTATCGCCATGGAGTCAGAGTATGTGCACTGGAAGCACGTGCACAGCAGGTGACCAACAAGGTAGATTGCATGAAAAGCTCGATGATGAGAATGGAGAAGAATCCCAGGGTGGGAAAGAGATTAGAAATGGCTCATCCCTCTTCAATACAGACTGCGTTCTATGGGATTTACCATCTGATGATCTAATGAACTCAATAGTTTAAGGATATTTACATCACAAAATAGGCAATGACACCCTTCATTTATTGACAATAACAGATATCTTATCACAAATAATGAAAAATGTAAATAAACTTCTATACAAATTATACCCTAGAATCGCATAACTTCTTCTTGTTCTACCAAATCATTGGTGTTGAAACCCTTTCAATCATTAATAAGTTCCTACAGTATCTTCTCTTGCTAAAAATACTATGTATATCAAGCAAAATATGATGACGAGGACGATGTATCTGCTAGAACCTGCCAGTATCAAATAAGTAGAGGTTTACAAATCACGAAAGGTATTTAAATCCTCCAACCTAAGGAATGTGACAAACATTTATAAGGCTACCTCGAGTTGTTCTTCAGTAAATGAATCTTTCTGGACATTCCATGTGTCCGCATGAGTTCGTCGGAACTCGGCGATTGCTTTTGTAACCGTAGATTTCACAGGTGAAGGCTCTCCTCCAAAACAAGCCAGTAGAGTAACATGATCAGGCAACCAACTGAATAGATGAAAATTATCAGGTAAAATACTAGGGCCAAAGCTATCATATTTATATGCATTCATATATTCCTTCAAAAAGAATCAACAATCAGATCTCTTCAAAATTCTGTAAGTTAAGAGTCACAAAATGGCTTTCTGGTGTGGCGTGTGTAAGAGTAAATATTAGAGTTTCCAGGAACCCATTTAAGTCGCTCTAAAAAAGTCCTTGTTCTCAGCCGGTTATGACAGTCAGAAAAAAAAAAGGTAGCAAGAGAGCTTCAGCAAGTCTTAAACAAATTAGATTGATCCCAACCATGATTATGTCATTTGATAACGGAGTGTCTAGCACAACTATTTCTTCTTTAAGCTTCCATATAACTATGCAGGTACTTCAATTCGATCAGCCAATTTCTGCTGTCGTAATTGACATAATCCATGATTGTGTTATTAAGAACAGATAAAAAGAACCAGAAAGACAGACCTTTCAACCATCTCCCTAAGCAGCCATGCATTTTTGGATATCTTACCAACTATACAAGACCTTGCTTCTCATCAAATCCCATGGCCCAGGAAAGAAGACAAAACTCTACTGTGCTTATTTTAGCTAATTCCAGAAACACTTCTTTTAAGTTTGATTAATTAGCACCACCTTAAACCAAGAGCCACCTTAAACCAAGAGCCAATGTCCCTAATTACCCTCAAGCACTAATGACATGACCTGCATTTTGAGTTGGAACACGATTCAATGTCCCTAATTATCCTCCATAGCAAGGAATAAATGACTATGCAGTTAGCGAACCTCACAAAGGCAAGAGGACTGAGATTAGAATTGCAATTCCTATGGTTCTTAAGAACGGAAAAATAGTCAGCAGGATTATAATTAATCTCATCAAGAAAATAATCAAAACCATACCCACAAAGTTTGAAGTATAGACATTAAGAAAATGACAACCTTCATTCATTCAGCTCTTGATAAATATAGATAGAAACACTGCCTGATATTATTGTTACTCAAAACACTACTTCAACTAGGCACATTAGCTGGTCAGGTAACACTAATATGATAACTTGACCACTTGCCACTATAAGGAGGATCTGACATGGTTATGAAGCAACTTGCCATAAGTTGCATATCATCACCATTTCATACAAAACGAATAACATTATAGGATAATTCTGAAAACACTTGATACAATTGGTTCCATATATTAACATGAACATACCTGGGCATATCATATGGAACTGACAACACAGAAGCCACCAAAGCAAGTACAGCACCATGAACAGATGCTATAGATTGGCCAGTTTTCAGATTCCTACAATCAGGTATACTATCTCTATGTCAAAATTACAAGATCATCCATACCAGGACTTGCTGCTTGTGTACTAAAAGCAAAACAGTTATGAAAACATGGTATACCAGTGGTGATCCCACACACAATAATTAAGATGACTGTGAGGAACATAGATAGTATTTTGATGTCAATTAGATAAAAAGAAATTTCAATGCAAAAGGCCAACCTCACGTATGCTTGACATGGACTCCAAAAGGTGCATCAATGTGTGCATGAAAAATGTATACTCGGTGAAAGAGAAATCTAACTTATAGAACAGAAGATCATTATATAACCTTTGCTTTCTCTTCCTATGGATGGTATTCGCCTCCAAGTAAGCTCTTTCACGGAAGTCTTTAGCAAGATCTTCATTCCCACCCTTCACTAGACCTGCTAGAACTGTTGCAGCATGCTCCCTTACCTGACCAAGAATTAGCTTTTTATGTTGAAAGCAAAAATAGAATGACTTGTCCTGTTTTCCAAGGACTTCGCTCCCTTGGTAACTCCCACGATGAAAGAAACCTTTACATAAAGGACTATCCTAATGCACCTGGTGACTTAGTATTTCACAACTGCTATTTTATTTCAGGAATCTCTAACATCTTATCACAAATAAAAATCAGTCAGGTCAATGATTATTAAACTATCAATTGAACAAAGGATTAATCTTCACCAGCTAATCTACATTTGCATCTAGAAATCTACAAAACTCATCAAATTGAAGGTTCAGCCAGGAACTTGCCTCTACTTGATTATCTCTCAGGAGACTTTCAACAGTTTTCCAAATTTGTTGTTTTTCCACATTTGAGAGGATGAAAGTATGCCTGTAATAAAAAGACCATGCCAACTATTTAAGAATCCAAATCATAAATACTTTCTTAACCCACACCCCTCAAGCTGATTCCCACAAAATACTAAACATGGCTCTAATTACGTTCAACGCATAAAAAAATATTCACATTCAGATCTATAACAAATAACTTGTTAAAACATGAGATCATGGAAAATATAATTGCAATAGATAACAAGTAATTAATACATATTCTTGTGTGGAAAATCTAAAATTGAAATTCCTTGCTTGCTTTGAACAAGTTTGACTTCTTAATATACTGCAATAAATATAAATATGCGACAAAAACTGGAAATAAGAACTTGAAATTACCATGTTAACATGATAAAACAGGATCCACGATGTAAGAGATAAGGCATACAGCAAATGCACAATACCTATACATAAAAGTACGCAGATATGTCAAAGTAGCTGATCGGGTCCGCCAGTTCGGATCATTGGCAGAACAAAGAATCACTGAAACAGCCCTCTGGAGATGAGGTGCCCAGAAAATTCTCCATTTCAGCAATTCAAAACATGCCTTGGCCAGTGTTGACAAATCTTTATTTGATGTTTCCTTCACAAAGGCAATAATATCTTTGTCAGCTAAAGATGCAGGATGCCCAATGTTATCGGCACGTTCAGGCAATAAATTCAAGTATGCTGTTTCTACATCAAATGCCCCAGAGAATTAAACAAGCCACAATATTGTGCATCAAATTTGCATCCGAGTATGTATTCCAAATCACTGGAAACAAAATGCTGGCAACAAGAGAGAAGGAATGACCACAGCTTTTGCAGCAAAATGACTAAGCACCAAGTGGAAGATTTGTATAAAGACCAAATAAGGAAAGTGCACGCTGAAAAAGAATGTCATTCAGTTGAAATAAGGAGCTATACATTCCCATTTCTCTTATTTATTATGTAATAAAAAGCTTCAATCTTATTATTTTCTTCCTAAGGTATGTGAGCCAACCCAAACATTCAAACGAGCATAAAAGGAATAATGGCAAACAATCGGGGTGTTCAGAAAATTTGGAGCAATCAATGCAGCAATTAGATGGAAACCACAGGCAAAGACCAGTCAAGTAACACAAACAAAGAAAATGCACCATACATACCTGCAAAGAAAGTACAGGATAGAGAAATTGCACAATAACATCCAGTAAATAAGAAGATCTGCCAGACTTCAACGTTGAGATGATAAAATGAAATAGCTGCATCAAACAAGAAATATATTGATCAATCAGTCACTCTAATAGTTGTGGAAGCAAATATAATTTGTTCTGAAAATTAATACCGTTTCCATCCACTTAACATCATCTTGTGCATCCCCATTCAAAGACCCATTTTGAAAAGCCGTATGCCCAGCAGTCTCCAAGTTGTCTGCTGGACTAGTATTCTGAATATTTGTGACCACATCAGTAGCTCGGTGAGTCAGAATTAGGACCCACTTTTCCTCTTTCAATTGGTTGTCAGTCTCGCTTGCCTCTTCACAAGAATAATCGTGAGCAGATGACAAGTGAAGACGAATGTTAGAGCACAGCACAGCCAGGGTAACACCTATAGCTTCCCTTACCTGTTCCACAACAATATAGCATAGTAACATGATCAGAAAAACAACTCAATTTGTTATAGAAAATGAAGGATACAGAAAATAATTGTGGTTATTATCTTCATACATCATTACATTCGACCACTCTCCAAGAAAGACTTAAGTTTCTTTGTTATTCTTCTCATTCCTTTTAGGATTCACATAATAGAAAAGGAAAAGGAAGTTCAACATAATCATGATTCATAAGAGGGACAAAACATGCCAGCTTCAATTAAGAAAATAAATGAAAATGACATGCTTACTTGCGCTGATGAGTGGCACATGTTATCCAACAGCTCATTCATAAGTCTGTTATGGAGTTTTATCTCAGCCACTGGCATCTTTTGTGGGGATATCTCTATGAGAGCAGCTGAAAGAAAAGTGTAGCGCTTCGCAACAACAGTGGTATTTACAGCTGGAGGTAAAGGTGTCATCAAACAATCCAAAATCTGTTTCCTCAGAACAGGGACTCTTGTACCGTATTTTCCTTTTCCTGTAACTGAATAGCGTATACATGCTGCCCACTCTGGAATAGATTCCACTGACTGAGAAAGAATCACAGTCTGCAACTGAACTATTATCCAGTTGTCCCATGCTCCTAAAAGACCATTGATATCAGAGTGCAACACCCCAGCAAATGCTTCAGCAGCAACACACTGCTTAGACCTTTCCTTAGCATTTGCAAACTCCTCCAGTGTTCCTTTAAGTGCTTGTAAGACAGGCATGCCACATTCTTGTATTAGGCGCTTAAAGATTCGTGCAAAGTTGGAGTAGAAAGTATCACTTCCAAATAGAGAAATCCAACTAGGAGTGCGTGGCCATGAAGATGAAAAATCAAAATAAAAACGGGTAATTGATTTGTCTGCAAGGTTTTGGATAAAAGAATTCCCGTGACTTCCTCTGGAAGAAGTGCTATCAATATCAGTGATTACATGAACATGAGACAGGCTATTCAAAGTCTCGTTAAAGAACCCTTCTTCCTGAAAAATTTCACTTAATGCCCCTTCGAGAGATGATTTGGCATTTGTCTGTAAATCCTCTAGTACTGCAGATTGATTCTCAGCAGAGAGCTTGTATGGTGACTCTTTTAATAGTGTATTTAGAGCTGAGATTGCAAGTATCCTTGTTTGAGGAAGTTGACTTTTTAAATTTTTAAGAAAGTGGCCTGAAAAGGCATCAGTAAGACAATGTCAAAGAAATTGTGAGTGAAAATCCCATTAAAATGTGGAAAGAATGCTGATGAAAAGGGCAAGGAGTCAATCACAAAGTAACAGGAAAGGTACTCACCAGCAGTTTCACTCAGGATTTTTGAAGAGAAGTTTGGAACACTCCTAGAAGCCATAGCCAACAAAAGCAGAACTCTGTTAGCCATTAGGTTGTACCTGCCAGGTAAAAACAACAACAAATGAAATGAACCAAAATCCATGACTATTTGGAGGCCAAGAGTTTAGAACAGATAGAGATGCTGCATTTCCAGTCAAAAATAATTATATTTGCATTTCACATACTCAACCAGGCAGTATTTCTAAGTCTGCCAGTACATGGGCCTTCCTCAACAGGCCAAAAATGTTCATAATAAACTTAAAGGCAATTCTGAAGGCAGCTCAGCACCTACTGCAAATATCGAGTAAACAAAGAGTGAGATTTTACCGCCAATGCAAACCAGAAGAATCAAAACTCATTGATCCAATCTGAGAAACCAAATCTGCAAAATTTGGTCCATCTATGTGATTATCTGATGTCCTGAAAATGCTTCTAGACACTCCCGGAAAGTAGATGTTGTACATAACAAAAAGCTGTTGGGGCACTAAAAAATATTAGAAGTAAATTCAGAGACACAACCCTTAAATTAATACTGATAAGAGATTTGACCTCATTAATTGCTTTCTGGGCTTTCAGTGATTCATGATGCGAGCTGCAAAAACAAAAGGAAAAGCAGGGTAGAGTTAGTATGGCTTCACAGTTATCAAAAAACTCCAATATATAAAGGGAAAAAAAAGGGAATCAAGGATCACCTTGAAAGAATCCCAAGAAGAAAAGAAGATAATGCTTTTGGATCCTGAAATAAAAGATGGCATATCAGAAAATTTTACTCCCAGAAATGTATTGAAACCAATTTGTTCTGAATATTACTGTTGTCAAATGCTTGAGAACTGTTTGTGTAGAAAGGACAGTACAAGAACCCAGCACTGCATATTCTGGTGAGCTGGGATTCCGCAAGTGTTCAGTAAGAGAGAGCACACATTTTGAAATCATTGATGGCCATCTCTTAATCATCTTCAGCAGAGATTTTCCAGCAAGCCTGGCAAAAGGTCAACAATGTATATCAGATATTTTTGAAACTCATTGTTTTTCCTAGTTATTTGTTTGAACTACGAAATAGCAGAAGCTATGGCATGGTAAAGCCTTTATTTAAAAATCATTAGCAACCCTATCAGCCAAGAGAAACAAGAATACGCACAGGAAAAACCAGTTTGATCATGTAAGGATCGCAGAAGATTGAACTTACGAGCGAACAGTTTCGTAACTATGCAAAGAAAGTTTTAGCAGATCATCCATCAAAAGAATTGCATGGTCTGGTGGAGAGAAGTTCCCACTCATACCACTCATACGAAACAGATGATAGGATGATTGTGATGACCTCCAAGTACTATGCATGTATGCCTTGTCAATAAGAGCCCACCTAGGCCTGAATTAGATCAATAGATTAAACATTTGAATCCAGTCACCAACGCAAGGTTCAAACAACAATAAAGGGCAATCTCATGTCCAAACTACTTACCTTTTCTTTCCTTGAGAATGAGAAGACACGATAAAATTCATTGGAGGTTCTAAAATGGCAGCAGATTCCAACTTCCAAGCCTGCCTGTGATTCGACCACTCCTCATACTCCAAACTTCCTGTTTGACATAGGTTAAGGGATGAAAATAAACAAATCAGGACACAAAAAAGGGTGATGTCTAAAATATGTGTGTGGAAAAACTACTGTGAGCATCTCAAGAGGTTAAAAGGAATTCTATTAACTGAATGTATAGTTCATTACCAAAGTTTCCCAAAGCATCCATGATACGAACAGTGAGTATCAAGAGGATGCTGTCATCTGATTTTTCCTCTAACATATATCTGCAGCATTGTAAATATAGCAACGTTTTAGCAATTCAGACTTGCTCAATGTGGGTAAACAATATCCAGATAAAAACTAAAATTCAAAAATTACTTGCAAGCTGCATGTATAATCTCAACAGCTTTTTCACGCAGTCCAGTACTGCCAACACTTGAACCAGTTGCTCCAGCTATCAAGAAAGAAATATGACTCGCATCTTCCACAATCCCATTCCTGGAGGATGGGCTGAAATCAGGTAAGCAAGATAAAACACCTTGCAGTGAAGAATCAATACGCAAAAGAGTCACTTTCAAGTGCTCTTTCTCATTTCCTGCTAGCAAGGTGCATGTAATTAGCAGAAGAAAAATAATGAAATATCAATTGCAACATCAATGTCAGGGCATTTTTCTTTACATGAGAAACAGCATATAGTCATTAACTTGCAATTATTATTGAACTACTAACACAGTTGGAATCGTGGATATTAGGACATGATTATGTGAGATTCAGCAGAATGAACCCTCATAAAATATTTTGATCCACTGATATCAAGTCATCAGGTTCAAAGTTTTTCTAGAAGACAATTATTTTTATCAGTTTTATGGCTTAGAAAGATTCTAAGCTCCTCAAGATAAAAATTCCACCACAACATCTGAAAACTACGTTAGAAGAACAAATAAGGATTACCTGTATCGGAATGTATTTTATTTTGGCATATTTTCAAAAGGTCATCTAAAGCTGATTGAAAATGAAGGTTTAAAAGTTCATTTGCAAACTGAACTTCATCATCATTTGGAACATGCCACTTGGGCCCCATCGATGGTCCATCACTGTTGTAATCTTTTGCGCTGATCCATTCTTCTAATGCCAGAGCTGCTGGGTGCCTTGAAATGGACCTACAAAATCAATATTCTTCAATTTTTTATTCAAAGGGAAGTTGAATAGATAAACAACAGAGAATTTTTAACAATAACATGTATAGATGAAAAGATATAAGCTTACTTGTATTGATCCATAGGATAATAAACAATCAGGCTTCCAAGGAGGGATCGAAGGAGATGATCACCGGCTCCATTAACCTAGCATATGATGAAAGAGTTTTCCAAAAAATTATGTAAAGCATACAATAAAATTAGACAAGCATTTAAAATATTCAGCAAAACGCCCAACAAGCATCCTATCCAAACAAATATCATTCGAATAGGATCTCCAATTATAAATGAAACAAGTTACTGGGGTGAATTAAAACCTTCCAAGAGGGAGATTCAAAAGCTGACACGATAGCTTCTTTGAATTGATCCTTGCACCGAAGAAGAGCAGGACCTCCATAGTTTATGGCAACTGATAATATTTTTAATTGATAATCGATTGCTGTTTCAAGAGCTGGAGAGAGTGTTGGTTTGGCCTGGGAAAGAAGCCATCAATTTTCACCAAGAATCTTTCTGCAAAATAAAATCTAATAACTTACACCATCTAACAAACCTTAATTGAAACTGTGGCATCTGGAATCCCTCTCCCTCCAAAGCCCGTTGCAGGCGTTCCTTTCAAAGAGGATATAACAGATGACAAGATTGGATCAACAAGAGAAGCAACAGCTGCTTCTGGGTTTGAATGAACACAAGCACAACAAAGCAATCCAACCTCTGCAACTGCTCCAGGAAGAATACTTGTCCTAACAAACTTTGCAATTTTTCTCAAAGCCTGTTACCATGAAAGGAATAATTTAAAAAACAATCTCTTCCCCAAGGAGAGATCATGGTGAATGAACTGTGAATGAAGACAACAGCTGAACCTGATTGTATAGCGATTTAGATAGTCTTCCGAGCAAGATTTCGAGCATACAATAGTAGAAAGGACCATCATCGACAAGAAAAGTTCCTGATGTTGCCGATGAATGTAGGCCTTCATGCCTATAACAATAATAATGAATTGTTCTGACTAGAAGGGCAAATCAGCATGTCTAAATATATTAAGCAATGCAGAAAATTTAAGAGAAACAGATGGGATACTAAATGCTATTACTTACAGAACGCTGCTGGGTTCTAGATGTTGAAGCAATGAAAATAAGCGACACAAGAATTCATCCAACCATTCAGAAAACCGGATCATTGGCATGAATGATAGCTGATCGGTACTATCATCCAAAGTAGCAATCTGTAATTATAAATTGAATGGGAAATGAACATGTTCATTAATTATGGGCATAAAAGAAAGAATTGAGAAAATTATCAAGGAATCAGCTCTTACATTGGAAAATATGGAGCCAATTAACTGCATGGTTGCCAATGTTTTGGGGGGGTCATTAGCATCCATACCAAGTAAAGCATTGGATAGTGAAATTGTCAAGAGATCGACATATGCATCATCACCCCCACCACAATCTTCCTGTTTCCCTCGAGTTGATAGGGATGTGAGACACAGAGAACGTCCTGCAAATGCTACTGACATCACTGCAGTTTTCAACTGGTGGGTGGCAGTCATCTGACTAGACACAAACGTAAGTAAAAGACAAGTTAATGTGATGACAGAAGCATTATTTGAGAAGAGGAGACTACTAAATATCCCTTGAAGCCAGGTTCAAAACCATATTTCATCATTTTGATCCATAAAACAACACATGCAACACTACTAACCGTCTCCAAGGCCAAATGGAATCGAGATGCTAAAAATGGAAGAACCAAAGTGGGCTCCACATATGACAAAATGGAAGTTGCTGCAGCAACTGTCTCAGAAAGATGTTCATCTTTGCTGTATTGCCCGCGATCAATTAACTTCAGTAGAACATTGACAAAATAAGTCCTTTCCGATCTTCCAAGAAACATTTCAGCCTGTCTATTGTTATCTGTGCTCCTGTACCACCAATATTTGTATAGTAACAGCTTAAAACATTTTTAAAGTAAATGCATAACACATATACAAGGTAAAAAGATGCATGTATACATATCCTTACCATTGCTCACGCTGTAAGCGCTTCTGGAACATAATTACCAAATGAAGCAAAAAGCGCTCCAGTGAATAAGTCCAGCGACCACCATTAGATGGATGGTAATATCTGCAGCAATAAAAACCAATAATGAGCCAATGGTGAGAATTATGAACATGGTTGGAGACAATATTTTAAGTATTCATATGTTAGTGAACAGACTGTTCTAAGAGGTTTCCCAATTTCCCGAAGAGCTCTTGAGCTGCACCACCAGGTTTAAGCAGATAGACCTACTCGCAATGAAACAGCATAGGATGACAGTGTGGAAAACAATCATATAGGATCAATTGATGAAAGCAACAAAATGCATGGCCATGTTTATTGATCTTACAATTGACTTTGCAATGGCCTTTGCTGGGGTGGAAGTTTTATGGGAGAATAAGAATCTTGTGTATCTTGGAACGTCAACGGAAAATGGATATGAAGCACTTCCATTTGCCAAAGGAACCTGTGATTGCCAGATTAAAGCATGATAGTGGATAATCAGAATGGCAACAAGTACATTGATATAGACAGAGAGCCCAAGAAAAACAAGGCAGGGATTTTTCTTTCAGGGAGTGACTGAGAATTTAGAGCCAAGCCTCATTTAAATGCACACGACATTTTATCAATTTCCCTTCCCACGTTTTTAATGTGTAAATAAATTTGCGAAGTAAGAGTTCCAAATCCTTTGTATTCCAACTGTTCCTACTTCTTTCCTCTCCTTGATGTTTTATTATCCATAAAAATCTTCCAACAAGGAATCCTAGCAAACTGCCTCATAGTCAATTTGTCACAGCATGCATTTAAGGTAAGAGGTTCCCTCCTCTTGTTCCTCTTCCCATTCTACAGGTACTTACGAAGTATTAAAAAAATTAAGCTGCATGGTTTAACAAGTCCTTACTATCATTATGTGTTATAATACCAGTCGTCGAAGAAGAACGAAATCCTACCACTTATGAACCTCACGCTTCTAATCTAAACATCACACAAGTCACCCACTACTATTCCCCTAAACTAGAAAACATAAGTTGAAGTATTCATAAACTCACCTCAAACATGTTCAAGAATCTACTGAAAAGCATTGGTAAGAAGCACTCCCAGTCAATAAAGTCATAGTTTTTTATAACACGTGCTATGATAGCTGCCCACTGGCTGTTCCAGAATTGGGAATTTGGTATCGAGTCCCACATGTTCAAGCTCTTTTTAACCCAAGTTCTGCCATGCCAACAATAGGTTGTAAAACTTGCTCCAAAAACTACAAAGAAATAAGAATTTCATAAACTATGCACTACATACTCTGTATAGAAGTCCTGGTTCTCCAAGTTTGTCGGCAAAAACAGTCTCAAAAACCCAGATCCTTCAAAGGATGAATTATGCCATGGATTTTCCAAGAGAGAACTGCAAGTTTATTTCAAGAAAATTTCAACAACGAATATAGAAACCATAGAAAGTTAATGACGTCACCAGATTATTCAAAGGATAAATTTCACCATCATTTAATATCAGTGCCTCTTCAGGCTTTTTGTCTCGGTTTTTTTAACATCAAGTAAAAATGCAGTATCAGTCAAAACCAACTTCACATATAACTATACATAAAAATAGAAAAAACATACAATTCTGCTTCCCATTGAGTAAAACCACAGTAAATATCCTAATTACAGATAAACTAAACACTTACCAGAACTCATTCCAAATCTCCAAAGCCGAACCAGCAGGAAAGAACCTCCGGCAGGACCGAACAAGTGAAGAAATAGTCTGAAAATGCCTTTGTCTCAATCTCCACCCTTCCGGACCAGTGTTCCTATAATGCTCGCCAGTATACAAATCATAAACACTAAAATCATCAACAAAAACTCAGAAAAATAAGCCAAAAAAAAATTCCCTACCTTGTAAAATGAGTATGAATTAGAGTATCATACAAAGGCCTCCATTGCACTTTGAAAGCCAACTTCTTTCTATACTTATTTAGCACTCTCACTAACAAATTTCCCCATCTCACCTAAAAAAATAAACCCGAAATTCCACAATTAAGACTCAAAAAGAATTAAAAAGTTAATTATAATTATTAATTAATTAATTAATTAATCAGCATTAAACCCGAAAATCATAATAATACCTGAGCGTAAAGCTTATTCTGCGAAATATTGAACAACTCAATTCCAAATTGAACGAGTTCAGCTACATCTTCCAAATTCAATTCGCTCTTCGCCTTAATAAAACTGTAAGTAATCATTAACACTCAATTAGAATCAAATAAAGCTGAAAACTCAATCGTTATTAAAGAAATTGATAGAGAGGGGGGGGGGGGGGGGGGGACTAACAGTTCGAGGACGGAAATCCATTTGAGAGTGGAGTAAACGGAATCAGGATCATCGGGTTTGTAAGAGTTCTTGACGGAGTTGAGCACGGTGCGGAAGGAGTCTTTCTCTTTCTTCGTCTCCTCCACCACTGGCGGTGGCAGCCACGCATTGTAGAGATGCATCTGATGTTCAGTTTTTATTGAAGGTAAAAAGAAGGTATGATGAAGAAGAAATGGTGTGTCTGTGTTTAAATAGGGGAGTGGATTTTTTATTTCATGGAGGAGGGGATGGGACTGCTGGCTGTTTCTTTTTGGAGAAGAAATTATTTTGGAAAAACAAATGAGAGCAAAAGGAGCAAAAAACGACTTGCTGCTGTCGAGTACTGGTGCTAACGGTGATCTGACAGCGACGGAGAGAGATTTTTTGGACGTTTTTTTGGAGGGGAGTGACCTGTTGCCCATAGTTGTCACCTGACCCCGCGCAATACCAATCAGTGATTGAGATGGTTGACATGGATACCTTCAAAACTTAAAATTAAAACTACAAAGATTTAAAAAAATATATTGATTTTCATCATATATATATATATATATATATATATATATATATATATATATATTAACTTTACTTAACAAGTCAACCCAGCTTTTTTAAAATATATTTTTTTTTATTTTAAAAGTGTTTTTTTTAATTTAAAAAAAATTATTTTTTTGCTTCAAATTAATATTTTTTTGGTGTTTTTAGATCATTTTAATGTGCTGGTATTAAAAATAATTTTAAAAAAATAAAAATATATTATTTTAATACATTTTTGAGTAAAACATATTTTAAAAATAATTACGACTACATTTTTAAACACACTTTTAGATTTCACTTATAACTTCAGCAATTCACTCTAAATTTTATAATTATATTGTTATCTATCCAGGTTTTTTTGGTTTGACATTACTAGAACCATTAAGTTTTTTTAATTTTTTTTGGGCTTAATTTATATTAGGGTTTGAATAAATATGAAGTAGCCAAAGCATTTTTTATTTTTTAAAATTTGGTATTTTAATTTATCTTTTATCAATTGAGTTGTTTATTTATTAATGAATATATAATTTAATGCTTCTTAGAAATTATCTACCAACAAAGACATCATGGCAAAAAAAACCTCGGAAGTCTGAGTCAACTGGCGAGGAAGAAGACTTGGTAACTTGTTGGTTGGGTTAGAAATGCAGTCGGATACCTAATCGGTAAAACATGTTTTGAGTCTCCATTTTTTTGTTGTCCTATAAGTCCGTCCTTCTAGTTTTAAAAATCATAAATGAATCCTTTTGAGTTTTTTTTTTTTTTTTTTTTTTATAAGACAATGTTGTTTTGACTTATAAATTTTTTTGAAGTGATGTGATTTTAATGGAGCTGATTCGACTGACCTTATCCCATCCAATTCTTGGCTTAATTTGGATCTTTGATTATGATAGTATTTTTTTTTTTGTGGTTTAATTGAGTTTTAAAATAATTTTAATTTTTTTTTAGTATTTTTGAATTTTTTTAATGTATTGATTTCAAGAATGAATTTTAAAAAATAATAATATTTTTAAAAAAACTTAAAACACTCTCTAATGAGGTATCTGAGAATGTGGTAACGGTAACGATTCAAAGTGTTTTTCGATTAGAAATGCATCAAAATAATATATATTTTTATTTTTATAAAATTATTTTTGACATCAGCACATTAAAATGATTTGAAAATATAAAAAAATAACTTTAAGTAAAAAGATCAAGTTTTAAGGGGAACACGGTTTGAACCGCGTTCCTAAACAGGCTCTACATGCTTGTTTATTTTTACATTTTAAAAGCACTTTTGAAAAAATTTTAAAAAATTATGTTTTTATTTGTTTCAAATTTTTTTTTTATGTTTTCAGATTATTTTGATGTGCTGATATTAAAATGATTTTTTTAAAAAAATATTATTTTTATATATTTTCATAAAAAAAAAAACTACTACCACACTCTCATGCATCCCTAAAACAAAATGTCTATAGCTGCCCAAACGTCGGGTTTAGAGTGTGTTTGAAATTGTGTTAACGGTTACGGTTTAAAGTGTTTTTCTCTTAAAAATGCATTAAAATAAAAATAAAATAAAAATTATTTTTAAAAATTTATTTTTGACATTAACTAATTAAAAAAATATAAAATTATAAAAAAAATTATTTAAAATAAAAATTAAATAAAAATTTTAAAAAACATAATTTGCGCTGTTTTTTCAAACAGACACTTAATTAGAGTGACAAAAGGTCAGTTAGGGAAGAAGTACGCCCTCGTGGCATCTACTTTGGCCATTAAACTTCCCAGTCAAACCTGTTCTTCGACAACACCATGACTTTTTGTGCGGAGTTGAGAAATTAAGGTCCCAAAAAAGGCCCACTAGGCTCAGATCCCAACCACAACTGGCCGTCTACAATGGGGTACTGCCACTGAAGGGAGGAGGCCTACTTGACAGCAAAAAGTGAAGCATAAAATGACATAAAGCTCTGATCTTTCAAAAGTGGCCCTTTTTTTTTTCTTTTTCTTTTTTGTCAACGCTCAACCAGTTCTTGTATGGTACGCATCTCAATAGGAAGAATAATTCCTATTACTAACAAAACAAGAAGAACAAATGTGTTCATATTAGCCATTTTTTAGGGTTAGGGCATCTTTCAGTCACTCTTCATGAGATTACGATCCGTTTTGATTTGATATTGGTAAATTTATTTAATCTCTTATTTAAATATGCTTGATTATAAATGATATTCTATTTGGTATAAAATCAAATAAGAAATTTACTGTAATTATACTATTTTTCTTTCTAAAAAAATATTCCTTTTAAAAATATCACAGCAAGCTTTGTTTGAGAGTGTAGTTATAATTGTTTTTTAAAGTGCTTCTTATTTAGAATGATCTGAGAATACCAAAAAAAATTAATTTAAAGTAAAGAAAAAAAATCAAATTTTTTAAAAACACTTTTAAAACATAAAAATAAACAGAGCCTTAATCATCCGTTAACCCGCGTTTTAAAAATAAAATGTTTTTAAAGAATTTCATCATTTTTAGTGCAAAAATAGAGTTGGAATGAGGAATAAAGCAAAGATACTATAATTAATTATACCAGAATACTGGTTGGTGTGATCACCATCCACTACTTGCCTCTTCAAATAACTTCTTTTGTTTAATAAAATGCTTCTGTATTAGATTTTAATAAAATCCCAAGTATCCATCCCGTTATGTACTATAATATGCCATTGAAACTGCGTTTTGTTTCTTAGTTTTAAAAATATTTAAATTATTATTAATACATCATAATTTTACACGCATTTCATTGCTAAAAAAATATAATTAATAATTTTTATTAAACTTAGTTTTTAAAATCTCAACATAAAATAATATCATAATTAATTAATGTTAAACACACTTTTTTTTCTAATCCGCAACCTCTTCTGTTGGGGCATGCACTAAGGTGTTAAGCATCCCTATACAATGTTCTTTACTTCTTTTCTAGGGACCATGCATGGTACGCATGTAACTTTGAAGGAAATCTTAGGAAAGGCTTCTGAAATCTGGCTTTTAACTTACTTTAGATGCTTCCCGTTTTGTAGATGGAAGGATCGAACAGTGTTCTTGATTAAGCATTCATGCATATCAAGCAATAAGAGTGAAAAATAACTTGTTCCTGGAGCATTGAAATGGGAATTTAAATAGCTAGCGAGTGGGGAAGAATATTTCATGGTAAATAATCTAATGGTCGGTGTAAAAGAGAGGCTAGATCTTCAGTGTTCTTATTCTATCTGTTTGTCATTGATTTGATTTCAACGTTTGTGCCTTTTTCTTCTTCTTCTTCTTCTTCTTCTTCTTCTTTTTTTTTGTTAATGGTAAAGGTTATTTTAGACAAATGTATTGATATTAAATTCTTTTTAATATATTTTTTTAAATGGTAAAGGCATTGCCAAAGCTAATTTCAACGTTTGTGCCTGTTTGTCATTCATGTTTTTTTTTTAAAAAAAAATATGAGAATATTATTAAATTAAATTACGCTAATAAATGTAATTTGCATGCCATCACAAATGAAAGAACAAAAACTTTGGCAATGCCCATTAAAATGCAAGATCATGAGACAGCCAGAAACAATTAAAGGAGAAGACAAAGGACATGGCTAGCTAGCTTAGTTATCAACAATTAATTAAAGCACATAAATTAACTTGAAGAAATTAGCTCTTCCTCTTTGAGTGTCTCGATGACAAGATCAGACATAGGATAAGCATAACAGGTGAGAACCCAACCAGCCTCTATCTGGTCACCTCCAGGAAAGCTAATTAATATCAAACTGATCCACATGCAGTCCCTTGAACAATCTTGGCAGCACATGAAGAACAAGCCCCAGCCCTGCATGAGCATGGAAGGTCAACGCCTTCCTCTTCAGCCTGGTCAAGGATGAAGACATCATCGGGGCATTTGAACTCCTTTCACCTTCAGGAGTGATAAGCTTCCCTGTATGTGTTGCATGCGCCATTGCCTCCACACGTCCTCCCCGGCCTGCTTTTAAGCCAAAAAGAGCCTTGATTATAGTACTTTAAATCTAAGATTTCCTGTAACTTGGACGTTTATTATAGTATTTTTTCTCGTAAATAATCAGTTGTTAATAAATAAAATTATATTAAATAAAAAAGGGGGAAAGAAAACTTACAAGTAAGATCCTCAGGACAGTTATTGGAGCCCTAATTAGCAGGCCCATTATTAGCTTCTAAAATATAGCTGTTGATAAGAAATCTGACCGTTGGAGCATTAAGAGTAACTCATGAGATTCCAGGAGTGTCTCAACTATTTAAATATCTGAAAGTTTTAACCCGTTCCCTCTCACAACAATCAAGCAATCTAATCTCCCTCTGCTTTCTATAATCTAATCTCTCTTCAGCTCTTCCATCTCTCTCATTTCCTTGTTTGACAGCGGTTTCCCATAAATTCTGGTTTTCTTTCTTTTTTCTTTTTTTCAAAATCTTCTGGTTCGTTATTTTGTTTCCTTTCTTGTGTTATTGGCTTTTTCTATAATTCAATTTTATCTCATTTGTGTTCAACAATGGCTGAAATGAAAGACGCCCATATCGTAGAAATCCCAGTAGATGAAGAGCACCAGCAGAAACTGATATGTGCCATGAACACAATAACAGCAATTCAAAACCACCCGTTAGCAGAAATCTCTAATTGTCCAGGTCATATTTGCTTCTCAAGCTATGGCAAAGAGAAGAGAATCTTTTCGGCCGTAGAATTGCTTTGAAAGAGTCGAGAATGGTCTCTATCAAGCGCGAAATCTTTCACCTTTGTTGCTTCTTTTTAGTCTTTCATGGGATTTTCTTAACCATTTTGTTTACCTCGTCTGTTGATAGTAAAGAGCATACTTGCAAGAATTGGTGGATACCTTCTCTTGTGTCTGTCTGCACCTCGCTTGTGTTTGTGTCTTTGGTTCAGGTTAAGATTTGCAGTTACTGGAAGGTGTCCAGGCAGTTGCAAAGAGAGAAGAATAATGATAGAGCTCTTACTAAGTGTATTCAAGAGATGAGAATGAAAGGGGCTAGTTTTGATTTGTCTAAGGAACCAGTGAGTGGAAAGAGAATGAAGAGCTCAAGCGTTGAGATCAAATGGAAGCCATTTACTTGGTGTTCGCAGTATTTGATTACAATTTGTCTTGTTTCTTTCTCATGTTTGGTGTTTCCTGCTTCCAAATTCATCCTTTGCGGATTCTGATCAGGGAAGCCTGCTAGCTTGTGGATTTCTCCAAGTCAGCGTCTAAGCATGAAGGTACTCAATTCATCAGATAATTTGCCCCCTGGTGCTCTCTTATAAGCTGTTGAGGTTTGACAGAAAGCTTTGTTAATGCAGTTTGTACGTAATGATCTTGTTTAATCTACAACAACAAAGAATTTGCTGGCTCAGTTCTCTGATCAATTACTTGAAGGTAACAGCAAAATCATGCAAAAACTTGGTAATTGAATGAAAGTTCTTGTTGCTAAACATGTCTTTCTGTTGTATCTTGTCAGATCTCTTGTGCACCATTGATCATACAAGTACTTGCAGTGCTGGAAATTGAGAGGCTTGATAATGGCATTGCCTAATCTCATCAAGGGGATGAAGCATTTCGGTCCGATCATTTGTTAGTTGGATTCATAATTTTACGGGCTAAAAAGGAAATCGGTCATATCGTTCCTCCCTGAATTCCAGTGCGGATGATGAGAAGGATACCGGATCAACGATGCCAACGCCGCTTCCCTTCTGTCAAGTGCAACTTCAATCATCTTGGTTCCGGCGTTCAAAGAACTTCAATCATGTGGCAGCATCAATTTTCTGCAATGTTAACGTTGAGCAAACACTAAAGATGCCATTAGCTCACATCGGCTGAATCAAGAATCTTATTGGACACAAGTCATCTCTTTCTCAAGAGGATCCTTTACAAGGACAAAGTTCAGTACATGGCTTTGGGCTATTAGCTAAGACAATATCTCTTGAAAAGCCTACAATATATAGGTATAACCTATAGATGTGGGCATACATTATTATTAATATCGTATGTGGAGACACCAGGCAGGCATATTGGGTTATTCAAACTTCTCATCTAGGAGATTATGATAATGTGACCGTCTCACTTCAATTAGGAGAGAAGAGTCTCAGTTGCTTATATAGTAGATTACTTTCTCTCCTCAAGATATGCCTTTTCAATAATAAAATTCAATATGTGGACCTGACCCATCAGCTAAGACATATTTCTCGGGAGCCTACCTTGTACAGGTGGGGGCATACATTATTAGAGATGAATCGGGGCATCCTTGTTTAGCTAGAAGATAAAGGGATCTGTTTGATGATATGATAGCGTGATGAAAAGTGGAGTTAATTATGATTGAAACTGATAATTTTATCTTCGGCTATAATTTTAAAAATATTTGGTTTAAATTGCAATTAATGTTTTTGGGCTTTTTCACTTTTTATTTAGGTAAATTACACTAAAGTGTCTAAAGTTAAAATATTTTCTGATCAAATCCTTTTCTTTTATTTCTTAAAATTGAAAGGGTCATTTGTTTTGTAAACAAATTAGAATAACTAACATTAACATTTATCTAACTCTTAAGCAATTTATGCCAATTCAAAATTGTCATGGTATTAATTTGTACATGTATCTATGAGGATTTAAAATAAAATATTTGAGATAAAATTTTAAATTAATTGCTTATATGGGATGTTATTTTTTAGAGAGATTTTGTAGAATTATCAACAACACTAGGTTTAAATCTCATGCTCACACTTTTCATATTTGTTCACATGAAGCATTTTTTTTATTTTGGATAAATTATTTTGAGCATCTTATGGTTTAGTCATTTTCTCAATTTGGAACCGAATTTTTTAATATTACACCTTGCAACTTTGATCAAAGCGGATTTTGAAAATCAACAAAAAAAAATGTTAATGTCCCCATATGTATTAAAGCGTGAAAAATAACCATAAACACTATCGATACCTATCACAAGATCGGTGTGGATGTCAATCTCTCCGACAAATCTTCCTATACAAAACAAAAACAAATCTCTCTCTCCCCCTCCCTTCCCTCTCCCTCTCATGATATAAGAAATCAACAACTACTTACAAAGTAAGGTATTGTTTTAGAACGTGGTGCAAATCGTGTTCCATGAAATTTAAATTTTTTTTTTGTTTTAATTTTTTTATCATTTTAAATTATTTTGATACTAGATGAAAATAATTTTAAAAAACAATTGCTACCATACTTTCAAATACTCTCTAATTAAACCAAGAAAGTGTTCGGCTAGAATATGTATAGTGTGATAATTTTCTCTACTAACATTTTGAGCATGATTGGAATTTCTAGGGCCGAAGAAAGTGCTTGGATGTTGCAAATATTGTTGGCATACATATAAATGGTGGAATAAATCAAATATTCATAATTTTTCCCATAAAGGCATTAATGGTTTGCATTTGTAAAATATCTTCTCGAATGATACAAAATGGTTTTAATCTTACAAGCTAACCTTTCATAACTATTACAGGAAATTATCTTGCAATGCGGATTGAGGATTTCTTATCCATTTACTTGTTAGATTATTATGTGGCCGAGTTATGGAAGTGCATATTAAAGTTAACTTAGTGATATTTTTGTTATTTTTAAGTTTCAGGGTCTTTTAATTATTATTTTAATATATTTTGAATGATTATCTAAAATAACAAAGTAAAAATAATAATTAAACTATAAGATGCTTGAAGTAATCTACCCTTATATTTTTTTTCCCGATATTATCCTATAATAATTTGTTGATTTTAAATTAACCTTCATAATTTATTATAGTTTGCTTTCTATAAAATCATTATAGTCTCAAACAAACATTTTCGGTATTTGGTTGGCAATTAATTTTCTTGTAAGTGTCTATTTTATTATCATATAATTAAGTAAAAATAGTTTAAAACAATGTAATTATTAAACCTAGTGAAGTCTATAACCTGGATTGCAGGTTTGACAGGTTAAGTCGAGAAGCTCTGATCGATTTAATTTGTCTTTGACTCAATATTTTTTTTAAAAAAAGAAGAAATCATCTTTAAAAAAATTTAAAGCCAAATCACGTTTTTACTGGTCATCCAAGTAGTCTTTGGACTTGTCAGGTGAATTGGATCATGTCAAGGAAAAAAAATAGCTTTAAACAAAGAGTTATTAAACCTATAGGAGTTCATGATCCAGGTCGTTGGTTTGACAAGTTAAGATATGAAACTTAGATCGATCTAATATTTATATCATTATTTCAATATTAAAAAAAAATATTATCTTGAATATTTTAAAAGACAAAACACTTTTTTATCGGTAATTTGGGTTGTCTTTAAACTTGCTAAGTCGATTATGTTACATTAAGGTAACTCCCAAATGATTTAATTAAATACTCTAGTTAGGCAAGAAATTAAGTTAAAAGATTTTAAAATTATCTCGATAGATTAGATTTAATAATAATATCAAATAATTTTTTACAATTTAAAATTTTTTTTTCAAATTTTTTTAATCTAGTCCACAGGTTAGGGCGATAAAATAAACTAATATAATAGTATATATGAAATTTACTGCACTTGTTTTATTTTTATTGAATTTTATTGATTATGTTGGAAGCCACATCCTCCAAAGTTTATTTTAGCCCTTGTAGTTGTATAGATGATTCAGTTATTTCTTTGAAAGAGTTAATTTTTGTGAAGTGGAAGTATTAAAAAGTGCTAAATGGTCCCTAGCATATGAATTTACCTATTTCCTCGGTTAATGTTAAAGTCATTTATAAATTGGAAAAAATATAATAAAACCATTTAACTTTGTTTTTTTTTTTTTTTATTTAGACGATTTATCATTGAAAAATGTGAGCTAGTAATATATGTTATGCTGAAAACATTTTATAAATGGTAAACCTACACCTTGAAATTAAAACTTTTATTAATTACTAAAATAGATATTATTATAACAGTCATCTGAACATGATTTTAGCAATAAATATAAGGATTTATATATTTTTAAAATATATAATTAAACAGCTGAAATATTGCTTTAAAACATATATTTTTTATATTTATATGATAGCAATAAGCAAATGAAAAATATATTATTTGTCTAAAGTTTTTATTCTTTGTAATTAAATTAGCAGCATTTTTAGGTGTATTTATAAGTTTAGTAGCAAGTTGTCATGGCAATGATTTATTAGGTTTTCTTTCACAATGATCTTTTTTTTTAGTTTAACGTGGGTGTCCGGGCCAGCTTGCGCGCACCTCGACTAATCCCACGGGCCCTGAAGTTAACGATCATGTAAGCCTCCAGTGGCCATCATATGAGCAACCACAGGGCTCAAACCTGAGACCACAGAGGGAGCATCACAATGATCTTTTATGATATCAACATCTAACTTAATAAAATTAACTCATAAAAATAATTTATAAAATAAATTAGAAATGAGACGAGAACGCAAAATTAATTAGTGTTTTAGAATTGATTTGAATTACACGTCATCATTGATACAAATATTTATAGGCATACCATATATTAATCCCAAATCACATAAAGATATCTATGTAAATTACATTTTTTCCCACCCAAAATAAAAACTTTCACCGTGAACAAAAGAAGAAGAAGAAGCTGAAGGGTGTTATCATATAGTTGTCAAAAGAAAAACAACTAATATCGAACAGCACAAAACATTCAAGGACTTGTATAGATAAAGAGTCCTCCTTCAATTCTTCTCCTGCGCCACGTGTCCATACATTATGATCGTTCTCGTTTCTTTAAGGGGCAGTATACAGTGAAAGGTAAAAAACTAAATAAAACGGTAGCTCTCTTTTTTAATCTCACACGCATATATAAATACATATTCCACCGACGCAACTGAGAAGAAACAGAGAGAAAGTGAGCCTGGTAGCGGCTGTAACCACAACCACAAAAAAAAAAAAAACAAACATTATTGAAAACAATTATTTTCTTCTATCTGGTTGCCGCCGCTGCCGTGGCCGCTGCTCTCTCTCTATCAATAATTTTAACTGATTTAAAAAAATCTAACAAAACGGATATCTATAAGGATATTGATTGGAGTACTGATAAAATGACCACCACTGGCGGCGGTGTTGGTGTTGGTGCTAGTCGCTTTATGGCTTACTCTCCGTCTCCATCTGCTCCTCACTCCCCTCATATCTCTGGTCTTCGTTCATCGGCAGCTTCCTCTGCTCTCGTAGTCGAGCAAGAAAAGTATATATATATATATATATATATATATAGCTGGAATCTATCTCTCTCGTTTCACTTTAACTGTCTGCTTTACAAATCTAGAGAGATCTAGATCCTTGATCTCAGTAGCTGAGATCTAGGTTTTATTATTACGTGACTGGAATCTGATACTGTTTTGCTGTGTAGTTTGTTTCGCTAGTTACTTTACTGCTGGATTTAGTGATTTATGTCACTAAATCGATCCAATAACTCGATATGTGCTTCGGTTTGTTTCTTTATGAATCAAATTAACTCATTTACTGTTTTTTTCACTGTCTGCTGTTGATTTATGTGTTCATGTGGTGTTAAGCAGGAAATTCTGAAACTTTATAGTTGCGTTTTGTATCTGTTTGAGCTTGGAATCGCTGATTTGTAGCTCAATTCTGATCATTGAAATGGTTTCTGATGGTAGATTTATTAAATGATTGATTAGTTATGTTTTTAGTGGCTTTTTTTTTATATATATTTCTAGCATGGTAATGATTTTGTGTATGAACATGTTTGTGCAACTGCATGGTGAATTAATACTTGATGTGTTTTTGTTGAGCAGGTATTTGTCGGAGTTGTTGGCAGAGCGTCACAAGATTATTCCATTTATGCCTGTGCTTCCTAATATCTATCGGTTGTTGAACCAAGGTGAGGTCCATTGCACATCGCCTTTTCATACACTTAGATCAAACCATGTATGATATTCAGAAGTGGATATTTTTCCATTGGATTCCTTTTATGATTACAAGAACATGGAACGATAGCAATTGTGGAAAGCAACGTGTATATGGTGTGTACAGTATAGACAATTGTAAATGGAAACTAAATCTATTTAATTGGCATTGGATGATCGATATATGCCACAAATTGCAGATATTTATTTACTGACTGCTGCTATTTATCGTGCTTTATACAAAACTATCATAAAGAAATCAGTATAAGAATGGTCCACAAATTAAAGCCCAATAAAGTCATTCTGGTTAAGTGAAAGAAGGAAACAAGGTCCTATCATTCCACCTTGTTTGGTAAAATAGTGATTAGGTGTAGAATGGTTGTATAACATTGTTGAAGATCATATAATGTCCCTGTCCTGCTATGTAAAACTTAGGAGGCTTTAGCGATAGTTTGCTTGCACAAGTTCTGTTGGTTCTTCGCTTTCCTGTTTTCTTGATGAAAGGAGTGAATGTTTTTGCGTTGACAAATGTCCAAGGTGAGTGGAAACTTCAGTCATGTCCTGTGGCAAGCTCATTTATGATCCCGGAATCCATTTTTTATACCATGCTTAGTTTGATGGATTAGGCATAAATTAGCATTAAGCTCATCAATTGACAACTCATTATGGATATCTCTGAAATTAAAGAATGATATTGGCTTTGGGGAAAGCACCAATTCGCTGTGCGAAGGCTCTTAGGGTTCAAAAAGATATTCTCACCAACTGGATGCTATATAAGCATTTAGTAGGGCCTGTTAGAGGAGCACAAGCATTGCTCATGGCAGATTGACTTGAAAATGTAGATAGTAACTTGCAAAGAAGAGGATTTATTCTAGTTACTAGTTATATATGCTTTTGTCAGTTGATTGTGTTGAATTGGCTAATTGGCTAATTGGCTTGCATTCTTGTGAAACCATGGAATATTGTGTATTTGTATCGTTATGATATTTCTCATATGGCATTGTTGTTTGTTTGGCATCCTAGATGTGTGCTCCTGGTTTTATCCACATTCTAGAACCATTCAATTTCCCCACCTCATATCCTGGTCCTTTTCCTTTGCATTCCTTTTTGAGCTCTGGCTGTGATAGGGTAGATGATGGTTGAAGAGGGTGCCTGAAATGATTTAAAGAGCTCATTGGTGTTTGGCATAGAGTAAAGCATTTTGAATTTTTTTTTTTTTTGCTTAGGAGTTGGAAATTAATTTCAATTAGTCTGTTACAGGATTTTATCTTTAGTGTTGGGTTTCTGTGTTGAACATGATCATCTTTGGTGATAATTCAGACATCTGAATCAACAACTAAGACCTTTTTTTTTTTTGATGTTTTGGGGTGGGCAATACTGATGGCAAACTGAAAAACCTATAAGATTATAAAGACAGCCAATAGGATGGTTTGTGTTTTTTGGAAATGGGGCTGTGCACATAGGATCTTTCACTCATCTTGCAGAAAGAGATCTTCCAGTGTACAGAGTGGACTAGGAATAGTTGTGTTATTGGTTGGCCAAGTACCTTATCACTTGGGGGCATCTTTGACATCTGAAGAAGCTGATGGTCATTGTGAGCTAACTAAAACTCTGCTTGGTTGTTTTATAGAACTCTGTTTTCAGCTTATATTGGGAACTAAATTTGGCAAATTCTGATGCTGGAGTTATAGCTGAAATGAGCTGGTTGAACTGATTCTAAACGATTTCAGCCGTGGCTTGGTTTTATTTCCCCCCTTATCTCTTGCATTATCCTCTTCCTTTTTGCAGCGACATGTTAATTTTTTTTCTTCCAATTTCATTCTCTGTCCTTCTTTGCAAATACTTGTGACAAATTTCCTATTTTCAGTGGTGCTAATTTCTGGTGTTGATTAGATAGTGTTGTTTCTATGCAGGCTGCAAAATGGTAGATGTACAATGTCCTTGAGTTTTTTTTACTTGTGTGACTTGAATAGTTAATATTTATTAGCTGCTTCATTCTCTGTCAAACTTATTAGAGCAGATAATGTTAACTTTCTTTTTTGTTTAACGGTGCATATGCTAGGGTATCACTTAACATTGTGGTCCTTAACCTTTCATCTCAGACTATATTCTTCTGAAAGTTTAAGTATATTTAGTGGGGCAAGCATTGATTTTTAACTAACTAAGTTAACAATCCGTCTTGTCCGTCCATTTTGTGGTGACTGCTAACCAATAACCAATGCTAACTGGTACATCTTGTTCTTGAAAATTGACATTTTGGAGCAGAAATATTGCGTGTAACTACACTGTTGGGGAATGCATCAGTTTTAGGTCAAAGTGGGCTTGAACATGCTAGTCCTCTGGCTTCTGGAGGAATATTTTCAAATGGAGCAGCTGATGCAAATGGATGGGCATCACGGTTTCAATCAGAAGTACGGATACTAACCATTAACATGACCTTTTTTTCATCTAAATTTACTGTTTTTAGAAGCATTTTCTGACTATATTTTCCTTTTACTCCTAACTTATACCTTTTGTTTAAGCTTGTAGTTTGAATTGACAGGTAGTGAGTCTGAAGCTAACATCACCAAGCAGTGAAAAGTAGATCTTAACTTTGCACGCCTTTCCAGAGTACCACTCTTAATTAGATGATTCCACATTCACTATGCCCTTTTAAATTGTGAAGACATAATGAAGACGAAATACATGAATTTATTTTCTCATTGGTGAAAAAAATTGAAGACCCAATACCCTTCATTTTCAAAGAATTACTTCTGGCTTGGTTTGCAATTCATTCTATGAAGGATGCATGGCATGCTGAGTATGAAGAAACTGCTTCTAGTTAAGAGGGAGTCTGGTAATTTGGAGTAGAATCCTGACCCTTGAACTGATAAAAGTTGTTTAACCCACAATGGCACTGTAGCAGATATCCTGGCGCCTTAACCAATGTTAACCAATATAAAAGATGACAAGGCTGTTGAGCACACTAATACTTATGTTTCTAGGTTTAGAGCCTTCCATTTTCATTCTATTTGGTGGGTATCCCTTAATATAGTTCCTGCGTTGGCATTTGTTTTGGGTTCATTTAGCTGTCATCTGTGTTGTGTGTTTCTTTCCTCACCTGCTATAGTGTCTTAAATATGTTCTTCCATTGGAGTTGTTCAATGCTTATGGGGCACTCTGAACCTTGGGGATTTAATTACTGTACTTCCCACCATCCAAAGCAGGAAGCCACATTTACATAGATAGTGGTTTTTTTGACAAAATCTGGGATTGTGCTGTGCAGATATCAGGTATGTTGCAGCCCTCATCAGCACAAAACTGGCTGGGCTCTCAAGGTAGCTCATCCGGTCTTATTGCTAAGAGAACTATTAGAGTGGATATTCCTGTCGACAAATATCCTAATGTACAAATCATCTTCTCTTTTCCTTGCAGATTATTGTTTTTGTTGCATTTTCTTTTGTGCAGCCTTTGACATTCATCTCTTATTGTAGTATAACTTTGTTGGGCGCCTTCTTGGTCCTAGGGGGAACTCCCTTAAGCGAGTGGAAGCTAGCACAGAGTGCCGTGTCCTGATCAGAGGCCGTGGAAGCATTAAGGATCCAGCCAAGGTATTAATGATATTTCCTCCTTAAGCATACCTTCAATCTTTTGAGTTGGAAGAGAACTGCGAAGAGGAAATATTTTATCATGAGATTAATGATCAAATAATCTTTGCTGGAACCTATAGATGATTGTGGTCCAAGATAGTCTCTAGAAAATCTGAATGTGCATGTGCTGTTTGAAAAACTCTGCAAATCTGCATTTCAATTTTTGGGAAATAAATTTTACATTTTAAAAAAAAAAGAATGTGTAAAAAATTATCAATAGTTCTGTCCAGCCATTGCTCTCTTCTGCTTGCTAGGGTGTAATTTTTTTCTCATGGATTGTGATATTATGTCCCTTACCTTGGTTTCATGATGCAAACAATATGTTGTTCATTTTTTATAGGAAGAAATGATGAGAGGGAAACCGGGGTATGAGCATCTCAATGAACCTCTCCACATCTTAGTTGAGGGTGAATTGCCAGTTGAGATTGTTGATGCTCGGCTAATGCAGGCACGTGAGATACTCGAAGACTTGTTGAAGCCTGTGGTAATTAGCTTACTCCTTTTCTCGTATCTTGCTTGTAAAGCTTTTTTTTTTTTTGTCTACCTTACAAATTAACTTCTTCCTTCTCCTCTCATAACCAGCTTGCAAGCATCATTTCTTTTTTTGTCAGGGTTAATTTTTGTTTTTCCTCGTTTCATGTTCAGGATGAATCACAGGATTACTACAAGAAGCAGCAACTGAGAGAGCTAGCAATGCTGAATGGTACACTTCGCGAGGAAGGTTCTCCTATGTCAGGTTCTGTCTCCCCCTTCAACAACAGCCTTGGTATGAAGAGGGCTAAGACCAGGGGGTAATGGATTCTTGAACCTAGTGGGCTCTTGGAGCTTGTTTACTAGTTCTGCCAGTGATCAGCGGTTCTGACAGCGGAGGTGTTCCTGTGTCAGCCAATGCTCCCAACTGCCATCGGGGCACTGGCACTGTCTTGTGCCAGTTCTAACTTGTTTCTATATGAGGTGTGTTTATCTTGTGTTTGGGGAAGGTTTAATGACAGTGTCGCATGTTAAGGGACAGTTCAGTTGGGGTTTTGCGTTTGTATGTTGCTTTAGGCAGTTTGGAATCAAAGATTGCCAATGTATTAAAATAGGCCTTACTATATAAGCTTGTGATGACAGTTGATGGGCATTTGTGTGAGAAAGTTGACGTATATTTTGTATACAGTAATGATCAACAAGTCTACCCAAATGCACCTCAGCTGGGTTGGAGTGTTGTCCTATTAAGTGCAGACTGTACTCGAATTTGTCGAAGGCATTCTTTGTCGTCTCCTACAATAATTGTATTTGCCTTCTTGCCCCATTCTCCCCGCCTTTTTTCCTTGATCTTTTTCGTGCTATTTCTACTTTGCTGTTATTCTAGTTATATCGGGTGTGCTGGTAAGCAAGCAGTCAGGGGTTGATGATGGAATTCGACTCGGAATTGGGGTAAGCTGAGATTGATAGAGCCGTTTCATGCTATTTTGGAAACGACGGCCAAGCATGAAACTGGGAACGATTTCCTGGTTGGTCGATCAGGAAATCTGGCTGTTTTTTTTAAATAATTTTAAAATTAATATTTTAATTAATATTTTATTTTTATTTTTTTAGGGTTTTTTAGTCTTGAATAGCAATTAGTTTTTAATTATATTAAGTGTGATTAATTTTCTATGTAATTTTTTATTTGTATATTTTATATAAATTAAATATTTATATTTTATAATATTTTTAAATTGTGCAATCTTGAATAATATTTTTTTTATTCAATAAATTTGTTGTGTTAATCTCTATTATAAATTAATTTATTAAACACACAAATAACTTATATTAAATATTGAAAAAATAAATTTATATATAAATTTGTTATGTTATAGTTATCAAATCAATTCATGATTCAATTTTATAAAATGATATCATTTTAAAATTAAAAATAAAAAGATGCTAGTAAATGTTTTAAAAGTTAAATTGGACTCCATATAGATTTTAACTTAGTTGCGATTATATTTTTCAAGGTGTTTGCCGATCGAGGTTAACCTGATTCAGTATAAAACCTTACTTGAGCATGAGTTAAGTTAGGTTTTGAGTCGGAGGTTCTTCCACTTCCACCTGATACAATATAAAACCTTGCTTGAGCATAAGTTATGTTTTGAGTCCATGGATCACCGAATTAACCCAAAAACACCAATAAGAAAAAAGAAAAAAAGAATTAACAGTGTAATTTAATGTGAAAAATGGGGTAATTAAATGTACGGCCACAATTAGATATATACCTGGATATTCTGTTCTTGTTTTGGGGGTATAATTTATTTAACATGAATACATGACGTAATTCATGAAGTGTGGACTGGTTAAATCACTTAATTGTTCACAACAATTAGAAAAACTTGATGAATAATGATCAATTTGGGGAATGAATGTCTTAAGAATAAAGTTTTGATTCATGTTCTCCTTTCTCCTTGACTCTACTAGGTGCTGGGCATGGTGCGGGAGCAGCTTTCGACACGGAAAGATGACTCCCTTGCAGAGAGGAAGGATAGCAAGCAATGAACCGGGGTACGATCGATGAAGATTATGCTTTTGGCATTCGATTTGAGGTTACTGTAATGATCTCCTTGTGACCATAGCTACAACATCACTTGATTGTTCATCTCTAATAATGAGTTTGTCTTTTCGATCCTGAACATGCATCTTGTCTTTCCTGGCTGTGGTCTTAATGCTATTTCTTAATACGGTGATAGATAGAACATGTAATACTGATAGATGCCGAGCAACCACACATTATTAATGTAGTTTGAAGGAATCATGGCTTCTCTGTCATCGAAACTCTGGGGGAATTCTGTATATTTGACGGTAAATCTAAGATGGTTGTATTAAATCAGAACTTGTAACTCAAGTCAGAAACCAGGTTTTTCCCGGTTTGAGCGGCTGCTTCGAGGCTGTTTCTGCTGCATAAATTTGAACTTTCCTTCCCCTTTTCCTTGTAGGAAACTCTCTTTCTTCCTCTGCTGTTGCGGCTTGCAAACTGCCTCTGGTTGCCGAGTTAATGCTACTGCAAATCCTCCTTTCGCAAGGACTTGTTCCCCCGACCTTGCTGCTGAGATTTCTTCTTCCGTGACTTTGCTGGAAGTTTCTGCAATCTCTAGATTTAGTTTTTTCCAAGCTGTAATTACATTCCAGTTCTTGCATGTCAGGAACTTCTGTTGCCGACATCCTGCACTCTGCTGTGGAGTTACTGTTATTGAACTTTGCCCCACCTGGCCTATCATGTTGACACAATGAATCATCTGCCGGGGTCATGTTTCAAATTAAAATCAAGTGAAAATAGATTTAATATAACTTGATTGACCGGTAGATTAAGTCGTAGCTTGATCTGCCGGGGTCATGCCCACCTGCCCTATTTTTAATAAAATTGTATTAATCCACCTAGCCCATAATCAGAGTTATGAGGAGGTAGATTGGCCGAATAATTACGGGTCACAAGTTTGGGAAGAGGGAAGTACACATCGTCGTCATCGAATATGATAAACAGTCGAAAGCTTCAATTGTTGTTACAAATTACATGCACACATAACCTCTCCATTTTAGAGGTTTGTTGTTTGCGTACAGAAAACAAAACAAGTTTTTTTTTTTTATTTATCAAATCTGTTTTTTTTTTAATTTCATGTTTTTTTTAATTTTCTTATGACTTTTAAAAACCTTTCAAGTTATTTTTAAATTATATCAAAGCAACTCTCGTATATTTTAACTTTAGACTCATACAAAGTAAGAAGTAGGGTCAAGAGGGTTTTTTATATCAATTTTATTATTTTTTAATTTTATCCTTTTATATTTTTACTGGTTAATCAGATTATTTTTACACCAGGCAAGTCGACTGAATTATATTAAAACAATTTTAGCATGATTTAATTTTAAATCTAAGCTTGAAAAGGAATCGGGCAAAAGGTTTTTTCCTGTCAATTTTATTTTTTTTTAATTTTATTATTAAATGTATTTTTATTGATAAGTCAAGTTATTTTTAAATTAATGATTCAATCCTTATATAATTTAATTTTTAATTGAAATTATATAAAAAAATGAAAAGAGATTTCAAAAGTTAACTTATTATATCAATTTTAATAATATTATTAAATAATTCTCTTCTCCTTCTGAGATATTTGTTTTTATATATCTTAAAAAAATTAATCAGATCTGTAGGGTATTAAACTAATAATTATCTATAATAACAATAATAAATAATAAAAGGAAGGTTTACAAATAAGAAAGTGAAGAGTGAAAGACATTCGTGTGAGAGACAGACCGCCACAACGCAACTACAAGGAATCTCTTCTTTCCTCTTTGTTTTTCCTTTTAAATATATTTATCAAACACAAAACAAACACTCTATTCTTTGTCTCTGTTACTGCCGATTCAAACCCCGAACCCTAACTCAACTCAGGAGGTCATTAATTTCTTTTTTATTAAATTTGTCTGATTTTTTTTTATTTAATTATTCCCTTTACGGGGTCAATAAAAATCGTTTTTTTTTTTGTTGTATTTTAAGGGTTTTTCCTGTTAACAGATCTTCTTGTTTCCTGGGGTATGATTATTATTATTATTTTAATGTTTTTTTGCTTGGTTACCGAGAAGATTTAAGGAATTTTAACTCTGAAGGGTTTTAGTTTTCATGGCAGTGAATTTGGCCCACTGTTTGGTTACTCAGAATTTAATTTTTTTAGACCATTTGGAGGGGGGAACGTTTCATGATCTTTTTAAAAAATTATGGGTTTGCTATTATTTATATGAAGTTTAAAATTAAACCCATTTTTTTTGTTTTGTTAGTATTTTAATTGGATGATTGGATGTGGATGACTTATATTGCTGGCACTAATATGTAGTAAAAATATATGTTTTTGAAGGTTCAGAGAATTTGTGATGGCTTCCAAGAGGATTAACAAGGAGTTGAAAGACCTGCAGAAGGACCCTCCTGCTTCATGCAGTGCTGGTTCGCTTCTTTACTTACCCTTGATTGTTGAATCAGTTTTAATCTTATAAATTTGTTTCTTTGGTTTAATAATTATGATATCAACATGCGTTCTTAGTTAACTCGGGATGGGATTGTATTGAATATAGTAAATTTTCGTTGTGTTTGCTTTAACTTGCACGAGCACATTGATCTGATAGTTGTTAGATGTGGTTGAGTAGCAAGGACGAGGGATTGGTTTAAAAGAGTAATCAATGAGAATCTAATTACATTTGCTATGAAATACAGACTGTTTGTTGGATAGAGTGGGGTTCAGCTATCTGTAAGTGTGGTGTCTGTGTGTTGATCACTTGCGGGAGTGAACTAAAAAGTTTACATCATTGGAATTGTTTTGTGGTGAGTTGATTGGGATTTGATATTTCAATGTGGTGTTGTGGACATGGCTGTGTAGATTGATGATCGCTGATCTTTTTCATTCATGAGCCTTGACCTGTCTGCAAACTAATATAAAGCTGATGAATTCGGCCAAAATATATTTTGTTTTCACTAGAGTTTATTGATTTGAATCATGGCTTGTGATATACTATGCATGCGAACAGGTCCTGTTGCTGATGATATGTTCCACTGGCAAGCAACAATTATGGGCCCAGCTGACAGCCCATTTACTGGTGGTGTATTCCTTGTGTCCATTCACTTTCCTCCAGATTACCCATTCAAGCCACCCAAGGTTATCAATTTGCTCATCTTTTCTGATACCATTTGCCTTGCATTCCTTCTCATCCTCCCACCCCCTATAAAGCGGTGGACCTGTAAATGGTTCAAGGATGGCCTTGTGTCAGTCCTGGCCTCTCTCTCTAATTGCATTGCTTGGTTGATTTGGGGTGCCAATCTGTAGGACCTGAAATGCACATCCTGGAGCTTCGTAGGCTTTCATGGAAGCGCTTTTTATCATCCCCGTAGCTTTGGTTGCCTGCCACATAGGTTATGACACACTAATCCTTAAGAGAACTTTTTCTCTCGGAGAAAAAGAAGGCAGTTGTTAGCTTAGTGATTCAATCTTTCTCGTGGGCTTTTGATGTGTTGGGATTTGAAACTTTGACTCTCTCTGCTTTTCTGGTTGTATCTTTTTTTTCTTCTTCAATTTGGTGGGCATTTGATGTGTTAGGATTTAAAAGTTCTCTTTCTGGATGTAAATATTTTTCTTTTTTCTGATTTGAATATGTTCTGGATAGGTCTCCTTCCGTACAAAGGTTTTCCACCCTAACATCAACAGCAATGGAAGCATTTGTCTTGACATTCTCAAAGAGCAGTGGAGCCCTGCCCTTACAATATCCAAGGTACTATGATTTTTCTCCCCTCATGTTTTATTTCTCTCTTATGTACATGGGATGTTGTGTTAGTCCATCTCCTCCTTGACCAGAGTTGTGTTTGGCATGGCTCTGTTATAAGATGCGAATGCTTATATTGTAATGCAATAGTGACTCTAGATCTGATTATAGTTCTGTATTTGTAGTATAATGACATTGGATTCGTATATTCTTTTTGGTATAAATAAAGAATACATCTCTCTTGTAGGTTCTTCTGTCTATCTGCTCACTGCTGACTGATCCAAACCCGGATGATCCCCTGGTGCCTGAAATTGCTCACATGTACAAGACAGACAGAGCCAAGTATGAAACTACTGCACGGTCCTGGACCCAGAAATATGCCATGGGCTAGGGTTCTACATTTGCAGGATGAACAAAGAAGTCCGTGGTCGTAACTAGTAAATAATAGAAACTTTGTCCTGATCTGCCGTTGTTGTCTTGGTTTCTGAAGATCAGTGGGATTTTATTTATTAATGCATGTTCTATAACAGTTATATGAAAACAGAAATGCAAAATGTTATCTATGCTCTGCTTCATTCTAATTTCTATGTGTTTGGGATTGAAGAGCATCCAGCTATCTCTTATACCCTCATCAAATGCACGGGCATTTGAAGAGGAGCTGTTCATTGTGGGGGCCAGTTCTTGGTCCTGGCAAATTCTCAATGGGCCTGCCTGAAATTCCTTGGGCCGAGGCCTGGCCTGGGAACAGGTTTGCATTGGACTTCGGAGTGCAGTCCAGCTACCTGATGGTGGTAATGATGATTTTAGATGGTGGTCTAAAATAGGCATTTGTCCTCAGCCCTGCCCTCATATTATCTCCTGTTAAAAGCTTGGGTACATAATTAATTATCTCCCAATATGCAGCTTGCCTCGGATTCCCATGGGGGTTGGGTAGAAAATGGTCATGGGGGCATCTTTTAGAGTGTTCTTACTTGTAGTCTAGTTTGCTCACCTGCATGCATGTCGTGTAAGACCGACAAATGGAAGTTTATGGAGTAGTGGTGTCTGGAAGTGGTTCAGCATGTCTATTGCATTTCATGCTGCATTCACCACTAAACTTGGAATTATAAATTTTATTTGAAGAAGATAGGAATCGAAGGAATTCTGGTTGGTTTGCTTATGGGGTTGAGTAATGTATCTGCTGTGGCTATAGTTATAGTTATCAAGCCGGGTCTGGATTCGACTGGGAGCTCGGGTTGGGTAGAAGGCTATGCCTGCGTGCGTGCGTGCGTGTGTGTGTGTTTGTACTGTTTGACGTTATTGAAATAACAAAGCATTCAACCATTTATTTTCTTAAGATTTCGAACCGTAGCCCAAAAATTACCTTAGTACAAAAACGTGCATTTATACTGTGTCAGAATTGGGAAAAAAAGAGCTTGTGGGGTCCAAAATCTCAGTGTTACTATATCATATATCTTGATTATTTAATGTATAGCATAAATGTTACAAAACTATAGAACTCCCACGCACCATATGTGTAGTAAAGAGAGAGCAATTGATGAGGCAGAAAGAACTCCCACGACATGTCCCTATATGCTGTGTATTATTCTGCCTGCAGTTCCAATAACTCCAAACTGTAATCTTTTGGACCCTTACGTTTATAATTTAGCACCCTTTCCATGTTCCCACCCTTCTTGTCTGTGTATATGTGGCCATGGCTCCATATTAATACTCCAAAGCTAGTGGGTACGTGCAAGTTCACACAAGTTGGTCCTACCAAGAAAGATTATTTATGTTGTTAATAACTTAATTAGATGGATGTCAAGTCCTCTGCAATAAGATGGATCTTTTTAATTAAAGGGTAGCTCAACTAATTAGGTCTTGAATTTACTTTTTAATAATTATATATTCAAGTTTTTTCAAAACCACTACAAGTTAATTTATATATATAATCGTTAATTTCAAAACTCATGAAATTAGTTGAAGGTCACATAAATTAACTTGAAAATTCATATTAATAATAATAATAAAAATTAACCCTCTTGTAAGAAGCCCAATTCAATATAGATCAGTGATGGAGCATTTCATGTTTCCTCTTATTATTTGGAAACAGATTTCGATGGGAAAAAAAACTTCTTAATAAGAAAGGGAATCTGTATTACTTTTATTATGGCGTTGTCCAGTAATATATATATATATATATATATATATATATATATATATATATATATATATAAAACTAACTAGAATACCTTAAATTCTTCAATAAAAATACATGGATTTGACTCTCAAGGAGGAGAAGCGACCTCTCCCTTCCCTTGCCATTGGCACCAATATTCACGTTTTTTTCCCCCCCTCGTGTAAAGATGCAAATGACCTTTTTCTCAAAGCAATAAAAAAGTTAGGGCACACTACATTCTTTTTAGGTATCTTAATTATCGTAGCAAAAGTTGTCGGTCGATATTGTACCCTATCATGCGTACTTTGAGGTGGACTTCACTTCTCTTTATTCAAGCATGAAATGTTTTTTATTTATTTATTTATTTATTATTGAGAGTGTAAGCGCATGATAAAAGCTAGCTAGCTAGTGATCAATAATATTTTTTATATATACGATAACTACAATATTAATGCCAAGGCTGTGGCTGTGGCTGTGGCTGTGGCTGTGCCGTTGAAAAAGGGGAGATGATGAGAAATATTGTACATTAATTCTTCTGTGTATAATTAATTAAATGCTCCGATCGGCTACTCTGTCTCTTCTCTTCCTCCTCGTTTAATTTATTGCATGCTCTGTAGAACCCCAAGATACACATGTCAGAGACAGTGTCACGAGGCCTTTGAATCTTGCCCCTTGCCATTCATATTGACTTCTTTAAAATAATAAAATATACAAGTAGTAATTAAATGCATGCATGTCTTTGCAGTGACATTGTGATGTCCCCATTTCTTTTTTTTTCTTTATTATTAGATCAAAACTCAATTTCATCTTGACGATTTTATTAACGCACCTTTTACATTAATTTAATAAATTAAGGTTTTCTAATCACTAATCCTACATTAGTAGTGTATAGCTTTCAAATCGAACGCTAATTCTAAGATTTAGTGCTGATTTAAAAGTGTAATATATAACTGTTGTTTTTTAAAGTGTTTTTTATTTTAAAATACAATATGATAATTTTTTTATTTTTTTAAAATTATTTTTAATATTAGCATATTAAAATGATATAAAAATATCAAAAAAATATTAATTTAAAATAAAAAATAAAAAAAATTTAATTTTTTTTTTAAAGTAATTGCGAAACTAAATGCTGAACACCTTAAACTCGATTTAAAAAATAAAAAAGGAGGTGAAGGAGAAGCACAATTCTTTAACCAATGGGACAAATGTATCAGCTTATCGAAAGCCCGAGAATGATCTAAAAGTAAGAAAATCGAAGGAAAGGAGAGGCGGGACGACGCATGCAATTGTCACTTTCTTTTTCACAGAGCTAGGAATGTGAAAGTTTACAGCAAATGGCGACAATCTTTGAGACGAACATGTCTATTGTCTATGAGCTGCTAGCTGCTACATTTATACACACTGTGTTGCAGTGAGAATTGTGGAAGAGACTAGACATGATCAGTATGCATTCATTCATTCAATCTTTTTTTATCGTCTAGTCTACACTGTGCATGTGTCTATTGTATTATTATTCCACATAATTTTTTTATATATATATAGGCTAACTAGCTAGGTGGGGACTATATATGAATATGGTATAGAGACCCAAGAGGAGGAGGAGAGAATTCATGAGAGGGACTTGTAACTGAAGCATTTTCTTGGGGTTGGGTTAACGTTATCGGAGAAATGGGGAGGACATTTTGGAGAGGTCGTTGTCTTCTTGAAGGTGACTTCTCTCTCCCTCTCTCTGCCGACGCTTCTTCCTTGTTCTTTTCTATCTCTTGGCACCGAGAGAGAGAGTAGGTGTTAATGTACAAATTGTATTAAGTACTGTGATGCTGCGGTAGTTTATGTGCTTAATTGCTTTATCAATTATAAATGTTTTTCTATCAAGATTTTTCATGAGAGAATTTTACGTGGGATCAATGCAAAATTATGATTTTTATTAATTAATAAAATATCTTTAAATATTTGATTAAAATAAAATATAGACAGTACAACATACAACACCACAGTACCACATAGATGAACAAAGTCTAAAACTACCACTCTACCCATATGAAATTACTTTCATTAGATTTATTAGAAAAAAAGAAAGAAAGAAAGAAAGAAATGCCTCCAACTTGAAAGGAGGGAGTTGTTATTTAGTCTTTGAATTTTTTAAAAAATTATAACTTAGTCCTCCATGTTTGAAAATCTTTTTTAATTAGTGCTTATCATTGTCATCTTTTCTTGATTTTAAGATCTCAAGAGTTCTTTGATTCATATAAATATTTCTTTCCTTGCAGAAAAAGAAAATTAATTAATGGAAGTTTACGTGTATATTTTGATAAAGAAACATGGATCAAAATTAGGGCACCGTACTGGCTGTTTTGTATTTTGGTTGAAAGGTGCTTCTAATCTCATCATTACTGAGTGTGGTTGCAGTTGTTTTTCAAATAACTTTTCGTGTTAAAATGCATCAAAATAATTTTTTTTATTTTTTTTAAATTATTTTTGACATCAGCACATCAAAATGATTTGAAAACACTAAAAACATATTAATTTGAAGTAAATAAAAAATAAAAAAAATTAAAAATAAATTTTTTCAAAAGCGCTTTTGAAACGCAGAAACAAACATTAAAAGTTTGATTAATATTTTAAAATTAAAGAAATATATATGAAAGAGATAGAAAATTTAGTTTGTTGGAATAATTATGGAGAAAATAACATAAAATTAATAAATTAGTTCTTATAATAACCTTGGAATGAATTTCTATATTTTTAATTAAAATAAGAAATATAGAATCACCTGTTGGGTTGTTTTTTTTTTTTTTTTTTTGTGTAGATATATTGGATGCAATCCACCAAGGCAAGTATATGTACTTCCAAAATATGATTATTATTGCTTTATTATTATTATTATTATTATTTTGCAGTTTGTCAACGCATTTAATAGTCCAATAACGATGACATTAATATCATGCATCCATGGATGGGAATTAATGGGATCTTGAGTCTTGTTTTCACCCATCTCCATTCCCAATGTATATATATATATATATATAGTCCAGCATGCATGCAGCAACCTTCCCCTGTGCCTTGACCGTACAGGGAAGACTCATAATTAGGTAATCAAGCTCTATCCACCATTCTCTGCAGGCTAACTTCTGAACCATGCATTAATGTTAGGTTAACTAAACCCATAAACCCAGCAATTTGGTACCAGAAGAGAAGGAGAGGATATGGAGTGTCTGCCACCATAAGTTTGGCTGCTTAGCTTACTTACTCAAACGTGTAAGGAAATTGCAGGAAAAATAATAATAATAATAATAATAAAGTGGGACCATATATATTAGATATGAAGTTAGGTCAAGCTTGTCATGATCTTTCTAGAATCTTAATTTGACCCACGTAAAGGGAGTAGTACGTAATCCCCTGTAATCGATACGATACCAAGGTCTCACACAGTTGCATGCTTTAATTTGTTGAGTTGAGCATCCCTGTTAATCAAACCTTCAATAATTTGCATCGAAACAACAAGAGAAGAACGATGAAATAAAACCTCAAGATCTTGTAAAGTTAGGAGGGAAGAACAATCACCAAACTCGAGGTCAATCAATCTTGTTGTGGGAGCTAGGTGGTGGTGTCCTGGTTAAACAGCCGACAGCGCCATGCATGATCAATTTCTTTTTCCATGCTTCTCTGTTTGAAGAGAAAAACCAAGAAATGCTGTCGATGTGTCCACGTGCCAAGATCAATAAAGGGAGGTCATTAATGGCGGGGATGGTAAGGAAGAAGAAAATCACAGAGCAATAACAGGTGGGGGTACGCATGGGCTTTGCTGCAGGGCATCAGTTTGGTCTGGTCATTGATAGATATCATGAGATCAGATTGTGTGATTTAGTTGTGATTGTGTTGGAATCTAGAGCCAGCCAGCCAGCCAGCCTAGAGCATGTCGTGTCACCAGCAATCTTGGGAGGCAGCTAGGTAGGCTGCTGCCTGCTTTGCTTTTTTAGTTCAACAGTGCAATATTCGACGGATTGACCTTTAGTTGCTCCCTTTTGTTTTTAATTGCGTGTTTGGTAAAAAAAATATTATTAAATTTTTAATTTTTTTATGATTTTAGTATACTAATTTTAAAATTTAAAAAATATTACTTTAATATTTTTTAAATAAAAATCAATTTTCAAAAGCATTTTTCATCATAATACTAAACACACATTTATCTAGTCATAGAATTTTGAATTTATATCATAGTAATTAAACTTGAAATTAAACAAGTTAAAAGTTTAGGTTATGAGTTTGGTAAATTAATCCAATTACTGATTTGAAATCTATAGCATGATGATTAAACTTAAAATTAAACAGATGCAAGGTTTAGAATATGAATTTAATGGATTAATTAATGGTTAGGAATTTATAATATCATGATTAATCTTGAAGTTAACCAAATGCAAGGTTTAGAATATGGATAGGGTGTATTAATCCAACTAATTTATTTTTTATTTTCGGTACATTTTATTAATTAATTGACAAAATTTAAGATTAGCAAAATTCATAAGTTTCAAGCGTGTGCGCTCATTAATTATAAGTAGAGCGTTAGGAGCAAGAACAAATCAATGCTAAAAATAAAGAAAAAAATTCATGAATATATTACACAAATAATTGAATCGCTATCTAGTCTCGCATCACGTTAATATCATGATCTAATAAATATCTAAAAGTTGACTTTAAAAATAAATTTAATTTACATAAACAAAACCAGTCACTGTGGGCTTTACTTGCTGGATATATTTTGAATAAAAAATTAAATAAAATCATTTTCCAGTACATAAAGTATTAACAAGATGTAAAATAAAAAGAAATAATATTATTTTAAACCTTGAATTAGTTGACCCGAGAGCTGGTCAACTTGAAACCTAAACCAATTTAAAAAAAATAAAAAATAAACAGGTATAAAAATCAACTATCAAGTAGTTCGCAGCTGTTCTCTTCTATTAAAATGATATAATTTTAATTATTTTTAAGTGATAATCTCTCTTTATTAGTCGCCCGAAACTTATTCTAGTGCAATTCGAATAGGGTTCTAAAATTATGAAAAATATAAGTAGAAAATAATAAAAAAAAAAAAAATGGAGAGAGAGAAGGGACACGTAAGGAAGCAAGAAAACAGAGGAGCGGGTGACACATGTCATGAGCAAAGTAAAAGCAAAGGAACACAAAAGGAAAGCAGAGCTGAACAGAGCAAAACTGAGAGAGAGAGAGAGAGAGATTCGGTTCCTTTGGCTTCGTCTTCAGCTTCAGCTAGAACCTTCATCCCTAAATCAGATCTTGTTTCTCCTACAGTGTCCCTTTCTTCTCTGTTTCTCCAGAAAATTCCCTCTCCTTCCTTCGTTCTTCTGTTTCTCTGCAGTCACAGAGAGAGAAAGGGAGAGATTAGTATACAGTACTGTTCTTATCATTCAATCAGCAGCTACTCATCTGGGGATTCTTTTGATTGATTGATACCGGTGTGTTTTGCTTGTTTCTCACTCAATCTTCTTCCTTTTAATTCAAATCCAAACCAAACTCAAAATCAAGCCTTTTCTTTCTTTGTTTCTTTTGAATATTTTTTATTGGCTCAAGGAATGAATAACTAAATAAATGAATAATGGGGAATGATTGAATGAACTAGGGCCGGATCCGTACAGTTGGTATCTAACTGCATTGTTATATTTCTGGGATTTTTTTTTAAAAAATTTAATTTAGTGGATTCTACAGGTTATTAAAGGGACACTTTTTTTTTTCTTTTTTAATATTATTAAATTTATTTCGAGTATAAGTGATGTTTATTTCATTTGATTTTGATTTTAAAGGGCTTCACTCGCTCCACTTATTTATTACTACTCCTTTTGTTTCTTTGTTTATGTTTTTTTAAAGCTCATTACTTTTTTTTTGTTTCTATCTAGAAACCAGTGAATACTAAGTGTGAAATTTGTTACTTTCAACTCTTAACTGTGAGTGGTGTCAGCTAAAGTTTGATCTATCTTGTCTTGTTGGGTTTATTATGCTGATGGAGAATGAATAAGTAATAAATGGGTTTACCTGTGTGGATTTTTTATTATTCTTTGGGATTTTTAGTAGATTTGGATCTGTGTTTTTAATGATTTTTAAGAGTTTTGTTATGGGATTTTAGAGATTGTGATTTAGTGAGCTGAAGGGTTGTGATTGGAAGTGAGAAGTTTGATTCGTTTTTGTTTAGGTTTTCAAGTCTCATTGATTGATTGTTGGAGGATTTGGAGGAACTGCAATGCTTTAATAACTGATTGGGATTCATTCAAGGGCAGAGAACTTGTCTCATGCAACCAAAAGGGCCCTTCTGTTTTTGTCCTTTTTTTTTTTTTGAATCTCGTTTGATAGCTTTAGAAAAGATTAGTGTTTAGGTATTTGTTTGGTTTCTTTATCTTCGAGGCATATATTGGTTGGTGATTTAATTTAAATAAATTGCCGTCATTTTCTAATGTTTCTGTGTTGCAAGCCTGCAGTATTATGATAGTAACTCCTTTTGTGCTTTTGCCCTTGACAGTTTAGAGCGGCATGTATGGCGGCAAGTTTTCTGTGAATCTACTTTCTTGGTCTGGAAATTAGGATCCCCTTTTGCATTTCAGCAAGATGTCAAGTATGATAATTTGACAGTTTCCTTTTTAATGCAAATCACATAGCGAATGACCTAAACTGAATGGTTTCTGATGCTTGATTTTGTTATGGTGATGTTGCATGTTGTTTGGCTACTACTAATATTAATCTCCATTGTCCGATTGAAGGTGTTGAGGGAATTGTGGTTAATGATGAATATAGAGAGAGAAGATCTGATTTTGAGAACTCTGAAGATGAAAGACGGCGGTCAAAAATTGGTAATCTCAAGAAAAAGGCTCTGAATGCTTCGAATAAGTTCACCCATTCTCTTAAGAAAAGAGGGAAAAGGAAAATAGATTATAGGGTTTCTTCAGTTTCCATAGAAGACGTGAGGGATGCAAAAGAGGAGAGTGCTGTCCAAGATTTGCGCCAAAAGCTTCTCGAAAGGGATTTGTTGCCTCCCAGGCATGATGATTATCATGCTTTGTTAAGGTCAGCCTATTAATAATTTCAGAACTCAGTGTCATCCGTTTTATAAACTTGAACAGTTTATTTGGCTGGCCTGTTTAAATCCCCACTATAATGCACTCACTTATTAATACTGTCATCTCTATTCTTGTAGATTTCTGAAAGCTAGAGAGTTTAACATTGATAAAACAATCCAGATGTGGGAAGAAATGCTTAACTGGAGGAAAGAATACGGGACAGACACAATTTTAGAGGTAATGGAATGGATTTATCCTGCTAACCTTGTTGCTGGTGGTATGGTTATCTTGGAACCTATTGTTTTATCCTGTTAAAAGCAGCAGTTTTATGTTCAATGTTTCTTTAAGCCAATCACAATAATCATTTAATCACAAGCTCAAAACTGCATCTGTTGGTAACAAACAACATGGGCAAAAACTTTTGGTTGCATTGCATTTTTGATAACTATCCATTGCATAGAATGCATTGTTGCATGCATACTTCATGGTTCTGTACTAAACGTTTTGATCTTAATTCTAGATTCAGAATTATAATTTTTAATTTACTCCTTTTTGTCATTTGATGTTACAAGTATACTGATCTTGTGGTCAATGGCTAGGATTTTGAGTTTGAAGAGCTGGAGGAAGTCTTGCAATATTATCCTCAAGGTTACCATGGAGTTGATAAGGAAGGGCGGCCAGTTTACATTGAGAGGCTTGGGAAAGCTTATCCGAGCAGGCTAATGCGTATCACCACTATAGAGCGGTATTTGAAGTACCATGTCCAAGAGTTTGAGAGGGCCATACAGGAGAAATTCCCTGCCTGTTCTATTGCTGCAAAGAGATGGATATGTTCGACGACAACCATATTAGATGTGCAAGGTTTGGTATGTTGAATTGAATATTGTCCTAGACAAGCCTTTTCAAATTGATGTTGGTCTTAAACCCCTAATCCATTCAAGCAGGAATTAATTATCCATGTTGCGAAACTGTTTCAACCTGTAACGATTTCCCTACTCTTTGCACCTTAAAGAGCTGTGAAAACTGTTCTGAAATCTACTTTTAGAGTGTATTTAGTCTCATTGTAGGTTTTCTAGCAGCCTCTATTGAATCAATTGAGAGATTAATTTGTGTACTAGTAGGAATGTAGGATGTTGATAGATTTTCTTTCCTCCACTGTCACTGGTGGTTTATGTTTCTTTCAACTGGTTATATGCGTGGTTTGAACTGGTGATTAATGCTGTGTTAAAAACAGGGCATTAAGAATTTTACTCGGACTGCTGCAACTCTTTTGGCTTCCATAACGAAGATAGATAACAGTTACTACCCCGAGGTATCAAAGTGTTGTAGTTAATTGATAGTTTTTATCTTCACTATCTAATTTGTTTCTAATAGCTGTCCACACATCATACAGACATTGCATCGGATGTTTGTTGTTAATGCTGGTCCAGGCTTTAAGAAGATGCTCTGGCCAGCAGCACAGAAGTTTCTGGATGCAAAGACTATTGCAAAGATACAGGTAAGGGATATGACTGTAATCATATAGTTTCTCATCATTCATTTCCTGCAATCCGGATTAGCTATACTCAATTTCTGAAATGCAGGTTTTGGAGCCCAAATCCCTGCCTAAGCTCCTGGAAGTTATTGACTCAAGGTGTGTATCAACTGTTATACGTGCCTCATGTTTTTCTATAGAATAAATTATTAATATACTCCTTTCCTGTTTCAGTCAATTGCCAGACTTCTTGGGTGGTTCTTGCTCTTGCTCGGTTGAAGGAGGGTGCCTTAGATCCAATAAAGGTCCATGGAATGATCCTGGAATAATGAAGGTAGGCAATCCCTGCTATTAGAATTTCTTGTATTGATTCTGTGTTGAATTATTAAAGCATGAAAGGAGGCTTGTATTTTTATATTGAACTTGTATTTTGGAAATTCACCGGGGTTTTTGTCTTTCACAGCTTGTACATAATGCAGTACCAGCTGTTGTGAGGGAAATCTCCAGAGTGTCTAATGATAAGCAGGAATTTGACTCATACAATCAGGTATGCGCTCTGAAGGCAAGTCTTCCATCTCATGATAACCAACTGTGTTTGTGGTCATCAATATCTCTTGTTCTGATATATATTAGTTTATTCTTTGTCTTCCAGGGAAAAAGCAGTGATAAATTAACAGCAAAATCAGGGTCAGATATTGATGATCATTCTTCTCCATTTGGACCAAGGAGTTCTACATGTGCATGCTTGGCCCCAGTTGATGAAGAGGTAAGCTGTAGAACCTGTAGCTAGCTTTTTCTTTCAGTACAGTTCCCTTCTCATTGAACTTATGTGTGGACGAGTGTGCATGCCAGTTTGCATGTGTCTGTGCTTGCATGGCTGCTTGTTTGTGCAAGTGAGATGCGTGCACATCCTTATGCTCTGTTTTGTAAGTGAATCTTGATCTTCACAGTTGAGGGAATCCCATCCAAGTATCTTCTACAGTTGTGATGACAATTTTATTCTGGCTGAGAAAACTGTTCATAGAGCGGGGTGTTCTGAGGATCAATCACTTGGAATCAACAATTTGGGGAACATTCCCTTTGAAGTGACATCAAATCTGGAAGGTATTTGTTCATGCTTCCATAATGCTGATCAGTTTTCTTTCATCCATTTCAGATCCAATAAACTCGTTGCTTCATGGCAAAGGAGATCTATATAAAAGACTTTTGGAATTAGTCTTGCATGTGTTGATTTTAGTCCATATAGTTGCTGAATATGACTTGTATTGCTGCTGTCTTTTGGGATTTGTATCTTAATTTCAGGTTTATTCATCCGTTGGTTTGACATTGTCAAGGAAAAGGTTGGGAAAACAAGTATCCCAAGCACAGCAAGAACCCTGATATCTTTCATGGTCAAACTTTTTCGTAGTTTTCCATTAGAGTATTTGAGAAGGCAGAGCAACATTTATCCATCTAATTTGATGGAACATAACACAGTTATCCATTCAACTGCTCTTGAAGCTGTGAATGAAGAAGATCATGTACGTCCATGTATAGAACGTCTTCAAAGACTAGAGAAAATATTTGAGGAAGTTAGCAACAAACCTGCTGGAATCCCTTTGGAAAAGGAGAAAATGCTAACAGAATCTCTGGAGAGGATCAAGTCTGTGGAGTTTGATCTTGAGAAAACAAAGAGAGTATGTCCTGTTCTACATGGTTTAATAATTGTGAAAGTTGGGCTTTTAATTGTACTGAATGCAAATTTTTTGACAATCGTTGTGCTTTCAGGTACTGCATACTACAGTGGTAAAGCAACTTGAGATCACTGAGCTGCTAGACAATCTACGGGAGTCTAAATGTCGTGTATGTAGTTCTGTGATAGTTGATTATATCCATAGTAAACCTCATCCATGAAGAGTATCTGTTTATTCTTTGTTTATCCATATCTGGGATTTTCATTCAAGCCTTGCATGAGGGTTAGTGAGGCTTGAACCCTGGCAGGAACTGCTTTGTTCCCATGTACCAGTTTGTTATTAACATGAAGGGAGCCCTCCATTTGAGCACATACAGCAAGCTTTGTTCAATGTGTTCATGGCAGTCTGTTGTCTTTTTGACTTGCACTAAAATTTTGTAATTTGAGGCTGAATCATTTACCTAGCTCTCACTACAGTTCAATTGATGCTTACTCTGGTTTTCTAGTGCAAGCATGACAATAATGAGGTCTTTTTTTGCAGCAAAGAAGATTGTTCTGCTGAGTAGCTGAAGTTGTAGCGGAACATCAGAAACTAAATAGGTGGGAGACTATGCACAGAGTGAAACTATTTAGGCATCAATGGTGGCGGGAGGCCGTACTCTGAAAGGAGCATCACTACTCTACTTTTTTTTTTCTAGTAGAAAGACGAGGCAGGCAATCTTTTTTTTTCCATTAACCATTTTCCTTCAATCTTGTAATTTCTTGTTACAGTCGATTTCACTAAAATTATAGTAGTTAAGATGAGCATTTCTTCCTGATGTTAGCTTCGATTGTGTAGAGAAAAACATGAAAAATTGTCAATGGAATGCTTGATATCAACCATACTATACTCATTCTCTCTTTATTTAGTAAAGAAAACTTCCATTACAATTTTTTTTATCAAATAAGAAACTCATTCAATTACTGAAGCATCAGAGCACAAAAGGCCTTGTGAGGGCAATTCACACGATCTACAGATACATATTGTAGCTATTTTGACAGCTCGATCTGCACTGCTTTTAACATTCATAGGAAAATAGAAAACTTTACTTCTATGTTGCAACCATGCTTTATGAAATATTATCTTCATCATCTTTTAGAGCCAAGACTCATTATGGTTTATACCTTGCTTCAATAGACATTCTTTGATAGAACAAAGAGTCTAGGCACAGGAATTAGAGAAATTCCAATGCTGCCAACGACAACAGGCTGTAGCAATATTCTTTTGAAACAGTGTGGTTTTGTCTGCAGTGTTAAGACGGCAGGTCTTTACTTAATACACCAAACATAGTCTCTGTGAAACTGCAAAACTATTAGTGATGGCGTAATTACTCTGCCGTGCTGAGCACAACAAATAATCTGTCTTCTCGTTAGCTTATTTTTTTGCTGCATGAAAAACACTAGCTTTGTTTTCAGCCACATACGACTCCTTTTCCACTGTAATATTTTTATCCATATTTAGTGTCAGATTGCTTCTTCATCTGTATGAAGCCATTATTAACACACAAAAAAAAAATATCTTAGTTCTCCCACGACAACTCGTGGGCAAAACAACTAGTTGATTACAAGACTTAGCAAGTACTTTTTTTTTTGCTTCCAATCTCTTTCTGAAGGCAGCATCCTCAGCCTGTCAAATTGGCCTCATCATTTCTCCACCATCTATTTTTGGCTCAAACTGATGGAAGCCCTCTAATGTAAGCGAGTATGAAGGATTCAATGTTTTGAATAGTCAATTGCGGAAATGTCATAACGACCATGTAAAAAGCCTAGCTCAAGAAAAGGCGTGATCATAACAGGGAATTCTTTGTTTTAATGCTGTCCTTCCACCGTCTTTCTTTCTCTAAAACGAGAAGTTCAAATATATATATATATATATATATATATATATATATTTCTACATGAGTTGGTTGCTAATTATGGGAAAGAATATGCCTTTTGATTTAGTTTTGTTCTTGTTTTTTTGCTGCGTTTCAGTTTAACTTAGATTTTATGTTGTTTTTTCTATTTGATTTATGATTATGATTTTTCTACCTTGTAAGATTACTTATTTAATAAGTTGTAAATATATTAAACAACTAGTCGGATAGAAAAGAAGTTATACAGTTCCGGTTCTATAAGAGTCGGTTGCTGAATTTGGGAAGGCCTTCAATTTAGACTAAGAAGAAGCCTTTCTATTTCGTTATGTTATATTTCATTTTTTCTTTAAAATTTCCGGTTTAATTTCAGATTTTATGTTGTTTTTTATATTCAATATATGACTTTTCTTTCTTGTAAAAACATCTATTTAAAGATTGTAAATATCTTCAAGAAAGATTACATTAAAGATAAATATGTTTTTTATTTTATAATTTGCCCTCTTTCTATTATTATTCCTTTTTAATATTAAATTGTTATGAACAGTCTTTAAATAAAACTAAAAAACAATTAATCAAAATACAAAGGTCATCATCAATACGTACAAAAGAAGAGATTAACATGTGTTTTTCTTTGGAAAAAAAGAGAGAGTCAATCTTCGTTATAATTTTCAATTATCAAACAACATCAATACCTTGAAGTTTCTCATACGTCCACCATGAAAAAACAACAGGCTTGACCCACGCGTGCTTTACCCACAAAAACATCACCACCCACGTCAGAATCCCTCTATAAATAGGTGACTCGATCTTTTTAACTCCAAGCTTCTTTAAACATTGTTCTCTTTGGAAAGAAATTCTTAGGCAATGGCAGAGAGAAGCAGGATTCTGTTCATAGGAGGCACAGGATACATTGGAAAATTCATTGTAGAAGCAAGTGTCAAGGCAGGCCACCCAACTTTTGTTCTCGTCAGAAAGTCCACTCTCTCTAGCCCTGCTAAATCCACTGTCATTAACAACTTCAAGAATCTTGGTGTCAATTTCCTCCTGGTAAGTCATTTTTGTTTAAACTGACAAACATTACAAGGTTACTGCCAGATGTTGTGTTTATGAATACATTGCATGGTCAATTTGTTCATTGGTTTGACGTTATTTATTTATGCTTGTTTTTTGTTTTAATATGTAGGGAGACTTGTCTGATCATGAGAGTTTGGTGAAGGCAATTAAGCAAGTGGATGTTGTGATATCTACCATTGCTCACGATCAGTTATATAATCAAGACAAGATCATCGCGGCCATTAAAGAAGCTGGAAATATTAAGGTATGTAGTTAAACTTGTTTGAGTGGATGAATTGTAGCTTAATTGGCATGTTGTCATTCCGGCCTCGTACCGGACCAAGGTTCAGATCTCCTTGTAACTTCAAAAGAAGTGAAAGAAAACTGCTTGGTCGAATCAACTTTATTATTAGTTCTCGAATAAACCAGGATAGCTAAGAAGAACTGTTTCTGTTGCAGAGATTTTTCCCATCAGAGTTTGGAAATGATGTGGATAGAGCGCATGCGGTTGAGCCTGCAAAGACAGGATTCGCTACAAAGGCTAAAATTCGACGAGCTATTGAGGCTGAAGGAATTCCATACACTTATGTGGCATCAAACTCTTTTTCTGGTTTCTTTCTTCCAGCTTTGAACCACTCTAGGTCTGGGGGTTTGTGGCTGTATCTCCATGCACATGTCCAGGCTTCAACTTCAAGTATTGGTAGCAATGCAGAAACGACAACATTGAAACAACCTGGAGCTCCTGCCTCACCTAGAGATAAAGTTGTCATTTTGGGTGATGGAGATACCAAAGGTAACATATAGCATCTTTTAGTATTCGATTACAGTGTTTTACTAGATGATTATTGGTTGACCTTGAAATCAGTTCTTGCCCTGGATTGTTTCGTGCATTATGGCCTGTGGATAGTATCTAGGCAACTTTTGCAAGGCATATAGTGGCCTGCAACAAGCCGGTCTATCCTTCCCAGAATCTTACAGTTTCATATTTTGATCAATAGTGATTTTCAACAAGGAAGATGATATTGCCACATATACTATCAAAGCGGTGGATGATCCAAGAGCAGTGAACAAAACCCTCTTCATTAAACCCCCATCCAACATCATCTCATCCAATGATCTTGTTTCTTTGTGGGAGAAGAAGACAGGGAAAAAAATTGAACGGATCTATGTTCACGAGGAGCAACTTCTGAAGAATATTCAAGGTATGATTATATATCATTTCATCGACTTCGAATGAAAATCTGTCCATTTCATTAGCATCGATCCTTCGCGCTCTGCCGCCTCGAGTTGAATAATTTTTAGAGATACTGTTGTTCTTAGTTTCAGTTGTTCAAAATTAACACGGTGAACTAATCAAGCAGTTTAACATTACTTCTCTTCTCTCGCTGCAGAAGCTTCAGGTCCACGCAAAGTGATTTTATCGATTTGTCACTCTCTGTTTGTGAAAGGAGATCAGACCAACTTCGAGATTGAGCCATCGTTTGGTGTAGAGGCTTCTGAGCTTTATCCTGATGTCAAATACACTACTGTAGCTGAATACCTTAACCAGCTTTTTTGAGTCTCTGCGTTAAATAAGCAGCTTTACCTCGATAAACAATAATCTTGTACATACGATATATATAATTAATTGGGCCTCGTAGTGTGGGGAATAAGGAGGGTGCGTACAGTGCCTGCACTTGTATTATTCATCATGTTGCTTGTGTACCACGTATCTTAGGGACCTGCTGATCGATCCGGCCCTCTTTGTATTATTTCTTCTTATTACTACTTCATCTGACATTGTGGGATTCAGGCTTGATTTTATTAACTAGTTAAATCCATGTAAGTAAAGTTATTTTGATACCTTAATCCCACTAATTTCTTACATTATATCCTATTTTGATAAATGCATAACTCTACCGAGAATCCTTTCTTGCCAGTCTGACTCTCCATGCCACCCAGAGGGATTCCAAGGACAGAAGCCATGCAGTGATTACACACCATGGATCAGCAAGGATGCAAAAAAATAAAAATAAATAAAAAACCCCTTTCAGTAATTATATAAGTATCCCTCTTGAGAATGAGATTTCTGGTTGTGTGCGTGCATGATTGTATTATGCTAATTGTAATTAATTAAGGTTTTCAACGATGGAGACCTCCACAAAGATCATCATTAATTTTAACAAAAATCCCTTCCCATTATGATCACTCTAAAAAAATTGGAGAAATCACACCTCATGAATTGACAACCATTTGTAATTCCCACACAAATCAACATCAAGTGGGGAATTGCTACACAAGAGGTGGACTCTACCCTCCTCTTTGCAAGTAATCTCAGTGTGTTCCCATATTTTGTAGCTCTTAATGCAATTAAGAGAATCTTTTTCAAAAGTATTTTTTAATTTAAAAATATATTAAAATATTTTTTTTATTTTTAATATCTTTAAGTCAAAAACAATAAAAAAAACACCTAAAAATAATTAATTTAATATGTTTTTAAATAAAAAATAATTTAAAAACATGAACTAATACAATACCAAATAAATTACAATTTTTAAATATATTTATATCAATACTCTTAAAAAATATTTTATATCTCAGTACTAAACACAATAGAATACTCTTACCAGCTCACTTGAAAATTGATCAACTGCGTAGAAGATAGAAGGCTTGAAAAGATGACAAAAAAGTGAGGGAAAAAAAACAGAAAGGACAAGAGACAGCAAGTCTGGATTTAGTCTTTGCCTGCTTGTCTTGATTGACCCCTGGATTGATGAACTAACTATCAAGGAGAAGAAGGAGAGCCACCGTAATTTATAATATCTATTAGTTTGTTTCTCTCATTAATAAAGCATATAAACTTGAGGAGGAATTAGGAAATAGGATGGTGAGTGGTGACCCCAGTTTTCGCGTTCTTTGCTGTATCCCACTTTTATATAGTTGATAGATCATAGCAATAGTTATTTTCAGATACAAAAACTGTAAGCATCAACTGTCTTCACCTTCCTTTTATTCTATTATGTACTTATATTAGCTGTGTTTTTGTTTTTTTTTTTCTTACATACGTTTATGTTTCTGTCTAGATCTCGAAAAACAGTGCTAATCCAAGGGTTGAGGAGATAGATATATTGAAGTGAAGAAATTAAGAAAGAAAGGAACGTAGAAAGATTGAAACTTTACAAGGGAGATGGGGTTGAATCACTGTTGTAAAATTGTCTTCTTCTTCTTTCTCTTGATGGGTCTCTTTGCTTCTCCTTCTTTTGCTTCTACTTTCATTTCAGGTACTTATTTTCACTTTCAAGTATGCTTGCTTTTGATTTTTGTTACAAAGATCCATTTTTTATGCTGTGTCTTTCTTTGTTTATTTGGATGCAGATGGTGTTTTTCAATCTCATGCTTCTACTGGCAGGAATCTTCTTCAGACTAAGAAAGGTTGCCTTTTTTAACTACTTATTTGCTCAATTTTGGTCAAATTTTGTTTTGGATTCTCTAGATTGTGATCACAATAATGCTTTCTTCTGTGATGTAAGGGATTCCAGTTTTTATTGTTTTGTTATGTGCCCCATTTTGTTTGAGTTAACAATCATGCTTGAGGTGTCTAGGTTTATCTTTGGTTTTCTCTCCTCTGGTACTCAAAGGTCAAGTCCTTTTGGTAGGGTTTCTAAAGGAAATTTCATCATCACTTCAACCTCATGATATTCTTTTGGATATAATAAAACTACAAGGACTGTAATCTTTATTGCCCAGTCGTGTTTGCTAAAAGCTCTTGTGGAAAGTTATTATCACCTTTGTACTATTTCATTTCCACTGTTGATCCGTCAACACACATAGTTTGTTTTGCACTTTCACAGCTTGAGTTATTTTAAATTCTTTGAAGTGCTTACACAAGTTTGATTACTCTTGCATTACTGCAACAACTTAGGTATTCAATGCTGCAGATCTTCCTCTGCAAATCATCATGCATGCATTTCTTTGTGAATTTGGAGGAGATATTACTTCTTATTTATTTGATAACAATTAAACAGTATATACACTTGCAAGCTTGGTGATTGGAAGCATACTTGGACTTTTCTTCTTCTTCTTTTTTTCTTTTTCCCTCAAGGACATGCTGGTGTGTCCAGTGTTAGTGAAGTCAGAAAATCACTCGGGAAATTTTGAAGATTAAATATTAAAAGATTTTGTAACAGCTAATGGGACTGGGTATTTTGAAGAATATCCTTGTTGTTTGGTTCCAGCTGCTTGGCAGCAACTTGGTTCTTAGTTTCAATCTATTTATTTGGTTCCAGCTGCTTGGCAGCTAGTTTCAATCTATTTATCAGTCTAGAAGCTTTGGGGTGATGGGATTTGTAAGAGGAATGACTTTGGAAGCTTACAGTTGAATGGATTCAAGCAGATCAATGAGAGACGTTAAAAGATCACAAAAGTGTTCACTAGAAGCCTTAAGACTGAAACTTCATGTTCACATTAGTGTGGTCTGCAAATTCTCGCTGATTGGTTCTTTACTCTCATGAACCCACCTATCACACAGTTAAAGTCAAATTCAAAGGAATTACATAGGGGAGGAGATGACTTGTATCATTCTCGAATAGAGCTATTAATATGACCTTGCAAGCTGGTCATGCCTTCCCAATTCCGGTCATTGTGTTTGGTTCTGATGTCATGATCCTAGCACAATATATCCAAATGATAACTGAATGCATGTCAATGATTCTCCATTGTTGATTTGTTCTTTTAAGACGCAACGTTTTGTGTTTGTTTTCTTGAGGGTTTGTTTTTGCAGTTTTTTTTATACAATTAGAGAAACATAGGTTACACAATGTTGTTCTAGTCTTGCCAAAGAAGCCAACAATTATTTTCCAGATTTTAATAGGTTGTATCGTTCTGCTTTAGATAGCATGTTGATGGCAATGTATTGTCTTGCTTTATCTGCAGCTTGCCCTGTAAACTTTGAGTTTCTGAACTACACAATCATCACAAGCCAATGTAAAGGACCTCAGTATCCTCCCAGTCGCTGTTGTGGATCATTTAAGGAGTTTGCCTGTCCTTACGCAGATTTGATTAGTGACTTGACCAATGAATGTGCATCAATCATGTTCAGCTACATTAACCTCAATGGGAAATATCCTCCTGGTCTTTTTGCCAATGAATGTAAGGATGGGAAGCTGGGACTTGAATGCCCTGCACTACCGCCATCAGAACCGGCAAGTGACAAAAATGGGAGTCAGATTATGCATGGTCCACCCTTGCTGCTGATTCTTTTAGCTGGTTACATAGTGGTGTTATTTTAATTATTTTGAAGGCCTTAAAATGTTTTTTATCATTCTTTTTTCCCCGCAATAATTTCTTTTAACCTTGGGAGAGAGAAAATTCTCATTCCATTCTGTAGATGTTTATTTAGGCATACTGGAAAAAAGAATTAAAATATGTACTCTTCCCCTTAAAAATACTTCAATCTATAAATTCAAGGTTTCCTCCAATTTGTTTCTTCAGATATCAACTTGCCCTTTCCATAATTGCCTGTGCCCTTATGCTGTGTACCTGAGATGGTATTGTCTTCATATGAATCATTTTCATCCTTTGATTTTGTTCGTGGCAATGAATAGATGATGCCATGTTTATCAAAAACCATTTTATATCAGCAACAACTGTCATCTTTGCCTAGCTGTGAGATATTTTCTAGTTTGAGCCGGTTGTGGAAGACAACTCCATCCTTAACTAGCTGCAAGCAGCATTGGCTGCAGCTGTGGGAATTGAAATAACCTGTTCAATATCAGCAATTGCAGCTGCCACATGGCTTCTCCTCTAACAATCTCTCCTCATCTCACGGAGGGAAATCTACTCCTCACTTGTTCAACTAGAACACCAGCTACTATTATCTCACTTAAAACGCGCCGCAACTTCCAGGAAGTAAAATAATTACATGCGCAGTTTGTTGGTCATCATCCCTCAAGTGATAGAAGGCTCCTCGAGTCTTGTGTTACAATGTTGCAGATTTATTATGCTGTTCGATCTTGAGAGAATACCATCTCCTGACGTGTTTTAGAGGGCCTAGCAATGGGTAAGTTTCCTCATGAATCTTTGTTACTGTATGATGAATTCCTACCTGGCTACCTTTTACCAGACAACTACACTACACATCTTTGTCCTTGAAGCATGCTTCCATTTGAAAGCTCTTTTTGAAGGAAAACAAGTGCATTGCCAGATAATTAAGGCAGGAATAGTACCAGATACCCACATCCATAGCTCCCTAATTCATATGTACACAAATTCAGGAAGCATAGATGACGCCGAAGGTGTTCTTGGAGAATTCTCAGAAGAGAATACGCTTCCTAAGAATGCCATGATTTCAGGTTACTTGAGCGAGGGTCATGTAGACAAGGCTAGAAAAATGTTTGATAACACAGCAGCAAACGATGCAGCATCTTGGAGTGCATTAATAACAGGATATATAAAGAATGGTATGCATGCTGAGGCATTAGCTCTTTTTCGAGATACGATAGTTTCACATATCCTGCCAAATGAAGCAGCACTAGTGAGTTTGCTCTTTGCTTGTGGACAATTAGGAGCTTAGCATCAGGGAAGATGGATACAGGCATACATTGATAAAACTGGAGTTCTTACGTGCACTAAACTCAGTACTGCTCTCATCGATATGTTTGCAAAGTGTGGCAGCATTGAGTGTTGTGCTTATGAATTATTTCAGAAAATGCCCCAGAGAGACATTGTAACGCGGGGAGTTAAGATTTCAGCTTCTGCCATCTATGGCCAAGCTAAAATATGTTTTCAACTGTTTGATGAGATGCTTGCTGATGGGATACATCTAAATAAAGTCATCTTTGTCGCCATGCTATCATCCTGCTCTTATGCTGGTTGTGTTGAAAGGGCCGGCAATATTTCAGTCGAATGAAACATGATTTTGGAATCAGACGACCTGTTGAAGCTATGAATGCATGGTAGACCTCCTTGGCCGTGCTGGGCTGCTGGCAAGGGCAGAAGAACTAATCCTTTCAATGACAGAACAACCTAACTCGATTATCTGGTAACAGGAGGGTCGACAAAATTTTTTTAAGAATAATAAATTAAAAAAATTGTCATTCTGACTAGAAAAATTCAAAAAAATTCAATGAATAATAGTGAAGTTTTGACTCAGTAAAATCTGAGTCAACCACGGACTAATCAAGTCTATAGTTTCAAACATCAATGATTAATGATTTGGAGTGGAAAAGAAACATTTATAAAAATAAATTTATAAAATGGACATAGAAATAGAAATTTATAGTTGTGTTTACTTTTGAAAAAAATAGTTTTTTAATTTTTTAAAAAATAAAAAGCTCAAGAAATGCAATATTAACTAGAAATGAAAATTATTTCCTTAAAAAGACGCATTTTCTAGCTCTTCATTTTTTGTAAAAAATGAAAAATACTAAAATGATTTTTTTTAAAATTCTCTACTATAAAAATAAAAGTTTTGTTTGTTTAACTATTATGATAATTTCTATGATAATTTCTTTTAATATTTTTCAATTTAAGTGAATAAATACGTTGTTTTTCATTTTAAAAAAATTGTATTTAGCAAACATATTCCCTTAATTTTTCATAAAACAATCATTTTAGAATAAATAAAAACAATTTTTTTGAAAATAAACATGAGCTATATGTTTCTAGCATTGTATTTCTCTCTATTAAGATCTTTTGTCTTGTAATAGCCTCTTATTCTCTCAACAAAGCTTTTTACTATTGAGTTAGGCATGCACTTTATATATTTTTACCAATATATTTATTTATTTATTTCACATATGGAGCTGCACTATAAAATTTATTTTTATATTTATATTATTGAATAAATAACTAATTACTGTTTTTATTATACAAATAAAAAAATGAATAATGAAACTATATTAGTAGTAGCTCAAGATGGTGTTATTAAACAATAACATCATTTTATAATTTTGAAACCACTAATTCAAGAGGATTTTATTAATTTTTTTATAAACATACCAAACCAATATAAAAGATACATATTTAATATTATTAAAAAAAGTAATCTTAATTAATATGTAAACAAAATAAAAAAAAGTAATGTGTGTGTATATATATATATAATATTTAATAATTAAGGGATAGGGCCAAGGGGTAACTAACAAATTATTATCTATCTACCCTAAGATATAGATAAAAACATTTTCCTATTATTTAATATTGCCATTATTAGTATTATTTAGCTCTGATATTTTATATTTCCTCTCTAGATCGAGCTCCCTTTCTCCAATCCTCAAAGTTGCAACTCTCACCCGCAGGTACCATTTCTCTCTTTCATTTCCTATTTCTCTTCTCCCGATCTCAGGGTTCCTCAATTTTGGTCCCCATAACGTACAAAACTCGTTCAAAATTATTCCTTTTTTTCTTTCAGTTTTTTTTTGGGTTAAAAGTTACCTACTTTAGGGTTTATATCGATTCCTCTGGTCTAGTTTTGCGATCCCTTTTTGTATTTGTAATCATAATTAAGATGGCGTTTTATTTTTTCTCCTGATTTTGCTTCAATTTGTTGAAAGTTTGTGACTTTGAAATTCAATTGGGGTTTTGGTGAATATGGTTTCGTTTTGAAATTTTTTTAGTGTTTTGTTGTTTAGGAATTGAGAAATGATGAGCTAATTTTGGATTTTTTCTATTAATTTTAAATTATTGTCGGCGAACATATAGAATTTGTTTTTGAATTATATTGGTTTTTGGTCGATTTTTGTTTAAAGTTTGATGATTTTTGGAGTAATACGATGGAATGCTGTTAATTTCTAACTTACTGAATGCTTATGATTAAAGGCTAATCTAAACAAATACTATGGATTTGGTCCCTTTTGTTTTGTGATGCTTGGATGTCACTCTGTAATTACTTGTTCCTGGTGTTGATTTTTTTGTCATGGTGAATTAGTTTTGCTGCATTTGGTCAGTGTTTGTTGTTGCACAATTGTAATTCGTTACTTCATATTTTGATTCCACCTCAAGCACCTTCTTTATTTATATGAGCAGTGAGGACTGACTTGTTTATTGAATCTATGACTGTTATTACCTGTTTCTTCTGTGTATCATCGTGGAATATGTATGAATGTTCTGTTTTCATGGTTTTTGTTGTTGATTTGTGATATGTCATCTTCGTGTATCTAAATGAGTTGACTATGATTGGTTGTCAGTAGTCCTTATATGCAGTCATTCCTATAATCTCTTACTTGCTATAGACATTGAATATATAGCTTTATTATTTCTCCAACCATTTTAATCTTTTAAATTTGGCAATTGGTTTGCGTGTTAATTTTGCTTTATGGTTACATCAGCTTCTGTTCATACTTGACTGATTGGCTTGAGTTGATGCTACAGGGTAGGTGGAATTGTTAGAAAAATATGTCCCATTACCAAGGGGATGATGCTGAATACATGGAAGATGAATATGAAATGGAAGATGTTGATGATGACATGGATGAAGAGTTTCGTGCTAGGGAGATGGGCTCAGACTCTGACATTGATGAATATGACTACCTGGTTCATGTTCTTTACTACATTATTTGTGTGGGCAATCCTGGACAATTTTTGCCACTGTAACTTTGGTCTGATTTAGGATTTGAAGCATTTTTGTGTTCTGCTGCAGAATAATAAAGTAGCTGATACATCTGCTGCTGATGCTAGAAATGGAAAAGACATTCAGGGAATTCCTTGGGAGAGACTTAGCATCACTAGAGATAAATACCGGCAAACCAGGCTAGAACAATACAAGAACTATGAGAATATACCTCACTCTGGGGAAGATTCAAAAAAGGTGAATTCCTTTTTCATCTCTGTTCCAAGAGTGCTCTCTGTCAGCAAGATCACTTCAACAGTTTTATACTCTCTTTTTCTTCATGCAGGATTGCAAAGTTACTAAAAAGGGGGGCATGTATTATGAGTTCAGACGAAATTCCAGATCTGTCAAATCTACCATTCTTCATTTTCAGGTTAGTTGGAGAAGCCAGCTTTTTCTAGAGAAAAATGTTGTGACAATTCATGGAGTCTAGAAAGTCTGGTACATCAATAGATGTATGATTGAGTGCAGATAGGCTTGAAGTGGTTGTAATGTTTGATTGACTTACATACATGTATCTGTGGTTTTTCATGATGCAGTTGAGGAACTTGGTTTGGGCTACAACAAAGCATGATGTCTACCTTATGTCGCATTTCTCTGTCATTCATTGGTCTTCCTTAACTTGCAGCAAGGCTGATGTTCTTGATGTTTCTGGACATGTGGCACCAACTGAGGTCAGTTTTGGCTTTACTTCCTCTTATCTTTGTGCAGATTAGTATTCAGATTTGATTTCTTCTGTAAATTGATCAATTTGTTCTGTTTTCTAGAAACATCCTGGAAGTCTGTTGGAAGGATTCACGCAGACTCAAGTTAGTACTCTAGCAGTGAAAGATAATTTGCTAGTTGCTGGAGGGTTCCAGGGAGAGCTTATTTGCAAGGTAAGTTTTAAGATCTTGCTTTTGCAAGTCTTTTTCTTGAAAGAAATAAAGAGATTTCATAAAATGGGTGACCAGTGTTAGTATATAAATGTCACTTTTATGGGGTGTTGGCACTTTCTCAGCTTTTTTTGGTTGCTTGGAAATATAAATTGTTTCTATAATCATGTCACCTCTGAGATTTGATTTAATGATTTCTCTGGTAGTAACAAAAAAAGGTTTATTATCAAGCTTTTATTGGAATGCAGCATCTAGATCGGCCTGGAGTAAGCTTTTGTTCCAGAACAACTTATGATGATAATGCTATCACCAACGCTGTTGAGATCTATGATAGTCCGAGGTACATATTTTCCATTGTGCTGATGGTGGACTATAACATTTTTAATGCAGGAATAACCTACCTTTGTTATTTTAATTGCCAGTGGTGCAGTGCACTTTACTGCTTCAAACAATGACTCTGGAGTTAGAGATTTTGATATGGAGAAATACCAGCTCTCAAAGCATTTTCGTTTTCCTTGGCCAGTGAACGTGAGTAACCAATATCCAGTTTGGTAATTCAACATGTTATTTCTTGTATTAGAAACCCATTAGCTACTGTGATACTTTAAACTCTTGCACTGATGAGACCCCCCTAACATGCCATCCATAGTTTCATCTCTCTCACCATATGCAGGTGTGTATTTTGATATCTGTGGCATTTCAGATAAAAGGTTGGATTCTTCTTATAGAAAGAGGAGATCAAATCTTAGTAATGAATCAAAAATTTGTTTTCCACATGTGCAGATTAGTAATGCACATATAATGTCAAGTTTTCATAGTTTAACCGGTTCTGCAACTGTTGCTCTCTTTGGACAGTTTCAACTGTTACCAGAGTGTTGCATCTTTAGCCTCCTCGTGGGTTGTTTGTTACTTGTCAGTCACTAATTGAGGAGTGACACGCAAGCATTCAGGGAATCAGTTGTCTTTTTATATTAATTTGGTGACATGCTAACAATCTGTTGTATGAAGACTATCAGTCTATCACTGATAAGTGAAACAGAAGCATATTCTTTCATTGTCTCTGCAATCTTGAGTTCATTTTACTTGATTGGATAAATACTGTTTTCTTGATTTATGTTTTGCCAGGGAAGGCATGGTGGCCTAGTTCTTGCCTAACTTGACAGTAGGGGTGGCTGAGGCCAGGTTTTTTAACTACTTGACTGGAAATATAAACATTTGATGGTTATTGCATGTTTTGTTTTTTGTCATGTGTGCAGCATACTTCCCTTAGTCCTGATGGAAAGCTTCTAACAATTGTTGGCGACAGCCCAGATGGTATGTTGGTGGACTCTAGTTCTGGGAAGGTACTAGTCTTTCCTTGCCATCAACTTTACAAATATGAATTTTACAGAGGAGTATATGTGATGACTTGAATTTTGAATGCTTACAGACAGTGACATCCTTGTCTGGGCATCTGGATTTCTCGTTTGCATCAGCATGGCATCCCGATGGGGTCACTTTTGCTACTGGGAACCAGGACAAAACATGCCGCATTTGGGATGTTCGGAACCTGTCCAAGTCACTTGCTGTTTTGAAGGGCAATCTCGGTGCAATTCGGTCAATTCGGTACACATCTGATGGCCAATATATGGCAATGGCTGAGCCTGCAGATTTTGTGCATGTTTATGATGTGAAAAATGGATATGAAAAGGAGCAGGAGATTGATTTCTTTGGCGAGATATCTGGTGTGTCATTCAGTCCTGACACAGAGGCTCTTTACATTGGAGTGTGGGATCGCACATACGGTAGTCTCCTTGAGTATGGCCGTTGCCGGAACTATTCATACCTTGATTCCTTTGTTTGAGTTGCTTGAAGAAATGTGTGTTGGTATGGTTTTTTTCCCTTGATGCAATTGAGGAACCTAATAAAACCATATAATGTAGAAGGAGGTTTAGGTGTATATTGTATTACTATTGTGGAATTTTAGGTTCTCGTGGTTCTTTTAGTCTTGGTGCCACCGTTGTTGTTGGGTTATTATAAGATGTGTAGAAAGGAGGGAATGTACAGAAGGCTAGAATGTATAATTCAATGTGAACAATAACATGGAATTGAACTTCTGCTTCTTCAGGTAGATGATTTTTTCTATCTGCTGTCCAATGTAATCTTATTTCTCGTGATATCCAGTCTTTCTGATCTGTTTCCTTTCCAGTCCCCACCTCATTGCAATTTGCGAGGTGCAAACGAGATATCACATATTTTCCTTTTGCCCTAACTATTTGAGATTCTCGAGCACACTTGATGAAAACTTGCATGCTTATTTACCATACCTTAAGAGGACCATATACACATGACCAGTCTGTTCTGGGTCACTGCTTCGTTAGCAAACACAACTTCATATTCCTTCACGGATGATCTATCACTGGTTTTGGGCCAACCCTCCGGAAGACTCTGATTTGAATGGATAGCATCTGCAGCCGACCCATTATTAATCCCGGTTCCATCATCAAGAAATCCATTTTTTTTATTCTGATTCAGTATAATCATGCATGTTAATTACTTCTCGTAGCAATATGTCTTCATATGTTTCTTGACTGATTTAGGACCCGTAAGTACCATATAGTATTATCGTTGTTCCAGATGATCAACCAAAAGCAATAATAACAAAGGTTGATGGTGGGATTATTTTCAGGGCTAACAAAAACTGATAATTGAACGAATTAGGGAGCATCTATTAACAAGAAAAAGCAACCGACCTCATTGTTATTTTTGCTTCTCGAGGAAATCCGAATCCTTCATGATTACCTTTGACCAACAAAATAAAAATAAATAGAGCTGTAAAGCGAACAAAATTAAATAGATTTTCGGCCCTAAAGGGTGACCATGCAAATTCCATGGTCACCATTTAGGGCCAAAAATCTCTAATCCACAAAGAACCAATGATGCATGGCCATCTCACCCACCAAAATCTTTCCCCTATCGCTTCCATCCTTACAACACTAATCTTCCTTTACACCACCACTAGCGGGATATATGATCTTTATGAAGCAAAGCACAATCTCATCATCTCCAAACCTATCTTCAACTCACAAGGCAGGCACCAGCAATGGCAACCTTTAGCTTGCTTCCCACACCCACCATCCAAAAGCACCACCACAACCTCACCCCATCCAACATCTCATTCCAAGGCCTTAGACCCCTCACCAAGGCCAAAACCGCCTCCCTCTCCAAGATCACCCTCACTGCACCAAAAAGAAGCTTAGCTGTGAAAGCAGAGCTTAACCCATCATTGGTCATAAGCTTGAGCACAGGGGTATCACTCTTTTTGGGAAGGTTTGTGTTCTTTAACTTCCAAAGGGAGAACGTGGCAAAACAAGTGCCTGAGCAGAATGGTTTGACTCACTTTGAGGCAGGAGATGAGCGTGCCAAGGAATATGTTAGCCTCCTGAAATCAAATGATCCAGTTGGTTTCAACATTGTTGATGTTCTTGCTTGGGGATCCATTGGCCATATTGTTGCCTACTACATCTTGGCCACAGCCAGCAATGGCTATGACTGGGACCCCAGCTTCCCATGTTGCTTTTAGATCATATCACCATTTCTTTAATCGATTGTGCTTCACTTGTGTAAACCTTGTATAGTGGTAGTGGTTTATTAGAGAGGCTTCTTTCTTCTCCTTTTGGTTCACTTTTTTTTCTCTCTCAAAAGGTTTGCATGATCCTCTTTATGTGTAATCTTCACTTACCTTGCTTTGTGATGTTCTATTGAAGCACCAAAATGTCTTGCACTCTTAACAATTTTTTGGAGCAGAGGCACTTAAGCCACAAATGCTGATGATTGATGAATTGGGTTGTGCCTTGCTGGAAATACAACCAGCTAGAAGGGCATTAGTCCCAAAGCACACATTCCAATGCATTGAATTTGCGAAATACAGAATTTCAATGCATTCATTTCCAGCCTTCAGGTCTGTGAGTTCCAAGTAAAACTTTAGGAGTTCAAAATTATAGCATCAATTTTAAAGATTAAAGAGAGATGCATGCTAGGCTGCCCTTGCTCCAATGCTGGTTTCCTAGTGCTCCATTTCTTTATTACACAAAGGGAAAAAGAGAAACGAGTAAGCAAAACTTTTGGCATATTACTAAAAGAAATAAAACCATTATTGCAAATTGTAATACATATTTTTCACCACCCTTTTGGAATTATTTTCTAAGGATATTTGTAGAATATGAATATATTTGCGGAGAAGCCAAGAGTGAAGGACTCATTGCACACAACAACCATACAATTAGCACTCTAAACACATACTATATAAAGAAATTAGAAATTGCTAAGTATACTTAATCAATCAATTCATTCAGGAAAATTACATAAAAAAATTATTATTAACATAATTAGAGTTTAATATTGTGATATTATATTTCATTTATATGGAAAGTAAAAACAAGATACACACCACTTGACTCATCTTTTAGTAAGATATTTTTATAATTTTCTTTTGAAGATTATTTTCCTTGTTGAATGAGATTCATGGTCAAATATCCATAGTTGAAAAAGAAAAAAAAAATCTCTGAAAATAGGATAAAGTAAAGTATTGTAAAAATTTTAAAAAGTTTTAAATTTTGAAATTCTTGTCCAATTGTCTTTACTCTTTACATCCTCATCACTTACAACTCCCCTACCTTAATTACAATCTTCCTCAGAGAGGGCTCTAATTTTCTATTATTAGCCTATCAAACCAGGTGAAATACAATTACCATGATAACCTTTCAACTTGCAAGTTGCGAGTACAACCATTTATAGTAGCTCTTGATCTTATTCTAATCCTCCCCTCTTCTTTTATTTACCTCACAAAATATTTCTGGGATTTTCATGGTCTTCTAATCTTATAAAAATCTTATTTTTATCTCTTACATCTTCATATCTATAGGCTAACTGAAGTCTTTCTGTTTGTGTTCTTGTCTTGTAAAAGTAAAAGGGAAAAATTAAAATTTCTATTAGTCTACTTATATCCTATTTTTTTGTCTACCCAAAACAAAAATGTCTACCCTTGACCCAACTGCTACAGTTATTTCACCTCAGCAACAAGAATTACACAGTGAGAGCATAAATGGCCAATCTTTCAGGTCCTATCCTCCAGCTACAGCCACGTATGAAGATATTGCTCAAAGTTCAGACCTTTTTTGGGAAAAGCTCAAAGCTTTTCATCAATCCTTTGGCACCAAATTCATGTAAGTTGGTTTTCCTGCAAACCCTTTAACATACTTTATTTGTTTATGTTATTATTATTATTATTATTTTTATCTGGGTCCATCTTATTTGATGGATTCTTTGTATTTCAAGTGTGTTTTTTTGGGGTTATCTCATGAATTATGTCTTTATATTGTAACGATCTAGCTTCCTTTAGTTGCCATATTTGCTTCTTCTTTTTTATCTGGCTATTAGATTTTTTCATGTTTGGTTGTGAAAATATTCTAGCACCTTTTGGGGTTAACTTCACCCCTCAATGTGGAGAGACGCATATTTGTATGTTTTTCTAGTTTCCCAACTTCAACTAAAATGGTCGAGCTAAAAAGTTTGTTGCTTTCTCCTAGATTTTTATGTTTCCAAGATTTGAATTACTCTTTGAGCACTAACTTTAAGATGCAATGTGAACTAGGATTTTTCTGCGTTGCCTTTTGTGTTTTATGACTTGTAGACTTCTTTGATATTTCATAAAAGACTTGCTTTATTTTCTTGGATTTGATCAATTCTTAACGAATGTGGTTTTGGTAATTTATTTTGGTATGCTGATGAGTGATGATCTCCAATGACTGTTGAGATGCAAGTAATGAAATGAAATGAAAAAAAAAAGCAATGAAATTTATCATTATCAAAAGAACTAAAGAACAACACCCTAATTGGTTACTAGAGGGAAAAAAAGAGTAGTTTTTCCTAAATACTTCAACCATCCAAAGGCAATTGCTTATAAGTGGACCTTATAACTGATTTATTGACTATATGTTGTCAGGTTTTGGCTTCAATAGTATTCTCTCAGTCTAGATTCAATCTTATTTTAAGTAGCAAACTGTATAAACTTTTCCCCCTTCCACTTAATTCTATCTCCTTGAGGATTTTCTATTGCTTGTCTATTTTAATGCGCAACTGGATTAAAATTGAAACATCAATGGCTTTCTTAAAAGAAGAAACTATGGATGGAGGTATGATTAACAATCTTTGATGTAAATTTTGTTAATGAATAGGGTTCCTACTGTGGGAGGAAAGGCTCTTGATCTTCACCATCTTTTTGTGGAGGTCACATCTCGTGGTGGCATTGAGAAGGTTTGGGTTGTTAATTTCTTTATCTTCTGTCTAGGAGCTTTTTGCAAATGTAAAACTGTTACAAAATATGCTGCCCTTCTTATATTCTGTTTCACCTCATCTTCTCACAATTGAATGAAGGATAGCATTAAGTGTGAGTTTTCTGGTGAAATGACTTGCCTGAATAATTTATTGTGCAAACCTCACATAAATGTGGAACTTATTAGTGTCTTTGGAGTCATTTTAAGTTTTGTGGGAAGTACCGTAAAATTCTTTCAAGGGCATTCTTCTTCTTCTTCTTCTTCTTCTTCTGGTTTTAATTTCTCTTGAAATGGTTACAGGTCATTACAGATCGTAAATGGAAGGAAGTGATTACAGCCTTCAATTTCCCAACTACAATTACCAGTGCATCATTTGTCTTAAGGAAGCATTATCTATCATTACTCTATCATTTCGAGCAGGTTTACCACTTCAACAAACAAATTCCTTTAGTTTCAGGGACTGGTAATTGTGATTATATTCTTGTTGTTTTCTCTTTCCTTGTTTTCAAAATTACCCAATATATACTTTTGGCATTCTGTTCTCACAGATGCAATGAATGGGAGGAGCCTTGTTAATGGATCTGCAACCCTAGAAGAAGGTGTCATTACAAACCAGTTTTCTAGTAAGGGAATGTGTCAGCTACTGCTGTCAATGTGATGGCGTAGATATATTGTCCTATCTTAAAGTCTGAGTTGGATCTTCTTTTGCTTAATTTTTGCAATTTTTTTCTTTTTGTGATTTCAATAGATCCAGAGTAGCATATTTTCATTTGGAGCTTTTTGAAGAGAAACAAGCAATAAAAATGGCAGTATAATTGATTATATTGTGGCCTTCAGTATGGATAATCTTCCGGAGAGGTCTATAGCTTTTGACTATTACAATGCTGGATGTCTACTAGTAGTCGAAAACTTTACATCTTGAGGTTTATGGCTCAGCTGAAAAGTCATTTTCAATTTTCAATTTTTTTTCCCACTGGATATGTGTTGTTGGATTCTCTCTTGTACTTTTGGAGTATCCTAATTCCACTTTTTGGTCAACTCAGAGAATTGCCTATGAAGGGGCAATGGGCACCATGAAGTAATTTACTAAATTTGAGCTGCTGAATAGATCCATCATTACTGGTTGAGAGATGTGAATGAGTTGAATTACTTATCCCTTAGTCTAGTAATGAACTATCTCTTCAGTGATTGTGAAAAGTGTGCAGTTTGCTTTTGCTATAGTATACTTGATGAAAATTATGAAAAAAACACAACTGAAATTTTATTTCCTATTTATCATCTTGCTTCGGAAACTTGTATGCTACTTTAAATTTTGCATCAATGGTACCTTCTCCTTCTTGTTTGTGTGCTGAATATTTTCTGACTTCTGAATGCATGACTCTAATAACATCTATAGCTGCAGCATGTAGAGTGATGACCCTTTTCAATCTCAGGTAGTCAGCAATTGCAGATTGGTTGTTCAGTGAGTGGAATCATTGATGGCAAATTTGATAATGGATATCTGGTTACTGTGAACCTGGGCACTAATCAGCTTAAAGGTGTCCTATACCATATTCCTCGTACATTTCACGAGTCTCAGGATTCTCGTTCTTCAGATTTGCCTCCTCGCCGGCGCCGGAAGAGATCGCGGTTAGCCTTACGTGATCCCTCTCAGCCCAAGTCCAACAGGAGTGGCTACAATTTTTTCTTTACTGAGCATTATGCCCAGCTAAAGCCCCTACACCATGGGCAAGAGAAAGTCATTAGCAAGAAGATTGGACTCTTATGGAACAACCTCACGGAGGCAGAAAAGCAGGTAAGCGAAATTGTTTATATCTGGGTTTCTCCATTATTCTCGGTCCTCCACTCCTTACTCTTCTTGTGATGCAGGTTTATCAGGAGAAAGGTTTGAGGGACAAGGAGAAATACAGGAATGAAATGTTGGAGTACAGATCTTCATATGCTCAATAGCTTACATGCTCATCTAGGCGCCAGTACATTCTTCTATTTTCTTTTGTAGTTCTGTTCTGTTGTGGTTGATGCTATAGTTAGTGGTTCTGTTTTGTAGTCTACAAATATTACTGACTTTTGCATTTAGGAGCATCCATGTTAGAGGTTTATTATCACAAAGAATTGAGAGCAAGTAGACTTGTAATCAGTTAATGTTATGCTTATACCGTCAATTTATGAGTTGAGTCTTGGTAAATTATAATTCCTTCTCCCCTTCCCCATTTAGGAGTTTATAGTATCACCACCTCTGGCGTTCTCCTTGTAAAAGCCGACTCTTACAAGGAGAAAAATCTAGCGAAGTCCCTGACCTTCTCAGACTTTCATGATTTCGACCATCCCCTTATGCCCTTGTTTGGACTCTTTAAATGTTTTTCTCATGCATGTACAAGTTCCTTCGCAAATATATGTCCTAACATTTAGCCAAGAAACCAATCAATTTGGATTTATTTACTCCCAAATTCTCTATGTTTTGAGCATAAAAGGAATCAAAAGAAGAGGAAGCAATGTGAATCAAGCTTGTGATCATTACGGATTTTGGATATCCATAGGGTATCCATAAAAAAAGACTGGAAAACGTGTAAAAATCATTTCCTGGAAGATCATTCAGTAAAATAGAAAATCATTGTGGTGAATGGCCCATTTGAGAGCACCTTTTCTAGATCAAGCTTGTGATCCGAGTAACCACAAATAAAACAAAGTGTTCGGTCCTGAAGAACGCCCAAGGTCTGCTATAGTGATAGCTTGAGGAAGTTTGGCGTCACGGAAATCAAGCACTGAAGAGTTGTGCAAACCAACAAATTCATCCACCCAAAAGTTCCAAATTCTGAGATGAATAAGTTGTATGTATACATGGATTTTGCAGACCTCAATTATATGTTCCACGCCTTATCGAGTTTGACTCCCCAACAGCAAAAATATTATTATACACTGTTCACTTTCTCGTGAATTATAAGTGTAAATTATTAGAGTTCAATTACATATTTTTATTTCTTAAGGGAGGGTTGAATTGTAAGAAAAGAAACTAAAGTGAAAAAAGCAGGTAATATAGGTGGCAGATTGAAAATTTCTGTTAAAAATTCATTTGAGTTCTCCATTATTATTTTTTTTTTTTTAGTTTAACGTGGGTGTCCGGGCCAGCTTGCGCGCATCTCGACTAATCCCACGGGCACTGAAGTTAACGACCATGTAAGCCTCCAGTGGCCATCATATGAGCAACCACAGGGCTCGAACCTGAGACCATAGAGGGAGCAAACCTCTTGATCCCAAACTCTTACCACTGGGCCACCTCCTAGATAGTTATTATTTTTTAGTTATTAGATAACCAGTCCCTTGAATTTTATAAAATTAAATTTTAATATCAAACTTCATTTTACTTATTTTTCTGTCCTGTTTTTGGTTGAAGAAGAGAGATGAAGTCACCAATTCTAACTTAGAGAGAAAGTCTCTGTTGGTGAGGAATCCGATCACCAAAACAGTTGTTTTGTATCGAATGATTTTATATGATGAAAAGAATTAAGATTAAGTATTTTTTTTTCACCTTAAAAACACTTAAAAAAATCATATATGAGCTCAAGATTTTTTTTTTCGAATGGATTTCGAGTTTTAAAGTGGTTGTTTATGTTTTTGTGGTTATGAATTAGTTTAACAAGGTCTACACTGTGTTTTCTAAGTGTTTTTGGGTAAAAAAATGGGATGAAAATGAGTTTTCGAATAAAAAACAAAAGACCATGTTTTTCCAGCCTCCACGGTGGTCAGATTCTAGGGATGAACAGATAACGTTGATGCAGGTGATGCGTCAATTTTTTTTCTTCTGATGCATGGGGCAGATGATGTGTCGTCTGCCCCATTAAAATTAAAAAAATAGACCCACGTGCAGGCCGTTGCTTGATTGGGTCAGATGCTTGGCCTGACTTGATTTTTTTTTTAATTTTGCTTTTTTTCGAAATAAATTGCAGGTTGATGTTTTAATTAGTTTGTAATGATTTTTTTTTAATAATATTGAGTGTTTTAAGTTTTTAAAGAGGTAAGTATGATTCATCTGTGATTTTTCTTAATTTTATATAGATTAATTTTAAAAAAAATATTGATTTTTTATAAGATTTTTCATATGTGCAGCCTTGTATTTTTTTTTTTTGTTCAATATATTTTATGTGTGTGTTGGTTTCTATTATAAATTTTGTGTTTTTCAATTACAAATTTATTTTGATAGAAAAAATTATTAAACACAATAAGGTAAATTACTCATGTTGCGATATTAAATATTTTTATCTTCATTTGTCGCTTGATTTTTTACAACATCTCAGTATTAGGTTGGTGTTTTATTTTGTAATTGTATATTTTTTTTTATCATGAAGTTAAAATAAAAATAGTTTTGGAAAAAAATTATAATTCTACTGGAGTCCATAACCTGGTTCACAAGTTTAGTGTGCTAGCCCGGGTTATTTGATTTATAGGTTTGACGAGTTCATCCACTAGCCAAATATGCTATTTTGTCCATTTATTATTTTTAATAGTTTTTTCTCGATTTTATCCTTTAATATTGGATTGGTTGAGAAATTAACTGCATAAATTTTTTTTTTATTTTCTTTAAGATTATCACTGACTCAAATAAGTTTTTATTTTTAGGCTGGTGCTCAATTTCATTACTATATATTTCTATCATCTATATAATTTTAAAAAATATAATTTCTTTTATTAAATTCAATGGAGTTCATGACACACTTTGCTTAGGGACTAAGATCAATCTAATTTATCATTGTCTTACAAGCTTTTATGAAAAAAGTTATAATATTGAAATTTTGTTAAAAACTAAACCATGTTTTTACATCTTATTAAGATTGCATTTTGATTCATAAAATCAATAAATTTAATTAAGACCAACTCTCAATAATTTAGTTTGAAACTCAAATTAGACAAAATGAGATTTTAAAATTGATCTATTAAACCGAATTTAATAATACAATTAAAAATTCTTCATTCTCTTAATATTTTCTTTATACTTCTTAAAAAATCAATCCGACTCGTAGTATGTTTAACGATTAGATGTTTGCATTAGCAGAGCTTCAGCATATCAATGGAGGACGGGCTGCTGTTGCCGCCACGGGTATGCTTCTGGCTGGAGAAGAGAGGGAAAAGGAAGTGTGACAGCTGGAAAGAAACCCTAAATTTTCTTTATATATTGTTGTTATAAATATAAAATTTTCAAACTTAATGAATTTCATGTTGGTTTCTTGGTTTCTTGGTTTCGGATAGGGTATAACAATTTTTATACCCAAACCAAAACCTGATTTTTTGGTCTTCAGATTTTTCTTGAACTCGTACCAGAAGATCGTAGGATGCAAGTACTGTTCTTCTAATCCTACGTTAGTTCGGACTCTACTAAGTTCGAACCTCGTTCAGATTGGACTGAACTGTCGTCATTATATGTAATAAGAAATCTTGTTTCAAAGGAGGAAAAACATATAGGAGTAAGAGTAATCAATTAATCGCCGTATTAAACAAGATATCGTCTCAAACAACGTGACTGCCCACAATTTTCTCTGTGGGCTTTGGGTTATATAGGAAAATCTTTATACGATTGAAATTTAATGACTTTCCTCAAGAAACACGAAGGAAATCGAAGTCGGTTGCTTTTCCTTGCTCGCTTCCAACTCACGATTATATATAGATACAAACTCACCAGTCTTTGTATATACAGAAACGAACTTCAGATATATCTAATCCTAAAATTAACAGTACAATCATAGTGGTGTATCATACCTACCACTTTGTATATCCTTTGTACAATCAGGTCTGATTTACTTTATGCTAGCTGCAATTTCATGTCTAAATCGTGCACAGTTTGCAACAAAGTGTTTCCTAGTGGAAAATCATGGGGAGGCCATATAAGGGCATGTTACAAGAAGGAGGAAGACGAAAAGGATCGAGAAGATACTGATGATTGGAGGGTACATGATTGCTCTTCTTCAGAATCAGAATCAGAGTTTGAATTTCATGTTGATGTTGATGAGAGTAGTACTAAAGGGTCCGTGGAGCCCGTCGATTTGAGGGAGTATCTCCCACGGGGTTGGTCAGGAAATAGCAAGAAGAAAAGATCTAGAAAAAATAAGCTCAAATTTGCTGCTTTAAATCAAGCCAGAAAGAAAAGTTTTGCAGATCACATTCTCCAAGCTGCAGCCTTAAACCTTCTACTGTGGCCTTCAGTCTGTGATAGCAAACAGAAGGGTATTAGAGAAGAATTAGCCAAGTACCAAGATAGGTTTGCTCATCAACTTGCCTTGAATAAGAAGCCAATGAAAAGCATTGCTTATACGCGAGAAAAGAGGCCCTCAGAGTTCAAAGTGGGACATGAAAGAACATACGTGTGCAGGGAATGTGGATTAGTTTTTGACAGCTTCCAAGGTCTCGGCGGCCACCTGGCCGCCCACAATAGGAAGAGAGAGAGGGAAAAAGAAGGGAAATTGGATCTGGTAAGTGGGGTTCATCAAGATTCGAGAGGCAAAAACGTTATAATTGGTGATGCTCCTAGAAAAGAGTACAAGTGTAACCTGTGCGAAAGAAGTTTTCCAAGTGGACAAGCTCTCGGCGGACATATGAGCTATCATGGCACTGCTCATAAGGTTTACAAGCATGAAGGACATAATAGCCATCACACCACTGCTGATACGGAAAATAATGACTCCGCATCCAGCTATGAGGCATCGAATGGGGCAGATAGTCATTCCAATCCTCAATCTAGTGTACAAGTTAGTCACCTTGATCCTCAACCTGGTAGTGCATTGGATTTGAACATGGCTCCAGATGAGGGTTTATGGGGAAATGATGTTGGAGTCCAAAAAAATCTCAGTTAAGTTAGTGTTACAGTACTGGCATTAGATTATTAATGCACATAGTTTAGGGGACTTGAAGTTGGAGATTGAAAAATTCCTAGTCAAGTTAGTGTTACACTTGCATTTGATTGTTAATACAATTAATAACCTCTTTAATTCTTTTTTATCCTGAACTTTTGCTGGCTTTATTTTACGTTTTTTTGGTTGATTATGTGCTCCATTTAGCTGAACATTTAGCCTGTGGTCTAGCGCCTTCCTTTTAGAGAAGATCTTTACTCACTTCTCCTACGTGCCTGCTTCTCCATCCCCTATTTTTTCCATCTCCTCTCCTTTCATTGTGAACTTCGAGGAGTTCTTCATGGTTATTGCACATTGCGTAATGATTTTCTTTGTGCTTGTGGATGCTTTGCACTATTGCCTTGCTATAATTCCTACACTTAAAGTTCAGCTTACGTAGAGGTTGCCTCCTGCTTTCCTCTCTACTTTGCTGCTGGTGTCAATCCGGTTCGAGGAGATAAACTTGTGATCTATCAAAAAAATTTCTTCTAAGTGATGATTCTTATCCATTTAGATGCTCCGAGGTTTATAGGGAATTCTCCAGTCTTTGCATCTTTTATCCTGCAGTTGCCAACATTTCAATACCTTCGATCTGTCAACTATTTTTGACTGGAATGTGCTTGCTTCTCTTCGCAATCAGATGTGCAGCTAGCCTGGACTAAATTCTTTTTTTCTGACAGTAGCATTATATATCAGACTTTGAGACTAGCGGTCTGAATACTACGCATACATTGGTTTAATTAGTTATACAAGTGTTAAGCTGGCTTGTCAAATCTTGGAGTAATATGATCTTGGTCTGTTCTAAGAGCTGAGCCTTATCCTTACACGGCTCGGTTTCTCTCTTAATCTGTATGTTTTCCCACCATGGCTCCATTGGCTGGTGTTTATCTTTGTTCATTAGATAGCATGTGATGTCCTTAACTGAAAAAAAAACTAGAACTGGAGGTAGATTTTCTTAATGCGTTTGACACTGCTTTACACCCAAAAAGAAAGTAACTACAGCGATATTGTGCCTGGGCTGTGAGGGTTCTCGACCGCATGAATAGTTCAATGTGCTCATCAGAGCTTGACCTGAGCTGTGGATCATCCAAGGCATGGCGTATTTCTCCTGTTCAAGCCGGTGTTTGAAACCAAACTTCTCCTCAGGAGGACAGCTAGCTCGCTCCTGCAAAATCGCCATGGCTAGACGCTTTCAAGGATGTAAAAGCTGATACAGTCACTCGAGAGTTGGTGGCAGACTGTTGCGTAGATGTTGGAATTGTCTGTCTTGTATAGAATTATCCTGAAATACTCCCTTAAAATGGTTTATAAAAGGTGGGTTTTTAATGGTTTAATAAAATTAAAAATAATTTGTGGTGTCGGTTTCATGGTGGGCTTCGTGGTGAGTCTTCGATATAAATATTTATAACATCAAAGTTTGGTACTTGGAATTAAACTTGTCAACAACATTATCATTATTTTTAAAAAAAATTAGAATTTAAATTTATCGGTAGATTTTGGCTGTGAATGTTGATTAAACTGAACTAAGCTATTATTCAATTTAATTCAAAAATTTTAATGTTATTGTTAATTTAAATATTATTTCTAGCAATTCTATAGTTTCATTGTGAAGTAGGTTTATACATGTGATTATTGGAATCAAGATTAACTAGCAATTATTTATTTTGATTCAAGAACTTAAATATTATTTTTAATATATAGTTGTATAATTCCAATGCGTTGTTTCAAGTATACAGATAATACTAGCTGATACATAAGAATATATACACATCAAACAACGAATTTTTCCTTTTGTCTTTACTTAATTTCTATATATATATCCTTGACGAGAGATGTTGCCCTTGTGCATAACAAATAAATATCTTAATTATTATTATTTTTTACCCTTGTGGTTGAAGATCGATCATGCTAATACACTACTTAGTAGCAAACACTTTTTGAAAATTCATCAAGAATCAAACTCTTTTTTCCCTACGTTTTACTTTCTGCTTTCTATACCAAGTACGTACGTAGCAAACACAAACGTACCAGTCAAATATTCCTATAAATTTGAAAATTCTTCTTAATTCAGCAGCAGAAGCAATATGTTAATTAATACACTAAATCAAAGAGAGGAGACAAAACCCTGTATGGCTTTCCTTCAAGTCTTTTAGTGTGGCTTAGATTCCTTCTGTTATTCTTCGATGGCTAAAAAAGTATTGGGACAGGACTGATTAGGTTTTTTTTGTCTTTCTGTTGCTTTGTTTCATAGCAAGTGGATTTAAATCTTAACGGTGATGTTTTACTTTTTATATATATAGTCATATCTCACCTGGGTCTACAGGGTTGATCGAGTTTTGTTGAGTTACTGGCTGATTTTTGCTTTAAGCCAACCTGACGCTCAGAGCACCTAGCTAGATCCCGAGTCAACTTTTTTATATTCTGTCTCAATCATCATGGAAAATAGCTCAACCCATCATCATTCTAGATTGTATTTCATTTGGATTAATTATTGGACTTGATTTATGTTATTACTGAACATTTTATTTTAATGTGCTATAAACCTAATTGTTGATTTTTTTTTAATAAGGATTTTCTCCACCCTTTCCCTTCCCTTCCCTTCTCTTCTCCAACTCCTTTCCTTCTTCTTCCTCTCAAGCTTCTTCTTCCTCCTCTCTTCCTTTCATTTGAAAGCCATCCAAATATTAGGGCAAGTACTGAGAAAGATGATGAAAAGAAAAATTAAATTATAGGAAACAAATGCAGATGCATCAAAGCACACAAGTGATCAATCTCGAACAATTAGGGCAGAAGGAGATTCATTATGATCTCAAATTAAGTTGCAAGAATTACAATGTATCCTCCCATAATTAATTTAATTATTTCCACTTACGCTCATAAATAAATTTTTTTATCCATCATACATACCTGCTTGTATAAGAGTAATCTGAATACAATCTGAGTTTCAACTAAAAAAAAAGGGCACTGTCATATAAAGAGAGGAGCAACAAAAATAATAGTCCAGTCATCTTAAGAGCTTTACTCAACAGTAATACTAGAAGAAATGAATTACAGGTGTGCAATGAAACTTGAAAACTTTGTTACAACTACAATCCCATTCCCTAGATGATACTCTCAAACTTTGCTAAGAAATGCTGAGAATACACAGAAAAAAGACCTACTGTGTTACTTAAGTGGGTACAACCACCCCACAATAGGGCGATAACTGCAGCACTAAAAACCAAAAAACCAAGATGAGCAAAATCAACTGAATGAGAAAACATGCAGCTACCTTACATACTTTGTTCTGCATCTTAAACACCTCTTCAGTCCCTAAAACATCCCCACAGTATTTTTCCAACTCCTCCGCTTGTTTCTTTAAAGATGCAGCCTTATTCCCTGCTTCTCCTAGCTTATTCAGCATCTGCACTTGCTCACCAGCCAAAGCCTCTTGTTCCTCAAATAGGGTGATTTGATCACCTGCAGCAACTCCCAACTTCTGTAGACTCATTAGCCCTAAATGCTCGATCTCAGCCTCGATCTTTTGCTTGAATAGTCCCTCCAGCTCGTTCTCAATCTCTCTATATTTCTCTTGCTGCAACTCTGTAGTACTCGCTGATTCTTCTTTTGGTGACCTGTCACCATTCAAGGTGGCTTCCAGTTCAGCAATCCTCAACTCCTTCACCTTGAGCATAGCCTTTGCCTCCTCCAGTCTGCTCTCCAAGTACTGTACAGTCTGCGTTAAGCTTAATACTCTGAACTCCAAGGAATTTGATTCTTTGATACTTTCAGAATCAAACTGGTTAGGTAAGCTTGATTTGTGGATTTCTGGATTAGCTGAAGAGGAATCTTCCACTACACTGCTAACTTTCCCGATCTCCCCCAATTTTTGAACCTCTGTAAGAAAATAAATTACTCAGTTAATTATGCTAATATGCTACCATCCCATTTTATCTTGCAGAAAATGGACACAAGGTCTTCATCCATAACAAATCAATCTGATACAACAACGCCATCATTAACATAAACAGAAAGACAAATGCTACTCCATAGGTATCAACAGGTGAGAGAAAAGTAAACACCAGGAGCCAATTCCACTTCAAAATGATAACTAAGTAACTCGAGCCCATAGCTTGTTTCCAGGCAACACTGTTGGCTGCCAGATGGGAAAATCCTTGATTGCATAAAGGGGAGATTAATTGTTTTTAATGGAATCACCTCACATCTGCTTTCTTAGATTAAAAAGGTAAGTGGAGTTTAAACAAACAATAGCAGTATGGGTTCAACTCCCACCCACTGCAAGACCCAATGTTGACCACTTGCTGAAGCCTTAAGCCCTATACTCAGTCAGGCCCATCCCTTGCAGGGAGGGCTCTGGGCCTGGGCTGGTGGGGGACTAATCGAGTCTAAAGGTGGATATCCCACCACCTCACTACTATTAAAAAAAAGATATTTGAAATTTAAGTTCCAAATTGTAAATTGCATACAAGGCAAGAAAGAAGCATCCAGCAGGTGGGAGATGATTGTTGTTATTAGAATACGCTAAAGTTTGTGTTTTAGATTGAAAATGTAAGTTCCACTGAAAAACACATACAAAGGGAGAAAGAAACACTCAGTTGGAACACAGCCTGAAGTGTTAGATCAGCATTTACATCCTTGCCACAATGATAATCAAATTCTAGATCACAAAAAAGACTGGCTAACCATGTGTTCTCATGCAAAGCAGTTATACCAAGCATGATTGCAAAAACAAATATTTGAGTGTGAAACAGGTACAGAGGGCATGGACAGAATTAGCCTTAGAAAATACATCTTTCTATCTTCAAATTGAAACAAGTCCATTAAAACAACTAAAAAACCCCATTGGTAGTATGGAAGCTGATCTACTGCTCTTCCTTCTAAGAACCATGCAACTCAATCATTTGACAATCACATTACAGAATAATACTGATTACAATTATAAATTAGGTATGTGTCTATTAGGAGAAGAGGCAGGACAAATATCTGCAAGAAGTATTTACAGGAAAATCTCCAAAGAACTGTCAGACTCTAAAACCAAAAAACTAAAGTAAAAACAAATTATGATGTATGATACAACTAGCAATCCACAATACGATATATGATAGCACTCAAATGGCCTATGTAAAAACACATAATAAAATGAAGGTTTGTGAGAAACCAACCGTTTTCAAGAGCTTTCTGCACAGATTGGAGAGAGAGTATAGATTCAACAAATGGATCCTGATCTGCTGAGGTTTGGTGATTATCACTTTTTTCTTCCTTATCTGTCCAAGATGCTTCTGCAGCTAATTCATTTTCTGAAAGATCTTCAACTTCTCCAACATTCTCCTGCCCACAACTAGTATGGACTCCCCCACTAAATTGTTGTTCAACTGCATGAGCTTCATCACTGTTTTCTCCATCATAATTCATTGACCTTCCACTTTGCTTTCCGTTACTGGTCACAGAGAAATCACCCTGCACAAAGACAAAGTTGGAGCTTCTTGAGTCAGATTCCATGCTGGAATGAGAGTTTTCCTTCTCGATTTTGACCCTTTCTCCTCTAGGCTTCTTACTGTTTTCCACCCATCCCATCCCTCGTTGAACCCGTTGAGCTGAACTACCCCCACTCTTCCCACCCAAATACTTCACCCCATTCTTGTCCCATGCATACCCTGACACTGAAAGCAGGTCATGCCTCACCCTTGGAGCACTAGCTGCTGTTGAGGACCTGCTACTCTGATCCTCACTATTCTCAGAATCCGTGCCAGCTGAGAAAGCAGATGCAACCGTAAATCTATATTCCAAACTAGACCCGTGGGTCACAAACCCATCACCAAGAGCCGCATTTCTAAATAAATTAGCAGAGCCAACAGAACCCTCACTATTTTGCATGACCTCAACCAGTGTTAAATTTGTTGGTTTAGCTGGATTCACAGCACCAGAGGATACTCGTTTCAAAACTTTACTGTTATCCACACCAGCACTAGCATCCTTAACAATATCTCTCCTAATTCGCCTCCATTTCTTTAAGCCAAATCCTTTCATATTAGGAGGTGACCCCATGGTCGGAGAATTGGCCATTAAAGGAAGTGAATCCACTGAATTCCCCACTGGCTCAATTCCCACACCTCCCTGAACTTCTCCATCGTGAGGCATCGTATTCTCATCGCCATTACCACTCGTGCCCGTTTCATGAATTATCCCATTTGAACATGGTCCATTAGCCTTAATCTTACTGTTACCATCATCATCACCATCTCTATGACTTAAAGCACCATCAGGGGTTGTGGTTGTGGTTGTGGTTGTGATGGTGGTGGTGGTCAATTCATTATCTTCAACAGATTCAAGTGCACAACTTTCACTCTCCAAATCCATAAATTAGAGGTCTAAAGGGTGGTCTCTCTAGATCAAGATCAAGATCAAGATCAAGATCAAGAACAAATAACTATCATTCCAGCAGTATCATGTCCAAAATCTGGAAAATTGAATACAATAAATAACACTTTGCATTAAATTCAAATAACCCTTTTGATAACATGATTCAATTTTGCTATCCATGAACAGATTTAAATGAATTAAGCAAATCCAAAGAAAGAGTGAGATATTATTGAAGATATTCAAAAGAATAATAATAAAGATAAAAGCACATACCTTTTTATATCCATGAAAATAAAGATGAAAGCTTTGAATTGAAGATTGGAGAAGAAAGGTTAATGAAATGATGGGAAAATTCAAAAGGGAATAGAAACTCTAAACTGTGCTTGAATTTGCAATTTTATAGCCAGTGCTGCTCTGGTTGGAATAAAATTGTGATTATTTGTTGACAATAATTTTCTTTTTTAAGAAAAAATAATGATTAATAAAAAAAGAACAAAAAAAAGAAAAGAATGAACGTGGAGAGAGGATGATGGGACCACGTGGAAGACGTAAGGATGGCCCACGAACCAAACCTCTCTCCAAGTGGGCATTGCTGGCCATTGATCATCATCAGCGATTCTAACACTAACATGTATTAACTAACAACCACATCGGGCCTCGCCTGATCTGATCTCACCTGACAAAAGTGTCTGTCTCCACTTTTTCTTGTTGGTTTTACATAATTGCCCATCACTCACTAATTCTTATCTTTGTGTTTTAAAAATATTTAAAAAAAAATTTAATTTTTTTTATTTTAAAATAATATATTTTTAATATTTTTAAATTATTTTGATGTATTGATATAAAAAATAATTTTTAAAAAATAAAAAAAAATATTATTTTTAATATATTTTTGAATGAAAAAAACATTAAAAAATAAAAATAATTATATTTTCAAACACTTAAATGTGTGTAGGGGTAGGAATGAGTAAGTCGAGCATTATAATTTTCATATCCGAATCTGTTTTTACATTTTTTATTCGACCCAAATTTTAAAAGGCACAAATCTAATCTTATTGGATCAGATCGGTTTTCAATATCCATTAAGTATCTATTGTCATTATCTATATAATGGATATTCATTATCCATATATTGAGTATTTATTGAATATTCATACCTAGGTGCATTCAAGTTTTTGCCTTTTAATTTGTAGTCTTGACGCGAAACCCTTAGAAGTTAGGAGTTTTGGAGGAGTTCAAGCCTATTTGTTGGGTGGAGTTTATGGCTTACAGCCTGTTTGGCTCTGTGGCTACGACTGGCTGCATGTTATTTAAAATGCAGTTCGCAGCTGTTTGGTTAAGGAAAAAATTGATTTACTGTTTACTGGGCCCCACTTAATTTCTGCGTTAGAAACGCAGGAAAAGAAAAGCAGTCATTTCTTACCTTTTTTTCACTGTTCATGTTAATTGCACTGCTCAATGAACAGTGCAATTAACATGAACAGTGTATAATGTACACTGTTCACTTGCCTGCGAACTTTTTTTTTTTAGTGTGTTTTTTTTTTAACATTTTGTTTTTAAAAAAACTAGTTTATATTGAATTTTATACCTGATAATATTTTATCTAATTTTATTACATGCTAAAAATATTATGAAAACTGTAGTTTTTGTCGGATGTATACGTAATGGAATTATAAATGGTTTCATGGAATAATAAAAAAATATTTTATATAAAGTATGATTTATTTCATGATATAATAGCAATAGTTAAATCCACAATATTTAAATTAAAAATCATCAATATTAATATATTTTTTTAAAATTATTTTATAACTTCAATTTTAAAAGCATTATTAACCAAACACATTAAACTATTTTTTTTTCAACTTCAATTTCAACCACAGTTTTAACCAAACACCTATTTTTTCAAACCAACTTCAACTAAAAGTACTTTTTATAAAACAACTTTTTTCAAGCCACAACCACAACAGCTACCGCAATACCAATACGGATAATTATTTGACATTGGTATTAAACCTGATCGAGTAGATCAATATTGAAACCTCTTGAACCAATTTCTTATCCAGTTCGAGTTTAAAATTAAAACATGTTAAAGTTATTTGATGTAATCCAATCAATTTGAGTGGTTTAGAAAAAAAATCAAGATGATATCTTTTTGTTTTTTGATATTGAGCAAATGACATATTGAATTTACTTGGATTCGAATGTTAATATGATATTTATGGAATTTATATTTTATAATTTATTTATATATATATTTAAATCATTTAAATTCAAAATAGAAATCGATAACAGGATCCCAATCAAAACTGTTAAAATCATGAAATAACTTATACAATTATATAATTTTACGAGTTAACATATATTTATTGTATAAAATCATTTTAAAAACTCCAAAACTAATAAAACTAAATTAAAATCATTCTACCTCTGTAAAAAAAAATTAATCTAATTTATAATACAGTGCAGAAGTATTAAAACTAGTCTTATTATATGGAACTTACAAATATCATGATATATATATATATATATATATGTGATTTTTTTTCGAAGGAGGGTCTATTGTTACTATATGTTATATACACCATAGAAAAAAATAATTATTTTAGAGGAATTGATTCTACCACTGTTTTTCTTTTCTTTTCTTTTCTTTCAAGTTGCTGAGATGTTTTTTGAACTCTAGATGATAAGATGCTGTATGTGCTAACTCCCAGAGTTTTCTAGATACGACAATGTTGAAGGCTAGCTCACGGGGGACTAGAGGGTTGCTGCTTAGAGGGGGGCCCTTTCGACAGGGGCGACGGGCGACGGCCTTGATAGCGACACCTGGCTACAATCGTGCTCAAAGGTTTGCTGCCCCTAGCTATGGCAGTCAGAATGACGAGGTGACTTGTCTTCCCTCTACAGTGACAGCTCCATGACCTCCTCATCCTCTATGATGGATGTATCAGCCACTTCCTCCCAACTTGTAGATTATTGACGCAACTAACAGTTTCTTCCAATCACAACGTCTGCAAACCAAAATAGAAAAGAAAATAAAATAAATATCACAATACAAAAGAATCAATGATTTCAGAGTTAAATCTTGTTTTTTTATTTAAAAAACGTTTTTTAAAAAATTTAAATTTTTTTTAAAAAAAATTAATTTTTTTTTGATACTTTTAGATTATTTTAATCTGTTGATGTCAAAAATAATTTTTAAAAAATAAAAAAAATATTATTTTAATATATTCATAAATAAAAAACATTTTAAAAAATAACCCCAACCAAGTTTTCAAACTCACTCTTAAACTGTAAAGTTAATTCCTTCTAAGTTTTCCAATTCTACTTGGTAAATTGACCGCCGCCACCGCTATATACTGATACAGCTTCATATGATCCACTACCATAATTATGTATCTTACACATAGGGATTGTTCCATCAGTATTCATATAATGATTTTGTGGAGAAAATATTTACAGACAAAATTATATACAGATATTGTTAATCAAAACTTATCGTCAATAATTTTTTATAGATTTATAGATAGAAAAGTCACGCTCTAGAAAACTTCATCGATGATTTATTTTATATTATTGACAATAAAAAACCGTTGATGATTACATATCATGTAAACTCTTTGAGTGATTTATTCTATTCCATCCATAATTATGAGTGGCATTTTATATAATGTTTTTGGACTCTATGGAACTTTTTGATAGATTTATTATGTTTTTAATTTCTTTATTATTCTTTTTAAAAAATCAAATAACTAGACTAGAAAAAAATACAAATAAATTCAAATAAATAGACTAAAAAAATAAATAAAACTAAAATAAAAAAACCAAATATGTATTACAAATTTAAAAATTATTAGTTTGAATACAATTCATTTACATGACAAGTGCTAAAAGAAAAGGATGCAGCGACAAATCTTCAACGAGACCGGATAGGAGACGAGATGTACCACATGTACTATCCATGTTTGCCAACAACTCTATACAGATGCCAAAATTTAGTCATCTCAGCAGTAGGTCGTTTTGTCTTAACAATAAACCAGGTCATCTCAGCTTAAACCTGTTCTTATATAGCCACCTGAAACTCTAGAGATTAGGAGCTCGAAATTGATTGGAAGGAACCAACGGTCGATACACTACAACCTATCCATAAATCATCGATCATAGTGTTTAAGATACCATAAACCTGATTTTTTTTGGGTTCACTATACAGATCAACGATTAATAATTATTATCGGTACTCGACTAATTAGCTATCATTGATTTAACTCAAATTTATTCAATCTATTTTAATAATACCCTTGAATCATTATCAATCTTATACAAATATTCAAATTCCTCCATATTTACTGAAATTTTCAACTTAACAATAAGATAAAAAAAAACATTTATTTATTTCATTACAAAACATCTAAGTTACAAAATTGAACTCAATTCATCAAATTAGAAAGAAAAAAAATACAATTTTTCAAAATTTCAAACACACAAACAAATTGCATAACTTAAACAGAAAATTTCCTATAAAAAAAATTAAACACACAAACAAAATGCATATATCACCTGAAAATGCCAAAAAATTAACATTTAAAAAATGATCTACAACAAAAAAAAAAAAGGAGATAGTTTTGCTTACTTGATGTGGGGAATCTTCAAAGAAATTTGACCTAGAATAGGGATGTTGATAGAATGAGTGTTGGGATGGTTTAGTTTCTGATGATAAGAGCTTGATTTTATGATAAAATGAAGGGGGGGGGGGGGGGGGTTGTTGTTTTTTTATAGATAAAAATAAAAGAAGAATAAGTAGGGATGGGTAAAAAGGAGGTTCATTGCCATGTTATAACTTAAAAACTACAGATGGATTCACCAACAAATCATAGCGACGAGTTAATTTTATAATACCATCTATAATAATGACATGTTATTATTATTTTTCATTCCATCATTTCCAACTGTAATTCCCTTGGTGTACATCGATAGAAAATCTTCGTTGGTGTATACCGAAGGAATTAAGTGGAAACTATTCATAGGTAAATATGATTGCAATTTACCAACAGTTAAAATTCTATCAATATTTCTGTTTGTGCTTGTCAATTTTTTGGTAGTGACCTGGGCATATGACCTTATCTGATAAAAGCTTCTTTTTAACCAGGAACCAACAACCCATCTGATTCTTCATTGGGAATAAAAAAACCTATCTGATTTCCTTGAAACAACATGAACTCCACATACTGACCCAATTAAAAGAAAAGTTAAAGTATGTGTGGAAAGCATTATAATTTTCTTCATAAAATACTGTGAATTGTTACAATGTTTTTCCACATTTAGTTTTGACAATTAACATTGATAAACAGTCAGAATACATCCTTTATTTTTTGCTCTTTTATGTTTCTTGAACCATAGTTTCTAAACTTGTCCCGGTAGAATACTCGACCCAAGACTCGACTTATAGATTTTGACCAGGTCATCCCAAATCGACCCCATTTTTTTAAAAAAGCAAAATGACATTTTTGTTTTAAAAAATGAATAGTCAATAGGTTATGATCGGATTATTACCGGGTCACCCGTGTTTTTACCTTGCTAGGTTTTGGTCCTGGGTCGACTAGTTCCCATGTCGACCTGTTAGGTTTTAAAACTTTGGCTTGAACATGTGGTTTTTTTCCTTTTTTTTTTGTTGTTTGTTATGATTTTTTAAAAAAAACATTATCGATTTTATTTTTAATATTGAAATGGTTGAGAATTTAATTTTGTAACTCCATTTTAAAAAAAAAGAAGCAAAATGACATTATTTTTGTTAAAAAAAATGAATAGTGAACAAGTTGCAATCAGGTTTTCAACCAGATCTTGCAGGGTCAACCTGGGTTTCTACCTTCCCCTATTTTTTCTTAAACTTGGCCTGGTTCTTCCCCCAGGTCGCTCCCCTGGCCGAGTCGGGTTTTAAAACCATGACTTGAACACGTGATTTTATTTTCCTTTTTTCTTTTTTTGTTATTGACCTTTTGTTATGATTTTTTTTTTAAAAAATTTTTATCGATTTTATTTTTTTTAATATTTGAATGACTCAGAATTTAACTTTATAATTTATTTTGTTTTTTTCCTATAAGGCTAATGCGGTTTGCGAGTTTTTTTAATATAATCCAGTTTTTCTTAATTTATGAGTTTGGTGGGTTTTTTTTAATTGAATTAGATTTTTTTTATAGTCTATTTTTTTATTATATAGTTAAAAAAATTATTTTTAGAGAAAAATCATATTATTAAACTTTAGAGAGTAACAAAAACTAAAGGGTATGGAGAAATCATTGTTTATCAACATCCATTGCACTATGAATTACAATAGTAATCTCATTACATGTTTGACGTGTTGGCTTGAGTAACTGATTAACAAATTTAATAAGTTTACCTATCAACCGGATATTATTAATTTTTTGTTTTAGATTTTTTAATTATTTTTTAATGTTAGATTAATTAGGAAATAAACTGGATTGAATGATCTGAGGACGTTTAAAGATCGGTTTTATAAATGCTTAAGCTCAAAGTCTGTTTTAATTTTGATATTGTTTAAATAATTGTGAAGCCCATTGTTTTCAAATGTATTCACAAAATCTCACGGTATTTAAAAGCTATGAGAAGGTGGTGTGGTATGTAAGGGGATCAAAGTATTGATTAATTATTTTCAAAAGGAGTAGGACTAATTGTTTATTTTGGAAAAAAAAACAATTAGCCCAAACACAGTCTCTCTTATCTATGGACGAGTTTGGGGGCTTATATGAGCCCATTTGCAATTTAAGAAAGTGGGGTATCTACTGCTATCGTGATTTTTATTTTTATTTTTATTTTATTTTTAATTTTCAGGACATCCACCACACCACTGTCATATTAGTTTCATTGAATTGATATTAAAAAAAAAAAAAAAACTTGATTAATTTAATCAACAATGAGTGTACACTCAGACTAAGGATCAGAAAATGAAGTAGGAAATCACAAAAAAAATCAGAAAGATTCTAGTTGGTAATTAAAGTTGAATCTCACAATGTCACTCAAAGGATATTCGCCATTCAATGCGTGAAAAGGGAAGAAATGATCCAAATAGAATGATCCCGATGGAATATTGAGATGAGATAATTAGTGCATTTAGCACTAAGCTCAGAATCGAAGAGAGGGATAGCTGGAAGGGACTGGGGAGGTGAATATCCATCCAACGAGATGTAAAGAAGAAACTCCCCGATAGGGACTGCTCTGCCCTATCAGAGAACCCAACATCCGAACGTTGAACCACTGTCTTGTATGGAAGATGACAGAACCTTGAGGGGTCATGTGATGAAATGAATTACTGTCCTGATTCCGAATATTAATTGCCAGGAGAGACTGCAGAGATTGTTGGAAAGTGAGAATTAATTTGATTGACATTGTGAGCACAAGGTTGGACCTGCCCATTTGGCATGGATATATACGTACATTATCTTCTTTGTTGGCCACCATTAAGTTCTTCCCCATCAGCCTAAGAACAGGATTGGAGGCAGATGGACTAGCAGAATCCGCATCTGCGCGAGCTAAGAACCTCACTCCAGCTCTACTGGCCGGAGAGTCCTTCGAAGGAATAGGATCCGTGGGGGGCTTGATGAGCGGGAGGATCATCTCTTCAGATCCTGAAGCCGAGTAACTGTTCAGGGGAACTAATTCCGGCTAGTGGAACTATGAGACTACATGATGACACTTTGACGGGTTTTTAGAATAGTATATCAAATGAGGTTTTAAGAAATTGGTGATATAGTTTGGGTTTTTTATTATAATAATAATTTCAAGTTCAACTTTACCATAAACAAAACATGTTAATTTTATTATTTTTTCTTTGCTACACAAAATCTAACTTGGAATATAAATTATAAATTATTATGTAGGATTTTTTTATTCTATATATATAGTTATTCAATTTGATTTTAAAATATTTCGTCTTTATGACTTTTCTCATGTTAGCAACTATGAATCAAAGAAAAATATGTCGAGTTGCTAGATAGATATCTATGAAAAATCATATATATATATATATATATATATATATATATATATAGAGTTGGCGCAATGCTATATCCTTTTAAATTTTGCAAAACCTACTGAGATCTGCAATATCGATCACACTAGCTGTTGGAATTTGCCTCTCAGCTTCAATTTCTGCAGCATTGGTTTTTCCAGAGCTAATTAATACCTGATCTTCATTCTCACAAGAGAATGAAGATTTAATTAGGCCTCAACCAACAAAGAATCTACAGTGGATCCTGCCTGCCTAAACAATATTTGTCGGCCGGGGTAATGTTCGATGAAGTGGTACGTGGCATTAATTATAATCTCAAGTAGGGCAATATTCTTTAATCATTATTGTTGACGATCCTTCCAGGTAAGGGATATATATTCTGATAGTCTGATCGATGTATAATTTTACTAGAAATTACTCAGGGAGGAGAGGATAGTAGCTGAAGAAATCACAAGATATATTCAATATTGCTTTTGCAACTAATTATGTATGAGCAATGTTTTCCATGCACATGCAGGACATAATGATGCATGCATCATACTAGCTAGCATGTCGTCCCTGGGTGCAGGGAGACCCTTTTGAGTCATCTGCTATAGGATCGGAGGCAGCATGAAAACTGATGGACATGCATGGTAGAATAAGGAGCTGATCGTCCATTGATCATAGATCGAGAGACATTTTCTGAAATTAAAGACCGCGAAGAGGATATATGGGATGGTATTATTTCGAATTTCTTTACGAGAGGGAACCTGCAGATGCATCTTGGAGGAGCTTTCCCGGCCCACCTAGCGGATGCATGGCAATATTTCTGCTTAGGAATAATATTATATAGAATGAATTTGAGAGGTTTTTAATGCAGATACAGTTTGAGGCATCGACGTCCATAAATTATTGATCTTGATTCTTTTAATAAATTTCATATGTTAAAATCGAAATATGATTAAATTAGTACGTACTTGATCTATATATATATATATATATATATATACTCTCTTCTGGATAATTATTAGAGTACATGCATGGTGATCACACTAATTTGTCAGATTTCTATCAAAGATTTTAAAAAATTATATAGTGAGTTAATTTATAATAATAATAATTCCAAAAGTGACTTCACCAATAAAATGTGTTTTATTCTATTGTTTATATATGGCCTTAGGCATCCAATTAATTAATGAATATCTATATGCAATTAATTAGGGATAAGATAAATCCACTACTATATATGTTGTTAGTTTAATCAGAATTTAATATATTTCATGCTCACATGGATGACAGCATAAGTCTTTAATTACTCGAATGAGAAAATCTTTAATCGAATAATAATAAAAAGAAGACTTGTTTTTAACTACAATTAATAAAGTTGATGCAAGAATTCAACCTAAATAAAATATAATTTAGTAGACGTATTCTTAAGAAATAAAATACTTAGTGTGTTTAATTAAAAAGAATCATAATTAATCCTCATATTTTTCATATTTAATCATAATTTTCTATTAGTGAGATGTTAATTATTACTAATTTTAAATAAAAAAATAATTCTCTAAACCGTACTTTGAAACCGGAACAAATTAATAACAAATCATATTGTTTGTTATAATTTTAATGTTTTTGTTTTTTAATTACAATCAACATATTGTTTAATTAATATCAACACTTGTTAGTTTGCAAAAAGATTGAGCGTTGGTAAGGGGGGAAAAAAGCTTGTAGATTTATTTATTTATTTATTTATAAGCTAAAAATATGAGAAGTTGGTGTGGTATGAACGGCATGCATGTAATTAGGTAAAACGTTGTAACATATATATATATATATACACTTGATGATCAAATTAAGGCGATTGATTACTTATTCTCAAAACGTTAATAAATTATTTGATTAATTGTTTAATTTGGAAAACTATAGGAACTAATTAAATTGTATTTACTCATCCTGCTGTTTCATACACGGGTAAAGTTGTCCACATGATTGGTTTCATGTGGTAACTAGCTAGCCCAAAACACAGTCTCTCTTATCTAGTCCTTTATATTTATATGACTTCGTAGTGTATACTACTAGACTGTAAATCCATCATACGCCGTGAGCCGACTTATTTTTTTAACATAAAAAAATAATGCTTAGATGATTTTAGTGTTTTCTTTTAAAATAAAATAAAAACTCGATATTTAAATTATTAACTTTATTGTATTAAATAAGATTAATTAATTTAATAATCTAATTTAAATTGAAAACAACAAAAAAGGAATTCAGCATCCCCATGTGTGTGTGTGTCTCATTAGATATAGATATCCATTATCCACAATTAATCAAGTTTTTTAATATCAATTCAAATTGAAACCAATAAATTATATATACGGGATATTGGTGAATTCACGATTTAATTTCCTGCATATATATATATATATATATAAAGGAAAGAATGCCCCCCCGGCCGTTCATGGGGTCTGGTCTGCCTATTCCTCTACCTTATTATTACTTCTGGTTTGTCCAACCTAAACCTAAACCAACATATAGATGGAGGTGAAGGTAAAGAAGAGCTGGAGAAGCTGAATTGATGACAGGTTAATTAGGACCAATTAATGAATAGAGCATTGAATTTTTGTTAAGACATAATTTTATTTTAATTAATGAATAAACAAGATTATTAATTAAAACCTGATGTTGTAGGTATTGACTAATCATCAAGTTTAAATACAATAAGAAATTAAATTAAACGATTTCAAGTAAATATCATCATCAATGTCTTAAGACATAACCATTAATTACAGACTCATGTTGTTTGCGTGCATGGTGCAGCATATATCAAATATATAGCAGAAGGAGTGCTGTGGGGGTGTCCATGGCATGTAATAACTATAATATTAATATAAGTGTATTTCAAACAACAAGGATTAGTCAAGGTCAATATCATAATCTTACATAGCTTCTATTACACAAATTATTATTTAAAAAAAAAAAAAAACTAAAGGGGTGTACGAGGAAAAAAGTTTTTTACTATCTTGCTCTGGTAAAAAAAAATAAATAAATAAAAACCCTCGGAGGCTAATACATGAGAGTAAAATTGTCAGTATATTAATAAGGCCTATCTAGACATTTTAAAATTGATCGATGATAAGACGGATATTTGCCTTCCCTTTTGTACAGTTAAAAGACTAAAACATTATTAAAAATAAGATATTATAATCTTTTCATAAATCCCAATTTAAGAAATTCGTTGAAGTTTGTTTGAGTTTTATATATATATATATATATATATATATATATATATATATATATATTATAGCTAATAATTTTTTAATTATATCATTCAATATTTATTTAATTAAAGATTGAGTTTTTTTTTGTTTTTTTTCTACATACTTTGTTTTACCCTTAGTTTTTTTTTATTTAATTGAGTTATCTCAAAAATTTTTTATTTGTCGTTCTTGTTAAATTTATTTTTAAGAAAAAAAAAATTAATTCTTCAATTAAATAGAATTAATTGATTGAGTTTAAATATAAAATGCTCACTTAATGATTTTTGTTTGTTTGTTTTCCTAGCAGCTCATGCGGTTTCTTTTGATATCATTATGCATCCTTTTACAACGGATCTACACCGTATCGGAAACTATTTTGGTGGTAGACGATATAAATGATTATGTAACTGTAAGTCTCAAACAAACTTTGTTTTTTTTTCTAGATATGATATTGATAATTTATTTTTTATAGTTAATTATTATAAAATATTTTTTTTTATGATTTGTCTGATATTGTTGACTATGTTATAGGTCGAATAAAATTAATTACTGGTGTATCAAGTTTCTCATGTTTCTTAAAAAAGAAAAACGTTGCAATCACTTTAACATCCTTTTGTTTTTTACAAGTTAAAAAATATGTATTATTACCCCCTGAAAAAGGTTCTGGAAGGGGCGGAATACATAAAGGCAGTGTTTGGGAACGCGGCTGCGGCTGCGTTCCCAAAAAATTTGAAAATTTTTTTTTTTTTTTTTTTGCTAAAATTGAGTGCGGTTTGTACTTTTTGGATCGTTTTGATGTGCTGATATCAAAAATGATTTTTAAAAAATAAAAAAACATCATTGGCATGCATTTCGGCACGAAAAGCTATTTGAAAAGCACCCGCAACCACACTGCCAAACACGCTTAAAGAGATGAAGGGGGACAAGTGATGGCCCACACGTGATTAAAGCAGGAATGGAGCTTTCTCCCCTTTGTAAATTAATTTGTCCAGTTTTGCTTTCACCATGCAATATATAATAAAAATGCAAATTAATTAATAAGATAAGAAGATAGCAAGGGGAGGAGTGCATGCAGCATTTTATGCCTGTGATCACAATCCCTAAATGGTAAAAGCCACTTCCTGGTAGGAAATATCCTCCTCAGTCCTCCCGAATGGCGCATTTTAACCCAAAAGAGCCTGCCTGCCTGGCCAGGCCAGGCCATCATGTCTTGTTCTTTACTGCCCTTTTGACTAATGACTATGCCCTTCTCTTTTTTCTCCCCCTCCCTCTCAGAGTCATGACCCATCATACATCATCATCGTACTCTCCTCTCGTTTACTATGCCATAAGTAACGGCTATATATTTCATGGTCCGGCAAAGCAGCGACACCCATCTCTCCCCATATCATCAATTCACTCATCACCAAAGATGAATGCACAGTGCTCACCATCTTTTCCATGGAATATATTGCAAGTATCAAAGGCAAAGAGAATCGAACGAAGAAAAAGGAGGAGAGAATGACCAAGTTCCACATTTTCTAAAGGGTCCTACAATCTTTATTGTCGTACATGTAAACCCCACATGATAAGCCTTAACTTGCTCCGCTTCTCTCTACACACACACACACACATACACACACACATCAAATTAAACCATCATCAAACAAGTAGATGAAGACTTAGAACTGTTCAATGCCCCCCCAGTAATTAATTGAAGGACATCTTTTCAAGTGATTCATTTCATATCCCTTGCACACACTCTCTCTTCCCATCGGCGGTGAGAATAATCATGATCATATGTGTTAATGTACAAATGCATGGTTCAACAACACAGACCCTAGGAGAAGAATAAAAGGGGTCTGCATTTAACATGCACCCTTGTCGTTGCTTGCGTCTAGCCAAGGAATTTGGCAACTTGGAGTCATTTCATGTGCATGCACCTGTTAGAGCTTGCCCTATCATGAAAATGACTTCAAAGGATAATTGTCACACGCATCTACATCCTTTGATGCAGATGCAGCCATATGCTTGTATGGTGCAGCTATTTCATCCATAACAAAAATACATGCCCACAGTTTGCCTACTTATAGATTCACTCATACCCTCACAAAAAGTTCCTGTTCAAAAAAATTACCAGCTGTCTTTTTTTCACTTGAATCTCGCATGCATGTGGCAAATCAAATCCAAATGAAAATAGTTGAATGATCAGTCACGAATGCTTTGTAACCTGTGATCTGCACAAATTTTAAATACCGAGACAAATTGCATCTCCAATAATTGTATGTAAGAGGAAATAAATGTCAGAAAAGAAAAAGGAGGTGAAATTTTCTCTTAGGAACACTTGACTCCATTGTGTTTCAGCCAAGTTCCTGGTCAACTATTATTCAAGGATTTGCTTATACACTGTCCAGTTTTTGAAAGCTTTGAGATTGCCTAAGCAGAAAGCCTAAAAAAGTTGCATAAAATGTGACTCAACATAATCAGTACATTGGGAAAAAATACAAACTTTCTGAGATCTCAACTGCTGAACTCATGCAGTACTTGACTAAACTTCCGTAATTATTTCCTCTATAGAGAGTCATTTCTGAACCCAAAAGTTTTTGGCAGCGGTAGTGGTAGCTATGGGAGAAGCTCGAGTTCAGTGCCTCGATGTGAAACCTGCTAAAGCACATCTGTGCAGAAATGGCCAAGCAAGATAAGCTCACTGAGTATTAAAAGCTCGGAGAATAATACAGCGATGCAGATCTTAGATGACCAGATGAGTTTGATGCGGCCACAAAAGGATTCATTTGCAATGCGCCAGGACCATCCGGAGGACAACCCCACCTAACAGGACTTGTGTTAACTAGCCTGGTGGTGGATGCATGAAAGCTGCCATTGTGCGCCACTGGTGTTCCACCAATTGGGGGGTGCTCTTGTGACTGATAACAAGTGAAGGGATTCACATTTGTCATGTTATAGATCGGGATAGTTGGAACCGAGATACCTGATGGAACTACTTGTCTTTCCCTCCAGCCTTCATTGTACTTTGTAATGTCACTCATCACAACAGTTTGACTTTCAGGAACATCATCAATGATGATGATTTCTTTTACGGGATGAGCGAATGAATCAGCACGCTTGCAATGGCGGTCAGGAGTTTCGGTAGCTCTTTTCATAGTGCATGTGGGAAAAGTTTCCAGTCTTCTCTTTAGCCTGTTCTGTGAACTTGAAAAATTGTAATCCTCTTTGCACTGATGAGGCTTAATAGATGGTGCAAGTCCACCATCACTATGTTGGTCACAAAACATGCCTGCTGGTAACTTTGATGGTGCTTGTGATAGCTTAGAATCAGTGTGGCTTCCAAAACTGTTGGAAAACCCAGCATCCAAACGTTGAACCGCTGTCTTGTATGGATCCCGACTAAAGATGACAGAACCTTGAGGGGTCATGTGATGAAATGAATGACTGTCCAGATTCTGAATATTGCCAGGTGAGACTGCAGAAATTGTTGGAATGTGAGAAGTTTGATTGACATTTTGAGCACAAGGTCGGACCTGCCCATTTGGCATGGATACATTATCTTCTTTGTTGACCACCATTAAGTTCTTCCCCATCAGCCTAAGTATAGGATTGGAGGCAGATGGACTAGCAGAATCAGCATCTGCGCGAGCTAAGAACCTCACTCCAGCACTACTGGGAGAGTCCTTCAAAGGAATAGGATCTGTGGGGGGCTTGATGAGCGGCAGGACCATCTTTTCAGATCCTGAAGCTGAGTAGCTGTTCAGGGGAACTAATTCAGGCCTGACATCCAAATTAATCGGTGTCAGGTTTGAATTGCAACCCATGTGCTTCCCCTCGGAAGGAACTGGCATTGATGCCATTTTCCGCCGCCTTAGTAGCAGTGATTCTTGGTGATTTAGAGCAACATTCTCAGAAAATCTCTCCTTTCTTTGGCAACAGCATGGCTGATCGTTTTTGAAGCCAAAAGATTCTTTCTCAATAGAGATTCTATCTAGTTTCAAGTACTCTCCAGTAAAAGTGGTTCTTTCCACTCCTCTAGTTGCTGCTTGCGGAACTGCACCAGCATTGTGTGCCAACGGCTCAATTCCAGCAGACATTAAGCCTGACCTAATCTTGTCTTGAAAGACACAATGTCCTGCTGATGATGCTGGTTCTGAATAACTGAAATCAGATCTACCTACCATGGAGTTAGAGATGGTTGATACTGCAGATAGAGGGGAATCTGATGAATCACCATCGATCATGTCATGCTGGTCTGGTGAAGAGTGAACCCGGATAGTAGTCAATGATGAATTCCCTTGAAAATCTTCAGAACCCATATCTCTAGGACTTGGCAAAAATGACCCTGGTGGTCCAGGAATAGGAATGGGATCAACCTCAGGAAAAGAATCTACTTTGGCAGCTTCAGAATCCAACCCCACCCCCATATCAGCAGCATCTTGGCTCATCATGCCATTACCAGCTTCAGTGGCAGAAAACATCCTTTGGTCATGGATAAAAGGCCCAGTTGGACTAGTTGACACGTTGTTTTGACTTAAAAGTCCTCCATAATCTTCAATAGACCGAATGCAGTTTGATTGGACCTTTGAAGAAATACCCAGCTCATGAAATTCAGTGTTGACAGATTTACTCATACCTGCAACGCTCCTCCTTCCATCCAAAGTCTTGGAAGATGGTTCAACAACAATGTCCTCATGGCTTGGAACTTGTGTTCCAGGAGACTCTAGGGAATCAACTTTGTGTACATAATCGCCATCACCTCTACCTGAATAATCTACATTTATTCCCTCAGCATGACCACAGCCAAGTGCAGATTTTGAGCTCCTCAAATTCAAGGCTTCCAGCCTTTCAGAACTGCAAGAAAATCTTTTTCCTTGTCTAACTTCCTGGACGGGGCTTCCACCAAGAGACACCTCATCAGTCATTTCTTCTCTTTCAAGTAGATTTTCTGTATGATCCTGCATCAAATCATACTGTTCATCAACCTCAGAATGCCTACCCACAGCTTCTTCATCTATTTCTCTTGTCAAAGGCTCTTGAGATTTGTCAAGGGTGGACCATCTCTTACCTTTGCTGGGCCTGGATTCAGTCACAGAAGATTGGCTGCTGACAGACAGTACACTTTTCCTAATGGAGGAGAATCTCATTGCTTTAGTTACAACTGCATGAGAACTCCGGGATGATTTTGTGCTAGCAATGGGATACATATCAGAATTATTACTTGTATCATCATCAGTATAGACAGTCTTCTTGGTTAGTGAAGAAACATCATTCCTGGGAGAGTTTGGTGGTCTCAACATACAGCCATCATGGATAGAAGTGCCATCTTTGTTCAACTGATTGGCATTACGCTTCATTGGTGGAAACAACTTATCCACTTTCCCACTAATCCTGTCTCCCACTAGAAGATTCCCTACTGTCTTTCTTCCAGGAGACCACTCCCTCCTCTCATTAACCTGGTCTTTATGTAAAAGCTTCTCCATCCTCTCACTGTTTCTGGGAGAAGATATTTGATCATCACACAAAATGGTAGGTTTCTGAGCACGGCTCCTCTCTGAAAGACGATCACCCACAGATGATTGATCATTCTCAACCAGCAAGTCCTGAGCCAGGTGCCATTTACATCTCACAAGTTGATGACTCTCTTGTGTTGCAATCTTCTTTGGAAAACCCCTTCGTTTGGAGCAAACCCATGGTCTTAAAGTCCCACAATCACTAGGTTTGATTTGTCTCAACATCTGATGATCTTTCTCGCAACTCTTCTCCTCTCCATTACCTACTTCTCGACCTCCAGAAATCTGCTCAACAGAAACATTAACAACCATATATAACTGAACACTTAAGCTACAGAATTTTCAACAGAAGATGGTGCATAAATCAAAGGGCAGAATGATCACGATAAGTGTACAAAATATGTCACAGAAGGGCTTAAGGAGGAAAAGAAGTGAATATGTCATGCTGGTGTTTTAGCAATTTTTCTGTGAAACAATTCCATCCATTTAACTTAAACACTGCACAAATGGAGGCGACACAATATCAGCTGAAGCATCCAAGAACATTTTGCCCCAAACATAACATGATTAAGCTTGTCAATGTCATTAGAGCACAAAAGGTAAACTAGCAGGTCTATTACATACTCAAATTTCTTAGGTGTTGAAAATGGACAAGGGCAGTCATTGAGATGAATACGTAGAGTTTGGGAAGGGGATTAATAATATACATTGAAAGCAAGAAACTGTACCTGAGAACCAGGTGCCTCGTGGAACAAGACTTTTTTTCTCTGAGAAGCAAGTTTTAGATACTTCTGATGCTTTTGTGCTAATCGTTTTTTCTTTTTCATTGAAATGTAGTTGCTTGCTTTGCCACCTTTCAAAGATTTCTTTCCTCCAATATCCTCCCTTCTTGCTCCAACATCCTCGCTTACTTCTGCTACTGGTGATGCATCATTAAACTGAGATAGAATCCTAACTTTGGTGCCATTTGCATCTATATAAACTGGCCCTACATCACCAGCATCCTCAGGATGAATTGGCAACACCCTTGGCTTTTTCCCTTCCTTAGGTGCATCACTCTTCTCAGTCTCTTGAGCGGGCAAGCTTGACATGGTGGCCCAGCTTGTACCATTTCTTCGATCAAGCTCTTCCAATGTGCAATATTGAGCAGTAGTATAAATATCCACCATCAACCGTGTCTTCCTTGGCTTAATTCTATACCTGGTTAGCTTAGAATCAGCTGTCCACTTGGGTGTTGACTCCACAGAAAGGCACTGATCAATGTGAGCATTCAAGGTGGTGTTGGACGAGGATGAGAAAGTTTTGCAAACAGGGCAAAGTTTTGAAGCCATCGTTTCTGATATAGTTGTACAATTAGAAGCAATATCTTCAGCCGAGGCACGATCAGAATTGCCACCAAATTTCACAATCAACCTGCACTTCTTATTAGCCAATGGCCTGGTGGTGCTTTCAGTCTTGTGGGTCACAGTAGCTCCAACTTCAACTGCAGCTTTGGCCAAAGTCCGAGTTTCTAAAGGTGATCTAGGTTTCCTGCTATCAGGAACTGAGTCTATCTCACTTGTTGCTGTAGATGGGAAATCATTTTCTTCATATCTACACGAACTAATGTCTACACAAGATTCTGCTAACTTGGCATGCAATTGAGCATCATCAGATAAGTCTACCACCACATGACTGTCTGGTCTAGAAGCCTCCTTGTCAAAACTGCTTCTTTTGCTGATATTTTGCTTCTCGACTGAATTGGTTTCACCCTTAAATCTCTTGAAGGACTGGTTTCTTACAGTATCAAGAGGCTCAAATTGTGGCAACACGTCCTTAACGCCATGTTTCAAACAAAGTTGCAGATTTTTTTGAGAAAAAGGCCAGCTATTCTTGATATCCTTGCTCCTGGCTTTAAATACATAATCTCTGCAGTGCAAACAACCAAAGTTTCTGTTAGCATCAACTAAGATCAACCTATCTATAATAAGCTAAAGCTATACCAACCATATGTACACAAGAACTGGAACCCTTAATCATATCATATGTTAGAAAAAACAAGTCTGGTAGGGAAAATCTGGTTCATGGAACTGAAAGTGAAACACGAAACAGTAGGAAAACAGCCAAGCAAAACCCAAGTGAACACAAGATTCGAAAATCTAGTGTCTGAGAAAAAGTCTGCAGCTAGCAGCACGATATGGTTAGAGCAAGGACAGATTGTTTGTACAAAGTGACATGAAATCACAAGCAACAACAATCAAGAAAGATTACAGGCAGTGAGTATGACTCGGGAATCATTAAAAAACACAAACATAAGAGCCCCAAGGAGAAGCCTTGGATATGATCATTAAAAGCAAAGCAAGAGATATTCCTCAAAAACCAGAATAAAGACAAGAAGGGGGGTGTGCCATGTTGAACTGAGCCATAAGGGAGCATGTTACTCTGGATCTGACCCAACAAAAGATCTTAAAGATTGATTAGCTGACTTAGATCAGATCACCACAAAGAAAAAGAGAGAAGTAGTTAGCTTAGCATAGCAAGACAGCCATGACAAAAGGAAAAAGAAAATCGAAACAGTACTATTCATAATATCCCTGAAAGAAAGGATCATATAAAAGGAAACAAAGAATGAATTGTTTTACCTTATGGAGAAATTAGGAAGTGGGGTAGGATTATCAAGACATGGGTTTGGGTTTGGGTTTGGGTTTGGCAGATCTACTACTACTACTACCTCTGACAAATTAGAAGGTGGAAGCTTATTATAAGTACTACAAGTGGGAAGCTGAGAAGCCCTCTCATCACTTCTACTATTCGGTTGAGAAGAAGAACATGGGGGATCTGGTACTGGAGGGTTTTCAATGGAAAACATCTGATGATGATATTATTCTCTCTTCTTCTTGTGCTGTTTTTTTGTAACAGTCACAAGCAGCAGCTTCTCCACAACTATATCTTCCAGTACTGCTGTCTTGCCTTATCTTTATCTTCTTAGTCTTCAACATATAGCTAGTAACTAGTTGTATATCACTACAGCCCCTCCTCTCTCTCTCTCTCTCTCTCTCTCTCTCTCTCTTATAAATTATAGCAGTAGTAGCTAGTGTCTTTCTTTTTATCTTTCTCTCTCTTTCTACACAAAAAAACCCCACCACCAAAGAACTATCACCACATGCGATTGACCTCCACAGCCGCAACAACAAAGAAGCAAACCAAATTAAGCAGCTCTAGCTATCATATATGTATTTATACAAGAAGAAGAAGATCAAGGAACCCCACTAGATTCTTCATCCATTTAGCCAGCTGCCTGCAAGGATGAAAAGAAACCGTGAGATCATTAACAGTTTTAGCAAAGACCTGGCAAGAAGGAGATGAAAATATTAAAATCAGTGGTGGAAGGAACAGCTAGTTAGGTAGCAAATTAAGGAGAGTTTCGTTATTTTATGTGGGAATGATTAGTAGTGTTTTAATTGATAAGCAAAGCACCAAAATAAATTTTCAGCAAAACAACAAAAACTCAATAACACGCACTTAAGCAAAGATGATGTTGAAACTCTTCTCAAAAAGTTTGATGGGCATACGTTATTTTATGTGGGGAAGACAAACCCACATGAAAAAGAAAAAAAAAGGAAGAAGATGAAGCCAAGTACTACTCAAATTCAAGTACTCCACCAGCCAGCATCATCAAAGCAAACCTCATATGATAATACAGTCACAGAGATTAAACACCTTAATTAAGAGATTGTAATTTGCAAGAACACCAACTTTCAAAAATCAAAAGGAGCAAGGAGCTCTGAAAAGGATGGAGCTATCCATACATCCATCTTGCTAACCATATGAATTATGAATGAAGCAAGTTAATTCCAAAGACAAAAAAAAAAAAAAATCAAAGCAAGAAAGAGTTGGAGAAACAACATTAGGAGACATATGCCAGCTGAGAGAAACAAAGAGGACAGACAGACACCCCAAGATTCTTGGCATCTCTAGATACACGCAGATGTATACTTCAGAGTGAACAGTTTGAACTGACCAAAAACCGGGAGGAAATCTGAACTAATCTAATCTAAGAAAGGAAAGGAAAGGGCATCTGAGCAGAGACCAGACCAAACTCTTGACTACTTCCGAAATATGGAAGAAACTGAAACAACCCGGAAACTCGAAAGGCAGGAATTTGAAACAGAGCGATCATGAAATCAAATGAACCCCACATAAGGCCAAAAACAAGAAAAGACTTGATCTTTGAGACAGAAGCAAGCAACCCACTATGACAGATATAGAAGAGCAAGAAAAAAAATCAATAACAAGTTAAACCAACCTTAACAAGCTTTGTGTTTGAGAAGAGAAAGTGAGGATTTTTTGGAGTCTTTGAAGAAGAAAAGAAGGGAAAAGAAAGAGCAGTAGTAAAGGGAAAAAAAATAGAGAGAGTGAATAAGAGAGAGAAGAGAGAAAAGAGCACCACCCACTCACACATCAAAAGAGGCATCTGGTTCTCTTCTCTCTCTTCTTTTTTTTTTTTTTTTTTATTAACTTCCACGTTAAAGAAAATAAAAAGTAAGTTTTTAGGCATTATTTATTTTATTTTATTTTATAATAAATAAATTTCAAAATAAAGAATAGAGATGTATATGATTGTGAAAATCAAGATAATATAGATTAAATATCTTTTAAAATATTTATTAATTGGAGTAGTTTTTCTAACGAATATCTTTTAAAATATTTATTAATTTCAGTTCTTAAGAGATTTAGATTATTAATGATCCAACTAACTTATTTTTCACCATCAAATCCAAGAGATTAAATAAAAAACATAAAAAAATCTTAAAAAATTACTAAAAAGATTACCCTAAGAGTAAAAATTATAATCTTAAAGAGCTAATACATACACTTAATTTGGACATTTATGTATTTGGTTTTATATATAATAATAATAATAATTCATGTCAAGAATAAAACATATTTTTTTTTTAATCTTGTCTTCTTGTCTCTTGTCTACCAAATAAAATATAAACACATTTAATCTGCGTCGTAAATTACCATCGAACGTTTCTTCTTTCATTCTATTTTAATTGTTTTTTGTTTTTTTTTATTCAGAGAGAAAAACCAAACTCTCTACTTTGAATTAGGAGCAATGAGTTTTTTCCTCTCTTTTTTTTTTTCCCCAACAAATAATGAAGAGAAGGATAAAAACAAGAGAGAATGTGAAAGGCATTAAACAGCGTGTGAGGAGTTTTTGAGGTTGTGTTTATCTTTGTCTGCCATGGGAGGGATGGATGGAAGGAGTAAATTGTAGGTGAAAACCAGTGAGAGAGATAGGCGACGAAATATTAATATTTACTCAGTTGCTACCTATCAACCTCCTCCCTATAGCTCACAAAAAAAAAAAAAAAAAAAAAAAAAACACTTGTTTAATGGTTGATATTTTCAATCCCATGGGGCATGTGGGTCCATGCGTGATTTCTCCTTTCTATCCTCCCCTTTCTTCCCTATTTTCCTTATTGCTCGTTTCTTGCCCTTACTACACGACAACGCCTCTCTGTCAAATCCTTTGATTGTTGACGGTTACCTCCCCTCTTTTATTTTATTTTTCTCTTCTTTTATTCCAAGTTTCTAGTGCTTCAAATATTTTTAAAATCTATTTCTTGAAATACAATGGCAGTTCTAAACACCCCAAAGTTTATAAATCTTTTTAAACCTGTCTTTTCAAAACATAATCACAAACATGGCGTGGCTGTGTTTTTCAAAACCTGATTTTTTTATGTTTGTTCATGTCAAATACATTAAAGTTGTTTTTCCATGTTTTTTTTTTATTTTCTACGTTAATAAATCATAAAAAATAAAAAAGGAATATTTCAATTTAATATTTTTTTCTTAAATAAAAGAGGCTGATTGTACTCGCTTGGTTCGAGAATAAAGCGAGATTTTGTTGAGAGAGAGAGAAGGAACAGTATGGGGAGAGCATTCATGCATCTAACGGTACTGTACAGTACCAGAAAAAGGAGTAGCAAAATGACAAGAAGATATATAGGGTGAATGGTTATAATAGATGGAAGACGATGGTTGTCATATACCTCCATGTCCCCATTGTGTCTGCGACCCCTCTAAAAGACAGAATCACAGGGGAGGAGCCGAGGAGGAGATCCTTCCTCCTCCTCTTTCTTTGCTTTTATATGTAATATAATATAATATATGACAGCTTCCTTCCTTCCTTTCTTTCTTTCTTTGATCGAACCAAGTAAATACACACACACACACACACACACTTCTTCTGCAACTCCCATATAGCTAGCTGAAAAGCTAGGAGGAGGAAGAGCCGAAGAGGAGGAGGAGGAGGATGCATATAATAAGGTCTCTCCTCTCGAAGCAAATCTATATGTATCAATCAGCACAATATATATATATATATATATATATATATATATATATATATATTATATGTTAAGGTGGCTACGTTTCTCAAGGTCGAGCTACGCGTAGGTCACAGTACAACTACACCACTCCTTTTCAATTCTTGGTTTGGTTTCTTCATGCATTACATTTACCCCCTTCCTTGCCTTCACTGATCAATCATGCATTACATTTACCCCCTTCCTTGCCTTCACTGATCAATCAATCCCCATTAATTGTGTGTTCATACATGCTTGTTGTATGGCTATGGTTTTTTCCTTATTTTTTAATGATACTCCCACTGGTTTCACCATCAATCTTAAAGTCTATCAATATTCACTTCATACCAGAGATGAACATCAGAGAGAAATTGAAGAAAGATAATTAATATATATATATATATATATATATATATATATATATATATATTATTTCTCACGGATCCAATGTGTTTTTCTCTTTTATCATTTATGATCTCCTTCTTCAATTATTCATTGAACACTTCAAATCTTCTTGACTATATAGTAATATATATACCTCGAATCAAAACTGCCGGAAAGAATAATATTTTTTTCTATCTTTAAATATATAGTAATATCTTTAATTACGTGTTATAAACGAATATATATATAGCTAGATTGAACAACGTTGCACCCTAGCTAGGGTTTATATATACTTTAAAATGTTTCAAATTAAGTTAGCTCCAGAATCTCAACAAAAACGTTTTGCTAATTAATATCATGACTTCGGCCATTTATTAATTATAGCAGAGTACTGAAACTAGCGTGATATTCACCCTTTTTTTCTTTTTTCTTTTTCTTTTTTTGTTATCATTATATTATGCATGCATACGTACTATGTTCATAAATGAATATGGATGCATGCATGAATTTATTGATTGTAATTATATACAGTCGATTTTTGATTTTTTATATATAAAAAATTACAGAGAATTCACCCTCCTCTCATTAATTCTCTCTCTTCTTAATTTCCTCAATATATAGACAGATGGATAAGAAATTAAGAGCTAAAAAAGAAATCCATTCCTCTCCACCACCAAGGATTAACCATGGAGTTGCCAGTTCGATCGGTCCTTGCTCCGGAGATTTTTCTTCCTTTTATTTTCTCATATTGATTGTTACTTTTAAATTTTGTGTAATTAATTAATTTCTTGCTTCTTGGACCTTCTAATTCGATCGGTTGCGAGGGAGGTCGAAATGGTTGTGTAAAACGAATTAAGAGCGTAAATATATAAGGGTACGTAGGATCGGAGATTGTGCAAAGGTGGAGTGTATATATATTTATGAATGTGGGAAAATGATAAAGAAGAATTCGGAAGGCAAAAGACGCCTTAATTAGGCAACATCATTATCATGCCCCGCCCCCCTTTCTTATATAAATTTTCTTTTTCAACTCTTGATATTCGTCATATATATATATATATATATATATATATATATATATATATATATATATATATTGTATAAATTAAAAATAACCTTAACAACTTTTGCTACCAAACAAATTCAGATGCGGCTCTGCCCATCTATATATATATATATCTATATTATAAACTATAAGAGTTCGATCAGTGCATTAATTGTGGCGTGCGAGGCCATTTAATTACGTACCATATATGGATTATAATAATAAAGTGACGAATTAATTTATCATTCAATCTAAAATCATTAAGCTTTCCATGAGGGAGGTAGAATGGTACTTTCTTGATGGCTAAAGAGTCATTTACAAATAACGGCAAGAAGAAGATCAGTACTACAATAAAATTGTTCAGTCACCCTTACAAGAGGCTTGGTGGTCTTTTTATTTTTTTTAAATAGTGAAATGATTTATTTGACTTTAAGAAAAAAATTATAACTTAAGCGCCCTGTCTTTTTATATGGGTTATTTTGTAATATTCATGTTGGTCGAGGGGCTCTTCAATAATTAACTTAGTATAGAGATACTATTTAAAAAAAAAACTTGATTGGCGTGTGTCGATGTGCTCTTATGGCGGCATTTGAGATGTCGTGCGATTGTTATAGGGTGGCTTTTAGGGCGGAGTTTAATTCATCTCGACTCTTTTTCAGTCTAGGTGCGATGCATGTTCTAAACGAAGCTCCGGTTTGATGAGTGCAACCTTTTTTTTCCTTGATTTCCATCTTAACTCTGCAAAAATTAAAAGTAGCATTTCAATTTGTATATGCCTTGCATAATGTCTATGAATAGCATAGGGGAATATTTCATCCACAACCTCTAGTAGACTCTACAAAAAGAAAAAAAAAAAAGAAAAAACAAGTCAAAACATTACATAACATAGAAAAACATGTTTAAATATTATAGATAATATACCGTTTACATATTAGACATCATGCTAAAATACCTCTGATGTAAATGAATATCAAGTTTTTGATGACCAAAGAAACATTTTAGCTCATGTGGATAAAAAGAGAGTGTTCATATGATAAATTTTGAAATTTAATAATTTTTAAGTAATGCAAAATTAATACCAATTTACCCCTCCACTAATATACTTCTAGCATATAAACCAACATGAAAATCTGAAATGCCCTCAAAGTAAGCCTAAATTATTTTTTATTCCAAGAGTAAGTTAGCAATCTAACTGGGCTAAAAAATATAAAATATTAAAAAATATCCTAGCAACTAATTCTTTGATTTTTTGTTTATATAGGCAAATAAAGTATTTGACTGTTTTAAAAAATATAAAAAAGGATATTTGTTACACCATTAAAAATAAAAAAATGAATCACTTGGGAAAAATCATTTTATCCATAAACTTAGTTTTTCTAGACTGATTTGATAAAAATAAAACACTATTAGTAGTATCCACAATAATTTATGTCGAGCGATACCATATATGTATATTTTGTAAATGCAAAGGGGAATGACTTGGCTTATATAAATTCATATATTCATACGAAAAAAGAAGAGTGATGGCACGCCTAGCTTGCTAGCTAGCTAGCTACCGGGCAGGACAAGAAAATGGGATGACTAGAAGCAGCAAAACAATAATTCTTTCAGAACTCCATCTAAGAAAATTAAAAGGCCTTGTACCATATATATTGATGGCCCTACAAGGATTGCTCTTGCTATGGAGTTTTGAATTAAAACTACGTGCCACTAACTCGGCCGAAGGACGACATCACTTTGAGTATATGATCGATATTGACTAAAGATATACATGAAGTAGTGCTTCATGCATTTATATGATACGACACACACATGTATATATCAATCTCCATATCTATATATACACGATATTTCTCACTAATACGTATATCTATTGATGTCATTTCCCATGGCAATTAATTCTCAGCTGATTAATTAGTGTGTCTGCGCTGCCATTTTTCCAAATTGGAACAAATTAACCTCATATATACCTCTAATTAATTAACCACGTAATTACGTATATGATAATATGGTAAATGCACTAATCAGCTGCTTCAAAGACTAAATCCACAAGATAATCAATTTAGGCCATTAATCATTACTTGCGTCTTACAAACCTATTCGGAAAATCAGGAGAAGGAAATTTATGATAAATGTATTATAGTTCGAGTGTCTATACAGTCTACTTAACAAGATGTTCGGATAATTCAATTTAGTTGTTTTAATAAAATTTTATATTTAGAATTATTTTAAGTGTCAAGAATTGAATTTTAAATGAAATTCAAGCTCTAAAAATAATACAAAAATTAATCAGATGTCAAACTAAAATGAAAAAATTAATGTTAAAACTGTTAGTTTAATATGCCATGTAGTTAATTGGATGGTTACACGTGGTATTATTATATTCATATAAATACATATTTATTATTAATAAATACTTAATTTATCTTTAATACTCATATAATATTAGATTAATGAATCTAATATTTGATTTATGAATCTAGAGTAAATATAAAGTTCATGGGATAAAAATATTTTGCAAATAAAATTATAAAGTTGTTATCATTATTAGATTCTTTTTGCATCAAAATTGTTCCTAAAATGTTCATGGTCGACACTCTCTTAAATACTGGACATTTATTATAGTCGTAATAACTAGTATATATTATGTTCTTTCCTTTATGAAATGAAACAGTTGTTCTCATAAACTAATGTGTAAGGGATACATAGAACTAATATGTAGGTGCTTGTCATAAGACATGTACATTGAATTGATCTTCATGAGAATTTCATATAGAGAGATCACCTACATCTATGGAAAAGCTCATGTGATGGTTGTTTAAGTAATCCTTAGACTTAAGATCATTAAGTTATCTTATATAAAGAATGTCATGTTTTGATCATGTAACATGTTATTTTAATCGAGATGACGAAGGGACAAACATTGGATATATCATGAACTATATGAAGATACTTGAGTGATCAAGAGAGGATTCATCATCCTAGATGAGGAAAATGTTCCATCTATTCTCCAAATAGTATTGACTAAGAAATCCTTGGCCAAGGTGGAATGAGATGTAAAATTAGTTTTTATTTTTGCAGGACTAATAGTTGAAGGAAAATGAGAAACTTCAACAGGGCTTGTAAAAAAGAGTTTACCTTAGGGGTATTTATCTCTTATAATTGGTAAAGGCAGAGGTGAAGAGGTGATGGGAGGACTTCCCTGTCATGTTGGTGAACCTTCTACTTATAAGGGTTATGTAATGAATTATCTTATTTCTTTTTTATTTGGTTTTATGGTTATCATTTTTTACATTTACACTTGGTAGACCTTTATGATGTGCGCCCAATCTCGGAGGTGCTAGGTAGTCGAAAAGGGTTATGTGAGAGAGGTCGTGTCGCGAACAACGCAAATCAAGCAGCCTTTAAATGACTGCATAGGAAAAATCTACTGTAGAAGCTGAACTACATAGCCTTAAGATGGTTTATTCCATGTTGAAAGTCCAAGCACATGGCCTTGCCCTTCAACCAAGCTCCAGTGAAAATTTGCTTTAGACTGTCTATAAAAGACTCTCCTATGGAGTATTAAGAATTTTTTAGAGGGTTGGTAACTTTGACCAAGATGGTGGGTGGTAAGATATTTATTATCATGTCCAACTTGTATTTGTTTAATCTCTTGAGGGGAATGTAGATGGATTTCAGTGTAGCCTTTCATCCAGTCCCGATTCTTGATTTTACAAACGTGTTCACAATCAGGGATGTTGTTGCCCAATATGAAGAGTATCTAGCCGAAGAGTCTGGGCTAGATTATTAAGCCCTTTTTGTGTATATTGGTGGTCTTGTTAACCATTGCTATTTAATAAAAAAAATCTCTTTTATGGAATTCACTTATCTCAATATGAATTTGCATAGATATAGAGTCCTTGTGTAGAGATTTTATTTAAGTCCAACACCCATACCTAGTCTAACATTCCTTATTTTTTAGCTTTGAATTCTCTAACCTTAATAGGGTTTAAAGGGGTTTTACCTCCCTCCTAGAACTGAGAGAGATCTTTCTTGTAAGTGTCCTCTTATCAATCTAGATGTATATATAATGAATTGTTAAGAAGCCTTATTTATCCTATCTTTGGAGAGATATGTGATTGCATTAGGAAGACCATGCAATCTTTTTTAAAGTAAACTGTGTCATAACGCTAAAAAGATATTAATTCCTTCCAAAGTAATTATACAATTGCACTAAGGAGAGTGAATTCATCCTATCCTTGGAAGGTTGAGGGGCTTATGCCCTGGGGAGACTGTATTCATCCCTTATTGTTGAGGCAATGTCTATCCTATCATTGAAGAGATGTGCGATTATACTAGAAAGACCAAATCAATCTCTTCCAAAGTAAATTATTCCATACCATTAAGGAGATGTTGATTCCTTCCAAAGTAATTATGCAATCACTTTAGGAAGAGTGAATCCATCTTATCTTTGGAAAGTTAAGGGGCTTGTGCCCTAGGGAGACCGTGTGCATCCCCGTTACTGAAGTAATGTCTATCTCATCCTTAGAGAGATATGCGATTGCATTAGGGAGACCATATCAATCCCTTCCAAGGTAAATTATGTCATGACGTTATAAAGATATTGATTCCTTCCAAACTAATTGTGCAATAGTACTAGGAAGAGTGAATTTGTCCTATCCTGGAAAGGTTGAGGGACTTGTGCCTTGGGGAGACCATATTCATCCTCGTTGTTAAGGCAGTGTCTATCTCATCCTTGGAGAGATGTACGATTGCACTAGAAAGACCATGTTAATCCCTTCCAATGTAAACTATGTCATAACACCAGAGAGATGCTAATTCTTTCCAAAAGTAATTGTGCGATCACACTAAGAAGAGTAAATTCATCTCATTATTGGAAGGTTGAGGGGCTTATATCCTGGAGAGACCATATCCATCCCCGTTATTAAGGCAGTGTTTATACCATCCTTAAATAGATGTGTGATTGCACTAAGGAGATCATGTCAATTCATTCCGAGGTAAATTGCGTTATATAACTAAGGAGATGTTGATTCCTTCCATAGTAATTATGCAATCACACTAAAAAAAGTGAATCTATCCCATCCTTAGAAGGTTGAGGGGCTTGTGTTCTAGAGAGCTCATAGAGAATAGAAAGCATTTTTTAGGTAATGAAGACTTGTTGACACACCGATGGAGAAAGTGTGTCGATAGCTGTAGAAAAGTCTGTGACACGTCTCATTTCAATAATGTTTTAATGATTTACCTTTGGTAGTGAGTAGGGATGTCAATAACTCAACTCTTGAAAGAATAATCGATGGTTTTTTTTATCAATTTCTCATAGATGGCATCGTTGATAAGGTTTGAGTTTACCTAATGGGCTTGAGGGTCAAGCTAATATCTTGGACAATAGGTTAATCTCTTGATTTTGACAATCTAAAGCGTTCTTCGTAGCCAAGATGGCTTACAGATAATACCTTATACTTGTAAAAGGCCTCCTCTTGTGAATTTAGGGACTTTTCAATGCTTAAATAAGTATCGTTTAAGAGAAAATACAATTAAATTTTAGAGAAGAATTCTAAGAATAGATATACCATAAGGAGTGGAGAAAAAAGAAAACCTCTCCCGTGAGAGATATCTTGGTTTGTTTTTATAGATTATCCGACTTATCTATTTTTGGAAAAGAAGGAGTTAAAGTGTAAGCAACATATCTCTAACTTATCAGTGTAAAATATCTTTAACTTAACAAAGTAATCATGAAGCCCAAGATTCTTCAGAGTTAAAAAATATCATAGGCGTGTAACACTTGGCTAAGTTCAAGGATGGCGGGTCTAGTAACTCGCCAAACCTATATATATAGGCTCAATACTTGATAGAATCCAATGTTGTTAGGTTATTACCCTATCTTTGACTATTCTTTTAGAAAAGAGGATCAATGTAAAAAAACAAAATACAGACCCATCATCATGTTTTGAGTTAAACCATTAGGGTTTTTCAACTTTATAAAAAAGTAACTGTTGCATAATTTTGTAAGATCTGTTTGTTTTCATACCACTACAAACTCTGTTTTATAGTTTTACATGGAAGAAATTATGATGCTAATTCATTTTAAGAACAATTGAAATCTGCAATGCCATATCAACGAAAGCAAGCGTTGTAATTTAACTCTGCACATAAAGTAGCAAGTAGCAAGCCTCATATTTGTAGTTACAAGTCTACTCTTCAAAATCTAAGATTTCAAGTCGCTAATACTTTGTTTTTAACCAATTTGGTAAAACACAAGAACTGATTTAAGAATATAATTTATCTATAAATTATATTTTAATAAAAAATAAAGTGGACTAATTGATCATTAGGGCTTTCGGTTTTATTTTATTTTCCTTTTGAGTTGTAAGATAGAGAGGCAATTAAGAGAGAAGGAAAAAAGGGGAAAGCATTTTGAATTTTTGGAAGAGATGACAGAGGAGGAATCAAGGCTTCTAGTAAATGTGAATCACGTTACAGGCATCTTGGCTTGTGAAAGGGATATATATATATCAAAGTCATTAAGGACATGGTAGTGAAAAAGAAAGGAGAAGGGCCATGTGTACGGATATTAAGGCTATGAAGATGCCACGTTTACTCTTACTCTTTTTTCTTTTTTTAATTTTAGTTTATGAATATGCATGCAGCATGAGAGGTTATTTTACTCTCTGGACCCTACCATCCTTCTTTTCTTGCCGTTGTGGAATCTGTTATTGCATTTGTAATTGTACTGTATGAGTTTTAAAAATGTATTTAAATTGAAAAAAATAAATTAATATTTTTTAATGATTTTGATATACCATATTAAAAATAAATAAATTAAAAATAAACTATTTTAAAAAAAATACTTTGCAAAATAATATCAAATACTAATAAATCAAGGAAATATACTTAAATATATGGTTATTCAGTTGACTAGCAAATTGATTTTTTATTTTCAAGTAAAAAAAAAAGAGAAAATTGTATGGGTCGACTTTTTTTTTTGTTAGGGTGGTGTTTGACATTAAAATCCAACCATATTTTTAAAATAAGTTTTTATTTTCAAATTAATTTTGTGTGTGTGTGTGTGTAGATCATTTAAATATGTTGATATCAAAAAAAAATTAAAAAAATTATTTTAATATATTTTTAAATAAAAAATAATTTATATCAAAGACTGGTAAGATTCTAATAGGATAGTTAGATAGACTGGACTTTGAGATAGATCAATATTCAATTTAACCTAACTAATGCATGGTCAGACCACAATAAGGTCTCTAGAGTTTGAATCACTTGATTTTTTAGTCAAAGTAATGAACCATTCCGAATTTTGACAGATATGCCTTATGCTGCTCTCTCATTGAAAATAAAGTGTAGACATTTATTAGTTTGAAATCATTATCAATCTTATTATAAGCATCATATATAAAGTACAATGGCCCCTTTATTTACTCCACCCAACACATCTTATTTTTCTTTTATAGTCCTCCACTATACTTTTATAATCGTTACTGAAAAAGTTATATATAAAAAACCCTAATTAACAAAGAACTAAAACAAAAGGAGATTTCATTGTAACCCTTTTATATTTTAATGTTCATCGAATGATTATTTTATCTTTTCCATAAAAAAAATTATATGCATTTTGATCGTGGTTATTTTGGTATTTTTATGAGGTACATTAGTTATTACTGATTTGTTTGGAGGTATTTGTGTCTATTCAATGTTTTGTAAACAATATACCCCAAAAATAAAAAACGTTAGTGGTCTCAGGTAGGGGTATTTAGGTATTTTTGGTCTTTTTATACATAGTAGAATTGCCCATTTACCCTTGGATGCAAGACATTTAGTTCACTTAAGTCAGGGGTATTTGGGTCTTTTAGTCTAGGTTTTATTGTTAATTGTAAGTTTGGTTGAGAGTAGTAACGTAGTTTCCTTTTAAAATTATGATTTTTTAATTGAAAAACTACTAGCGCGTGCAGAGCAAGAGCCAGCTCGTTGAAATTGCTGCACACATTGGGCGGCGCGTGCAGCGGTTTCTGGTAGTAAAAAATTCTTTTATGTCGTCTTAGTTAATTCTTTTATGTCTCTTCTTCCATTATAGGTGGCGTGTGTACTCTAAATGTGGTTAGTTTATCATTGGTGATCATTTTTTTTCTTCCTTTATTTCTCTCTTCTACCCCAATAAATACATTATGGTTCTCATTGTAATTGTTTTTTCAAATTCAGACTTTTTAGTTTTAATTGTTGTTTTTTAATCATTTTTCTTTTGTTGAAGTTTTATTTCTTTTCAATTTAACCCTTGGTTTTTAATTCGTATATATAAAGTATTTTGATTCAGTCTTTCTACTTGTTATTTTTTTTTCTTTACTCTTTTGTCAAAGTTTTTATGTCTTTCAACTTTATCCCTAAAATCAAGTTTATGATTGGTCGGTTGTTGGAACCTCTAAAATATAATTCTGACTTTACTATCATAAACAAAATAAATTTGTAGTATGATCTTGAAAACCAGATCAAACCCAAGGTAAATTTCATTTAATCTTCCTATAAGAAACTGAAATAAAGAAGAACGGGGGTGGGGTTTGAATAATTAAAGAAATGAAATTATGAAAATAAAAATGATAAATTGATATGCTATTAACTTAGTTCAAGGATCCACACATTCCTATAAATTTATTGATTATCGAAGTAAAATAAATATACTTTCAATTCAAACAAATAAATCTGATATCCATTAAACCTAAGTCTTTAAACTTTATTATGTAATGTGAAAGCAGAGAATCTTATTGCAAGTAGGATTTCAGCCCGATTTTACAGGTCTAATTAGAGGTCCAAATGACTTGGATTTCTAACCATAATATCTTTTTGGAAAGCTTGATATGTGTATTTTAACTTTGATTCAGCCACATTCACATTCTAGAACTCCAGCTTTGTGCAAAACCTGTTAGAAGAAGTACGGTCCGAAACATAAAATACAAAATTTCTTATCTTTTAGCAATTAATTCACCAAGTCTCGTAGGCATGCCAAAATCATAAAATAACTTCCAATAAGCTCAAAACACATCAAAAAGTGTGTGTGTGTGTGTATTATACTTATCAATGATTTTTTTTTCCAATGATAATAATGATTTCAATTGGTTCTCTTTTGTTATTGTTTTTCTTGGCTCTTTTGTCTAGGTTTTTTTATAGTTTTGAATTATATCCTTCAAATCAAGTTCATGATTTTTATTTTTCTCAATAATAATAATAATAATAATAATAATAAATGGTCATGATAATATTAATAATGATGATAATGCTAATAATAATGATGATGACGACAACGACGACGAAGATAATAATATTATTGATGATGATGATGATGATAATTATTATTATTATTATAAAAATAAAAATATTATTGACAACAACAACAACGATAATTAAATTAATAATGATAATAATAATAATAACAACAACAACAACAAAATTAGTGGTGGTAGTAATATTAGTAATTGTTGTAGTGGTTGTGGTGGTAAGAATATCGTTGCCACTACTACTACAAATAATAATAATAATAATAATAATAATGATACTACTCATTAATAATAGTTGTGATAGTGTTTTTTATCCTTATTTTTTGAATTGCTATTTTTTAAAATTCTTTTGTGTGATTAGAATTTCTTTTTCTCAATTTTATCCTTCAATATTTAATTTTCTAGGAATTGAACTTCGTGATTTTTCTAAATTGGATGTTTTAAGTTTAATGACTCGGGTCACGGGTTTCTTCTTTCAATATATAATTCTTTTTATTTTTAATCAAATTATTTCAGTCACATAATTTAGACCACATGTTTGATGGAATGTCACATGTTGGCTTGGCCCTAATTAATGTTTTTATATATTTGTCATGAATGATTTTTTATATCTTTTCTTTTTTACCTATTTTCAGTACCTAAAGATTATTTTTTTGTTCAAAAAATAATCCAGCTTTGCGGCGAAGCGCGGTTCACAAAGACTTGTGTAAACTAAAACAAACATGACTTTTATTGTAGCTTCTTTGTTAACACACGCCACCTTCATTGTTCACATATGTATTTATGGTGATTTTTTCTTTTAGGTCCCTAAAGTTTTTTTCTTTTCACTTTGGTCATTCAATTTTAATTATTTTCTACTTCATCCTCGTAAATTATGTTGACATAATTTTATGTGTTAGAATTTGTTTTGTTTTGCATACTCTCACGTGTACAACATTTCAAAAAAGTATTTTAACATTAAATTAAAAATCAATATTATAAAATAGAATCCTAGATTATAGTTAGAAAAATTAAAAGAATTAGATAAAAATTAACAACAGCAAAAAAAATTGTTTTCATTTTAATTGTTCAAAAGATATAGAAACTTTTAATTTGGTCTTTAAAGTTTTTAATTTTTTTCATATTTAGCCTTTGTAGTTTTATGTCCTTGTGTTTCAATCATAAACCTTATTTTTATCATGTTTCAATCATGGATGTTAAGATACGAGAAAGAAAGTTGTTGATAAAGAGAGAGGTTAGAGAAAGGGTTTGACTAGCTATCAAAAAAATTATTCTTGGCATCAATGGGTTGGGTTTGTCTCATAGAAGAAAGTTCAATGGAAATGGTTTTACTCTTTAACCATGCCTATAAAAAACAAGATTGGGGCATATAAAAGGGTTTTTTTTTTTTTTAATTCAAGTTAATTTTTTACTTTGATTGATTATAAGATTGTTTTGTGGTTGGAAATTGGTTTATTGAGATTTCTAAGATGTTTTGGGGTGTTTTTAGTTAAAAAAATAAGTTAAAATTTGGGTTATGAGGTTTAGAAAACTTGAATCCTAATTATTATTTTTATCATTAGAGATAACCAAAAGATTTCCCGTGGATAACTTGTTGTCCATTTGATTAACTTTGTTTTTTTATTTAACTTTTAATCAATATTCTATCTTGGTTTTTTAAATTGATTAGTTGAACTATTTTTTAAATAATAATTAATCTTTTAAAAGGTTTCTATAATTTTATAATACCTTGGAGAGATTATTGTAATTTATCTTTAAAATTGTTTCTATAAATCTTAGATTGATCAATTGCATGGGCATGATGTATCTATAAGAATAAAAATCATATGTACTTAGTAACTAGAATAAACTTTCAAGATAAATAAAATGATATGTATAGAATAAAAAGGAGAACTTAGGTGAAATATTTACATGTGCAGATTATCTTTTGCTTCTTCTAACTAGAAAGATCAACTTTTCCCTTCGGTCTTGAATTAGAGTTTACAACTTTTTTTTTTTTTTGATTTATCGCTTCGTATATATTCTCAATTGATTGTATTAAATACAGACATCGTCTTTTTATTTTTTAATTAATAATTCTTATGATATCAAAAAACTCATCCATAATGCCATTGTTTTTATTATTATTATTATATTAGAAATTAACTTGAAATTTTATCTGCAGTGTCACAAGCACATTTAATAGTTTGTTATTAAAGAATAATAGTGAGAAGGGAGATGTTAAGTGAAAATTTGCTGGTGTTCAAGCACCGCTTAACGTGTGTTTTTTTGAAGTGTTAAATATTAACAATAATGTTAGTATTTTTTATTTCTCAAAAAAAAGGGGAAAAAAAGAGGTAATATTTTTCAAATTAACAAGAGTTACTGTGGGCAGCAATATATGAGCCTTAAGTTACTGCAGTTGTTGTAAGTGTAAATAGATAGGGCCCAAACCTTGTAAAAAAAGGGCCCAAAAGTTGAATCTTGGAAAGCGCAAAGTGCCTTTGTTTTTCTTAAATTTCTTGTCTTTTTGAAGGCATATAATCCACTCTTATTACGACAATTAATCTCACTCACGAGTTTCATGTTTTTTTTTTTTTCCCCTTTCCTCTAAGAAAACCAATCGAGACAATGTGAAAAACACACGCGCGCGCGCGCACCGACACAAGTGGTCGCTTCATAAATTCCTAGATAAATGTGATTCTTCAACTCAATTAATACATTAAGCTTATTCTATTTTCCACCCTCCTTTAAACATAAAATAAAATAAAACTCACATCTATGTGATTTGCATGTTTGAGTCGCAATTATTATTAATAAAACCATCCATCATTATCATTTATTTTAAGATTTTTATTGCTTTTTTTTTATTTTCAAGTTTTAGTTTTTTGTTTTAGTTTATTTAAGGAGATATAAACTTCTTAGTAAGACTATAACTTAAAAACATTTGTGTGACAATCCTATTTAACTTCAATTCTATTTTTCTAACTTTTTATTTTCTTGTTTGTGTTTTTATTTTAATTGAGAAATAAGTTGGTAATTACAAAAAAAATTGGATATGAGTCATAAGGAGAAACTTTATGCAAAGAGGTGTTAAAAATTTAATGTGGTTCGCATAAATAACATAAATTGATGTGTTTGGTATTTTAGTAATGATTATTTTTTAAAGTGTTTTTCGTTCAGAAATGAATCAAAATAATAGTTTTTATTTTTAAAATTTATTTTTGATATCAATACATCAAAATGATCCAAAAGCACATATAAAAAATAATTTTATAAAAAAAATTAAATTTTTAATATATAATATTTTAACCGCAATATCAAACAAGTTTATAGTATATACATCACTGTAAACAAAGATTAAAAGACAAAAAAAGAAGAAGAGAAGTTACGAGAATTCTTTTATGTATTTGCTTCATTAAATTAGTAGAAACTGTCTTTTTCAGGTGCTGTTAGCTTAAGGTAACCGGGCAGTTTTTATTTTTTAGAAACTTCATTCATGCCTATCCATTATTTCAAGCTCCATAAAAAAAAATTAATTTTTTTTATTAAATATTAATTTTTTTTATATTTTTATTGTTTTAATATGTTAATTTTAAAAATAATTTTTTTAAAATAAAAAAAATATTATTTTGATACATTTTAAAATAAAAAAATATTTAAAAAATCTCAAGTGATTTGCCAAATCTCAAGTGATTATTCATTAAAAAAAAAAAACAAAAACAAATCATTGATACTAGCAAGTGATTTGCCAAATCTCATCAGCCATGAAGGATTGTGTTAGATTGACAGAGTAAATCAATGCCATCAAGTAAAATAGTCAAAGACCCGTCAAGCTTAATGCCAGCATGCATAAGGGGAACTTTCGACATCAACAACTACAACCAGGAACTGTAGCTAGGTAGATGTAATTTAAGCCCAAGACTCTACCAGCCTTCCGTCAGCTAAATGAGTGAATGATCCTTGAGTATACAAGAGGATTGGGTGCAGATGAAGAAAGGTCATTGATACGTTACCATTTCAGTGTAGTTGTCAGCAATTAAAGAGTGATTTGTATTAGGGAGAATGAAAACAATCCTTTTTTCTAACCTCGGGTTACTTCATCCAAGCCTATTCAATTTCCCTTTTGGGATAAGCTAGCCATTTCCATAGCTGCCAGAGCCAATTCACCAACCATAGTTTCCTCTTAAGGATTCACTGATGTTCTTAGCATTGATATTTCTATATGACGCACTTTTAACCATTTTGAATGTAGATATAATGAATCCCATCTCTCGGAATCATCAGGACAACTCCGTTTACATGTAAATACAGAACTATCAAATCAAAAAACACATGTCGGGCTCAGGCTGCTTTGGCGTAGGAATTACTACTACCTTTGTTCTTCAGCAGGTTTTTTAAAGTTTGATCTTTTATGGAGTTTTGATGAGATGGAAAAAGGAGTGATATACAGGTGAACGGTACCATGTAAATCAATGCAAAGCAAGTGGTCGGCACGTGATTATTTAAAAACAAAAAATGATTGATAACCGAAATGCTTTTTCCAAGAGAGAATGCCTCCATAACCATCCTATATCGTAAAGGCATCATCCTTCTATGCATCTATAATTGGGAGGTGGCATTTCTCCTAAGAAAACTTGCAACCGGCGTTGGATGACGCAACATGAGCACCGGAGCAAATTTAAAACTAGATGGAGATGCAATAAACCACATGACTCCTACGGAAACAGCTTTGAAAAGAAAGCAAGTCTCTCAACAAAAAGTCAATTGGAAACTAGGAAGCAAATTAATGTTATAGCAGGTCTCTTAAAACTACGAGAAACTATTTTTTGCTTTAGGCAATTCAAAATAAGTTGAACACAAAACCAATACAATCTCTTATTCAATGTCAAACGTCACATGTCAAGTTGATGTTTGCCATTTGAAAGCTACATCAAATATGATATATGCCTCAGGTTATTTGAAGAGTGTTGTACACCATGACTTTATTCAGACAGCCAAAAGTTGAGAAGTCAAAAGGAATCGGAAGCAATATTCACTACTAAGTACCCCTTTGGAGGAGAACTGAAATCAAAGTAAGAACCTACACTGCAAATGCAAGATGCACATTCAAATCAGAAGAATCTGCGTTAAAAGCTTATCTATGCGATACTTTTAAGGACTTGAGAACCCAGGTTAATAAATGAAGACAAAGGGCAAATTGATTTCTTGATCACCTTTAAGCAAATATGACAAACCTCTTTTAACCATGTAATGAAGAAAAGCAGCATCCAAATAAAAAGAAAAGCATTCACCGTCCCTAAAAGTCCTACCAGGAAAGACATTGCTTCTTCCTTCCTAAGCAAAATAGTGGGGAAACAAAATAAAGGGCAGTGGCAGGTATGAGCTAGTAATTCCTCAATGACCAATAGTAAGCATACCAAGCAGTAGTCCATTCTGATTCAAAGAAATGCAGGATCAAAAGGGCTTCTCATACTCCTGAGGGGTTGGCGGTTCCCAGGCAGGTATGAAGCCTACAAGAAAATATTAAGAGAATTAGTTGAGCAGAAAAGGAGTGCTCAGATAAGATGCTGAAAAATATTGACCGCTAAATTGATAATCTATTTATTCACCCAAGAACATCAGTAACATGCAAGTTAAAACAAAATGGTTGTGTTGATTGATGATAACAATGAGTGAGAATCAACTACCAATACAACATCAATGAATATGATTTAGCACGCTCATAAGGATTACTGACTTCTTATTTGAACAAACAGTTCTGCTATGCCCTGAAATCTGGATTCCCCTAGCCATGGAAATGAATAACAATGAACTAAAAGGACCAGCTATTCAATGGTTAATTTCATACAGACATCACATATAAGACGTTCAAAGAGCATCAATGTTGTAAACTTGCTCTTGAAACTCAATGTATGCCTATTACATTTTCCGTAGCCAGCTGAAATAATATTCTTGCTCCTGCCAGGTACCTAACTTTGTTCTAGCTGTACGCCAGATTTATTAAGACCCTAATGCAGCCTCATAGATTTACATTGAAATCCTCGTTGCATTGCTTTCAACAGACACTAATATCATTAATTTGCTTGTTGAAGTAGAAAACGATAAGATCACTACTGTTTCAATTTCTATGATGAAAACAGTAATGCAACTGAAATAAACTAGTCCAAATCTCATATAGCTGCATTTCCATGATATGAGCAAAATTTGATGGAGACATGTACAATCATAGATGAGCAAATTTCCAAGTAAATGATTATTCTGATCTAGAGTAGACTGGAAAATAAAGTGCTCTCAGTGAAAGCAGTTATGATAAAGACTAAAAATTTGGAGGAAAACATAGTTTATAGGCTATCGGTCACCCTGGAGTGCACTTAAATTTATCAATAATCAATTTTTCATTTCAAACAATTTCAAAGCAAATCAAGTTAATGCAACATCATGATTTACCACTCCCCAATCCTATCTTTCATTAAATTTATACTTTAGTTAGATTGCACATAAGGTTTTTGGTAAAAGACTTCAGCTTTCGTTTGAACATCAAGTCTCAAAAAGGTCAGAAAATTATTAAAGATGCCAGGGGAAGAAGTTTCTTTATAATCCTTTCCTTTTCCAACATATGTGCTTTTGAGATCCAAATGGAGCCTTTTTTGTTAGAATAAATTACATATCTATAGATCTCCATGCACATCTTATTGTCAAAAAACATGTTTCACGATTATGTTAAAAACCATCACCAAATATACCTCAATGGTTAATAATGGTAAAAATGCATTTGTACAGCCTATTAGCATGCGATTAAACACCAGAATTAGGTAGATCAACCACATAAACTCTAGATTTATAAGAAATCAAACCAAGAAGTTAAATATGTGGCATACTTAATGGTATTTCTCCCAGGGACATATAAATCGAGTCATCATCACCAAGAGTCCCCTGAAACAATCAGTAATACTAAGTGAGTTATTCATCAACTATACAAAGGGAATGTATTTATTTAGCTTTCTTCCACTACCAAAAACATGATTTCTAAAACCAAGAGCCACATATATACCATGATATCATATGCATAGAATTATACATTTAATGAAACAATTAATAGGAATGTGGATGGAATGCATAGAACATGAAGTAGCCAAATGAATACATCATCGAATTCTTTCAGACCTTTTTTAATTAAAAAAAGGCTACTAGGTTTTCATGTTCTATTCAGACAAATAAGCTACTTCTATGGTACCTCTCCATTGTCAAGGTCCATTTCGTTTTGCAGCGGAGTTATGTTATCTGATACAGAGGTACAATTTGAGAGATTGTTGAGAAACTCTGCGAGCATAAGGCCATCATAATTGACCTGAACATCAGTGATATCACCAGTATTCTGTGAAAGGCTAGGAAAACCTTCTGTCCCAGTAAATGCAGTCTCCAACCTGAGAGAATGGACAAGTTAAGATCATGTAGAGAAATACCACATCCAGGACATATAATAATGAAGTAAGCTTCTTGACGTCAGAAACATGCAAGGTATTTGGCATTATTCTTTGACAAGTTGAGAAACGTAGAAGTGTAGAGAGAGAGAGAGAATGATTATAAGAGGGACGTACTTTCTTATTGAATTATCAAAGTCCTTGTCTTCCAGGGTGCAATCATTCTCTAGATCAATTATTTCAACCTGCTTGCCATAACTCATATGTCTAGCATATTCACCGGACACATTGGAATTACTTATTGACAAATCAATGTCAACCTGTGGTGCTTCTCTTTTGGTTGTCATAATAGATGGGTATGTGAGAACTGGATCGCTACAATGGGTTTCATTTATATCAGATGTTTCCATGAGATTAAGATCAACGATTTTAAATGAACTAGGAAATAGCTGTTTCTCTTCAGCATACTTGAAGCCTGGTTCACCAGCAATCCTTGGAAATTGACAATTACTAATGTCACTGTCTTGGGTAGCAGCCACAGCCATAGTCACCTGCTGATCGGGTGAAGCCCTCTCTTCTTGTGAACCCCCAGTATTTTCACTTAAATCAGTGCGGTGCAAATGCTCATCAGCGGTGTTAACCAAGGATGAAAGCCATTCTCTTGGTTTTTTGGTTGCCTCGCCAATACCACTGCTTTCAGCAGCCCGTTTCTCACCTCGCTCTTTGACTGAGGTGGACCTTCCAAAACCTGAAAGTCCTAGACTAGATTCTTGTTCATTGTCATGCATAAAAGCTCCATCTGAAAAAGAATGAGACCTCACACATTTTCCCTCCACAGCACCATATTCAGGGCCTTCTTCATCAGCATCCTCGGCAGGCTGGACAACAGCTACTTTAATTATTTCGGAGTTGGGACAATTTGAATCATGTGTTGCATTCACATCAGTTGCGGAGACATTGTCCACGCCATCTTGAACTACATCTTCAGATCCTTTGTTAAGCCCATTATCAGATGTGTCTTCCTCTTCATTATTGGGAACTTGATCAACCCTGGAGGACCTACATGACAATGCAGAGCGCATTTTCGTTGGCACATTGGCAAACTTGCTCAATGTTAGTAAATCAGATCCATCCTTGCCCGAGAGATCACTCTCCGCATCACTCTGCTGGATAGGTAAATCCTCTGGAACAATCTGTTTCTCAATTTCATAATCATAATTGCTATCCTTCATATCCTTGTTCCCCAGATTTACGTTTGCTGGGTCACCAGAGCCCTTGGAGGGTTCACCATCAGTCTCTTCTTTCAGAACACTAGAAGAACTTGCCTTGGAGCCAGTTTCATTTGGATAGTTGTACTTGCTCAGTCCTGATTCTATATCAGCAGTTTCTTCACTTTCTGGTGCCACCCCACTCTGACCAGATTTCTCCATTCCATCTCCAACATCATTGCTAACTTGCTGCTCTTCGCAGTGTCCAGAAACTGTATCATTCTCCTCTGTATCAGGAGACATTCTATTCCTATCTGACAATGACCCACTCCTCCCATATTCTCTACCCCACTCTGAGCTGTAACCCCGGTAATGCTCTCCTCTCCTCCTTCCCTTCACATGATTCCTCAGATTGAAGTCATCAGGGTATCTTCTCCTGCCCAACCCAGCATCAGAAGCACCACTCCCTAGCCGAGAATGGGCAGATGTTCGGCCCTCCTGCATAAGGTCTTCTTGTTGCCTAAACTCCTGATAATCCCCAGCTTGCCTTTTGAAACTACCATTCTGCCATTTACCAGAAAGTGCACTCTGAGGTAACAACCCCTTGGAAACTAAATACTCAGCTGCAAGCCTACCAGCTTCCATTAAAATATCACCTTTCTGTGGTGGTGGCTGACGAAAAGACTTGTGGTGGCCCTGGCCATGGGCAAAGCCACGGTTATTGAAGCTTCTATATTCGGAATTGTAAAAACCATGACCTCTAGCAGAATTATCTGGGGATATTCTGGATGCACCCATTCCCAACCCCATGGAACCAGACCTGTATCCATTTCCAGGACTTCTATGCCTAGCATGCATGTTTCTCCTTCTGGTACAATGTATCCAAGTGAAATGCTTATAAAACCTACAAGCATGCAATCAATCAATCAATCCTCACAAAATTGAAAACCCATAACAGCAAACACAACACAAGTAGCAGGTGATTATATAGCTTCAAGTAGTAAGCAAGCAACCAATCTATCCTCGAATAGGGAATCCACAGAAAAGTTCAAATCTTTTTCATATTAATCACATACTGTAAGGAGAAGGAGAAAAAACCAGAAAGAAATAATATTGCAGAAGAAAAGGGCAGGTACTTAACAATCAAAAAGTAACATCAATCATAACAACAGTGCATTTGTTGAGGTCAACAGATGAAAATGGTCAAAATATGAAGCAAATCCAGTAGAACGAGGGGGATGTTGTCTAAAAATCTGACCTTTCTTGTGTTTTGCTATTAAGAGAGGTACAGTGTAATTGTCCAAGAGAAGATCCAGAGATGTGGTAATTAGGGTTTGGAGATCCAGGAGGGCAGATTTATGGCCCCCACATCAACATCCCATCATCATCATCATCATCATCTACACCATGTCAGAGAAATACTAACTATATAAGAATAAAATCCTCAAAGTAGTAGAATAATTTCTCCACCCACTGTATAAAAAAAAGGGAAGAACTTTAAGGTCAAATCGATCACAATTCACAAGTTTGTAGCTTTCCCTTCTTTCTAACAAGGAAATGTTTACACATACTATGTAGTAACTCTACTTAACGAATAAATTTAACCCTTTTTTGGTTCTTTCCTTTCCTTTCCCTTCCTGCCTGTCTGGTGATGGTGTGCGGCTTTTGGATTGTTGGCGTTCGGTTTTCAGATTTTTCTTCTCTTTTACTCATTATTTTTACAGAAAATAAAGTAAGATTAAATTAAAAAGGAAAAGAATGAGAGTGATTATTTGTTTTTCCCACCTCCATGCTCTGGCACGTGTTCACGCGCCTTCCTCTCCACCTACTTATGAACAGAGATGGTGAGTGAGACACATGACATGACTGTCTCAACCTGCCTCTGCCTCGCAGGTTGGCAGAGAAATTACAGGGGTGGGGGGGGTGGTGTTGTGATGACAAAACTACAAGGTGAGAAATGAGAATGTGGGTGGGTTGTCATGATAAGGTTCTCTCTTTCCATTAACAAAAAGGGCGATGGGTGTGTCCTTCCTTGTCATTTTGTTATCCCTACCCCTACCCTTTGCTAATTCCATTTTCCCTCCTATCTCTCTTTCGACAGCAGCAGCAAGCTAAATTTTTATGTTTTAAAATAATTTTTTTTATTTTAAATTAATATTTTTTTGATTTTTCAGCTAATTTTAATATATTAATATCAAAAATAATTTTTAAAAAATAAAAAAAATATTATTTTAATACCTTTTCAAATAAAACACTTAAACACCCTAAGCTTACCCATGTATTTGAAAACATTTATGCCATTTTCAATGCAATTGGATCTTCAACGTTTTCCTATTGTGTCAACATTCATCCCTGGATGCTATAGTTTTGATTGTTCTGTTATTCTGTGTATTTGAACATAAATACACATGAGTTTTTTTATTTTGTTTTTTAAATCTTGTCCTTTGAAGGCTTGACTTCAGGTTTTTGAAACGGTTTTTTAAAGGGTTTTGAGGTTATTAATTAATTTAACAAGATTTCTAAAGTATTTTTTTTAGTTATTTTTGGTTAAAATGAGTTAAAAATAGGTTTTAGTTACAAAACTTTAACTATTGTTTTTTAGCCATCGCAGTGGCAGCTAGATATAATCAGATAATGCATTGTCTGACTCTGTTTTTTTTAAAAAAAGTATAAAGACCCAAGCACAAGAACATTTATATATATATATATTTTTTGTTTTATAATTTAATATTAAAATAATTAGGTTTTAACTTGATAAGATAAGAAGATCAATATCTTATATTATAGAGTTGTATTTCATCGGCATCTCCATCCTGGGATAACACCACCTCTCTCAATTTCATCCCTTCTCCTTTTATATTACTCTTCAATAATTAATTTAACTTTTCCAGTTTTAAAGAAACACCTGCCAGTTTTCTCTTACCCCACAATTAATTAATTAATTAATTTAAAATGAAATCCACTTTTTGCTCACTGATTGGCAGCAAGTGAAGGTTACATGCAAGTCTCCAGTTCGCAAGTATTCATTACTTCTCTTATTGTATTTAGCATTTTCTGGGCCTGGCTTTAAATTATTTTAATAGTGAAATACATAATGTATAAGAAATAAAATCATATGGATACGGATATCACATGGTTTAATTTTCATATAAGCATCAGGAGGAGGAAACACGAATAACTTGTGGCATTTGCCCTTTTCTATATAATATATAGATAGATAGGAGTATATGTTCCTATTTTCCTTGTAACAACGACAAAAATCATAACAACAATTAATAAATAAACGTTTTGATAACATATTAGAGAAAATAAAAATTTTACATCTGAGGCAGCCTACTCATTATTTGCTGATACACTGTTGGATTGTTGGAGGACAGGCTCATATTAGCTTCAGTCACTGGCTCCACCTTTGCTTCTCCTTTCGGCATCATCAACCCCATTTCATTCACTGCACGTTGCTGTGCTAAGTATGGATGCATGGGCATAACTGGCATCCTTGGTTGCCCTGGACCTAACCCAGCCATTCCCATATTGGCAAACCCAGGTTGATTCATTCCAAATGAGAAGCCAGCCGAAGGCCCCAGCTGCTGCCTGAAGGATCCAAATGCAGGAGGCCTCTCAAATCTACTAGTCATGCTGTTGTGAACTTGGGATGCCTCAGGTCTGTGAACTTGGGTTTGAACAGCGATGCCAGCTTGGGCTGGTGTGGCATTAGAGGTGCCAGAGTTGACATGGTTGCTATTGCGAGCAGCAGGGACATCATGATTGTGCTTCCCCTCATACGTAGTGATCACTGACTTAAGGTCATGCGATGCCCTCTCCACATGCTTTCTCACTGTGCAGCCTGCGCTAGTGCACTTGTAATAACTCCTGCAAAAAAGATCACCCGCCCGATTTTTCAATTTCAAATGGTCAACAATTCATTTCCTTTCTGCACAAGAAACTATTCATTTAACTAGAGGTGCTTCCCCAATGTTGATTTAACTACCTAGGATTTGGATTTCCTTTAACAACTTTCTGTCCATACTTTCTCCAGCGATATCCATCGTCAAGGATATCCACCTCACTGGTTGTCTGGACCACAACTCTAGGCTCACGGATTGCTCTGGTGGCTCCACTCATTTCGGTTGCATATGTTTCAACTTTCCTGAGATGTTAGACAACATGAGTACATCTTGTGCCTATAAAAATGTCATAAAAGGTGATAGGAATGCATTGAGAAACAGAGAAATGGAGTGGGAACCTTCTCTTGGACTCAGATTCTTCTCCTTCACCATCGTAACCTACACTGCCATGTGTAGCCCGATCATCATCTTCATCATTTGAAAAGGTAGACGAGGCATCCACAGCATTAGCTGACTCAAAGGGAGTTCCGCTCTGACCCTGTACCGAGGAAGATGGATTCCCGAATTCAGGGCCTACGCCCCCAGATGCTGAAGATGAAACCTCGACATTGTCATTCCTCCAATCAGGAGTTCCTACAGCAGTTCCTTTTTGTGTACCTGCCCAAACCGAATCATTAACAGCACCAACCTGTGGCCCAGCTTGTTCAGGAATATCCAGTTGTGTATCCATTGATCCAGTGGCTGACCTCCGGTTGGGTGGTGGCTTGGGATGGTTGTGTGCCCCCTTATATATGATCTCTGTTATATGGCCCTCATGAGAACGTTCCACTTTCTTCTTAACTGGGCAATTTGGATGCGTGCACTTGTAATAACTCCGTGGATACTCACTGCCTTTTACTTGTTTCTGCCCATATTTTCTCCAATTATATGCATCCTCAGATGGTGTGCCTCCAGCAGCCATTGAATCTCCACTGGCTCTTTGATCTCCTTCTTCATCTTGTTGCTCAGCAAGAGGGGAAGAATGCTCGGCGTTGCCAGCAACAGTGTCAAAGGTCCTCTGATCTGCTACAGTAATACCTCCATTATCCTTTTCAGTAGTCAATTTGGAGAATTCTGCTCGGAAATGGAGGCTGTTTCTACTCTCAAACTGAGTTTTGGCGGGTTCCACACCATGCGACTGAAAAGCATTCTCAGAGCAAACAGAAACATCAATACTGGGAAAGGATTGCTGTGGAAAAGTGGCTGAAGTTTATATGCAGAAGGCAAAATTTAAACCTAAGATGCACATATTATTTACCTATTTATACCATAAACCCTTCTGTCATCAAGTAAGGCAGATCTTCAGTATTTAAAACATTCTAAATGAAACATGATAACTAGCATGAGCATGTCTCTCACACACTTGTGTGTGCAGTGTTTTTTTTTTTTTCCTTTTACTCCAAACAAATAATATAAAAGGCAAGACTGCCAAGTGCAATTACCTTGCTTGTTCCACCAAGGAAAAAAGAACCTGATTCTCCCATAGGCTTGAACGCAAATGAAGATGAATCAATGTTGTCAAAGAAAGTTTCTTTACTTTTATCAGGAGGGTCAGAGCCCACTGTGGAGTTCTTGGTGTTACCATTTGGAAAAAAAGAAAATTTTCCAGTTGTTGGAGATGGCTGTGCCTGAGGAATGACATAGAAAAGCTCAATAAAAAAACCTGTTTGATCTTTCAATGCACTATTAATGTAATACAATATTGATCTTGGAAAAGAAAGATTTCGACAATCAAGATACTACTGTGTTAGAAAAGATTTAGACAATCAAGATGTTACTGAGTTAGCCTCAAACAATGGTTATCACCAAATCGAGCAGCCTCGGACCAAATTATTTGACTTCAGAATACCAAACAGAGCTTTTTTTTTAATCAACATTTCTCCATGGCAGCTCCACACATGTTCAGGTGCACAGATATTTAATCCATTGCCTGTCAACCTGTTTCCAAATCAACTCAAGTTGTGTAATACTAATGTCATTTACAGCAGCAACATCATAACAGTACTTGCAAGGTAAGGCCTCCATAGTTTTGGAGCAGGAGTGCAAAATTAAACTTCTGCATTTGGCTTAATATTATCATCTATAAAAAACATTACATCACCAAGCTATTGCATGCCCTAGATTCGTTGTATGTAATTTCAGTGTACGAAGAATCAGTCAACACAGCCAAAATATCCCGAAACCCCATCAAACCTGATGAGATCAGCTTGAATAAACAGATAAAAATAAGAAGATGAGCTAAAATTATGAATCACAGAACTTTCTTCAGAAAACATTTTCTGATTCTAAATATCTTCAAGTGATTTCTTACAACTTATATAAGCAACTAAAAATCTACAAATTGGGGTCCTAGTTCGCCAAGATGTGAAGAAAAGGGGAAAGAAGAAATCAACCACCCCAGAATGAGAACATTGTATTTAGGCAATAGATATAGAAATCAGAAGTAGAAGTTATGCTTATATTTGATTGAGCTCTAATTCATCGAAGCTTAACCAGAATGAAAACCTTAGCCCAACAATCTGGCATTTACTTTCCACATTTAAGTTCCGTCATTGGATTCAGTTTCCTGTTATTCTGATTTAACTTGAATTATGAGATGATTGCAACTTGCTACTATCTTCTCAGATTCCTTTTTTTTTTCAAAGGTGTCTTGACAATCTCTCTCTTGAAGGCCAAGGGCCAACTGGACAGCATGTAAGAATTTCAAGATTCTAAAACTTACCAAATTTGAAAGGAAAACTGGAGATTCCAGCAAGGTTGTCGGGCTGAGACCAGGTGGTATTGTCAAATAAGGCGACCTAATCTCGGGGTTCATAGAACTTTCAGTGGACCTGATACTTTCTGTATTCAACCGCGGTGCATTAAATCCAGCTCTGGCTGCAATTCTTTCAACAAGACCTCCACGAAAGTTTGATTTTTGCTCAGAAAATGTACCTAATTCAGTCAACTGAACACCACTAGTTTGTGCTCCATCCTTTTTCTCAGAATTTCCTGTTGTCATCTGCTCTGGTTGTCCCAGATAGAGCCCTTCATTTCTTTTCTCCCCAGGAGATTCTGGGATTGTTCTTGAGTTAATATCATCACCTAACATTGCTGAGAAAAAAGCTCTTGGACTTGGACTAGGAGGTACCCAATCACCAATTATAGCAACGTTATCATCAATCCCAGCCATGTTTCAAAATCTTGGCACACGGTCTACAGCAACTATTAGTGAAGGCGTTGGGGACGGCTAAGATCCTGAAAGGTTTAGGCAAACGTATCACTACACGATTCAATCAAATACGAGTCCCGGGAGTTGAAAGAATCACAAACATGCCAGGAAAAGAGCCATAAATTTGAATCTTTTAGTTGCAAAGGACATATTGGTAGAGAAAGGGTCGAAAAAGGTTACAAGTTTCAACCAAATTCTTGTTATAGTCAAGCTACAAAACCAAAACTTCCATTCAACAAACTGCAACCGAATGGTTGGGTTTGCTTGAGATGAGTTTACAAAAACTGGAAAGCAACACAAAATCAAAAATCAAATCCAAGCAATGTACTCTCAAGTTATCCAAAAGAGATTGAGCAATAAAGCATCAACTTCGCCAGTAGGAGGTAATTCATCAATTAAACCCAACTCAGCCTGATTTCCGATTTCAACTGAACATTTATTAGGGGGTAAAAGATAAGCAAAAAGGACAAATAGGCAGTAATAATGACCAAGCTGGTTTCCATTCTTGTTAGATGTCAAAAAGGAGCAACCATTACTATAACATTACAAACAGAAGATGAAAGACAACATTCTCAATTTGATGATGTTTTGTTGAGGAAAAAAAACATAGAAATGCATAATATCTAAGCTTAAATATCTCGTATCAAGATCTAATTAGGCATTTGATAATTACCCATAGAAAGCAAAACAAGGAAGCTTTTGAAGACCAGAAAACCCCCCCACAAAAAAAAGTTTCAAGATTTAAACTCCAGAGTTGAATTCAATTATGAAGCTGAAGGTCAGTACCTTAAATTGGCAGGGAAGTTATAGATGTCAGACATACGATAATAAAGGAAAGAAAGTTCCAAAATTTGAGAGGTGCAAGACAAATTAATGAAAGAAAAAAAAAGGGGTGGGGGATTAATTAAAAAAGATTACCTGATTGATTATGGATTCAAGGCTAAGATGATGATAACTTGAGACAAAGACCCACCACCAGCACCAGCCTCTGGTTCCTTTGATCACTTCTCTATTCAATTCAATAGAAATGGGAATGACCCACTTTGGTTTTTTCAATAAATATATAAAAAACACAGCTTCCTATCTGTCTTGTTTAGCTCAAAAATGATATGATGATGTTTATTGATTTTGAAAAACAAAAGGAATCACCTTTATTTACTGTTATTGCAGATGCCATGTTAAGAAATACTTAAAACAAAAATTAAAAAGGAGAGGAGATGATTGTGGAATGGAATGGTGGGGGACCAGAAATGGATGGAATCTTTGAAGAATGGAAAGAAGAAAAGAAGGCCAAAAACAAAAGCTTTATGGAGATGGAGTGCTCTATATATTTCATCATCCTCTTGTTCTTTCTGCATCGATCTTCCATTCTACTTCTCGGCCATTTTTATTTTTTACTCTCTAATCAACCTCTGCCTAAACTGTTTTTCAGCTTTGGACTGGGCTTTGCGTTGCCATTAATTAAAAACAAACGGTAGGGTCCTTTGCAAGATAGCCAATGAGACACCGCCATGTGGAGGATCCAGGTCAGTTGTTGTCCTACGAGTTCTGATATGATTTGTTAAGGCGCTGCTTCGTACCGCGATCCAATCAAATTTACTTTTTTATATTGTTGAAGTTTGAAAGGGATTTTAAGAAATAATTTTTTTTTATTATAATATATTTATGAGTAAAAAATAATTTAAATTACCATAATATTAAACTGTCTAGAGAATTTAAAAAAAAAAAGGAAGTGAAGTAATTTTTTTATTTTAAATTATATTTATTTTAAAAAATTAAATTGATATTTTTTTAATATTTTAATAAATGAATATTAAAAATAAATAAAAAAAACTTTAAAATAGTACACAGTACCAAACATGCATCAAAGATAAAGTAAAGAGGAGGGAGGGAGGGTGGGTGGGATTTGGGATTTTGCAATATTATAGATAGGTATTAGTTAAGGATAAAATGAAAATAAAAACAAATATAATATGTGTAGCGTTGGGGTGTCGAGCTAGCTACATAGGTGCCTGACACCCGCAACCTGTACCTCCTCCGAATGTGAAAGATGTTATAACCACCTCAAACTCCTCCGTGGACAACCACCAAATAACGTATTTATTTAATTGATATATATATAGTTCTGTATAAATTATATTAAAAACAAATTATTTTTGCTATGAAAGAGCTATAAATAATAAGTTTTTTTAATTTATTTCTCAAAAACGGTAATCGCAGAAGCTGCCTCAAGCTTACGTGGTTATCTTCCTAGCTAATTATCCCTATCTATAAGAATAAAAACGAGACAGCATTCTAATTAAGTGGAATTTCAAGATTGTTGTGGTCTAATATATATTCGCTTTTCAAGTAATCTTAAGAGATATATATTGCGTTGTGAATAAACGGAGCCCCCAAAGATGCATGGCCATGGAGTGTAGGATGAGGACAAACGGAAAGGTGTTAATCCACGTTTTTGGAACCATCTTCCTTGGCTCGAACGATGGAATTAAAGGATGGTTTTTCATTCCATCATTTGCTTAAGCACGTAGATCGCATTAATGAAAGGACTGGCGGCCTGCTATTAATATATATATCTATAATTAAGAACACACAGAGAGGATCCAATTCTCCAATCTTGTCAAAGGGATCTGTACGTACGTGGCTCGTTCTGGCCTCCCCCCTCCTTTGAATTATATACATATATATATTTATGCACTGGTATTGTTGAATTCGCTTTTAATTAAGATCGTTAAAAAATATAGCAGTTAATTTATATATAAGCTCATTCAATGCGCCAACCATTCAAAAAACAAAAAAGAAAAGAAAAAGGGAAAGGTTATTGATCCATCCATTTATCTTCCTTGAAACCCAGCTAGTTTGTGGTGGCTTAATTTGAGGATGCGACTCTAGCTAGCACAGGATCAGTCGTGTTCATGCAAGAAAGATTCAGGTGCATGGTGGTTGCGCGGGACTATGTATCAAGTGTACTTCTTCGACCTCGAGCCTAACTTTTTCTGTTCATGATGTCCAACCCAACCTAGCAATCACCAATCACGCTATCATGTCACTCACAATTTAATGTTGGCAAATCTTCATCAAGTTTTACGTCTGTGATACAAGGTTATTAATTTCATGTTCAAGAAACTCGGTGATCAGATCAACAGTGACATGATAGTGTCATCCACCGAATACAATATTTTACCTTTTTTATTGGTTCCATTCAATCTTTCACGCTCAGAATCACGAGATGTGACTTCTGGTACTGCTGCCTGGATGGTTCTATATGGCACTCTATTAGTTAGCTGAATATTACAAGCATTATTTGCTAGTTTTGTCGGCAATCTTCCCTTTTGTTTGGCCTAAATCCCATCCTGCCCTGCAATTTGCCACCCTTTGCCTACTGGATCACTTATCCCGGTCAGTCAGTTGACGTTTTAAATCTCCTAGCATCTTTAATTCATTAGCACAGACCAAAGAAAAAAAAGAAAAAGGAGAAACAGGCAACAAGTAGCTAGGGAGGACTTGACTGAGACTTTGTCAGTGCTGCATGTACTCTATATGCCATGATTAGAAAGCAAAAGTTGAAAAGAAAAACAGGGAGTTGATTTAGTCAAAAAAGAAGAAGAGAAATAATAATATATGTTAGCAGGGAGGGAAGAGCAGAAAACTGGCATCAAGTACAGTACACAGGAGATGCAAGTTTTGTTTGGATATGGAAATAATATGCCAATTGGATGGCTAATGTACTTATATTATCACTGCATCACATTACCAGCTAACAAACAGCATTTCAGTCTTCTTTAATTTCCCTCTTGAAATCTGGTTACATTCCCTGTTTAGTTGTTTTATTATTAATATATCTTGATCAGGAAAGAAGATGGAGATGTGCCCTTCTTCCCCCCACCTCGCCTAGCTTCCCAGTCAAAAAGATACTCTTTGACCAAGTCTTTGTCTTTTCTTTTCTTGATACTGTATTGGTGACACCAATGTTTTCTTCACAAATCAAATTCAATTCGCATGTGGATCCCTCTTCAAGGACTCATGCATTGGATTGTTTAGGAAACTTCTAGCAGTTTTGGAGATATTTAGCTAATCAATATATAAAATAAAATAATTTATAAAAAAGTTATAATTTATAGTTTTTTTTATAAAAAAAAAGGCTTACTTTTTAAAACCCACAAAAATTACCATAACATCACCAGGCCTGGGTTTATTACTATTCTAGTGCTTGGATGCTTCATAAAAAATAGAAATGGAAGAAACATCAGAGGTACGTTACAAAAGATACATCTATGCTAGCTACTTCGTACTTCTGACTTCTAAGATGTTTGTGAACATATTCTCATGAAGAACAGACCATGGACCTCAACTTTTAACAAAGCCAATTTCAAGATTTGTTGCTCAGGATAGCTTAATTCATGTTGGAGACCATGCACGGTTTATAGCCTGCAGGCTGCAGCGTGACTTTCATAATCTATTTGTCTCCATTTTTTGTCACAGACCCAGTAAATTATAAAAAGGGGGTATTGGTGGGGACCTCAAAAAGGCTGGGATTGGGATGCTGGAAGGCCAATCTTGGACTCTTTATGTAAGCCTCGAGTCAGAGAATTAGGCTGACAGGGGACCTCTCCTTGGACTGAATTCCATGACTGAATAATTTCAATATTCTGTTGCCTTGCCAGTGGGCCATACGGACCCCATTCTTGGAATGTCAAGAACAGTTGAGAGCGGCAGCCTATAAAATAGATGTGTGCATTTTCTGAGCCCATATTGAGCCTGGAAAATCACCTTGCTTGGGTTACATTGCATACCTGTCTGTGGGCCTTTCCAAGTCAGGGATGTTTTGCAGCCATCAGCCAGGACTATAAATGATTAGATTGAAGGGGCAGTGGAAAGTGATTGAAGCAGAGTGCAGGAGATCATGCTTTGAATGCAGCTATATTATGTAATGTTATGGAAGCCACAGAGGGGACCTCAGATCAGGAGCATGGAGCTGCTCAGTTTAGCCCAAAGCAACTGCTGGAGCTTCTCGCTGAAATATAGCTAGTTTGTGATGCAAACACCAAAAGTCTATGGGATATAAAATAAACAACATCAGGAGTGATTATTCTAATGCCACGAGAAGGGACAGAAACGAGGAGTATCACTGAAACAATCTTATCCTTGAGCCAAAAAAGGGAAGGAAGAAAAAAAAATTCTTGTTATGCATGAAGAAATTCTAATAATGGATGCATTAGGAACCAGATGACAGCTTGGATTTATAAGAGAAAACAAGAAAAATGGACTGAAGAAAAGAGGAATGGTATTGGTGGGCCACGTTGCATTTCATTTTCCTTCCTAAAATCAAAAGCATTCTAGGGGGCTTTAGGCACGAAGAATATATGAGCCAGGAAGGATTTATATATGGATGCTTATGTTGACAAATGCTTCATTATCCACCATAGGAGTTTTGTCAAGAACATCATGAGAGTGTTTGATTCTTGGAGCTGAATAAAACAAAAACATGAGGGGTGCTAAAAAGATTCATATTCTTAAACAGGAACCTAGTACTAGACCTTTCTTAAATTAAACAGACAAAATAATAATGGGCCAAAACATCCTTGAACTCCTTAACACACGCAGGATGCCATCAGCTGGAGAGGTTCCTCAGACAAAAACCACCAGCATTTGCTTATGTCACCGACCAACGAAGAGGTGCTTCCTGTTTCTTTATTTATTGAGTTTTTTCCATTTTACACTGCAAATAGAAGGAGCCTTTGAAAGAAAAATGAGATAAAAAGCGAATGAGATAAGCACAGGTTCTTGGAAGAGATTGCTTTACTTGACATGCTGCTTGTTTGGAACTGCTGCTATCAACAACGAGAATATAGATATTTTTTATTCCATTTTTATTTCCACAATCTTCACAGGTCTCTTTGTGCGATGTTCAAGGGCACTGTTTTTTTTTAATTTCCTGAACTTTCTTATTACGTTTTGAATGAATATAAATTGTACGGTCACTACTAGAAACAGGGGCTATTAGCATCTGAATTTAGCAACGGATAATTCCGTTGCTAAATTCAGTAACAGATTTGCAACGGATTATACATATATTATTTTTTTAATATCAGCAACGGATTTTAGCAACGGAAAATCCATTGCAAAGTTTACATTGAATTTAGCAACGGAAAATCCGTTGCTAATTAAAAAAAATAATTATTTAAATTTTAATATAAAACCAAAATTACGAACATCGTTGATTACATTTACAAGGATAAAATCTCAACCGTTTATTTTTCGCTGGCTTTGTCTCTTTGTTTCATGTGTTGTTTTCTTTGTTATTTACTCCACCTCTGTTGAGCAGCTCTATCATTCATGAGAGAGAGAAAGAGAGAGAGAGAGAGAGCGCATCAAGCTGTTTTACCATAACAGGAAGGAGGGTAGGTCTGTAGAAGATGTATGGAGATGGAAAGGAGGCATCTTAGCATCTGGCTTTGCTGATCAGAGAAGGTAAGAATAATTGACAAGGAGAAGGGTTCGCTCCCATTTTCTGTGCTCTCTTTGTTCATGCTACTTCCCATCCCATAATTTATTTCCTTTCAAGCTGCTCCTTCCTTAAAGTCTCACATCTACTTTGCCAGTTTCCTTTCCTTTTATCCCACAATATAACTCGAACTTCCCTTTTGCTGGTGACCTGTGCATGTGCTTGCATGTTAGCTCTAGCAGATGGGGTTTGAGATTTTGGAGCTCGAAGAAATAATTTTGAAAAATGTTGCAGATAGAAGAAGAATGCGACAATTGTACTGCCTGTATAAATACATTGATCGATCGTTCTTGAGTCTTCAGTTTTTGGCGAATAAATTAAGTCACGATGCGTTGAGTTATTGCTGTACAACTACCACTGGCATTCCTAGCATGTGCCTAGCATGTCATTATTGCTGTCATCCGGTAATCCAGCCCTTTTATCCGGAGAATCCGTTGCTAGTTTTGCAACGGAAAATCCGTTGCTTACAGTTAGCAACGGATTATCCGTTGCTAATTCTAAGCAACAGATTTTTCGTTGTTGCGAAATCAGCAACGGATTTATCCGTTGCTAAAAAATCAGCAACGACAAATCTGCATCTGATTTTTGCCGTTGCTGATTCCGTTGCTAAATTATTCTAGCAACGGATTTTAGTATTATTTGCAACGGAGCAGTCCGTTGCTAATTACTACATTTTTTTAGTAGTGGGTGACCAATGAAAAGAAACCTGATAGACTTAAGCGATCTCCCCGGGGCTACTTCACTTAAATGGATGGTTTGTGTTCCAACTTTGATTTGAAGGGGTATTAAACATGGCATGATTCATGAGGAGGGAGAATGGTGGTTAGACTTATAGCTTCAAATGGGATAACCTCATGCTGAAATTGGAATGTTACAGAGATTAATTGGAAAACAATGCTTGTGGATCATATTCTGCTTCAATCCATTCTACATTGTCTAGTGATATAATAGTTATGCAAGTATGCTACTAATGATATTCCAAAAAATCCAACTAGCCTGGAAATAGGGCTTCCAAATTGAAAAATTAGTTGATCAATTGGTTCTGGCAATCTCGTCCATTATTCTTAACCAAGATAATTGATAGCTTATATTTGGTCATTTGATAAGTCAAAGCTGCTCGTGGCTAGTACCTGTAAAAGATCCTATATAGTGGAGGTAAGGACTCTATGATGCTTAAATAAGTATCTTTTTAGAGAGAGAAAAATACAAGAATATTCTAGAGAAAGATGCTCTAAAAATATAAATACAGTAGAGAATTGGAGATTGTGAACCTTTTGTCGTGAAGCTCTCATGGTGTATTTATAGTCCATAGAAGGAGGGTCTGTAGGGTAATTATCCTGATAGCATTGAATGAAGGATATATATCTCTTACCTGATAAGAATATGGTGGGTCCATAAAAAACTTTTATACATCTAAAAAGGTGTACGGAGATTTAGAGTTTAAGATGTCAAATGTAGTTAAGCTTATAGAGGCTGAGTTCTTCACCAAGGTTAGAGTCAAGGAAGGTTGGTCACTTCCCTAGACATGCCAAGAAAGGATTGGTAATTATATTGGACTTAGCTGACCGCCAAGTCCAAACGCTTTAAGTCTGACATACGTGCCAAACTCAAGTTATCTTGGGCTTAGCACACTGCCAAGTCCAAGCGTATTGGGTTTGGAATGCTTGTCAGATCCACGCCACCTTGGACTTGGCGCACTTTCAAGTCTAAGTGTATTGGGTCTGGCATGCATGTCAGACTCACGCCACCTTGGACCTGGCTGACTGCCAAGTCCAGGCGTATTGGGTCTAGCATGCGTGTTAAACCCACACCACCTTGGACTCAGCGCACTGCCAAGTCCATGAACATTGGGTCCGACAAGTGTGCCAGACCCATACCACATTGGACTTAGTTGATTGCCAAGTCCAAGCGTATTGGGTCTGGCATGCGTGCCAGACCCACGCCATCTTAAACGTGATTGACTGTCAAGTCCAAGCGCTTTAGACTTGGCTAACTACCAAGTCCATGCGTATTCGATCTGGCATGCATGCCAGACCCACGCCACCTTGGATGTAGGGTACTGCCAAGTCCAAGCATATTGGGTTTGGCATACGTTCTAGACTCACGCCACCTTGGACCTAGCGTATTGTCAAGTCCAAATGCATTAGGTCTGTCATGTGTGATAAACCCAAGCCACCTTGGACTTGACACACTTCCAAGTTCAAGCGTATTTGGTCTGGCATGCATATTAGACCTGTAAGTCTAAGCGTATTGGGTTTGGCATGCATGTCAGGCCCACGCCACCTTAGACCTGGTGCACTGCCAAGTACAAGCATCTTGGACTTGGCTAACTGCAAGGTCCAAGCATATTAGGTTTGGCATACGTGCCAGACCCACACCACCTTAGACCTAGTGCACTGCTAAGCTCAAGTGTATTGGGTTTAACATACGTGCCAGACCCATTCGTTTATAAAAAAATAAATAAAAACTTAATAAAATTGACTCATCAGTTTCGCTCCAAACCTTTAATATGTTATTTCACATTTAAAGGCTTAAGAGAGGTGGAAGTGACAACTAGGCTAAAAAAACATATCATCATCCTTTTGAGATAAAAGGTGGGAGAGGTTTACGTACTTGGCGGATATTAGATAATAATACCATATATTTCCACACTCCATGGTTGTTGGCCCTCTTTAATGTTCCCTTTCCTCCGAGGACAATTCTTGATTGTTTCCTTGTACAACACCGTGTTGGAGTTGTTGCCCTTAGGGAGATCACTTTTATCCCTTAGCAAGTGGTGCATATAGCACTGAGAAGATCACATCCATCCCTTGAAAGATTGGTGCATATAGCACTGGGAAGAGTATGTCTATTCCCTAGAGATTGATGTATATATATAGCACTAGGGAGATCACATTCATCCCTTGAAGATTGGTGCATATAGCACTTGGAAGATTATGTCTATCCCTTGGAGATTGGTGCATATAGCACTTGGAAGATTACATTCATCCCCTAGGGATTGGTGGGGTTATCGTCCTAAAAGACCACCTAGAGAAAATAAAAGGTCATTTTGAATAAGTCATTCATATTTAAAAAACTTACATTTTTATCTAGTATTATACATCCTGAATGATCGATGTCCATCCCATAGTAACTAAAGGATGTTCGTTTGAAGTGTTTACTCTGTGCATGGATATGACAATGGTGTGACTAATCCCTTGAGGAACCTTCATGGACATCATTCAGTCTTGTCTCCTATAAGTAATGTAATTTTCTACAAGCTCTTGGTGTAGCCGATGGCCCTAGTGTTAAGCCAATATAGGTTGTTGATGGTGTTAAGACTTGTTGCGGTGGCAAGGTCTGATTTTGCCCTTAGATTGTCAATACGGCTTGGGTGAAGAGTTGCACCTGACTAGTGAGTTGTTAAAGCTCATGTTGGGTAGGAGAGCCAGGGGAAACAAATTGATTTGTCCAGCTTTCTAGTCCTGAGGGGCATTGGTTACAAGCCATAAAATGCCCTGGAAATACTAAAAACACGTTTTAGGTAGAAACTAATTGTTTTTTAATCAATTTCCCATAAATGGCATCATTGATGATGTCTCAAAAAATCCAATTAGCATGAGAATAGGGCTCCCAGGTTGATCAATTGATCCTGGCAATCTTCTCCATTCTCCTTAGCCAAGGTAATCGATAGCTTATATTTGATCCTTTGATAAGCCAAAGCTCCTTGTGGCTAGTGCCTGTAAAAGATCCTCTTTGGTGGAGATGGGGACTCTCTGATGCTTAAATATGTATCTTTTTAAAGAGAGAAAAATACAAGAATATTTTAGAGAGAGATGCTCTGAAATTATAAATGCAATAGAGAATTGGAGACTGTAAACCTTTTATCATAAAGCTCTCATGGTATATTTATAGTCCATAAAAGAAGGGTCTGTAAGGTAATTACTCTGATAGCATTGAATGAGAAATAAATATTTCTTACTTGATAAGAATATGGTGGGTCCATAAAGGATTTTTATACACATAAAAAGGTGTAGAGAGATTTAGAGTTTAAGACGTCAAATATAGTTAAGTCTATAGAGACTGAGTTCTTCCCCGAGGTTAGACCCAAAGGAGGTTAATCACTCCCCTGGACATGCCAAGGGAGGATTGGTAATTATCTCGGACTTGGGTAACTGTTAAGTTCAAACGCTTTAGGTTTGACATACGTGTCAAACCCATGCTATCTTGGACTTGTCATACGTGTCAAACCCATGTCACCGACGCACTAACTATCAAGTCCAAGCGTATTGGGTCTAGCATGCATGCTAGACCCACACCACCTTAGACTTGGTGAGCTGCCAAATCCAAGACACTTGGACTTACACCAAGTTCAAGTCTCTCGAACTTGGCTAACTGAAAAGTTTAAGCATATTGGATCTGGCATACGTGTTAGATCCACGCCTTCTTGGACTTGACACACTGTCCAAGTATATATGTTTACAAAAACTAAATAAAATTTACTCATCAGCTACTAAATGCAAGCAATACTCTTGTGGTTTACTTTCCAACAATGCTATCACTACAACTTTACAAAACAGTGTGTTCATTTCTGAAATCATAGCTTCCTATAAACAGCAATAATTGGAAATAAACAAACAAATAGTGGAACATCAGTTAGCAAAACTGTGACAGAATAAGAAGCTCGTGGTGAAGAGACAAGGTTTCAAGTCTTTTGCAATAGCCATGATGATCAATGGAAAAAAAGGAAAAAGTATCAAGTTACTGATCGTTTAGCGACCGGAGGACCTGTTCCTTTGTTCTCTCCCCGTTTCCCTGCTACTTTTCTCTGTCATTTCAGCATTCTATTATTTACAGTAGCTGAAATTTGAAGGATTAGCCCATATCCAGTTCAGCAGCGCAAATAACTACTTCCATGTCGGTAATCACAGATGAGCACATTAAAGGTGCCAAAGACAACTTCTAGTCCAATCGAAGGCTAAACATCATGAACTAGACTCCTCCTTGAATTCATCAATACTTGCATCTTTCAATGACAAACCATCTAGGATATCGCTTTCAGAGTCAACCTGAAGCTCTTTGAACATAGCCATAACTTGAATCATGGTTGGCCGTCTGAAAGGCCTGTCATCAAGGCACTCAAAAGCAATTCTCAAATACTGGTATAATTTGGCCTCTCCAGATGTTTGTGTCATCAACTCAGGGTCTAATATCTCATTGCATCTCTTCTCTCTATATAGCTGCTTTGCCCATCCTACTAGGTTGTTATCATCACCAAACTCAGCGGAATCTATTGGCTTCTTGCCTGAGAGGAGCTCCAGTAGTATGACACCATAGCTGTAGACATCCCCTTTCGATGTGCATCTAAAGCTCTGATAATACTCAGGGGGCACATAACCTGGAGTTCCTGCAAGTGTACTCACACTAAGATGTGTTTCAAGGGCGTTCACCAATCTTGCCATTCCAAAATCAGATACCCGCGCTTCAAAGTTTTCATCTAGAAGAACATTACTAGACTTCATGTCACGGTGGATAATGTGAGGTATGCAGCTGTGATGAAGGAAAGCAAGGCCTCTTGCTGACCCTATTGCAATCTTCTTTCTTGCTGCCCAATCAAGTCTTGAGCATCCTCCTTTCGACCTGTCATGAAGAACAGACTCTAAACTCCCCCATTTCATGTATTCATACACAAGAAGCCTCTCCTCTCCAATTTTGCAATAACCCAGCAAAGGAACCAGGTTTCGGTGCTTGATCTTCCCGATAGTTTCCATTTCTGCCATAAACTCCCTGTCACCCTGTCCTGTGACATGAATCAGCTTCTTTATAGCAACAACACATCCATCTCCTAGTTGTGCCTTGTATACCTCTCCAAACCCACCAGACCCTATTAAGCTATCAGCACTGAAACCATTTGTAGCTTCAAGAAGATGGGCAAAAGTCAGTTTCCGTAGAGGTTTCTCGAATGTGGCAATGTTGATGCTCAAAGGCTCGGGGACACCTGAAAGTTTCCAGCTGCTGCTACCTGAAGTTGGGAGACTTTCGATGTACTTCTCCCTCTGTTCTTCCTTCTGCTGGTACTTCTTCACTCGATAGAGAGCCAATGAAAGACCAAAGACGCACAAGATGAAAAATGTGATGCCAATGACCATACCTACTTCCACAGATTGCTTCTTTCTCCGAGTGTTAAGACTTTGGGGGTGGTCTCCAGAGCTGCATGGGGGCAATGGCACACCGCAAAGACCAGAATTGTTTTCATACCTGGATTGAGGAAAAGTTGTCAACTGCCCCCCAGAAGGGATAGGACCAGTGAGGTTGTTGTTCGACACATCAAGATCACTAAGAAACGAGAGAGTCCCTAAAGACCCTGGCAGAAATCCTTGAAGATCATTGTGTGAGAGATCCAGAACTCCAATTGCTTTCAAACCTCCAAAACTGTCTGGAATATTTCCGGTAAGCTTATTATGCCCCAAGTTCAAGACCTGCAAATAACTCATTGAACCAAAATTTTGAGGGATATCTCCTGACAGTGAGTTGTAGGCAAGATCAAGGAATATCATGCTGCCATTGGTGGTGAATGTATAAACTGTCATGCCAGAGTAAATTCTTGTTGTTGAGCAAGAGTGAGCCATAGGAAGATTTTCCAGCCTTTCTGCCCGGATACCCTGAAACTCAACCAATCCCCCAGCTCCTCGGCATGATGTCCCGCCCTCATTTCTTACAAATGCAAACTGCTTCCCAGAAACAATTCCAGGAACAACTAGACCAGCTTGGTCTGCAAGCTCAGGTGGAAGAGGACCAGTTAGGTTGTTGCTGTTCAAATCAAGCCAAATGAGGCTCCGACACTTGCCAAGCTCTGGTGGTATTTGCCCGGTAAGTGAATTATTACCCATTTGGAGAACAGCCAGGTCAACTAGATTTCCAATGCCAGCAGGAATTTCTCCGGTAAGCCGGTTGCTGGAAAGGGAAACCCAAATCATATTGGTGCAATTTCCTATGGACTGCGGAATGCTTCCTGTGATGAGATTGTTGTTGAGAATCAAAGTCTCGAGGTTTCCTCCGTTAACACAGATGCCTTCCGGGATCTCACCAGTGAGGTTGTTTGCCCACATAACCAAGTCCAAGAGATTTGGCAAGGTCCAAACCTCCATTGGAATTGGTCCAATTAGGTTGTTGAAACTGAGATCAATGCTCCTCAGGTTCTTGCAGCTTCCAAGCTCTGGTGGAACTTTTCCTGATAGATAATTGTCAGCTAGGAGTAACTTTTGCAGCGCGGTGGGGTTTGACGAGGAGCACAATTTAGAAGGAACATCCCCATTAAAGGCATTAGAACTGAGGTCCAGCACTTCAAGTTGGGTACACTTTGTAAGAGACAGAGGCACAGTACCAGTGATGTTGTTGAATGGAACATACAGATATTTCAGACTTTGAAGTTTGCTCACAACAGTACTAAGGAAATCCCCTGAGAGCAGATTGTTGCCAAGATTAAGACTCCGCATAGAAGAACACGATGCAAAAGTTTGCGGCAAGCCACCGGTGAGTTTGTTTGCTGACAGATCCAATTCCTGTAGAGTTCGACACGCCTGTCCCAACTCGGGAGGAATATCACCATAAAACAGATTGTGAGCCAGAGACAGCTGCCTTAAATTTGTTAAACTCCCCAACAAGGAACCAGGAATCTTGAATTTTAGCTCGTTACGGGAGAGGTTAAGCGTCTGTAGAAGCACACAGTTCCTCAAACTAAATGGAAATCCATTGCCAGAGAGCCTATTTTGTGACAAACTGAGCCAAGTAAGATTGCTACAATGCCCAAAATCAAGGCTGGAGAAGCTGCCAGAGAAGTTGTTGTGTGAGAGATCCAAATACTTGAGAGATGGTGGAGAGTCTGCAACAAAAGTAGGAGGTATCTCCCCAGAGAATGGATTGTATGATAGGTCTAAAATGGATAGACTCTTGCAAGACGAGGGAGTAGCTCCAAGTTTTCCAGTAAGCTTGTTATCAGAGAAGTTGAGAAGATTCAAGTTCTGGCAGGTAGAAAGGGAATAGGTCAACCAGGTAGAATCAGAAATAGTATTGCGAGAGAGGTCAAGTTGTAGCAAGGAAGGACCGAATCGAAGGGTACCACCAGAAATGGAATTGTGAGAGAGATTAACATAAGAGAGATGAATACAAGACTCTAAAAAGGAGTTTCTTGGAAGAGGGTCGGAGAGATTGTTTGAAGACAAGTCAATAGTCTCAAGAACACAGGACGGGGAAGCAGAAAGATCAGTAGCAGAGAATGAATTTCCTTGCAAATAAAGATGTTTGAGAGATTGCAAGGCCCCAGTGAGGTCATGGAGGTTTAGGGTTCCAATGAGACCAGCTTTGGTGAGGTTGAGAGTGGTGACATGACCAAGAGAGCAAGAGATGCCTAACCATGAACATGGAGTAGCAGAATTGGGAGACCAGTTGGCTAATAAGTTCTTTGGATCAGATTGAACAGAGGATTTCTTGAAGGCTAATAACCCCACAACTTCATTATTGCTACTTTGCTGTGAAGACAACTCTCTGGCTTGTGATGATGATGGCATAAATAACAGCAGCAACAGCAATACATAACCACATATTCTAATCATGGCTTTGGGTGGTTGCCTTTGTGATGATATCCTCCAGTGTTTCTTCATTTTATTTTTATTTTTTGCCTTTTGGGGTTAATCTGAGAGTTCAGATTTGGTTCAACATGCAAGATTCTCACTTAGCCCTCTAAAGCTCTCTCTGCATTATAATTGCAGTTGAATCAATCTTGAGAAAATGAAAGCTTAATCACTCCCTTCTTCTGTCTGTTAGTTTCTCTGAATCTTCCTTGCAATCAGAGAAGCATCTTTTCTCAGCGCATTCAGAGATCTGCTGTTAATTAAATCTCCTTCTGGGGTTTCATATTTCACCAAATTTCCAAACTTTGACTTGTTGCTTGAAAATCTGAAAATAAAAGAAAATAAAGTAGTAATTAAGAATAAATTAAGAAAAGAAAGAGATGGTAGAAATCACCGTCAGAGAGGTAGTAATCAAGTGGGACTAAATTCCAAACCTTTTTCCCAGAAAAATAAAAAAGAGAAGAAGAGGGGGGAGAAATTTACTTACCTGGAGTGGTTATGAAGTAGAGGAAGGTGATGTGATGGTTGCTTGTAGAGTACAAATTAAGTCTAAGGAAATCACAGGATCAGTTAAGGAAGAAGACAGAAGAGGGTGTGCGCGAGGGGAGGGGTACGATGTGCAGAGAGAAAGTAATGTCGGCTGTCACTTGTTGACAGATAGCATTACCGACGTGTGACAGACATATCCTGGTACTAGCGATGGCATTACCAATTGAAGGAAGCAAAGCAAGAACAAGTACAAGTATGGCTGCTGAGGCAGGCTGCTCAGCCCAGGTGCAAGGCAAGGGAGGGTTTTCGTTTCGTTTCGTTTCGTTTGGGAAAAGGAAAAGAAAGAAAGAAAGTGGGCATAAAAACTAAAGAAAGAAATGGAAAGATGTCATTCATTCATGTTGTTAAGACCAAGTAAAGTGACATCTTCACACGCACACACATTTCAGAAACAAGGAGGGAGGGAGAGAGAGAGAGAGAGAATAGAATATTAGAAGTTGTGAGTCTCTCAAAAGGACAAGTTGAATGGTGGTGCATCGGGGGTAGGCAAGGGAGCAGAGAGAGAGAGAGAGGGCGCAAAGAAAAGAAAAGGAAAAGGAAAAGGGAAGAGTGAATTGTGGGAGATGTGAATCTGTTGCTCCCCCACTTGTTTTAAAATTTTGTTCTCATTTTTCGGGTCCAGTCAAACTTTGGATGTGCTTCTCTCGTCTTCTCTCTCTCCCCCAAACTGTGTGTACCTTTTCTAGGACCAGGAGCAGGAGCCAGAGGAGTTTTTGTCTTGCTTGTACGTCTCTCTGTCTATTTATGTATATTTTATGAACTTTTTTTTTAAAAAAAATTAATATAGTTAATTAAAAAAACCGAAAAAAAAATTGTTGAATCAAGCTCCCATTAAATATTACCAGCGTCTTCTAATACATCTATAAATATAATTATACTAAAAAAATATTATCAATAATATTTTAGTGGATTACAGTTTTCATGAAAAATAAGGATATTATTCTTCATTTTTTAGCATTAAATATGATCTATTTAAGTTATTATTAATGATCTATTTTAGTATAGTTGGATTCATCTTAGCAAGATTTTTTTTATTATATTATTGGGTATGTTTGTAATGGTATTTTTTTTTCTCTTGTATTCATTTAATATTTTTTTAAAAAATATTATTATTATAAATAGCAACAAATTATATAAGTTGCATTTCTTGATCATAGTAACATATACAAACTATTCTATTTTACTAATTTTTTACAATTATTTTATTTTACCAATTTTTTTTTTTAAAAAAAAAAAGGGTGCTAGAAACCAAAAATAGCCATTCCATTTGTCACTTCGTTCTTACAGTGTCTGTATCCAAAACTTCCTTCTCTTCACATTTCCCATCAGACTAATTGATTAAATTAGGTTCTAAGTAAACTACAAGCCACTCATCATGTATAATAACTAGAAAACTGTAGCTCTTTACCCCAGCATACATCTCAGCATGGCACAGGACACTAGCTAGCTCACCCATTTTGTGACTATATATTCTTGACTACTCCCCCCCCACCACACCCCTCCTTTTCTTTTTTACTTTTTATTATCCCCAAATAATCTTCAATGATGATTTAGTTTAGTCATCGAATTCAATTTGAAAGACCGGAGATTCAATCCAGTACTGACTCAAGTATATATTTCTGTTCATAACATATAAATACCTGTTGAGTTGTTGTACTGGAGTGCCGGAGAGGCAACTCATCACCTTTTCTTACTTACTGTTTAATACAATACATGGATCAGCTAGGTTGCAAGAATTAAGGAAGCAACGACGACTGTAAGGGTTAACGCTGTTAATGTATTCCCTTGTTACATTTATATATAATAGTAATTCGTAATTTAATTTGTAGTTGAAGCCATGGTGAATATTGAGAAATAGAACAACCTAACCACCGATCGAAGAATACGAAGCAGTAACGTTAGGTAGGATATATGGACCCAAAGAGAAATTAAGAGAGAAAAAATACATGTAGTTGTTTGTTGTCTAGTTTTAGGTCAATGGTTATTGTGTGTGTATATGAACAAAAAGAGACTTAATTAATTAGATAAGGCAGAATAAGAGAATGCATGCGCATCAATCTTACATCATGATGAAACTGAAAGAAGGATTAATTAGATTATAAAACCCTAGCATGTAAGATTATTTAAAAAAAAAAAAAATAGAGAATCCCTTGGCATAGGGATATCGGATGTATAGGAAGGGACAACATTTTGCTTGGAAAGTGGTGGGTTCCCTATACTACATATGCTGTACTGCTCTCTCTCTCTCTCTCTCTCTCTACACACACACACACACACACACACACACACATATATATATATATATATAATTACCAACATGTATAGAAATATTTAATTAAATATTCTTGAAAGATGATACAAATTATTAATAGAAAGCTAAGCATAGGCAGGCAGGCACGGGGCGCGGGACGTCGGGCTAGATGGCTATGATCAATTATAATGGATGGATGGATGTATCTGGCATGCATTAATTCTGGCTTTGGTTGTAAAGCACCAAACCAAATCATATATGAAGATCGATGAAGGGGGGAGTGGGGAGTGGGGAAGCATTTTGTCTCTATATACACACCAACGAGTGCATCCTATCCTTTCCTTTCCTAGTTATAAGTGTTTTCTCGTTTCTCATAGAATATTATATATAAAAGGATAAGTTTGGAGTTGAGATAGTTTTGATATATATATTTCGATTTTTTTAATTTAATTTTAATTTTGAGTTGATGATTGAGAGACTTTATTTTTATAAATATACTAAATTGATGTATGTAGAAGATATTTTTAGAAACGTAGATTTCAATGGATGATGATGATATATAATGATAAAAAAAAAAGAGAGAGAGAGAGAGAAATCCACATACGATCTCATATAGATTCGTACTTTACACGTATAAAGAAGAAATAAAAGAAAAGGCCCCCATCTCCCCCCCGCAAGTCACAAGCCCCACAACGCATGAACAAAAAATGAGACGAGGTCCTTTTCCATATTGTAAGATGGATAGATAATTTGGTAGAAATTTGAGACTTTATTATCATCAACTTTACATAGAGATATATTAATTAATATGTGAAGCTTAAACTAGAAATTAAATACGACAATGATGATTAATAAAAAAAAAATAAGCATATGCTTTTTCGATAGAAAACAGCGGAATCCTCGCAAAGAAAGCAGGCAGATTTCTGGACCATCCCTTTTATATATTCTTTTTTTTTTTTTTTCATTGTAGACTTACATATCTTCCTTGTTAGTTGTTTCTTTTTTAAATGATCACCAAAGTGTTTATCAAGTTCAAGTGTGTGTGTGTCCCTTCAACCAGAGCCAAGAAGACTGCTTGGCATCAATGTTAGACGTCGTCATTAATTGCTTCTAGCTACTGCTTGCTGGAACTGGAACTGGAACCCCGACTGTCCTTTTCATTTTACCACACGAGCGTCGTCCATTTATTACTTCTTTTCAACAATTCATTCATTTAATTGCATGCTTAATTATATCTGCAGCTCGTAACGATTGATTCATGGGGTGTGTGTGTGTGTGTATATATTGCCTTCTTCTTCCTCATGTATAATTAATATTTCTTATAAGAATCACTAATTTGGTCATACAGATGAGACAATACAACCGATTTGATCGCCCTGTAGGACGTGGGGGAGCCGTTTCGTTTGAATGAAGGCATTTGATTTCTCTTTTGAAAATTTGAAAGGGGTGGCGTGGTGGTGGAGTCAGTCCCCCCCATAAGAGAAGGCAAACGAAGAGAGGACTGGTCTTGACGAGACAATAATATTCCCCCAGGTCTAATTAAGTGGGTGAAAAAGGAAAGGGCGTCTAGATGGTAACAGTAATAGCAATCAGTGAAAGGGATCGTGGATTGGGCCCTTCCGAAATATTTGACTTGTAGTAGTAGTTCTTCTTCTTCTTCTTCATGTGTACAGCGCGTTTGCAAGGGAAGTTTCTTTGAAAATGTGTCCAAGATATATGTATGTGAGAATTCAATGCAGGTGGTAGGGACGTTAGTTGGAATTGGTTAGCTTCGAAAAGACGTATTCTGAATACTATTAGTTTCCACAGTCCACACCTAGATTTGCATAAGCACGGCACCCCTTTTATGCAATATCTAGGGTTCGGCATGCGCTGTTTGCACAAGAAAAGATATCCTCCCAAGATTGGACATTTCTCTTATCGTTTTTGAATTTGGATTTTATAACCACTCTTTTTCTTAAGGAGATAAAAAACATGCTTTTAAATTGATATCAAAGGGTGCGTGTTTTTAAGGTAGTTCAAAGAATGAATATTATACATGTAAATTGATATGAAAATAATAGTAGTAATGACAGACATTACATGCTGGTAATTTTACCTGTTCGTCGATCTTAATTTGGATTGCATCTCAGATTTATATTGTTGATGTGGGACTCCATTAGGGCATTAAACCACCTTTTCTTACTGTTTCGAGCATAATTAGTGATGTACCAACTTTATTGTTCATCCATATCTGGTGGGATCATGATTGTTTGATTTATTACCTCTACCACTTGTAAGTTTGTAATTACAGGATCGGAAAGTAATATCATCGTTCAAGGAAAAAATGAGTACAGAGTGGGAACCACTCTTCTTCTTTTTATGTGTTTTTTCTTTCCATAGGGCAAGGGCCCCTGGATGCCTCGGTCTCTTTAATGTCCTCGTTTAGGCCTGGATCACAGCGGATTAGATACATCATCTTCTTCTGCTCCTCCTCCTCCTTCTTCTATTTGAGAAGCCAGCCTTTTGCTTTGACATTAGGAACCGGCCATATTATGAGTGAAAGCAACTGTGATGGACAATCAATATCCTCTCATGGATTTTCATCATGCCATGTAAATATATTCTTTGAAACGCTCGTGATATGATGTGTGATATGATTCACCACAGTATCATTCTCGGCTTTTATCAAACGATCACAGCTGCAAGTTTCCCACGATGAAAGAAAGAGTTTGGGTTCGTGGGCTGTGGATTAGTTTAACCAAAATGGACTCTGAGATTTGGACCGTCCATGAGCAACAACTTAATATGTGATCTCTGAAAAACACAATATCTTTTAAGTAGTTGATATGTTTTTGTTTGATTCATTGTCGAGGATTCATTCATAAAGAATTTAACACATTAACCACTGATCTAACCTTAAAACTCACAATATCTAAATTTCAAGTATTAATGTTTCCTCTTTATTAATACACATAAAATTGCTTCAACAATTATACATTAGCACTAGTGTTGAAAACTAATACTTCGAGACAAATACAGTTACAAATATAATTTTTTTTAGGTAAAGAAATAGATGTTCGACCACATAAAATTGTAATTATCAAATAAAGCAATATATTTACTAGAAATGTTAAAAAATATGGTATCGTATCATCCAAAATGATTGTGTTATTATTAGCGGTAAAAAATAAAGATATACCAGTCCAGTTGATATTTTTATTGAGATTTGCAGGAGGGAGCTTATCTTCTCAGGCATGTGTGAACGTTATCACAGCACAAAGTACTTTTTAGCAATCTATAGAGAAGAGAAGAGAAGAAAATAGCTGCTGCTGCTGCTGCTGCTGCTACGCTAGCGGTGAGTGAGAGACTTGCCTGTTGCCATTTATTGGATAATCAATCCATCATAAATTCAAACCCCAAACCTTCCATTGCATGTTGTGCTGGAAAATTAACAAATCATGGGAGCCTATTTCTTCTGCTCACTTGAAATCTCAGATCGGAGAGGATGCCGATATTGGACCCTGGAGAAACTAAATGGTGGGCTTGATTAATCATGGAGGCATGTAAAGGGTTCGAGTAAAGGTCCACAACTGTACGGGGGATGACGTCCCAGGTATTGAAGAGAAATAAAAATCATCGTGGGCTCAGATGAGTACTAGTCCTAGTATGGAGGAATTAAATGGCGGGCTTGATTAATCATGGAGGCATGTAAAGACTAGTTTTACGAGACTAAATTTTAGGTTATTTTTAAAATAAAATAAAAAAATAAGAAACAAAATTTATATATATATATATATATATATATATATATATAAAAAGCACAGCCTCTACTCATCTAAACTGTTTTAAAAGGAAGAAAAACTAGATAAATTGCTTAGTGAAGGTGGACGGAAGGGAGAAAGAAAGAGAGAGTGGCACGCTGACCAAGACACATACTAGATTCATGGGTTGCTTCTTGTTATTGGTTTTCGTTGAAACTTCTTAATTGTCCTTTTGTCATTCTTTGGACCCAACTACTACTCACAAGACAAGATGATTAGCATACTAATTAAGTTTAATTAGCAGACTCTTTAATTAGCACTCTCTCTCTCTCTCTCTCTCTCTCTCTCTCTCTCTAATTAGTTCGTGGTCAAAACAACACCCCCTGGCATCGGTGGGTTTCTTTCTGTCTATTCTATATTTTCTATTAGGGCGTGCGTGGAACATTGATGATACATGGATAACAGGACATCTCCTCCGTCACACTTTTCTAAGTTGTTGATGGGTTTGGATTAGATAGATAAATAGATGGACAGAGCATCAAAGAAAGGCACAGACCCAACCAGGAAAAATATATTACAGGGAAACAAAGGGAGAAAGACAGTCAGTGCGAGCCAACACCCTCTGAACCGGTGAGTGCGAGCTGCTGCTGCTTACAACACTCTCCTTCTCAACTCAACAGCTGCTTTCTTGATTGTAAAGTAAGGTAATTGCTACTTTCAATTGCTTTCTCAATTCTTCTATCTTTCTATCCATGTCTTTAGGTACTGTTCACATCCACAGCCATACTCCTTACCACATGTATCTTGATTCTGCCTAATTGTCTGGTGCTGTTTGGTTCTGGGGCACCTCCTCTCCTCGACTCCCCTACTACAAGCTAAACTAGGACTACTCTCTCTTATACACTGTGTTTGCAGTCATGTATGCATATATGTAGCTTGAAATTAATTCATGTTCTTAATTATATATGTGTGTGTACCATGTGCTACAACCTTTTCACTTATCTATTAATCTTATCTTGAAGCTACATCCCCTTCCCCTATCCAGGTTATAGCGAGGCTCTAAATCCAATTAATTTTGCAAATCACAATTACAATGATATTATTTCTTATAATTGTTTGTGATTTATTTTAATTTTAATTTTTTTTAATGGACTGGAAATTTAACACCTACCATTTCTACCAATTAACATTATTGGAGATCGTTTCATCAAATGTCATGATGATATTTCATATCTTGCCTTCTGTTTACATATCGTTGGAGATTATATATGTATATACACGCTTCTTTGCATGCCTGCTTGTTAATTGCTGCTCGCAGGGGCGGAGCCTTTTACAAGGCTAAGGGGGGCTATCCCAGGTTAAAAAATTAATTATACAAAATTCAATAGCCCATTTATCCTTTGTATTTTACGAGCACAAATAATTAATTAGTTGTTTTCTTTTGTATTTTACGGAAAACCTAACATAAATAATTAATTGGTTATTTTCTTCTTTTTTTTACGAAAACCTAAATATAAATAATTAATTAGCATGAGAATTAGATTTACATGCCTTCCAACTAATACGAGGTTTTAGCTTTTTTCTTCTTGATAGTGCAGAGAGAGCTACAAAAATACAAAATCACCAGGTAAGAATTTATAAGCCCTAACTTTTTATTTTGAATTCAATATTTCACATTCATTATAGTAAACTGTACCTAAAACTCTAATAATTTGAATATGTTAAGTTTTTTTTAATACTTTAATGGGTTTCAATTCATAGGTCATGATTCGCTGAATACCTTGTGAAGTGCGTTGTTTTAATTTGTGTAGAGTAGAAGGAAGCGTGACCAAATTGTTTAATGACAGTTTCTCTTTCGTGTTTTTTTTTTAATGAACCATTCGGGACCATATTTTTTTAATTTTTTAAAATCACTTCAAGCCAAACTAACATTAATTTGAGTTGAGCTGGAACAAGCCAAGCTTATACACAATAACTATAACCGAAGTTACGAGGACACAATAAAAAATAAACACATGAAAAAACATGACACGAGGGCTATGGAGTTCGAATTCAGACTCGTGAAAAAACATGAAATAAACACATGAAAAAATAATTTACTAGTTATTTCAAAGTTAAGTTCCCCAAATCTCTTTGTAGTCTGCATCACTATTTTATCATTGTATATTCTGTATTTCATGAATATTCTATTATGACATTAATATCTTTTCATCTTGCACTTGACTTCCTTAATTTCTTTTACTTGAATAGGTTATAAGTTATAATGAAAAATCAAGAAAGTAAAAGAGAAAAAACTATGTTTTCATTCTTTAAACCAAGCGAACAAACATCAATCAGTAAAGGATATTCTCCATCCAATATTGATGTCTCAAATTGTAATGAACAACCCCCTTTCAAATCTTAAAAAGTTGAAATTGATGTTAATACTCTTGAACAAGATCTTGGGTTATGAATTTCAGTGTGACAACATTGTTTTAATCAACAAGATGAAATTAGAAGAGCTTATATCAAAATGGGTTCATATCAACCTAAGTTAACAGAGTATCCCAAGGATTGAATCAGCGAGACAGTATCGTTGATTTCAATACACTTGGTTTGATCAATTTCCTTGGCTAGAGTACTCTCCATCAAAAGATGCAGTATTTTGTTTTTCATGCTTTATCTTTGAAAACAAAGTGCCTAATCATCTTACATTCACTACTAAAAACTTTAGAAGTTGGAAGAGGGTTAATGATGGGGTTAGATTTGTGTATTTGTACTGTAGCCCAGAACAGAAAAAATTTCTAGCTCTGCCCTTAGCTGCTCGGTCATCACATCTAATCTTTTCTCATTTTCACTGCAGGGGAATTCAGTAATCTAGCTATATATGGCTTTCATCACAACTGCTGAAGCCTGTGACTCCAACGTACCACTCTTGGCATCTGGTGACTTGCGAGTTCTGCCCCCCATTTTCAAGATATATGGCCAGAGCCGGGCATTCTCGGGTCCCATTGCCACTCTTAAGGTGTTCGAGGACAACGTGTTGGTCAGGGAGCTTCTTGAAACCGAAGGTGAAGGAAGGGTTCTTGTTGTTGATGGAGGGGGGAGCATGAGGTGTGCTTTGGTCGGAGGGAACCTGGGGCAGTTGGCTCAGACTATGGGGTGGGCTGGGATTCTAGTCAATGGCTGCGTAAGAGATGTAGATGAGATCAATGGGTGTGATATAGGGGTCAGGGCCTTGGGATCACATCCTACGAAATCCTCCAAAAAGGGCGTTGGTGAGAAGCATGTGGCGGTTCACATTGGAGGGACCTTGATTTGTGACGGGGAATGGCTGTATGCTGACAGTGATGGCATTCTCATATCAAAATGCGAACTGTCTCTTTGAGCCACCACTTGGTTCATCCTTTCCAGCACCATGCAATGTTAGTTGAGCTTTTTAGAGGGATGGATTCTCAGTCACTTTGGGGAAATGTTTCTTCTCCGTTATATGTAGCATTGTTTTCATCAAATAAACTTAATTTAGGAATCAATTTCCCGCTGCACAATAACAATTCTTTGTATTTGTATCTTTACAAGGCAATTGTATTTTCTTTTTAGTAACATGTCAAGTGCGGTAGCTCCATAAATAAGCACGGTGTTTTTTCGGCTGTGAAGCAGGAGCGTGGATATAAATGGGTTGAGATATAATTCAACTTTTTGGGTATATCCAGTTAGGTTAAATTTTTTACGAATATTATAAAAATTTATAAATTAGATTTATATTACTAATTTTTATGGGTTTGTATTTAGAGGGAAACTGGTAACATGGACTATAAATGTCAGATATTTTCAATATTATATTTAATTTTCATATCTTACATCATTATTAAATTTTAGTTATTTTTCCTTTCCCTTCGGCAAAACAATAATTTTTTTATTACGTTAAATAAATCTAAAAAGAAGTTCACTAACAAGAGCTCTGGAGTTAAATCATTTTAATTCAAGAATTATCAAATATAAAGATAAAAGGAGTATAAAATATACGAGTTGGATTTTAAAAATATATAATATCTATTTTCTAAGTTTTTTTATCATCTATCATCTATAATAATTATATTATTTGATTGTAACGACTTGAATCGGTAGATCTGACACTTGTTTTTAAATACTCATAGTTGTAATACATGTTTGATTTGTTTATTTTGATACACAGGTATAGCTATCAAAACTTAAATATGTGTTTATTGATACTTTTGTAAAAATATTTTTATTAAAAATTCATTAAAATATATATATATATATATATATATATATATATATATATATTAATTTTTAATAACAGCAGTCAAAATTATTAAAAAAAATAAAAATTAATTTAATATTAAAAAAACACTTCAAAAATTATTTTTAAAAACAAAAATAAGATCAACATGATTTAGATTTAAAAGGGCCTGAGAGGCCCAAGCAACCCCCTGAAGTGAGCAAATATTGAAGTACAAGCAACCAGCCGCTGGAGGGATCGATGGTTTTTGATAGATTGTTCTTTTAGAGAAAGAGGAAGAGAGAGAGAGAGAGGTGGAGATGATGGATGGTTTGCCGAGCTGTTTGATCAGCGAAGAGATATTGTGGAAGATGTTGGATTTGGAGACACTGTGTACAGTGGCTTGTGTCAGCAAATCCCTGCGCTTCTCTGTGGACACCGAGGTCCTTCCTTACCTGGCTTCTCTCGATCTCTCCATTGTATCAATAGATGAACACGCTCTTTATCACATCCTGAGTCGGTTTAAGAGCCTTAATACACTGACCCTTAATTGCCAACGCCTCTATGATTCGTCGCTCCTCCCTTTTTTGGCTCCACAAATCCAACAGCTCAATCTTTTTAGCTGCTCTTTACTCTCTTCTTCAGTTCTTAATTCTATAGGAGCTAACTGCCCCTTTCTCAGGTAAATAAAGCAACTTTTAGTCTCTTTAACATTATTACTATTAAGGATTTGGGGATGATGTTAATTAGCAACTGATTAAAATGGTTATGATATTTTCTTCTCACTCTTTATTGGTGTTTTATCTTATGGAGCAATTTTCTTTAAATAGTTCAGAACTTTCATTCAAAGTTTTGTTTTTTGTCATTTGATCAGCCACTACCACTCTCTTTCCGGTTACTACTTTTAAAATATCAAGTACCAATTACTGATTAAAGTGAAAAATTCAGCTAATGGTCTATATTAATGGAGAAGATTTTGTTTGGGGTGTCAGGGTGCTTGCAGTTGAATTCGCAGACCAGGGTTCACCTCCTATTTTGTTCAGAAAGAATGTTGCCTACATGCTTAACAAGTGCCAGTATTTGGAGGTGAAATTGTTTCCATTCCATTTGCATTTATTTATTGCTCCAAAATTGTTCTATTTCATATATGAATGTGTAATTTCCCTGTCGGCTGATGCTTTTGTCTTCTCTAACGATAGCGTCTCTCTCTAAAGATCAAGGGGACAGAAGTTGATGCGAGTGCCTTCCAGTCAATTGAATTCTCCCTGCCACGAAGTATCAAATTTCTCAAGTTGAAACCGATGCTTGAAAATAATGCAATCCATCTCGCAAACAGACTCAGAGTTTCCAAATCACCATCGTCCTCTGGTTTTGTATTGCAGTTCTTGTCACTTCTCTTAGATGTGATATCGGACAGGCTACTTGTCGCCATATCCAACTCTCTTCCTCTTCTGGTAGAGTTGCATCTTGAAGATAGACCAGATAAGGAACCATTACCTGGCCTCGATTTGACCAATGGCGGGCTTCATTTCTTAGGCTGTTGTCATTTTCTGACTGACCTCTCCCTTAAACGTAGTAGGCAGAACTACCAAGGATCATTTAAAAGAATAAATGATATGGGGATGTTTCTGCTTTCACAGAGGTGCCAGGCTTTGGAATCAGTGAGGCTCAGTGGATTCTCTAAAGTTAGTGATGCTGGCTTTGCATCTTTGCTGCACACCTGCCAGAAGCTAAAGAAATTTGAAGTTCGAAATGCCTTTTTATTGTCAGACTTGGCCTTTCATGATCTCATCCAAGCCCCATGTACCCTAGTTGAAGTGAGATTATTGTCCTGCGGGCTCATAACAAGTGAAACTGTTAAGAAATTGGCCTTTTCTAGGAGCTTGGAGGTGCTTGACCTTTGTGGCTGCAAGAGTGTAGCAGATTCATGCCTCAGCTCCATGTCATGTCTTCAAAGATTAACGACTTTGAATCTCACAGGAGCTGACATTACTGATAGTGGTTTATCAGTTATTGGTCAGGGGAACACACCCATTTCGTATCTGTGTCTTAGAGGCTGTAAGAGGATAACTGACAAAGGAATCTCTTTTTTGCTGTGTGGTGGTGGGGCAATTGCGCAAACATTGTCAGCACTGGATTTAGGTTACATGCCAGGAATATCAGATAATGGCATTCTTACTATTGCTACCTTTGGTAGAGAGATAACTGAATTGTGCATTAGGAGTTGCTTTTATGTGACTGATTTAGCTATGCGAGCACTGGCTACAAAGAGAAGGTCACAAGACAGAAGTAAACAACTTTGCCGAGTTGATATTTTCAACTGTGTGGGGCTATCTGCTGATGCACTGAAACTTCTAAGGAAGCCTTTATTTCGTGGACTGCATTGGATTGGTATTGGGAAAACTCATTTAACAAGTAACGAGGACACCATGATTACTGAAATTCAGAAGGAACGGCCATGGCTGACTTTGTGTTTGGATGGATGTGAAATGCAATGTCATGATGGATGGCAGTTCCATTCTCCCTAAAACAGAATTACTTTGATTTGTTTGAACTTCCTTTACGTATTGATGTACTTAAGACAAGCTTTGCAATGAGAGTTGGGAGCTTGATTTTGCAAATTGGAGCTTAAAAGGTAAACGCCTTTCATGTTATGATTTTAAAGTTGAATTGTACATACATTTAATTTGTCACTTTTGAAGTTCTTAAAGTATAGATCTCTTAACACGGTCAAGTTAAAGAAAAAATTGAATTCTAGTAAATTTCTATTTGAGCCCACTCCCCAACAGGTACCGTTGGGCTTTTGAAAGCACTAACTACAATACCAAATTTCAAGGTTTTAGATTTTCTGTTACAGAGCCAGATGCTCGTGGCATGGTGTGGTGGTTGACGAGGAGGCGAAATGAAAAACATGGAGAGCTTAGTCCAACAAGAGGAAGACCTGGCCATGTCCATTTCATGGAACGAAAAATGATTCTAGTAACAAGTGACTTGGCCATGGCCCCGTCCTTGAAGGGGAAATTTCTTGTCCTCGCCCACTCCCGCGACATCATTAAAGAAGACAGAAGACTGCACTATCATCGACTGCAATTGGTCTTTAGGCCATATTTAGTTGCTGTCTTGAAATAGAAAATACAGATGATAAAAGACAAATACATTTTAGTTAAAGAAATAAAGATATAAAATAACTATCAAAGAGCTCGTGTTCTGGTGCCCTTCCTGGTAATGTGTTAAATTGCTTCCGCGTTCTACAACTTAGTTTCAAGTTTCCAAATCAATCATCTCATTGATGATTCATTCGTTTTGATCAACATATGATCACTGTTCACGGAGGGCCATTTTGAAACCATATCTTTTAGCACCCAAGACTAATTATTTAATTTGATAATTGAATGAAAACAAACGATGCACAAAATGGAAGCCAAATAGAAATCAGAAGCAAAGAAAAATCTGATAGATTTATATTTTTCTTTCTGAATGTTTCATTTTCTGGCAGATATAATTCCTAAAGCTTCTATGTGCTATGCACATGAAAACAAAACGATATCACTCAATTCTTAAATGGTTATCAAGTCTTGATAAAAACTGCCATTAGAGAGCAAGTAGCTTTCAGATGAAAGCAGTTCGTCCACCCCTTCGACTGTGCCTGTCATAGGCAGTGTTGAATTTGTCCACTAGCTCATTCATCGTGCTGGAGAAAGGGGAGGAAAAGAGGGAAAATGTTGTGTTAAAAATCAAGGATGAAAGATACAACCAGAACAAATCAACTGAAAAACCGTTCTATAACAATATGGGTAGTAAATTTGTTAATTGCAGTGTCTGCATATACTGTCATATGAAAGCTTCACGTATGCACATATGCATGTTCTAACTTTTAAGGATATAAATAGGTACTAGAAGCCGAAGCCATTCCTAATACCATATGCTCGCACCATCTTTTGGGTCAACAGATCTGGTTCAGTAAAGACATTCTATTTCATTGGCACGCAGCTGTACTGATAAGTTTTTGCTAGATGGGAGATCATGATTAGCCTCTACTTTGATTTCTTTTTCTTTGAAAGTAATACAATCAGGTTAAAAGTTTATAAGGTCAGAAGAGCGTCACTAATCCCTATGTAGAATAGTCTGATTAATCAAGGTATGCTATTGACGCTCCTTGAGCTACATGTTCCCTCCTTAAATTATTTGTATTTATCTTAAGGAAGAGGCAATTGCATGGCGCAATAATCAGAACTTTGGGTTGCCATCACAATATTGCCCCTTCAAGCCTTGAGACAGCCACTTTAAGCAAAAAAACACTTGAGGGCAGGAAAGCGTCTAAATTATGCCTTTGGAATTCCACCTCAGTGAAACCGCATGTTGCCTTTTCTTTTTATTATCAAGATGTAGTCATGCCAAATTTATTGATACAAAAAAAGCAGAACCTTTTAAATGGAACAAAAACAAGACAGATTTATATCACACAAAAGAACACCCATATATCATACCTTGAGCAGTTGGTGAACATGGCTAAGTAGGCGATCAATAGCGTGTCATTGTATTCCTGCAAAAAAAATTGAAAATCAAATCCATAGGTTAAAAATGACTTCATAATCCTAATAGTGTTCTCATAATCTGGTAAGATCTGAATTTGGAAAGCAAAACTGGTAAATAAGGCATACATTGCAAAAGCATGTGCTTACTTCTGAGCACATAGGTGGATAATGTCCAAATAGTATAATGTGCATTAACTCTCTAACATGATATCTACTAGCATTTCAAGATTTATGGCACAACTTAATTAAAGAAAAAACATGTTTATTCATCTCTAGAATCCACATGATCAGTCTGAAACCAAGTGAAGATATCACTGTTTCATTACCCATCCCTTCACCATTAACCCTCATTTAATCATGCCCAAACTTCACTCGTACAGTCACATATATAATCACTATCAGCTCCCTTGTTATTAACAGACCAGGTTTTGACCATGGGCTTGCAGGGTAAAGATCGGCTCAGAGGATTGTGTAAGATGTGATCAAATAAAACCACACTTGATACCTGAAAACCTCTGGCTCTCTTTTTACTGGATTAATAAATTACATCTTATAAGAAAAACTCACTTCTCATTTACCCAACAGAGACGGTCATTTTATTTTTTAAAGTCATCACAATGATTTTCTAATCAGATGCATATATTTGTCAATCCCTAACTTATACTAAGCCAATCTCGGTTTGAAGGTAGCATTTTAGATAGAAAAGCATCTGATGCACACTTCTACAAAAGGCTAAAAACAGTGACCATTATCACAGAAGACATGATAATTAATCTAAAAAAATAAACAGACATCACTCACCATCAAGAAATCATCTTGAAATTTTTCTGATTCAATGGCTGGCAATCTCCTTAAAAGACTTGATACTTGTCTCAGCAATGAGTTCTCACAAGGAATTTCACCTGTGTTCAAGGATGTACATGTGATTAATCTCAACTTTGAAACAGGATGCAAATGTAATTGATCTCAACTTTGGAACCCTCAATGCCAGCTTTTTTGAAAACCAAATACACGTGCTTCAAGCCGACAGACCTTTTCCCTTTTCTCTCTTTTTGTTTCTTTTGATTATAATAGCAATCTAGTCTACCCACCAACACAAATTTTGCTCAAAATTGAGATGCACCCTTAAACAGGATTCACTTCCATATGACCAAAGGCCAATCACAACTAATATTTTATTAATTAGAGTAACGTAAAAAAGAACTAGTATCATGAAAAGGGTGCAAAGTAGTGATATAGGACCTTGAAGACTCCAATCTACTTGATATTCATAAACCTGTGCTGGATAATTCTTTTGATATTCAACTCTTCTTTTCTAAAAGAAATCCTTTTTTGATAAATAGTTTGACTCCAACCAGCCAAAAAGACATAAAGGGCAGACTTTCTAATACTAGTGTTATGAACCATAGAGTATCTGAAGTCACATTCAAAATAAAAGGGAATGCTTTATAATGAGAAGGGGGGTTGTCAAGTTTTTCCCATTTTGAGATATCAAGAGCACTTTTCATCATAAAGAAACATTTATACCTTTCTGCATTGCGACAAGGTAGTGATGAAGCACCCTGATTCTGCTATTCAACATCTTTATAGCACTATGTATGCCTGTAAGGTGAGCAGCCACTGGAAGAAGGGAAAACCAAAACTGTTAACAGGTACGGCAGAGGGAAAAAAAACCATGAAGATAAAAAAGAATTAGGGAGAGAAGGGAGTTACATTGTGTAGCTGCAGAACCTCCATCAGATGGCTTAAGATGAGCAACATGATCAACTGAGATCCGTTCAGCTTCCACTGTCTTTAAATCCAAACAGAAGGGCAATTCAGTAACTAAAGTAGGTAAAAGAAAGACTAACAGGTGACACGCTAAAAGAAACATGACAAACCTCAATGGTGTAACTTGAACAAACAAAAATAAGCTGTGGAATTCCATCGATGACATGCAGCTCTGGAGTCATAACGACCAATGACCACCACACACACAATAAAAACACCATGAGTGAACAAGGTAACACCAAATACAAATTATACAACAGAAGCTTGCCGCCTTGAAAGCCAACATTAGTATCAATAACAGTAATCAATCTATCTATCACATAGAGGTTAGGTTGCATACCACTCTCGTAAATAGTAACAGGCAAATCCTTTTGAGCAGGATTGATAGAGGGATTGAGCAGAACATAAACAGGGCTTTCATTAATATCCATCAGCTGTAGCACAAAATTAAAAGAAAAAAACAAAAAAAAAAAGAAATTATCTAACGTGACATGATTTGCACGAATGGATATAATAACAATGATGATAATGATAATAAAATGAAAAAAGAAAACATACAGCTTTATGAATATGCATGTCAGATTCCTCAGCATCGCTTCCAGTAGAGTACCATCCCAATATGTAAAAGTGTGGGAATACCTTCTTATCTGTTGTTCACACCAACAATCAATCAAAAAATAATTATTATTTGAGCTACTAAACCCTAATTTATCAAAAATTAGGAATTTTTTTACAGAAAATTAATAAGAGAAAAGGAAAAGGATTTTAATGTTTTAAATAAGAAAAAGAAAAGGGAGGAAAGTATAAGTAATAGATATTATACAGAGTTCTTGCTTCTTTTCGATGAAAGCGCGGTCGAGGGAGTGAGTGACCGGATCGTAAAGAAGCTCGAAGCTGTTGAAGATCTCGACGGTGCGTCCTCTCTGTACTCCAATCACGCAACCGTATACTCTGGGAGGGGGAGAAGCAGAGCCTCCATCGCTGCAGCCGTTGGTCTGAGACTTGACACGAGTATAGTGATCGGATATGTTGACTATTACGAGCGGGTGTAGCTTGAAAGTCAGTCCGCTGCTAGACGAAGACGCCATTGTAGTAGCAGTACCTTCCTCTCGCTGCGATTGCTTGCTTGCGTTCTGCGTGCGAGATCGAGGGATTTTGGGGTTTTAGCTTTTCTTTTGTTTACTAATGACTGAATCGGTGAATTTGGGTTTTTATATCTTTTTATTAATTCTGAATTTCTTATATATTCACCTTAATATGTTGTCCGAGTTATTTATAGCTAGTTTTAGTCCTTATAGTTTAACAAAACTAATTAATTGATCCTTCTGGCTTCAAAAACTCTATTATCAATATTTTATGTTATATAAAAAGAATCGGATGTTAGCTTGGCAAGAATTCACATGTATTGTCACTAATTATTTGACCGCAAGTGATAATTTGTTTACAAAATAAATTCGATATGCAGGTTATTTTAATATATTTTTATAAAAAAAAATTAAAATATAAATTCAAAAGTTTATACAAACATTTAATTAAATTAATTAATAATTATCTATATAAATAAAAAAAATATTTAACAATAAAAAAAGTGGAAGAATTGAAAAATAGATATAGATTAAAATATTTGATCTCACAATATAAGACATTTTTCTAGTTGTATCTATTAAATTTATTTATTAAATTAATAAAATATAATAGATATAGAAATACACATGAAACTGATTGGGTAAAATAAAAGGAAAGAAAATATTATACAAGACATAACATATTAGAAGTATTATTTCAAAATATATATTTTTTAAAAAAATAAGGTTCGTATGTAAAAAACAATTCTTTAAAAATTAAATACAAACAAAACAATTTAACAAAAAAAATCAATTCAAAAAAGGCCTGCAAAACTCATAGTTTAGATCATAAGATCGAGATAAACTGATAGAAAATAATTTGAAGATAACCATAAACCAATCTTTAAAAGAAAAAATGTAGAATGTTAAAATCGTAAAAGAAAATGAGAAAAAAAAATATTGAATCGCATTAACTCTTAAACTCATGACCCGTGTCATTAGATTAGAAGCACCACAAGAAAAAAACCACGAAATCCAATCATTAACAAATCAAACATCAAAGAATGAAATTGGGAAAACAATCAACCACACAAAAGGATTTAAAATAAAAAATTATAATTAAAAGAATGAGAGTAAAAATCAAAATAAAAAATAAATCATAGGGCATAAAAAATATTTAATTGGAGGGTTAAATTTAAAAGAAAAAAGAAATCAAAAGAATGAAGGCTAAATTAAAAAAAAAAAACAATATAAACTTTGATTAAATGATAAAATTAAAAATCAACAAGACTTTAACAAAAGAGACAAGGAAAAAAAATCATAAATCAAAAGTGACAAATTGTAATTTCAATGATTTAATTGAAAATGTAATTTTTTATGAAAGGACCAATGACAAAAATAAAAAATAGAAAATATAAGGACTAAAATTGAAATACCAAAAAAAAAGAGGACAAACAAGTACTTTCTTTATAAAAGGGAGAAAAAAGAGAGGAAGGAAACGACCTTCGACAATAAACCGCTCATCATTCGTCACCACACGTCACACAAGCAAGAAGAGGACATAATGGCGTTTTCAGCGACACGATGAAATGACAAGTTTGCCCATCGAACACATGTTGCTTAAAGGATGCAAACACCACCATGTGCCAACAATCTTTTCATATTTAAAATTAATTACCTAACGTAAAAATACCAAAACACCTCCATGCCTTTGGAAATTAGAAAAAAACTATGTGAACGGACAAAAATGCCTATTGGACACCTGCCTCATTTTTTGTTTTGTTTTTCTAGGGTAAATAAATATTTTTACTATAATACAATAAGCGAAAAGATAAGCATACTCTTGATCAATATTTCTATTTTTTTTTTATTTTGGAGGTAAATAAATAATTTTATTGTTTAATTTTTTGAAAAGACAAATATACACGCGCGCGCACATATATAGCAATGAACGATGAAATTCTCAACATAAATTATTAAGAATGAAATTCTCAAGAAATGTTAAGATGATTTTCTCAACATAAATTAAGAAGTAAATTAGTCAATTGTTTTTTACAATATTAACATATATCAAAAGAGTTTGGTTTCTCATTGCAGCAATGAACAATGAAAAGTCAAATTTTTTTTTTTTTTACTTTGATCTTCATATTTTTTAGGTGTTTTTTTTAAGTTTTAAATTTATTTTTTATTTTAATTTCATCATTTATTAAGTGTGCCAAGTATAAAGCTTTATAAAATTGTTTTGATTTGTTTTATATGAAGTTATCCCTGTCTCACAAGCCAGTTTACAAGTTTTATTGGCTAGTCATATTGACTCAAATCATTTTTTTATTTATATTTTTTTAATTTCATCATTCAACATTGGGTTGATTGGAAATTAGACTTTATAAGTTTTTTTGAATAACTTTATATAGAATTATCCCAATCTTCTGACTCGGGTTTAACAAGTTAACCCTAATTAACTCGGATTGTTTTGTTTTTTTTAATCTAATCATTCAAAAAATGGGTTGATTGGAGATTAAGATTTATATTTTTTTTTTATTTTTTTTGCATGTGGTTATCACAGTCTTATGATCCTGATCACGGGTTAGACCAATTGACTTAGGATTTTTTTTCCTTTTTTAGTTTATTTATTTTCAATTTCATCATTAAATATTGAGTTACTTAAGAATTAGACTTTATAATTTGCTTAAGTTTGAATTCTATGAGCTTATCCATGTCTCATTATTCGAGTCATGGGTTTGGCTGGTTGACTTTGGTGGTTTTGTTATCATTTTCTTGATTAATTGTCTTTTTAGTTTCACCACTCAACATTGAGTTAATTAAGATTTGAGTTTCATCATTTATTTTGATGTGTTTTCTGTAGGATTATCTTGGTGTTATAACTCATGTTTTATAAGTTAACCCGAGTTGACTGGACTTGTTTTTTAAGTTTTTTTTTTCATCATTCAATATTGATTTGATCGAGAATTGAGTTTAATATTTTTTTTATTTGCTTTCTATAGGGTTATTATGATCTCATGACCTAGATAGCGGATGTGACAGGTTAACATGAGTTGATTGGACTTTTTTTTTTAATTTTTTTTATCATTCAATATTGATTTGATTGATAATTAGGTTTTAATTTCTTTTTTGATTTGTTTTATATGGGTTATCATGGTCTCATGACTTAGATAGCGAATGTGACAAGTTAACCCGAGTTGATCCAAGTTAATTTAATATGTTTTCGTTTTAATACTTTAAAAAAGATAGTCATGATTTTTTTCTAAGTAAAATTGCATTTTTAGTGGTCGTTCGGGATGTTTTTAAATTTGTCATGTTTTTAAATTATATGTCAATAGTCATATAATTTTTTTGGCTAAAAACACATTAACAACACCTAAATATTTTTTTATGTTAAAAAATTTGATTCAATTGACGATGTAGCGCGAACAATGATCTAGTTGGAACTAAATTAACTATGACATTAGTCATCTATGGAAAGTTTCAATGACACTTAGGTAATGTTTGACATTGTGGTAACAATTGTTTTTCAAAATGTTTTTAATTTAGAAATGCATCAAAATAATATATATATTTTTATTTTTTATCTTTTAAAATTTACTAAACCCTAAACCCTAAACTCATCAAAATGATTAAAAAACATAAAAAAATTAATTTCAATTTTTTTTTAATTAGAAAGTGACCATAAGAAACTTTACATATAAGATGACACCATATTTTATTGTGGTGTATCTCATACACCACATATTATAAAAGAAATATAAGAAATGATTCAAGAATTTATGTAAAATAAATTATCCATTATAAACACCAAGGATAATAATTAATGATCAAAATGATAAAAGGAGATTTGTTTTTTTAAAAGCAAATATAATTTCAAACTAAAATATAAGTTTGATACTGTGCAATGTGAATTTAAAAATATATTAAGATGATTTTTTTAAATATTTTTAATTTTTAATATTAATATATTTAATTATTTTTAAATAAAATAGATTTTTAAAATACATAAATAAACAAAAACTACCCTAATAACTCATACTTCATGAATATATTATTTGTTTAAATTTATGAGTTACTTCTCTCTCTTTTTTTGGATAGAAAATTGTAGTTCGTGTTGTCGCTGTTGGAACATTGCGGAACACAACTAGCATGCCTAAAAGTGTGTGCAGCAGCAAAAATGCACATCACCAAAATTAAAGATTGGATGAGATAGATCGATGACTACCATTATTATTTTTGTTGGCAGGATTCACACACACACACACACACACACACACACACAGAAAGAGAGAGAGAGAGGGAGGGAAATTGCTTATATTTATTTATGATAGAAATCATCGGCTAGTGCGTGACGTGGGCGCGCGCGCCCGCGCGCGTACACACACACACACATATATAAATAAATAAATAAATAAAAATAGGAGGTGGTGGTCTAGTCTCACCTCTTCTCTTCTCAAATCGTCGTCGTTATTATCTGGGTTTGGGATTTACTTGATTGCATTTCCCAAAACACCCTCCTCATCTTTTCTCAACAACCAATCCATCCGTCCGTCCATAAATCCTCCTCTTCCTTCCTTCCTTCCATTACCCTGCTCTATCTTCATCAAATTCATTCTAATTCAATTTTATTTATCTGTATTTTTTCTTCAAAATCACAATAAAAGAAGAAGAAGATGGCGATGCGGGAGCTTGTAACGGGAGGAGCAGCTTGTGCGGTTCCAGGTTCTTCTTCTTCATCTAATCCTTTCGGTGCTCTCGCCAACGCTCTTATCGGTTCCTCTTCTAAGACGCGGGTTGTTCTTGTTTTTTTTCAATTCCTTTTTCTCCTATCAATTCATCTTCCTCTAGGCTAGACTCTGCCACTACTTCTGTGTTCCCCCCCCTTTTTTTCTTCTAAATTTTCTTTTTTTAGGTGTTTGTTGAATGGATTAGTTGCAAGCTGATAGTCCTCATTTTTGGTGATTTGACTTTTTTTTGTTCTTGAAAAATAAAATAAAATAGGAAAGGGTAAAGGAAATCCCAACCTCAACAACCACAGGTACAGAGCCTCCTTTCTACCAGGATGCCACAGCTGAGGACCGTTTGAGAGCACTTCCAGGAGACGACTTTGATCACTCCTTTTCTCATCATCCCACTCCTCAGGTCTCTTCTTCCTTTTCCTTCTTCTCCTTTCTTTAAAAATAATAATAATAAAATTGTCTAACTTTGTCTTCTATTATTATATTGGTTTAGAGTTCAGAGTTTCTTCGTGGCTTTCGCTCTGCTGATCAGAATGGATTTGCTGATGCCTGGGAAGATATTCATCGCTCTGGTCCTCCTCCTCCCCCTGCTCTATTGGATCACCGCTTACCTCCTCCTCAATTCCAACCAACTCTCGAAGGTAACTTACCTATCTTTACTCAAAGTTAATTGCCTAGTTTGAAGCCTGTGATGATTCATAATAATCTAGATGATGAGCTGCAAGTGGCCAACAATAATAGATAATCAAAACAGTAAAGGCAAATTTTAATTTTCATTAAACAGTGCATCTAAGACTGTTCAAGTAGGACAGATTGTGAGGAATGCCAAGTAAATGGGTAAGGACTGAGTAGTGGAACTTTCAAAACCCATTTATCTATTGCAAGTTTTGCATATCAGTATACATGTTACACCAGGAAAGCCCTCAAAATGGATGTCATTGCGATCAAGGAATGGAACTAAAATGTATGCTCTCATCATTTAATTTACATGAATTATCATGAACTAAAGTTAGAATCTAAAGGATACGTATCTCACTAGGATGCCACAGCTGTCCTCCTTTGTGTGCATTTGTGAACTAAAGTTAGAATGTAAAGGATACTTCTTTCACTAGGATGCCACAGCTGTCCTCCTTTGTGTGCATTTAGATAGAATAGGGTCTGCGATACCATGCTTGATGTGACTTCACTTGGAGAATATAAGGGTAAGAAAAGATGAACCATTTCAACATTGAATAAAATCTTCTAGAACTTTTATTTACGTTTAACTTGTTTCAGTGTTTTCACAATTTTTTTTTTGTGAACCAAGCAAACACCGCAGGAGCTATTTATTTACCAACTAGGAAAAATCTCACATGAGCATGGCTTTTTGGTGTATGTTTTCTACTTTTCATATGCAGGACCACCCCAAAGAGTGTTGTCAAACTTTTTGCACTCCTTTGTGGGCAGTAGCCATGGTGGAATTCCGTTTCGTCCTGCTCCACTACCAGCATTGGGATTGTCTGAAGGTGACAAACAATGCATACGTGATCGTAGCAGCATAATGGCCCGACATTTTTTTGCTGATAAGAGTGAAGATTTTATCAATGCACAGGTCCGCTGCCTTTTCTTTGTCCACGGAAAGCTAATGCGATTACTAGCTTTACTTCCAATTGTCATTTTGCTCTAACATCAATCCTGATTGCATTAGCAAAACTGCAATTGTACTCTGACTATGTTGTATCTGTAGGTGAATGCACTTCTGTCTTCATTAGATATTGATGGTGATGTGCGGGCTAAGGGACCTTTAGCTGGCAGATTCCGAGAGCTAGAGGATTACTGGAATGAGTCTCAAGGTGCTCTGAGACCTGGTCCTCCTCAATCTGATGGATGGGTTGCAGAATTTAGCCAACACAGAATAGACCATGGTGATCCTAATGCTTGGGCTCACTCTTTTGAACAGCAGCATGGTGCTAATAGTTGGGCCTCTGAGTTTGAGCAGGTAATAAGGGATTAAACATATCAATTTAGTCACCGAATGACAAAATTCAAGAACCCTCTCAATCCTAGATCCATCAATCAATGGTACAATTAAGTTACAAATCCATGAAAATGTGTTAAAAATATTGGGCTATTTTACTCACCAGTGAATTTAACCTTGTTTCCATTTTATGTTTCTGGCAACCAGTGTCATTCACCTGTTATTTTCGTGTATTTTTTTAATTGTAATTTTATGACTCATTAAACTCTTTTTTTCTTTTGTTTGTTTATTTATTTTTTCTGAAAAAAAAACTATGCAATAAAATGTTTTTGTTGGTTACTCTGTTCTTCATTTTGCCTTAATTATTGATTATTTGGAGAGTTCTGATCTTCATGATTATATTGTTATGCGGTATTTTATTCCTTCCCCTTTGCCAATCATGATGTTTGTATTCGTGGACTTCTTAACTGCACAATTGATTAGTTATTGCCTTTATTCTTTTGTTATAATTTCTGTATCAGTGTACAAATCAGTGGAAATTGCTCTGGCTTGCAATTTATTTATCTTGTTTTTATTGGTTTTAGGAACAACGATTGGTCTCAGCAGCAGATCAAATGGGAGGTGCAAATATCTCAAATTTAGCTGCAATGGAGCAGACTCGTATGCTAGCACACACACTAGCTCAAAACAACGACCCCAAATTTCAGGTTCATATGCTTTACTTTAACTTAAGTTTTTCCACATGGCTTGCAAGTTCTTTCTTGGTCCCAAAATCTCCTAGTTTTTGCATTGATAGTATACATTATGAGTTAGCCGCTAAATGGGGATACAAACACTCTTGGATTAAGGGCCCTAATGCTTTGAACAAGGCTGAGGATTGATAAAATGATGACCATACCCGATTTTTTCACAAAATTGGCCAAAATATACTAAACATATCAATAGTGATGTGACATGACGAAAAACTTAAATATGCTAGCATTGCATGATAAAGACTTAATTTGTTATTTATTTGTGCTTTCATTTTTTTTTATATTGCACTGTTACTTATGCTGAAATGTTAGTCATGTGTGATGAGCTGTGCAGAATTCTAAGTTTCTTCAATTTGTCTCAAAGATGAGTCGTGGAGAACTTATTATTGATGATAATCAAGTCAAGCCAGCTGCACTGTCTTCATCAGGAGATTGGGCAACAGAATATCAGCAACAATATACTGCAGGTCCTTCCTGGGTTGATGAATATGCAGGCAATCAGGCAAGTGTTTACTTTTGCAAGCATGATCAAGGATTTTTTTTCCTGCTTTTTTCACTCATTGCTGCCCTCTCTCTTGATCTCTCAAACAAAAAGAAAAAAAAAACAGCTGTATCAATTTATATATGGACCTAGTTATTGACAGCAGTATCACATGTGATAGCAATTCTATATTTTCGGAATAGCTTATTCTTGTCACTGATTTGCTTGTTCAGAAATTGGCAGTACCAAACTGTGTTGAAGTCTGTAAAATAATACTTCTGTGGACAATAAATTCGAGGCAAACCTTTCAAACAAAAAGAAAAAAAAACAGTTGTATCAATTTATATATGGACCTAGTTATTGACAGCAGTATCACATGTGATAAAAATTCTATATTTTCAGAATAGCTTATTCTTGTCACTGATTTGCTTGTTCAGAAATTGGCAGTACCAAACTGTGTCAAAGTCTGTAAAATAATACTTCTGTGGACAATAAATTCGAGGCAAACCTTTCAATTTGATTCAACTTTAATCTCATGTTTAGGGTTTCTATTTACATTTCGAATATAGATTGACCACTGTGCTTAACAAGCATCAATATTTAAAGGGAAGAGAACTTGTGACACACAAAGCCATAGGAATCTACAACTTTGAGGCAATGGAAGCCTTTTTTTGATTGTGTCCTTTTTGGCGTTACAGGGAAGAATTGTGAAAAGGAATTTGTGGAATGAAACTCAAGTAGAGTACTTATTGATGTGAATGTACCATTAGTTTGCCTCGATTCTTTCACTTTCGAGTGGCTCAAATTTCTGTAATTGATAGATACAGTTTTATGTGCCCTGATCTCCTTTTCTTTTCATTTATTTTTTCTTCTTGCAGCTTTCTTAAACAAGCCACCGGTTATGTATTTCTATATCAGTTTGCCTCTATCTAATAAAATTCTCCCATCTAATTTGAGTGTTTTTCAGCTTTCTCATGGACCTGATCAATGGGCGAAAGAGTTTGCAGCTGAAAGAGAGCAAAGTGGACCTGTTGATGAACAGTGGGTAAATGAATTCTCAAAGTTGCATGTTAATGACTGGGCAGACGAATTTGGACGGCAGGTTGGAGAAGGGGCTTTTGGAGAGAGTTCAGCTGATAATTGGGCAGATGCATATGATGAGTGAGTATAATAGATGTTGTTGAAAGGTTTATTTCGTACATGGGTAAATTAAATATTACTAAACGGATTATGTCTATTAACCGGATATATCAGATTGAATTTTTGTGTGCTTGCTCGTGACTCAATTCTAAAATGGAAGTGATATTTAATCTAGTGTGTAGTGGTGTATGGCTCTCCTTTATGCATGGAGAAGCTGCGTAGGATTTAGCATCCCAATTTTTAGAGTTGAAACTGATCATGTTTTGTTACCTTTCTTATACCAATTCTGTCATGTTTTGACTTTAACATTGAACGGTGCTTTTTATATTTTATTTTTTAAAATATCATTGTTGGTTGTCAAGGTCTACATAATGTTAGTACTTCTTATGTCCCATTATCTTTTTCCCTTTTTGCAATTTTTAGTTGTCCCATCTTATTTGGCCATTTTGAAAGTCAGTTTTATAAATGTCAAATTTCCTATGGTGTGCTTTAGTGCCTTTTAATTAACAACACTAAGAATGCAAGAGTAGTTAGGGAACTTACGGAGCACAAGGAATAACATGCTAAATTCAACATCAGTTAATGATTGTTGGTGTTTCCTTAAAATTTTTGTTTTTGGCAAAAGGGCCAATATTAATGGGATGGAGGGAGTAATTTTTGCCCCAGATGAGATGCAAGTAAGCTCCATTTCTTTCTTGGAAGTTTTGATTTGGTGTTACACTTTCTTGGTGATTTGTTTTAGTTATAATTATTAAAATTAAACAGTAACAGTTATTAGCAAAAATTGTATATGGTTAAATCAAGGTTCAAATTCTCATCTCTGCATCATATCTTTTTTTTCTTTGTATTCTTGTAACCGTGTCATTTTCAATATTAGCATAACCTGCAGATGCTCACGCTGGATGTTACTGGTCCACTTCCCTGCCTATCTATTTCTGATGGCATCGATTCTTTTTGTGATCATATAAATGCTTTTGAAAAATTCAGTCATAATAAAATCTGATATAGGCACATTTGTTACAATTCTCATTATGCATTATTCTATTGATAAGTTTTTCAGTTTTTCCTTGCTCATTATTAAGAATACCGTTGTCTATAGTAGTTCAAATGATCCTGTCTATCTTTTTGCTGTCAACTGCTTGAGTGAGTTGCTTTCTTTTCATGTATAATAACTTGTAATATCTTACAGGTACCTAAATGAGCAAGTAGTTGCCAAGCAGAAGTCAGATGCTTCAAGGGGCGTTTATGTGTTTTCAGACATGAATCCTTATGTTGGTCATCCAAACCCTTTGAAAGAAGGCCAGGAACTATTCCGCAAGGGGCTTTTGAGTGAAGCAGTGCTTGCTTTAGAGGCTGAAGTTTTGAAAAACCCAGATAATGCTGAAGGTTGGAGGCTGCTTGGAATAGCACATGCAGAGAATGATGATGATCAACAGGTTGGGATATTTTCTGTGTTACAATTGGTAGATTAGAATAAGTTTCTAGAGGTCTTATTTATAGTTGATTTCTCATTCTCTTCAAGAACTTGGTGAAACAGTTTCTACTAGATCTGCGTGTTTATAGTTGAATGAGACCTACAATATACTTGGTTCAGTAGTCATGTAAGATTTTGTGTTGAGCAAATGATTTTGTTTGAACTGTTTATATTTCTGAGAATTCTTGTTTTGATCTAATTAAAATCTTATGCTGCAGGAACTGGAAAATAAAAGTATGACTAGTGATGAATCTGTGTGTTATTTTGTTTGGATGTGTTAGGTGCCTTATTTATAGCTTGTAATTAGGTCTCGAATTGAATAATTTGTAGATCAAATTGATTTTAATTGGATTTTTATGGTGGGTTTAAAAACCTTTGCTAATCATTCATGGAGTCCTGTTAGCTGTGATTTCAATGTAGAATAGTGCATATGAATCTGATTAAATATCAATACAGGCTATTGCAGCCATGATGCGTGCTCATGAGGCTGGTCCTACAAATCTTGAAGTTCTTCTTGCTCTAGGCGTAAGCCATACAAATGGTTGGTCATTGCTCCTTATATTTACAACTTATATTTTAGCTTAAATTTGTTTGACATTCTTAGGTATGCTTTTATAAAGCATGTATCATAATAGAACCCCACCCCCGATCAAATTCTATTTTTTCCATTATGATTTGTATCAAAACTCTGGAAATAGAGATTCTTTATGAATTTAATAGTTTTTGAAGTACTGAATTTAGGTGGGTCAATAACTTGCCTTCAACATTTCAGAGTTGGAGCAGGCAGCTGCATTGAAATATTTATATGGATGGCTACGACATCATCCAAAGTATGGAACACTTGCCAATCCAGAGCTTTCTGATTCTTTGTATTATGCAGATGTAAGTGTTGCAGAAATACCTTTGTTTCTTTAATAAGAAGGGTGGATATTTTTTTACGCACATTAATTGCTTTTATCTTTTGTTTCAATTCTTTCATTTCCTTTTCCTTTTCTATTTGAATTTTTTGCTGACTTTTGGAGTGATCATCAAAATTCTCACTCCACAACATGCAGGTTGCTAGATTATTCAATGAAGCTGCTGAGATGTCACCCGAGGATGCTGACGTGCACATAGTACTTGGTGTCCTGTACAATTTGTCACGGGAATATGACAAAGCCATTTCTTCTTTCCAGAGAGCTTTGAAACTCAAGCCTCAGGATTACTCTCTTTGGAACAAGCTTGGTGCAACACAAGCCAACAGTGTTCAGAGTGCTGATGCAATATTGGCTTACCAGCAGGTATATCTCTATGCAACTAAAATCAATTGTTTGTTTAGATTAATTCGGTCATTTTTTCATATCTCACAGAACATAAGCACTTTTCCTGAAGAAATTATATTGCTATTCCAACATATCATACTATACTTTTGATTCCATGGGCTGATAGGTTTTTTAGGTTTTCCATGTTAAGCTTGTGTTGTCAAATTAGTGTGCATTTTAGGGAAGTTCAAGTGTCTTTCAAAGGATCAAGTTTTTTTTTTCCTTTGTTAAGCTTGTTTCCTAGTATTTTGTTTCCCAAAATAGCTTCACCCCCCCCCAATAAAAGCCTCTGTCCTGTAAATTTCTGGTTGCACAGCATTCTATGCTGTTTTCCCACACTTTCTTGTTTCATGTTCATCTTTGTAGACTAACAAGCATGACAATAATTGCACCTTTTTTTTTATCAGCTATGGTGATTTTGCATTTTGGTTCGGCATCATGTTTTCCAAGATTTCTTTCAGTTGTCAACTCCTTTGTGTTGTTTCCTGATTAAATTTATTTGTTGATTGTTCATCTCTCTTCTCTTCCAGGCACTTGATCTGAAGCCTAACTATGTTCGAGCATGGGCGAACATGGGAATCAGTTATGCCAACCAGGTGTTTACCTCTGCTTCATTGTTCATGACTCCATTATTAGTGCCATCTTTGGCATTTGTTAGACAGTAGTTTCCCTTTGCTTAGTTGCTTTTATAACTTTCATGAGATAAGTAAACATTGCAACCTCATTTCTTATTTTTATTGATGTATTTAGAGATTTAAAAGTCCTGCTTAGAAGCTATATTTATCCTTCATAGTCAGAATTATCTCACCATAAAAAAAAAGAACCTGTGTAGTTGGAATGCCTGAGCTTAGTAATTTGTAGATTTTTACAAGAAGTGAACTACCACTATTAGACATGTGAGATATTTTTTTGCCTCTAGGGTATGCATGAGGATTCCATCCGTTACTATGTTCGGGCACTTGCTATGAATCCCAAGGCAGATAATGCTTGGCAATATTTGAGAATTTCTTTAAGGTATGATGGAGAAAGTAAGGTTTTTCGTAATAGTTCTGAAATTCAATGCATTCATATATCTTATCCTTGTTTTTACCTTGCAGCTGTGCTTCTAGGAATGACATGTTTGAAGCTTGTGATTCTCGAAATATTGATGTTCTACAGAAGGAGTTCCCACTATAATATGTTTATTTGTGTCAGCATTTAATGAATAATAGGGTCAATGAAGCTCTGATGGGATTCCAAAGCCTTCCCGTTTGTGCCATTAAAAGGCTACGAACGCTCATGGGAGGATGCGCGGTGCTTGAAACTCATGTGGAGCTGTCGCTGAAGATTACTCTGTTTAGGAAGTTGGAAAATCATAAATGGATTATTGGAGCTAACTCAAAAAAATACTTAATTTTTTTGTATTATTGTATAAATTTGAAACCCAGTACCTGGGTATAACTCATGATTCTTAAGCACTGGGATAATTAAAACCAGGAACGAAAATAAATACAATGCAAGTGCATGATCTCAATCAAGGTAAAGAAAAAAAGAAGAAAAGGAAGTTTCCAAAGCCATTGCTGTTAGGGACGGAATTTTATGAAAGCAACAATTCTTTTTCCCCAGATGCCGGCAAATTCTTTTGACGCCGTTGTGGATGTTCTACTTAATATTTTTCGCTCAATATTTCCAAATTTTTGTACGGTTTAGAAGCCATGAAAGCGTGCGCACTAATTCTTATAACTTGGTTGCACGTTCAAAAATTGTAAAAGGAAAGCAAAGCGGAGGGTGGTTAGATAATCAGGTAGGCAAGCGTGTGTGATTAGCAGTGGTCTGAACCGTACAAGAATCCAGCTCGTGACCAGTCTTCCTTGAAGCTTGTTGGTTAATTAATTAACGAATCCATCGGTTGAAGGATTCATATGCTTGAAGCTTGTGCGGGTGTTGTGATATTTTTTCAGATTTACTTTTATTTTTAACGCTAGTATATTAAAATTATTAAAAAAATAAAAAAAATATAAATATAATATTTTATTAGATAAAAAAACTTAAAAATAAAAAGCTAAAAAAAAAACAAATACACTTAGGGTTTGGGGTTTGGCTTTGGGGTTCGGGGTTTCGAGTTTGGTGTTCGGGTTTCGGGTTTCGGGTATAGGGTTTCGGGTTCGGGGGTCCGGGGACGGGGGTTGGGGTTCGGGGTCGGTTTTGATTTTGGGGTCGGGGTTTTGGGTTTAGGGTTTGGGGTTTAGAGTTTTCGGGTTAGGGTTTGGGGTTTTCGGGTTTTGGGTTTAGGATTTTTGGTTTTTTGGTTTTAGGGGTTTTTTGGGTTTCGAGGTTTCGGGGTTGGGGTCGGGTTTTAAGGTTTTCAGGTTTCGGGTTTCAAGTTTGGTTTAGGGTTTAGGGTTTAGTTTTTAAACCCAGACTGGTGGCTGACCCGGTCTAAGGCCCGGGTTCCCGGTTTTGACCGGGTCATCGGATCTCCCGGGTCAATTCATATTTAAAAAAAAATTCAAAAAGGTGCTGTTTTAGTAAAAGAAAAAACAAAAAATAACAAAAGTCAATGGTTTGCAACCGGGTTTTTCCGGGTGAACCGGGTCATTGGGTCAACCCACTGAGTTGTTCGAGTCATATCGGGTCAACACTTTTCCTATTTTTTCTTTAACCCGGCCCGGTCTCAGCACCGGATCCGCCGGGTTCCGGGTCGTCCCGCCGGGCAGGACCGGATTTTAAAAATATGGTTTAGGGTTTAGGGCTTAAGGACTTAGGGTTTAGGGTTTAGGGTTAGGGGTTTAGGGTTTCAGGGTTTCGGGTTCGGGGTTTAGGGTTCGGGGTTTCGGGTTGGGGGTTTGGGGTTTGGGTTTGGGTTTTGGGTTTGGGTTTTGGGTTTTGGGGTTCGGGGTTGGAGGTTGGGGGTTCGGGTTCGGGGTTCGGGTTCGGGGTTGGAGGTTGGGGGTTCGGGTTCGGGGTTCGGGTTCGGGTTCGGGTCTCGGGTTTCGGGTTTTCGAGGTTAGGGGTTTGGGTTAGGGTTTGGGTTCGGGTTTAGGGTTTAGGGGTTAGGGGTTCGGGGTTTGGGTTTAGGGTTTAGGGTTTTGGGTTTTTTAGGGTTTTTTACGGTTTAGGGGTTCGGGGTTCGGGGTTCGGGGTTCGGGGGTTTGGGGGTTAGGGTTTGGGGTTCGGGGTTGGGTTTCGGGTTTGGGGTTTCGGGTTTAGGGTTTAGGGTTTCGGGTTTAGGGTTTAGGGTTTTAGGGTTTAGGGTTTAGGGTTTAGGGTTTAGGGTTTTAGGGTTTTAGGGTTTTAGGGCTTAGGGCTTAGGGTTTAGGGTTTAGGGTTTAGGGTTTAGGGTTTAGGGTTTTAGGGCTTAGGGCCTTAGGGCTTAGGGCCTTAGGGCTTAGGGCCTAGGGCTTAGGGCCTAGGGCTTAGGGCCTAGGGCTTAGGGCCTAGGGCTTAGGGCTTTAGGGCTTAGGGCTTTAGGGCTTTAGGGCTTTAGGGCTTTAGGGCTTAGGGTTTAGGGCTTAGGGTTTAGGGTTTAGGGTTTAGGGTTTAGGGTTTAGGAGGAGGGTTTAGATGGTGAGAGCAAAGCTGCTGCGAGCGACTGTGGAGAAGACGACTGTTGCCCATTGCCTGATCGCTGGTGACCTTCATCAACACTGAACTCATCGCCGAACCACTTTACCACCATTGCATTAACCCTTAACCGAAGAACTTTCACTTAAACAACCTTCATCATATCTTTTCACCGATCCCTTCACTTTCCTCTCTTCCTAAAAACCAACATCTTTCACCACCAATTCCTAGTGCCTTAATCCTCCTTCACCATGTCGACCACCATGACCACAAAAAACCAAAACAACAAGACACAAGCCACCAAAGTTGCACCTATAACCAGTTCATGGGCTGATAGAGTTAGGGTCTCAGACTCTAGCACAAGATTCACATTGGATCCCATCCCTCGACAACCGGCTGGACACTGCCTTAAGATCACAGAACAAATGCTTTTGGAGAATACATCACAATGGACGAGATGCATTGTTGGTTTTTTTCCAGGTTTTAAAATGCCTTTCCATGCTGTGAATGCAATTGCATCTAGGGTTTGGCGTCCTTTTGGCCTTGAGAATGTCATGACAACAACCAATGGCTTTATGCTATTTCGGTTTAAAACAGAAGAGGAATTGCAAGCAGTCCTAGAGAAGGGACCATGGATGTTTGGAGGAAAGACCATAATCCTTCAACAATGGCATCCACGGTTTAAATTTGACAAAAGTAAAATATCCACTCTGCCAGTGTGGATCCGTCTTCATGGCCTCCCGTTTCCTCTTTGGTCTAAACAAGGCTTAAGTTTAGCTGCAAGTATGGTTGGCCGGCCCCTATCATGTGATGAACTCACTTACAGCTGCACCAGGTTAGACTATGCAAGATTGTGTGTTGAACTTGATGCTGCACTACCATTCATTCATAGTTTTGATATTGATTGTCCTTTATCTGCTGAGCCTATAACTGTAAATGTGGAATATGAGTGGAAACCATCTCGCTGTGGAAAATGCAATGTCTTTGGGCACTCCTGTCCTACTCCAGCTATCCCAAACCCAACCTCTACACCAGCCACTAATGACCAGCCTCCATCTAATCTCCCACTTCCAACACCTACAATATTGCCTCCAATTTCAACCATAGTTGATCCCATTGACCAGCCAAATATAGTCACTTTACCAGCGGAATCAACAGAAGCCAACATTTCCCTCCCCATCACTACAACCATACAACAAATATCATCAACACCACAAAACATTCCAGTGATACCCCTTTCCCCAAAACCCCTGCCTTTACCATTCCTACCTCCACCACAAATCACCCCTGATACAATGCCACCACCAATACACCCTAATCCAATGAACCATTCACAGGTACTAGAGGCTGACAGTGCATCTAGCCAGGCTGCAGAAGATGAATTTTCTGCCTCTGAACATCACCACCTCACTACACAGGCATGTGTAGAAAGCAAAATGGATTCTTTACGAACCATTAGTGACACATCCTCTACTGCTATAGAAATATTGGGAGGTAATTCACCAACTTCAGCACCTCGTACTGCCATTGTGACTCAATCCCCATCTCCATCTCCTAAGACAGTTAGGAAAAAGAAGGGGGGTCGAAAGCGCAAGGAGGCCAAGGGCCATTAATTGCATGCTGTGTCTATCATCCAAATAAATGTTCATAGTTGCTGGAACATATGGGGTCTAAATGGCCTCAACAAACAAAAAAATGCTCATGAATGGGCAAAAAACAACAATCTTGACATTTTCGGCCTCTTGGAAACAAAGGTAGCTGCTGCTAACTTAGCTTCCATTGAACCATTTCTTGCTCCTTCTTATTGGAAATACTGCTCAAACATACATTCCTCACCAACTTGCCGAATCCTCGTTGGCTGGAATTCTCAGAAACTCAACCTCACCTGCATACATTCCGCCTCACAATGGTTGACTTGTGAGGTCACTCAAGTAAGCTCTCCTTCGCCCATTAGAATTACATTTATTTATGGCCACAACAATCCAGCTGCCAGGTTATCTCTTTGGGAGTACATTAATCAGGAGAGTCATTCTACTGCTGGAGTCCCATGGATAGTGTTAGGTGATTTTAATGCCATTCTGCAAGCAAGTGATCGTTCGGGAGGGGACACTCATTGGCCTTGCTATCAAGATGATTTTAATGCATGCATTACACAGTCAGAATTGCTACAAGTTCCATACTCAGGACTCAAATATTCATGGCACAATGGACAACTTGGAGATAACACAATTCAAAAGAAACTTGACTGGATATTTGGCAACCCTTGTCTATTTTCAACGTGGCCTTCAGCACATGCCAATTTCCAACCTCGAACAATTTCAGATCACAGTGCAATGGTATTACAACTTCAGAGCCCAAATTGCCCTAGGAGATCTTCATTCAAATTCTTGAATGCATGGGCTGACCGGATTGATTTCCTTTCTATTGTCCAAGACTCATGGTCCCTCCCTGTCAATGGTAATCCCATGTTCCAATTGACAACAAAATTGCAGCGCCTGAAAATCCCACTACGTCAGTTACACCGACAGCATACAAGTTCAATAACCAGTCGAGTGGCCCAAGCTAAAGCTGCATGGACATCAGCACAATTCACTCTTGATGAGAACCCTACACTGCCAGATGCTAGAGCTGCTGAACGACACCTTGCGTCCAAATACATGCAGTTATGCAAAGATGAAGAGTCCTTTTTCAAACAAAAATCAAGAGTTCAGTGGCTGCATCTAGGAGACCAGAACACAAAATTCTTCCATAAATCTTTACTGCACCGTCAGGTAAGAAACAAAATTCACTCATTGCAGGATGAAGAGGGCAACTTAGTTCATGATCAGTCGGAGATAGGGAACATGGCCGCCACATATTTTGAACGTCTGCTCACAGCTCCACATTGCACACAACCGGTTGAAGTTATGACCATCTTCCCCAACAAAATATCAGAAGCTTCCGGCACATCTTGCATGGCCCCTATCACCAATGATGATATTAAATCAGCTTTGTTCTCAATCCCTGATAATAAGTCACCTGGCCCGGATGGCTATAATGCCCTCTTTTTCAAAAAAAGTTGGGAAATTATCAAAGTTGATTTTATTGCTGCAGTAAGGTATTTCTTCTCCAACAATGCTCTGCCCCGGTGTGTTAATGCAACAATGGTTACTCTGGTCCCAAAACTGGAAAACCCTACATGCATGAATGATTTTCGTCCCATCTCATGTTGTAATGTGCTCTATAAATGCATATCCAAGTTGATTGTAAACAGGTTAAAGGAAGCTCTCACTGATGTGATCGGTCTCTCTCAATCTGCATTCTTACCTGGCAGAAGCATTTCAGATGCCATCCTCCTCACACAGGAATTAATGCACAATTATCATCTCAACACAGGACAAGGGCGATGTGCCCTGAAAATTGATCTGAAGAAAGCATTTGATACTGTCAGTTGGGAGTATATTATTGCCAGCCTTAAAGCTATAGCCATTCCACAGGAAATGATCAACTGGATTACAACTTGCATTACCTCAGCTCATTACAGCATCAGCCTTAATGGAACAATGCATGGTTTTTTCAAATCCACAAGAGGCATTCGTCAAGGCGATCCCCTGTCACCATACCTCTTCGTCTTGGCCATGGAAGGGTTTGGAGGCATAATCCACCGTGCAGTTCAGTCTCCCACTTTCAAGTATCATTGGAGATGCAAACCAACTAATTTAACTCATCTTAGTTTTGCAGATGACCTAATGCTATTCTGCCATGCTGATGTTGGCTCCATAGAGGTGTTGCAAACAAGCTTATCCAAGTTCTCCTCCCTCTCGGGTTTAACAATAAACCATACAAAAAGCAAGCTCTACATGTCCGGTATTGCTGCATCATTGCGTACCACAATTGAAGACAAGCTAGGCATACAAGAAACAACTCTGCCTGTCAAGCATCTAGGTGTTCCTCTTATATCAACCCGACTTACTCATGTTGATTGCATCCCACTGGTTGAGCGAATAACAACAAGAATTAAGCTGTGGACATCTACTTCTCTAACATATGCGGGTCGGCTACAGTTGATCAAATCCATCTTGTTTTCTATACAAGTATATTGGTCATCAATCTTCATACTTCCAGGTGCAACTATAAAGAAGATTGAGAGTATTCTGGCAGCTTTCCTGTGGAAAGGCACTACATTATCTACAGCAGGAGCAAAAGTTGCTTGGAGCTCCATTTGTTATCCCCTACAGGAAGGAGGCTTAGGAATCAAACGTCTAAAAGTATGGAACAGGGCAGCAACTATCAAACATATATGGCGTTTGCTCACAAATGGAGAATCCATATGGACATCATGGGTTCAAAAACACCTACTTCGGGACAGATCATTTTGGCACATCAATATTCCATCGAACCCATCTTGGTCATGGAGGAAAATTCTGCAGAGCCGTGACTATTGTAGAGGCTGGTTCATCACAAGCATTGGCAATGGGTTATCAACATCTCTATGGTATGATTACTGGCTTCCGGATGGTACACGATTCATAGATTCATATACCATACGAAATCTAACGTCCACAGGATTACCATGGACAGCAAAGGTTTCGGACATCATCATTGAAGGGCAATGGAATTTCCCTTGGAACATATCTATTTTGCATGCAACATGGAACTCCATTCTATTCCATCCCAAAACACAAACAGAAGATCATTGTGTGTGGAAGGGACACTCATCAGGGATATTCACTATTGCCTCAGCTTGGGAATTACTACGAGAAAAAAGACCAATCACCAATATGCACCACCTGTTATGGTATCCCGGTCACATACCAAGGCAATCATTCATCATGTGGCTTGCATGTCTTGGAAGATTACAGACTATGGACCGGCTGAATTCAGTGGGGATAATAGAGAACAACATCTGCATATTATGTGGCCATCATACCGAAACACATGAGCATTTATTTTTTAAATGCACAACATCACTACTTATTTGGCAAACAGTCAATGCAAAGGCCAACATGCAGTGGCCGATATGTCCATGGCAGCAGCTCATCTGCTGGGCTTCATCAATTTATCAAAAGAAGAATGACATCACTCATCTTATACCAAGGCTCCTGCTATCATCAACAGTATACTTTGTTTGGCATGAGAGAAACAATCGGGTTTTCAACAACACGTTTCAATCTCCTCAAAGTATAGCTGAGGCAATCTTCCAACATGTAAGGCTGCACATCACTACAATGGAGCATAAGGACACAATTCCATCTGCTGTTCAGAATGTTTGGGGCTTTCTTCAAAGCAGCCAGAGACAGGTACAACCAGCTTCATAGAGATATTGCCAACAGCAAAAGATGCAAGTTTCATTAACTGTTCAGCAACTGTTCACGTAGAAACCTTGCATGGTTGTGTACGCTCTTTTTCTTTTTCTTTGTAACGTGTGGGCGAAAAGTAATTCATGGATACTGTTCACGCAGAATCCATGCATTACTCTTTTTCCCCTTTATTTTGTTCTTTCCCTCCTGTTAGCCAAAGCCGGCGCTTCTTTTTCTTATACTTGGGGTATGCCCCTAGTACTAATGTAAAGAATATTTCTTTTTTAATATATATACCTTACCTTTCCAAAAAAAGTTTAGGGTTTAGGGTTTAGGGTTTAGGGTTTAGGGTTTAGGGCTTTAGGGCTTAGGGCTTTAGGGCTTTAGGGCTTAGGGTTTAGGGCTTAGGGTTTAGGGCTTAGGGTTTAGGGTTTAGGGTTTAGGGTTTAGGGTTTAGGGTTTAGGGTTTAGGGTTTTAGGGTTTAGGGTTTAGGGTTTTAGGGGTTTAGGGCTTTAGGGCTTAGGGTTTAGGGTTTGGGGTTTAGGGTTTAGGGTTTAGGGTTTAGGGTTTAGGGCTTAGGGTTTTAGGGCTTAGGGCTTTGGGGCTTTAGGGCTTAGGGGGTTTAGGGCTTAGGGTTTAGGGCTTAGGGTTTAGGGTTTAGGGTTTAGGGTTTAGGGTTTAGGGTTTAGGGTTTAGGGTTTAGGGTTTAGGGTTTAGGGTTTAGGGTTTTAGGGTTTTAGGGCTTAGGGCCTTAGGGCTTAGGGCCTTAGGGCTTAGGGCCTAGGGCTTAGGGCCTAGGGCTTAGGGCCTAGGGCTTAGGGCCTAGGGCTTAGGGTTTAGGGCTTAGGGTTTTAGGGCTTAGGGCTTTAGGGCTTTAGGGCTTAGGCTTTAGGGCTTAGGCTTTAGGGCTTAGGGTTTAGGGCTTAGGGTTTAGGGTTTAGGGTTTAGGGTTTAGGAGGAGGGTTTAGATGGTGAGAGCAAAGCTGCTGCGAGCGACTGTGGAGAAGACGACTGTTGCCCATTGCCTGATCGCTGGTGACCTTCATCAACACTGAACTCATCGCCGAACCACTTTACCACCATTGCATTAACCCTTAACCGAAGAACTTTCACTTAAACAACCTTCATCATATCTTTTCACCGATCCCTTCACTTTCCTCTCTTCCTAAAAACCAACATCTTTCACCACCAATTCCTAGTGCCTTAATCCTCCTTCACCATGTCGACCACCATGACCACAAAAAACCAAAACAACAAGACACAAGCCACCAAAGTTGCACCTATAACCAGTTCATGGGCTGATAGAGTTAGGGTCTCAGACTCTAGCACAAGATTCACATTGGATCCCATCCCTCGACAACCGGCTGGACACTGCCTTAAGATCACAGAACAAATGCTTTTGGAGAATACATCACAATGGACGAGATGCATTGTTGGTTTTTTTCCAGGTTTTAAAATGCCTTTCCATGCTGTGAATGCAATTGCATCTAGGGTTTGGCGTCCTTTTGGCCTTGAGAATGTCATGACAACAACCAATGGCTTTATGCTATTTCGGTTTAAAACAGAAGAGGAATTGCAAGCAGTCCTAGAGAAGGGACCATGGATGTTTGGAGGAAAGACCATAATCCTTCAACAATGGCATCCACGGTTTAAATTTGACAAAAGTAAAATATCCACTCTGCCAGTGTGGATCCGTCTTCATGGCCTCCCGTTTCCTCTTTGGTCTAAACAAGGCTTAAGTTTAGCTGCAAGTATGGTTGGCCGGCCCCTATCATGTGATGAACTCACTTACAGCTGCACCAGGTTAGACTATGCAAGATTGTGTGTTGAACTTGATGCTGCACTACCATTCATTCATAGTTTTGATATTGATTGTCCTTTATCTGCTGAGCCTATAACTGTAAATGTGGAATATGAGTGGAAACCATCTCGCTGTGGAAAATGCAATGTCTTTGGGCACTCCTGTCCTACTCCAGCTATCCCAAACCCAACCTCTACACCAGCCACTAATGACCAGCCTCCATCTAATCTCCCACTTCCAACACCTACAATATTGCCTCCAATTTCAACCATAGTTGATCCCATTGACCAGCCAAATATAGTCACTTTACCAGCGGAATCAACAGAAGCCAACATTTCCCTCCCCATCACTACAACCATACAACAAATATCATCAACACCACAAAACATTCCAGTGATACCCCTTTCCCCAAAACCCCTGCCTTTACCATTCCTACCTCCACCACAAATCACCCCTGATACAATGCCACCACCAATACACCCTAATCCAATGAACCATTCACAGGTACTAGAGGCTGACAGTGCATCTAGCCAGGCTGCAGAAGATGAATTTTCTGCCTCTGAACATCACCACCTCACTACACAGGCATGTGTAGAAAGCAAAATGGATTCTTTACGAACCATTAGTGACACATCCTCTACTGCTATAGAAATATTGGGAGGTAATTCACCAACTTCAGCACCTCGTACTGCCATTGTGACTCAATCCCCATCTCCATCTCCTAAGACAGTTAGGAAAAAGAAGGGGGGTCGAAAGCGCAAGGAGGCCAAGGGCCATTAATTGCATGCTGTGTCTATCATCCAAATAAATGTTCATAGTTGGAAGCTGGAACATATGGGGTCTAAATGGCCTCAACAAACAAAAAAATGCTCATGAATGGGCAAAAAACAACAATCTTGACATTTTCGGCCTCTTGGAAACAAAGGTAGCTGCTGCTAACTTAGCTTCCATTGAACCATTTCTTGCTCCTTCTTATTGGAAATACTGCTCAAACATACATTCCTCACCAACTTGCCGAATCCTCGTTGGCTGGAATTCTCAGAAACTCAACCTCACCTGCATACATTCCGCCTCACAATGGTTGACTTGTGAGGTCACTCAAGTAAGCTCTCCTTCGCCCATTAGAATTACATTTATTTATGGCCACAACAATCCAGCTGCCAGGTTATCTCTTTGGGAGTACATTAATCAGGAGAGTCATTCTACTGCTGGAGTCCCATGGATAGTGTTAGGTGATTTTAATGCCATTCTGCAAGCAAGTGATCGTTCGGGAGGGGACACTCATTGGCCTTGCTATCAAGATGATTTTAATGCATGCATTACACAGTCAGAATTGCTACAAGTTCCATACTCAGGACTCAAATATTCATGGCACAATGGACAACTTGGAGATAACACAATTCAAAAGAAACTTGACTGGATATTTGGCAACCCTTGTCTATTTTCAACGTGGCCTTCAGCACATGCCAATTTCCAACCTCGAACAATTTCAGATCACAGTGCAATGGTATTACAACTTCAGAGCCCAAATTGCCCTAGGAGATCTTCATTCAAATTCTTGAATGCATGGGCTGACCGGATTGATTTCCTTTCTATTGTCCAAGACTCATGGTCCCTCCCTGTCAATGGTAATCCCATGTTCCAATTGACAACAAAATTGCAGCGCCTGAAAATCCCACTACGTCAGTTACACCGACAGCATACAAGTTCAATAACCAGTCGAGTGGCCCAAGCTAAAGCTGCATGGACATCAGCACAATTCACTCTTGATGAGAACCCTACACTGCCAGATGCTAGAGCTGCTGAACGACACCTTGCGTCCAAATACATGCAGTTATGCAAAGATGAAGAGTCCTTTTTCAAACAAAAATCAAGAGTTCAGTGGCTGCATCTAGGAGACCAGAACACAAAATTCTTCCATAAATCTTTACTGCACCGTCAGGTAAGAAACAAAATTCACTCATTGCAGGATGAAGAGGGCAACTTAGTTCATGATCAGTCGGAGATAGGGAACATGGCCGCCACATATTTTGAACGTCTGCTCACAGCTCCACATTGCACACAACCGGTTGAAGTTATGACCATCTTCCCCAACAAAATATCAGAAGCTTCCGGCACATCTTGCATGGCCCCTATCACCAATGATGATATTAAATCAGCTTTGTTCTCAATCCCTGATAATAAGTCACCTGGCCCGGATGGCTATAATGCCCTCTTTTTCAAAAAAAGTTGGGAAATTATCAAAGTTGATTTTATTGCTGCAGTAAGGTATTTCTTCTCCAACAATGCTCTGCCCCGGTGTGTTAATGCAACAATGGTTACTCTGGTCCCAAAACTGGAAAACCCTACATGCATGAATGATTTTCGTCCCATCTCATGTTGTAATGTGCTCTATAAATGCATATCCAAGTTGATTGTAAACAGGTTAAAGGAAGCTCTCACTGATGTGATCGGTCTCTCTCAATCTGCATTCTTACCTGGCAGAAGCATTTCAGATGCCATCCTCCTCACACAGGAATTAATGCACAATTATCATCTCAACACAGGACAAGGGCGATGTGCCCTGAAAATTGATCTGAAGAAAGCATTTGATACTGTCAGTTGGGAGTATATTATTGCCAGCCTTAAAGCTATAGCCATTCCACAGGAAATGATCAACTGGATTACAACTTGCATTACCTCAGCTCATTACAGCATCAGCCTTAATGGAACAATGCATGGTTTTTTCAAATCCACAAGAGGCATTCGTCAAGGCGATCCCCTGTCACCATACCTCTTCGTCTTGGCCATGGAAGGGTTTGGAGGCATAATCCACCGTGCAGTTCAGTCTCCCACTTTCAAGTATCATTGGAGATGCAAACCAACTAATTTAACTCATCTTAGTTTTGCAGATGACCTAATGCTATTCTGCCATGCTGATGTTGGCTCCATAGAGGTGTTGCAAACAAGCTTATCCAAGTTCTCCTCCCTCTCGGGTTTAACAATAAACCATGCAAAAAGCAAGCTCTACATGTCCGGTATTGCTGCATCATTGCGTACCACAATTGAAGACAAGCTAGGCATACAAGAAACAACTCTGCCTGTCAAGCATCTAGGTGTTCCTCTTATATCAACCCGACTTACTCATGTTGATTGCATCCCACTGGTTGAGCGAATAACAACAAGAATTAAGCTGTGGACATCTACTTCTCTAACATATGCGGGTCGGCTACAGTTGATCAAATCCATCTTGTTTTCTATACAAGTATATTGGTCATCAATCTTCATACTTCCAGGTGCAACTATAAAGAAGATTGAGAGTATTCTGGCAGCTTTCCTGTGGAAAGGCACTACATTATCTACAGCAGGAGCAAAAGTTGCTTGGAGCTCCATTTGTTATCCCCTACAGGAAGGAGGCTTAGGAATCAAACGTCTAAAAGTATGGAACAGGGCAGCAACTATCAAACATATATGGCGTTTGCTCACAAATGGAGAATCCATATGGACATCATGGGTTCAAAAACACCTACTTCGGGACAGATCATTTTGGCACATCAATATTCCATCGAACCCATCTTGGTCATGGAGGAAAATTCTGCAGAGCCGTGACTATTGTAGAGGCTGGTTCATCA